>JAIOJX010000006.1:121332074-122719074 GCA_022376925.1 Tragulus kanchil
CCTGGGAACTGCTGGCCTCTTTACCAAGTCTGCCTAGTCACCCCTTCGAGAACCAAACTTACCTACATTCAAATGTGAAGCTCTCATTTCCTAACAAGTCCTCACTGAAGTAAATGCTCAATAAAGGGCTATGGTATCTGAAAGCCAATAGGAAGGAAGGGATGAGGAGACAAAGAAAGGAACATGTATATTTACTCAATACATATAGTTTTAGGACAAATGTATGTATAATCATTTAGAATTCAGAAGCACTTTTACTTTGGTACCTGCTGAAAATTTCATTTTAATATTCTCGCATGTTCTTTAGTGTGGATCTTATCCCTTGGTAATTTTCAGATGTAAAAAAATGGAAGTCTGCTGAGTCAGTATCTTAATTCTTTTTTTCTTTCTTTCTTTTTTATGGAAGATACACGCTTGAGTTTTCTTTAATTCAATTTAATTCAAACTCTCAGAACTCCCTCAGGTTTTCCTCTTTATTTATAGGATCCATCCTTAGCAAGTTTTGTCTCGCTTTCTCTTCAATACTTTTCCTTCCTCCCTTCCAGATCAGAGTTTTTGCCTTGGCTTTCTTTCCTTCTCTTGTGTCCATAAGGCGAACACTTGTTATATCAGCAAACCCAGGATATCTTCTTAGTGTAGGAAATGCTGTTGATGACGAAAAGCCCTAGGTGTCTTACAAATACTTCAAGTGCAATATGTCCAAGACTGAATGTACTGTCTTTACCCCCAGGACCACACTCCCCACATCTTGGCGATTGGGGCCACCCTCATTCACATAGTCTCTGAAACCACAAGCCTCTACATCTTTGTCAGTTTCTCTCTTGCCCTCACCCTTCACGTTGAATCAGTCATGACATAATGTCAAGCCTGACTCTTAAGATGTCTTTCAAATCTAACCTCTCTTCTTATTCCCTGGCCGTCTTTCACTTGGACTGCAGTTCAGCACCCACACAGGATTCATTTTCACCAGTTTTGCCTACTCTAGGCTCATCTTTCTGTAGCACTATAGGCCTCCTATACCTTAAGATGAACAAGTAAGTGTGAGCATGCCTGTGTCTCTATGTCTGTACAACTTATCCCCTCCCATCTTCAGGAAACTTCATTCTTAATTAATCATGGCATTTACTTATTCATGACTTTCCTCATCTGAGCTAGTCCTTGATTCTCATCCTCCACCATCCCAAGTGCCTCACTTCCCATGAAAAATACCCTCCCGTGAAAAATAGCACATTTCCTAAACATGTAGCCTTCCTGAGACTTTCAAAGATAACTGGCTATCAATGTCCCCAACTCTTACATATACAGGTGTTGCTTGTTTAGTCTTGTTTTCTGCCAGGCATACCTTTCTCTCTGCTTTGTGGACTACTGTCCATCCTTGAAACATGAGTTTGATGAAGAATCCTGACCCTTAGAAAGCTCTTCCTTCCATGCCTCAGTAGTACCTGAGCTTCCCTTTATTAAGAACAGTGTAACTGCTTTGGCGATTCCTTTCTTTAACCCAGCAGCATGTAAACCTCCTCAAGATACAGTGTCTTTTAGTCATCAGTGCCTGTCAGTTTGCCTCTAACTTAATTTTTATTAAATAAATGAAACTTTCATTTTGTCTAACTTGAAACTTGATATATCACTATTTTTTCTGCTTCCATTCTAAGACTTACATGGTGTTCCTCTAATTATCTTTTTAGCGAAGTTTTTATTCTTGATTAAAGAAAGATTAAAAAGGTTATGATGTGTACATGATGAAGTATTAAATCTTTTACATAGCCTACATTCTTTTATTTTTTTTCCCTTAGTGGAAAAATTAACTATATACAATTTTACTCATTCAGGCATTCTTTTCATTCAGTGAATTCTTATTGGAAATATAATTTTGCTTATCAGAAATATAAATTTGCTGTGTAAGTGCAATATCATTAAACAAAAAGGTGCATTGATCAGTTTAGGGTATGTTCTTATTAAAGAAGGCCATTAATGTCCAAATACATTTAAGTCATTCTTCATCTCTCTCAAAGACCAATGGAGAAGGTTGAAGAACCTTGTCTCAAAACTTCTGAAAATTCTGTCTTATTCTTTAGCACCACTTATCCCTAGAGTCTGTTACTAACCCAGAAACTAACCAACTTACGAATTACTTAGCAAGTAAGTGTGAGCATGCCTGTGTCTCTATGTCTGTACAACTTATCCCCTCCCATCTTCAGGAAACTTCATTCTTAATTAATCATGGCATTTACTTATTCATGACTTTCCTCATCTGAGCTAGTCCTTGATTCTCATCCTCCACCATCCCAAGTGCCTCACTTCCCATGAAAAATACCCTCCCGTGAAAAATAGCACATTTCCTAAACATGTAGCCTTCCTGAGACTTTCAAAGATAACTGGCTATCAATGTCCCCAACTCTTACATATACAGGTGTTGCTTGTTTAGTCTTGTTTTCTGCCAGGCATACCTTTCTCTCTGCTTTGTGGACTACTGTCCATCCTTGAAACATGAGTTTGATGAAGAATCCTGACCCTTAGAAAGCTCTTCCTTCCATGCCTCAGTAGTACCTGAGCTTCCCTTTATTAAGAACAGTGTAACTGCTTTGGCGATTCCTTTCTTTAACCCAGCAGCATGTAAACCTCCTCAAGATACAGTGTCTTTTAGTCATCAGTGCCTGTCAGTTTGCCTCTAACTTAATTTTTATTAAATAAATGAAACTTTCATTTTGTCTAACTTGAAACTTGATATATCACTATTTTTTCTGCTTCCATTCTAAGACTTACATGGTGTTCCTCTAATTATCTTTTTAGCGAAGTTTTTATTCTTGATTAAAGAAAGATTAAAAAGGTTATGATGTGTACATGATGAAGTATTAAATCTTTTACATAGCCTACATTCTTTTATTTTTTTTCCCTTAGTGGAAAAATTAACTATATACAATTTTACTCATTCAGGCATTCTTTTCATTCAGTGAATTCTTATTGGAAATATAATTTTGCTTATCAGAAATATAAATTTGCTGTGTAAGTGCAATATCATTAAACAAAAAGGTGCATTGATCAGTTTAGGGTATGTTCTTATTAAAGAAGGCCATTAATGTCCAAATACATTTAAGTCATTCTTCATCTCTCTCAAAGACCAATGGAGAAGGTTGAAGAACCTTGTCTCAAAACTTCTGAAAATTCTGTCTTATTCTTTAGCACCACTTATCCCTAGAGTCTGTTACTAACCCAGAAACTAACCAACTGACGAATTACTTAGCTCTCTCTTCTCCTCCTCTTCTTTCTTTGTCTCTTTTCTGACCTTCTGTCACTGCTTCCCCTAGATCTGGTGCACTTCCTTCACACTGTTTAATCTCCACCTTAACAATGCACATCCTCTTCTCTCTGTCTCCTGAGAATCAGCTCTCTTAGCCCTATCCTTCCACACTCATCTCTTTTCCTTCTAACCTTTCAGTTCTGTATACTCTATCAAGTTATTTCAATGCTGCATCAAAGAAGTCTAAAAACTCATCTGGAAATGAAAGAATTATGTTCCGAGAAGGGAATGTGGTATAGGGAATCCAAGTGGCAAAGTCTAGGGAGGATGTTTATTTTGTTTGCACTGAGTTGTGAACACACCTGTTAATATGTTTGTCTCATCAGTGACTAAGATTTGGCCACCTTTTTTACACTCTGCATTATAATGAGGAAGAAAAACATAATAAACCACCAACCAATATGTTATATGAAAGACACCGTGATAGAATTGGACTTTCTTAGTGGCTCAGACAGTAAAGAATCTGTCTTCAGTGCAGGAGACCCAGACTCAATTCCTAGGTCAGGAAGTTCCCCTGAAGAAGGAAGTAGTTACCCACTTCAATATTCTTGCCTGGAGAATCCCAAAGACAGAGGAGCCTGGCAGACTACTGTTCATGGGATCACAAAGAGTTGGACACAACTGAACAACTAATGCTTTTATGATATATTTATGTGAAGGGCATTCTGAGGACATCTCCAAGAGCACTTTCTGTAACCCTCGTTTGAGAGAAAGAGGAATAACAGTGTCAGAAAATGATTACTGGTTTTGATGAATAATTTTAAATGATACACATACACTGGCTTGATGATGCACGTATTGAACTTGGAAGGAATTAGAATTTTGCTTATCAGAAATATAAATTTGCTGTGTAAGTGCAATATCATTAAACAAAAAGGTGCATTGATCAGTTTAGGGTATGTTCTTATTAAAGAAGGCCATTAATGTCCAAATACATTTAAGTCATTCTTCATCTCTCTCAAAGACCAATGGAGAAGGTTGAAGAACCTTGTCTCAAAACTTCTGAAAATTCTGTCTTATTCTTTAGCACCACTTATCCCTAGAGTCTGTTACTAACCCAGAAACTAACCAACTGACGAATTACTTAGCTCTCTCTTCTCCTCCTCTTCTTTCTTTGTCTCTTTTCTGACCTTCTGTCACTGCTTCCCCTAGATCTGGTGCACTTCCTTCACACTGTTTAATCTCCACCTTAACAATGCACATCCTCTTCTCTCTGTCTCCTGAGAATCAGCTCTCTTAGCCCTATCCTTCCACACTCATCTCTTTTCCTTCTAACCTTTCAGTTCTGTATACTCTATCAAGTTATTTCAATGCTGCATCAAAGAAGTCTAAAAACTCATCTGGAAATGAAAGAATTATGTTCCGAGAAGGGAATGTGGTATAGGGAATCCAAGTGGCAAAGTCTAGGGAGGATGTTTATTTTGTTTGCACTGAGTTGTGAACACACCTGTTAATATGTTTGTCTCATCAGTGACTAAGATTTGGCCACCTTTTTTACACTCTGCATTATAATGAGGAAGAAAAACATAATAAACCACCAACCAATATGTTATATGAAAGACACCGTGATAGAATTGGACTTTCTTAGTGGCTCAGACAGTAAAGAATCTGTCTTCAGTGCAGGAGACCCAGACTCAATTCCTAGGTCAGGAAGTTCCCCTGAAGAAGGAAGTAGTTACCCACTTCAATATTCTTGCCTGGAGAATCCCAAAGACAGAGGAGCCTGGCAGACTACTGTTCATGGGATCACAAAGAGTTGGACACAACTGAACAACTAATGCTTTTATGATATATTTATGTGAAGGGCATTCTGAGGACATCTCCAAGAGCACTTTCTGTAACCCTCGTTTGAGAGAAAGAGGAATAACAGTGTCAGAAAATGATTACTGGTTTTGATGAATAATTTTAAAATGATACACATACACTGGCTTGATGATTGCCTACAGGTGTGAGTTGGAACTTGGAAGGGAATTAGATGATGAATTTTAAAAGTATAGGACTCACCATAAAATATGGTTGATCAGTTAAATTCAGTTAAGATTTAGGTAAGATTCCTATATTAGATGTGTTGGGAAGATGCCAACCTAGATGAATTATAGCTAGCACCACGTTCTTTGAAAATGCAAGGCACTATTTTCCCTTTCTAGTGGAAGGCTCTATGTCAATTTGTCTTTCACATGATCCTAAATGAAGACTGATTTCTAATACTGCGATTTCGTATGTCTTATAGTTAGTAAACTGTATCTTCTTTTGAATGTTACATAGAGTTTGGTAGAGGAAGAGTATTGAAGACAAATAAAATGTTAAGGCTGTGTACTGGAATAAAAGTGTTTACACTGATAATTTTAAGACACATAATTTAAAATAATTTTTACCTGACTCTGTGAAGGTGAATTTTTTATCTTAATGTCTGACATTGTTGAGATATTAAAATAAAAAGATCATGATCTTAAGTCATGATGTTTAAAATTATTTGAAGAGATTTGGAGTTCTAGAATCTTAGAGGAATCATAAGGTTTCTGTTGAAATCAGTTTTACTCTTAATTCCTTCATAAAAATAACAGCATATCAATCATGATGATCTATGTATTTCTTGTAATGATAATAGTCAAAGGCAAGACATCTCTATACACATTTTAATATAAAAATCCTATTTCATCAGAATGTTTTTGATATTCCTTCATGCTCAGAAAAGTGCTCATATCCACATGGATGACTACAGATTTATGATTAGACTCATCACTTCCACACAGGGGTGAATTAATGTTGCTTATCAACATATGGAACCTTTCTCTGCAGAAGGCAAATAGAAGAACACATGTTGCATTCCTTCAAGGTATTTTGAATTAGTCCCATAGACAGAGGAGCCTGGCAGACTACTGTTCATGGGATCACAAAGAGTTGGACACAACTGAACAACTAATGCTTTTATGATATATTTATGTGAAGGGCATTCTGAGGACATCTCCAAAAGCACTTTCTGTAACCCTCGTTTGAGAGAAAGAGGAATAACAGTGTCAGAAAATGATTACTGGTTTTGATGAATAATTTTAAAATGATACACATACACTGGCTTGATGATTGCCTACAGGTGTGAGTTGGAACTTGGAAGGGAATTAGATGATGAATTTTAAAAGTATAGGACTCACCATAAAATATGGTTGATCAGTTAAATTCAGTTAAGATTTAGGTAAGATTCCTATATTAGATGTGTTGGGAAGATGCCAACCTAGATGAATTATAGCTAGCACCACGTTCTTTGAAAATGCAAGGCACTATTTTCCCTTTCTAGTGGAAGGCTCTATGTCAATTTGTCTTTCACATGATCCTAAATGAAGACTGATTTCTAATACTGCGATTTCGTATGTCTTATAGTTAGTAAACTGTATCTTCTTTTGAATGTTACATAGAGTTTGGTAGAGGAAGAGTATTGAAGACAAATAAAATGTTAAGGCTGTGTACTGGAATAAAAGTGTTTACACTGATAATTTTAAGACACATAATTTAAAATAATTTTTACCTGACTCTGTGAAGGTGAATTTTTTATCTTAATGTCTGACATTGTTGAGATATTAAAATAAAAAGATCATGATCTTAAGTCATGATGTTTAAAATTATTTGAAGAGATTTGGAGTTCTAGAATCTTAGAGGAATCATAAGGTTTCTGTTGAAATCAGTTTTACTCTTAATTCCTTCATAAAAATAACAGCATATCAATCATGATGATCTATGTATTTCTTGTAATGATAATAGTCAAAGGCAAGACATCTCTATACACATTTTAATATAAAAATCCTATTTCATCAGAATGTTTTTGATATTCCTTCATGCTCAGAAAAGTGCTCATATCCACATGGATGACTACAGATTTATGATTAGACTCATCACTTCCACACAGGGGTGAATTAATGTTGCTTATCAACATATGGAACCTTTCTCTGCAGAAGGCAAATAGAAGAACACAGACATGTTGCATTGCTCTCTCAGAGGTATTTTGTAATTAGACTGGATTGATTCATGAGACCCCTCCATGAGTTGAAGAGTTGGGATACCTCTCCAGCTCTTCTAGGTCAATTGAAGTTAGAGAGATTAAATGACTCTAAAATGACTCTTGTTTCATCTTGCCAGATAATTTCTTAAGGCTAGACTCATCACGGGTCTAAATTCTCTAGGTGGTGTTTGAATGACTTTGTAGGAGCATGGTTCTCTGATATTGCATTTTTGTTCTTTTCCTGAATTATGGAGATTCTGTTGTTCATACTGAAAGAAACAATGACCTTATATGAATGTGCTATAAATTACATATCTTGGTTTCAATCGTATATCATACTCACTTTTTGTCTATAATTTCCCCTTTTCTAGGTAAATCACATTTTTCATGGACTCATTAGACTGAAAGACAGGCTTGAAAAAGGTAAGCCATTTGGGGAGCAGCTGTTAGTACTCACATATTGTAATCAACAATCCTGTTTTGAACCTCATTTTAAGCAATCTGACTTTAGAGTGTGTTCAGGTCTGACTCTACTGCCCCTTTAGTGGGAACTCCATAAAGGACTGAATTCATAAAAGCAAACACTGCAGATGGGAAAGCAATTACTGTTGCTGTCCATTGACCTCAAATTGGTCAGCACAGTGTGACAGTGTGTACAAATTCAGAAAATATATAGATAGTTTCTTTGAGTTTGTTGGGAATAGTTAGCTGAAGATGAGATGCTGAGAAAACATAGCCAAACTAGGATTATCACCTAAGAATATGACCACAGGCCTGAGAAGAGGAAACTCAGGAATTTACAGTGTCTCAGGATGCTTCCTATTCATTTAGGGGGACAGATGACATGGTGTTGTTTTGATTCTGCAGATTAGAAACAGCATATCAATCATGATGATCTATGTATTTCTTGTAATGATAATAGTCAAAGGCAAGACATCTCTATACACATTTTAATATAAAAATCCTATTTCATCAGAATGTTTTTGATATTCCTTCATGCTCAGAAAAGTGCTCATATCCACATGGATGACTACAGATTTATGATTAGACTCATCACTTCCACACAGGGGTGAATTAATGTTGCTTATCAACATATGGAACCTTTCTCTGCAGAAGGCAAATAGAAGAACACAGACATGTTGCATTGCTCTCTCAGAGGTATTTTGTAATTAGACTGGATTGATTCATGAGACCCCTCCATGAGTTGAAGAGTTGGGATACCTCTCCAGCTCTTCTAGGTCAATTGAAGTTAGAGAGATTAAATGACTCTAAAATGACTCTTGTTTCATCTTGCCAGATAATTTCTTAAGGCTAGACTCATCACGGGTCTAAATTCTCTAGGTGGTGTTTGAATGACTTTGTAGGAGCATGGTTCTCTGATATTGCATTTTTGTTCTTTTCCTGAATTATGGAGATTCTGTTGTTCATACTGAAAGAAACAATGACCTTATATGAATGTGCTATAAATTACATATCTTGGTTTCAATCGTATATCATACTCACTTTTTGTCTATAATTTCCCCTTTTCTAGGTAAATCACATTTTTCATGGACTCATTAGACTGAAAGACAGGCTTGAAAAAGGTAAGCCATTTGGGGAGCAGCTGTTAGTACTCACATATTGTAATCAACAATCCTGTTTTGAACCTCATTTTAAGCAATCTGACTTTAGAGTGTGTTCAGGTCTGACTCTACTGCCCCTTTAGTGGGAACTCCATAAAGGACTGAATTCATAAAAGCAAACACTGCAGATGGGAAAGCAATTACTGTTGCTGTCCATTGACCTCAAATTGGTCAGCACAGTGTGACAGTGTGTACAAATTCAGAAAATATATAGATAGTTTCTTTGAGTTTGTTGGGAATAGTTAGCTGAAGATGAGATGCTGAGAAAACATAGCCAAACTAGGATTATCACCTAAGAATATGACCACAGGCCTGAGAAGAGGAAACTCAGGAATTTACAGTGTCTCAGGATGCTTCCTATTCATTTAGGGGGACAGATGACATGGTGTTGTTTTGATTCTGCAGATTAGAAACAGCCTAGAAATGACATATGCTTTGAAATTGATTCTGGATCAACAGACATAAGAATGGGTTGGGCAGGGCCAGAATAAGGTATAGTTCCATTGAATGCTGATTTCCTTTACTGGTAGAATTCTAGATTCTGGGAAGAGCCTTAAAGTACTGACTTTTGGGTCTTACTGTATCTGATTTTAAAATTCCTTTTCAAGTATAAATAAAATGACTTTTCTTTGAAGCACTTGGGAAATGCATAGGTAAAATGTTAAAAATATTTATGCCTATCAATCTACAAATTCAATTTGAGGAAATCCCTTTTAAGGAAATAATCAAATACTAATGTTTATTAAATATATTCAAAAAATATTACTGTGACATTCATTATGATAATAAAACACTAAGAAAAATGCCTACTATCTAATAACTCACAACTCAAATAAATAATACCTTAACCTCATGATGGACTATTATGTATATGCTAAAATTTAGATTTTCAAAAAATTTAAATTCCAACAGAAAATGAAGCAAGTAAAAAGCTGTATAGAAAATTAACTATATTAGAGCATGACCTCAATTTATACATAGAAATTAGATGGGAAGAAAATATTCATTTAGGATGCAGATGTATTCCCATTTTAACATCTCTGAAATCAGCATGTGTCCTACAACTAATGGCACCTTCGAGTTATAATTGGAAACATTTTTTCTATTTTAGTGGTATATATACCAATTTTCTATTATGACATCTATTATGCATCTCTATTATTGCATCTCTGTTGATGACAAACTTCTTAGACTTGAAAAGAAAAATCAGTATGCTGATGTAATATGGTCAAATGTCACTGAAGAGTATAATTATGTACTTTTCTTCATAATGAGCATTTATTTTATGTGCATTTAGAGAAGAAGCAACACTGTTCACTTCCAGAAATATAGATAGTTTCTTTGAGTTTGTTGGGAATAGTTAGCTGAAGATGAGATGCTGAGAAAACATAGCCAAACTAGGATTATCACCTAAGAATATGACCACAGGCCTGAGAAGAGGAAACTCAGGAATTTACAGTGTCTCAGGATGCTTCCTATTCATTTAGGGGGACAGATGACATGGTGTTGTTTTGATTCTGCAGATTAGAAACAGCCTAGAAATGACATATGCTTTGAAATTGATTCTGGATCAACAGACATAAGAATGGGTTGGGCAGGGCCAGAATAAGGTATAGTTCCATTGAATGCTGATTTCCTTTACTGGTAGAATTCTAGATTCTGGGAAGAGCCTTAAAGTACTGACTTTTGGGTCTTACTGTATCTGATTTTAAAATTCCTTTTCAAGTATAAATAAAATGACTTTTCTTTGAAGCACTTGGGAAATGCATAGGTAAAATGTTAAAAATATTTATGCCTATCAATCTACAAATTCAATTTGAGGAAATCCCTTTTAAGGAAATAATCAAATACTAATGTTTATTAAATATATTCAAAAAATATTACTGTGACATTCATTATGATAATAAAACACTAAGAAAAATGCCTACTATCTAATAACTCACAACTCAAATAAATAATACCTTAACCTCATGATGGACTATTATGTATATGCTAAAATTTAGATTTTCAAAAAATTTAAATTCCAACAGAAAATGAAGCAAGTAAAAAGCTGTATAGAAAATTAACTATATTAGAGCATGACCTCAATTTATACATAGAAATTAGATGGGAAGAAAATATTCATTTAGGATGCAGATGTATTCCCATTTTAACATCTCTGAAATCAGCATGTGTCCTACAACTAATGGCACCTTCGAGTTATAATTGGAAACATTTTTTTCTATTTTAGTGGTATATATACCAATCTCTCTATTATGACATCTATTATGCATCTCTATTATTGCATCTCTGTTGATGACAAACTTCTTAGACTTGAAAAGAAAAATCAGTATGCTGATGTAATATGGTCAAATGTCACTGAAGAGTATAATTATGTACTTTTCTTCATAATGAGCATTTATTTTATGTGCATTTAGAGAAGAAGCAACACTGTTACAATCAACTTTTATATAATATTCTTCATATCCCGACCCAGAAAAATTTTACTTTATCTATGATTGTTTATTCAACATCCTATGCAAGTTTCTAAAGTCTACCTGCCTTGGAAAATCTCATGGGACACAAAATTAATTTTTACCAGATTTCTGCTTGGAAATTCAAAATACTTAGGTGTATCTATGTACTTCACCATCCACAGTGAATCCCTCACTCAATCCAGTTTATTCAGAGTGTCTTTGGTCAGTGTGTGCCTTCTCCACCAATTTTCCCTCATATCTGGGCCTCTTTCTTCTGATTTCTCTACTGCCGTCCTCCACTGACATACCTGAAATATACTAACAATTGCTCAAGTAGAGGGCTAGGGGCTAAATGAGAAGACTGTGGCTTAGAATTTGCAATGTCTTAGGCTGAAAACTTGCTTCTGCCCCTCACTGTTGATATGACCTTGGGAAAATCACAGACCTCCATGCAACCCAGTTTTCTCTTCTGTCAAATACAGATGGTTAACTTGTGTCTCATGGGATATTGTATGGATTTAATGAGCTGTGTGTAAATCAATGAGTACATGTTCACATGTGATAACTGTTCATGTCACTCATTCTTTTTTGCATCAATATGTGGTTTTCCCAAATAGATACCACCTTCTACACAGACCTCAAAAATAATGCACATAGCTCATGCTTGGTTCATTTCAAGTCTGGGAGAACACCCCCACCCCCACCCCACCATGATCTTTGCTATCCAGGTAATTATCCCAACTACACTTTTTCCACTTTCATGTAGAAGCTTCTTCAGAAACCAGTAATTTCCAGCTTACACCCTGCAGTCTCCATTCCCCAGCTCTATTATCCTTGCATAACCAAATATATGTCCTTGAAATTCTTGGCCTGACTTCACCTCTATTGAGCAAGTATCTTGCCTATACTGACTCTGCTAGGATTGAGTTTAGCAGAAGCATAGGCAGATGGACAGAGAAATGCATGAGATTAGAAATAAGCTCCTGTATTATTCTTATGAAGCTAAATCTGGGGGTAGGCAAAATGGACCAAGGTAAAATGAGTTCCAGCTACATGGCTCCAGTACAGATCATGGGTCTTGAAGGTCCAGGGCCTCCTCACGATGACAACTAATCACTTCTCTGTGTCACTACTGAACCAGAACTGGCATCAGTAATGACCTGCAATTATTACCTCTGAGGATTCATTCACTAAATGGACTCACTATCTACTCTTTTAGGTCTTTAATTTTATTAGAATCTGAGCATTCTCCTCCACTGTCAGTCTTCTCATCTGCCAGCTTTCACATTGCATTTTCCTTCCTACCTATGTTAACTTTAATGGTTTACATTCTAACCCTACTTTCTCTCTACAACACCTATCTGATTCAACCCTATATTTTCTTATAATTTGCTCAAAGATTAGTCATTATATTCAGCCTCTAAAAAACTTCAGTTTGGTCTTCAGATTCCATTGCTATGATGATATTAGGCTTGACTTTGTTCACTCTTTCTCTAAAATTTGCCCTCAGTCTCCTGTTAGACCAGATGTGAAAATTTGATAGGTTGGGAATTCAGGTCTCAAGATGTGAAAATCACAGACCTCCATGCAACCCAGTTTTCTCTTCTGTCAAATACAGATGGTTAACTTGTGTCTCATGGGATATTGTATGGATTTAATGAGCTGTGTGTAAATCAATGAGTACATGTTCACATGTGATAACTGTTCATGTCACTCATTCTTTTTTGCATCAATATGTGGTTTTCCCAAATAGATACCACCTTCTACACAGACCTCAAAAATAATGCACATAGCTCATGCTTGGTTCATTTCAAGTCTGGGAGAACACCCCCACCCCCACCCCACCATGATCTTTGCTATCCAGGTAATTATCCCAACTACACTTTTTCCACTTTCATGTAGAAGCTTCTTCAGAAACCAGTAATTTCCAGCTTACACCCTGCAGTCTCCATTCCCCAGCTCTATTATCCTTGCATAACCAAATATATGTCCTTGAAATTCTTGGCCTGACTTCACCTCTATTGAGCAAGTATCTTGCCTATACTGACTCTGCTAGGATTGAGTTTAGCAGAAGCATAGGCAGATGGACAGAGAAATGCATGAGATTAGAAATAAGCTCCTGTATTATTCTTATGAAGCTAAATCTGGGGGTAGGCAAAATGGACCAAGGTAAAATGAGTTCCAGCTACATGGCTCCAGTACAGATCATGGGTCTTGAAGGTCCAGGGCCTCCTCACGATGACAACTAATCACTTCTCTGTGTCACTACTGAACCAGAACTGGCATCAGTAATGACCTGCAATTATTACCTCTGAGGATTCATTCACTAAATGGACTCACTATCTACTCTTTTAGGTCTTTAATTTTATTAGAATCTGAGCATTCTCCTCCACTGTCAGTCTTCTCATCTGCCAGCTTTCACATTGCATTTTCCTTCCTACCTATGTTAACTTTAATGGTTTACATTCTAACCCTACTTTCTCTCTACAACACCTATCTGATTCAACCCTATATTTTCTTATAATTTGCTCAAAGATTAGTCATTATATTCAGCCTCTAAAAAACTTCAGTTTGGTCTTCAGATTCCATTGCTATGATGATATTAGGCTTGACTTTGTTCACTCTTTCTCTAAAATTTGCCCTCAGTCTCCTGTTAGACCAGATGTGAAAATTTGATAGGTTGGGAATCAGGAACATACAGATCTGTCTCTCTCCAGAAGGTACTGGACAAATTAAATGATATCAAAATTTGAAAAATTAAATCTTAACGTTCTGAGTTATACCTATTCAAAAAGCCTGAATGGTTTTTTCACAGGGAGTGACATTGTTATGTCCAACAGGGAATTTTATTTTCAAATCAAGACTTTTTTTCTGCCAAAGTGGATTTATTACCCTTTACACTTACTGAAGCATGCTGAAGGTTGAACCAGACTGCATGAAAAGCATCCCTAGTGCTTTTTCAGTTGTTAAGGGTTAACAGTCTACAAAAATCTAAAAAAAAAAAAAAAATGTGAGTTTAGGAATAATTCCCCTGGTGATACAAATATCCTGGGGTAGAGAGGAGGGGGAAGTGAAAAGTGGGTTTTAAAGGAGAGAGATGCCATTTCTGGGCAAAGTAGATTTACTCTCCAAACCACAGATGCTTCAGGATTGCTAAGTTCTTTAATGAGAAGGAACTGAATTTAGTAACAAAGCCTATTGGATAGGCTTCAAAGCAACCTCATGTTTTACTTAGAACCTCTTCTATGGAGCCAACATTCTTTAAGTGAAGACAAGCAAATGAAAAGAATATAAGCAATATAAGCCCATGGAAATGATAACATTCTCTACTATGTATTCATCATGGTCAGGCAGCACACTGAGCACATGGCTTCTTTCATTTAATTCTGTAGTCACTTCTGCTGCAGACCTATTTCCATTTTTTCTTTTTTCAATTCAAGAAGCCTCAGGCTCAGAGAGGTAAATTAACTTGCCCAAACTTGAATGAATTGCTATTTAATTTTACATATTGAGCTCTTAACCAAGAGATCACATTTTCTTGCATATGGACAAGGTGTGAAGGGTGAAGGTGTGATTTATTGAGCTGGTTAGGGAGGATAAGGGGAGCTAGAAGTGATTCAACCCTATATTTTCTTATAATTTGCTCAAAGATTAGTCATTATATTCAGCCTCTAAAAAACTTCAGTTTGGTCTTCAGATTCCATTGCTATGATGATATTAGGCTTGACTTTGTTCACTCTTTCTCTAAAATTTGCCCTCAGTCTCCTGTTAGACCAGATGTGAAAATTTGATAGGTTGGGAATCAGGAACATACAGATCTGTCTCTCTCCAGAAGGTACTGGACAAATTAAATGATATCAAAATTTGAAAAATTAAATCTTAACGTTCTGAGTTATACCTATTCAAAAAGCCTGAATGGTTTTTTCACAGGGAGTGACATTGTTATGTCCAACAGGGAATTTTATTTTCAAATCAAGACTTTTTTTCTGCCAAAGGGGATTTATTACCCTTTACACTTACTGAAGCATGCTGAAGGTTGAACCAGACTGCATGAAAAGCATCCCTAGTGCTTTTTCAGTTGTTAAGGGTTAACAGTCTACAAAAATCTAAAAAAAAAAAAAAAAAAAAAATGTGAGTTTAGGAATAATTCCCCTGGTGATACAAATATCCTGGGGTAGAGAGGAGGGGGAAGTGAAAAGTGGGTTTTAAAGGAGAGAGATGCCATTTCTGGGCAAAGTAGATTTACTCTCCAAACCACAGATGCTTCAGGATTGCTAAGTTCTTTAATGAGAAGGAACTGGAATTTAGTAACAAAGCCTATTGGATAGGCTTCAAAGCAACCTCATGTTTTACTTAGAACCTCTTCTATGGAGCCAACATTCTTTAAGTGAAGACAAGCAAATGAAAAGAATATAAGCAATATAAGCCCATGGAAATGATAACATTCTCTACTATGTATTCATCATGGTCAGGCAGCACACTGAGCACATGGCTTCTTTCATTTAATTCTGTAGTCACTTCTGCTGCAGACCTATTTCCATTTTTTCTTTTTTCAATTCAAGAAGCCTCAGGCTCAGAGAGGTAAATTAACTTGCCCAAACTTGAATGAATTGCTATTTAATTTTACATATTGAGCTCTTAACCAAGAGATCACATTTTCTTGCATATGGACAAGGTGTGAAGGGTGAAGGTGTGATTTATTGAGCTGGTTAGGGAGGATAAGGTGGAGCTAGAAGTTCTACTGAGTTGGGAAGTGTCAAATAGCTTAGGAAGACTCAGGAAGCAAAAACAATTCCTGTCACCCCATTCCTGCATTTTACATCTTTGTTAATCTTTGTCTCCCCCTAGTCCTATTTTCCTTTGCTCAGTATTGGTCCCAAGGAAGCCATACCACTCTGCCTCACTTTTTTGGTGAGTGACCTGTCTGTATTGTTTTTTAGGTAGTAAATAAATCTCCCCCAGAAGTCTCCCAGCATTTCTCCGCCCACCCCCAACCCATAAGAGAAGCAACAACCCTTTGTTGGCTTCTTGAAATGTATGAAATGTGATTGTGTTTACTTTTTGAGATTGAAACCAATCACAGAAAAAAATGCTTTTTTGGGAAGAGAGATGTCAACTCTGCCTTGCATTGAAATACCTAATCTTTTCTGATTCACATTGAACAACCTTGAGCAAATCGCTCTCTGGTGTCTTTTTGCTGTTTATGCTGTATGTACAATGGCAGCAAGAAAGGCAGCTCCAAATGCAGTACACTCACTCACATATTAAAGCTTTTTGCACTCTTTGCTTCTGTTCATTCTTTCTCTCCTTTTGATCTAACAAAAACTTCTTAAATTATAAATTAGAGAGTTGGAGGGTATTTTTTTTTTTTTGGTTCCAAGATAAGGGAAAAATATCTGACTCAAAAAAACCTGTTAGTAATGTAGTGCAACAGACCATGTCAGTATTTTCATTTGACATGTGGCATGTGATACCTCAAGGAAGATGCCACATTTATGATGATTTCTGAAAGAGAAGTTCACTGTTTAGAATATGGTGAAATAAGCTAGTTATTTTACTTGGAAGATAAAATACCATGGCCCATCCCTGGACAACAGCATTAAGAATCTGTAATCAGATGTTTTACAAAATCCAAATCTCAGTTTTGCCTTCTGAGGTTTCTCTAATAGATCAGTTGGTCAGTAAATATTTTTCCCCCTTGAAACAAATGCAAGAAAATGAGTATTAAGTCAGTCAAGGTATAACAAAATAAAGAAGATAAGGATGGAATTATTTCCAGACTATTTTCTGTTGTACAACCAGTTAGTCATTTTGAGAATTTGTATTCCTATCTTTTTTTTAAAAATTTTCTGATACTTAACAGTAGAAGCTCCTTCTGAAAGTCTTGATTTATTTAGCCTCCTCAGTAAGACCATCTTCTAAGCTTTTCTGTCCAGCTGTGCATATTTACATCCAAATTTCCTAAGTATTGGTCCCAAGGAAGCCATACCACTCTGCCTCACTTTTTTGGTGAGTGACCTGTCTGTATTGTTTTTTAGGTAGTAAATAAATCTCCCCCAGAAGTCTCCCAGCATTTCTCCGCCCACCCCCAACCCATAAGAGAAGCAACAACCCTTTGTTGGCTTCTTGAAATGTATGAAATGTGATTGTGTTTACTTTTTGAGATTGAAACCAATCACAGAAAAAAATGCTTTTTTGGGAAGAGAGATGTCAACTCTGCCTTGCATTGAAATACCTAATCTTTTCTGATTCACATTGAACAACCTTGAGCAAATCGCTCTCTGGTGTCTTTTTGCTGTTTATGCTGTATGTACAATGGCAGCAAGAAAGGCAGCTCCAAATGCAGTACACTCACTCACATATTAAAGCTTTTTGCACTCTTTGCTTCTGTTCATTCTTTCTCTCCTTTTGATCTAACAAAAACTTCTTAAATTATAAATTAGAGAGTTGGAGGGTATTTTTTTTTTTGGTTCCAAGATAAGGGAAAAATATCTGACTCAAAAACCTGTTAGTAATGTAGTGCAACAGACCATGTCAGTATTTTCATTTGACATGTGGCATGTGATACCTCAAGGAAGATGCCACATTTATGATGATTTCTGAAAGAGAAGTTCACTGTTTAGAATATGGTGAAATAAGCTAGTTATTTTACTTGGAAGATAAAATACCATGGCCCATCCCTGGACAACAGCATTAAGAATCTGTAATCAGATGTTTTACAAAATCCAAATCTCAGTTTTGCCTTCTGAGGTTTCTCTAATAGATCAGTTGGTCAGTAAATATTTTTCCCCCTTGAAACAAATGCAAGAAAATGAGTATTAAGTCAGTCAAGGTATAACAAAATAAAGAAGATAAGGATGGAATTATTTCCAGACTATTTTCTGTTGTACAACCAGTTAGTCATTTTGAGAATTTGTATTCCTATCTTTTTTTTAAAAATTTTCTGATACTTAACAGTAGAAGCTCCTTCTGAAAGTCTTGATTTATTTAGCCTCCTCAGTGTAAGTGACCATCTTCTAAGCTTTTCTGTCCAGCTGTGCATATTTACATCCAAAAATTCATCACACTTAATTGTAAATAAGCATTTGTCTCCAAGACTAGCCACTGAAATTCTTAGGAGCAGGGAGCCTTGCCATTTCTCTGCTTTATCTCCTGGCATAGTGTAAGCCAGAATTGATACTCAGTGCATGGTTTTGAAAATGAATTGAATATGACTGTGCTTTAAATGGAAATATTATTAATGATGAAGACACTTGTCCAGAATATTTTCCTTCCATTCAGTGAGATAAAAAGTTTAGAAGAAAATTCAACATACAAACAAAGTGACAAACATGAAAACAAGACCCTGAGTATGTCTTCCCTTCCTTGAGCCAAGAAACAGTGCCAAAATTTCATAGAAACAAGTTGACCCAAAATATGCTTATGTTTGAACAAGTCTGAAATATAGTGAAGTTGGATTCTTTACTGTATCATCCATGATCCAGAATGAGAAAAATAATACAAACTTATGGAGTTAACAACTTTCAGGGGAAAACAAACAGCAATCAACTCACCATCATGACCATAAATACTCTGAGGTGGTCTTTGCGTTATTATCTCAAGAATCCTGATGTATCCTGTTTTGGGTTTTGTTTTGTTTTTATAAAAGTATTGTCAGTGGATATGCATTCACAGCCAAACAACTAATCCATGATCACAAACACCAGGAGCATTCAAGTTAAGAAGTGATAGTAATAATGGTACTTCTTTACATTAGAATAGCACCTTACAATTCAAACCATTTCACCTATAATGTGTGAATTCAGCCTCATTAAAATCTTGTATGGTAGAAAGACTATGTCCTATGTCTTACAGAGGACAAATACCAAATACCTTCCCCAGGATTATAAAGTTGTAAAGCTCAGCTGTAGCTCTCAACAACAGGGATGAAAGCAACCATGAGAGCTTCCTCTATTGTAGGCTGGATCTTGCCATCTCAGTCATTTAGTCCAACATCAAGACTATCCAAGATGTGTATTTGACTTACATCGTTTAAGACAAATAGCTGAATGCCTGAAATCTACATATGCATATTGAGCACCTTCTCTGAGTCAGGGTCACATCTTAAATGTGTGTGCTAAATTCACTTCAGACCATAAAGAAGGATGAGCATAGAAGAATTGATGCTTTTGAACTGTGGTGCTGAAGAAGACTCTTGAGACTTCCTTGGACAGCAAGGAGATCAAGCCAGTCAATCCTAAAGGAAATCAGCCCTTTGTTGGAAGGACTGATGCTGACGCTTCAATACTTTGGCCACTTCATTGTAAAAGACCCTAACGCTGAGAAAGATTGAGGGCAGGAGGAGAAGGGGATGATAGAGGAGGAGATGATAGAGGACGAGATGGCTGGGTGGCATCATCAACTCTCTGGACATGAATTTGAACAAGCTCATGGAGTTGGTGAAAGTCAGGGAAGCCTGGTATGCTACAGTCCAAAAGGAGTCACCCAAAATGCTTATGTTTGAACAAGTCTGAAATATAGTGAAGTTGGATTCTTTACTGTATCATCCATGATCCAGAATGAGAAAAATAATACAAACTTATGGAGTTAACAACTTTCAGGGGAAAACAAACAGCAATCAACTCACCATCATGACCATAAATACTCTGAGGTGGTCTTTGCGTTATTATCTCAAGAATCCTGATGTATCCTGTTTTGGGTTTTGTTTTGTTTTTATAAAAGTATTGTCAGTGGATATGCATTCACAGCCAAACAACTAATCCATGATCACAAACACCAGGAGCATTCAAGTTAAGAAGTGATAGTAATAATGGTACTTCTTTACATTAGAATAGCACCTTACAATTCAAACCATTTCACCTATAATGTGTGAATTCAGCCTCATTAAAATCTTGTATGGTAGAAAGACTATGTCCTATGTCTTACAGAGGACAAATACCAAATACCTTCCCCAGGATTATAAAGTTGTAAAGCTCAGCTGTAGCTCTCAACAACAGGGATGAAAGCAACCATGAGAGCTTCCTCTATTGTAGGCTGGATCTTGCCATCTCAGTCATTTAGTCCAACATCAAGACTATCCAAGATGTGTATTTGACTTACATCGTTTAAGACAAATAGCTGAATGCCTGAAATCTACATATGCATATTGAGCACCTTCTCTGAGTCAGGGTCACATCTTAAATGTGTGTGCTAAATTCACTTCAGACCATAAAGAAGGATGAGCATAGAAGAATTGATGCTTTTGAACTGTGGTGCTGAAGAAGACTCTTGAGACTTCCTTGGACAGCAAGGAGATCAAGCCAGTCAATCCTAAAGGAAATCAGCCCTTTGTTGGAAGGACTGATGCTGACGCTTCAATACTTTGGCCACTTCATTGTAAAAGACCCTAACGCTGAGAAAGATTGAGGGCAGGAGGAGAAGGGGATGATAGAGGAGGAGATGATAGAGGACGAGATGGCTGGGTGGCATCATCAACTCTCTGGACATGAATTTGAACAAGCTCATGGAGTTGGTGAAAGTCAGGGAAGCCTGGTATGCTACAGTCCATGGAGTCACAAAGAGTCAGATACAACTTAGCAACTGCACAACAACAAACTTCATTCATGCTTGACTCTTTGCAACCTGTAGACTGTAGCCCACCAGGCTTCTCTGTCCATGGAATTCTCCAGGGAAGAATACTAGAATAGGTTGCTGTGCCCTCATCGATGTATTATTTATATTGAAAATATGTAAGGCATAATATAGATATAACTTACTGATTTTTAGATGTAATTCCAAGCACTGAAAGAAAAGGTTTTATTGAAATTCTTATGAAACTCTATGGAGGCAGCATTATTCTGTTCATTTTCTACAATATGCCCAAGGAAACAAAGCTAAAATGTATTAGAGCTGAAATATAAAAGTAGTTCTGCCCAGTTTCAAAGCCCATTTCATGACATCATCTTACCTCCCTGAGGATGCAGCAGGGGATATTTCTTATTAACAAGACTCTTAGAGAATTTGAGTAGGTCTTTGAGGCAAAAATATGGTTGGAAATAACACACTCTTTCCAAGTGGTAGTCATTATCAGCTCATAATTGAAAGCAAGCTTGAAGAAATCCTGCAAACCAGTGTCTTCTGACACAAAAACAGGCTGCAGACGTGTGATTGAGGTTCCAATTCTCACTTTGTAAACAGTCAGGCTAACCTGATTTGTTTCTTCCTTGCTTTTGCTGGTTTGAAATTGATGTCAGTTTCATTCATGGTAGGAAATTGGTTGTTCCATGGTATAAAAATCAGACAGTTGTCTCACCTGTTCAGTTGTATTTAGAATGGCAGGAACTGCCTTGTGGCAATTTTATATATGATTTAGATAAATCATGTCTATTTGAAGATAGATTAATTTGGTCTAAAGTTTAATTTGGTCTAAAGTTATTATAATGATGGCATATCCTGTGTGCCAAATTTAGGATATGATAATGGAAAGAATCCAGCTGTGCACTTTTTGACAACTAAGTGACCTTGAAGAAGTCATTCCTTTACTCCAAACGTTGGTTTGTTTTCATGTTGTTACAAAGCTCAACTGAGAGCTAAAGGACTCTTACAAATATAAATTTGAATTATTATATTACCATGATTATTCTTTTTATTAACAAAACAATGTCAGGAAAAAGTCTTTTGATGAAAGAAAAATTATGTTTTCATAATTAAAATTTTTATGAAAATTTAGATCAATTTCTCCAAAGGAGGAGGGGAAACATAGAAACAATATTCAGCAAAACGGAGAAATCTGCAGAAAATTTCTGCAGGATTGTAAGTCTCCACTTCCTCTCTTCTCCTGGCTTCTCATTACTTAAGAGTTACCTTTTCCTTCTCCCTTTATTTCCTCTGTAATCCCTTCACCCCAGCAAAAGAAAAAAGGATAAAATGATTAGTCTTTTGTACTCATTGCTGTTTTGTAGAGTTATCATGTGGTAGAATAGGGGATGGCAACTGAGTGAAGCTAGAACTTAATGAGCAGTTGACAAAGGCTCTCAGGATAGACTCAAAGATCAGAAGGCAGAAAGTGGAGCAGGTGCACTGTAAAGGTCAGGGGACAGCAGACCTTAAAGAAGGATCACAGTACTGCGAGGGTGGTCAGAGCCCTCCTTTCACACTCAGAGAGAGTGAAAGCTTTTCAGCTCTCACAATTCTTATTTAAGCAGACGACGCATCTCTTTATCCCTCATGGGGCATTTGGGGATTACATGAAATTGTGTACATAAAATTGTTTTGAAACTATACAGTTATCTACAAATGCTGTGATGAATACTTCTATTTTCTTTACCTTACTTTTCCAAATAGTGTCTGTTGAAGCTCATAATGATTTGCCTTTTCAGGGGTGGTTCACTGTAGGGCACAAGAATGATTTTCATCAGTACTTTTTAGGAAATTTTCTGCAGATCATTAACATGCTCTTCTACACTCTGTTAAATATGACTTTTTCTATTCTAAAAAATCAGGTATACTATCAAAAAATTTTAGCTATTCATTTTTTTTTTGTCTTTTATTGATGTAGATACATATCTAAAGTCCGCCATATGCTTGGTATTATGCTGTGGTAAAGGAAGTGCCATTGACAATAACCAGCAAGGGATATCAGAGAATTCTGACTTCACATGATCATACTATTACACATAAAAAATATTTTTTCTTTCTCTCTTTCTCCATCTCTCTTTTTCTTTCATGGACAAATCATCTCTAAAATTGGGAGGACATATCTGCTTCTTGGAGGTGGTAAGGATTACTTGAGACACTATAAGAAAAGTTCTTTTAACATTCCATGGCTAGAAATAATTAGAGAATATGTGGAAGTAATTATGATACCAAGGGAGTGCATGAAAGGAATGTGAAGGCATTGCACAATGTCAGGCCTCTTTCAAAAAATTGTGTGCATCTTTTTTTTTATTAAATCCCAAAATGCCACAAAATGATACACTATCATTCATCATTTTCATCCCCTCATCATTCTATGCCTATAATCTCTTTGTTATATGATGAACCTGAAAAGCAAGGAGGTTTAATTTTTTCAGGGTTGCTCAGTTACTTCATGGCAGGCCGAGGATATAACTCTGCATCTGTCTGTTTCTAATTCCACTTATTTTCCTTCTATAGGAGAAAAATGTCTGATAGCAACATGGCACAGAGTTGTACCTCCTTTTCTCTGAGTGTTTTTGTCATATTCTTAATGTGATATTAAGAATTAAATATGTTTAGAGCAGTACCCCAAGAGAGTGAAAGCTTTTCAGCTCTCACAATTCTTATTTAAGCAGACGACGCATCTCTTTATCCCTCATGGGGCATTTGGGGATTACATGAAATTGTGTACATAAAATTGTTTTGAAACTATACAGTTATCTACAAATGCTGTGATGAATACTTCTATTTTCTTTACCTTACTTTTCCAAATAGTGTCTGTTGAAGCTCATAATGATTTGCCTTTTCAGGGGTGGTTCACTGTAGGGCACAAGAATGATTTTCATCAGTACTTTTTAGGAAATTTTCTGCAGATCATTAACATGCTCTTCTACACTCTGTTAAATATGACTTTTTTCTATTCTAAAAAATCAGGTATACTATCAAAAAATTTTAGCTATTCATTTTTTTTTTGTCTTTTATTGATGTAGATACATATCTAAAGTCCGCCATATGCTTGGTATTATGCTGTGGTAAAGGAAGTGCCATTGACAATAACCAGCAAGGGATATCAGAGAATTCTGACTTCACATGATCATACTATTACACATAAAAAATATTTTTTCTTTCTCTCTTTCTCCATCTCTCTTTTTCTTTCATGGACAAATCATCTCTAAAATTGGGAGGACATATCTGCTTCTTGGAGGTGGTAAGGATTACTTGAGACACTATAAGAAAAGTTCTTTTAACATTCCATGGCTAGAAATAATTAGAGAATATGTGGAAGTAATTATGATACCAAGGGAGTGCATGAAAGGAATGTGAAGGCATTGCACAATGTCAGGCCTCTTTCAAAAAATTGTGTGCATCTTTTTTTTTATTAAATCCCAAAATGCCACAAAATGATACACTATCATTCATCATTTTCATCCCCTCATCATTCTATGCCTATAATCTCTTTGTTATATGATGAACCTGAAAAGCAAGGAGGTTTAATTTTTTCAGGGTTGCTCAGTTACTTCATGGCAGGCCGAGGATATAACTCTGCATCTGTCTGTTTCTAATTCCACTTATTTTCCTTCTATAGGAGAAAAATGTCTGATAGCAACATGGCACAGAGTTGTACCTCCTTTTCTCTGAGTGTTTTTGTCATATTCTTAATGTGATATTAAGAATTAAATATGTTTATTAAATTCTTATAGACTTGCTCTCAAACTTCTTGTTGGGTGGTTCAATTTCAAGGACTTTTGTCTTATTCTTATGGATAGGTCCTATATTTCCTATATGTCCAGCTGTGTATCAGGATATGTCAATGACACAGACTCAGGATGCCTTGTTGAGTAAGTGACTTTCTAGGTGAGCACTGTGGTATGATCCTAGTATATAATGTCTGCCTGTAAGCTATGGATCTTTGGAACTCAACCTTTTGCAAATACTAGAATCACCCAGAGCAGATTTTGCTGGGCGCCAACTCCAGAATTTCTGATTAAGTAGGTCTGAAATAAATTTGCATTCCAAAAAAGAGCTAAGGGACGCTAATTCTAGTGAATGGGGGCTTTTGAGAACTACATTTAAAGACCATTGCTATGAGAATGCATTTGTAATATGTAATGTGTTCTTTCTACATCATAAAGTTCATTAATTAATGAGAAGATTTTTTGTCAACCTTGTTAAAGTAATAGAGTCTGAAACGTTGCAATAGATCCTATGTTTGTTTATCCACTGTTAAAGACTGTTTCCTTGTAGAAGTTAGGGATGAGAGTTGTACAGGTGAAGCCAGAAATGGATCCACCTTCACTTTGCCAGTTTAAATTCTAAACTACCTAGATTTCAAAGGCAAAAATTGATTATTTCTGCTTGTGACCTTGTCTGGCTGTAGTAAGAGAGGTTGACAGACAAGTCTAGGTTGACTTTTTGGTCCTATTACATTACAGACTTCACCGCTCTGAGCCCAGTGTCCTCATCAGTGATTGCAAAGTAGGCCTATAACACTGGTCTGAATGGCATTGTAAATATTAAAGGAAGTAATGTATATGTACATGACCAGCACATGGCACTCTGGAAACATCCACATGGATGAAAATCCACTCAATATCAACATTGTTTCGGATTAAAGGACTTCAGTCTTTTAAGTCCCTCCACCAGTTCAACTCATTAG
This sequence comes from Tragulus kanchil, assembly GCA_022376925.1. Lineage (NCBI taxonomy): Eukaryota > Metazoa > Chordata > Mammalia > Artiodactyla > Tragulidae > Tragulus > Tragulus kanchil. The sequence continues at coordinate 121,357,753 of JAIOJX010000006.1, forward strand.
TAGGATGAATTTGAAAATTAAGTCATTTGAAAAGTTGAATCTCACTTTAAAAAGGTCTTGAGTGTCAAAGTCAAGGAGAAGATTGCAAGTCCAATGAAATTTAAGACAATAGAGATATTTTTAAAGGTACTTCCTTTTTATAGTCTTCACTCTCATCTCTGATATTTAAATCTTAGGGGATAAATAATAAAACATAAATATTTTCCACTTACTTATGCTTAAATTCAAAAAGGAAAAGGTTTTCCTCATTAAAATGAACCATTCTTATATAATAAAATAGCTGCATATAAAGTAATAAAGTGTGAAGATTAGTAAAATAATAATGGTTATAAACAAAATGATAGGTAATATAATTTTCAAGTATAAAGATAGCAACAGCAATATCATGTATTTGAATATTTAACTAGCATGTTTGGCCCCAAAATATCTTCCCATTCATCATAGCAATTAATGATCTTAAAGCATAAGCAAAGTAAGTATTATTTTGCCCATTTTACAAATGAGGAAACCAGGCTCAGAAACACAGACATCAGTAAATATAGGATGCTGGGTATGGATTCTGGTCAACAAACCTGTTTTCCTTTTTATTAAAGACATAGTCTTGTAAATAACCACAGTCTTTTAATTCTACTACTTGTGCATTCCCCACATGCAATGCAGAATCAAATCAGAACAAGTGTACATTTTTAGAGAAGTATATTATAGAACAGATTTACACAGAAACCACTGTAGGGTTTGTTTTCTTTTAAAAAATGAGTGTTATTCCTGACAGTCCTCCATGAAACTTAAATAAAGACATGAACGCCTAGTCTGTGCTGGCCACTATATCTATAGGTTTTTTTTTTTTTTTTTTGAAAAATCCTTGTACAGGGTTATCATATGTTATCCTGATTTTACAGATGGGGTAACTCAGGTACAGAGGGGGAGTTGTCCTATTGCAATGGACCCAGGGATAAGACATAAGTCTTAACTTAGAAATTTGACTCACGCGACTAAAAGATACTTTTCTCTTTGAAGCCTTCTGCTTCCCTAAATACAAAAGATTCATCAGGCTGATGTTCCCTCTTCATACACTCCTTTCCCTATGTGTTGAGGAGGCTCAGCCAATTCCAGATACAGGGAGGAAGTTATGATATTATTTTTTTTCTGAAAAACAAGTCTCACTCTATCCTTATCTTTCCCATGAAAGATAGTATATAATTTCAAATACATACCAGCCTGAGGGTATTATATGTGCAATAAGAAAAAGAGAAAGAAACTGCACCCAAAAAGAAAATCAGTCAGATTACAGAGAGCAGACTTAGCTACAGGAACACTCAGTGAAAACTGGTTAAAGATGTTTTTCTTTCCAGTAAGGCCGAGCACTCATTCCATAGTTAAATCTAGGAAGGACTTCTCACAGGAAAGAGCCATCACTTTCAAGGATTGTTGGTTTGTTAACCCTCAATGGAAGGACACTCTCAAAGTTCTTTAAGCCGCTGCCCAAACCAAGACCTGAATGGTATGGAGAGGCTCCTATAGGTGGAAAGATTGAGGAAAAGGGACACTGTGGGCACTACCAGAGCCTGTGGACCCCGGGGGGGTTCCCATTCATCATAGCAATTAATGATCTTAAAGCATAAGCAAAGTAAGTATTATTTTGCCCATTTTACAAATGAGGAAACCAGGCTCAGAAACACAGACATCAGTAAATATAGGATGCTGGGTATGGATTCTGGTCAACAAACCTGTTTTCCTTTTTATTAAAGACATAGTCTTGTAAATAACCACAGTCTTTTAATTCTACTACTTCTGCATTCCCACATGCAATGCAGAATCAAATCAGAACAAGTGTACATTTTTAGAGAAGTATATTATAGAACAGATTTACACAGAAACCACTGTAGGGTTTGTTTTCTTTTAAAAAATGAGTGTTATTCCTGACAGTCCTCCATGAAACTTAAATAAAGACATGAACGCCTAGTCTGTGCTGGCCACTATATCTATAGGTTTTTTTTTTTTTTTTTTTTTAAAAATCCTTGTACAGGGTTATCATATGTTATCCTGATTTTACAGATGGGGTAACTCAGGTACAGAGGGGGAGTTGTCCTATTGCAATGGACCCAGGGATAAGACATAAGTCTTAACTTAGAAATTTGACTCACGCGACTAAAAGATACTTTTCTCTTTGAAGCCTTCTGCTTCCCTAAATACAAAAGATTCATCAGGCTGATGTTCCCTCTTCATACACTCCTTTCCCTATGTGTTGAGGAGGCTCAGCCAATTCCAGATACAGGGAGGAAGTTATGATATTATTTTTTTTCTGAAAAACAAGTCTCACTCTATCCTTATCTTTCCCATGAAAGATAGTATATAATTTCAAATACATACCAGCCTGAGGGTATTATATGTGCAATAAGAAAAAGAGAAAGAAACTGCACCCAAAAAGAAAATCAGTCAGATTACAGAGAGCAGACTTAGCTACAGGAACACTCAGTGAAAACTGGTTAAAGATGTTTTTCTTTCCAGTAAGGCCGAGCACTCATTCCATAGTTAAATCTAGGAAGGACTTCTCACAGGAAAGAGCCATCACTTTCAAGGATTGTTGGTTTGTTAACCCTCAATGGAAGGACACTCTCAAAGTTCTTTAAGCCGCTGCCCAAACCAAGACCTGAATGGTATGGAGAGGCTCCTATAGGTGGAAAGATTGAGGACAAGGGACACTGTGCGGCCACTACCAGAGCCTGTGGAGACCCCAGCTGGGCAGGAGAACTGTCCCATGTTGCACATGAATCATCAAGCCTTTTTCCAGACTTTTTGGAATATATTTGGAATTAGTTTAACATTTTATTTGGCCCTGAAAGTATGGAATAGCAAAAGAGGCATAACCTTGGGGTCAGACATACAAATAGTCGGATCTTTCTTTTCCAGCCAGAAGCCAAAATTCAAAGTCATACTTGTGTGGTGCCAGAGTCCTTGTTCTTTCTTTGAATCATACTCCCTCCAAAAACAAACACTTCTTAGCAGGCTTTTGAAATAACTGATAAACAGCCATTGGGAATATGTTATAGTTTTAAGAAAAGGGAAGTGACTGTTGACTGAAAGCCTATATATGGATGACTATTAGGCACCTTCGTGTGTATATATATATATATATATATATACACACATACATACATACATATATATATCATGTAATTGTGTGTGTATATGCACGTGTATATATTGGAGAAGGAAATAAAAATCCACTCCAGTATTCTTGCCTGGGAAATCCCATGGACAGAAGAGCCTGGTGGGCTACATGGGGTCCATGGGGTTGCAAAAGATTCAGATACGATTTAGCAACTAAACAGCAACGTACAAACATGTATACACACATATATACAGACATACACACATATAAATATCTTATATAATTGGATTAATAAACCTGCAAATGAGGTTCAGAGAAATTAAAGTTATACAGTTAATGAGTTGCTACTGTAATTTGGTTTTAGAAACACTTGATTCTATAGTTCAACATATGTGGCCGTAGGATCAATCATCCTTCAAATCAAGGAAAAAGGGAAAAAAAAAATGTATGTTTTAATATAGAAAACCTAGAAAGTCAAGTCTATGATTGGTCTAGGCTGATATCTGTAAGATCTTTGAAGGTAGGGAGAGTTTTTCATCACATATTGCATTGCACTTTGGTATGAATACACAAATGGCATCTAATGATAACAATCACTAAGAATTTGTTGCATTCTGGAGTTGTCTGAGCAGTATATAATCTATAATTATAAGCCGCTGCCCAAACCAAGACCTGAATGGTATGGAGAGGCTCCTATAGGTGGAAAGATTGAGGACAAGGGACACTGTGCGGCCACTACCAGAGCCTGTGGAGACCCCAGCTGGGCAGGAGAACTGTCCCATGTTGCACATGAATCATCAAGCCTTTTTCCAGACTTTTTGGAATATATTTGGAATTAGTTTAACATTTTATTTGGCCCTGAAAGTATGGAATAGCAAAAGAGGCATAACCTTGGGGTCAGACATACAAATAGTCGGATCTTTCTTTTCCAGCCAGAAGCCAAAATTCAAAGTCATACTTGTGTGGTGCCAGAGTCCTTGTTCTTTCTTTGAATCATACTCCCTCCAAAAACAAACACTTCTTAGCAGGCTTTTGAAATAACTGATAAACAGCCATTGGGAATATGTTATAGTTTTAAGAAAAGGGAAGTGACTGTTGACTGAAAGCCTATATATGGATGACTATTAGGCACCTTCGTGTGTATATATATATATATATATATATATACACACATACATACATACATATATATATCATGTAATTGTGTGTGTATATGCACGTGTATATATTGGAGAAGGAAATAAAAATCCACTCCAGTATTCTTGCCTGGGAAATCCCATGGACAGAAGAGCCTGGTGGGCTACATGGGGTCCATGGGGTTGCAAAAGATTCAGATACGATTTAGCAACTAAACAGCAACGTACAAACATGTATACACACATATATACAGACATACACACATATAAATATCTTATATAATTGGATTAATAAACCTGCAAATGAGGTTCAGAGAAATTAAAGTTATACAGTTAATGAGTTGCTACTGTAATTTGGTTTTAGAAACACTTGATTCTATAGTTCAACATATGTGGCCGTAGGATCAATCATCCTTCAAATCAAGGAAAAAGGAAAAAAAAAATGTATGTTTTAATATAGAAAAACCTAGAAAGTCAAGTCTATGATTGGTCTAGGCTGATATCTGTAAGATCTTTGAAGGTAGGGAGAGTTTTTCATCACATATTGCATTGCACTTTGGTATGAATACACAAATGGCATCTAATGATAACAATCACTAAGAATTTGTTGCATTCTGGAGTTGTCTGAGCAGTATATAATCTATAATTATAACATTTTACAGTTGATATTTAATTTCCTATAAAATATCTATCCACATATCTCCCTATCTATCTAAATATCCATGAATGTCTAGATAGATAGGCATATATAAAGACAGAGACATATATTACTCCTGAAAAGTTGATAAATTATAAATTGTGATAAATAGCTCCTGTTTTGCTGATTCTCAATTGCTTCTAATTTTCTTCAACAATACTTTTTGTTTGTTTTTAATGACTTTTATCAAAAATATGAATCAATATTAATAATACTTAGCAATTTTTCAGACCCACTTATAATACCTACACCCTTCTCCCCTCTTGTAATTATATATCTGATGCATAGATGTGTGTGTGCTAAGTTGCTTCAGTTGGGTCCAACTCAGGGTGACCCCATAGATTGTAGCCCACCAGGCTCCTCTGACCATGGCATTTTCCAGGCAAGAGTACTGGAGTAAGTTGCCATTTCCTCCTCCGGAGATCATCCCAATCCAGAGATCAAACCCATGTCTCATATCTCAGTCATTGGCAGGTTGGTTCTTCACCACTAGCACCACCCGGGAAGCTCCAAAAAGGCATAGATGAGGAAGATGCAAATCCCAAAGTGGGTATAAAGGAAATTCTTCCTAATACAGATGGGACAGTGATGAACTTAAGGCTAGAGACCAATCTGTTGGCTCTTGATTTAAATGCTTGTTGCTACTTTTGCCAATTTTGCTATTTTCTTTCTTTTTTAAGTGTGTACATGAAAGGGGAGGAGGACTCCCCTATTGGTTTAGTGGTAGAGAATCCATCTGCCAAGCAGGAGACATGGATTCAATCCTGGGTCACAGACTAAGGGCTTTTAACCATACTTCTAAGATGGTTCTGGGTTCCCACTCTGGCAAGAGGCAAGGTGAGGTCCTGATCTGATTTTATTCCTTCCCTGAGTATGGTGCATGTGCAAGTAAATTCCTTCAAACCCAAAAGGAAAAGGAAAAAAATGTATGTTTTAATATAGAAAACCTAGAAAGTCAAGTCTATGATTGGTCTAGGCTGATATCTGTAAGATCTTTGAAGGTAGGGAGAGTTTTTCATCACATATTGCATTGCACTTTGGTATGAATACACAAATGGCATCTAATGATAACAATCACTAAGAATTTGTTGCATTCTGGAGTTGTCTGAGCAGTATATAATCTATAATTATAACATTTTACAGTTGATATTTAATTTCCTATAAAATATCTATCCACATATCTCCCTATCTATCTAAATATCCATGAATGTCTAGATAGATAGGCATATATAAAGACAGAGACATATATTACTCCTGAAAAGTTGATAAATTATAAATTGTGATAAATAGCTCCTGTTTTGCTGATTCTCAATTGCTTCTAATTTTCTTCAACAATACTTTTTGTTTGTTTTTAATGACTTTTATCAAAAATATGAATCAATATTAATAATACTTAGCAATTTTTCAGACCCACTTATAATACCTACACCCTTCTCCCCTCTTGTAATTATATATCTGATGCATAGATGTGTGTGTGCTAAGTTGCTTCAGTTGGGTCCAACTCAGGGTGACCCCATAGATTGTAGCCCACCAGGCTCCTCTGACCATGGCATTTTCCAGGCAAGAGTACTGGAGTAAGTTGCCATTTCCTCCTCCGGAGATCATCCCAATCCAGAGATCAAACCCATGTCTCATATCTCAGTCATTGGCAGGTTGGTTCTTCACCACTAGCACCACCCGGGAAGCTCCAAAAAGGCATAGATGAGGAAGATGCAAATCCCAAAGTGGGTATAAAGGAAATTCTTCCTAATACAGATGGGACAGTGATGAACTTAAGGCTAGAGACCAATCTGTTGGCTCTTGATTTAAATGCTTGTTGCTACTTTTGCCAATTTTGCTATTTTCTTTCTTTTTTAAGTGTGTACATGAAAGGGGAGGAGGACTCCCCTATTGGTTTAGTGGTAGAGAATCCATCTGCCAAGCAGGAGACATGGATTCAATCCCTGGGTCACAGACTAAGGGCTTTTAACCATACTTCTAAGATGGTTCTGGGTTCCCACTCTGGCAAGAGGCAAGGTGAGGTCCTGATCTGATTTTATTCCTTCCCCTGAGTATGGTGCATGTGCAATACCAATAGCAGTCTCTGCCCTGGCTAGAGCCAGGACTAGGACCCAAGTTGGCCATGCTTCTTCTCTAATGCTCATGCACGTCATGATAATGGCAGTCTCTGTCTTAGCAGCAACAATGCAAGAGCAGGAAGGGCTGGAAGAAGGGCCTTGTATGCACTCAGAATCATGTCACATATGTACTTATATACCAATCCATTTCAGTAAGAACACCCATAATGCAAGTAAATCAATCTATAATATGGCTGCCTACAAGACAAGGCAGGAAATTTGTTAAGTAATATTAGATAAGGTACCAAGGTAAAAATGGTTGCTAAGTGGTGTCTGCTAGAAGGTGCCTTGTGTTTTGTTCTGTTTTAGTTTTAATTATAAAGACACTGCTTTTCTACATCATCTTAAAGTTATTATTTTAATGGCAAAACAATATGCCTTCGTGTTGATATACTATAATTTATTAGTATTTCTGGTAATTATTTCATTTTCATAAGGTTATAAACAGTAAGATACTGATATTTTTTAACCTCCTCAATTTAGGCATCAGTGAGTGCTAGGGAAGCAGTGGGAATAAGGTTATTCTATGCAGCTGATTTTACCTGTGCTAGCATAGTATGTTTTAGGCAAATTGAATATTAAGGAGATGGTTCTATTATTTTTCAAAAATTATCTGGGAATTTTAGTTAACCCTCAAATAAAAGCAAAAAGATTATTTATCTGAGATTTGAACATACACAACACCTTCAAGGTTCATTATATGTCAATCACTTTGCAACTAACCTCTGGTAGCATTTAGTTTATTTATGCTAACTTAGCACTTCTAAACTTGAGAACAAATTTTCTTATGGTAAATCCCTAAGCTTTCTTTTCAGTATTTTTAACAACAACAGCAACAATAACACACTCTCCTACATTTATTGAGTACCTGTTATTGCTGTATATGATCTCTTATTATTTTAATTAACCTTGTGAAATCAATATTATTATATCCACTTTACAGAGATTAGCTTTAAGTGGATTACAGAAGAGCACTTTCTAGAAAGTGGTGAAAATGGAAATCTAAGTTTTCTAACTCAAACATTCATAGCATTTCACTAAGCTAAATTGCCCAGAATAGTAGCTACTCAATAAAGAGTTGTTGAATCAGTAGATGAACAAATTTTAAGCTCAAATGAGTGTTTTTGTTCCCCAGGATCATTAAAATGACATTTTAAAATTGTGCAATACATTTTCAACCAATTAAGGTACATTTAGCAGAATATGGTCTGTTCAGTTTAAATTGATTCACTTGACTAGTTTGGTTTGTTGTAATAAGCCATGGTGTGTCCCTCCCTAGAGCTTTAAATAATGCCCTAACTCTCCACAATCATCCTACCTAAAGTGCAACTAATTAGGTAGGAAAAAAGGAAAAAGGAATTTCTCCACAGGAAAGGCATTTTGTCAGGCTGGCAATTTTTGATGGCATTTATTAGCAGAGTGGAACTAGTAGTGAAAGAATGGCTAAAATGGGTGAACTTTCTCATTAGCCACAAAAACTGGAAGGCATAGAATCATTGAGAAGCCTTTCCGTCCTTCCAACTTTGTTGTAAAGAATTGGGAGTTCAATCCATATGCTCACAAAGCTATCATCTTGAAATAAAAAACTGCCAATTCTTTTTAGGAGCGAATGGCAAACCAGCCAGCTTCTGTTTCACATGCTTACTGACACAAATATTGTTAGGATCTGGAGTGTGGAGTGTGTGTGTCTGTATGTGTGTGCCTCTCACACACTAATGATTGTGTTATAATGATCCAGAGGAATTCCTGAAGCCCCTATACTCATCTGAGAACTGCTGTTGAAAAATACTAGGTATCATGTTTCAAGTATTCCTAGAGATGATAAAATGGTTGATCCTTCCTAATTTTGGTCTCTTTCTCTCTCTTAAGCCACCAAGTGTCTACTAGTGTGCCACTCACACCTCTACTTAATAGAAATGAACAAGAATGTTGAGAAGCATAAGGAAAGTATACTTGTCCAACTCCTATTCTTTGCGGTATAAGAATTACTTTGTGCACATCACCTATTTAATTCTCCAACAATTGCTTATATTGGTATTATTTCAGTTTTGTGTACATAATCGAAAATTAGGGCCTTAGAAGCTAAGCATTGTATTTGGGACGATAAAGTCAGCAGTCCTGCAAATTTCAACTCAGGACTCAGGTAGAGAAAAAAAAGCTTGGCATTTTTGTAAGAAATCATGTGATAGGGATTCCCCTGGTGGTCCAGTGGGTAAGGATACCAAGGGGTGCCGATTCGATCCCTGGCCTGGGAAGATCCCACGTGCCACAGAGCGGCTGGACTGATGTGTCCAATTACCGAGCCGGAGCTCTGGGGTGCATGCGCCCAGAGCTGGCGCTCTGCGATGACAGAGGCCATCGCGATGGGAGGCCCACAGGACCAAAGAACAAAGACGGATGAAAATAGAGAAATGAAAGGCCAATAGGAGTGGCCCGCCTGTCCCCCTCCCTCCCCACCCCACCCTCTCCCTAAAAAAGATAAATAAATTAATAATAAAAAAAGAAATCATGTGATATAACCACTTTGGAAATTAATAGTACTATTAACTATTTTAATAGATGCACAGCACTCAGATGACAGCTTATTATATATCATGTCTTCACTTGCAGTGAGCATGCAACTGAAATGTTACATTCAATTCAGATAGTTATATTTATGAAACATTTACAGATTTCTGTTTAAACCAAGATGTACAATAAATAGAGTTTAGAAATCATATAAGATACATTTTTATAAATGATGGTATTTATTCATAAAATACCTTAATCTAACGCTCTCATTGGAAAACTGGATGCAAAAGGCCAGAATATTTGTTACAATTCCTTTGCTAAAATTCTCTGACCTTTCTACTACATCAAGTACAAATAATTAAACAATTTTAGGAAGAGTTTTCTCACAAGAGCTGAAATTTTAGGCTCATTTTAAGGCAACAATCTTGTTGCCAGGATTCATGTAATATCTTCCCCTGGGATGAAAGAAAATATCTCCAAAGAAAATAGCCATAGTCTATGAAGTCCAAGAAAGAGGAAAGGAGGATAAATGAAAAGGTATTGTGGGAGAGTGCACAAATATTAATTTATAAAAAATATGAATGTCTAACAACAATAGGGAAAAGACAGAAAACTAATATTCTCTTTCTCAAAACAAATTATATTACCAAAATGGTGTTGTAAAATAAAACTATGGGCTTCTCATCTGGTTTAGAATCCACTGCAATGCAGAAGACTTCTGTTCAATCTCTGGGTCAGGAAGATCCCCTGGAGAAGGGATAGGCTACCCACGCTAGTATTCTTGGGTTTCCCTGGTAGCTCAGATGGGAAAGATTCTGCCTACAATGTGAGAGACTAGATTTGATCCCTGGGTTGGGAAGATCCGTTGAAGAAGGGATAGGATACCCATTCCAGTATTCTACACTGGAGAATTTCATGGCTCTTCCATGGGTTGCAAAGGGTGAACTAAGTCATAACTGTCTTAAAAAGGGAAACTAATGCCCAGGGTTTTCTTTTTTTTTTTTTTTTAGATTACAAATAATAAATGTCAGAGATTAACATTAACCCAAGTCCTTTTGACTGCATGCCTGTATTCTTGATTTCCCACCACTGGCTCCCAGAAGGCTTTTAAGTAAAAATTATTCACTTGCCTGTCAGAGATGTGTTGAAAGGAATCTCACACTGGAAAGCAGGCTGGTCCTCATGACCTCTCAGATCTCTTGAATTTCTCAGTTCCTTTGATTTTATGATGAGGCTGGATGGCAAATATATAATACTCAGTTAAGGCTAAAGGTGGAAATTAGTGCTTAAAAACAGAGCTTTGGAGACTTTTCACTTACCTTGATCTTCTCTGCATCGCTCTGTGCATGACTGGCATTTGGTTCCATTAAAGGTTCTTACACCAGGGGCAAAATGTTAGAAATTGCTCCCTCCAACCTTATTATAACATGGTTCTTGGCAGGTAAGCCACTTGCCAACTCCAGAGTGGTTTGCTTGGTGTGAGGGTAATTACTCTAGGGTTAATTACAGAGTCCTTCCAACTTCATTACACAGAATCCTCAGAGCTGCTGGAGTCAGTGTTTTTTTTTTTTTCTTTTTTCTTTCTTTCTTTTGGATTTAGTATGCAAGACTGACTGCATGCTGCTTAGTCACTTCAGTCGTGTACAACTCTGTGTGACTCCATGGACTGCAGCCCGTCAGGCTGCTTCGTCCATGAAACTATCCAGGCAAGAATACCAACTGGGTTGTCATGCCCTCCTCCAGGGGGATCGTCGCAAGCCAGAGATGGAAGCCGGGTCTCCTGCATTGCAGGGAGATTCCTTACCACCGAGGCATCAGGAAAGTCCCAAATATATTTAAAATGTATATAAATAAATATACAAATATATAAACATGTATGTTTGAGATCCCATAGACTGTAGCTTGCCAGGCTTCTCTATTCATGAAATTTTCCAGGCAATAATACTGGAGTGGGTTGCCATTTCCATCTCCGACTACATATAAATGTGCAGACCATTTACAGGCATGAATCTATATATAGACTAAACTTTCAAGGAACTGAATGGCAAGGTTTACATGCTCCGTCCATTGCTACCTCACATCCTGTCCCTTAGTACGCTAGACATTCAGTGATAGGTATTAGATGTTTCCTAGATTCACCATGAGCTGGCTGGTCAAGTGATTTAGAAATAAGAGATTCAGATCTGTATTATGAGATTTTTCAAAAGTATAATTCCTCTTTCTAAAAATCTAATACTGTGGAAAACTCCTTTTTCAAAAATCCTTTCTTGTGTTTTTTCTAAAGAGGTAATAATTGTATTTATTTTATGCTTCAAGTAGCAGTAAACTTAACTCATTGTTGCTTTGAGGATATTTTTCTCCTGTCATTTGCAAAATTATGAGAAGTATAGAGGTAGGCACACAGCCACCAGTGAGTATATCTGGTTTGCTTCCTTGAATTCTCTTTATTCTGTTGTTTTCGATGTCAGGTTTGTCTTCAGAGTGTCTCATCATGGCCTCAAGGTGGCCATTAGTTTCAACAAAGAAAATGCTTCCATATCTACATCCAGTACAGACAGTGAGGAAATTTCCAGTGTATACAATATATGTCCCTTTTAGTTTTTATGGGACTAATCTATAGGGATATATAGGAAGATGCCTCTGTCAATTTGAAATGATTTAGAATGACTAGGATCTGTGTCTAAAATTAGGAATGGGATCCATTTCCCAGGGTCATGTTGATAAGGTAGAGTAGGCACCTGAGTATCATGCTGCTTAGTCACTTCAGTCGTGTACAACTCTGTGTGACTCCATGGACTGCAGCCCGTCAGGCTGCTTCGTCCATGAAACTATCCAGGCAAGAATACCAACTGGGTTGTCATGCCCTCCTCCAGGGGATCGTCGAAGCCAGAGATGGAAGCCGGTCTCCTGCATTGCAGGGAGATTCCTTACCACCGAGGCATCAGGAAAGTCCCAAATATATTTAAAATGTATATAAATAAATATACAAATATATAAACATGTATGTTTGAGATCCCATAGACTGTAGCTTGCCAGGCTTCTCTATTCATGAAATTTTCCAGGCAATAATACTGGAGTGGGTTGCCATTTCCATCTCCGACTACATATAAATGTGCAGACCATTTACAGGCATGAATCTATATATAGACTAAACTTTCAAGGAACTGAATGGCAAGGTTTACATGCTCCGTCCATTGCTACCTCACATCCTGTCCCTTAGTACGCTAGACATTCAGTGATAGGTATTAGATGTTTCCTAGATTCACCATGAGCTGGCTGGTCAAGTGATTTAGAAATAAGAGATTCAGATCTGTATTATGAGATTTTTCAAAAGTATAATTCCTCTTTCTAAAAATCTAATACTGTGGAAAACTCCTTTTTCAAAAATCCTTTCTTGTGTTTTTTCTAAAGAGGTAATAATTGTATTTATTTTATGCTTCAAGTAGCAGTAAACTTAACTCATTGTTGCTTTGAGGATATTTTTCTCCTGTCATTTGCAAAATTATGAGAAGTATAGAGGTAGGCACACAGCCACCAGTGAGTATATCTGGTTTGCTTCCTTGAATTCTCTTTATTCTGTTGTTTTCGATGTCAGGTTTGTCTTCAGAGTGTCTCATCATGGCCTCAAGGTGGCCATTAGTTTCAACAAAGAAAATGCTTCCATATCTACATCCAGTACAGACAGTGAGGAAATTTCCAGTGTATACAATATATGTCCCTTTTAGTTTTTATGGGACTAATCTATAGGGATATATAGGAAGATGCCTCTGTCAATTTGAAATGATTTAGAATGACTAGGATCTGTGTCTAAAATTAGGAATGGGATCCATTTCCCAGGGTCATGTTGATAAGGTAGAGTAGGCACCTGAGTATCGCCAGTGCCCTGTTGGGAAGCAAGAAGATATGGTAGGTACTGAACAAGCAGAACCAAACTTCCATTACTCTTCTAGAACCTTATAACTCTCTTATGGGCTTTTCCCTGATCATAGACATTGAGTACTCACTATGTTCTGTCTTTAAACTTCTGTTTTCACTCCAGAGATCATGTGTGGGTTGTTATACAGCAGACACATTCTGCCATAGATGTGTGGTATACAGTGATTAAGAAAACAGACTTTGGAGACATGCAGCCCAGTTTTGAATTCCAGTTGATCTTTTAGCAATTTTTAAAGTTATCAATTAGTAGACACAAGAGTCTTCAAGCCCCATGGCACTCTTTCTTCTATGACACTCAGATCATTGGTCTTCTGTTTAGGGAAAAGTACCAAATTGGGAGGGAAGGACAAAGGGGTGAATGGATAGACTGATAATTTGATAAATATGTATAGATATTCTGTAAATATAGATTCTATAGATATATATTCTATAGATATATAGAGGGAAATAAAGGCATATAGATGGATGAACTGGGTATAGTATTGTGCAGTATATAGTGTTAGTAGCTCAGCTATGTCATACTCTTTGTGAACTGTAGTCCACCAGGATCCTCTGTCTTTGAAATTCTCCAGACAAGAATACTAGAGTGGGTTGCCATTTTCTCCTCCTAGGGATCCTCCCAACCCAGGGATCAAACCCAGGTCTGCTGCATTGCAGTCAGATTTTTTGCCATCTGAGCGACCAGGGAAGCGTTTTCAGGGAATAGAAAGGCGTTTTTTTTTCCCCTTAATCCCATCCCAACCCAGGGATGCAAAAAAATTGGGACTTTAGAGTGTCTCGTCATGGCCTCAGGGTGGCCATTAGTTTAAACAAAGAAAATGCTTCCATATCTACATCCAGTACAGACAGTGAGGAAATTTCCAGTGTATACAATATATGTCCCTTTTAGTTTTTATGGGACTAATCTATAGGGATATATAGGAAGATGCCTCTGTCAATTTGAAATGATTTAGAATGACTAGGATCTGTGTCTAAAATTAGGAATGGGATCCATTTCCCAGGGTCATGTTGATAAGGTAGAGTAGGCACCTGAGTATCGCCAGTGCCCTGTTGGGAAGCAAGAAGATATGGTAGGTACTGAACAAGCAGAACCAAACTTCCATTACTCTTCTAGAACCTTATAACTCTCTTATGGGCTTTTCCCTGATCATAGACATTGAGTACTCACTATGTTCTGTCTTTAAACTTCTGTTTTCACTCCAGAGATCATGTGTGGGTTGTTATACAGCAGACACATTCTGCCATAGATGTGTGGTATACAGTGATTAAGAAAACAGACTTTGGAGACATGCAGCCCAGTTTTGAATTCCAGTTGATCTTTTAGCAATTTTTAAAGTTATCAATTAGTAGACACAAGAGTCTTCAAGCCCCATGGCACTCTTTCTTCTATGACACTCAGATCATTGGTCTTCTGTTTAGGGAAAAGTACCAAATTGGGAGGGAAGGACAAAGGGGTGAATGGATAGACTGATAATTTGATAAATATGTATAGATATTCTGTAAATATAGATTCTATAGATATATATTCTATAGATATATAGAGGGAAATAAAGGCATATAGATGGATGAACTGGGTATAGTATTGTGCAGTATATAGTGTTAGTAGCTCAGCTATGTCATACTCTTTGTGAACTGTAGTCCACCAGGATCCTCTGTCTTTGAAATTCTCCAGACAAGAATACTAGAGTGGGTTGCCATTTTCTCCTCCTAGGGATCCTCCCAACCCAGGGATCAAACCCAGGTCTGCTGCATTGCAGTCAGATTTTTTGCCATCTGAGCGACCAGGGAAGCGTTTTCAGGGAATAGAAAGGCGTTTTTTTTTTTTTTTTTTTTTTTTTTCCCCCCCTTAATCCCATCCAGAACGTAAAACAAGTCCAAAGAAAGAAATGGCTATAAAGCTGGGTAGAGGGAGTAGATGGAAAGAGGAAAGAAAAAGGAGAGATGCCAAGGTAGAAAATATTTATTGCAGTCACTGTCGTCTGCCCTGCTGCAGATAGTAGCTTCTTTAATCTAGAGATTTTTTTCCCACTCCTTCTTCAAGTGTTTATTTCATTTGAAGTACTCTGTTTACTGTTTTGAGTAATGAAAGCAGTCTCATTCCTGTGAGTGCACGGAAACCAATTTCACATTGGTATACACACACACACACACACACACAGTTGGAGGGGAAAGTAGAGGCTTCATTTGAACATTTTTTCATGTCAGTAGAGGTGTTATGTAATAGTAGCTGCCTTTATGTGATCTTTCTGTTCTTGCAAAGAACAGAATGAATGTGCTTTATAGGAAGTCATCACAACTCGCATTCTGTTTTTGAACCAAATCCCATTTTCAGCTTTCTAAAGTTCCTTTTTCTTATTTATACTTAACCAGCTAAACCACTATGTGTATGATTCCTGACTGGTTCTTATGACTAAATGAATGAATGATTGAGTGGATGAATGAATGAATTTTCCAATGTAAGAAATACACTCAGTTGAAATTTCTAGAGTAAGCAGGCCAGGAATTAATGAACCCTGCCTTCTGAAATCAGAGAAGAAGAAGGTTTGTTTCAATTTTATCACAACCAAGAGTTAAAGATGATGTATTAAAGAAGGCAGTTAAATCTCACCATTGAATCCTATATCAGGATCCTCAATGGCAAATTTTACAAAGAGAACTCTCCAATCATTCTTCCTGGGTGAATATTTGTTAGGGAAAATCTATAACAAGGCCTGATTATTGGAAGCTTAAACTTTCTTCTCTGGCATACATTTTAAAAATAATGAAGACTCGAAGCCACTTTGACAATAGTTCTGATTTGACCCAAGTGATTAAAAAGGTCAATGGGAGTTCATTTTCTTCCCCCTTAGGAAAGGTTTAAGAAAAATAAGCTCTCTGTGATCATCTTAGGATGTCTTTGTGATTAGAAGACTCTCAGTTCAACAAGAGCTGAGCAAAAGAGTTCTTCAGTGAAAGGACTGACACTGCCAGACTTAGCCTAATAATCATGACTCCTTGACACTAAAACACACCTCTCCAGATTGCGTGCTGATTGAAGGTCTTCTTGCTATTTCTTTTTTTTTTTTTTTTTTTTTTAAGATTTATTTATTTATTTATTTATTTATTTATTTATTTATTTATTTTGGGCGGGGGTCGGGTTGGGGGGGGAGGGGAGCGGGCAAGCCACTTCTATTGGTCTTCCACTTCTCTATTTTCATCCGTCTTTGTTCTTTGGCTCCTGCGGGCCTCCCATCTCGGTAGTGTCTGTTGTCGCAGAGCGCCAGCTCTGGGCGCATGCGCTCCAGAGCTCCGGCTCGGTGATTGGACACATCAGTCCAGCCGCTCCGCGGCACGTGGGATCTTCCCAGGCCAGGGATTGAACTGGCGCCCCTTGCACTGCAAGGCGGTGTCCTTATCCACTGGACCACCAGGGGAAGCCCTCTACTTTTTAATATGCTGCGTAGATTTGTCATGAATTTACTTCCAAGGAGCAAGCATCTTTTGATTTCATGGCTACAGTCTCCATCTGCATTGATTTTTGGAGCCCAAGAAAATAAAGTCTCTCAGTGCTTCCACCTTTTCCCCTTCTGTTTGACAGGAAGTGGTGCATAACTGATTTGTGCTGCATGAAAATGTGTGTGCTTATATATGTCTCAGTCAATATCTTCATTTGTTTTATATAAGTATTTAGGATTGCTACTTCAGGAGTACAGGGCTAAGTATATTTTCCACATTGATGTAACTTTCATACTTTTACTAGCAAACTAGAAAAATGTTTTATGAACCTTTGGTGTTGCTTTATTAAAAAATGTTTACCATTCTAACAGGTATGTAGTGGCATCTCATTTTGGTTTTCTTTTGTGTCCTCTAAAGATTAGTGATGTTTCATATTTCTTCCTGTTTCCTGACCATTTCTATGTCTTACAGATCACAAATTTTTGGTCCTTTTAAGATTATTTAAAGAAAAAGTCAATGGGAGTTCATCCCCCTGGGTTAAAAATCCATCTTAGGATGTCTTTGTGATTAGAAGACTCTCAGTTCAACAAGAGCTGAGCAAAAGAGTTCTTCAGTGAAAGGACTGACACTGCCAGACTTAGCCTAATAATCATGACTCCTTGACACTAAAACACACCTCTCCAGATTGCGTGCTGATTGAAGGTCTTCTTGCTATTTCTTTTTTTTTTTTTTTTTTTTTAAGATTTATTTATTTATTTATTTATTTATTTATTTATTTATTTATTTTGGGCGGGGGTCGGGTTGGGGGAGGGAGCGGGCAAGCCACTTCTATTGGTCTTCCACTTCTCTATTTTCATCCGTCTTTGTTCTTTGGCTCCTGCGGGCCTCCCATCTCGGTAGTGTCTGTTGTCGCAGAGCGCCAGCTCTGGGCGCATGCGCTCCAGAGCTCCGGCTCGGTGATTGGACACATCAGTCCAGCCGCTCCGCGGCACGTGGGATCTTCCCAGGCCAGGGATTGAACTGGCGCCCCTTGCACTGCAAGGCGGTGTCCTTATCCACTGGACCACCAGGGGAAGCCCTCTACTTTTTAATATGCTGCGTAGATTTGTCATGAATTTACTTCCAAGGAGCAAGCATCTTTTGATTTCATGGCTACAGTCTCCATCTGCATTGATTTTTGGAGCCCAAGAAAATAAAGTCTCTCAGTGCTTCCACCTTTTCCCCTTCTGTTTGACAGGAAGTGGTGCATAACTGATTTGTGCTGCATGAAAATGTGTGTGCTTATATATGTCTCAGTCAATATCTTCATTTGTTTTATATAAGTATTTAGGATTGCTACTTCAGGAGTACAGGGCTAAGTATATTTTCCACATTGATGTAACTTTCATACTTTTACTAGCAAACTAGAAAAATGTTTTATGAACCTTTGGTGTTGCTTTATTAAAAAATGTTTACCATTCTAACAGGTATGTAGTGGCATCTCATTTTGGTTTTCTTTTGTGTCCTCTAAAGATTAGTGATGTTTCATATTTCTTCCTGTTTCCTGACCATTTCTATGTCTTACAGATCACAAATTTTTGGTCCATTTTATTTAGGTTAGATTATTTTTATAACTTAACTTGTAGGAGTTTTTTATGTTTGATAGATACAAATCCTTTATAAAATATGTTCTGTGAATAATGTCTAAGTCTATAACTATTTACAGTGCCATATGGTGAAAATTTCAATAAAAACTAATTTATAAACTTATTTTTTAAGGTTAGTGTTTAATATTTTAATCTGAAATATATGCATATCCCTAGATCCTCCTATGCATTTTTTCCAGAATTTTAGCTTTTATATTTAAATTTGTGATTAATCTCAAAATACTGTCATGTCTGTCCTGAGGTAAATGTCAAAGTTATCCTTGTCCATTTTCTGTGGATGCTCATTTCAAGCACTAGCGCCATCTGTTGAAAAGATTTTCCTTATCTCATTGATCTGCTTTGATGACTTTGTAGGAATGATACTTTTCTTATCAATTTCTATTTATCTAGTTATAACATCTGCAGATATTTAAATATAGCATGGCTTTATTTTTCTTACCTTATTTAACTCCCTTGAAATCAGTATTAATTTAAATAGAAATGAAGATAAGAAATCTTAAGAGAAAGCATTCATACTGTCACTACTACATATAATGTTATATATAAGGTAATTATATATGCCCATTATCAGGTTAAGACATTTTATTCCAAATTCTGGTTTTGTCAAGAAATTTATAAAGAATAAAAGTTGAGTTTTGACAATTCTTTTTGTATCTACTCGTCTTACCTTCTGTAACTCCATGTATAAAGTTCTCTCAGTGCTTCCACCTTTTCCCCTTCTGTTTGACAGGAAGTGGTGCATAACTGATTTGTGCTGCATGAAAATGTGTGTGCTTATATATGTCTCAGTCAATATCTTCATTTGTTTTATATAAGTATTTAGGATTGCTACTTCAGGAGTACAGGGCTAAGTATATTTTCCACATTGATGTAACTTTCATACTTTTACTAGCAAACTAGAAAAATGTTTTATGAACCTTTGGTGTTGCTTTATTAAAAAATGTTTACCATTCTAACAGGTATGTAGTGGCATCTCATTTTGGTTTTCTTTTGTGTCCTCTAAAGATTAGTGATGTTTCATATTTCTTCCTGTTTCCTGACCATTTCTATGTCTTACAGATCACAAATTTTTGGTCCATTTT
Source organism: Tragulus kanchil (assembly GCA_022376925.1). NCBI lineage: Eukaryota > Metazoa > Chordata > Mammalia > Artiodactyla > Tragulidae > Tragulus > Tragulus kanchil. Next base: position 121,377,425 of record JAIOJX010000006.1, read on the forward strand.
ATTTAGGTTAGATTATTTTTATAACTTAACTTGTAGGAGTTTTTTATGTTTGATAGATACAAATCCTTTATAAAATATGTTCTGTGAATAATGTCTAAGTCTATAACTATTTACAGTGCCATATGGTGAAAATTTCAATAAAAACTAATTTATAAACTTATTTTTTAAGGTTAGTGTTTAATATTTTAATCTGAAATATATGCATATCCCTAGATCCTCCTATGCATTTTTTCCAGAATTTTAGCTTTTATATTTAAATTTGTGATTAATCTCAAAATACTGTCATGTCTGTCCTGAGGTAAATGTCAAAGTTATCCTTGTCCATTTTCTGTGGATGCTCATTTCAAGCACTAGCGCCATCTGTTGAAAAGATTTTCCTTATCTCATTGATCTGCTTTGATGACTTTGTAGGAATGATACTTTTCTTATCAATTTCTATTTATCTAGTTATAACATCTGCAGATATTTAAATATAGCATGGCTTTATTTTTCTTACCTTATTTAACTCCCTTGAAATCAGTATTAATTTAAATAGAAATGAAGATAAGAAATCTTAAGAGAAAGCATTCATACTGTCACTACTACATATAATGTTATATATAAGGTAATTATATATGCCCATTATCAGGTTAAGACATTTTATTCCAAATTCTGGTTTTGTCAAGAAATTTATAAAGAATAAAAGTTGAGTTTTGACAATTCTTTTTGTATCTACTCGTCTTACCTTCTGGAACTCCATGTATATGAGTTTGGTCAATATTGCCCCACAATTCACCAGTTCTCTGTTAACTTTATTTTAGTGATTTTTCTTTCTAATTTTCTGCTTTGGGGTAGAACATTTCTGTTGCTATGTGATTATTCCTTTTTCTGAATTACTAGATTGGCATTTCATGCCTTCCAGTGATTTTTACAATTTGAGATACTGGACAATTATCTGGAAATTTTGAATCCTTGTTTAATATCTTGCCTTTCTCTCATCATGCTCTAGCTTTCTTCTACCTTCTTGGACATTTGTATTTAAAATAGTTATTTTATTATCCTTGTCTCCTAATTCCATGATCTGTATATGGTATGTTAATATTTTTTTCAAAGACCTTTTTCATCTATGTTTGTGATGAATTTATCAATTGGTTTAATTTAAAGCATCTTGCTTTAGTGTATTATTTTATTATATGTCAATTTAGGTAAGTTGTCTTTCAAGAGATCTTTAGTTCTTCTAAGATTTTTAAAAATTACTGCCATAAATGTGATTTTAAAAAGTACCTTAATATCTCTTCAGTATCCCTGTAAATCTAGCAGTGATATCTTTCCTTCATTCCTGATATTGATAATTTGTGTTTTCTCTAATTGTGTTGGTCACTTTAATTGTGATTTTTCTTTCAATTTATAAATATTTTCCAGATATAGCCTCAGAATTATGTTGTATTCTTATTTTTCTTTTGTGTTCCACTTACTGACTCCTGGATATTTATTTTACTGTATATTTATTTGGGGTTTACTTTGGTGTATTCTTCTATTTTCCAGTGAAGTTTATTTCTTTGATTTGACACCTTCCTGTGTTTTTAGTAGAAGCAACTTTTTCATATAAACCATGTTTTAGTTGGATTCCACAAATTTAAATGAGATATGTTTCATTTCCATGGCATTCAAAATATTTTCTACCTTATATTGTTATTTCTTCTTTGTACCATGGCATATTTAGAAATGTGTTGCATTATTTGTGAATAGTAGTAGTTTTAAAAATATTTTTTGGTCTTGATTTTTTTCTTTGATTTTGTTGTAATCAGAGAACATACTCTGTGTCAACTCACTCCTTTAAGTAAGTTGTTTGTTGGCATATGACCTCTCTTGGTTAATGATTCCTGTGTTCTTGGAAAAAAGTACAGCACATATTTGCTATTATTGAATAAAATATACTATAAATACAAGCATTACCAAATGCTGTTCAGTGATGGTGCTTTGGTTCAAATTTCTCTAAATGCACTGAATTTTGGAGGCTATTAATTTATATCAATGACTAGAATAGAGTTTTTTTAACCTCTTCAATTATAATTATGTGTTGTTTATATATTTTTTTCAGATTTCTACACTGCTTTATGACTTTTGAAGTTCTAGTTTTAAGTGTTTAATATGTTTTGGCATGTCCCTTGATGAACTAACCTTTCTTACCATTAAAGTAAATTTTTATTAATACTGATACTATAATTTGCTTGGACGTCTACATTATTTGAAGTTAAAGAAGCCCCTCCACCATTTTTATCATTAACATTAGCTTAGTATATTGTTCTCCATTCTTTTGCTTTTGACCAGTCTTTGTCTTTCTATTTGTTCCATTTGTTATTTTTTATAGATGTGTGTATATGCACATGAATATATATGCATATATGTGTATGAATGTGTGTAGGTATGTACATATGTGTGTATGCATATATATGTAAATGTATGTGTCATTTTTGCTGATCTTTTTTGAGCTTCCACTTGGTATTTTTTTCAGTCTTAAGAACTTTCTTTCACATTCTTTGTAGGGCAGGTTTGTAAATTCTTTGGGTTTTATTTGTCTGAAATATTTTGTAATTTTAAAATTTATTTTGTAAGGAATTTTTGATGGTTATCTAATTCTGTATTGATTTTTTTTCTTTCTCAGCACTTAACAATATGTTCCATAATTTTATGGCTTGCATCGTTTCTGATGAGAAATCTGTCTGATTTATTACAGTTGTTCATTGATATATAGTATGTTTCTTCTTACTTTATCACTGATTTTTAGCAGTTTGTTTTTGAGATTTGGTGCATAAAGTATTGATGAGCTTCTTGAATCCATTAATATATTTCATCAAATTAGATTAAAGCATATTTTAATTATTTCTTTAATCTTTTCCTGGCTTTCAGTCTCTTCCGGTACTCCCATTACACATTTTGACTGCTATATATATATATATATATTTTTTTTTTTAATTTGGACTTTGATTTGCATTGCTAATAGGTTTTTTTTTTTTTTTTAAGATTTATTTATTTATTTATTTTGGGCGGGGGTCGGGTTGGGGAGGGAGGGGAGCGGGCAGGCCACTTCTATTGGTCTTCCACTTCTCCATTTTCATCCGTCTTTGCTCTTTGGCTCCTGTGGGCCTCCCATCGCGGTGGCGTCTGTCTTCACAGAGCACCAGCTCTGGGCGCATGCGCTCCAGAGCTCTGGCTTGGTGATTGGACACATCAGTCCAGCCGCTCCACGGCACGTGGGATCTTCCCAGGCCAGGGATCGAACCGGCGCCCCTTGCACTGCAAGGCGGTGTCCTTATCCACTGGACCACCAGGGGAAGCCCTATATATTTTAAAATAGATAACTGAGAATCTGTTTCCCCACCTCCAGCTCATTTTTATTTTTTTACTCTTTATGCCTCAGTCTATAGAATTCCTATTGCCATAATTTTCAGTCTGGTTTATATTTTCATCTGAAGTGTCCAATCCAGTATTAAAATCCATACAGATTTAAATGTATGTGTCATTTTGTTTCTTTGAGCTTCCACTTGGAATTTTCCACATTCTTTGTAGGGCAGGTTTGTAAATTCTTTGGGTTTTATTTGTCTGAAATATTTTGTAATTTTAAAATTTATTTTGTAAGGAATTTTTGATGGTTATCTAATTCTGTATTGATTTTTTTTCTTTCTCAGCACTTAACAATATGTTCCATAATTTTATGGCTTGCATCGTTTCTGATGAGAAATCTGTCTGATTTATTACAGTTGTTCATTGATATATAGTATGTTTCTTCTTACTTTATCACTGATTTTTAGCAGTTTGTTTTTGAGATTTGGTGCATAAAGTATTGATGAGCTTCTTGAATCCATTAATATATTTCATCAAATTAGATTAAAGCATATTTTAATTATTTCTTTAATCTTTTCCTGGCTTTCAGTCTCTTCCGGTACTCCCATTACACATTTTGACTGCTATATATATATATATATATTTTTTTTTTTAATTTGGACTTTGATTTGCATTGCTAATAGGTTTTTTTTTTTTTTTAAGATTTATTTATTTATTTATTTTGGGCGGGGGTCGGGTTGGGGAGGGAGGGGAGCGGGCAGGCCACTTCTATTGGTCTTCCACTTCTCCATTTTCATCCGTCTTTGCTCTTTGGCTCCTGTGGGCCTCCCATCGCGGTGGCGTCTGTCTTCACAGAGCACCAGCTCTGGGCGCATGCGCTCCAGAGCTCTGGCTTGGTGATTGGACACATCAGTCCAGCCGCTCCACGGCACGTGGGATCTTCCCAGGCCAGGGATCGAACCGGCGCCCCTTGCACTGCAAGGCGGTGTCCTTATCCACTGGACCACCAGGGGAAGCCCTATATATTTTAAAATAGATAACTGAGAATCTGTTTCCCCACCTCCAGCTCATTTTTATTTTTTTACTCTTTATGCCTCAGTCTATAGAATTCCTATTGCCATAATTTTCAGTCTGGTTTATATTTTCATCTGAAGTGTCCAATCCAGTATTAAAATCCATACAGATTTTTTTCAAATATTATGTGTTTCAGTTTCATAGTTTCATTTGACTTTTTAAAAAATTGTTTTCATTTATCTACTGATATTCTTTCATTCATAGGTTTAAATCCTTTTCTGCTAAATTTAAAAGTATCTGAGCCCACTCATATATTTTTTAATACACACGGGTCGCATTTTCCTGCTGTTTAATGTGTCTGATATTGTGTTATTTTATTTGGTCATGTTGAATATTACATTTATGAGACTCTAAGTTTTACTGCCTGTCTTGAGGAATTTTTGAACTTTATTTCTAGAGAAGCAGCTTGACTTACTTAAAATCTGTTTTTAAACTTTGTGAAGATGGTTTCAATGTAGCTCCTTATTATAAGACTAGAGTTGCTGTATTTCTAAAGTGTGATCTTTTTGAGGTGGCCTCAATTCAAAATCCAGTTTTTCAGAAATGTCATTCCTCCTTGACTATTAAGAGAACCTATGTCTATTATTATTATATGATCTTGGGAATTTCCACTTAGCTCATAACTTTCCAGTAGCTGATTTCTTCATGACATTGAAGAATCTTGCTATATGTATGTAGCTTGGTATTCAACAAAATGCAGAGGCATCCCTATTCTCAATTTTGTTGATGCTTCTCTGCTTCTCCCTTTATTCTGGTACCATCTTGCAAATTCCACTGGGTCACCAACCCCAAACTCCAGTTGTTGCTTCCTTACTTTCAAGGCCACTGTCATCAATTTGAGTCCACCACCCTGCATCATGTTCATGACTATCTCCCTGGGCAGAGTGTTGGGTGATCCAGTGTCTTGTCTTAGTTATTCCCCTCTTGTGAGTCCACACAGTGCTGAGGTGCCTGTCATCTAAGCACTGAAAATAGAGCAGTATTTCCAGTTTTGTAGTCATGGGCCATGAGGGAACTATTCCAGTATCAAGTTCCCTGTCATGACTAGACATAGAAATTACTCAGGAACCTTTTGATGCCGAGTCCCAGTCATTTCTACTAGTTAATTTCTTTGACTTTTGAAAGTCCACAGTTGTTAACCTATTTAGAACTTTTTTCAGTCTTACTTTAGCAAGTGGGAAGAGAGTTTCCATGTATTAAAATCCATACAGATTTTTTTCAAATATTATGTGTTTCAGTTTCATAGTTTCATTTGACTTTTTAAAAAATTGTTTTCATTTATCTACTGATATTCTTTCATTCATAGGTTTAAATCCTTTTCTGCTAAATTTAAAAGTATCTGAGCCCACTCATATATTTTTTAATACACACGGGTCGCATTTTCCTGCTGTTTAATGTGTCTGATATTGTGTTATTTTATTTGGTCATGTTGAATATTACATTTATGAGACTCTAAGTTTTACTGCCTGTCTTGAGGAATTTTTGAACTTTATTTCTAGAGAAGCAGCTTGACTTACTTAAAATCTGTTTTTAAACTTTGTGAAGATGGTTTCAATGTAGCTCCTTATTATAAGACTAGAGTTGCTGTATTTCTAAAGTGTGATCTTTTTGAGGTGGCCTCAATTCAAAATCCAGTTTTTCAGAAATGTCATTCCTCCTTGACTATTAAGAGAACCTATGTCTATTATTATTATATGATCTTGGGAATTTCCACTTAGCTCATAACTTTCCAGTAGCTGATTTCTTCATGACATTGAAGAATCTTGCTATATGTATGTAGCTTGGTATTCAACAAAATGCAGAGGCATCCCTATTCTCAATTTTGTTGATGCTTCTCTGCTTCTCCCTTTATTCTGGTACCATCTTGCAAATTCCACTGGGTCACCAACCCCAAACTCCAGTTGTTGCTTCCTTACTTTCAAGGCCACTGTCATCAATTTGAGTCCACCACCCTGCATCATGTTCATGACTATCTCCCTGGGCAGAGTGTTGGGTGATCCAGTGTCTTGTCTTAGTTATTCCCCTCTTGTGAGTCCACACAGTGCTGAGGTGCCTGTCATCTAAGCACTGAAAATAGAGCAGTATTTCCAGTTTTGTAGTCATGGGCCATGAGGGAACTATTCCAGTATCAAGTTCCCTGTCATGACTAGACATAGAAATTACTCAGGAACCTTTTGATGCCGAGTCCCAGTCATTTCTACTAGTTAATTTCTTTGACTTTTGAAAGTCCACAGTTGTTAACCTATTTAGAATCATTGGAAAAAGAAAATACAGAGTTGCTGTATAATTCCAGTTCTTACTTTAGCAAAGTGGGAAGAGAGTTTGTAAATAAAGGTAAAAAAGACTATTTATTGCAATAGCCATGTGATAAGTAATAAGAACTTGAATTAAGGAAGTAGAACTGAAGTAGGCATGAACAAATGTTAGGGATATTTAGTAAGTCACTATATTTGTTTACAGATTAGGCACAATGGAGAAGCGCAGGGGAGGTATCTAATGTGATCGTTAGTTTTCTAATTCTAGAATGTGATTGATAAAAATATCACAGAGAAGAAAAGTATGTAAATGAAACAATGACTTCACTTGAACATGTATTTTGTGTTGTAATATCCTGAGAAACTATGATAAGGACCTGAATAGAGACCTGGATTAAGGCCATAAAAAACAGAAACTAGGGCTTCCCCTGGTGGTCCAGTGGATAAGGACACCGCCTTGCAGTGCAAGGGGCGCTGGTTCGATCCCTGGCCTGGGAAGATCCCACGTGCCGCGGAGCGGCTGGACCAATGTGTCCTATTACCGAGCCAGAGCTCTGGGGCACATGCACCCAGAGCCGGCGCTCTGCAAGGACAGATGCCACCGCGATGGGAGGCCCACAGGAGCCAAAGAGCAAAGACGGATGAAAATGGAGAAGTGGAAGACCAATAGAAGTGGCCTGCCCGCTCCCCTCCCTCCCCAACCCGACCCCCGCCCAAAATAAATAAATAAATAAATCTTTAAAAAAGAAAAAAAACAAACAAACAGAAACTAGAAACAGACAATAAATATACTGTCTCACCAACATTTGTGTCCTATTTGGTATAGGTAGGAGAGCGAATCCAAGTGTTACTAAAAACTTTCTATATTGCATAGAAAATACAGTAAGTATGATAGAGAATATTCATCATTGTGCAAATTTTGAGATGGGAGGAGAAGAGAGAGAAGGGCAAGTGATGAATTCAAAACTTTACATAATTATTTTGAGGAAGTACAGGTGGAAAGTCTATTTAATGGTCAAATATGTAAGCATCGTGCTGAAAAGAAGGATATAGTTCAAAAATAAAGATTGAAAATTAAAGCTATTGCTTTAATTTTGCTAAAGCTATCCCAAAGGGATAGTAAAGTGAGAAGACAAAGAAAAAATAGGAAGGCCAAGAGGATAAAACGAAAGCTTATAGACTATTTTAAATGTGGCTTGCCATGTTCTCTTACTGACACAAAAAATGTAATATCCCAAACTATTTATTAAAGTGTCCAGGAGAGAATTGTTAAGACTTTGTATAAAAGAATATCTTTGAAAGCACCAATTATTTTCATTGCAGTAGGTTTTTCCTGCTATGATCATCATAAAATTAAAATCTACAGATTTTCTGATAATATAACCGGTGAACATGGCATGGTCATTGTCTCTCTTAAATCATCATCGAAATTTGAGAATATAGAGTATACATTAATATGTTCATTTTATTAACTTTTTTGGGCACTTGTCTAATTCAACTGATACTTTCCACAGCATGGAAAAAAGAGAGAGGGAGAGAGAGTTGATGATTAGTCCAAATGGTGAACAGATTGCAATAAAAAGAAATGTTTGGGAAAAATCTAAACAGTATGTGTATTGTGTGTGATTAGCTCTTTTTCCAGTGTTGCTATTCTGTGTCATTGCAGCCGATATAATTGCATCCTGTGAATACGTTACAACATGTGTTTTGCCCAGATGAAGAGTAATCACAACAAGTAATTTGAACTTGTCATTTGGTATCATTACTATAAATGGCAGGAGAATATTTCGTTAAATCTTTATTACTTGGATATGCATTTTTGTAACCATTCCAAAAAGTTACTAGAGATGGCAGATGCCTAACAGAAATCTTCCTGCTAGACTGTTTTTGTGGTTTTAAAAAAAAATCCATAATGAAATTGTTGCTCTGTCAGTCTCCTGTGGACTTTTACTCTAAATGTATAATCATCAGGAAGCATGTCTGACACTTCCCTGCCACACGTGTGTAGACACACCGACAGGTAATTGATAATCAGAGCATAATTATTTCTGTACTTCCTTTATACTTGGATGAAGCAAAATCACCAGGCCTCCTTTGCACTGTGCCTACAGTATTTCAAATACAGCCATCTAATTTGCCTCTCTGTCCTTGGTTCACTCTGTTTCCTATACTTGGAATGTTGATATGCTTTTGTCCACTTTTCCTACCTTGTCCCAGGCTCACTGCCTCAGCTGTTGTTCAAGATTCTCTCGCAGTTTAATTGCCTTGGTCTGTTATAGGTGCTCCTCATGTGCCTCTGATCTGACTACCAAAGAATACTATGTTATGTGTACATGCATTTGACCTATTTCTAGATACTCTTATTTCAGTTACCTTACCAGTTTGACACATGACCTGTCATTTCCCTGGGATCAGGGACATTGTCTTTTTTTTTTTTTTTTTTAAAGATTTATTTATTTATTTATTTTGGTGGGGTGGGGTAGGGAGGGAGGGGAGCAGGCAGGCCACTTCTATTGGTCTTTCATTTGTCCATTTTCATCCATCTTTGTTCTCTGGCCCGTGTGGGCCTCCCATCGCGGCGGCCTCTGTTGCCACAGAGCACCGGCTCTGGGCGTATGCACTCCAGAGCTCCGGCTTGGTAATTGGACACATCGGTCCAGCCGCTCCGTGGCACATGGGATCTTTCCAGGCCAGGGATCGAACCGGCACCCCTTGCACTGCAAGGCAGTGTCCTTACCCACTGGACCACCAGGGAAGCCCGACATTGTCTTCTTAATCTTTGTTTGGTCCCAGTATCTTGCACTGTGCCTAGAACTAGGCATTCAACAGCTACTTCTACCTTCACTCCTAACCCTGGCCCAATTTGACCTTTTATTAATCAACAAAATCAGAACTTGGGTGGGAGTGGAGAGGAAATAAGTATGTGTTGAGCTTGATCCTAGACACTACGAAAAGAAAGTGAAAGTCACTCAGTCGTGTCTGACTCTTTGTGACTGTAGCCTGCCTCTGTCCATGGAATTCACCAGGCAAGAATACTGGAGTGGGTACCCATTCCCTTCTCCTGGGGATTGTCCCAGTTCAAGGATTGAACCCAGGTCTCCCAGATTGCGAGCAGAGTCTTACTCTCTGAGCCACCAGGGAAGCCTTAGGTGATTACACATCCTGTTATGAGCCCATTGGAACTAAGGCAGTATAAAATAGATGTTTCATACAAGTAGAAATAGAAATCATCTAGTAAAAGGAAAGATATGGAGTAGTAAATTCTCATGAAAATCTTCACAGATGACATATCATTTTGTTTGTGCTCTGTAAGTACATATACATTGGCTAGGTAGAGAAGGGGATGCTAAAGATTGAGCAAAAGCAGAGAGGAAAGAAGACAGAGTGGAATTGTAGGGTGGGATACAACTCACTTGGGAGGAAAATAACCAGGGCAGCTAGCCACAAATATTGAATATCTTTATCAGAAAGAGCCATCAAAATTGCTCTTGGTGTGTGTGTGGCCATCAGAAAAGCATAAACTTAATGCTTTTACTTATTAGGCTGGTGCAAGCAAAATTACAGTTTCAGACTGTGAATTTTAGAACATTATAATGACTCAAAAACATTTTTATTAATCAAAATAGGAACCATTACAATGAACACATTTTTGCCAATGAGAAATAAGTTTTTTATTCATGTAGCTTAAAATCCTATGTTTTGGGATTTGAGAAACTATTGCAAAGCATTTTCTGCTTCTTGCTGGTTGCATAAGTGTTTTTTCTACAAACAAAGTTATCAAGATGATTGAAGAAGTGGTAGTCGGTTAGCGAGAAGTCAGGTAAATATGGTAGAGGCAAACTTTGTAGTATAGTTTATTTCTTTTGAAACATTCATTGTAGAGTGTCTATTCAAGCATTGTTACGGAGAGGAATTAGGCCCTTCCTGTTGACCAATGCCAGCTGCAGGCATTGCAGCTTTTAGTGTATCTCCTTGATTTGCTGGACTTACTTCTCAGATGCCATTCGCTGGGATTCAGAAAGCTATAGTGGATCGAAACAGTAGCAGACCACCAAACAGTGACCATGATGGCTTTTTGGTGCAACTTTGGCTTTGGGAAGTGCTCTGGAGTATCTTCTGGATCAGTCATTGTGTTGGTCATTGCCAGCTGTTGTATAAAATCCACTTTTCATCTCAGTTCACAATCCAATCAAGAAATGGTTCATTGTTGTTGCATAGAGTAAGAGAAAACAATGCTTCAAAATGATGCTTTTTAAAAAATTTTCAGTCAGCCTTACTAGAAATTTACACATCCTGTTATGAGCCCATTGGAACTAAGGCAGTATAAAATAGATGTTTCATACAAGTAGAAATAGAAATCATCTAGTAAAAGGAAAGATATGGAGTAGTAAATTCTCATGAAAATCTTCACAGATGACATATCATTTTGTTTGTGCTCTGTAAGTACATATACATTGGCTAGGTAGAGAAGGGGATGCTAAAGATTGAGCAAAAGCAGAGAGGAAAGAAGACAGAGTGGAATTGTAGGGTGGGATACAACTCACTTGGGAGGAAAATAACCAGGGCAGCTAGCCACAAATATTGAATATCTTTATCAGAAAGAGCCATCAAAATTGCTCTTGGTGTGTGTGTGGCCATCAGAAAAGCATAAACTTAATGCTTTTACTTATTAGGCTGGTGCAAGCAAAATTACAGTTTCAGACTGTGAATTTTAGAACATTATAATGACTCAAAAACATTTTTATTAATCAAAATAGGAACCATTACAATGAACACATTTTTGCCAATGAGAAATAAGTTTTTTATTCATGTAGCTTAAAATCCTATGTTTTGGGATTTGAGAAACTATTGCAAAGCATTTTCTGCTTCTTGCTGGTTGCATAAGTGTTTTTTCTACAAACAAAGTTATCAAGATGATTGAAGAAGTGGTAGTCGGTTAGCGAGAAGTCAGGTAAATATGGTAGAGGCAAACTTTGTAGTATAGTTTATTTCTTTTGAAACATTCATTGTAGAGTGTCTATTCAAGCATTGTTACGGAGAGGAATTAGGCCCTTCCTGTTGACCAATGCCAGCTGCAGGCATTGCAGCTTTTAGTGTATCTCCTTGATTTGCTGGACTTACTTCTCAGATGCCATTCGCTGGGATTCAGAAAGCTATAGTGGATCGAAACAGTAGCAGACCACCAAACAGTGACCATGATGGCTTTTTGGTGCAACTTTGGCTTTGGGAAGTGCTCTGGAGTATCTTCTGGATCAGTCATTGTGTTGGTCATTGCCAGCTGTTGTATAAAATCCACTTTTCATCTCAGTTCACAATCCAATCAAGAAATGGTTCATTGTTGTTGCATAGAGTAAGAGAAAACAATGCTTCAAAATGATGCTTTTTAAAAAATTTTCAGTCAGCTCCTGAGGCACCCACTTACCAAGCTTTTTCACCTTACCAATTTGCTTCAAATGCTGAAGGACCATAGAATGATTGACACTGAGTTCTTCAGCAACTTTTTGTGTAGTTATAAGAGGATCAGCTTCAATGATCCTTTCAATTGGTCTCAAATTCTGATGGCTGGCCACTGTGCTCCTCATTTCCAAGGCTCTTGTCTCCTCTGGAAATCTTCTTGAACCACCACTGCACTGTACATTCTAGCAGTTCCTGGACCAAAAGCATTGTTGATGTCAGTTTTCTCTGCTGCTTTACGACCCATTTTGAACTCAAATAAGAAAACTCTTCAAATTTGTTCTTTGTCTAACATAATTTCCCTGATCTAAAATAAATATAAAAAACAGCAAGTAATAAGTCATTAACAAAAAAACATAAACTGAGAAATGTGCACAAAAATGATTTATAACACATAATTTAACCACGTTTATTTAAGAATGTATTCCAGTATCAAAAAGCAAAACCCAACAGTGCAAAACCGCAATTACTTCTGCACCAGCCTAATGTGATTGTCATCTTTTGTAAAGATACGGTTTATCAGATGTATGGTAAAAATACGAGGTGAACCACCCTGCAGAATTTTAAACTGTATTAAGTGGTTGTTTTTCTTTTAAAAATGGAATATGTAGGGAAAGAACAATGTAAGAAATCTTAGAGAAAATATATACCCATAACTGGTATATTATGTGAACAATAAATATATTAAAATTAAGATGCCAGATAAATTGAATATTAATCTACCATCCTTTTCCTTGTGTGCATCTTTCTTAACTTTGTTTATGTCATTGTAATCTTTGGCTACATGTCTGTTAGAAATAATGTCAGATTTATAATCAGTACATATTTCTATGAGAGAGTAGAAGAACAAAACATGACTATTGTCATGCCTATTGATAACAAGAATAACATACTAGTATTTGTTCTAGTATCTAGCTGAAGTGTTATAGGAATATACCCATTGTCTGGAAATGTGATCTTACCATATGAATAAATCATAGCGAAGCATTATATGATACATATCATCAAATTTAACCAGTACCTATGATCACAATAAAGGTCTATTCAAGTATGAACCATTGAATCTTATTTGAAAATAGGTCTTTGAAGACATAATCAAGTTAATATGTGGTCGCACTGGATTTGAGTAGACCCTAAATCCATTAACTAGCATCCTTATATATAAAAAAAGGCCATATAAAGGACAGAGGAAAGAGGGTCATATAACAAAGGCAGAGATGGGAAAGACATGTCGAAGAGAGACAACCATGAGGATACAAAGAAAGATACCACCATAGAACCATAAAGGAAGCATGGCCTAGCCAAAGTCTTCATTTTGGACCTCTAGGTTTTAGAACTGTGAGAAAATAAATTTCTGTTATTGGAAGCCACCTAGATTTTAGTAATTTGTTATGGTAGCCTTCAGAAACCAAAAGTGTGTTAACAAAGCAGTCTCCACACACACTGGAGAAGTGAGAAGTGATAATCCATGAGCAACATCTGTACTAGTTTCTTTTAGGAGAGACAAATGAAAAAATTGGCATAGCATGGAAGTCAGGAGTATGGGTTTTGATGTCAGATGGTGATTGGCAGTTCCAGCTCCAATCTGTTGTGTGACACTGGGTGAAAGCTTTGCTCTTCTCACTTTCATTTCCCCACTGTTTAATGATACCAATGGGCCCCTTTATAAGGCATAGAGAAATTAAATAGTATCACCAAATGAGTATAACACAGAATTAAGAGTTGTGTCGTGGTCCTTATGACTTTAAGGCTTCTGGTTTATTGCCCAAGGAAACATGTGTGATACCTTCCTGCTCAAAAGATCTGTGAAAATTCTCAAGGAAGGTAAATCATTCTGATAGGGAAAATAGTAAAACTTTTTAAAAAGAGGTAGACTTTGAATGACTATTTAGAAACCAAGTAGAATTCTGATGAGTGAAAATGTCAGGGCCCAGACAGGCAGGTCAGAACTCTGGAAGCTATCAGGCAGAGAGTCAAAACTATTAAAGATGCCGAGGCCCCAGAGTGGGTAGCTTGTTTTAGATGAACAGCAAATAGACCTCTAGGATAGAATAGATGTCATAGAAAGTGAGACCAGAGAAGAAAGTCAGGCCAGTTCTCTAGCCTGATTACTTGCTGAGTTTTAGAATGTATTCTTGTTAGACAACATTGCCGATTTTTAATCAAAAAATATAAATTCTGTAAACATCACTAATAATTCAAATTTAGCCAATTCAAAGTATAAACAGTTCATAGTAATCCAATAATGTATAATACAATAATGTGTAACACATGATACATGCATATCACTAATGTTCCATGGTGTTCCATGCATAACTATATCCTCATTTATATTTATATTTGTCTTTGTCTGTAAGAATATGTGCCAAAATTACAAAAGTGATTACTTCTTGTGATAGATATATGGGTAATAATTGCTTTTACTTTCTACGTTTTTCTTTGTGTGTTTCCATACTTTTCAGTAATGAATTCCTCTTTATGGCAGTAATGTAGAGAGTCAAATTAGTGGGGCAAAAGACCAAAAGGAGAATTTAACAATAATCCAGGACAGAAAATATTAGACCTTGTACTTTGGCTGAGCAAGAGACAAGTGTGAAATATATTTCTCAGGTAGAATTGACAGAATTTGGCGATGATTCATTGGAATAAGACATGAGAGAGAGACAGATGACACAAAGCATTCTATCTAAGGTAATGGGAAGGATGGTGTTTCCATTAACTGAGGAGTTCTCCCAGGGGACCAGTTTTGAACAGGGGTCAAGAGGGTACAGATAATGAGCTAGAATATCGACCTTTATAAGGCATAGAGAAATTAAATAGTATCACCAAATGAGTATAACACAGAATTAAGAGTTGTGTCGTGGTCCTTATGACTTTAAGGCTTCTGGTTTATTGCCCAAGGAAACATGTGTGATACCTTCCTGCTCAAAAGATCTGTGAAAATTCTCAAGGAAGGTAAATCATTCTGATAGGGAAAATAGTAAAACTTTTTAAAAAGAGGTAGACTTTGAATGACTATTTAGAAACCAAGTAGAATTCTGATGAGTGAAAATGTCAGGGCCCAGACAGGCAGGTCAGAACTCTGGAAGCTATCAGGCAGAGAGTCAAAACTATTAAAGATGCCGAGGCCCCAGAGTGGGTAGCTTGTTTTAGATGAACAGCAAATAGACCTCTAGGATAGAATAGATGTCATAGAAAGTGAGACCAGAGAAGAAAGTCAGGCCAGTTCTCTAGCCTGATTACTTGCTGAGTTTTAGAATGTATTCTTGTTAGACAACATTGCCGATTTTTAATCAAAAAATATAAATTCTGTAAACATCACTAATAATTCAAATTTAGCCAATTCAAAGTATAAACAGTTCATAGTAATCCAATAATGTATAATACAATAATGTGTAACACATGATACATGCATATCACTAATGTTCCATGGTGTTCCATGCATAACTATATCCTCATTTATATTTATATTTGTCTTTGTCTGTAAGAATATGTGCCAAAATTACAAAAGTGATTACTTCTTGTGATAGATATATGGGTAATAATTGCTTTTACTTTCTACGTTTTTCTTTGTGTGTTTCCATACTTTTCAGTAATGAATTCCTCTTTATGGCAGTAATGTAGAGAGTCAAATTAGTGGGGCAAAAGACCAAAAGGAGAATTTAACAATAATCCAGGACAGAAAATATTAGACCTTGTACTTTGGCTGAGCAAGAGACAAGTGTGAAATATATTTCTCAGGTAGAATTGACAGAATTTGGCGATGATTCATTGGAATAAGACATGAGAGAGAGAGACACAGATGACACAAAGCATTCTATCTAAGGTAATGGGAAGGATGGTGTTTCCATTAACTGAGGGAGTTCTCCCAGGGGGACCAGTTTTGAACAGGGGGTCAAGAGGGGTACAGATAATGAGCTTAGATTTATACATGCAGAATTGGAGGTGACAGCTAGACCACCGTGATTTTGAGAAGAAGTCACCAAGGGCTGTCCCAGAGGAGTGACATGTTGAGATAGAAAGAGGTAAAAGAAATGGTAAAATATTTCTGGAGGAGCTTGAAAAAGCCAAATGTTGATGAGTATAATCGTCTTCCTGGTAATAAAATCTCAGAAGCCTCCTCATGTAGGTAGATTCACATGAATCATTTTGCTAAGAAATAGAAAGTGAGGCACTCTTAAAAGATGGATATAATTCACAAATTACAGTTAATGTGCTGTGGGATTATTAGGCGTTCATATATAACTAAAAATGCAGTAAACTCAACCACCTCCTAATAAGGAGCTGACAAGCAATGCAGAAAGTCTGCTTGAAAAAAATACATCCCTGCTGCTTGTCACGGTGTCGTCCCAGATGAGGTGCATAAATAAACATGTCACTCACAGTGTTTTCACTTCCTCCCACAAGTCTGTCAGCACAGTGGAGTAGGAGAACAAGATCACAGGCCTGGCTAACAGAATCAAGCAAATAATAGTAACAAAAAATAACTTTCCTGGTCTCAATGTTATGCTGCCTGTAGATTATGAAGGAAGGGTCCATGCCAGAGTTCCATGGCATGTCTAAAAGCGTGCAAAAAAAAGAGTGCACCACCTAATGGAAGCACTATCAGTGTCTAGCATAGAAGTGATTACTTCTTGTGATAGATATGGGTAATAATTGCTTTTACTTTCTACGTTTTTCTTTGTGTGTTTCCATACTTTTCAGTAATGAATTCCTCTTTATGGCAGTAATGTAGAGAGTCAAATTAGTGGGGCAAAAGACCAAAAGGAGAATTTAACAATAATCCAGGACAGAAAATATTAGACCTTGTACTTTGGCTGAGCAAGAGACAAGTGTGAAATATATTTCTCAGGTAGAATTGACAGAATTTGGCGATGATTCATTGGAATAAGACATGAGAGAGAGAGACACAGATGACACAAAGCATTCTATCTAAGGTAATGGGAAGGATGGTGTTTCCATTAACTGAGGGAGTTCTCCCAGGGGGACCAGTTTTGAACAGGGGGTCAAGAGGGGTACAGATAATGAGCTTAGATTTATACATGCAGAATTGGAGGTGACAGCTAGACCACCGTGATTTTGAGAAGAAGTCACCAAGGGCTGTCCCAGAGGAGTGACATGTTGAGATAGAAAGAGGTAAAAGAAATGGTAAAATATTTCTGGAGGAGCTTGAAAAAGCCAAATGTTGATGAGTATAATCGTCTTCCTGGTAATAAAATCTCAGAAGCCTCCTCATGTAGGTAGATTCACATGAATCATTTTGCTAAGAAATAGAAAGTGAGGCACTCTTAAAAGATGGATATAATTCACAAATTACAGTTAATGTGCTGTGGGATTATTAGGCGTTCATATATAACTAAAAATGCAGTAAACTCAACCACCTCCTAATAAGGAGCTGACAAGCAATGCAGAAAGTCTGCTTGAAAAAAATACATCCCTGCTGCTTGTCACGGTGTCGTCCCAGATGAGGTGCATAAATAAACATGTCACTCACAGTGTTTTCACTTCCTCCCACAAGTCTGTCAGCACAGTGGAGTAGGAGAACAAGATCACAGGCCTGGCTAACAGAATCAAGCAAATAATAGTAACAAAAAATAACTTTCCTGGTCTCAATGTTATGCTGCCTGTAGATTATGAAGGAAGGGTCCATGCCAGAGTTCCATGGCATGTCTAAAAGCGTGCAAAAAAAAGAGTGCACCACCTAATGGAAGCACTATCAGTGTCTAGCATAACATTGCTAATTTTGGTAGCATCTTGAACACAATTTTTTAAAAAATATATATAATACCAAATTAACATGTCAAGAGCAGAGACTGTCACTCTGTATTGTCACTGTTACTTCATTTTAATCTGTAATGTTATTGTAATCCTCATTGTATGATCTTCTCTCCCAGATGAGTCGGCAGAAACCATACTACAGACAAATGAGAGTAAGATCCATGTGGTTTTTGTCAAATTGCTCATGTGTTTAAGCTTCAGCTTTATCATCTTAATTGAGATTATAATAGTAATCCACCGTTGATTGCGATAACTGATGGAAGAGAGTATCCAAAGAGTCTAGGATGTCCAAGTTAAAGGTGAAATATTGAAAAATGTATTTCCTTGCTCTCAGTTCTGAAACCTAACTGTTAATGTAAAAACTAAAAGTAACACAAATTGACAAGAATAAAGAGAGTAGAAAGGATGAAAAATTGAAGCTGAAAAACAGATGAGTAGAAACTGATGTTGATGATGTGAGGAGACTGAGTCTAAGCCATCAGGGGGAAAAATGAAAAGCAGTTTTGTATGCAGAGGAGATCTCAAATCACTCAAGGATTTCCAATAAATAGGGGCACTGAAAGTGGGAGCATGGAGTACTAGAGAACATAGGCTCAGTGAAAGCCTCTTTAAGAAGTGGCTAGATCTCACGTCTTGTCCTTTGGACCATGTGACCAAATGTCACTGCTTCATTTTTCCTTCCCATCAAATCAGAAGAGCCAGTGATTTCTCTAGATTGGGTAAAATAAAGTGTGTCTGTGTCTGTGCTTGAGAATGTCGATTCCACACTGAAAATAGTGAAAATCTGCCTAACAGAACCGGAATCCAGCCCTCCTCCACTGCTTGATTCTCAGAATTCAGATAGCTGGTTTATATTTCAAGCTGGATCTTAATAGTTTTTTCCTCAGGTGAAATATACTAGATCAAGAGAAACATCTGAAGACAGTAATATTGGATTACTAAAAAGATGAAAAAGTATTCTCACATGGAAGACAAAGTAACAGAAACAAATAAGCTAATTGGAAGAAAAGGAAAATTAAAGTTTTAAAAAATCTATAATTACTATTTCTTATGGATTTAAGACCCAAAATAGGCTACCACAATATAGTAGTCTTATTCACAAATGGCTATTTAAGCTTCAATTAGTACAGTTAAATAAAATGAAACATTTTGTACTTGTTGATTACTATATAGAGTAATGCATGAGCATTTCTATCATAGCACAAAGGTCTATGAGAAATGCTAAAGAACAATTAGGAACACAAAAAGCACCTTCAGAAATTAAAATAGTGAAAAATTCAATAAGGAGTGGGGAGATAAAGAAAATTTTAGAGAGTAGAACAAGCTTATGTAGAATGAGGAAAAAATAAAATTTGCATAGGAGGCCCCAGACCAAATTAAAGCAATAATTGTAAATGGAATCAGAAAGAGAGGAAATTATCAAAGATATATTTGTCTTAATGAGAATTCTATGTTCATGAACCAGCATAATGGATAAATTTGACCTATATCAAGAAACACATTATAATGTTTAGGACACTGGAAAATAGAAAATTCCAAAATATTCCAAAGAGGGGAAAACTAATGGCATACACAAGTTCAGAAATTAAAACAATTTTGCATGTATGTCTCAAAATGAGCTTTGGAGCTGGGAGAGAGCAGGATGACTCCAAAAATTCTCAGTGAAAATTACTACTAATTTATAATTCTGTAATAGCCAAGCATATTAATTTTGTGAGTAAGATAAAGATATTTTTATACACATGTATGCTAGGACTAAAATATTTTACCCTTAAATACTCTTTTCCCCAAGGCTCATGTACATATTTCATGAAAATAAGATAATTTACCAATGAGCCATTTCAGGGTTTTTAAAAACTGTGTCTGTGCTTGAGAATGTCGATTCCACACTGAAAATAGTGAAAATCTGCCTAACAGAACCGGAATCCAGCCCTCCTCCACTGCTTGATTCTCAGAATTCAGATAGCTGGTTTATATTTCAAGCTGGATCTTAATAGTTTTTTCCTCAGGTGAAATATACTAGATCAAGAGAAACATCTGAAGACAGTAATATTGGATTACTAAAAAGATGAAAAAGTATTCTCACATGGAAGACAAAGTAACAGAAACAAATAAGCTAATTGGAAGAAAAGGAAAATTAAAGTTTTAAAAAATCTATAATTACTATTTCTTATGGATTTAAGACCCAAAATAGGCTACCACAATATAGTAGTCTTATTCACAAATGGCTATTTAAGCTTCAATT
The DNA here is from genome assembly GCA_022376925.1 of Tragulus kanchil. Classification (NCBI taxonomy): domain Eukaryota; kingdom Metazoa; phylum Chordata; class Mammalia; order Artiodactyla; family Tragulidae; genus Tragulus; species Tragulus kanchil. Next base: position 121,397,555 of record JAIOJX010000006.1, read on the forward strand.
AGTACAGTTAAATAAAATGAAACATTTTGTACTTGTTGATTACTATATAGAGTAATGCATGAGCATTTCTATCATAGCACAAAGGTCTATGAGAAATGCTAAAGAACAATTAGGAACACAAAAAGCACCTTCAGAAATTAAAATAGTGAAAAATTCAATAAGGAGTGGGGAGATAAAGAAAATTTTAGAGAGTAGAACAAGCTTATGTAGAATGAGGAAAAAATAAAATTTGCATAGGAGGCCCCAGACCAAATTAAAGCAATAATTGTAAATGGAATCAGAAAGAGAGGAAATTATCAAAGATATATTTGTCTTAATGAGAATTCTATGTTCATGAACCAGCATAATGGATAAATTTGACCTATATCAAGAAACACATTATAATGTTTAGGACACTGGAAAATAGAAAATTCCAAAATATTCCAAAGAGGGGAAAACTAATGGCATACACAAGTTCAGAAATTAAAACAATTTTGCATGTATGTCTCAAAATGAGCTTTGGAGCTGGGAGAGAGCAGGATGACTCCAAAAATTCTCAGTGAAAATTACTACTAATTTATAATTCTGTAATAGCCAAGCATATTAATTTTGTGAGTAAGATAAAGATATTTTTATACACATGTATGCTAGGACTAAAATATTTTACCCCCTTAAATACTCTTTTCCCCAAGGCTCATGTACATATTTCATGAAAATAAGGAGTAATTAAAGAGGGAGAAAAAATAAGATTTTTGAATTGCGTGATCCAATTCAAGAGAAGGAAGTGGGGATGGGATGAAACTGGTAAGAAATTCCAGAATGACAGCTATCCACTGAAGATAGGGAGCAAAAGTGTGTTTGAGGAAGGTACGGAGAGCCTTAGAGAGTTGTCCTCAAGATATTGAAACTAGATATTCTGATATATTTGAATATATTGAGAGGAGAGTTTGAAATTGAATTAAAAAGTGCCTAAAAAATCAAAAGATAGAAAGGCATAAGAAAAAAAACAATTTGGTGGAAAGGAAAAGTAATTATATAAGTCTACATAGCTAGGCAGTATATTGATTTCCCACAGTCAAACAATCATGAAAACAATATTGAACTAACAATATTTATGATAAAGCACACTGGGTGGATATGAACCATGGAAATTATGATTGTGTGTGTTTAGGGGACTGTGGAGTATGTGTGAGAATTATATCCTTATCTTCCATACTTGGAAGGAAATAGATAATACCATAAAATAAAAACCAATAAGCAGCAATACAATAATGTAATTTAAAGATATGCATAAAATTAAAGTATGATTGCTTCTATGGAATATGAAATGCAATGAAGGGGAGTTCAGAGTAAATCTTGTAGAATAATTTGACTTTTTAGCTACATGCATTTATTACTTTGATGACAATTTAAAATATTAATAAAACAATTTAGCATGTTACATGGCACACATCAACTCCCAATATATTGTAGTTGAATCTGAATCAGGAATCTACCCAACTTTATATTTGCAATTATTAAACATTTTCTCCTATTGGGCAATTCTCAAATATACATAATCAGAAGGGTTTAGGAATATTTATTATGTTAGGCTAATTTCTCCTAAATGCCTGAGGTTGCACATCAGTAGAACACCAACCTGTAGATGTTTTCTTTCTTGTTATCAATTTTTTTTTTTTTTTTATTTTTTCGGCCCATCCTTGTTTTCTTTCTTTTTTCTCACTTCTCTTCCTTTCTGTCTCTCCTTTTGTCTCTGGCCTGTCTTCATTATATTAATCAAATCTCTTTAGGCATTTCTTGAAAATTAGAAACTGTAACATTAACTGGACCATATTCCCACATGGCAATAATCAGCTGAGGGTGAGTAGTGGCTTCCCTCTTTATACAAAGCATTTGCTCTCCAATTAGCCACAGTCTCACAGATTCCTTTTATGTTTCCTTGAACCCCACTTTATGAAATTGCATTACTCATATGACATTGACAGATGGGTGGGGGGTTTGTCTTCAACTCTCTCTTACCAACTGAAGAACCATTCTTACTTTGATGACATTTGCTATTGCTACATTTCAGATCCTATTTGCATTCTAGTGCAAATGTCAGTTTGATAGTAGGATATGCATGGAATTTGCAGAAAGAACTGTGGCTAGAGTCTTAAATGTGAGGGCCATCATCACAAGGTAGTGCATTTGCCACCTAGAGACTTGATAAGATTTCTGAGAGCAAGTGTGTCTAGAGTCTGGAGTATTAGCAGGTACAGCAAGAATGTGTTGTTTAGTCACTCAGTTGTGTCTGACTTTTTGTAACTCCAGGGACTATAGACCACCAGACTCCTCTCTCCATTAGTTTCCCAGGCAAGAATACTGGAGTGGGTTGCCATTTAAGGATTTTTTTTTAACCACTGAGTCACCAGGGAAACCCACAAAGTGAAAGTCGCCCAGTTGTATCTGACTCTGCAACCCATGGAATTCTCCAGGCAAGAATACCAGAGTGGGTAGCCTTTCCCTTCTCCAGGGGATCTTCCCAACTCAGGGATCAAACCGAGATCTCCTTCATTGCAGGCGGATGCTTTACCATCTGAGTCGCCAGAATGTGTCGACGTGGGCTTTCACGCCCACTAGTGTGGTGCTTCTTTTCTTTCCTGTCTTAGGTGATGGAGAGTGCAGAGACAGTAAGAACAGGATCTCTGTGGATGCACTGCATGCCCGCCATCCCTCCTAAGGCAATGGAAAAATGAGGGAAGCTGTTATTAGGGACTTTCCTTTTGGGTTTATAGAGGACCTACCAGGTGGTAGCTCATCTCTATGTGGATGATGTGTTAATAAACAGTTACAACACAGTAGAAATGCTGTTTCAAAAATTGCTGAGAGAAAGCAAGCCCTATGTGTAAAGCAGGACAAACTGTTCCTTGGCAGGAATGAAAGAAAACTTAAGGAGTAACATGTGAAGATAATCTTATTGAAGAATTTAAGAGGTGGACTAAGGAGGACTTCAGACTAAAAATACATTTTTAGAGATTTAGTTTCCTCATTCATTTACTATTTTCAATTTAATTTATTGAAGTGCAGTTGATTTACAATGTTGTATTAATTATATATATATATATATGTATATATATATATATATATATATATACACACACACATTATTTTTTCATATCTTCTCCATTATGGTTTATCACAGGATGTTGAATATTGTTCCCTGTGCTATAGTGTAGGACCTCATTGTTTATCCATGACATATGTAATAACTTGCATCTGCTAATCCCAAACTCTCAATCCATTTCTCTCTCAATCCCCAGCTTGGTAACAGTAAGCCTCTTCTCTATGTCTGAGAGTCCACTTCTGTTTCATAGATAAGTTCATTTGTGTCATATTTTAGATTCCACATAGAGATGATATCTTGATATTTGTCTTTTTCTAATTCATTTCACTTAGTATGATAGTCCCTCTGGGTCTATTCATGTTGCTATAAATGGTGTTATTTCTTTTTTTATGGCTGAGTAGTATTCCTTTGAATATATATGCCACACTTTATTTACCCAATCAACTGATGATGGACATTTAGTTTTCCACATCTTGGCTACTGTGAATAGTGCTGCTTCGAATATGGGGTGCATGTATCTTCTTGAATTATGGTTCTGTACAGCTATATGCCTAGGACTGGAATTGCTGGACCATAAGGCTATTTTTAGTTTTTTGAAATACCACCACATTGTTTTACATAATGGCTGCCCCAATTTACATTCCCATCAATAATGTAGAAGCAGTCTCTTCTTCAATTGTTTTTAGCAAATATTCAAATAATGAGGCAAATGGAAAAATGAGGGAAGCTGTTATTAGGGACTTTCCTTTTGGGTTTATAGAGGACCTACCAGGTGGTAGCTCATCTCTATGTGGATGATGTGTTAATAAACAGTTACAACACAGTAGAAATGCTGTTTCAAAAATTGCTGAGAGAAAGCAAGCCCTATGTGTAAAGCAGGACAAACTGTTCCTTGGCAGGAATGAAAGAAAACTTAAGGAGTAACATGTGAAGATAATCTTATTGAAGAATTTAAGAGGTGGACTAAGGAGGACTTCAGACTAAAAATACATTTTTAGAGATTTAGTTTCCTCATTCATTTACTATTTTCAATTTAATTTATTGAAGTGCAGTTGATTTACAATGTTGTATTAATTATATATATATATATATATGTATATATATATATATATATATATATATACACACACACATTATTTTTTCATATCTTCTCCATTATGGTTTATCACAGGATGTTGAATATTGTTCCCTGTGCTATAGTGTAGGACCTCATTGTTTATCCATGACATATGTAATAACTTGCATCTGCTAATCCCAAACTCTCAATCCATTTCTCTCTCAATCCCCAGCTTGGTAACAGTAAGCCTCTTCTCTATGTCTGAGAGTCCACTTCTGTTTCATAGATAAGTTCATTTGTGTCATATTTTAGATTCCACATAGAGATGATATCTTGATATTTGTCTTTTCTAATTCATTTCACTTAGTATGATAGTCCCTCTGGGTCTATTCATGTTGCTATAAATGGTGTTATTTCTTTTTTTATGGCTGAGTAGTATTCCTTTGAATATATATGCCACACTTTATTTACCCAATCAACTGATGATGGACATTTAGTTTTCCACATCTTGGCTACTGTGAATAGTGCTGCTTCGAATATGGGGTGCATGTATCTTCTTGAATTATGGTTCTGTACAGCTATATGCCTAGGACTGGAATTGCTGGACCATAAGGCTATTTTTAGTTTTTTGAAATACCACCACATTGTTTTACATAATGGCTGCCCCAATTTACATTCCCATCAATAATGTAGAAGCAGTCTCTTCTTCATTAATAGATTTAATTAAGCAAATATTCCCACAGGACATACAGAGCTAAAATACAAACAACCTGTTCTCCAAAGGCTTGCAGTCTAGTGTGAGACAGAGAGATATACACATAGAATACACTAGAAGTTCATAGGTCATAAAATAGCAGTAACTTAAAAATGGCAAGGATGTCTGATTCTGTAAGAAAGTCATTAGGACTGGAGTAATTGTTGAATTCCAGAGAAAATGTGGTTTTTCTGAGAAAGCATGACATTTTGATTGCACTATGAAGACAATTGATAATGGTTGCATAAGGAAGAGGGTCAATCCAATAAGCAAAAAAGTCAAGATATAAGGAGGAGAAAAAAAAAAACAAATCCAAACAGAGTGAGAACTACTGAATAAAGTAAGAGATTGGTTCTTCATTAGTAAAATTTTTAAAACTATCATTGTTTAGTGATGTTGTTAATACAGGTAATACTGAGTGGAGTTTATTTAGTAAAGTTCATATGTTAGATTGATAGACAGGGATATAAAATAAAAAGAGGCTGATCTAGATCAATATTTCCTAGAGTATACACTACAAAACTTTGATTCCTTGATATGTGTTTCAAATATGAAGTTTCTCTTAATCAGATTTTGTTTTCCCTAAATTTGGCTATTATGCCTTATTATACCTTAATTTAATAGTGAAAGACAGGGAAGCCTGGTGTACTGCAAAGATCCAGACATAACTTAATGACTGAGCAACATGTCTTAATTGCTAGTGCTTTTATTTTTAAAAATTATCCTAGGATCTCAAAAAAATACAGAATTATAAGACAAGTAAATAATTCTGAGAAACATTATAATATTTGATTTCATGATACTGTGGAAAAGACCTACTGAATCCACTCAGAACCATTTCACAGATTAAGAGGATCCTGTGCTGTCAACATTTTAAAACATCTTTTTACTTATGATTGTGTTAAAACAAATAATCATGCGTTTTTATATTGGGTAAAATCTGCTATCTTTGTTACAGTGTCACAATATGGAAATCTCTGGTTTCGGTTTCACTGGTTCTTTTACTCTCAGGCAACATAGAATATGGAAAGAGCAAGGAACTGAGAGTCAGGCAGAACTGCATTAAATTCTGGTGTCCCCATTTAATAGTTAAAATATAAGTCACTGGTTTTTTTAGACCTTAGTTTCCTCATTTGTGAGAAAAGACTGGGTTCATATGAGGCTCAAACGAAATGACCACTTCAGTCCCCTTTCCTGCCACTCCGTGGCTGGTACCTGTCCCTTGGTTAATAGTGAAGGGCTCCAGATGCTTTCAGGACTCTGCTTTATGGTTCCATGCCTTGGCTTGAGCAGTTTCCCCATCTGGAGGTTCTTCTTTTTAACAAATTGCTTCATATTCACCTCATTAGCATTTGTTTAGCTGTAACTCTTTCTGGCATCTTTCTTCTTTGTGTTCTCTCAGCAACCCAGGCTGACTTTAAAGTTACCTGTTTATAGTTTGATATCCCACCAGTTGGGCTTCACAGATGGCACAGTGGTAAAGGATCAGCCTACCTGTACAAGAGATATGGGTTTGATCCTTGGGTTGAGAAAATCCCCTGAAGTAGGAAATGGCCCTGAATTCCAGTATTCTTGCCTGGAAAGCTTCATGGACCGAGGAGCCTAGAAGGTTAAAGTCCATAGGGTCGCAGAGTCAGACATGACTGAGCACATGCACACACACACGCACCACACGCACACACCATCATGTAAGTCATTCTTTATGGGAGCCAGGAACTACACATTTTATTCTTGCTTTTCATACATTCAGTGTCCATGTGCCTGACATGTAAAAGGCACACAGCCCATGCCAGCGGCCCCAGTAATAAAATCCACACAAATGAGTAAGTTATAAGAACTCTCAACATTGCTTATGGTGTCATTTGTTCCACCGTGTACAACACACACAAACATGCACACACACATACACCACACACACCTCACAGACCCACCATGATGCTTTTTTCAATAAAAATAAACTCAATTAATGCTGAGATACACAACAATGGACTGATGAATGCCATGTCAATTAACAAGATGGCTCTCTTATTAGCTTCTTCATAACAAGCCCCATCGTGAGCATTCAATTTAGTTTTTAAAAGAGCAAGGAGGAAAGCTATTTCAAGCTAATTGGCTTTAACTTCCACATATACATGGTTTGTTAGAGATTACAGGATAACTGCCATGTGGGCAGAAGAGCTTCGACCAGAAAGAATGAAAGGAGGGATGCTGGAGCTTCTAACCACCTTCCATCCTTTCTGGTCCAACAGGTTCCATCCCTTCATACTTCTTGTATCTCTCATGTCACAGGGTCAGAATGGCCTCAGTGTTAATAAGGAACAACCCCACTAATTCATGGATGAAACTGAGATTCTAGATGTGGCAGGTGAGCCCTACCTCAGTAGCACCGTGAATTGTACATTCCTTGTCCCCAGAATTGTCTACTTCTTGCTCCTCTGTGTTCTAACACTGATATGAACCTGCCTCATAAAAAACTCTTAAATGTCTACTTCATTCACAAAGACTGAGTATAGTGAGGGCACGCATTGAGTTTTCTATGCTCCTTTATCCCTAGGACTAATACATGACTGTTATTAAATACATGCTCATTGGTTGAATAAATGAAGAAATCAAACCTGGGCTGGACTGCCACATGACAGGGAGCATGCATGGAAAAATGAAGTATCTTGTATGTACAAGAGATGTGAGTTCTCAACCTTGTGCTTGATTTGTACAACTGCCATTCACTAGGCTCCAGAGATGCAAAGCAGGGGGCTTCTTTCTGCTAAATTCATTTGCCATTCTTGATGAATTTTTCTTATGTTAAGCCCTGATGTTTCTGATGCCTTCTGACGTAGACAGAAAGAAATCAAAAGAAATTCACTTTTCTTATTTTCTCAGAGAGCCTCAGTCTAGATTCATCATGTGGACTCGGTCTCTTTTCTTCCCAGGATTAAAGAGATTTCTAGATAGAAGGCACATGTGGATCTCAAAAGAAGCTCCCAAATCTCACTATTCACGATATCACAAGAAAGGGAAGGAGAGAAATTTTTCCTACATTTCTTTACTTCCCTCATTAAAATTCCCATATGAGATACCTGAGTGGATTAGTGGATGGTTCAGTAACATATAGACCTAGGATCCATTTTGGTATGGTAAAAGGCAGAGCCCTCCATGAGGGGCCTGAAGAAAAGAGAGAGAAAATGAGATTGGTGACATATTACAAGGACTATAAGAGAGGCATTATCTTGTTTGTTTGTTTTTAACTTTTATTTATTTATTTTTGGCTGTGCTGGGTCTTTTGTGCGGGGGGGGGGGAATGGGCAGGGCACTTCTATTGGTCTTTCATTTCTCTATTTTCATCCATCTTTGTTCTTTGGCTCCTGTGGGCCTCCCATCGCAGTGGCGTCTGTCGTTGCAGAGCGCCGGGTCTGGGCGCATGCGCTCCAGAGCTCCGGCTTGGTAATTGGACACATCGGTCTGGCCGCTCCGCGGCACGTGGGATCTTCCCAGGCCAGGGATCGACCCGTCGCCCCTTGCTCTGTAAGGTGGTTTCCTTACCCACTGGACCACCAGGGAAGCCCGTATCTTGTTTTAACCCTTGAAACAGTTCTATGAGGTAGGTGTTATCATTATTAACCTGAAACCTCCATAAAAACTCTTAAATGTCTACTTCATTCACAAAGACTGAGTATAGTGAGGGCACGCATTGAGTTTTCTATGCTCCTTTATCCCTAGGACTAATACATGACTGTTATTAAATACATGCTCATTGGTTGAATAAATGAAGAAATCAAACCTGGGCTGGACTGCCACATGACAGGGAGCATGCATGGAAAAATGAAGTATCTTGTATGTACAAGAGATGTGAGTTCTCAACCTTGTGCTTGATTTGTACAACTGCCATTCACTAGGCTCCAGAGATGCAAAGCAGGGGGCTTCTTTCTGCTAAATTCATTTGCCATTCTTGATGAATTTTTCTTATGTTAAGCCCTGATGTTTCTGATGCCTTCTGACGTAGACAGAAAGAAATCAAAAGAAATTCACTTTTCTTATTTTCTCAGAGAGCCTCAGTCTAGATTCATCATGTGGACTCGGTCTCTTTTCTTCCCAGGATTAAAGAGATTTCTAGATAGAAGGCACATGTGGATCTCAAAAGAAGCTCCCAAATCTCACTATTCACGATATCACAAGAAAGGGAAGGAGAGAAATTTTTCCTACATTTCTTTACTTCCCTCATTAAAATTCCCATATGAGATACCTGAGTGGATTAGTGGATGGTTCAGTAACATATAGACCTAGGATCCATTTTGGTATGGTAAAAGGCAGAGCCCTCCATGAGGGGCCTGAAGAAAAGAGAGAGAAAATGAGATTGGTGACATATTACAAGGACTATAAGAGAGGCATTATCTTGTTTGTTTGTTTTTAACTTTTATTTATTTATTTTTGGCTGTGCTGGGTCTTTTGTGCGGGGTTGGGGAGGGCAGGGGTCACTTCTATTGGTCTTTCATTTCTCTATTTTCATCCATCTTTGTTCTTTGGCTCCTGTGGGCCTCCCATCGCAGTGGCGTCTGTCGTTGCAGAGCGCCGGGTCTGGGCGCATGCGCTCCAGAGCTCCGGCTTGGTAATTGGACACATCGGTCTGGCCGCTCCGCGGCACGTGGGATCTTCCCAGGCCAGGGATCGATCTGGCGCCCCTTGCACTGCAAGGTGGTTTCCTTACCCACTGGACCACCAGGGAAGCCCGTATCTTGTTTTAACCCTTGAAACAGTTCTATGAGGTAGGTGTTATCATTATTATCCTCATTTTACAGATAGGAGAATAGAAGTTGACAGAACTTCTGTAATTTGTTCAAGGTCATGCAGCTTAGTAAAGGGCAAAACCAACCTTCGAATCCATCCATGGTTGGCTTATTCCAATATGCATGTTATTAACTGCTACACCATATTGCCCCAGGCAAATGTAGATGATCTGAGAAACATTGCATTTATATAGCACATTAGTATTTTTTCTGTCTTTATTCTGGCTAAGTTAGTGCTAAAATTGCTTTTAAAATAACTGTAAGCTCTAATCTCCAAGCCTAACATCTGTCAGAGCCTTCTTTTTTCTTTTCTTTTCCTTTATTATTATTATTATTTTAAGATTCTTTTTACAGTACCCCATCTAAACATTTCTAGAACATCTGTACTTTTGGAGTGGGCAGAATTGTGAAGCCTGATTAGATATCAAAGTACCAGCTATGGGTTCACTTCTGTTATCCCCTTCATTGGCAGTCAAACACATGAAAAGACAAAAAAAAAAAAAAAAAGAATGGAAGTGAGATGGCAGTATTTTAGTTGTGTTCAGCAAGAAGCAGGCAAACTTTTCATATCTCCATTATGTGTTTGTTCCACTTTGTTCCAGTGGGGTCGTGGAAGAGCAGAGCAGCATGTGTGTGTATCACTAAAGATGATCAAAGGAAAGAAGATAGGGTGCCTGGCTGTTTCTTCTGTGAGGGGCATTTATGACAATGGCTGAGCATCTGAACAGAGACACCACAAAGAGAGCCAAGACACACAAAAGCTCTGCACAAAGAACTTTACATAAGGCATTCTAGAAATATTGGGATGGAAAAAACACCCTCTCCCTGTGGGCCTCCCATCGCAGTGGCGTCTGTCGTTGCAGAGCGCGGGTCTGGGCGCATGCGCCAGAGCTCCGGCTTGGTAATTGGACACATCGGTCTGGCGCTCCGCACGTGGGATCTTCCCAGGCCAGGGATCGATCTGGCGCCCCTTGCACTGCAAGGTGGTTTCCTTACCCACTGGACCACCAGGGAAGCCCGTATCTTGTTTTAACCCTTGAAACAGTTCTATGAGGTAGGTGTTATCATTATTATCCTCATTTTACAGATAGGAGAATAGAAGTTGACAGAACTTCTGTAATTTGTTCAAGGTCATGCAGCTTAGTAAAGGGCAAAACCAACCTTCGAATCCATCCATGGTTGGCTTATTCCAATATGCATGTTATTAACTGCTACACCATATTGCCCCAGGCAAATGTAGATGATCTGAGAAACATTGCATTTATATAGCACATTAGTATTTTTTCTGTCTTTATTCTGGCTAAGTTAGTGCTAAAATTGCTTTTAAAATAACTGTAAGCTCTAATCTCCAAGCCTAACATCTGTCAGAGCCTTCTTTTTTCTTTTCTTTTCCTTTATTATTATTATTATTTTAAGATTCTTTTACAGTACCCCATCTAAACATTTCTAGAACATCTGTACTTTTGGAGTGGGCAGAATTGTGAAGCCTGATTAGATATCAAAGTACCAGCTATGGGTTCACTTCTGTTATCCCCTTCATTGGCAGTCAAACACATGAAAAGACAAAAAAAAAAAAAAAAAGAATGGAAGTGAGATGGCAGTATTTTAGTTGTGTTCAGCAAGAAGCAGGCAAACTTTTCATATCTCCATTATGTGTTTGTTCCACTTTGTTCCAGTGGGGTCGTGGAAGAGCAGAGCAGCATGTGTGTGTATCACTAAAGATGATCAAAGGAAAGAAGATAGGGTGCCTGGCTGTTTCTTCTGTGAGGGGCATTTATGACAATGGCTGAGCATCTGAACAGAGACACCACAAAAGAGAGCCAAGACACACAAAAGCTCTGCACAAAGTCCATAATCTTTATGACATAAGGCATTCTAGAAATATTGGGTAATGGCAGGCACAAGGACCCCCACCACCCCTCTCCCTGCTGCAATGACATATGCAAATATATGACCAATGACGAATCTGTGGAAATGGAAGATTTTTTTTTTTGACCACTTTAAGATTTCTTCCCCAACATGTTCTCAGTGAGAAATCATGTTATGATTGATGTGTATTATATACAGCCCCTTTGTACCCAAAGAATGAAGCATGCTTTTCTTACTAAAGTGACTAAACACACCACTATCCACCCCCAACTGGCTTTTTCTGTTACCACTCCTCCTACTTCTTATGGACCCTATATTCCCCTTGTTCCAGCCACTCTGGGAATCTCCCCTTCTTTATAGTAACCGAACGTGTGCCTTTACACCTGACGTTTCCTCTGTTCAAATCGGCTTTTTATCCTCCTTTCTCCCTGCTTTGCCATAGTTTGCAAATGACTCCTCATTTTTCAAGACTTGACTCATGGGTAATGTCTCTCCTGAAATCTTTCTCAACTCCTCCCTCTGAGTAAGACATTCTTTCCTATGAACTGCTGTGCTCTGTTGGTATATGACACATAGGCTACCAAAATAGAAACATACTTTATATAATGTGTCCTGCATGCAGTCAATGCACATGGATCACTTCTGGGGATGAATAAAATAGAGATGTTGCCTATCTTATGGTGTATAAAACTGTAGTGGAGAAGACAGATAATAAACTAGTTAAATATACAGTAGAATGCTAAATCTTTATATGTTGTGGAAAGACAAATGAAATATGGAGTAGAGACTGGCAGGGGGAAGGTGGTCAAGGAAAGTTTAAAAGTTGAATTGAGCTGAGACCTGTAGTGAGGGTGTTGCACACATGAATATTTCAGAGTGTGGTTTTCTGAGGCAGGAGCCACCCTGGAATATCTGAGGAACAGTAAGGAACATAGTGTGGCCGTGGCTGAATGTTCAAGGGACAAAGTGCAGAAATGAGGTCAGAAAATGATTCATGGACATAATAAATACTACCTTCTAGGTCTTGCAAGGACTTTGAGTTCTTCTAAATGTGACCCCAAATCATAGTAGAGCTAAAGGCAGGAGGTTACTATCTTGTAGTGATTTTGCTGCTGGTAGAGACCAGCTCATAGGAGTGAGGATGAAAACAGGTGAGAAAACTTCATAGTGCTCTAGAAAGAAATGATGGAAAGCAGTTTGTACTGTGCCCTTCAGTGGATCAGTTTTCACCAAGCTGACTCTCTGTGTCTCAAATGCACCACAGCACTTTCCAACTCAGGACTTGGACTTTGCTGTCCATCATGAGGAATATTCCAGCCTTTCAAATGGCAGGTTTGTTCCCATCCTTCAGGTCTACGGTTGCTGGAAGTCCTTACAGATGTCTTCCCTGATTATTCTGTCTGAAGTCAGTCACCTCAGAAAGCTTCATCCACAAGTGAGTTTCCTTCACAGCACTCAACACAGTCTGTACTTCTCTTGTTTATTGATTTTTTTTGTTTGTTTGTTCATTAGATTTCTCTTCCTCTTGAATGAAGGGGCATGAAAAGACAGAGACTTGTCTGTTTTGTTCACTAGTATGTTCCCACCTTCTCTGACCCATGGCTATTACATCAGAGGTGCACAAATAAGTATTGGGGTTTTTTTGATGAATAAAAAGGTAAATGAAAAGGAGATTAAGTGAACTAACCAAATATAGACATCACTATGATTTGTGCAAGCTTAGCCCATCTTGGAGACTTTTGAGAGGATACTTAAAAGAGAATTTTATTTATAGATCACAAACCATAATTGAAAAAAGAGTGGATTCCAATTTAGTTTATGTGTGTCCTCATTTAAGGACCTGTGAAAGCCTTTTTTTTCCAGACGTTACATAAAGGCTATCCCTCATTTAGTTTTCTACTCCAGTCTTCCCATTCTTGGGAAGGCCTAAGAACTTCTGAATGTTTCTTTGTGTTCATGGTCTGTTCTTGCTTCACATCAGTCTAGGCTGGGCTGCCATGTTGCTTACTACTACTAATACAGTGTATCTGCTTATGCATTGATCAAAAACCATGCATGCCAAGCTCAAAAGTTCTTGCTTTTTCTCAATAACTGTTTTTTTTTAGATTTATTTGTTTATTTATTAGGGGGTGGGGTGGTAGGGAGGGAGGGGAGCAGGCAGACTGCTTCTATTGGTCTTTCATTTGTCCATTTTCATCCATCTTTGTTCTCTGGCCTGTGTGGGCCTCCCATCACGGTGGCCTCTGTTGTCGCAGAGCACCAGCTCTGGGCGTATGTGCTCCAGTGCTCCGGCTTGGTAATTGGACACATCGGTCCAGCCGCTCTGCAGCACATGGGATCTTCCCAGGCCAGGGATGGAACCGTCACCCCTTGCACTGCAAGGCGGTGTCCTTACCCACTGGACCACCAGGGAAGTCCCTCAATAACTTTTTGAGGCATTGAGTACCGTATAATCCAGGAAATTCCTGGGACTGCTGTAGCTAATAAGAGTGATTGCTTTTCCACAAATCTCTGTGTCCAGAGTTACACCACTGAACAGGATTAAATCTGCCTGACATCAGAACAAATCCTTTTCTCCTCATTATACCATGCTACACAGTGAGATACTATTTACCATTACCAACCTTTTGCTGTTACTTTTTTTAGAGGGGAGGCCATATGTGAACTTACCGAATAAAGCTCCTTTATTTGGGGCCGAGATATACTGACATATTAAGCATTTAATAATTCATTATCATATGACCCTTTACCCCAACCTGATCCTAAGTTAGGTATTGTTGTGCTCACTTTTCAGTTGAAAAAGGTGAGAAGCTCTATATCTAAGATAAGATCTCATAGCTATTAAGTCAGTGAAAGTGCATTTCAAACCTAAGACCCACAAAGGGCATATTATGTTCTAATTATTCTGCAGATGTCACCTGTCCCAGTGAAATGGCTAAACAGTTGAAACTAACCTTGTCAAAATTCTAGTGACTATTTTCATCTTTCAATACTTTGTCCAGTATACAATTTTCTTTATGATTTCTTCACCATATTTACTACTTGCCTTTGGGAAAATTTTGTGTATAATTTTCCTCCAGACGTATTTATGATATAATTATTCCCATTTCATTTGTTAAGCATTTATCGAGAATTAATTAAGTGCATGCAAAGCATCAGGTGGTAAGCAGACATATTTCAGTGAATGAGACATGGCTGTTCCTCTGGAAAAGATCATACTGAAAGAGACAGCATTTAAATCAATGAATTACAATGCCCCCCATGCAATAGTTTAGATAAAGACATCCCAATATAGGAAAATGGAGAAGAATTAATTATTCTAGGAGGATCTGAGGAAACTGTCATGGAGCAGGTGGTTTTTGAGTGTCCATTGAGGGAAAAGTAGGAGTTCTGCACTAAGAGGCTTTACAGAAGCAAGCTGTGACTATATGAAGTATGAGTAGTATTTAGGGACTGTCACTGGCCCCACAGTGATCAAATTGTATTTGAGAAAATAGAGGGTAGAGTGAATGAGAATAATGATACTAATAGTTTCAGGACATAGTCTGCAATAGCACACTAAATTTAGCCTAAAAAGTTTAGACTTCATGAGCCACAATGGTATATTACCTCCCACCAGTTAGAATGGCTATTATCAATAATAATAATGAGATAAGTTTTTAGGAGGATGTGGACATAAGACAATGCTTGCACACTATTGGTAGGAACATAAATTGGTACAGTGATTACTAAAAAAGGTATGGAGTTCCTCCAAAGATTAAAAATGGTACTACCATATGATTCAACAACACCACTTCTGGGTATATATCCCAAGAAAATAAAACCACTATATCAAAGAGATATCTGAACTCTCATTTTCATTGCAGCAGTATGGGTTTCATTCATTCCCCAAAGTCAAAATATGGAAACATGCTAAGTAACTTTAATGTCCATTGAAACAGAAAAGTGGTATAGGCACACATACCACATACATATACAATGGGAAACTATCCAGTGCCTCACTTATCTCATCTATAAAATGAGGATTATAAGAGCATCTGCTATAGTGCTGTTGTGAAAATTAAAAGAGTTAATATATAAGTAGTCTGATAAATGGCTAAACAGTTGAAACTAACCTTGTCAAAATTCTAGTGACTATTTTCATCTTTCAATACTTTGTCCAGTATACAATTTTCTTTATGATTTCTTCACCATATTTACTACTTGCCTTTGGGAAAATTTTGTGTATAATTTTCCTCCAGACGTATTTATGATATAATTATTCCCATTTCATTTGTTAAGCATTTATCGAGAATTAATTAAGTGCATGCAAAGCATCAGGTGGTAAGCAGACATATTTCAGTGAATGAGACATGGCTGTTCCTCTGGAAAAGATCATACTGAAAGAGACAGCATTTAAATCAATGAATTACAATGCCCCCCATGCAATAGTTTAGATAAAGACATCCCAATATAGGAAAATGGAGAAGAATTAATTATTCTAGGAGGATCTGAGGAAACTGTCATGGAGCAGGTGGTTTTTGAGTGTCCATTGAGGGAAAAGTAGGAGTTCTGCACTAAGAGGCTTTACAGAAGCAAGCTGTGACTATATGAAGTATGAGTAGTATTTAGGGACTGTCACTGGCCCCACAGTGATCAAATTGTATTTGAGAAAATAGAGGGTAGAGTGAATGAGAATAATGATACTAATAGTTTCAGGACATAGTCTGCAATAGCACACTAAATTTAGCCTAAAAAGTTTAGACTTCATGAGCCACAATGGTATATTACCTCCCACCAGTTAGAATGGCTATTATCAATAATAATAATGAGATAAGTTTTTAGGAGGATGTGGACATAAGACAATGCTTGCACACTATTGGTAGGAACATAAATTGGTACAGTGATTACTAAAAAAGGTATGGAGTTCCTCCAAAGATTAAAAATGGTACTACCATATGATTCAACAACACCACTTCTGGGTATATATCCCAAGAAAATAAAACCACTATATCAAAGAGATATCTGAACTCTCATTTTCATTGCAGCAGTATGGGTTTCATTCATTCCCCAAAGTCAAAATATGGAAACATGCTAAGTAACTTTAATGTCCATTGAAACAGAAAAGTGGTATAGGCACACATACCACATACATATACAATGGGAAACTATCCAGTGCCTCACTTATCTCATCTATAAAATGAGGATTATAAGAGCATCTGCTATAGTGCTGTTGTGAAAATTAAAAGAGTTAATATATGTAAAGTAGTCTGAATAGGGCATGGCACCAAATAAATGCTCAGTGTATATTTATCATTATTCTGGAATATAAATTTGGTTATAAATTTTAAAATGCCAAGCTGTTATTATACTTACTGAGAAGACCCATGTAAGAAACAATTGATGAATAAGAAATATGTCTCTTAAACCGAGACCAGTGCTTAAGCTATTTCTCCAATGAAGGAAAGTGGGTAACATTTTCGGAGCATTTATTGCATGTGAGTGAATTTACATGTATCACATCATTTACCCTCACAACCACACAGTGATTGAGCCATATAATATAAAAGGAAAATGAGGAAATGAAGTTAAGCCACTGTACAAGGTCACACAAGTAGAAAATGTTAAGACAGGGTTACAAATATGTTAGTAAAAAAAAAAAAGAAAACTGCTTTATATTGTTGCTATGATTTGTACAAGGTCACACAAGTAGGAAATGCTAAGACAGGGTTACAAATAGGTTAGTTAAAGAAAAAAGAACTGCTTTATATTGTTGCTATTATTTGTGATCCTTGTTTGTAAGACAACTTTTTTTCCTTAACTATTTCACACTTCCTATCCCAAATACTTCCCATAGCAACATGTATTATACATTACTACTGTGGTTTTATACATGGCAACACTAAGGAACCAAGGGAGAACACCTTTCTCTCCCATGATTTCTTCCAAATTCAGTCTTCTGGGCAAGACTTAGGCCTTGCAAAGCCTTTTTTGATGATGGGTCATGCTTCACCACTAATATAGGGTCTCTACTTCCTTGGTATTTTATGGCAGTCTTCTACATTTATATACTGTTGTTTGCCAAGGGCTCTAGACTTCATAGCAGAAATATCTGAGTATCAGCATGAACTTGAATAACACAAGTGAACTTGATATAAAAGTGATAGAAAGATTATTTGGGTCAAACTCATCGAGAGACAACATGAGAGTCAAAGGGCATAAGCCTGACATTTTAGATCATAACCTCATGTTGTAGGCTTCAAATGTGACGCAATGCATTTAACAGACTCGTAATAAAGGTTAATTCAGTTTTACCTTATAGATAATTATCAAACCATTCAAACCTGTATGGTCAAGCTCTGCATGCTTGAACTGGGAGAGAAGGGTGTGCATTTAGCAATGTTGTCTCTTTCAGTATTATTTTATCTACTAGTCAATGTCACATAATTTGATTTTCTAGAGGACTATAAAATTCTTTTACCTTTATGACACACATTAAAGAAAAGAAAAGAAAATCTTTTGGGCCATAGAAGGAAACATTGATTAGATTAAAAACCACACATTAGGTATCTGACTCCCATTCATCTCCGATATCAATCATACCTGTTTTATATGGATAAATCAATGTAACATCCAATTATAGAACATACACAGTGTTATTCTGTGTCCACCAAATTGGATATCTCTTGTCATAAACCCGAATCAGACTTTCACATTTCTTTAAGATAGGCTCATATGATAATCTGAGTATATGGTTTACATGGTACAAACATAATGATAAATATGTGCTGGATTTTACTTTACACAAGCTGCAAATCAAAACAACTAATAAAAGTATTTTGAATATTTATTTTCCAATGAAATTTATATGAAGTGAAGTGAAAGTTTTAGTTAATCAGTCATATCTGACTCTTACAACCCCATGGACTGTAGCCCTCCAAGTTCCTCTGTCCATGGAACTCTCCAGGCAAGAATACTGATGTGGTTAGCCATTCCTTGTCTAGGGAATCTTCCCAACCCAGGAATGGAACCTGGGTGTCTTGAATTGCAAGCAGATTCTTTACCATCTGAGCCACCAGAGAAGCCCCATTAGGTGTATCTTAAGTATACCAACTAAATCATTGATTTATTTATTCCTTCATTCACCTAATGCATAAATGTTTATTTACTAACTTTTACTACAAAGTAATTTATGCCACAAATTGGTTTCTTTTTACTTTCCTTAATTCTTAAAAAAATATATTTAAGTAGACATTACACTCAGTTTACAACTTCATAAACTGACTTCTAGTGAGGTTTAGTTTTCCTATTATGTAATTGAAAGTTGCTAGTGTTCAATTGTCCTTTTATACCATTCATGAGGTTCTCATGGCAAGTATCCTGGAGTGGTTTGCCATTCCCTCCTCCAGTGGATCATGTTTTCTCAGAACTCTGCTATGACCTGTCCATCTTGGTTGGACCTGCATGGCATGGTTCATAGCTTCATTGAGTTACACAAGCTTCTTTGCCCCTGTAAGGAAATGATCTGTGAAGGGATTTCTTCAGTGAACAGTGCTTAATAATAGAAGAAAACAACAAAAGGGGAATGACTAGAGATCTCTTCAGGAAAATTGGAAATATTGAGGGAACATTCTGCCCATAGTTAAGGATAGTAACATTAGAGACTTAGTAGATGCTGAAGAGATCAAGCACAGATGGAAAGAATACATGGAAGAACTGTGCAAGAATGATTTTAATGAACTAGATTACTATGATAGTGTGGTTAGTCTCTCAGAGACTGGAGTGAAAAATCAGTGGGCCTTTAGGAAGCACTGCTATTAATAACGGTAGTGGATGTGATGGAATTCCAGTAGAACTAGTCAAATCCCTAAAGGATGATGCCATCAAGGTTTTGCATTCATTATGTCAGCCAACCTGGAAGACCCAACAGGAGTCACAGGACTGGAAAAGGTCAATCCTCATCCCATTTCCCAAGAAGGGTAGTACTAAAGGATGTGCTAACCATCAGACAGGCGCACTCATCTCCCATACAAGTAAGGTCATTGTTAAAATCTTGCATGCTAGGCTTCAACATTATGAATCAAGAACTTCTAGATGTCCAATCTGGGTTTAGAAAAAGAGAAAATCTAGAAATCGCCAACATTCTCTGGATCATAGAGAAAGCAAGGGGATTTCAGAAAAATATCTACTTTTCTTTCATCAACTACACTAAAGCCTGTGCCTGTGTGGATCATGACAAACTGTGGAAAGCTCTTAAAAGGATGGGAATGCCAGGCCGTCTTTACCTGTCTCCTGAGAAAACTGTAAGTTGGTCAAGAAGAAACAGAACCCTGTGTAGAACAACTGATTGGTTCAAGATCGAGAAAAGAGTATGGCAGAGCTGTGTTCTGTCACCCTGTTTGTTTAACCTGTATGCTGAGCACATCATGAGAAATGGTGGGCTGGATGAGTTATTAGCTGGCAATCAAGATAGGTGGGAGAAACATCAACAACCTCAGATATGCAGATGATGCCATTCTAATAGCACAAAGTGGAGAGGAACTAAGGTGCCTCTTGATGAGTATAAAGGAGGAGAGTGAAAGAACCAAATTAAAAACTAAATATTAAAAAATTACTAAAAACATGGCATCCGGCCCCATTATTTCATGGCAAATAGAAGGGGGGAAATGTGAAAGTAGTGACAGATGTCTTCTTCTTGGACTATAAAATCTCTGCAGCTGGTGACTGCAGCCATGAAATTAGAAGACTATTGCTTCTTGGAAGGAAAGCTATGACAAACCAAGACAGTTTGTTGAAAAACAGAGGCGTTGCTCTGTGGAAAAACGTCTGTATAGTCAAGGCTATGGTCTTCCAGTGGTCAAGTATGGTTGTGAGAGTTGACCTGTAAAGAAGGCAGAATGCTAAAGAATTGATGTGTTTAAAGTGTGGTGTTAGAGAAGACTCCTAAAAGTCCCTTGGGCAGTAAAGAAGTCAAACCAGTTAATCTGAACGGAAATCAGCCCTGAATATTCAATGGAAGGACAGATGCTGAAGCTGAAGCTCCAGTATTTTGGCCACCTAATGTGAACAGAAGACTCATTGGAAAAGTCCCTGATGATGGGAAAGATGGAGGACAGAAGGAAAAAAGGATGTCAGAGGATGAGATGAC
This sequence comes from Tragulus kanchil, assembly GCA_022376925.1. Classification (NCBI taxonomy): domain Eukaryota; kingdom Metazoa; phylum Chordata; class Mammalia; order Artiodactyla; family Tragulidae; genus Tragulus; species Tragulus kanchil. Next base: position 121,418,225 of record JAIOJX010000006.1, read on the forward strand.
TGGACAGTGTAACTGATGCAATGGACATGAACTTGGGGGAACTTCACTAGATGATAAGAGATAAGGAGGCCTGGTGTGCTGAAGTTCGTGGGGCTGCAAAAAGTTAGACGTGACTGGGTGACTGAACAACAACGTGTCCGATTTATGATGGTAGTATTTAAAAAAGGAAAAGAAAAAAAACTGAGATGTTGCTCCTAACATGGACATTTTGTGTGAAATTCCTAATATTAAAGTAGCTGAAGACCAGAAAAAGTAAAAAAAAAAAAAAAAAAAGAAAGAAAGAAAAATGTACTGGACGAAGAGAAAGAGAGAGGGACCAGAGAGGAATGCATTGGGACTGTGGGATTAATGAATGCAAACTACTATATATAAAATGGATAAACAACAAGGTCCTACTGTATAGCACAGGGGACTATATTCAGTACTTGTGATAAATGAGAAAGGAATATGAAAAATAATATATGTATACACACACACACACACACATATATGGGTCTTTCCAGGTGGCACAGTGATAAAGAAACCACCTGCCAACGAAGAAAACCTAAGAGACATGGGTTCAATCCCTGGGTCAGGAAGATCCCTTAGAGTAGGAAATGGCAGCTTACTCCAGTATTCTTGCCTGGAAGATTTCATGGACGGAGAAGCCTGGCAGACTACTATATCTGAGTCACTTTGCTATACACCAGACACTAACATAACATTGCAAATCAACTATATTTCATTTTTTAAAAAAGGAAAGAAAACAGCTTTCTATGACTAATTCCTGACAGTAGGGTTTGAGAGTTGCCAGTAAGAAGTGCAAGATGGTTGTGAGAGTTGACCTGTAAAGAAGGCAGAATGCTAAAGAATTGATGTGTTTAAAGTGTGGTGTTAGAGAAGACTCCTAAAAGTCCCTTGGGCAGTAAAGAAGTCAAACCAGTTAATCTGAACGGAAATCAGCCCTGAATATTCAATGGAAGGACAGATGCTGAAGCTGAAGCTCCAGTATTTTGGCCACCTAATGTGAACAGAAGACTCATTGGAAAAGTCCCTGATGATGGGAAAGATGGAGGACAGAAGGAAAAAAGGATGTCAGAGGATGAGATGACTGGACAGTGTAACTGATGCAATGGACATGAACTTGGGGGAACTTCACTAGATGATAAGAGATAAGGAGGCCTGGTGTGCTGAAGTTCGTGGGGCTGCAAAAAGTTAGACGTGACTGGGTGACTGAACAACAACGTGTCCGATTTATGATGGTAGTATTTAAAAAAGGAAAAGAAAAAAAACTGAGATGTTGCTCCTAACATGGACATTTTGTGTGAAATTCCTAATATTAAAGTAGCTGAAGACCAGAAAAAGTAAAAAAAAAAAAAAAAAAAGAAAGAAAGAAAAATGTACTGGACGAAGAGAAAGAGAGAGGGACCAGAGAGGAATGCATTGGGACTGTGGGATTAATGAATGCAAACTACTATATATAAAATGGATAAACAACAAGGTCCTACTGTATAGCACAGGGGACTATATTCAGTACTTGTGATAAATGAGAAAGGAATATGAAAAATAATATATGTATACACACACACACACACACATATATGGGTCTTTCCAGGTGGCACAGTGATAAAGAAACCACCTGCCAACGAAGAAAACCTAAGAGACATGGGTTCAATCCCTGGGTCAGGAAGATCCCTTAGAGTAGGAAATGGCAGCTTACTCCAGTATTCTTGCCTGGAAGATTTCATGGACGGAGAAGCCTGGCAGACTACTATATCTGAGTCACTTTGCTATACACCAGACACTAACATAACATTGCAAATCAACTATATTTCATTTTTTTAAAAAAAAGGAAAGAAAACAGCTTTCTATGACTAATTCCTGACAGTTTTGAAATTTTTATTTAAACTAGTTATGCAATCAGAATATATTTTTGTCAAAGGATATATGTCAGACACGTCTGCATTCTAATTCCCTATGATGAAAAGGTCATCTATTTTTTGGTTTTAGTCTAGAAGGTCTTGTAGGTCTTCATAGAATAACCATTCTACTGCAGTTTCTTTGAATGCTCATTTCACATGCTAGTAAGGTAATGCTCAAAATTCTTCAAGGTAGGTTTCAGCAATATGTGAATCAAGAACTTTCAGATGTACAAGCTGGATTTAAGTGAGGCAAAGAAACCATAGATCAAATTGCCAACATCTGTTAGATAATGGAGGAAGCAAGAGAGTATCTGCTTCTGCTTAATTCACTACAATAAAGTCTTTGACTGTGTAAATCACAATAAACTGTGGAAAATTCTTAAAGAAATGGAATACCAGATGACCTTACCTGTCTCCTGAAAAACCTGTATGCAGAATAAGAAGCAATAGCTTGAACTAGACTTGGAACAATGAACTGGTTCCAAATTAGGAAAGGAGTACGTCAGGGCTGTATATTGTCACCTTGCTTATTGAATTTATATGCAGAATACATCATGTGAAATGCTGGGCTGGATGAATCACAAACTGGAATCAAGATTGCCATAAGAAAGATCAGCAGCCTCAGAAATGCAGATGATACCTCAGAAATGCATATGATACCACTCTAATGGTAGAAAGCAAAGAGGAACTAAACACTCCCCTGTTGGGGGTGAAAGAGGAGAGTGAAAAACCTGGCTTAAAACTCAATATTCAAAAAAATTAAGATCAGGGCATTTAGTCCCATCACTTCATGGCAAAAAGATAAGGAATAAGTGGAAACAGTAATACATTTTATTCTCTTGGACTCCAAAATAGCTGTGGATGCTGATTGCAGCCATGAAATTAAATGATGCATAATCCTTGGAAGGAAAGCTATGACACAGTCATATGTCCTGTGCTAAGTCACTTCAGTCGTGTCTGACTCTTTTTGACCTCATGGACTGTAGCCCACAAGTCTCCTCTTTTCATGGGATTCTCCAGGCAAGAATACTAGAGTGGTTTTCTGTTTCCTACTCCATGACAAACCTAGGCAGTGCTAAAAAATGCCCTGTCCTTTTGGAGAGTACACTGCAGCAGAAGGACATAGATATTAAACATTTTCTATAGGAAATTACCTAGCATAGTAGAATATTATAGCTGGTATAATACAAGAGAGAGAGTATGATTAAGTACTGGGGTACAGACAGGGTGGTTGCCTGAGACAGGTTTGGTGGGATATGAACTGTACATAGGACAAGCTAAGAGGTTCTCACACAGAAAATGACCTTTAAGCCCAGGCCTTTAGGAGTAGAGAAATTAGCCTAGATGGTAGTGAGGAGCACTGGGAGAAGGTTTTCCAGATAGAGAGAAGGGCCACCCTAAAGGCTCCAAGTTACGTTCATGTTCAGTATGCTCTAGTAAGCAAGGGGACCCCAGTGAATTAAAGGAGTGCAGTAAACATAGAATTGGATTGATAAGTAGGGGCCAATTGAGGAGGTACTTATAGGGCAAGGCAATCAAATATGAAGCCACTGGAGAGTTGTGGCCAGATATGAGTTATATAAGGGATTACTCTAGCTGCTTTTCTAAGAACAGAGTGCAAATAGGCAAGAGTGGAGGCGGGGAGATCACGGTTGTCAAAATGCTGGAAATGAGGGAGTCTAGTGGGAGTGACAAAGACTGTCAAGTACTGAATATGTCTGGAAATTAAGGTAATAAAATTTCATGATGGACTGCAAGTGGAATATGACCAAAGGGAAGGAAGAAGGATCAATTTAATATTTTTGGCCTCAGAAACTTGCCCAACTTAGAGCACTGAATTCAGTCTGGGGCCTGTTTGCCTTGAAATGGTGGTTGGATATATGAGTTTGGGATTCAAGGAGAAGTTTCTAGGAGAATACAGTGTGTTGAAGAGTTGTCCCCATAGAGAAGAAGTTTAAAGCCATGAGCTTAGAGAAAAACACCAAGGGAGAGACAGCAGCTAGAGAAGAAGGCAAAGGGCTAAGCCTTGAAATACTCCAGTTTTCCAAGATCAGAGAGAAGGAACAAAAATAAGGTAGGAGGAAAAACAAATGAGAAAGCATGGTATTGTCATAGATGAGGTAGTAATTAACTGTTTCCAATGGTGCTGATAGTTGACAGAAGATGGAAGGATTGAGAATTGACCATTCAGTTTGACAGCAAATATGTCATAGGTGGCCTTGATGTAAACACTTTTGGTGACACGGTGAGGATAAAAATCACTTAGATTAGTTTAAAACTGAAGAAAAATAAGTAAAGATGCAATATATTAAATTGTAAAACCAGCTAAGATGGAGAATCATAGCTGAAATGTGAAGATGGGTTACAAAGGGTTATTTTGAGAAATACAAACAAGTTATGCCAATGGAAGTAGGATAATATATATAGAGAGAGTGTGTATAAAAGGGTGATTAACCGCTAGAATGATGGGAAAATGAATGTATGAAGGATGTGTAAGTATGTCTGGCAATTGTAAGAGCTAAGATGAACTCATAATCATAATTTAAATGACGAATAACCAGGGACTTTCCCAGTGGTCCAGAACTACGACTCTGTGTTCCCATTCCAGGGGGCCTAGGTTTAATCCCTGGTCAGGGAATTCGATCCCATATGCCACAACTAAGAATTCACATGCTGAAACAAACATCAAAGATTCCATGTGCCACAATTAAAACCTGACACAGCCAAATACATACATAGATACATGCATATTATAAAATAAACTTGATTATCCTGCTTTGTTTTTGCTTTGTTTCTTCCTTCTAGCCACAGCCAACTGCCAGTTACAGGTATAGATTAAGTTCAGAGTAGTACTCAACAGTGGTTTTCTAAGTGTACTTTGCAAACAGTGAGAGGAGTCTGAGAACTAAACTTTTCTGCAAAGAAGTGATTAAGCTGGAATTTAAGCTGTGTAAGGAAGGAATACAAGAATTGAAATTGACAAGGTATAGAGATGAAGTGGCTGGTGAAAGGCATAAATCCGGGAGAGGTGAAAGGATTATTGACAGTAGTATTTAGGTAGTAACCTGGAAATGGTGTCAGAGGACAGGAGGCCTTGCAATTATGGTATATAGGATTTATAAAGATCCAAGAAGGAAGTGACTAACTAAGATAGAGTGGAGGACAGTGTCTTTTGGAGAGAAAGTGAAGTCACAGAGCTTAGAGGAGATTAGATTGTTAGAAACGTTGTCTATCTACATGTGTATTAAAATACCCAAGTGCTAAGAGAGTCATATTGGAGAGAATGACAATGAACCACAAACAATAGGTGGTGGGAAAGCTCAAGATTTTCAGGAAATATGGCAGTAATGTGCCCATAAAAGTATAACAACCAGATCTTTGGAAAACAACAATAACAAAAATATCCCTAATATTTAGTGCATGTCACTTTCCATGATGTACATTACATAATGGAGCCACCAAGCTGCTAACAGACTATTACCAAACACAGAGCTGGGAAGGAATGTGCAGTTAGTTCATGAATAGGTCCAAGCTCACTCCAGCAGGCCACTGAAATCTGAAGAGAGAATGGTCTGAAAATGAGCATCAGGGAGGCACTGACCCCAGCTTTCAGTTCAGTGGTGCCAGATCCCCAGATGTGAGGGCTGGGTGAGAAGCAGAAGCCTTGGGGTAGTGAGGGGATGCCATTCTTCTGGAAGAGGAAAACGTTGAAGAAAACATTCAGAGAATAGATTGAGAATACAGCAAATTTTGCTGATAATAGCTTTTTCCTGATAGAGACTTCTGAATTCCAGAGGCTTCAATGGAAAGATTTAAAGGCAGTAAAGGAGTTGAGCAAGAGAGTCTGTTTTATGGCAGTGAATGTGTTAGATGAGGAGTGATCTATCCATCTAGGACTTCTTACATTGGAAGATAAAAGTGGCAGTGGCAGGTATTAGGAGATGAGTTATCTTATTTAATAAGATATTCTCATCCAAATCTGTAGAGGCAGCATGACTGTATTAGTGAACCTTAGGGATTTGTGATGAGTGTGTCTCTTGACTCTTTTGAGAGATGGTATATACTCAGTCTCAGTAGGTGAGGATCCTTGTGACTTCCATTGATGAAGCTGAGGATACCAGAAGAGCTCAAAGCTACTCAGATTGTGTGAGTAGTTTCTGTTCCTTAAACTGACTCATAATCCAGGGACTCTTTCATAGATCATGAGGTTGAATAATTTCTCATCTGTGTTCCTCCATCCTCTCTCTGTTGCTTATAGGTCTCAAATAACCCTGTTATACATTTTACAATTGATCTTACGATACTCCAACGTGACTGAAAGATTTGAGGGCAAACATCCCTTTGATCACCTCTACTTTCTAGTTCTACATTAATTCCCCACACAAGCCTAGGACAGAGTAACCTTCAGAGAATGTTAAGGTGAATCATCACCACTGTAATAAGATTTATCATTTATCATTTACTGTAATAAGATTTTAGTATGTTCTCAGTAAGTACTACACTAAGGACTTTATAAACCTCTTCATGTAATCCTCACAAAACAAGTCTATTTTATCTCCCATTTTACAGAGGCCAAAACTGCAGGTCAGCAGATTAAGTGACCTGATCAAATTCAAAAACTTCATAAATGCCAAAACCAAGGTCTTTTTGATTCAAGAGTGTGTATTTAACTTCTTTACTAGTTCAGTTCTGGAGGAAGCTAACAATGTCCATATGCAAATGAAAAATGAGAGTCTTAGTACTTCTCAGATAGATAATGAGTTTAGTAGCTCTGACCGTATTCTGAGATTCTCAAACAGGATTAGATTTAGTATTTGTAATCTTAAAGGCACCTGACAGGTTCAGCTGGGACCAGGAGCATTTAAATGGATAGGGGCTGCCAGCTGGTTGGCACACATCTGTTGGGGAAGCAATCTGATAAATTAGCCTACAAATAAGCCAGATGTTAGACTAAATCAGGAAGAGTGACAGACACTTAGCGGTCGGAAAAAATAATTGTCAGTATACAAATGCAAATGCACTGTTGTAAAGTGTCCATTGAGGATTTTTACTTCTCAACCCTAAGTAGAAAATCACATAAACTTGTTTAGCAAATATAATTGAGTACCTACTATGTGATGCTCCAAATATAAAAAAAATACATGTATATATTTTAAAAGTTGTAGTTTCTGTCCTTGTGAAGGTCAGAATTTAGAAGAGATGACCATGTGATAAATATAGCATGATGTATGAATTGTTTAACTGATGGGGATATCAGTATGAATACTTATGACACACTGGTAACAACTGATGCTCCTAAGGAGGATTTGCAAAAAAAAAATAAGATCTTATCTAAGCCTTGAAATAAGAGTAAGAATTTGTAAGTGTGAAATCAAAGCGGTATCTTCCTAGTAAAATGACTTGCACACATCAAGGCAACTGGCATGAAAGGCAGAGTATCCAGCAGCTCTTCACTCTTTTGTTTCAGCTAGAACCCTGATTCTGAGAATGGTGATACTACACCTACAAAGGTTGCCAGAGCCTTACATGCTGTGCTAAGTAAGAGTTTGGACACCATAATCAATTTAAATCTTAAATGCCATCATTTAGGTACTTATTGAACTCCTAAGCATTCCTTAGGTATGGGGGAAAATTCAGTTGGGTGGGAAATGACAGGTATCCACCTTCAGTGAGCCCAGGTACAGTTTAGGGAGGAAGGAAAAAAGGATACAAAATACTTAGAAAAATCTTGATTGCTGCGAAGTATATACTCTTCAGTAGGAGTTCCACTAGGGGTAAATTATTGTGACTTGAAGTCATCAAACACAGCTTCAAACAAAGCAAGTTTTTGAGATGGAACCCCAAGGCAGGTAGAATTTAAATAACTATATTTATGGATAATGTTTGCACTGTGTTTTCAGTTGTTGACCTAAGCATTACCTATTTTACTTCCTTGTTCTTACACTTTTGTGATAGACATAGACCAAAGACCGGTGTCATGATTTCACATGTGCAGAAGCTCACAAGGACAAAGTGGCCACTATCACATAGCTAAGAGGCAACAGGGATGGGATCTCAGTGCAGATATCTCTAATTCCATAGTCAGGCATTCAATTCTTGTTAACTGGGGAATTCTTGAAAAAGTGATTGGAGCAGACTGAGGAACCCATCTCTTTCCCCAGCAGAAGAGGCCAAGTGTGCATGGAAGTGTTGACGTTCAGATGAGGGTTAGCAAACTCCTTCTTTACTGAGAGAAGCCCTGGAACTCCCAGAATGCCTGCAGGCATGGCTAGATGTCAACCAATTGGCCTGAGGGAGTAAGGTCAAGGATATGAAATCAGTTTTTGTCAACTTTTTATTTTATTTTATTTTATTTTTTAAACCTTTATTTTACTTTTAACTTTTACAGAGTTTTGTTTACAGATATGCATGTTCCCAGATTAGTCATATGTATATCCCCCTTACCCACCCCTCCCAACCATCACACAGCACCCCTGAAGGATCTCCTTTTCTCACAGAGCAATGACTATAGCTATTTTCTTCACTTATGATAGTACAGGTCTTCATGCTACTTCCTTTACACCTCCCACCCTCTGTTCCTTCCCAACAATGTCCATATGTCCACTGTCCATGTCTGTCTTTTCATCGTTTCACTGTGTGTACCATCATCACTATCCTACTAGATTGCATATATATGTGTTAATGCACTGTATTTGTCCTTCCCTTTCTGACTGACTTCACTTCTTATGATACGTTCTAGATCCAGCCACCTCATTAGGGCTGAATCTTCTGAATTTCTCTTTACAGCTGTATAGTATTCCATTGTAAATATGTACCAGGGTTTTTGTATCCATTCATTCATCGACGGGCATCTAGGTTACTTCCATATTCTAGCTATTGTATAGAGAGCTGCAATGAACATTGGGGTACAGGTGCTTCTTTCAGATTTGATTTCATCAGGATATAAGCCTAAGAGTGGGATTGCTAGGTCGTATGGTGCTTCTAGTTTTAGTTTTTTAAGAAATCTCCAGACTGTCTTCCATAGAGACTGTATCGATCTACATTCCCACCAGCAATGCAGGAGTGTTCCCTTTTCTCCACACTCTCTTCAGCATTTATTGTCTGTCGATTTGTGGATGATGGCCATTCTGACGGGTGTGAGGTGGTATCTCATTGTAGTTTTTATTTGCATTTCTCTAATTATAAGTGAAGTTGAGCATCGTTTCATGTGCTTTTGGGCCATCTGTATGTCCTCTTTGGAGAGGTGTCTGTTTAGGTCCTTTTCCCATTTGTTGATTGGGTTGTTCGTTTTCCCTGTACTGAGTTGTCTGAGTTGCTTGTAGATTTTGGAGATTAATTCTTTGTCTGTTGTTTCATTTGCTATGATTTTCTCCCACTCTGTGGGCTGTCTGTTCAGCTTTTTTGTGATTTCTTTTGCTGTACAAAAGCTTTTAAGTTTCATTAGGTCCCATATGTTCATTTGTCTTTTTAGTTCCGCTATTCTAGTAGGTGGGTCAGAGAAGATCTTGCTTTGATTTATGACCTTGAGGGTTTTGCCTATATTCTCCTCTAAGAGTTTGATGGTTTCTGGCCTTACATTTAAGTCTTTAATCCATTTTGAGTTGATCTTTGTGTATGGTGTCAGGGTATGTTCCAACTTCATTTTCTTGCATGTAGCTGTCCAATTTTCCCAGCACCATTTGTTGAAGAGGCTGTCTTTGTCCCATTTTATATGTTCGCCTCCTTTGTCAAAAATAAGGTACCCATAGGTGCGTGGCTTTATCTCTGGGTTCTTGATCTTGTTCCATTGGTCTATAGTTCTGTTTTTGTACCAGTACCATACTGTCTTGACGACTGTTGCTTTGTAGTAGAGTCTGAAGCTGGGGAGGCTGATCCCTCCAGCTCCCTTCTTCTTCCTCAGGATTGCTTTGGCTATTCGAGGTCTTTTGTGTTTCCATATGAACTGTGTTATTCTTTGGTCTAGTTCTGTGAAGAATGGCATTGGTAGTTTGATAGGGATCGCACTGAATCTATAGATGACATTTGGTAGTATGGTCATTTTCACAATACTGATTCTTCCTATCCAGGAACATGGAATATCTCTCCATCTGTTTAAGTCTTCTTTAATGTCTCTCATGAGTGTCTTGTAATTTTCTGTGTACAATTCTTTTGTTTCTTTGGGTAGGTTTATTCCTAGATATTTGATTCTTTTGGTTGCAACAGTGAAGGGGATTGCCTCTTTGATTTCATTTTCTGATTTTTCATTGTTTGTGTATAGGAATGCTAGTGATTTCTGTATATTAATTTTGTATCCTGCAACTTTGCTGAATTCGCTGATTAACTCTAGTAGTTTTGTAATAGAGTCTTTGGAATTTTCTATGTATAATATCATGTCATCTGCAAATAGAGAGAGTTTGACTTCTTCCTTTCCAATCTGGATTCCTTTTATTTCTTTCTCTTCTCTTATTGCTGTTGCTAGAACTTCCAGGACTATGTTGAATAAGAGTGGTGAAAGTGGACACCCTTGTCTTGTTCCTGATCTTAGAGGAAATGCTTTCAGTTTTTCACCATTGAGGATAATGTTCACTGTGGGCTTCTCATAGATGGCTTTCACTATGTTGAGATAGGTTCCTTCTATGCCCATTTTCTGAAGTTTTTATCATAAATGGATGTTGTACTTTGTCGAAGGCTTTTTCTGCATCTATTGAGATGATCATGTGATTTTTGTCTCTCAATTTGTTGATATGGTGTATCACATGGATTGATTTGCGGATATTGAAGAATCCTTGCATGCCTGGGATTTGTTGAAGAGGCTGTCTTTGTCCCATTTTATATGTTCGCCTCCTTTGTCAAAAATAAGGTACCCATAGGTGCGTGGCTTTATCTCTGGGTTCTTGATCTTGTTCCATTGGTCTATAGTTCTGTTTTTGTACCAGTACCATACTGTCTTGACGACTGTTGCTTTGTAGTAGAGTCTGAAGCTGGGGAGGCTGATCCCTCCAGCTCCCTTCTTCTTCCTCAGGATTGCTTTGGCTATTCGAGGTCTTTTGTGTTTCCATATGAACTGTGTTATTCTTTGGTCTAGTTCTGTGAAGAATGGCATTGGTAGTTTGATAGGGATCGCACTGAATCTATAGATGACATTTGGTAGTATGGTCATTTTCACAATACTGATTCTTCCTATCCAGGAACATGGAATATCTCTCCATCTGTTTAAGTCTTCTTTAATGTCTCTCATGAGTGTCTTGTAATTTTCTGTGTACAATTCTTTTGTTTCTTTGGGTAGGTTTATTCCTAGATATTTGATTCTTTTGGTTGCAACAGTGAAGGGGATTGCCTCTTTGATTTCATTTTCTGATTTTTCATTGTTTGTGTATAGGAATGCTAGTGATTTCTGTATATTAATTTTGTATCCTGCAACTTTGCTGAATTCGCTGATTAACTCTAGTAGTTTTGTAATAGAGTCTTTGGAATTTTCTATGTATAATATCATGTCATCTGCAAATAGAGAGAGTTTGACTTCTTCCTTTCCAATCTGGATTCCTTTTATTTCTTTCTCTTCTCTTATTGCTGTTGCTAGAACTTCCAGGACTATGTTGAATAAGAGTGGTGAAAGTGGACACCCTTGTCTTGTTCCTGATCTTAGAGGAAATGCTTTCAGTTTTTCACCATTGAGGATAATGTTCACTGTGGGCTTCTCATAGATGGCTTTCACTATGTTGAGATAGGTTCCTTCTATGCCCATTTTCTGAAGTTTTTATCATAAATGGATGTTGTACTTTGTCGAAGGCTTTTTCTGCATCTATTGAGATGATCATGTGATTTTTGTCTCTCAATTTGTTGATATGGTGTATCACATGGATTGATTTGCGGATATTGAAGAATCCTTGCATGCCTGGGATGAACCCAACTTGATCGTGATGAATGAGCTTTTTGATGTGTTGTTGAATTCTGTTTGCTAGGATTTTGTTGAGGATTTTGGCATCTAGATTCATCAGTGAAATTGGGCTATAATTTTCTTGTTTTGTGTTGTCTTCGCCTGGCTTTGGTATCAGGGTGATGGCGGCCTCATAGAATGTGTTTGGAAGTGTTCCTTTATGTGCAATTGTTTGGAAGAGTTTTAGAAGGACAGGCATTAGCTCTTGTTTAAATGTTTGGTATAATTCGGCTGTGAAACCATTTGCCCCTGGGCTTTTATTTTTTGGTAGATTTTTGTTCACAAAGTCAATTTCTGAGCTTGTGATTGGGTTGTTCAAAGTTTCTGTCTCCTCCTGGCTCAGTCTTGGGAGATCAATCTTCCCTAAGAAACTGTCCATTTCTTCCAGGTTGTCCAGTTTGTTGCCATAGAGTTGTTCATAATAGTCTCTTATAATCCTTTGGATTTCTGCCTTATCTGTTGTAATCTCTCCTTTTTCATTTTTGATTTTGGTGATCTGGTTCTTCTCTCTCTTTTTCTTGATGAGTCTGGCCAGTGGTGTGTCAATTTTATTTACCTTTTCAAAGAACCAGCTTTTTGTTTTATTTATCTTTACCATTGCTTCTTTCATTTCTTTATCATTTGTTTCTGCTCTGATCGTTATGATTTCCCTTCTTCTGCTGGCTTTGGGGTGTTTTTATTCTTCTTTCTCCAGTTGTTTTAAGCATAAGGTTAGGTCGTCTGTTTGAGATTTTCCTAGTTTCTTGAGGGAGGATTGAATTGCTATAAACTTCCCTTTTAGAACTGCTTTTGCAGTATCCCATAGGTTTTGCACTGTCGTGAGTTCATTGTAATTTTCTTCTAGGAATTTTTTTATTTCTCCTTTGATTTGCTCGGTAATCAGTTGGTTTTTTAGGCATGTGTTGTTTAATCTCCATATGTTCGTGTTTTTAGCGTTTTTTTTTTCCTGTAGTTGATCTCTCGTCTCACTGCATTGTGGTCCAAGAAGATGGTTGATACAATTTCAGTTTTCTTGAATTGACTGAGGTTTGATTTGTGGTCCAAGATGTGGTCTATCCTGGAGAATGTTCCATGAGCACTTGAGAAGAAAGTGTATTCTTCTGCTTTAGGGTGGAAAGTCCTAAAGATATCAATGAGGTCCATTTCTTCTAGTGTGGCATTTAAGGCTTGTGTTTCTTTATTAATTTTGTTTGGATGATCTGTCCATTGGTGTGAGAGGAGTGTTAAAGTCTCCTACTATGATTGTGTTACTGTTAATGTCTTCTTTTAAGTCTGAAAGTGTTTGTCTTATGTATTGGGGTGCTCCTCTGTTGGGTGCATAGATATTTATGATTGTTATGTCTTCTTCTTGGATCGATCCCTTGATCATGATGTAGTGTCCTGCCTTGTCTCTTCTAATCTTATTTTGAGGTCTATTTTGTCTGATATGAGGATTGCTACTCCAACTTTCTTTTGATTTTCATTTGCATGGAATATCTTTTTCCATCCTCTCACTTTCAGTCTATGAGTGTCTCTAGGTCTGAAGTGAGTTTCCTGGAGGCAGCATATGTATGGGTCGTGTTTTTGAATCCATTCAGCCACTCTGTGTCTTTTGGTTGGGGCATTTAGTCCATTTACATTCAAAGTAATTAGTGATACAAATGATCCTATTGTCATCTTCTTAGATGTTATGATGGGTTTGTTTTGTGGACCTTCTCCTTTTATACTTGCTGTCTATATAAGTCCCTTTAACACTTTTTGTAAGGCTGGTTTGGTGTGACTAAATTCTTTTAATTTTTGCATATCTGTAAAGCTTTTGATTTCTCCGTCAGTTTTGAAGGAGCTCCTTGCAGGGTAGAGGATTCTTGGTTGCAGATTTTTCTCTTTTAGGCATTTAAATGTGTCCTGCCACTCCCTTCTGGCCTGCAGAGTTTCTCTTGAAAGATCAGCTGTTAAACGTATGGGCTTTCCCTTGTATGTCACTAGTTGCTTTTTCCTTGCTGCTTTGAGAATTCTGTCTTTGTGTTTAATTTGTGTTAGCTTCATTAATATTTGGGGTGGGTTTTTTTCTTCTCTTGAGTTTCGAAGATGGTTGATACAATTTCAGTTTTCTTGAATTGACTGAGGTTTGATTTGTGGTCCAAGATGTGGTCTATCCTGGAGAATGTTCCATGAGCACTTGAGAAGAAAGTGTATTCTTCTGCTTTAGGGTGGAAAGTCCTAAAGATATCAATGAGGTCCATTTCTTCTAGTGTGGCATTTAAGGCTTGTGTTTCTTTATTAATTTTGTTTGGATGATCTGTCCATTGGTGTGAGAGGAGTGTTAAAGTCTCCTACTATGATTGTGTTACTGTTAATGTCTTCTTTTAAGTCTGAAAGTGTTTGTCTTATGTATTGGGGTGCTCCTCTGTTGGGTGCATAGATATTTATGATTGTTATGTCTTCTTCTTGGATCGATCCCTTGATCATGATGTAGTGTCCTGCCTTGTCTCTTCTAATCTTATTTTGAGGTCTATTTTGTCTGATATGAGGATTGCTACTCCAACTTTCTTTTGATTTTCATTTGCATGGAATATCTTTTTCCATCCTCTCACTTTCAGTCTATGAGTGTCTCTAGGTCTGAAGTGAGTTTCCTGGAGGCAGCATATGTATGGGTCGTGTTTTTGAATCCATTCAGCCACTCTGTGTCTTTTGGTTGGGGCATTTAGTCCATTTACATTCAAAGTAATTAGTGATACAAATGATCCTATTGTCATCTTCTTAGATGTTATGATGGGTTTGTTTTGTGGACCTTCTCCTTTTATACTTGCTGTCTATATAAGTCCCTTTAACACTTTTTGTAAGGCTGGTTTGGTGTGACTAAATTCTTTTAATTTTTGCATATCTGTAAAGCTTTTGATTTCTCCGTCAGTTTTGAAGGAGCTCCTTGCAGGGTAGAGGATTCTTGGTTGCAGATTTTTCTCTTTTAGGCATTTAAATGTGTCCTGCCACTCCCTTCTGGCCTGCAGAGTTTCTCTTGAAAGATCAGCTGTTAAACGTATGGGCTTTCCCTTGTATGTCACTAGTTGCTTTTTCCTTGCTGCTTTGAGAATTCTGTCTTTGTGTTTAATTTGTGTTAGCTTCATTAATATGTGTCTTGGTGTGTTTCTTCTCGGATTGATTCTGTATGGTACTCTTTGTGCTTCTTGGACTTGATTGACTGTTTCTTTTCCCATGTTGGGGAAATTTTCAACTAGAATCTCTTCAAAAATTTTCTCATAGCCTTTCTTTTTGTCTTCTTCTTCTGGAGCCCTTATAATTCAAACATTGGTGCATTTGATATTATCCCAGAGGTCTCTGAGGCTATCCTCTGCTCTTTTCATTCTTTGAGCTCGATTCTGTTTTTCAGCAGTTACTTCCACCATTCTAACTTCCAGATCACTTATCCGGTCTTCTGTCTCACATACTCTGCTCTTAATTCCTTCTACAGTTTTTTTCAGTTCAGCAATTGAGTTGTTTGTCTCTGTTACTTTTTTGGTAAGTTCTTGTATTTCTTTATTCAGTGTGTTAGTTGTGTCTTGCAATTTCTCTAACATTCTGTTTTCAGTGTCTTTGATCATCTTTACTATCATTCTTCTGAAATCCCTTTCAGAAAGTTTGTCCAAATTCTCTTCATTGATTTGATCTTGTGTGTTTGTAGATTGTCCCTTCACTTGTGTGGTATTTCTCTGCCATTTCGTTGTTATTATTAATTTTTTAACTGACTCTGTTTGTGATTTCCTTTTCCTGGACTTTGAGTTACGTCTGTTGGTGTTTGTTGTTTGGATGGGGCTTCTTATTCTGGGTGATACTGGTGGTTGGGTGATGTCAGGACTTGCATACAAGTGATTACCCTTGTTGGTGTTCTCACTTGTATACTACTCTCTAGTGTTAGGCGTTCTCTAGTATTGTAGAGTTTTGGAGTCAGTGCTCCCTCCCTAAAGCCCCGGGGCTTGTTGCCTGACCAGGGAATGGAGATTTCACGGCTGGTTTGTTATGGCATTAAATGATATCAAAACATATATATGAAATAAGAAGCTGGTTTGGTGTGACTAAATTCTTTTAATTTTTGCATATCTGTAAAGCTTTTGATTTCTCCGTCAGTTTTGAAGGAGCTCCTTGCAGGGTAGAGGATTCTTGGTTGCAGATTTTTCTCTTTTAGGCATTTAAATGTGTCCTGCCACTCCCTTCTGGCCTGCAGAGTTTCTCTTGAAAGATCAGCTGTTAAACGTATGGGCTTTCCCTTGTATGTCACTAGTTGCTTTTTCCTTGCTGCTTTGAGAATTCTGTCTTTGTGTTTAATTTGTGTTAGCTTCATTAATATGTGTCTTGGTGTGTTTCTTCTCGGATTGATTCTGTATGGTACTCTTTGTGCTTCTTGGACTTGATTGACTGTTTCTTTTCCCATGTTGGGGAAATTTTCAACTAGAATCTCTTCAAAAATTTTCTCATAGCCTTTCTTTTTGTCTTCTTCTTCTGGAGCCCTTATAATTCAAACATTGGTGCATTTGATATTATCCCAGAGGTCTCTGAGGCTATCCTCTGCTCTTTTCATTCTTTGAGCTCGATTCTGTTTTTCAGCAGTTACTTCCACCATTCTAACTTCCAGATCACTTATCCGGTCTTCTGTCTCACATACTCTGCTCTTAATTCCTTCTACAGTTTTTTTCAGTTCAGCAATTGAGTTGTTTGTCTCTGTTACTTTTTTGGTAAGTTCTTGTATTTCTTTATTCAGTGTGTTAGTTGTGTCTTGCAATTTCTCTAACATTCTGTTTTCAGTGTCTTTGATCATCTTTACTATCATTCTTCTGAAATCCCTTTCAGAAAGTTTGTCCAAATTCTCTTCATTGATTTGATCTTGTGTGTTTGTAGATTGTCCCTTCACTTGTGTGGTATTTCTCTGCCATTTCGTTGTTATTATTAATTTTTTAACTGACTCTGTTTGTGATTTCCTTTTCCTGGACTTTGAGTTACGTCTGTTGGTGTTTGTTGTTTGGATGGGGCTTCTTATTCTGGGTGATACTGGTGGTTGGGTGATGTCAGGACTTGCATACAAGTGATTACCCTTGTTGGTGTTCTCACTTGTATACTACTCTCTAGTGTTAGGCGTTCTCTAGTATTGTAGAGTTTTGGAGTCAGTGCTCCCTCCCTAAAGCCCCGGGGCTTGTTGCCTGACCAGGGAATGGAGATTTCACGGCTGGTTTGTTATGGCATTAAATGATATCAAAACATATATACGTGAATAAGAAACAGAAGGTATACCTTTGACAAATGGCAATTAACATATTATGCAAATACTACTAGCATATTGAATTATACACACAAACATATACAGCTGTAACATAACCCAAGCATTCCAACCAAAAATACAGTACAATATGTTAGCACGATGAATAGAGAAAACCAAGAATGATATCCACCAATTAATAACCAAACTAAGTAGAGCACCAATTGGAGAATAATGCTAGAGCAGGGTCCTTGTTGGGGATAAGGCAATGAGGACAGAACAATCTAAGAAATATGGTGGGAAAAAGGAAAAAGAGAAAGGGAGGATAGAAGAGAAATATAGAATGATACTGCAAAGTTAAATATAGGGAGATAAAGATTTGTATGTATTAGAGTTTAATGCTATAGGAAAGGAGCATCAGAGAAAGCAAAGAATCATAGGGCAAGTAGTAGTACAATTGAAAATTTTTAAAAAATTAAAACTGGGATAAGTATATAGAAAAATATAGAAAAACAAAGCAGCAAGAATAAAAACAAACAAACCCACAGAACCTTAAAAGGCCAATGGGGAACCAGAAGTTTATACCAAAATAAAATGTGTGGTTTAAAAGGAAAAAGAAAAAAAAACGTAAACTTGAATATATTCAGTCTTACTTATAAGATTAGTAGCTTCAGTAGAATTCAATGGAGGAAATCCAAATTCTCTTCATTGATTTGATCTTGTGTGTTTGTAGATTGTCCCTTCACTTGTGTGGTATTTCTCTGCCATTTCGTTGTTATTATTAATTTTTTAACTGACTCTGTTTGTGATTTCCTTTTCCTGGACTTTGAGTTACGTCTGTTGGTGTTTGTTGTTTGGATGGGGCTTCTTATTCTGGGTGATACTGGTGGTTGGGTGATGTCAGGACTTGCATACAAGTGATTACCCTTGTTGGTGTTCTCACTTGTATACTACTCTCTAGTGTTAGGCGTTCTCTAGTATTGTAGAGTTTTGGAGTCAGTGCTCCCTCCCTAAAGCCCCGGGGCTTGTTGCCTGACCAGGGAATGGAGATTTCACGGCTGGTTTGTTATCGCATTAAAGGATAGCAAAACATATATACGTGAATAAGAAACAGAAGGTATACCTTTGACAAATGGCAATTAACATATTATGCAAATACTACTAGCATATTGAATTATACACACAAACATATACAGCTGTAACATAACCCAAGCATTCCAACCAAAAATACAGTACAATATGTTAGCACGATGAATAGAGAAAACCAAGAATGATATCCACCAATTAATAACCAAACTAAGTAGAGCACCAATTGGAGAATAATGCTAGAGCAGGGTCCTTGTTGGGGATAAGGCAATGAGGACAGAACAATCTAAGAAATATGGTGGGAAAAAGGAAAAAGAGAAAGGGAGGATAGAAGAGAAATATAGAATGATACTGCAAAGTTAAATATAGGGAGATAAAGATTTGTATGTATTAGAGTTTAATGCTATAGGAAAGGAGCATCAGAGAAAGCAAAGAATCATAGGGCAAGTAGTAGTACAATTGAAAATTTTTAAAAAATTAAAACTGGGATAAGTATATAGAAAAATATAGAAAAACAAAGCAGCAAGAATAAAAACAAACAAACCCACAGAACCTTAAAAGGCCAATGGGGAACCAGAAGTTTATACCAAAATAAAATGTGTGGTTTAAAAGGAAAAAGAAAAAAAAACGTAAACTTGAATATATTCAGTCTTACTTATAAGATTAGTAGCTTCAGTAGAATTCAATGGAGGAAATGAACACACCCACTCTCACACACCCAAAAAAAAAAAAAAAACAAAAAACCAACGGGGTGCACTGAGTGGGTTTGGGGGGAAAAAAATTGAAACAAAACAATACGATACAAAAAAAAGCAATAAAAAAGAATAAGGAATAAAATTAAATTTTAAAAATCCAGCAGTGACTCCAGCTTCAGACAAAACGTGAAAATAGTGTTTATGTTCTTCTGTCTCTTACTGACTATTCAGGAATTATCAGTCTTTTCCTTGCCTCTGGCAGTGGTTGGATCTGAAGACCTCTTTGACTGCTTGTTTATTTTGGCCTCTTCCAGAACTAAAAGGCCCGTCCAGGCTGGCCCTGGGAGTTTTTTAATCCAAATCCCTTTTCTTGCTGGGTGGAGCTAAGTTCCCTCCCTGTAGCTTGACCAGCAGCCCTGCAGTTTGACCAGCAGCCAAACTACAGTAGGGAAAATGGCGTGTGTCTCAGAAAGGATTCATTCCCACACGCTCTATGGGAAGCACTTCCGCAGTGACCCCGACCCTACTGCAGGCCACCGTCGACTCCCGCCACCACGGGAGACGTCAGATTACTCAGAGGCGAGTCTGACTCAGTCTCATGCAGGATCGCTATTGCCCTCTCCCAGATCACAGTGCGTACAAGAGTTTCCAGTCCTCCCTGGGGGCTCTGTGATTGGGTTAATGGTAACCTCCTCCAAAGGAAACTGAGTGCCATCCTTCCGAGGACTGTTCAAGGGCACTTCTAGCTCAAGGGGGCACCTGGACCCTCGCGATCTGGCTCAAGAGAAATATAGAATGATACTGCAAAGTTAAATATAGGGAGATAAAGATTTGTATGTATTAGAGTTTAATGCTATAGGAAAGGAGCATCAGAGAAAGCAAAGAATCATAGGGCAAGTAGTAGTACAATTGAAAATTTTTAAAAAATTAAAACTGGGATAAGTATATAGAAAAATATAGAAAAACAAAGCAGCAAGAATAAAAACAAACAAACCCACAGAACCTTAAAAGGCCAATGGGGAACCAGAAGTTTATACCAAAATAAAATGTGTGGTTTAAAAGGAAAAAGAAAAAAAAACGTAAACTTGAATATATTCAGTCTTACTTATAAGATTAGTAGCTTCAGTAGAATTCAATGGAGGAAATGAACACACCCACTCTCACACACCCAAAAAAAAAAAAAAAACAAAAAACCAACGGGGTGCACTGAGTGGGTTTGGGGGGAAAAAAATTGAAACAAAACAATACGATACAAAAAAAAGCAATAAAAAAGAATAAGGAATAAAATTAAATTTTAAAAATCCAGCAGTGACTCCAGCTTCAGACAAAACGTGAAAATAGTGTTTATGTTCTTCTGTCTCTTACTGACTATTCAGGAATTATCAGTCTTTTCCTTGCCTCTGGCAGTGGTTGGATCTGAAGACCTCTTTGACTGCTTGTTTATTTTGGCCTCTTCCAGAACTAAAAGGCCCGTCCAGGCTGGCCCTGGGAGTTTTTTAATCCAAATCCCTTTTCTTGCTGGGTGGAGCTAAGTTCCCTCCCTGTAGCTTGACCAGCAGCCCTGCAGTTTGACCAGCAGCCAAACTACAGTAGGGAAAATGGCGTGTGTCTCAGAAAGGATTCATTCCCACACGCTCTATGGGAAGCACTTCCGCAGTGACCCCGACCCTACTGCAGGCCACCGTCGACTCCCGCCACCACGGGAGACGTCAGATTACTCAGAGGTGAGTCTGGCTCAGTCTCATGCAGGATCGCTATTCCTCTCTCCCGGATCACAGTGTGCACAGAGTTTCCAGTCCTCCTCGGGGGCTCTGTGATTGGGTTAATGGTAACCTCCTCTAAAGGAAACTGAGTGCCATCCTTCCGAGGACTGCTCAAGAGCACTTCTAGCTCAAGGGGGCACTTGGACCCTCCAGAGCAGATCTGGCTCAATCCCTTGTGGGCGTCACCGCTCCTTTCCCAGGTCTTGATCTGCAACAGGCTTTGCCCCTTTGGTCCACCCAGCCTCTCTGGTGGGTATGAGGTTTGACTTTTAAAAGTGCGAATGCGCCCTTCCTACCGTCTTGTTGCGGCTTCTCCTTTGTTCTTTGATGTGGGGTATCCTCTCTGTGATTAGATCCAACCTCCTTCTGTCGATGGTTTTTCAGGAACTCATTGCAATTCAGGCGATTTTGCAGGAGAGATGAGTGCACGTCCTTCCGCGCCGCGGTGGCTCGGCGGCTCGGTCTGATGCGGCTTCTCGGTCCCACTTTTTATTTTAGATTAATGTATAGCCAATTAGCAATGTTCTGTTGGATTCTGGTATAGAGCAAAGGGACTCAGCCATCCATATATGTGTATCCATTCTCCCCTAAACTCCCCTCCCCTCCAGACTGCTATATAACACTGAACATAGTTCCCTGTGCTATCCGGTAGAACTTGGTTGGTTATTCATTTTAAATACAGCAGAGTGTACATGCTTTGTCTGGTCTCTAAATGAATACCCTCTTGCACAGACAAAGCACAATAACAGATATCTCCAAGGCTGCAACCAGCAGAGGACACCATTTTGAAAGCCTACTCTCAAATCTTAGAAGATTTCCGGACTTTCTAATCCTGAGGATGTATTCGTCACCATAATCAGGATTGGTTTAAACCAACCTTCCCACAATCTACATTTCTCATTAGATAATTGCTTCTGAGTTACATTCTGAGAACAAGTTTCCAGTGAAAATGGAAGAGGAAGCACACACTATGCACAGGTACTTGCTGGATATGGTGTATATTGTCTTTACTATAGCCCTGTCAATGCTGTGTATGTATTTCTCCAACTTACCTCATGGTCATTCTTGATTTGAAACTATCTTTGGAAGTGAGAAACTATCTTTGGAAGTGAGAGAGCTAGTACATTGTACTAATCCATGATAACCTGAGACCTTTACCTGCTTTATGCATCTTAATCCTCAGAATAACCCTGAGAAGAAGGTGCTCTAATTATCCCCGTTTGCACAGGTGAAAAAATTAAAGTATGACATTTAAATAACTTTCCAATGGTCATTATGACCAGTAAGTTGTGGAGCTCAAGTGGAACCCAGGTGACCTTACTCCATTAGACCACAGTACATGTTGTCTCATAATACAAAAGGAAAAGTAAATGCCATTTGGAGGATGACACCAAGAAACCTGAACCCAGGCCAGCATATTTTGGTTCAATGATGCTCAAATGGAGAATTCACTCCCTTACTATCAAAATGACCACATGCTTTTGTTTTTAGTGTAAAGAATCAGTCACTTAATTTCCTCACTATCTTTTGTTCACATTGGCAATATAGTAAGACACATACAGCTATCAGAGTAGGATATGTCATCTTTAAAAAAGATGTGTGTATATATAATTCGCACATATATGCATAAATATAGACATGTCTATGCTGTATCATATATATTTTAAATTATTCCCCAAATTGGAATTTTTGCACTATATTGTGTCAAATAGACTCAAAGACATTAAATAACCCATTTAGCTCTCATTTTGAAGATGTCCCTTGATCTGATTCTTTTAGGGAAAAGAAACTGCTGACAATATTGTGCTTGAGTGGTGAAGGCTGCATAGAAGCAGGGCATTTTTTAGCTTCTTGAGATTTCTCATTCTGACAGTCCTTTCAGGGAATTAGATGATAATATAATAATGTATCAGACAGACCTGTGGTCCAATCTGGTTTCAGCTGTTTGTTAGCCTCAGGACTTCTTCTTTGTAAAAGTATAATATCCGCCTCATAGAGTTGTCATATGATTAAATGAGAAAATATTTACACAGGACTTCATAAAGTATCACACATTCCATCATTTAAATATATTTTGATAGTTGTTATCAGTTTGAACAAGAAAATAGTTACAATATTTCTAAAAAGATGCCGGGGATGGACATAAATATTGTTGAGCATTTCCATGTGCTAGACATTTTGCAGGGTGCTAGCTAGTTACCAAAATGAAGATAGATGGGACCCCTGTGCCCATAGTGTAGAAAAGGCAAATATGATCAAGTAGATTAATCCTAAATTGTAGATAACCTTATCTGTTCAGGAAGATGATGGAATCAGCTAACTCTGAGAAAAGTGAGACAAGAAAGGAAAAAGAGAATACGGGAACATAGGGCCTTCTAAGTAGTGCTAAAACCTGTATGAATGTGCTTTATTAATACATGATGGTATATTTCTGATCCTTAGTAATCCAGCTTAAAGAGTTTAAGGTAAATGTGTACCCCTTATTTCTGGCTGTTCTTTCATCCCTGATTCTCTTCCCTCTTTCCAAACCATGTGAATATATGACAACAGACCTCAAATACAAAGAGCTTAAATGCAGTAGGCTTTTTTTGGTCTCTTATTCACAAAGATATCCAGACATAGGTTGTTCACAATAACAAAAAACCCCCTATTTGGTCTTCTACAATATATAGCTTTTTATCCCATGGTACCACAATATACAATATGGTATCTGTGGCTCCAGCCATCACTTTCCCATTCTAGCCAGCAGAAAGGAAAAATGGGTGGTGAAGGACATTCTACCCTCATTTCAAAAGACATTTTACAGAAATAACATACCTACATACAAGAAGGATGATAAATGTGGTATATATCCCAAATGTCCCCATTTTTTAGATGGGAAACCTGAGGAGCAAAGAAGTTAGACAATATGACCAAGTCAAATAAATAACAAATGGCAGGCCTCACATTCAGATCCAAACAATCTACTCCAAATCCCACTTTCTTAGACACTAGTCCTATATACGTTTTCTCTACATCTCTAAAAATGGTAAGTATTTGTGTTAAAGTTTGCAAGATGAATAAGGAACTAATTAGCCAAAAAAAAGTAGAGGAAAGAGCATTTCTGAATATGAAGGATAATAAGTATGATAGGAATTACAAAAGACTCAATGTGCTTATCTATAAATGGGAAAAGGCATTTCTTTCTTTACAGGGTTCTTCTGAAGAACCAGTCAGAGCAAAAGGGTGAGAGGTCACGTCCCAGCAACTAGCACATTGAGGACATTCAATAAACTGTGTTTAGACCCAAATAGAAATAGTACAATATTTCTAAAAGATGCCGGGATGGACATAAATATTGTTGAGCATTTCCATGTGCTAGACATTTTGCAGGGTGCTAGCTAGTTACCAAAATGAAGATAGATGGGACCCCTGTGCCCATAGTGTAGAAAAGGCAAATATGATCAAGTAGATTAATCCTAAATTGTAGATAACCTTATCTGTTCAGGAAGATGATGGAATCAGCTAACTCTGAGAAAAGTGAGACAAGAAAGGAAAAAGAGAATACGGGAACATAGGGCCTTCTAAGTAGTGCTAAAACCTGTATGAATGTGCTTTATTAATACATGATGGTATATTTCTGATCCTTAGTAATCCAGCTTAAAGAGTTTAAGGTAAATGTGTACCCCTTATTTCTGGCTGTTCTTTCATCCCTGATTCTCTTCCCTCTTTCCAAACCATGTGAATATATGACAACAGACCTCAAATACAAAGAGCTTAAATGCAGTAGGCTTTTTTTGGTCTCTTATTCACAAAGATATCCAGACATAGGTTGTTCACAATAACAAAAACCCTCTATTTGGTCTTCTACAATATATAGCTTTTTATCCCATGGTACCACAATATACAATATGGTATCTGTGGCTCCAGCCATCACTTTCCCATTCTAGCCAGCAGAAAGGAAAAATGGGTGGTGAAGGACATTCTACCCTCATTTCAAAAGACATTTTACAGAAATAACATACCTACATACAAGAAGGATGATAAATGTGGTATATATCCCAAATGTCCCCATTTTTTAGATGGGAAACCTGAGGAGCAAAGAAGTTAGACAATATGACCAAGTCAAATAAATAACAAATGGCAGGCCTCACATTCAGATCCAAACAATCTACTCCAAATCCCACTTTCTTAGACACTAGTCCTATATACGTTTTCTCTACATCTCTAAAAATGGTAAGTATTTGTGTTAAAGTTTGCAAGATGAATAAGGAACTAATTAGCCAAAAAAAAGTAGAGGAAAGAGCATTTCTGAATATGAAGGATAATAAGTATGATAGGAATTACAAAAGACTCAATGTGCTTATCTATAAATGGGAAAAGGCATTTCTTTCTTTACAGGGTTCTTCTGAAGAACCAGTCAGAGCAAAAGGGTGAGAGGTCACGTCCCAGCAACTAGCACATTGAGGACATTCAATAAACTGTGTTTAGACCCAAAGCATGTGGGCCAAAGATTGTACAAGAGCCTTGTAGGATCAGCTAACCTTCTGTTAGGGGGCAGTGTAATTGAGATTGTGTTAATGATGTTAAGTGTTGATTTTACCAAAGCATTAGATGCAGTCTTTTGTAAAAATTTAATTGCAGACTAAATTCCAATTGTCTTCCACATGGATTGAAAGGTGGCTGGAGGAGAGAAATACCAAGAAACTCACACCAACAATATGTTAAATGTAGAAAGGTGTTCAAATGGAAGACAATGATTCTAAATTGTGACATTATCATTAAAAAGCATCTATATGGATAGCTTAATGTATGATTTTGATCACTTCAAACCACCAAACCATGCAAAGGATAATAACAAGAAGATTTCATGTTTTACTACTTCTATCTAACATGAACCCACTTGAACAAATTCAGTCATATTTATCCCAGGTTTTAGATCCTCTCCTTTCCTTGAGCTGTCCAAGCCATACATTGAAACATAGAATCCTAGAAGTTTAATCTTAGAGTTCCTTTCCCTTCTACAGGAGATCATCCCAGCCCAGGGATTGAGAATTAGATAATTAAATAACCCATTTATTAGAGAGTAATGATTGGGGTACCCCACTTACAGAAATAACATACCTACATACAAGAAGGATGATAAATGTGATTCCCAAATGTCCCCATTTTTTAGATGGGAAACCTGAGGAGCAAAGAAGTTAGACAATATGACCAAGTCAAATAAATAACAAATGGCAGGCCTCACATTCAGATCCAAACAATCTACTCCAAATCCCACTTTCTTAGACACTAGTCCTATATACGTTTTCTACATCTCTAAAAATGGTAAGTATTTGTGTTAAAGTTTGCAAGATGAATAAGGAACTAATTAGCCAAAAAAAAGTAGAGGAAAGAGCATTTCTGAATATGAAGGATAATAAGTATGATAGGAATTACAAAAGACTCAATGTGCTTATCTATAAATGGGAAAAGGCATTTCTTTCTTTACAGGGTTCTTCTGAAGAACCAGTCAGAGCAAAAGGGTGAGAGGTCACGTCCCAGCAACTAGCACATTGAGGACATTCAATAAACTGTGTTTAGACCCAAAGCATGTGGGCCAAAGATTGTACAAGAGCCTTGTAGGATCAGCTAACCTTCTGTTAGGGGACAGTGTAATTGAGATTGTGTTAATGATGTTAAGTGTTGATTTTACCAAAGCATTAGATGCAGTCTTTTGTAAAAATTTAATTGCAGACTAAATTCCAATTGTCTTCCACATGGATTGAAAGGTGGCTGGAGGAGAGAAATACCAAGAAACTCACACCAACAATATGTTAAATGTAGAAAGGTGTTCAAATGGAAGACAATGATTCTAAATTGTGACATTATCATTAAAAAGCATCTATATGGATAGCTTAATGTATGATTTTGATCACTTCAAACCACCAAACCATGCAAAGGATAATAACAAGAAGATTTCATGTTTTACTACTTCTATCTAACATGAACCCACTTGAACAAATTCAGTCATATTTATCCCAGGTTTTAGATCCTCTCCTTTCCTTGAGCTGTCCAAGCCATACATTGAAACATAGAATCCTAGAAGTTTAATCTTAGAGTTCCTTTCCCTTCTACAGGAGATCATCCCAGCCCAGGGATTGAGAATTAGATAATTAAATAACCCATTTATTAGAGAGTAATGATTGGGGTACCCCCACATTGCAGGAGAATTCTTTACTGTCTGAACCACAGAGGGAGCCCTCAATATGTTCAGCTCAGTTATTTTAAAGGTGACCTACATGAGTTCCATAGAGAGTAATCAACTTGCTAAATCTTCTAAAATCATTGAGGTTGAAACAATAGTTTAGTCTTCGGAACTTTGGATTGCAGGTGACTCAAAAAGTGAGTACCAAAAGTAAAATTATTTTTTACCATAGTTTAGGGTTCTTTTGATGTTTTAAAATTAAGCCAAAGCATCTCAAAAACATGAATCCATGAACACTAAGCAGAAAATAATTTTAAGGACATATATTTAAATTGTCTTTATCAGCATCCCTGTAACGTTAAACATCCCTTAATTTACACATGTATTCCAATGCAGTAGGGTTAGCTCCTTATTAATGTTAATGACCCTTCCTTCAGTCCTGGTTATCTTTTATTTACCTTGACAAACCTACTTTTACTGTCTGCCTTTTTCCATTCTGCTTGGGCAAACTTCTCCTTTGACCTCAGACTTTAAAGTGGGTTCAGTCAATGGAAGAATGTAAAAGGACAGATAGAGGGTGAGTTCACATCCCCATGGTTACATGCATCCCTCTACTGAAGACCACATGTCTGTGATGCTGCTCTCTCCTTAAAGCCACACTCTTTAGGGCTCAGCTGTACTTCTTCAGTTTATCTGTTCATGAGTAGTGAAACCCTCAGGGCTACAAGCCTTGGTATACTGCACAGTGCCTCCTTGTTTTCCTTAAATTCAATAGATAGTCTTTTCCTTAATTTCTCCTAAAATTATACCAGTTATTTCTCGCTAAACCACCAAACCATGCAAAGGATAATAACAAGAAGATTTCATGTTTTACTACTTCTATCTAACATGAACCCACTTGAACAAATTCAGTCATATTTATCCCAGGTTTTAGATCCTCTCCTTTCCTTGAGCTGTCCAAGCCATACATTGAAACATAGAATCCTAGAAGTTTAATCTTAGAGTTCCTTTCCCTTCTACAGGAGATCATCCCAGCCCAGGGATTGAGAATTAGATAATTAAATAACCCATTTATTAGAGAGTAATGATTGGGGTACCCCCACATTGCAGGAGAATTCTTTACTGTCTGAACCACAGAGGGAGCCCTCAATATGTTCAGCTCAGTTATTTTAAAGGTGACCTACATGAGTTCCATAGAGAGTAATCAACTTGCTAAATCTTCTAAAATCATTGAGGTTGAAACAATAGTTTAGTCTTCGGAACTTTGGATTGCAGGTGACTCAAAAAGTGAGTACCAAAAGTAAAATTATTTTTTACCATAGTTTAGGGTTCTTTTGATGTTTTAAAATTAAGCCAAAGCATCTCAAAAACATGAATCCATGAACACTAAGCAGAAAATAATTTTAAGGACATATATTTAAATTGTCTTTATCAGCATCCCTGTAACGTTAAACATCCCTTAATTTACACATGTATTCCAATGCAGTAGGGTTAGCTCCTTATTAATGTTAATGACCCTTCCTTCAGTCCTGGTTATCTTTTATTTACCTTGACAAACCTACTTTTACTGTCTGCCTTTTTCCATTCTGCTTGGGCAAACTTCTCCTTTGACCTCAGACTTTAAAGTGGGTTCAGTCAATGGAAGAATGTAAAAGGACAGATAGAGGGTGAGTTCACATCCCCATGGTTACATGCATCCCTCTACTGAAGACCACATGTCTGTGATGCTGCTCTCTCCTTAAAGCCACACTCTTTAGGGCTCAGCTGTACTTCTTCAGTTTATCTGTTCATGAGTAGTGAAAACCCCTCAGGGCTACAAGCCTTGGTATACTGCACAGTGCCTCCTTGTTTTCCTTAAATTCAATAGATAGTCTTTTCCTTAATTTCTCCTAAAATTATACCAGGTTATTTCTCCAGGACTCTGGTTGACACAGCTTATAACCTATATACTTTATTGAAATAATATGATGTCCCTTTCAACATAAGAAATAAATAAAAAGTTAAAGTATATTTTGTTTTATTTCTCTATATACAAATTAATTTATAACAAGTAAAATCTCCATGTATTCATTTGCAATTCCTGGTACATGTTGGTATCCCATACTATTTCCTAAATTAGAATTAAATTATCCTATATTTTGTCCAAATCTCTTGAACTTGAAATTTCGTGGGAGTATTTTCCAAAATTATTTCATACGGTCTTTAGAACATTTCTGAGATAGATCTTGTACTGTCTGTTTTAGGAAACTAGGACTTTCATAGGGAGGATAAGTGACTCTTAAAATGTGTGAAAACTAAGAAAAGTATCAACATCGTGCCATTTAGCAAATACACAACCCACTGCAATGAGTCATCAAGAGTGACTAGCATTGTAGAACTCCTTCAGCAGTGTTGGAAAGGGTCCTTATTCTCTCCTCTGTAGTGAGAACTGTAAGGTGAACAGAAGGAGCAACATATATTACATCAATATACATATACAGACTTCAGAGAGGCAAGCTTTCATTAAGTGTTTTGAATGATATATATTGTTATCATTAGGAGATGAGAAGTTTCACACCAATCTGGGCAGATCATAGAGAGACTGATGATTTAGAAAGAGCCTAGATTTGAACTCAGGACACTTACCAGGAGGGTGCATTAAGGAATTCATTTGAATACTTTTTGGTTCCCAGTGTATCATCTCTCCATGAGATGTCTATGTTACCTTCGGTCCTGTTAAGGACAAGGGTTATATTTTATCATTCAATGTGGGTACCTAGTACTCTATAGATATAGAGCATAAATAACCACAATAAGTTTGGGGAGAGGCAGCCTGACAGACAGATGTATCTCACAAATTATCTCAGGTTTATTGCTTGAAATTAATGGCTATAGTTAGGTCATTTCCAGGCTAAGTATAAATTGCCATATGGAAGAATAAACTTTAGGCCTGCTACTCAAATTTGTGATGCAATTTTTCCCTTTATAGAGACTGGGATAAAACTCTTTAGCTATGTTATTGTTATAAAAATAAGCAATATGACTAATAATTTTAAGCAGTATACAAGTGGTTTAAGTACCCAACCATTTCAAAATAAGGTATTAGAAATTAGGAAAAATGGAATAATTCTTAAAAAACCAAAGAATATTTTTAAACACTTATGGGCAAGATTGTTGCTAGTTATGAATACATCCTACAGTCCTGAATTTCAGTCCAATTGATTTTTTAGAAATTCCCACCCTTCTTTGCCCCCACCCCATTCTTCTCTCTCCTTGTCTCTCTTTCTCTCTCTCTTATCTTTTTTTTTTTAATTTTTAAAATGGAGATCATGGTAGCAATGCTTCTGTTCCTGAATTGTATTCATTAAATGAGTTAATTAATTCAAATCATACAAAGCATAATGCTAAAGAGATGATAAATAATAAATATTTGTTTCTATTATCATCGAAGGCATTACCATCATCTTCACTCTACAAAAATTTCAAGTAGTAAAGTAACTATTACTTTTTATTGCTTCAGTATTACAGTAACTTAATTTAGTATTAAAATACAATTTAATGAGAATCTACCATACGCTGGACCTCACACTAGATATTTTATAGATCCCTGCATTGATTCTTAAATAAGCTGTGTAACAAAAGACAGTGTAATAAAGTCAGAGATCATGGCTTTATAACCAGAAACATTTAAGTCCATACACTAGATCTGCCACTTCTTCTCTGTGTTACTTTGACAAATGGCTTATCATGTTTATCTGTTGCTGAATGCATTCATAAAACTGAAACAATTATTGTTAACTTTTGGTGATGATATGTAGGGTAATGCAGGCATTTATTAACATGTGCATATATGACTATATGTATATGGTCTATGTGTATGTGTGTATAGTTTAAGAACTTAAATCATTCCTTAAATTGTAGGAACTATTGTTACAATTACAGCCTTCTTATAGTGATAAATGACAAAACCAGGCTTGGAGAAACTTCCTGGTATGCCATGTTCACATTCAGTGGCAGAACCAGAATTCAAGGTCAAGTGGACATAAGTATCAAGGCTTTTGTTTCCTGTATTTCATTACAGTTGTTCAGACAGTGTCTTCGCAGAAAAATCAATGTGGAATAAAGTAGAATAAAACTTCATGAATACTCTCTACCATTTACAAAGTTGAATTTCATAAGTCTCAATCTGTCTTAGAATTGCTTTATATTGATTATGTCTTTGGATCACCTATTGTCTTTGATCCATCATTAATTATTTTGGGGAACTTCTCTGGACATAACCTATTTACTTCACCAAAGAGACTACTGTTTTTTAGTAAAGGCTAGCAGGTAACAGCTCTGCTGAGGAGTATTTATAAACAGATTAATATATAAGTAAGATTCCACATTTCCCTTTTAACCGAATTTCTAGGGGAAAAAAATAGGAAAGTTAGAGAAAGGGTTCCATAAAACTAAAAATGCCTAGCATTTGCATTCATCTTAATATTTATTGACCCTGTTCCAAGCCATTCATCTTAATAATTTATTGATAAATAATAAATATTTGTTTCTATTATCATCGAAGGCATTACCATCATCTTCACTCTACAAAAATTTCAAGTAGTAAAGTAACTATTACTTTTTATTGCTTCA
Organism: Tragulus kanchil; assembly: GCA_022376925.1. NCBI lineage: Eukaryota > Metazoa > Chordata > Mammalia > Artiodactyla > Tragulidae > Tragulus > Tragulus kanchil. The sequence continues at coordinate 121,449,587 of JAIOJX010000006.1, forward strand.
GTATTACAGTAACTTAATTTAGTATTAAAATACAATTTAATGAGAATCTACCATACGCTGGACCTCACACTAGATATTTTATAGATCCCTGCATTGATTCTTAAATAAGCTGTGTAACAAAAGACAGTGTAATAAAGTCAGAGATCATGGCTTTATAACCAGAAACATTTAAGTCCATACACTAGATCTGCCACTTCTTCTCTGTGTTACTTTGACAAATGGCTTATCATGTTTATCTGTTGCTGAATGCATTCATAAAACTGAAACAATTATTGTTAACTTTTGGTGATGATATGTAGGGTAATGCAGGCATTTATTAACATGTGCATATATGACTATATGTATATGGTCTATGTGTATGTGTGTATAGTTTAAGAACTTAAATCATTCCTTAAATTGTAGGAACTATTGTTACAATTACAGCCTTCTTATAGTGATAAATGACAAAACCAGGCTTGAGAAACTTCCTGGTATGCCATGTTCACATTCAGTGGCAGAACCAGAATTCAAGGTCAAGTGGACATAAGTATCAAGGCTTTTGTTTCCTGTATTTCATTACAGTTGTTCAGACAGTGTCTTCGCAGAAAAATCAATGTGGAATAAAGTAGAATAAAACTTCATGAATACTCTCTACCATTTACAAAGTTGAATTTCATAAGTCTCAATCTGTCTTAGAATTGCTTTATATTGATTATGTCTTTGGATCACCTATTGTCTTTGATCCATCATTAATTATTTTGGGGAACTTCTCTGGACATAACCTATTTACTTCACCAAAGAGACTACTGTTTTTTAGTAAAGGCTAGCAGGTAACAGCTCTGCTGAGGAGTATTTATAAACAGATTAATATATAAGTAAGATTCCACATTTCCATTTTAACCTAATTTCTAGGGGAAAAAAATAGGAAAGTTAGAGAAAAGGGTTCCATAAAACTAAAAATGCCTAGCATTTGCATTCATCTTAATATTTATTGACCCTGTTCCAAGCACTTTACTTATATTCATTCATTTAATTCTCACTAGAACCTTATGAGATTGGGGCATTTTTCATTCCCATCTTAGAGACAAACATATTAACTCATAGGTCAGCATCTTATTGATTATCTTAGATCATATAGTATTGCCAAACCAAATTCTGATTCATTCACCCATAGAGCAGCAAAGCCGATCTACTGACACCAGGTGGTGACGAAGGAAAGTACTGCATCCATTTGCCAGGCAATACGAAAGGATGGGCAAGTAGTGCCCAAATGACCTTGTCTTTTGGGCAAGGATTTTCAAACATAACACTTACATCAGCTCATGATTTTTTTTTTTTTTTGATTGGTTGGTGGTAACATAACAAGGTGATGTTTCATTTATCAGTCTTCTTCTGATTCTAACCAGTCTGAGGTCTACACAGTCATGATCAGCATGAAGTCACCATTTTCCCCTGGGTGGGAGGGTCTTAGTTACTGCAAAGCAACTCAAAGATAATGTATCAAATTATTACCTGTATTCCTTGAGGAAGGACTAGGAAACCTGTGACTCTGCTGTTATTACTTTTCTTTCTTAAAACTGCTTTTCCTTTGTTTATTCATTTTCTCACTTGTCTAATCATTAAACTGGTTGTCGTGGTTGCCTGTGCTTTGAAACTTAGGGAGGCCTGGGAGACTAAATTGTTCTTTCCTACAAACAAGAAGATGGGACACCAAGGTGTCTGTCACCAGGAGGCCTTGCGGGACACTGATCTGTTACACTGATCTGTTTCAATAGCTGGTAAATGACAAAGCTAAAACCTGAACCTAGGCAGTTGGACCTCAGAGTCTACTACTATTTTGTAGGTACTTGCTAGAAACAAAGCACAACTTCACATACCAGAATAGGAAAAATATAACAGTACTGTTTAAGAATTGGGTAGAGTTGGACATATAAACAAAGCAATGAAATTCAGAAGGATCACAATTCTCAATCCTAGGCTTTTCTTATCTTATGTACTTTGTACCATTGGAAAAAAGAATCTGCTTTGAAAAGCTATATTGCTTTCAACTAAAAGAAAAATTGATTGGGAGCTTTCTTTTTTATTTTGGTAAGATAAGTTTGAATCAAAATCAATATCCAAAAGAGCTCTGAAGAGAAAGAGATGTTCTCTGGATACAAAATTTGTGAAGGGAAAATTCATTTCAGTGAGAGTGGAGCCATCTCTGAGTGCAGATTTAAGCAATTCAAGTTATAGTTAAGCCTATTCAAAAGAGTATAGGATTTCAAGAGAACCTGGGAGAGGAGAAAAAAGTCAACCTAAGTCACAGCCTTCTCATGGCCAGATCCTCAGTCCCTTTTCCCCACAAGAGCTGGATATTTTGGTTTCTAAACGGCAAGATACAAATAATTTCTCCACTCACCGTTTCACAACCTCACTGTTGGCAACTGGGATTTACCAGGTTGTATTCTGCCACAGGGAAAGGCCCCTAGCCTTTGCTCTTTTTTATAATTTATTTCTTTTGCTGTACCAGGTCCCAGTTGCAGCGCTCAGGATCCTTGAAACTTGGGGAGCATGCAGGATCCCTAAGGGGGTTTACAATGTATCAAATTATTACCTGTATTCCTTGAGGAAGGACTAGGAAACCTGTGACTCTGCTGTTATTACTTTTCTTTCTTAAAACTGCTTTTCCTTTGTTTATTCATTTTCTCACTTGTCTAATCATTAAACTGGTTGTCGTGGTTGCCTGTGCTTTGAAACTTAGGGAGGCCTGGGAGACTAAATTGTTCTTTCCTACAAACAAGAAGATGGGACACCAAGGTGTCTGTCACCAGGAGGCCTTGCGGGACACTGATCTGTTACACTGATCTGTTTCAATAGCTGGTAAATGACAAAGCTAAAACCTGAACCTAGGCAGTTGGACCTCAGAGTCTACTACTATTTTGTAGGTACTTGCTAGAAACAAAGCACAACTTCACATACCAGAATAGGAAAAATATAACAGTACTGTTTAAGAATTGGGTAGAGTTGGACATATAAACAAAGCAATGAAATTCAGAAGGATCACAATTCTCAATCCTAGGCTTTTCTTATCTTATGTACTTTGTACCATTGGAAAAAAGAATCTGCTTTGAAAAGCTATATTGCTTTCAACTAAAAGAAAAATTGATTGGGAGCTTTCTTTTTTATTTTGGTAAGATAAGTTTGAATCAAAATCAATATCCAAAAGAGCTCTGAAGAGAAAGAGATGTTCTCTGGATACAAAATTTGTGAAGGGAAAATTCATTTCAGTGAGAGTGGAGCCATCTCTGAGTGCAGATTTAAGCAATTCAAGTTATAGTTAAGCCTATTCAAAAGAGTATAGGATTTCAAGAGAACCTGGGAGAGGAGAAAAAAGTCAACCTAAGTCACAGCCTTCTCATGGCCAGATCCTCAGTCCCTTTTCCCCACAAGAGCTGGATATTTTGGTTTCTAAACGGCAAGATACAAATAATTTCTCCACTCACCGTTTCACAACCTCACTGTTGGCAACTGGGATTTACCAGGTTGTATTCTGCCACAGGGAAAGGCCCCTAGCCTTTGCTCTTTTTTATAATTTATTTCTTTTGCTGTACCAGGTCCCAGTTGCAGCGCTCAGGATCCTTGAAACTTGGGGAGCATGCAGGATCCCTAAGGCATGTGGACTCTTCAGTTTCCTCTATATGGGCTTCTTTAGGTGCAAGCACATGGAATCTTTAGTTGTGGCATGCAATCTCTTAGTTATAGCATGTAGGATCTAGTTCCCCAACCAGAGATCACACTTGGCCCTCCTGCTTTGAGAGCATGGAGTTCAGGCACTGGGCCACCAGGGAAGTCCCTAAATCCCCTAGCCTTTGCTTCTGATAAGCTTTATCCCTCTTTTGGTATCCCCTAGTTTTATTACCTGGTTACTGCCTGATACATTTTTGTCAATTACCTAATATCTTTGTCAATCTGGAGTAGTTCTAGACCATGTCCCTAAGGGTGCATCCTCACTATCTTGGTTGATCATTCTGGGATTGATTTGTTTATTCATCATCCATTCAATTAAACATTAATTGATTGTCTACTCTATCAGATGTTTTGCTGTGTGAGGAAGTTACAGAAATGAACATTTAGACTCATTTTCCTAAGAGGTCAAAGTCATGTTGGCAGATAGATCAGTACAAGAAACAATTTGAGGGGGACTTCCCTAATGGTCCAGTGGGTAAAGAGTCCGCCTTGCAATACAAGGGGTGCAAGGGGTGCTGGTTCAATCCCTGGCTTGGGAAGATCCCACGTGCCATGGAGCAGCTGGATGGATGTGTCCAATTATGAGCCAGCACTTTGGAACCCATGCACCCATAGTCAGTGCTCTGCAACAAGAGAGCCCACTGCAATGGGATGCCCACACAGGCAGAAGAATAAAGATAGATGAAAATAATTAAGTAAAAAAATCAATAAAAGAGGCCAAAATTAAAAAAAAAAAAAGAAGCTATGAGAATTTCATAATTACATGATAGAGGGGTGTGTAGAGAGTCAGGGAGTCATAGAGCAGGGATGACTGATGCTGTCCTGGGTTCAAACAAGGCATGCTGTAGAGGGTGACTCTTGGGTGAGATTTTGGAGAATTAGTGGAAATCTTACAAGCAAAAGCAGTGAACAAAGGAAATTCCATGTGGAGCAATAGTATATTGAAAAGCATGGAAATGGTAAGAAATTTGATATTCTCAAAGCAAATAGACTTCTATTGTAGACTGAAAGAAGCTTTAAGAGGAGAGGCTAATATAAATGTTTAGAAAGGAAAGCAGATTTAGTCAAGGACCAAATTCTGGAGGACTTTATCTTCAGATATGAATCTTGGAAACTTATTTCAAATGTACAGGAAAAAAATTTGCTGAGTAAAGCATGGTCATAGCTTGTCTCAGCATTGTGTCTCTTCTCCAGATCCCACTGTCAGGACAATAGACCTCAGAATGTACACACTAAGAACTGGCCAAAAGTGACCTTGAGGGTTGGCTGTATCTCTTATTCACTATGCAGACTTAACCAACTATCTTAGCCTTTTATGATCTAGTTTCCTCAGCTGTAAAATTTGAAAATTTTCAGCCTCCTAGACTTGCTGTAGTAAAGTAGTAAATTTAATTAGTCTTGAGTTCCTTATATCGCTCTATTTATTCAATTAAATAACATAGTAGGAACCTGTGATGGTTATTTTGTGTCAAAAGGACTGGACGGCTCTGGTAAACATTTCTTATTGTGTCTGGCAGATAGATCAGTACAAGAAACAATTTGAGGGGGACTTCCCTAATGGTCCAGTGGGTAAAGAGTCCGCCTTGCAATACAAGGGGTGCAAGGGGTGCTGGTTCAATCCCTGGCTTGGGAAGATCCCACGTGCCATGGAGCAGCTGGATGGATGTGTCCAATTATGAGCCAGCACTTTGGAACCCATGCACCCATAGTCAGTGCTCTGCAACAAGAGAGCCCACTGCAATGGGATGCCCACACAGGCAGAAGAATAAAGATAGATGAAAATAATTAAGTAAAAAAATCAATAAAAGAGGCCAAAATTAAAAAAAAAAAAAGAAGCTATGAGAATTTCATAATTACATGATAGAGGGGTGTGTAGAGAGTCAGGGAGTCATAGAGCAGGGATGACTGATGCTGTCCTGGGTTCAAACAAGGCATGCTGTAGAGGGTGACTCTTGGGTGAGATTTTGGAGAATTAGTGGAAATCTTACAAGCAAAAGCAGTGAACAAAGGAAATTCCATGTGGAGCAATAGTATATTGAAAAGCATGGAAATGGTAAGAAATTTGATATTCTCAAAGCAAATAGACTTCTATTGTAGACTGAAAGAAGCTTTAAGAGGAGAGGCTAATATAAATGTTTAGAAAGGAAAGCAGATTTAGTCAAGGACCAAATTCTGGAGGACTTTATCTTCAGATATGAATCTTGGAAACTTATTTCAAATGTACAGGAAAAAATTAGCTGAGTAAAGCATGGTCATAGCTTGTCTCAGCATTGTGTCTCTTCTCCAGATCCCACTGTCAGGACAATAGACCTCAGAATGTACACACTAAGAACTGGCCAAAAGTGACCTTGAGGGTTGGCTGTATCTCTTATTCACTATGCAGACTTAACCAACTATCTTAGCCTTTTATGATCTAGTTTCCTCAGCTGTAAAATTTGAAAATTTTCAGCCTCCTAGACTTGCTGTAGTAAAGTAGTAAATTTAATTAGTCTTGAGTTCCTTATATCGCTCTATTTATTCAATTAAATAACATAGTAGGAACCTGTGATGGTTATTTTTGTGTCAAAAGGACTGGACTATGGGATGCCTAGAGAGCTGGTAAACATTTCTTATTGTGTCTGGATGTGTTTCTGGAAGAGATTTAGCATGTGAATGAGTAGACCGAGTAAAGAAATTGCCTTCACCCATGTGGGTTGGCATCAATCAAGCCATTGAAGGAGCGAATATTAATAGAACAAAAGGTGCAAGAAGGGCACATTGTCTCTCTGAACTGAGGCATGATTTTTTTTTTTTTTTTCTGCCCTCGGACATCTGTGCTCCTGGTTCTCAGGCTTTTGGGCTTGGACTGGATTACACTAGTCTTTCCTGGTTCTTCAGGCTGCAGATGACAGAGTGTGAGACAGCTTGGCCTCCATGACTATGTGGCAATTCCTATCTCATATAGTAATATATATGCATATATATACACATATATGTGTTTACATATATATTTTTATTGTTATATTGGTTCTATTTCTCTAGAGAACTCTGATTGATACAGCACTTACCCCTCTCAGCTGCTATTCTAGAGGGTAGAGTGGTGAACAGGTACACAAGCAGCCCCTGCTTTCATGCGCTATTATTCCTGCAGTGACTAGCACTAGAAAATGAAAATATATGACAAATTAATGAATATGCATTATCAAGTTCCCTCTCCATCCAGATTCATAGCATCTTTGTCCCATTTGCCCACATAAAATGAGGACAGTAGCTTCCTTAAGCAGTTTGTTCTGAGCATTATGTTTAGCTTTGACAGTGGGGTTGGGGGATGCTCGCATGCTCTGATACCATGAGCTGTCCTTGCACTCTTGCTGTGGCATAAACAGGATAGTCTGAGGGTTCTCTAAACATGTGAGAGTTAGTTTTAGCTGTAATTTAACCTTCTTTAGTGTGTTCTGGTGTTATCATTCTCTAAAATCACTGTACTTTTTTATTGGCTTACCTTTTAATTATCTGTCTTTTCCACGAATGTTTCATGAAAGCAGATATGATGTCTGTCTTAGAATCCATGGCATTCTTAGTGCAGTATCTGGTGCATGGAAGATTCTCAATACACAGTTTCTGAACATAAATACTCACCCCTGGACCCAGGTACAAGTCAGCTGTAACCCGCTGTAATAGAAGACATTTAAGCAGCAGATGCCTGATAGGATTAGATGGGTTTGAAACTCCCTTCCCACCGTGAATGCTCTGATGCTCTGATTCTTAATTGTCAGCCTCTTAGAAAACTTCTTTACCTTTGTGACCAGCACCATTGGTCTACATAGTGAGGAGTTGGGGTTCAATTCCTTAGAGCCATTTGCCTACATAAAATGCATTTTGAACAAGGAAAGAAGCAACAGTTAGGTGGTAAGTAGCAATATTAGTAATACTAGGCCACCTTCTATGTTCCTGCATAAAAGCAAATTGGTATGGTTTATATGGAAAGTCTATCTGATGTGCTTAACTACTTGTATGCTGTTAATATTTGCATATCACCATGGAATACAGACTCTAGCAAGGTCATTTAACATTTACAGGGCAGAAAGTTTCCATTTTGCTAATCACTTACAACTCTGATTTCACTGCTTTTGCTATTCTAGAGGGTAGAGTGGTGAACAGGTACAAGCAGCCCCTGCTTTCATGCGCTATTATTCCTGCAGTGACTAGCACTAGAAAATGAAAATATATGACAAATTAATGAATATGCATTATCAAGTTCCCTCTCCATCCAGATTCATAGCATCTTTGTCCCATTTGCCCACATAAAATGAGGACAGTAGCTTCCTTAAGCAGTTTGTTCTGAGCATTATGTTTAGCTTTGACAGTGGGGTTGGGGGATGCTCGCATGCTCTGATACCATGAGCTGTCCTTGCACTCTTGCTGTGGCATAAACAGGATAGTCTGAGGGTTCTCTAAACATGTGAGAGTTAGTTTTAGCTGTAATTTAACCTTCTTTAGTGTGTTCTGGTGTTATCATTCTCTAAAATCACTGTACTTTTTTATTGGCTTACCTTTTAATTATCTGTCTTTTCCACCGAATGTTTCATGAAAGCAGATATGATGTCTGTCTTAGAATCCATGGCATTCTTAGTGCAGTATCTGGTGCATGGAAGATTCTCAATACACAGTTTCTGAACATAAATACTCACCCCTGGACCCAGGTACAAGTCAGCTGTAACCCGCTGTAATAGAAGACATTTAAGCAGCAGATGCCTGATAGGATTAGATGGGTTTGAAACTCCCTTCCCACCGTGAATGCTCTGATGCTCTGATTCTTAATTGTCAGCCTCTTAGAAAACTTCTTTACCTTTGTGACCAGCACCATTGGTCTACATAGTGAGGAGTTGGGGTTCAATTCCTTAGAGCCATTTGCCTACATAAAATGCATTTTGAACAAGGAAAGAAGCAACAGTTAGGTGGTAAGTAGCAATATTAGTAATACTAGGCCACCTTCTATGTTCCTGCATAAAAGCAAATTGGTATGGTTTATATGGAAAGTCTATCTGATGTGCTTAACTACTTGTATGCTGTTAATATTTGCATATCACCATGGAATACAGACTCTAGCAAGGTCATTTAACATTTACAGGGCAGAAAGTTTCCATTTTGCTAATCACTTACAACTCTAATTTCACACTACATCAGTCCTTTTACTCTGGTCCACAGCCCTCCAAAATTCCATTCTAAAAATCCACAGGAAAACATCTGTTCACAATGGGCTGCAAAGAACAGCCACTGACTCTCCACTAAAGTCAGAAAGTTAAGGACCAAAGTAAAACTTTTATTTGCACCTTTTTTTCTAATCCTCACCTCTGTCTGACCTTTCTTTATCAGCTGCCTACAAGCTCAATCACTCAACCCTGTCCAATTCCTTGCAACCCCATGGATTGTAGTCTGCCAGGCTCTTCTGCCCATGGGGTTCTCCAGGCAAGGATACTGGAGTGGGTTGCCGTGCCCTCCTCCAGGGGATCTTCCTGACCGAGGGGTCAAACCCGTCTCTTGTGTCTCCTGTGGATTCTTTACTACTAGCACCACCTATCAGCTATCTGCCGTTTGCCAATTTCCAAGTTTTCTTTCCATCTGTCTTTTGATAATTTCTTCGCTGCTACTGTTTCTGTTAGTTTCTTTTCTCAACTGCGCCTATTAACTCCAGCTCCAAGACTCACCACAACCCTTAGTTCAGTTGGAAACAAGTCTCCAGCCATGACTCTCAATATCCCATCCCTCCCTTAACAATCCAGTTCAAGCAAATATAAAGTTCACAGGCTTCCAACCAGTTTAATGACTGATGTCCTTTCCCCATAAGAGAAAATGTTCAGAGAGAAGGAGCGATCGAGAGGGCCTAGGTTCCTTCATGCCACTGTGTCCTTTTAACAGATAAATGCATGTTGAGTTTTGTTTCCAAACACTTAAAGTTCTCATAAATCATGCACACTCTTCCTTCAGCCTTAGCCAAAGAACTCGGATGCTGGCTGTCAATTCCTTAGAGCCTTTCATTGATTTAAACAAGGAAAGAAGCAACAGTTAGGTGGTAAGTAGCAATATTAGTAATACTAGGCCACCTTCTATGTTCCTGCATAAAAGCAAATTGGTATGGTTTATATGGAAAGTCTATCTGATGTGCTTAACTACTTGTATGCTGTTAATATTTGCATATCACCATGGAATACAGACTCTAGCAAGGTCATTTAACATTTACAGGGCAGAAAGTTTCCATTTTGCTAATCACTTACAACTCTAATTTCACACTACATCAGTCCTTTTACTCTGGTCCACAGCCCTCCAAAATTCCATTCTAAAAATCCACAGGAAAACATCTGTTCACAATGGGCTGCAAAGAACAGCCACTGACTCTCCACTAAAGTCAGAAAGTTAAGGACCAAAGTAAAACTTTTATTTGCACCTTTTTTTCTAATCCTCACCTCTGTCTGACCTTTCTTTATCAGCTGCCTACAAGCTCAATCACTCAACCCTGTCCAATTCCTTGCAACCCCATGGATTGTAGTCTGCCAGGCTCTTCTGCCCATGGGGTTCTCCAGGCAAGGATACTGGAGTGGGTTGCCGTGCCCTCCTCCAGGGGATCTTCCTGACCGAGGGGTCAAACCCGTCTCTTGTGTCTCCTGTGGATTCTTTACTACTAGCACCACCTATCAGCTATCTGCCATTTGCCAATTTCCAAGTTTTCTTTCCATCTGTCTTTTGATAATTTCTTCGCTGCTACTGTTTCTGTTAGTTTCTTTTCTCAACTGCGCCTATTAACTCCAGCTCCAAGACTCACCACAACCCTTAGTTCAGTTGGAAACAAGTCTCCAGCCATGACTCTCAATATCCCATCCCTCCCTTAACAATCCAGTTCAAGCAAATATAAAGTTCACAGGCTTCCAACCAGTTTAATGACTGATGTCCTTTCCCCATAAGAGAAAATGTTCAGAGAGAAGGAGCGATCGAGAGGGCCTAGGTTCCTTCATGCCACTGTGTCCTTTTAACAGATAAATGCATGTTGAGTTTTGTTTCCAAACACTTAAAGTTCTCATAAATCATGCACACTCTTCCTTCAGCCTTAGCCAAAGAACTCGGATGCTGGCTGTTTTCTAGGTAGGGAGCTTTTATTTTTATTTATTTTACTGTTTCTTTTATAGAACACAAAGACATGGCAAAGAGAAAGCTAAGTCAAGGAAATCAGACCAGTAAATCTGACCATAAAGTCAATGAGTAGCCCATTTTCATAGCATTTAAATAAAATAAAACAGCCTTTCAGCCTGCTTTCACTCTGACATTTTGCCTAGCTGATTTCATTTTCCCTGGTTTTCTTCACTGTCCTAAGGCAGAGTCAGGGAAAGACGATTCATCTGTAATCTATTAAAGTATGTTTGTTTGCAGCTGCATCATGCTTCTGATTCCACAGTGATAGTCTAATGTAACCTGATTTCTCAAATGTGTGTGAATATTATCAGTTACCAGTGTAATATGGATTATGAGAAGGCCATCAAAGCAAGGCAAAGAATCTCATTCTTTCTTTCCTTCTCCCCTCTGAATTCTCAATGTTTTTATATATTTTGGCATGTAGACAAATTTTCCTCCAGATCACATTGCCGCTGGTTGTTAGTATTAGGGCATTAGCTGAATTTTGAGCTCATGTTGGTACTGAAGAGAGTCTCTTTAATGAGGAATGGGAGCCAGATATAGAATGGATTTAACCACCAAAACCATGACACTGGCAAATTAATGGAAATATGAAAAGCACGCAAGTGATGTTTTCTGGTTGTTTTCAAAGCAAGGCTATGATAGTGATGCCGCTTCCTAGACACTGATTCATGGACAACTGTGACAAATATTTATTACTCCATTCTCAGACTTACTTCAGAAATCTCCTTCACCAGCATTCAGTATTGTTAATCCTGTCTGTAACTCTGATCGTATCTCTCCCTTTCTTCACTTATTTGATTAAATTCTTGTTCTTAAGCACATTAATTACCTCTCGTGACTGAACCCCTGGGTCACAAGAATAAACTTTTTAGAATTTTCCTTTATCTCCCTAAATACACTTTCCAACTCTTTCCATAGTCTTTGGCTTGCAAACGGATACTATTTGTGAGGTGCAACAGCCAGACATTGCCAGAAGAAAGGAAAGGAAGTGCAGGGTAATCATTCCAATGGATGGTGCCTGTGTGGTTGCCCATAACTGGCTGATTCCCTCAGCATAGCTCCTGTTGGCAGCTCTCTCCCTGCAGCCCTGTCCTCTCTGTGTTCTGGTACCAGGTGACTCTGTTCATCCTTCAGCATAGGGTGGTGATGGGTTCTACTGTTTTCAGCCCTGGGCGCTTCCTTATCCTTATGAATTTCTTATACCCTTCCTCCACGTTTATACCCATATTTCTTTATTAAAACTTTTTCACATAACCCTAGTGCATGTCATATGTTTCCTATTTGAAACTGGTTGATAGAGTTCTTTGAATTCAGTGTCCTCTGACCTTAGTGATTACTAGTCCTTCTGCCTCCACTGCCATATGCCCTGCACTCCTTTCATTCCATACACCTTACCCTGCATTCCCTCTGGGTCTAATCATTAGGACTCAGCTTCCCAGACACCCCAGTTCACCAAAGATCATGAATCCTTTAGGTTTTTCCAACATGTACCCAATCCTCCCCAATTCCAAATCCCTCTTAACTTGCTGTATATTATTTTTCCTTTACCCATGCCACATGTTGTGTTCTGACACACTATATAATTCAATTATTTATTGATACAGTTTCTTTCTTGTATCCCTAAACACTCAACTTTACAGGGCATGGATCTTTGTCTTGTGATCATAGATCTATTTCAAATTGCACCTGGCATATTGTAAATTCTCAGTTCATTGACTGAATGAAGTCTCAGCTTAGAAATCTTTACTTCAAGTTTTCCTGAATCATCCTCCTTTACTTTTTCCCTGCCCTCCTCCATCCAGATTAAATGACCTCCCCATGAACTTCCTTAAGCATCCTGTACTTCTGCCACTATAGCACTTACCAGACTCTATTGTACTTGTTTATTTATTTCTCACATGAGATTGTAAGATCTATAAAGACAGAAATCATCTTCTGTCTTTTTCACAAAGTCTAACATAAGTCCTAATTATATTTTTGATGAATAATAAGTCGATGAATAAAGAAGTGAGGGCTTCCCTAGTGGTCCAGTGGGTAAGGACACCGCCTTGTAGTGCAAGGCGCCAGTTTGATCCCTGGCCTGGGAAGATCCCACGTGCTGTAGGCGGCTGGACCAATGTGTCCAATTCCGAGTCAGAGCTCTGGGCGCATGTGCCCAGAGCCAGTGCTCCCTGAGACAACGATTTTTTTACCAGGTGACTCTGTTCATCCTTCAGCATAGGGTGGTGATGGGTTCTACTGTTTTCAGCCCTGGGCGCTTCCTTATCCTTATGAATTTCTTATACCCTTCCTCCACGTTTATACCCATATTTCTTTATTAAAACTTTTTCACATAACCCTAGTGCATGTCATATGTTTCCTATTTGAAACTGGTTGATAGAGTTCTTTGAATTCAGTGTCCTCTGACCTTAGTGATTACTAGTCCTTCTGCCTCCACTGCCATATGCCCTGCACTCCTTTCATTCCATACACCTTACCCTGCATTCCCTCTGGGTCTAATCATTAGGACTCAGCTTCCCAGACACCCCAGTTCACCAAAGATCATGAATCCTTTAGGTTTTTCCAACATGTACCCAATCCTCCCCAATTCCAAATCCCTCTTAACTTGCTGTATATTATTTTTCCTTTACCCATGCCACATGTTGTGTTCTGACACACTATATAATTCAATTATTTATTGATACAGTTTCTTTCTTGTATCCCTAAACACTCAACTTTACAGGGCATGGATCTTTGTCTTGTGATCATAGATCTATTTCAAATTGCACCTGGCATATTGTAAATTCTCAGTTCATTGACTGAATGAAGTCTCAGCTTAGAAATCTTTACTTCAAGTTTTCCTGAATCATCCTCCTTTACTTTTTCCCTGCCCTCCTCCATCCAGATTAAATGACCTCCCCATGAACTTCCTTAAGCATCCTGTACTTCTGCCACTATAGCACTTACCAGACTCTATTGTACTTGTTTATTTATTTCTCACATGAGATTGTAAGATCTATAAAGACAGAAATCATCTTCTGTCTTTTTCACAAAGTCTAACATAAGTCCTAATTATATTTTTGATGAATAATAAGTCGATGAATAAAGAAGTGAGGGCTTCCCTAGTGGTCCAGTGGGTAAGGACACCGCCTTGTAGTGCAAGGGGCGCCAGTTTGATCCCTGGCCTGGGAAGATCCCACGTGCTGTAGAGCGGCTGGACCAATGTGTCCAATTACCGAGTCAGAGCTCTGGAGCGCATGTGCCCAGAGCCAGTGCTCTGAGACAACAGAGGCCACTGAGATGGGAGGTTTACACGGGCCAAAGAGCAAAGACGGATGGAAATGGATAAATGATACAGCCACTATGGAAAACAGTCTGGAGATTTCTTTAAAAAAAAAGAAAAACTAAAAATAGAAGCACCCAATGACCCAGCAATCCCACTCTTAGGCTTATACCCTGATGAAATCAAATCTGAAAGACACACCTGTACCCCAATGTTCATTGCAGCTCTCTATACAATAGCTAGAACATGGAAGCAACCTAGATGCCCATCGACGAATGAATGGATACAAAAGCCCTGGTACATATATACAATGGAATACTACACAGCTGCAAAGAGAAATGCAGAAGAGTCAGCCCTAATGAGGTGGCTGAATCTAGAACATATCATAAAAAGTGAAGTCAGTCAGAAAGAGAAGGACAAATACAATATATTAACACGTATATATGGAATCTAGTAGAATGGTGATGATGGCACATGCAGTGAAGCAACAGAAAGACAGGCATGGACAGTGGATATATGGACATTGTGGGGAAGGAACAGAGGGTGGGAGGCGTAAAGGAAGTAATATGAAGGCATAAGTGAAGAAAATAGCTATAGTCATTGCTCTGTGAGAAAAGGGGATCCTTCAGGGGTGCTGTGTGATGGTCTGGAGGGGTGGGAAGGGGGGGATATGCATATGACTAATCTGGGAACATACATATCTGTAAACAATAAAACTCTGTAAAAGTTAAAAATAAAATAAAAGTTAAAAAAAAAGTGGCCCACCTGCCCCCCTCCCTCTCCAACCTGCCCCCTGCCCCCAAAAAAATGTAAAAAAAAAAAAAAGATAAGAAGTGAAAGTATGAGTAACACTCATACTCTAGCCTTAAACAAATAATGTCAGTGATCTAATCAACTAGCTGTTCTGGTTAGGAGAAGCCTGGAATGCTGTAGGAACCCCAGAGGGTCCCCACCCTGGTTACCTAAAGCAGGGAAATTGACAGTGGTGTTCTGAGAAGGCTTCTCAAAGGAGGTAATACTTCAGTAGAGACTAAAACCGCTTAGCAGGTGCCCAGAGCCAGTGCTCTGAGACAACAGAGGCCACTGAGATGGGAGGTTTACACGGGCCAAAGAGCAAAGACGGATGGAAATGGATAAATGATACAGCCACTATGGAAAACAGTCTGGAGATTTCTTTAAAAAAAAAGAAAAACTAAAAATAGAAGCACCCAATGACCCAGCAATCCCACTCTTAGGCTTATACCCTGATGAAATCAAATCTGAAAGACACACCTGTACCCCAATGTTCATTGCAGCTCTCTATACAATAGCTAGAACATGGAAGCAACCTAGATGCCCATCGACGAATGAATGGATACAAAAGCCCTGGTACATATATACAATGGAATACTACACAGCTGCAAAGAGAAATGCAGAAGAGTCAGCCCTAATGAGGTGGCTGAATCTAGAACATATCATAAAAAGTGAAGTCAGTCAGAAAGAGAAGGACAAATACAATATATTAACACGTATATATGGAATCTAGTAGAATGGTGATGATGGCACATGCAGTGAAGCAACAGAAAGACAGGCATGGACAGTGGATATATGGACATTGTGGGGAAGGAACAGAGGGTGGGAGGCGTAAAGGAAGTAATATGAAGGCATAAGTGAAGAAAATAGCTATAGTCATTGCTCTGTGAGAAAAGGGGATCCTTCAGGGGTGCTGTGTGATGGTCTGGAGGGGTGGGAAGGGGGGGATATGCATATGACTAATCTGGGAACATACATATCTGTAAACAATAAAACTCTGTAAAAGTTAAAAATAAAATAAAAGTTAAAAAAAAAGTGGCCCACCTGCCCCCCTCCCTCTCCAACCTGCCCCCTGCCCCCAAAAAAATGTAAAAAAAAAAAAAAAGATAAGAAGTGAAAGTATGAGTAACACTCATACTCTAGCCTTAAACAAATAATGTCAGTGATCTAATCAACTAGCTGTTCTGGTTAGGAGAAGCCTGGAATGCTGTAGGAACCCCAGAGGGTCCCCAC
This sequence comes from Tragulus kanchil, assembly GCA_022376925.1. Classification (NCBI taxonomy): domain Eukaryota; kingdom Metazoa; phylum Chordata; class Mammalia; order Artiodactyla; family Tragulidae; genus Tragulus; species Tragulus kanchil. The sequence goes on from JAIOJX010000006.1 coordinate 121,465,749, forward strand.
CCTGGTTACCTAAAGCAGGGAAATTGACAGTGGTGTTCTGAGAAGGCTTCTCAAAGGAGGTAATACTTCAGTAGAGACTAGAGGACAGCCAGGACTTATACAGGCAGGTAAGTTTAGGGTTCGAGAGATAGAATACCAGTGAGCGGCAAAACCCTTGGCAGTCTGAGTGGCACGCAGATAAGAGAACTAATGTGGAGCTGGGGCACAGGGCACCCTGGGCAGGACCAGAGGTGAGGCTGGAGAGGTAGAATAGTAGCAGTTTATAGAGGGCTTTGCAGGCTCTTAGACTTTATCTTAAACATTTAAAGAAGGATGGGAGATTTCAAATAATAAAATGTAGTCTTTACTGTCAAAATAAACCATAACCTTCTCTGATCTAAATACATAAAGCTTACTAATTTACATATTTCACAAAGAATTTCTGCCTTCATAATCCTACAGAAATTTGGCTTCTACTCACTTGTGCCCCCCCAAAAGAAAAAAATGTCAATGGAACCTGTTGTGATAATCATTTCACAACATGTATAAATACGAAAGTCAACCTATCACCCTGTATCCTTTAAACTTATATAGTGATCCATGTGAATTAGTTCTTAATTAAACTGGGGCAATAGTAAACTGTTCATTCATTTAAAACGAAAGATAAATACTGTCCCTATATGCAGGAAACCCGATTGCTTCTCTCTCATACAGACACTGGTTTGACCAGTCTGAGAGGTTTTGTGTTTGTTTTCTCTTTATGCTCCTTTCATCTGCCTTTTTTTTTTTCTTTCCACTTGTACATTTCCACTTGTACATTTCCACTTGTACATTTCCACTTGTACATTCCCACATGCATGCCTCTCATCTCTCTATTTTCTTTGCCTCTTCTGTATCTTCAAGCTATTTTCTTCACAGAAAACAAGTGTTCACTTACCATAACTGAATTATTTTGCCAAAGTCTTCCCCACATCTAAAGGGCTCCATCCATTGCTCTGTCTTCTGTGTTCTAGCAGCATGCTTCTATCATAGCTAATGACAATTGTACAGAAGTTATCTGGAGACATATGAGGTCTAAGTGAAGACCTTAAACAAATAATGTCAGTGAATCAATAGCTGTTCTGGTTAGGAGAAGCCTGGAATGCTGTAGGAACCCCAGAGGGTCCCCACCCTGGTTACCTAAAGCAGGGAAATTGACAGTGGTGTTCTGAGAAGGCTTCTCAAAGGAGGTAATACTTCAGTAGAGACTAGAGGACAGCCAGGACTTATACAGGCAGGTAAGTTTAGGGTTCGAGAGATAGAATACCAGTGAGCGGCAAAACCCTTGGCAGTCTGAGTGGCACGCAGATAAGAGAACTAATGTGGAGCTGGGGCACAGGGCACCCTGGGCAGGACCAGAGGTGAGGCTGGAGAGGTAGAATAGTAGCAGTTTATAGAGGGCTTTGCAGGCTCTTAGACTTTATCTTAAACATTTAAAGAAGGATGGGAGATTTCAAATAATAAAATGTAGTCTTTACTGTCAAAATAAACCATAACCTTCTCTGATCTAAATACATAAAGCTTACTAATTTACATATTTCACAAAGAATTTCTGCCTTCATAATCCTACAGAAATTTGGCTTCTACTCACTTGTGCCCCCCCAAAAGAAAAAAATGTCAATGGAACCTGTTGTGATAATCATTTCACAACATGTATAAATACGAAAGTCAACCTATCACCCTGTATCCTTTAAACTTATATAGTGATCCATGTGAATTAGTTCTTAATTAAACTGGGGCAATAGTAAACTGTTCATTCATTTAAAACGAAAGATAAATACTGTCCCTATATGCAGGAAACCCGATTGCTTCTCTCTCATACAGACACTGGTTTGACCAGTCTGAGAGGTTTTGTGTTTGTTTTCTCTTTATGCTCCTTTCATCTGCCTTTTTTTTTTTCTTTCCACTTGTACATTTCCACTTGTACATTTCCACTTGTACATTTCCACTTGTACATTCCCACATGCATGCCTCTCATCTCTCTATTTTCTTTGCCTCTTCTGTATCTTCAAGCTATTTTCTTCACAGAAAACAAGTGTTCACTTACCATAACTGAATTATTTTGCCAAAGTCTTCCCCACATCTAAAGGGCTCCATCCATTGCTCTGTCTTCTGTGTTCTAGCAGCATGCTTCTATCATAGCTAATGACAATTGTACAGAAGTTATCTGGAGACATATGAGGTCTAAGTGAAGACTAACCCGTAGCACCTTCTTGTGGGATAGTCAGTGTGCTTAGCACATGGTAGATGGTAAAAAAAGAGTGAAACATGAGATACATAAGGTGTGATGACGGAAAGACATTGAAGGTGAATGTCTGAGATGAGGTCAGTACCCGTAATCATCAGGAGTATTGAGACAGCCCAAGTAATTTATGGTGTCTTGATAAATAAGTGGATAGTAAATTTCTCTTTCATGTTCAAGTTGCCAACTTTTTCATGTAACATACAGTCAGAGGTAGAGTGTAGAATCAGGAAAGACATTTGGGAGCGAGTGAAACCTAATTAATCTTTATTTTATTTTGAAATTGCCTCTAAAGTCTCTCAAGACTATAACATTTTAAGTAAAATCAATACAGAAATTAAAAGTGTATTGAGCAATAGAAACAATAGTCAACAAAGTACAGGTTGAGTTGCATATGGGAAAATTAAGATGTGGAAAAATACACATACACAAGTTTCACTTAATATGAAGTCACTAGGAGAAAAATAAATGAAAGATACAATTCTCTCACAAAGGCTCCACAGGGTGGCTATTGCCTATGCAGCTTCTGAAAGGATTTTTCTCAGGGGAAAAAATGTAAAACAGAAAAAGGAAAGAAAAACACATATATTGGACTTGCTCTTCACTTGCTGACTCAGTTTTCTGTCCTTGTTATCTTATTATTAAACTTTGGGGCAATAGTAAACTGTTCATTCATTTAAAACGAAAGATAAATACTGTCCCTATATGCAGGAAACCCGATTGCTTCTCTCTCATACAGACACTGGTTTGACCAGTCTGAGAGGTTTTGTGTTTGTTTTCTCTTTATGCTCCTTTCATCTGCCTTTTTTTTTTCTTTCCACTTGTACATTTCCACTTGTACATTTCCACTTGTACATTTCCACTTGTACATTCCCACATGCATGCCTCTCATCTCTCTATTTTCTTTGCCTCTTCTGTATCTTCAAGCTATTTTCTTCACAGAAAACAAGTGTTCACTTACCATAACTGAATTATTTTGCCAAAGTCTTCCCCACATCTAAAGGGCTCCATCCATTGCTCTGTCTTCTGTGTTCTAGCAGCATGCTTCTATCATAGCTAATGACAATTGTACAGAAGTTATCTGGAGACATATGAGGTCTAAGTGAAGACTAACCCGTAGCACCTTCTTGTGGGATAGTCAGTGTGCTTAGCACATGGTAGATGGTAAAAAAAGAGTGAAACATGAGATACATAAGGTGTGATGACGGAAAGACATTGAAGGTGAATGTCTGAGATGAGGTCAGTACCCGTAATCATCAGGAGTATTGAGACAGCCCCGAAGTAATTTATGGTGTCTTGATAAATAAGTGGATAGTAAATTTCTCTTTCATGTTCAAGTTGCCAACTTTTTCATGTAACATACAGTCAGAGGTAGAGTGTAGAATCAGGAAAGACATTTGGGAGCGAGTGAAACCTAATTAATCTTTATTTTATTTTGAAATTGCCTCTAAAGTCTCTCAAGACTATAACATTTTAAGTAAAATCAATACAGAAATTAAAAGTGTATTGAGCAATAGAAACAATAGTCAACAAAGTACAGGTTGAGTTGCATATGGGAAAATTAAGATGTGGAAAAATACACATACACAAGTTTCACTTAATATGAAGTCACTAGGAGAAAAATAAATGAAAGATACAATTCTCTCACAAAGGCTCCACAGGGTGGCTATTGCCTATGCAGCTTCTGAAAGGATTTTTCTCAGGGGAAAAAATGTAAAACAGAAAAAGGGAAAGAAAAACACATATATTGGACTTGCTCTTCACTTGCTGACTCAGTTTTCTGTCCTTGTTATCTTAAAACACCATTTTCTTGATTGCAGGTTAATGGAGAAAGAATGTTACAAAGAGAACATTTAGATTCCAAAATATGTACTGAGTGTGGGTACACCAGGCCTCATGCTGGGCGATTTCTATTTCATTATCTCATCTGATCTATACAATGGCACAGTGTACATGCGTGTGGCGGGAGTGTATATTATCTGCCCCGTTATTCCTGTAAGGGGACCTTAGATAAGAAAAAAGATTGCCTAAGACCCTGAAGCAAGTTGACCAGCAATGTTGGGCTGCTAGGCAAGTTGTTCAGGCTCCAAGGCCTAGACTGTATCCTGGAGGACATGTGCTTCGCTTCTCTCAGTGTAATGATAAGGTCCCTCTAAATGTCAGTTTCTTCATTTACAAAATAGGATGAATCATGTACAGTACTTGTGAGCAGTACTATACCAGCTTTGTACATGGGGGAATCTAAACATGGAGTGACTAAGGCCTTATGTAAGGTTACACAGCAGGAGTTGGAATTTAAACTCAGGTTCACCTCAAAGCCTGTGCTCTTAGCATTCACACTGTTTCTTAGTATTTTGCATTATATGACTTGCAGGGTTTTCTTGAGGAGCAGGAATTGACATTTTTTAGCAAGTAACTAAGGCTTAATAAATAGCTGTTATTAATATTACTACTCTCATCTTTATATTAACTCTTTATATAGAGTCAGTATAAAGAACTGACTTCCCTGGTGACTCAGCAGTAAAGAATCTGCCTGCAATGCAGGAGCTGCAGGACACATTGGTTTGATCCCTGGGTTGGGAAGATTCCCTGGAGAAGGACATGGCAACCTATTCTGGTAGTCTTGCCTAGAGAATCCTACGGACCGAGGAGCCTGTAGGGTTATAGTCCATCACATCGCAAGGAGCTGGCCATAACCGAATCAACTTAGCACAGGACAGTATATACATATGTATATATGTGTGTGTGTGTGTGCTGTCATGTGCTTAGTTGCTCAGTCATGTCTGACTCTGTGCAGTCCTGTGGACTGTAGCCTGCCAGGCTCCTTTGTCCATGGGGATTCTCCAAGCAAGAATGCTGGAGTGGCTTGCCATGCCTTTCCCCAGTGGATCTTCCCAACCCAGGGATCAAACCCAGGTCTTCCACATTACAGGTGGGTTCTTTACCATCTGAGTCACCAGGAAAGCCCAAGAATACTGGAGGGGATAGACTATCCCTTCTCCAGGGGATCTTCCTGACCCAGGAATCAAATATATATATGGGTCTTCCCTGGTGGCTCAGCTGGTAAAGAATTCACTTGTAAGGCTAGAGACCCCAGTTCAATTCCTGGGGTGAGAAGATTCCCTGGCAGAGGGCATGGCCACCCACTTCAGTATTCTTTCCTGGAGAATTCCATGGAGAGAGGAGCCTGGTGGTTTATGGCCCATGGGGTCGCAAAGGGTCGGACACGACTGACTGACTGACACACATACACACCCAAACCCATACCTGCACACACATATAAATACACGCACACATGATATTACAGAAAAAAACAGAACAAACTCTTTGGCCAACCCAACATAATGTATAAGAAAATCTTGGCTAGTAGGGTTTTTTATACTTTTACTTCTAAAGTTATTATTACAATTGCTACCAGAATGTCTTCAGCAGAGCACTCATCTCTTCAAACCCAAAATATTTTAAAAGGGTTCATGGTATTCACTTTAGCATATTAAATGTTCTATGAAATCCTGCAGGAAGAAAAGCCATTTAATTATTCAATACAGAGTTTTATGTATGAAAGTATCGATGTGAGGTCTTCAGCCTGACAGGTGCTGATAACCTGAATATTATTAGTTCTTCTCATCCTCAATCTGCTGAGGCTTATCTACATCCCAGGGGAAACTGTGTTTTTCACTGAGAGTGTAGCAAGGAGACTAAAGGCCAGTCCTGAACTCTGCATTTCTCTTTCTGGAATACATGCTTTGGAACATATATTGTACATCAGGTAGTTTCCTGAGGAGCCATTGGGAAGAGTAAAGGAAATGGTATTGGCTTTCATAGAATGTCTGGTTTGTGCTCTGCCGGCCTTGAGAAGGGACAGGTCTCCATACGTAAAGAGCACTTGGCCTCCACTCTGAGTCTTGCCTTTATTACCTCTGTGACCTGCAGCAACAAGCTCAACCTCTTTGAACTGAATCCTGGCAAAATGCAGACTTGTTGGGATATTTATCAAGACAAAAATGTTCTTAACACATGTTGCATGTGTACATGGCAGCTATGCAGATAATTTTAGACTCCTTCCCCTCCCAACTGAAGGATATTTCTGAATAAATGACAAGAACAAGTACATAGGAGTAGAAAGACTTGTCACCTTCTCATATGTGTATGAAAAGAGAGGTCAGATTTTCAAATGGTTGAATTTACATCTGGCTCTGTCATAATGGTCAAGATTGGCTGATTTGATGACTGAACTAAGCAATTGCAAAGAAACTGGGTCTTTTAAAGGATTAAAGTTCAGCCATGCCTAAGAAACACTGCACTTGATCCAGAACTTTAATTTGCGTTTCTTTTTCTGTTTACTTCTTGATTCCCACCATTGACATAATCCCTACCTCAACTTTGGTTTGCTTTTAAATTAACTGTTTTCATCTAATTGATTAATAGCATTACTCATATGGCACATGGTTGCATATACAAATCTAAAGTCCTGTCAGTACCATGACCTACTTCTCATGCATTTGAACAATTGTTACCCCTCTTGAGCACCTACTATGTGCTACCACTAAAGTAGGACCTTTAAGTATAAGTGATCGTGATATCCTCATAATCACCTTTGTAGATGTTGTAACTACAACTGAGAAAGGTGAAGTAGCTTGACCAAGGCACAGGCTTAAGTTTAATTTTTAGGTGGTGGTATTTTCACACTTTGAAAATAAAAGGTGACGGTAAAGCCACAGGCTGTGTCTCTGCCACTAAAATGGGGAAGAGGTTTTTCCTTTAAGTGTGGAAGTTTCATCCTATTCATTCTTCAATGTCTGCTACCCATTTTCAACTTGACAGAGTAGGTGTTAGTAAATACATAGTGGGCAGCTTGGAAGAGTAAAGGAAATGGTATTGGCTTTCATAGAATGTCTGGTTTGTGCTCTGCCGGCCTTGAGAAGGGACAGGTCTCCATACGTAAAGAGCACTTGGCCTCCACTCTGAGTCTTGCCTTTATTACCTCTGTGACCTGCAGCAACAAGCTCAACCTCTTTGAACTGAATCCTGGCAAAATGCAGACTTGTTGGGATATTTATCAAGACAAAAATGTTCTTAACACATGTTGCATGTGTACATGGCAGCTATGCAGATAATTTTAGACTCCTTCCCCTCCCAACTGAAGGATATTTCTGAATAAATGACAAGAACAAGTACATAGGAGTAGAAAGACTTGTCACCTTCTCATATGTGTATGAAAAGAGAGGTCAGATTTTCAAATGGTTGAATTTACATCTGGCTCTGTCATAATGGTCAAGATTGGCTGATTTGATGACTGAACTAAGCAATTGCAAAGAAACTGGGTCTTTTAAAGGATTAAAGTTCAGCCATGCCTAAGAAACACTGCACTTGATCCAGAACTTTAATTTGCGTTTCTTTTTCTGTTTACTTCTTGATTCCCACCATTGACATAATCCCTACCTCAACTTTGGTTTGCTTTTAAATTAACTGTTTTCATCTAATTGATTAATAGCATTACTCATATGGCACATGGTTGCATATACAAATCTAAAGTCCTGTCAGTACCATGACCTACTTCTCATGCATTTGAACAATTGTTACCCCTCTTGAGCACCTACTATGTGCTACCACTAAAGTAGGACCTTTAAGTATAAGTGATCGTGATATCCTCATAATCACCTTTGTAGATGTTGTAACTACAACTGAGAAAGGTGAAGTAGCTTGACCAAGGCACAGGCTTAAGTTTAATTTTTAGGTGGTGGTATTTTCACACTTTGAAAATAAAAGGTGACGGTAAAGCCACAGGCTGTGTCTCTGCCACTAAAATGGGGAAGAGGTTTTTCCTTTAAGTGTGGAAGTTTCATCCTATTCATTCTTCAATGTCTGCTACCCATTTTTCAACTTGACAGAGTAGGTGTTAGTAAATACATAGTGGGCAGCTTGGAAAACAATTGGAAGACAATATCTCAGGGCAAGCATTAGCATTATGACTATCTTCTTTTACTTAGGACGAAAAAGAATAATATACTTCAGAAATTCCATATAATAAATAATCTATATAAATCCTAAACTCTCACCTCTAAAAAGAGGAATTCAGTTCTCATTCTAAAATTTCAGTTTCCTTTGACTTGTCTATCAGAGACAGTATTCACAAATTGACATCAGGAAACACTAAAAGCATTGTCTTGTCCTCTTTCCTGTCCATATATTTAAGACTGTGTGTCAGCCGCTGGATAACAATTCATTTTACTGAATAGGGTCGTGGAGGAAGGTGTTTCTTCTTTGATCTTTACTTCTTACTGAACACAGGTTGTCATCTTGTAACCTTCTTTTTGTAACCAGTAGAGTGCACAGAAACACATATGAACTCAGATGAAGGCAGTGGGTCAGTTCAGAGAGAGCCTTTAAACTACAGCAGATTCTTTGGGTTTCACATTGAATAATGAGAAGAAATTGGAGGGGGTTGAACAAAGGTATGACATGACATGGTTTGCCATTTACAAGGACTAGAGAGTTGCTTTATGGAAGAGGGACTTTAGAGCAACAGGGACAGGAAGGTACTAGATAGCAGGCTACTGCAAAGCTCTGGGCAAGAGACAGTGCTGGCTCACCAAATTTAACAGTGGTATGGAAGCAGAGATGGGGATGGGGCCCTTTCCACTCTTCTATAAGCTTTTGGAATTTGGAAAGGTATATATAGCCATTTCCTTCTTATAGCCTTGCTGTATGCTTCTGCAGGAACAATAAACTGATTGCTTAAACTCTTAAATTGTAAAGTAGGAAAAGGGGGAAATCATCAGAAAACCCAGTATTTGGAAATGATTTGCCTTTTAAAATAATATGACCACTGAAAGATAACTTGCTTATTATATTTTTATTGTTTATCCAGTACTTGGCATGTGGTAGACATTCAACAGATACTTGCTAAATGAAAAGCAAATGATTCAGAATATCACATGGAAACAAACAATTTATCAACAGGAAAAATAGTCTAAATTAACTTCAAATCTCTTGGCTTCTGGTTGATTTTTGTTGTTGTTCAGTATTGTTATACATATCAAAGGTCAGATTAAATTGACTGTGAATAAGAAAGGAATTTCAGAAATTCATGGGTCTAGGATATCTGATTATTTAAGAAACATGACTATTAGAAGTGAATATTATTAAGGGGGCAGTGGACCCCGTGTGGAATTCTGCTGAAATGCCCTTTCTATCCATCTTACCATTATCATGGTTGGAGTTTAAATTTTAAGGCAAAAATGCTGAGTGTCATTATGCATTATTTTGCTGGGGTAATCCAGAGAAATATCTCCATTGTCAATATACTTCTATCTAAGGTTATTCAAAGCACTTGGGATTCTAGATAGAGAAGATATTGGTGCTTAGTTTAAGACAACTTTTTGATGAATTCCAGTGTCTTTATACTTCATAAAATAGAGCTCAAAAATGGAAGTTAAAGACAATGTGGAAAGATAATTAGATATAAAGATTTATTAAGCAATTTCACTATTTATGGACACAGCATAAATTTTTACAACTTAAATAGTGATCACTGTTGTCCTTTTTTATTCTTTCTCCAATTTATGATGTGCTGACTCCTCTCCATGTGAGAATGTTAATGTAATTGTAACTTAAAATCTCAGGAGAATATTTCTATTTTATTGATCTCTGCTTTAAAATAATTTCTTGACTTATGTTCTCTTTTGGGAAATGACCCATGTGGATTAGACATCATTGGTACCCTTCATGTTTATTTTCTGACTTGATCACATATTCGAATGAATTCAAGACTATCTGTGCTTTTTAAATAACTCATCACAGAAAGCAGTGACCCATATTGAACAAGGTTTTCAATTTAGTGACCTAAGGTAAAGTCCCAACCTTGCAATTTACTAACTAGTTGACCTTGAACAAGCCATTTTCCATCTGAGTTTTTCAGTCTGTTCAATGGAGCAAATAAGGCCTACAATGCAAAATTGTTTTAAGGAATAAAATGAGATGATCTTGGCCCGTAGTAGGCACAGAGTAAGTTCTCACCCCACTCCCCTGAGCTATCCCACAGAGGATACATATGGGTTCTGGTCATTTTTATAACTTTTGAACAAGCAATTCATGGTCAAAGACGACTAATTTGGTTTGCTGCCCTGGTAGTAAAAGGTATTTAAATAAGGAGGGAGCAAAAAGGTGTGCTTGTGACACTGTGAAAGCACCAGGCTTAGTTAACGGAACCCAGGGTAGAGCTGCATCTGAGCATTTTCAAAGTGTCCTCATGGACCCCGTGTGGAATTCTGCTGAAATGCCCTTTCTATCCATCTTACCATTATCATGGTTGGAGTTTAAATTTTAAGGCAAAAATGCTGAGTGTCATTATGCATTATTTTGCTGGGGTAATCCAGAGAAATATCTCCATTGTCAATATACTTCTATCTAAGGTTATTCAAAGCACTTGGGATTCTAGATAGAGAAGATATTGGTGCTTAGTTTAAGACAACTTTTGATGAATTCCAGTGTCTTTATACTTCATAAAATAGAGCTAAAAAATGGAAGTTAAAGACAATGTGGAAAGATAATTAGATATAAAGATTTATTAAGCAATTTCACTATTTATGGACACAGCATAAATTTTTACAACTTAAATAGTGATCACTGTTGTCCTTTTTTATTCTTTCTCCAATTTATGATGTGCTGACTCCTCTCCATGTGAGAATGTTAATGTAATTGTAACTTAAAATCTCAGGAGAATATTTCTATTTTATTGATCTCTGCTTTAAAATAATTTCTTGACTTATGTTCTCTTTTGGGAAATGACCCATGTGGATTAGACATCATTGGTACCCTTCATGTTTATTTTCTGACTTGATCACATATTCGAATGAATTCAAGACTATCTGTGCTTTTTAAATAACTCATCACAGAAAGCAGTGACCCATATTGAACAAGGTTTTCAATTTAGTGACCTAAGGTAAAGTCCCAACCTTGCAATTTACTAACTAGTTGACCTTGAACAAGCCATTTTCCATCTGAGTTTTCAGTCTGTTCAATGGATCAAATAAGGCCTACAATGCAAAATTGTTTTAAGGAATAAAATGAGATGATCTTGGCCCGTAGTAGGCACAGAGTAAGTTCTCACCCCACTCCCCTGAGCTATCCCACAGAGGATACATATGGGTTCTGGTCATTTTTATAACTTTTGAACAAGCAATTCATGGTCAAAGACGACTAATTTGGTTTGCTGCCCTGGTAGTAAAAGGTATTTAAATAAGGAGGGAGCAAAAAGGTGTGCTTGTGACACTGTGAAAGCACCAGGCTTAGTTAACGGGAACCCAGGGTAGAGCTGCATCTGAGCATTTTCAAAGTGTCCTCATTGGCTCGCTAATTCATGGAGTCCATGGGCCAGAAAAATGCTCAGTACTATGTTTTAAATATATACATATATATAGTCACTGAAAACTCAGTTTGACAATTTGGAACTCTCAATTAAAATGGAAAGCTCCATTCTCTTCGTTTTAGTTCAATAGATAAACGTGTGAATGCTTATTCAACACCAATTCGACCCTGGGCATGACTTTAGTCCTATGGACTCATTTCTGCCTTTAAGAAGCTCCAAATGTAGCCGTGGAGGGACTGAGTGAAGCCATCTGTGGTTCAGATACATAGCCACACTCCTCCAGCTGCAGAGTCACAGTGTCTAGAACCACGTCCCTCGACACTGAGGAGCTGGGTAGGCTAGCAGTGACGTGAAAGCAGCAGCAACAAACTGTGGACCATATGCAAACATTCATCTCATAAACCAAGTGGCCATGAGGCTTCTCCTTCCAGGTTCCTTCAGGGAAATATCTCAACATTATCATTTCTTCTTAACCCCACTTTCTTGACTTTCTCTCTTTTTTTTTTTTTAATCTTTCAAAGGTATTTTTAAATCTATTTGTAATTTAAAAAAATCAGAGTATAGTTGCTCTACAATGTATAGCAAAGTGAATCAAGCTAAACACATACATGTATCCCATCTTATTTGGATTTCCTTCCCATTTAGGTCACCACAGAACACTGAGGAAAGTTCTCTGTGCTATACACTGCATGTGTGCATGCTCAGTCATGTCCGACTCTGTGACCCCATGGACTGTAGCCTACCAGGCTCCTCAGTCTGTGGAATTTTCTAGGCAAGAATACTGGAGTGGGTCTGGAGTGTGGTTTTTTTGTTTTGTTTTGTTTTTTGCCACTTCTATTGATCTTTTATTTATTTATCTTTTGTTCTTTGGCCTGTGTGGGCCTCCCATTTCAGTGGCCTTTCTCGTTGCAGAGCACTGGCTCTGGGTACATGCACTGCAGAGCTCTGGCTTGGTAGTTAGACACATCAGTCCAGCTGCTCAGTGGCACATAGGATCTTCCCAGGCCAGGGATTGAACCGGCGCCCCTTCCACTGCAAGGTGGTGTCCCTACCCACTGGACCACCACGGAAGCCCCTAAGACATACTTTTTGACAAAAAATATTAGGCATTTTGATTATTTTGTTCACATAAGACTGTCAACCCTTGCTTGTAAGAAACCATTTAAATTTCCCAAATGGTCACTGAAAATTTTTCAGTTTGACAAGTTGGAACTCTCAATTAAAATGGAAAGCTCCATTCTCTTCGTTTTAGTTCAATAGATAAACGTGTGAATGCTTATTCAACACCAATTCGACCCTGGGCATGACTTTAGTCCTATGGACTCATTTCTGCCTTTAAGAAGCTCCAAATGTAGCCGTGGAGGGACTGAGTGAAGCCATCTGTGGTTCAGATACATAGCCACACTCCTCCAGCTGCAGAGTCACAGTGTCTAGAACCACGTCCCTCGACACTGAGGAGCTGGGTAGGCTAGCAGTGACGTGAAAGCAGCAGCAACAAACTGTGGACCATATGCAAACATTCATCTCATAAACCAAGTGGCCATGAGGCTTCTCCTTCCAGGTTCCTTCAGGGAAATATCTCAACATTATCATTTCTTCTTAACCCCACTTTCTTGACTTTCTCTCTTTTTTTTTTTTTAATCTTTCTAAGGTATTTTTATTTCTATTTGTATTTTAAAAAAATCAGAGTATAGTTGCTCTACAATGTATAGCAAAGTGAATCAAGCTAAACACATACATGTATCCCATCTTATTTGGATTTCCTTCCCATTTAGGTCACCACAGAACACTGAGGAAAGTTCTCTGTGCTATACACTGCATGTGTGCATGCTCAGTCATGTCCGACTCTGTGACCCCATGGACTGTAGCCTACCAGGCTCCTCAGTCTGTGGAATTTTCTAGGCAAGAATACTGGAGTGGGTCTGGAGTGTGGTTTTTTTGTTTTGTTTTGTTTTTTGCCACTTCTATTGATCTTTTATTTATTTATCTTTTGTTCTTTGGCCTGTGTGGGCCTCCCATTTCAGTGGCCTTTCTCGTTGCAGAGCACTGGCTCTGGGTACATGCACTGCAGAGCTCTGGCTTGGTAGTTAGACACATCAGTCCAGCTGCTCAGTGGCACATAGGATCTTCCCAGGCCAGGGATTGAACCGGCGCCCCTTCCACTGCAAGGTGGTGTCCCTACCCACTGGACCACCACGGAAGCCCCTAAGACATACTTTTTGACAAAAAATATTAGGCATTTTGATTATTTTGTTCACATAAGACTGTCAACCCTTGCTTGTAAGAAACCATTTACTACAAACCTCTATCTCCCCCATGACCTCTAAAACTATAAAACCCAGGAAGATTCAGGAGAAATATCCTGAAATGCTGATTTGCAGTTTAATTATGTTCCTGGTAGTGTGAAATTTGGACTATTTTCCTGCTTACCCAGTTGTGAGCATTTGCTGTCAAGTTTAGAAATTTGAATGAGCTTAGATGATGGTTCTATAATTTAAACTCCTGTTCACAATCTCGACTCATTAGTGTTCAGTCAGCATGGAATATTTATCGTGGTGAAAGGTACAATGTACATTATCAATCAAACACAGAAGGAAAACAGGGATTACAATGTGCAAGAAAAAAAATCAGAGCCCTAGGGAGATTGACAGAATTCTTTCTTTCTTTTTATATCCAACTCCATCCAACAAAACTGTATTACAAGTATCACAACTTTTCTTCTCATCTACGTTCAAGCATTGTATAAGAAAAATAAACTCATAAAAGTATTCAACCTCTAGGAAAACTTTCTTGTCAGCTCAGGTTTATTGTTTTATAGCACATTTTATTTCCAATTCATATAAGTCACTGCTACATTTACAACCAGTAGTTTTGAACTCAGAAAAAGAAACACATGATAATAGCTACTGTTTACCTACATGAATGTGTGTAAGAAGTTATTTCAGTCATATTTAGCTCTTTGTGACCCCCTGGACTGTAGCTCGCCAAGCTCCTCTGTCCGTGTAATTCTCCAGGCAAGAATACTGGAGTGGGTTGCCATCCCCTCTTTCAGGGGATCTTCCCAACCCAGGGATAGAATCCACATCTCTTATGTCTCCTGCATTGAAACTAGGTTATTTACCACTAGTGCCGCCTGGGAAGCTCCATTATTTACCTCACATTTTAATATTTATTAAGGCTTTTTTCAAATATTTTGTATTTTTGTTCAGTGGCACATAGGATCTTCCCAGGCCAGGGATTGAACCGGCGCCCCTTCCACTGCAAGGTGGTGTCCCTACCCACTGGACCACCACGGAAGCCCCTAAGACATACTTTTTGACAAAAAATATTAGGCATTTTGATTATTTTGTTCACATAAGACTGTCAACCCTTGCTTGTAAGAAACCATTTACTACAAACCTCTATCTCCCCCATGACCTCTAAAACTATAAAACCCAGGAAGATTCAGGAGAAATATCCTGAAATGCTGATTTGCAGTTTAATTATGTTCCTGGTAGTGTGAAATTTGGACTATTTTCCTGCTTACCCAGTTGTGAGCATTTGCTGTCAAGTTTAGAAATTTGAATGAGCTTAGATGATGGTTCTATAATTTAAACTCCTGTTCACAATCTCGACTCATTAGTGTTCAGTCAGCATGGAATATTTATCGTGGTGAAAGGTACAATGTACATTATCAATCAAACACAGAAGGAAAACAGGGATTACAATGTGCAAGAAAAAAAATCAGAGCCCTAGGGAGATTGACAGAATTCTTTCTTTCTTTTTATATCCAACTCCATCCAACAAAACTGTATTACAAGTATCACAACTTTTCTTCTCATCTACGTTCAAGCATTGTATAAGAAAAATAAACTCATAAAAGTATTCAACCTCTAGGAAAACTTTCTTGTCAGCTCAGGTTTATTGTTTTATAGCACATTTTATTTCCAATTCATATAAGTCACTGCTACATTTACAACCAGTAGTTTTGAACTCAGAAAAAGAAACACATGATAATAGCTACTGTTTACCTACATGAATGTGTGTAAGAAGTTATTTCAGTCATATTTAGCTCTTTGTGACCCCCTGGACTGTAGCTCGCCAAGCTCCTCTGTCCGTGTAATTCTCCAGGCAAGAATACTGGAGTGGGTTGCCATCCCCTCTTTCAGGGGATCTTCCCAACCCAGGGATAGAATCCACATCTCTTATGTCTCCTGCATTGAAACTAGGTTATTTACCACTAGTGCCGCCTGGGAAGCTCCATTATTTACCTCACATTTTAATATTTATTAAGGCTTTTTTTTTTCAAATATTTTGTATTTTTTGTTCAAAAGATTCATGTGAAGTAGATGTTATTAAAATTTCAGTGTAAGGTGATTGAAGCAAGGTATCACTTGGCTAAAGGTCATATAAGAAGTGAGAAATTTGGAGCCATTCAATGGCCGTATTTTCTGTTTTCCTATACCTTATATCCCAGTCTAGGACTTTTTCCACAAACAAGCATTTTCTCATTCTGTTCATTATTGGCTTTCCATCTGAAACTTGAGGTCTGTAAATGAATGGAAAGAATTTAAAATTTTCTTTTTCTTTATTTGGTTTATATTTAAGGAATATTTTAAAAATTCCATGCATCATGCAGTCCTTTGAATGTAAGCTGTTGTTATTTACATTTTGTATTGGTGTCCATATCGCTGTTGCAAGTGAATGCTTAGACCTGAATACACACAGAGGAAGCTGGCCTCCTGCATTCCCCTGCCACCGTCCCCAGGCTCCCACCACCACCTGTCCCCTCCACATGTGTGTCATCACACCAAAATTTTTGTCACCAGGAAGATGCAGAAAAAGACAAACCCCTCTGACAATAAGGGATCAGGGTCTGATGTTAATTGTTAAGATTTTTTTTTTAATTTTTACTTTATTTTGTACTTTCACAGAGTTTTGTTGTTTACAGATATGTATAATCCCAGATTATTCATAGGTATATCCCTGACCCCTCCCTCCTCCACACCCTTCCCAGTACCTCTACCCCACCCCTTCAGGCTGTCACACAACCCCCTGCAGGATCCCCAATTCATGCATTGCACTGACAATAGCTATCTCTTTCATATATAATAGCGTAGATTTCCATGTTACTCTTCCCATGTCTCCCATCCACTGTTCATTCCCCACGACATCCATAAGTCTATTCTTCATGTCTATTTTTCCACTGCTTCTCTGCAATGTTATCATTACCATCTTACAAGATTCCATATATATGTGCTAGTATACTGTACTTGTCTTTCTCTTTTAGACTTACTTCACTTTGTGTAATAGGTTCTGGATTCATCCACCTCATTAGGACTGATTCTTCTGCCATTTCTTAATATTTATTACCACTAGTGCCGCCTGGGAAGCTCCATTATTTACCTCACATTTTAATATTTATTAAGGCTTTTTCAAATATTTTGTATTTTTTGTTCAAAAGATTCATGTGAAGTAGATGTTATTAAAATTTCAGTGTAAGGTGATTGAAGCAAGGTATCACTTGGCTAAAGGTCATATAAGAAGTGAGAAATTTGGAGCCATTCAATGGCCGTATTTTCTGTTTTCCTATACCTTATATCCCAGTCTAGGACTTTTTCCACAAACAAGCATTTTCTCATTCTGTTCATTATTGGCTTTCCATCTGAAACTTGAGGTCTGTAAATGAATGGAAAGAATTTAAAATTTTCTTTTCTTTATTTGGTTTATATTTAAGGAATATTTTAAAAATTCCATGCATCATGCAGTCCTTTGAATGTAAGCTGTTGTTATTTACATTTTGTATTGGTGTCCATATCGCTGTTGCAAGTGAATGCTTAGACCTGAATACACACAGAGGAAGCTGGCCTCCTGCATTCCCCTGCCACCGTCCCCAGGCTCCCACCACCACCTGTCCCCTCCACATGTGTGTCATCACACCAAAATTTTTGTCACCAGGAAGATGCAGAAAAAGACAAACCCCTCTGACAATAAGGGATCAGGGTCTGATGTTAATTGTTAAGATTTTTTTTTTAATTTTTACTTTATTTTGTACTTTCACAGAGTTTTGTTGTTTACAGATATGTATAATCCCAGATTATTCATAGGTATATCCCTGACCCCTCCCTCCTCCACACCCTTCCCAGTACCTCTACCCCACCCCTTCAGGCTGTCACACAACCCCCTGCAGGATCCCCAATTCATGCATTGCACTGACAATAGCTATCTCTTTCATATATAATAGCGTAGATTTCCATGTTACTCTTCCCATGTCTCCCATCCACTGTTCATTCCCCACGACATCCATAAGTCTATTCTTCATGTCTATTTTTCCACTGCTTCTCTGCAATGTTATCATTACCATCTTACAAGATTCCATATATATGTGCTAGTATACTGTACTTGTCTTTCTCTTTTAGACTTACTTCACTTTGTGTAATAGGTTCTGGATTCATCCACCTCATTAGGACTGATTCTTCTGCATTTCTTTTTACAACTGAGAAATACTCCATTATATATACGGACCAGAGCTTTTTCATCCGTTCATTCATCAATGGGCATCTAGAATTTCTTATTTCTGTATAGAGCTGCCATTTGGTTTGAGTACCAAAATTCCTGAATCTGAGACAAAATTGGGAAAAAATCCTACTTTTAACAAAACATAACAATTGTCCCCAAACTGAGTCATGCACTAGCATTACATGGGTGCTTTTTACAGTACACCTCGGCAGACTTTATTTCTGATCTAAAACTCTAGATGTAGGGCTTGGGATTTTGATGTTTAAAATGCTGCACAAATAACTTCTCTCTAGGGGAGTCAAATTTTTAGAAAGCTGACACAGTATATAGTCATATCATACCAAAAATAAATAATAATAATAATAATAATATACATTTAGCTAGTATTTATATGAACATTATTACTTTAACATGTAAAACATGTATAAATTATTTATTTGAAATTGTATATTATTCTATATATTTGCTAACGACAGTCAAAATCAAAGTAGAGTTAACCATGGTTCAGGCATACACAGTGAAGTCAGGTAGTCATTGAGGATCTGGTCTCAGACATGTTTTTGCAGCACTGAGAACTCGGTTTCTGAGCTATATTAAACCACAACCTCCCAAATAGGCTATCAGTCCTTTTAGAACAACTGCTAGGAGCAGCTTTATGATCTCAAAAGTTCCCCTCGAACTATGTAACTTTTACAAAACTACGACCCTGACCCTCCCTCCACCTTCCCAGTACCTCTACCCCACCCCTTCAGGCTGTCACACAACCCCCTGCAGGATCCCCAATTCATGCATTGCACTGACAATAGCTATCTCTTTCATATATAATAGCGTAGATTTCCATGTTACTCTTCCCATGTCTCCCATCCACTGTTCATTCCCCACGACATCCATAAGTCTATTCTTCATGTCTATTTTTCCACTGCTTCTCTGCAATGTTATCATTACCATCTTACAAGATTCCATATATATGTGCTAGTATACTGTACTTGTCTTTCTCTTTTAGACTTACTTCACTTTGTGTAATAGGTTCTGGATTCATCCACCTCATTAGGACTGATTCTTCTGCATTTCTTTTTACAACTGAGAAATACTCCATTATATATACGGACCAGAGCTTTTTCATCCGTTCATTCATCAATGGGCATCTAGAATTTCTTATTTCTGTATAGAGCTGCCATTTGGTTTGAGTACCAAAATTCCTGAATCTGAGACAAAATTGGGAAAAAAAATCCTACTTTTAACAAAACATAACAATTGTCCCCAAACTGAGTCATGCACTAGCATTACATGGGTGCTTTTTACAGTACACCTCGGCAGACTTTATTTCTGATCTAAAACTCTAGATGTAGGGCTTGGGATTTTGATGTTTAAAATGCTGCACAAATAACTTCTCTCTAGGGGAGTCAAATTTTTAGAAAGCTGACACAGTATATAGTCATATCATACCAAAAATAAATAATAATAATAATAATAATATACATTTAGCTAGTATTTATATGAACATTATTACTTTAACATGTAAAACATGTATAAATTATTTATTTGAAATTGTATATTATTCTATATATTTGCTAACGACAGTCAAAATCAAAGTAGAGTTAACCATGGTTCAGGCATACACAGTGAAGTCAGGTAGTCATTGAGGATCTGGTCTCAGACATGTTTTTGCAGCACTGAGAACTCGGTTTCTGAGCTATATTAAACCACAACCTCCCAAATAGGCTATCAGTCCTTTTAGAACAACTGCTAGGAGCAGCTTTATGATCTCAAAAGTTCCCCCCTCGCAACTATGTAACTATTTTAGAACCCAACCCATTCTTACTTAACAAGTACCCTTCCTTTTTGCCAGATTCAATCATAATTCCTGACAAACAATTTATGTGGCCTTGCACTTTTGCCTTTAGAAGCTTCCTCAACTTTGCAGCCCAAAGGCACATAACTCAAGTGCTCCTCAAATCTGTTTCCTGGACTGCAGTTCTAACAAGCCCCAAAACAAGCACCTTTTGATATTAATAAAGTCTTCATTTACAGAATTTTTGTTAACATGGCTTTCTATTACACAGATGCTATTAATGAAACAAAACAACTATAGAATTGTAACAGTGAAAATTAAATTTATAATAATTAATAGTATGACAAATTAATCAAATAGTATGCATGAGAAAAGCATAACATTATTTTTATGTTTCTTTCTGTCTTCTGATGAAGCAATTTATTTGAACTCTTATTCACTCTGTATTGGAATTTTAAATTTTGCAGTCTCCATTTTTGTGTATTTTTAAGCTACATAAATGTACACAGATGCAAGAGTCCTTAAAAAGAGAGTGGTCAAAAGAGTCCTTTAAAGTAAATATCATTATACAGCCACAGTCTCTAAAACAACTTTCTTTCATTTAATATATAGGTAAACTGAATACAATCAAATGTAAAATTTACTTCCATGTACAGTTCTGTTTTTATCAAGGCCACATTACAATGATACCTGGTATGATTCCATTGTAGTAATATCAAATTGAATATCCTCTAGAATAAAGCACTTGGACATGGAGTGATGAGAATCTTACTAGCAATAGTAGACTTTTTGACTTTTTTTTAGGAATTAGTTTCCCTGCTCTCTAGAGGTATACCTCAGATTCCAGTGGACCCAGCAAAGCAAATATCACAATAAATTGAGTCACATTATATATTTGTATTTCTTACTACATGTAAAATTTATGTTTACATTATAACATAGTCAGGGATTCCCTGGTGGCTCAGATGGTAATTACAGGCTCAGAATCTGCCTGCAATGCAGGAGACCCTGGTTTGACCCCTGGGTTGGGAAGATCCCCTGGAGAAGGGAATGGCTGCCTACTCTAGTATTCTTATCTGGAGAATTCTATGGACAGAGGAGCCTGACAAGCTATAGTCCATGAGGTCACAGAGAGTCAGACACGACTTAGTGACTTTTACTTTCACTTTCGTACCATACATATATTAATATATGTATTAACTTTATGCTTCAAAAAATCAATATACATATATCTTAACTAAAAATACTTTTTTTGCTAAAAAATGCCATCACCTGAACCTTCAATTAGTTGCAATCTTTTTGCTGATGAAGGGTTTTGTCATGATATTTTTGGCTGCTAACTTATCAGTGTAGTGGTAGTTGATGGTTGAGGTAGCTATAGAAATTGTTTAAAACAAGACAGTGATAAAATTTACCACCTCGGTTGAGTAGTGAACAATATCTCTGTAGCATGCAGTACTGTTTGGTAGCATTTTACCCACAGTAGAACTTCTTTCAAAATTGGAGTCAATATTCTCAAACTGTGACATTGCTTTGTCAACTAAATTTATATAACATCTAAATCCTTTGTTGTCATTTCAACAATCTTCATAGCATGTTCACCAGGAGCCGATTTCATTAAGCAACTCGTCATGTGTTCAGGTTTGATCATGATATTGCAGTAATTCAATCTCAAAGTCAGATTCCACTTCTAACTCTAGTTCTCACGCTATTTCTACCACATCTGCAGTTACTTCTTCCACCAAAGTCTTGAACCCCTCAAAGTCATCTATGAGGGTTGGAACCAACTTCTTCCAAACTTCTGTTAATGTTGGTATTTTGACCTCTTCCCATGAATCAAGAACGTTCTCAATCACCTCTATAAAGGTGAATCCTTCCGAGAAGGTTTTCAATTGAATTGGCCCAGATCCATCAGAAGAATTACTACCTGTGGCAGCTATAGCCTTAGGAAATTTGTTTCTTAAATAATTAGACTTGGAAGTCCAAATTACTCCCTAATCTATGGGCTACAAAATGGATGTCATGTTAGCAGGCATGAAATCATTAATCTCATTGTAGGTCTCCATCTGAACTCACAAGTGACCAGATGTATTTTCAATAAGCAGTCATATTTTGAAAGGAGCCTTTTTTTCTGAGAAATAATTCCCAACAGTGGGTCTAGCATATTTAGGAAACCATTTTGTAAACAGAATGCTCTCATCCAGGCTTTTTGGCTGGGCTACTGTGTTTATAGAATAGGAAGAATAGATTTAGCATAATTCAAAAGGGTCCTAGGATTTTCAGGATAGCAAACGGGCACTGGCTTCAACTTAAAGTCATTGACTGCATTAGCCTCTAACAAGAGACCCTTTGAAACTAGACATTGACTTCTCCTCTCTAGCTATAAGTCTTAGATGACATATTTTATTAGCATAAGGTCGTTTCTTTTACACTGGAAACTTAATTATCTCAGTTAGATTATCTGGACAACTTGGTGCAGCTTCGACATCAACGCTTGTTGTTTCACTTTGCTCTTTTCTGTTATGGAGATGACTCCTTTCCTTAAACCTCGTGGGACAAGCTTTCTTAGCTTGCACCTCTTCTCCTGCAGTTTCCTTGTCTCTCTTAGATCTTATGAAATTGAAGAGTGTTGGAGTCTTGTTCTGGACTAGACTTTGGCTTAAA
Source organism: Tragulus kanchil (assembly GCA_022376925.1). Classification (NCBI taxonomy): domain Eukaryota; kingdom Metazoa; phylum Chordata; class Mammalia; order Artiodactyla; family Tragulidae; genus Tragulus; species Tragulus kanchil. The sequence goes on from JAIOJX010000006.1 coordinate 121,488,333, forward strand.
GAAATATTGTGACTGACTTGATCTTTCAGCCCAACCACTAAACTCCCTATCAGCAATAAGACTGTTTCACTTTCTTAGTATTCTTGTGTTCACTGGAGTGACACTGCTAATTTCCTCCAGTAACTTTCCCTTTGCACTTACAACTGTGCTAACTCTTTGCACAAAAAAGCCTAAAGTATTAGTTGCTCAGTCATGTCTAACTCTCTGCAATCCCATGGACTGTAGTCTTCCAGGCTCCACTGTTTATGGGATTCTCAGCTTTCAATGCACCTGTTTACTAAGCTTTATCCTTTTCAGCATTTGATATAAAATGAAAAACACATGAGTCTTCCTTCATTTGAATACTCAGAGGTCATTGTTGAATTATTAGTTGGACTCGTTTCAATATTATTGTGTCTCAGGGAATGGGAAAGCCCATGGAGAGGGAGAGAGGGGTGGAAGGGCCAGAGCACACACATTTATAGATAATGCTTGCCATCTTCTATGTGTGTGGTTCATGACACCCCAAAACAGTTATAATAGTGACATCAAACATCACTGATCTCAAAGCACTATAAATACTTGCACTGTTAAAATTCAACTAGCATTGTCTCAGTTCAAAACAAAACAGTCATTCCATGGTAAAGCCAGAGATGAATCTGCAATGCACTCAAGCTGTGCTCATGTCTATAATGCACTTAAGGTGCACACTTAGATCATGTGCTTAGAGCATTGTTATAATATGAATTTTGAATCATAGAGGGCCCCCATTAGTACTCAGGGAAAGAAATAGCTCCATCGTTGTAACAGCAACCACGAAAGGCAAGATCTATTGCATATTATTTGACACTAAAAATATATTGCTTTTTTGCTTCCTTTTTTAATGCTATCATATGAATTTTGTACTTTTCCCCTGACCTTTTGCACCCATCTCTGAAAACTGTGGCTTTCTGCTTGCTGGAAAAGGTTTTCTCAGATGTAAGATTTTTCTGTACTAAAACTGAAATAGTCCTGGGAAACCGGGATTATTGGTCACCCTACCTTTTGATCAGTTTGGTATTAGAACCCAGCTAAAATGTTTTTCACTAAATGTCCATGCCCCCACACCAACTCAGACAGAGCTCCTTGTCTGATGTTTTGGACTGCGGTCTGATTCCCTAGTGTCAAATTGCCAGACATCTCCAGCTAGAAAAAAATGAGGTTGTCAGGAAAGAGCTTCTGGGTTGTGAGGCTTAGAAAATAAATTTGGCTGCTTCAAACCAAGGTTGTTGAGGCGATGTTAAAGGCACTCATGATATTTCATTACTTTCAAATTATGGTACCTCAAAAGGTCAAATACAATGAAGAAGCAAAAAGTAAAAAGCATACTCCTTAGCAAGGCGCCACTAGTGTGCATTGAGTTAGCATCTATTTAACTCCAGGGTTTTTTTTTTTTTTTTTTTCCCAGCCTTGACACTTAATGCAACTCAACATCAAACTTGCTTTCCCCAGAATGCCATGCTCTGTCACTCCCCTCTCATGGGACCATCTCTTCTCTCCCTCCAAAATGTTTTTTCTTCATCTTTCTCCTTGGTTACCATCTAGCTATCCTTTAATGTGTAGATAATATACATTCCTTCCTTATTTAAATTGCTCCTCACCTCTAGCCTGGGAGGAAGCCTCTTTTACACACCCAGCATTATGCTTATTCTCATCTTAGAGCTTGTAAGCCCTACGGCAGTTGTCTTTCTCTGTTACTAGATTCTGAGCCTATGTACACTGATTCTCACTTCTGTATCATTAGCACCAGGGATTACTTGGGGTGTGTTGTTAGGTCTTAATATATGCTTGATGACAGTCTCGAGTAAATGAATGACTAATTTGTTGAATAAATGCATGAATGAATGTCAAATACTGTTACCAACTACCATAACAATGGGAGATATTTTCATTTCCTGAACACATATGAGCTGTTTAGTCAACTACACATATTTTGTAGAACCTTTCAACCATTATGACTAAACTTGTTTAAAAAAGTTAAAGCCTTCATAAATATCCTTTTTATTATTTTAGGTTTTGTAGGATGGTTGAATATCAGCAATTTGATATAAACTAATCTATTACCTACTATTTAGAAAACATAACTTTAACAAACATTAAAGCCACCGTACTTAAAGACATAATCATTTCTACTTAAGATTTCCCAGAACCTTCAAGGTGGAATATTGCGAAGCCAGTCACTATGAAGAAAGTCACTTATATAAAATACCTTACCTTGAAACTATGTTCTGGATCAGTATGGAGATGATACCTTTTCTTTTTAAAATTGCTCAGAATGACTGTAACACTCATGACAAGACTGTCCATAATCTTAAAGATAATATATACATTGGGCCGACGGCAAGCACTATCTGTTGGGTCTAGATGATAGGGCTGGAGACCACCTCACATGGTTAGTTTTCATGCAGTGGGTGCCATGTATCACTCACAACACAACCTTAGATATTATGGAGTTTCAAACTCTAGACCACAAAAAGAAAGCACAAGTTTTTTTTTTCACTGTTCTTCCAACACTCAAACTTGCTTTCCCCAGAATGCCATGCTCTGTCACTCCCCTCTCATGGGACCATCTCTTCTCTCCCTCCAAAATGTTTTTTCTTCATCTTTCTCCTTGGTTACCATCTAGCTATCCTTTAATGTGTAGATAATATACATTCCTTCCTTATTTAAATTGCTCCTCACCTCTAGCCTGGGAGGAAGCCTCTTTTACACACCCAGCATTATGCTTATTCTCATCTTAGAGCTTGTAAGCCCTACGGCAGTTGTCTTTCTCTGTTACTAGATTCTGAGCCTATGTACACTGATTCTCACTTCTGTATCATTAGCACCAGGGATTACTTGGGGTGTGTTGTTAGGTCTTAATATATGCTTGATGACAGTCTCGAGTAAATGAATGACTAATTTGTTGAATAAATGCATGAATGAATGTCAAATACTGTTACCAACTACCATAACAATGGGAGATATTTTCATTTCCTGAACACATATGAGCTGTTTAGTCAACTACACATATTTTGTAGAACCTTTCAACCATTATGACTAAACTTGTTTAAAAAAGTTAAAGCCTTCATAAATATCCTTTTTTTATTATTTTAGGTTTTGTAGGATGGTTGAATATCAGCAATTTGATATAAACTAATCTATTACCTACTATTTAGAAAACATAACTTTAACAAACATTAAAGCCACCGTACTTAAAGACATAATCATTTCTACTTAAGATTTCCCAGAACCTTCAAGGTGGAATATTGCGAAGCCAGTCACTATGAAGAAAGTCACTTATATAAAATACCTTACCTTGAAACTATGTTCTGGATCAGTATGGAGATGATACCTTTTCTTTTTAAAATTGCTCAGAATGACTGTAACACTCATGACAAGACTGTCCATAATCTTAAAGATAATATATACATTGGGCCTACGGCAAGCACTATACGGTTGGGTCTAGATGATAGGGCTGGAGACCACCTCACATGGTTAGTTTTCATGCAGTGGGTGCCATGTATCACTCACAACACAACCTTAGATATTATGGAGTTTCAAACTCTAGACCACAAAAAGAAAGCACAAGTTTATTCTTCCACTTAACTATTTAACCACATCTCATTAGATGATTAACAAAGGAAACAACTGTCTCTTCCTAGAAAATGTAAGTTAATTACAACAGTATATTTGTCTTCTATTACTGCATTTCAAGTTACCAAACATAGTGACTTTAAACAACATCCATTTGCAATCTCCTAGTTCTATAGCACAGAAGTTTAAACAAGTTCAACTGGGTTTTTGCTCATAATACCACAGGATTGAAATCAAATGTGTGCCCATCTGAATTTCAAAGTTCTTTTTCAAATTCATTCATGTTGTGAGAATTCAATTTCTTGTGGTTGTAGGTTTGCCCTGTTGGCTGTCAGCAGGAATCACTCTCTGTCTATTCTTATTAAAGAGAGCAAGGCCACCCAACTTTCCTTCACATGACCCATTCCATTTTCAAATCAGTAAAAGCATATGCCTACCTTCAAAAGCAAATTTCTCCTGTTCTGAAACTCTTGGATTGCCCTTCTGCTACCAGCCAGAGAAAGACTTTCTGCTCTTAAAGGGTTTATGTGATTAGTTCAGACTCACTGAAATAATCTCATTCTGATTAACTCAAAGTCTGATTATGGCTTTTAAAGTCAATCTCTTTGACCATATAATAGTAACAAAATCAGGATGCAATATCACATAATAGTCACAATCCCAGAGATTTGAGTGAGTGATTGCAAGGGCGGGGGTGAAGGCAGTTTATGATTATGATAATGGCAGTGTAGGGTCCTGAGACTCAAGGAAGGCGGACAAAAACAGCAGTGCTCTACATAGAATGAGACAGAACAGAGGTGCCCTGTTTGAGTGGATCATGTATTTTAGTGCTAAACCTAAGATGAAATGGAGTTGACAATTTCAACAACCACAGAAGAGGATGGCAAGGGATGGAGAAGATTAAAAATACAAAGCTGCTACTAGTTACAGGTCAAGTGTTCATTGGGATAGTGACCGCTGTGTGTGAGAATGATCTGTTTCTATCTGCTTAGTATCTGTTCATCTTTCTCTTTCTTGTTTCTGAGCTTCTTGAAGTTAGGGACCACTTTCACTTATCCTGTATCTCCTCCAATAGGTATAGTGCCAGGCACTAAAGAGTAAATGGATAAAGGAAAGTACTAGTGCATAATTTGATGGCCCACTAGATCCAATGAATCCATGAAACAGTGACAGTGAGACAAAAGTACTAGGACCAGCCCAAGACAGGTGTTTCTTTGACCCAAACTTTCCGAAACATAGCTCTCTTAAAAGCACCATTGTTCAAGGCTGCCTGAAACTTTGTTACTGAGAACTTTAAAGGTTTTTTTCAACTATTAGGTTGCCTAATGTAAGAAGAGAAATGCTGCCTCTACCCTGAACCAATGATACCTAAAATTGGAGTGGATACAACATCTTCAGAGTGAATGTTTTTCTCCTTTTGTTCACTTAATCCCTTCCCCTGCTTCAATGTGATGATGCTATAGGTTCATAAATCTTTCTTAGTGGGAATCACTTTGGGGACGCCTCTTTATTAATTTTATATTATTGCAGTAGCAAATTACTTCACATTTAGTGGATTAAAGCAACACAAACTTATCATTTCATAGTTTGTTTGGGTTGGAGTCTGAATGGGCTCCGATCTTTTAGATCTCAAAAACCCAAAATCAATGTGATTGGCCAGGCTGGGTACTTGCTAAGAGGTTTTGCTGGGGAATCTGCTTCCAGGATCATGCAGGTCATTTCCTGCAGATTGAGATAACATAATAGTCACAATCCCAGAGATTTGAGTGAGTGATTGCAAGGGCGGGGGTGAAGGCAGTTTATGATTATGATAATGGCAGTGTAGGGTCCTGAGACTCAAGGAAGGCGGACAAAAACAGCAGTGCTCTACATAGAATGAGACAGAACAGAGGTGCCCTGTTTGAGTGGATCATGTATTTTAGTGCTAAACCTAAGATGAAATGGAGTTGACAATTTCAACAACCACAGAAGAGGATGGCAAGGGATGGAGAAGATTAAAAATACAAAGCTGCTACTAGTTACAGGTCAAGTGTTCATTGGGATAGTGACCGCTGTGTGTGAGAATGATCTGTTTCTATCTGCTTAGTATCTGTTCATCTTTCTCTTTCTTGTTTCTGAGCTTCTTGAAGTTAGGGACCACTTTCACTTATCCTGTATCTCCTCCAATAGGTATAGTGCCAGGCACTAAAGAGTAAATGGATAAAGGAAAGTACTAGTGCATAATTTGATGGCCCACTAGATCCAATGAATCCATGAAACAGTGACAGTGAGACAAAAGTACTAGGACCAGCCCAAGACAGGTGTTTCTTTGACCCAAACTTTCCGAAACATAGCTCTCTTAAAAGCACCATTGTTCAAGGCTGCCTGAAACTTTGTTACTGAGAATTTTAAAAGGGTTTTTTTCAACTATTAGGTTGCCTAATGTAAGAAGAGAAATGCTGCCTCTACCCTGAACCAATGATACCTAAAATTGGAGTGGATACAACATCTTCAGAGTGAATGTTTTTCTCCTTTTGTTCACTTAATCCCTTCCCCTGCTTCAATGTGATGATGCTATAGGTTCATAAATCTTTCTTAGTGGGAATCACTTTGGGGACGCCTCTTTATTAATTTTATATTATTGCAGTAGCAAATTACTTCACATTTAGTGGATTAAAGCAACACAAACTTATCATTTCATAGTTTGTTTGGGTTGGAGTCTGAATGGGCTCCGATCTTTTAGATCTCAAAAACCCAAAATCAATGTGATTGGCCAGGCTGGGTACTTGCTAAGAGGTTTTGCTGGGGAATCTGCTTCCAGGATCATGCAGGTCATTTCCCTGCAGATTGAGATAACATTTCCTGGCTGTCAGCTGAGAGTTTCTCTTAGATTCTATGATCTCTTTCTAGTCTTTGGACAGGGACCTCTACATCTCAGACAACAATTATGTCTAATTCTTCTAACACTTGAAATGTCTTTAGAATCCTTCCTGCCACATCTCTTGTGTTCTCAGTCTGGAAAAGTCCTTGGCTAGTGAGGATGTTATTTAGTTGGGCCCACTTGGATAATCCAGGATATTTTTCCTATTAAGCATAACCTTAATTATATTTGTAAAGTCCCTCTTGCCATGTAACATAAAAAAGAGATGTAAATCTTTGAGAAGACATTCTTTATACCACACCATTCATCTTCTGAAGTAGGGATACTGGGATACAGGTGGAGTGGATGGAGTGGGGCAGCTCTGATCTAGATCTCAATACTGGCTATAATTACATCTCCTCTTTATTGATATTACCCATTGAGGAAATCTTTGTATAATGGCTTCTGAGGACCCTGTGGTCAGGCTGTCTCACTCAATGTCAAGTGAAATAACTTAAACATTATTTCTCTTGTTCATTGATTTGATCAATATATACTTGAATACTTACCATGTACCAGGCACCATGAGAAACTCTTTGAATAGTCTCTGCCATCAATGAGTTTATAATTCAATAGAGAAACATGAATAACTACATGTTTGATATGGTATATTAAGCAATGTGCTAGTTTTAAAACATGTTGGATCATGGGGACACATAACAATGACAGATAAGTCAGAACAGTGTTGTGCTGTGTACCAGTCATCATGTGTCTGTGTCAAAAATATTTTTGTTTTGGCAGAAAGTTGGCTATACTCTAGTGCAGCTGGTTAAGAGAGGAACCTAGCAGATTGTAGAGTAACTATTAACCAAATATTTTATGCAGTGTCAAAGGCACAGAAAAAGTGCTAAGTGCATAGTAGGCAAAGTTTCTGCTCAGAGAAAAGGCAAACACATTTGAACATATGATATTTCTGTTCTTTGACAGAGAGTGCAATCATATATTCCTGTCACAGAAATCCCAGATTAAAAGGGTGACTTTATGGAGATCTGTTTACATAGTAATTGGATTCAACCTTTCTCACTTAAGCAAAGTCTGAATCTTCTTTTTCAAATCAATTCATTCCAGTGTTTATTTTTGTTTGTTTGTTTTTTCCATTTTTCCCCCAAATTATTTGGACTTTCCTCTGTGCAAAATGTCTTTGTTTTTAGGAGTCTGACCAATAGATACATCTAAAAGTTTAATGATTGGTGACTCTCACTAATACCATATGTGACAGAGAAACATTTGTTACCAGCTCTGGTTTAAAGTTCCTTTGCATAGTCTTTAAACCTTTTTTTACAATTTATTTTCTTAGGGTAAGGAGAAAAGTGTCTTCCCCAGATGATACTTTAAGAAAGTTACTTCATGTCTATGAATCTTCACATCCTAATTGGTGTGAGGACAATCCTAGCCATCCTTCAAGGCTTTTATTGTAATATTGTAAATAGTATAATTATTGAAAGAAGTAATTCTTGTCAAAATAAAGCATTTAATGACATTTTATTAGAACAAAAGAGTAAAGTAGTATGCACAAAAATAAAATGTGTCATGTGAAAGAAATGCTTGCAAATTTATATGCATATAAATATGTAAGAGTTTATTGTGACAGACGAGTCTGTTATGATACATACTCTCTCCCAGTCCTTCTGGCAAACTTTTCAATTATGTTAGCACTCATACATTCTGGGCTTAGATTTTTGAAAGAATAGATTCTTTTTTAATTTGAAAAAAAAAATTCCCAAAGGCCCTGATGTTGTAGATATACTTGAATGAAATGTTTGCTGAATGTCTCCTATATACACCAGTCTCCTGGGCACTGAAGATACAGGATTGAATGATGCAAGAACTCCAACCTTAAATGAAGCTGTAGGTTCTCTGCATACACATATACACACACTTACATATTATGGGTTTTTCACAGGTAATTAATAATGTTGTCAAAGCTATGTTTTTTCCAGTAATCATGTATGGATGTGAGAGCTGGACCATAAATAAGCCCAAGCACCAAAGAATTGATGCTTTCAAATTGTGGTGCTGATGAAGACTCTTGAGAGTCCCTTGGACTGCCAGGAGATAAAATCAGTCAGTCCTAAAGGAAGTATAAGCAACCCTGAATATTCATTGATACTGAAGCTGAAGCTCCAATACTTTGGTCACTTGATGCGAAGAGCCAACTTATTGAAAAAGACCCTGGTGCTAGCCAACTTATTGAAAAATACCCTGGTGCTAGGAAAAACTGAGGACAAGAGGAGAAGGGGCAACAGAGGATGAGATGGTTGAATGGCATCACTGACTCAATGGACATGTGCTTTAGCAAACTCAGGGAGATGGTGATGGACAGAGAAGCCTGCATGCTGCAGTCCATGAGGTCACAGAGTCAGACACAATTTAGTGACTAAACAACAGCAGCAAGGTAGTTTTATATAAGTTCAGAATTCCCAGAAGTTGTGCATGTTCCTATTAGAAAGAATATCCAAGGTATTTCCCTAAACTTCACATTCTGTGCTTCAACATGCTTCTGCACGGAAGTAAATATTAAAGATCCGTCTGGTGGTCTATCGATTGTACAGGGATTACCAGGGCAAAAACTTGGAGGTTTCCTGGCCTATGAATGTAATCTATTCTGCACGTGCCAAAATTGGAAACCACATCCCAGTGAATTTGTTTTTTAAAATCTTAGGATGGCAAAACAGAGTTCTTTTCCATGGTGGGTCTTATTTAAACTGTCTTCATATTCATTAGTAACGTCAGCAATCATAGGTCCCAAATATTTCAAGTCAGCAGCCATTCTACATTCTGTTTATCCCTGTGGATAGCACTGAGTCACCATAATGGATAAGACACCCACATTTATGGACTGCATGATCCTTTCTGTGCCTTTTTAAAATTTCCCTTTGGCTGTTGACCTATTAGAAAAAAAAAAATTCCCAAAGGCCCTGATGTTGTAGATATACTTGAATGAAATGTTTGCTGAATGTCTCCTATATACACCAGTCTCCTGGGCACTGAAGATACAGGATTGAATGATGCAAGAACTCCAACCTTAAATGAAGCTGTAGGTTCTCTGCATACACATATACACACACTTACATATTATGGGTTTTTCACAGGTAATTAATAATGTTGTCAAAGCTATGTTTTTTCCAGTAATCATGTATGGATGTGAGAGCTGGACCATAAATAAGCCCAAGCACCAAAGAATTGATGCTTTCAAATTGTGGTGCTGATGAAGACTCTTGAGAGTCCCTTGGACTGCCAGGAGATAAAATCAGTCAGTCCTAAAGGAAGTATAAGCAACCCTGAATATTCATTGATACTGAAGCTGAAGCTCCAATACTTTGGTCACTTGATGCGAAGAGCCAACTTATTGAAAAAGACCCTGGTGCTAGCCAACTTATTGAAAAATACCCTGGTGCTAGGAAAAACTGAGGACAAGAGGAGAAGGGGCAACAGAGGATGAGATGGTTGAATGGCATCACTGACTCAATGGACATGTGCTTTAGCAAACTCAGGGAGATGGTGATGGACAGAGAAGCCTGCATGCTGCAGTCCATGAGGTCACAGAGTCAGACACAATTTAGTGACTAAACAACAGCAGCAAGGTAGTTTTATATAAGTTCAGAATTCCCAGAAGTTGTGCATGTTCCTATTAGAAAGAATATCCAAGGTTTTTCCCCTAAACTTCACATTCTGTGCTTCAACATGCTTCTGCACGGAAGTAAATATTAAAGATCCGTCTGGTGGTCTATCGATTGTACAGGGATTACCAGGGCAAAAACTTGGAGGTTTCCTGGCCTATGAATGTAATCTATTCTGCACGTGCCAAAATTGGAAACCACATCCCAGTGAATTTGTTTTTTAAAATCTTAGGATGGCAAAACAGAGTTCTTTTCCATGGTGGGTCTTATTTAAACTGTCTTCATATTCATTAGTAACGTCAGCAATCATAGGTCCCAAATATTTCAAGTCAGCAGCCATTCTACATTCTGTTTATCCCTGTGGATAGCACTGAGTCACCATAATGGATAAGACACCCACATTTATGGACTGCATGATCCTTTCTGTGCCTTTTTTAAAAATTTCCCTTTGGCTGTTGACCTATTAGAAAACCACATTAAAGGCAGATGCTGAGTAACAGGTCTAAATCTCACAATGAAGACTGATGGAAGTTGAAAATGTAATTCTATATTCCTACAATGAATATGGTGTTTTGATTCCTAGCTGTCCAAACCTGAGACAGAAATTAAATCTGGTCACTTACAGAGAAATTTAGCCTAATGCCATGATTCCTTAGTATATCAGGTGTAACATTCAATCACATTCACTCACATTCAGTTCATATTTCCTCTCAGGAGAACCTCTCTCCTGCTTCTTTCTGGGATTAATGGTAGACTCATGGGGATCGGGGAGAGGGTGCATCTCTACTACTGGCTCAGTGATGTTGAGGAGGATTCCTCTGTTCTAAGACTTCATCTGCCTTCATTTCATGCTGGTCTTCCACCCCCAAGGAAATCCCCTGCATACACCGTGTAAGGAGATGAGGAAATCCTAGGAAGTCTTCAGTACCCATGAAGTTCTCCTGTGTATCTCTTGTGGATACCTCATGGTACCGTCATCTGAATCCTAATGGGGACTAACTCACTTCATGTCTTTTTGATAATTGCTCATTTGTCTTGTCTGGCTGTTAGCTTCAATCTCAGTCCATCCTACTTCGTCACCAGTCATTCACTTGCTGCAAAAGTACCCAGACTCATATCAGTGAGTCATATCCTCCTAACACCCATCATTGACATTGACCTACTAGAGGTCCATATAGGGCATTGACCTACAAAATTTTGTCATTGAGGCTAAAATTAAAGATCCGTCTGGTGGTCTATCGATTGTACAGGGATTACCAGGGCAAAAACTTGGAGGTTTCCTGGCCTATGAATGTAATCTATTCTGCACGTGCCAAAATTGGAAACCACATCCCAGTGAATTTGTTTTTTAAAATCTTAGGATGGCAAAACAGAGTTCTTTTCCATGGTGGGTCTTATTTAAACTGTCTTCATATTCATTAGTAACGTCAGCAATCATAGGTCCCAAATATTTCAAGTCAGCAGCCATTCTACATTCTGTTTATCCCTGTGGATAGCACTGAGTCACCATAATGGATAAGACACCCACATTTATGGACTGCATGATCCTTTCTGTGCCTTTTTTAAAAATTTCCCTTTGGCTGTTGACCTATTAGAAAACCACATTAAAGGCAGATGCTGAGTAACAGGTCTAAATCTCACAATGAAGACTGATGGAAGTTGAAAATGTAATTCTATATTCCTACAATGAATATGGTGTTTTGATTCCTAGCTGTCCAAACCTGAGACAGAAATTAAATCTGGTCACTTACAGAGAAATTTAGCCTAATGCCATGATTCCTTAGTATATCAGGTGTAACATTCAATCACATTCACTCACATTCAGTTCATATTTCCTCTCAGGAGAACCTCTCTCCTGCTTCTTTCTGGGATTAATGGTAGACTCATGGGGATCGGGGAGAGGGTGCATCTCTACTACTGGCTCAGTGATGTTGAGGAGGATTCCTCTGTTCTAAGACTTCATCTGCCTTCATTTCATGCTGGTCTTCCACCCCCAAGGAAATCCCCTGCATACACCGTGTAAGGAGATGAGGAAATCCTAGGAAGTCTTCAGTACCCATGAAGTTCTCCTGTGTATCTCTTGTGGATACCTCATGGTACCGTCATCTGAATCCTAATGGGGACTAACTCACTTCATGTCTTTTTGATAATTGCTCATTTGTCTTGTCTGGCTGTTAGCTTCAATCTCAGTCCATCCTACTTCGTCACCAGTCATTCACTTGCTGCAAAAGTACCCAGACTCATATCAGTGAGTCATATCCTCCTAACACCCATCATTGACATTGACCTACTAGAGGTCCATATAGGGCTAATGAGGTCAGGTCATCTCTACCTAATTCCCCAAATGTTAGAGCAGGATTTCCTTCTGTACTCGCCCCCATTCACCCTTCAGACTACTATAGGAGAGGCTGAAAGAAAGATGTAGAACACAGCTTTCTTCACATGACATGTCTTCTTTATCTCTTTCCTCACCCCAGCCTAGAAGGTTCTCTAATCTGGGACAGTCAGAAGAAACACAGCTTTGTTGACTCATCTCCCTTGTCAAACCTTTTTTTTACATCTGGATCAAAGCTTTTGATTTTAAAAGGTCTCTTATAAATTAAAAAAAGTATTTGTCCTAGTTTGATGGCATCTTCATTGTCACATCAGGACTGTGGCTTGCTGCAGAGAGGAACACCCACTTAAATGCCACAAATTATTGTAAAAAGCTGTGTAGAAATAGGGACTAAATGTGGCTGTTCTATGTTCCCATATACCATGCCCACATTTCTGTTAGCCATTTAGTAAGATTTATTGAAATTTTTTTTATACAGTTTCAACCACTAAGCTATAATTTCCTCAAGGACAAAGGTGCCCATCTAACTCATTTTGCATCTCAGTGCCTGGAGCAGTGTTTTTCATGTAGTCAGGACTATAACTGATAGTATTTATTGAGCTCTTGTTGAGTGTTATGAATTAGGTTGAAGGCTTTACAAACCTGATGTCTTTTGATCCTCACAACCCCATGAGGCAGGTAGTATGGCTATGTTTTACATCTGAGAGACTAAAGATCAGAGAGCATCCTCAAGGCAAAGAGATCACAAGGAGGAAAGACAAAAATCAAACTCAAGCTTAATCTTTATGTCCCATTGCCTCTAAGTTAATATTTGAGTCTGTAGAGCCCATGTTCTAAATTCATTAAGTTCTAAACATCTGTCCCATCAGAATAGATGTTGGGTGTATCTGGGAATTGTACTGTAACAGGTGCACTATTTGATTGTAAATGCTTTTATCTCCATACATAGCAGAATGGTTAGATGATAAATAATTCCATATTAATTCAGTCAAATTGATTTACTTGATATATTAGAAATTGCATTTCCAATTTTTGATCCTTGCATACATTTTAATTTTCAACCCCATTTAAATTATTTGTTTATTCCAAAAATCACATAGGAAATACCTGCTATATCCCAGGCTTTGTAAATATGAAAAGCATTTAGGACATTCCAGAAGAACTCATAATCTCAGAGTGGACATAAGCACATATATAGAGTATAGTAACCATTTAGATGCATTCTAGAAATTACACGGAAGGTAGAGAGTTAGCCCCAAGGAAATTTAACTCTATCTGTGGTAGGGAGGAGAGGCGGAATAGTCAAGAAAGGCCTCCTGCTGTGATGGTTTAGAGGAGATGTTTAGGCAGAAATATTAGTGAGAGTCTCGGCAGCAAAGCCTCTTCTCATCAGCCAATTTCCTTAGGAATATACTCAGGGAGCTTAGGTGCTGCCTCTTGGCTGAGACTCAGTCATGTTTGTGTGTACAGGGTAATGACTTTAAGAGGCTCAAATCAAAACTGCTGATGTTGATTTCACTCATACACAATTATTAACAGTAAATAGACTGTTTATGTAAGATTTATTTATTCCACATCTAGCTCCAGCCAGCGTGTAAGGCAACTTTTCTAAAGTATACATCAGTTTGAAATATACTTATAGAAAAGTAGAAAAAAAGGAGAGAATGAGGACTGAGATAAAATATGAAGCCACACATAATATTGACCCATAAAAAATGTCTGCTTTTAAGTCTTATGTCACTTGTAGAATTAGGTCACAAATTTGATTGGCAGCCATTTCAAAGACAGTATCACAGAAGTATCACAGAATGTCCAGTGCCCATAAAATAAAAAATAAAATAGATATTCAGAAGCAGTATTGTTATTCTGGTATGTTGACCAAAGAAAATTCCAGTCAATATATAACACAGTGGGAATTGGTTTTGACAATATTCTAGTGGCAGATATTCAAATTAGTTTGATAGTTGTTTTTTTTTTTTTTTCTTCTTTTTTTGTCTCATACTATTTGACATGAAGCATTGATGACATCATCTGAGCCACCAGGGAAGCCCTTGATGAGAAAGAATCTGCCTGCAATGAGGGAGACCCAGGTTTGATCCCTAGGTTGGGAAGATCTCCCGGAAAAAGGAATGGTAATCCATTCCAGTATTCTTCCTTAGAGAATTTCATGGACAGAGGAGTCTGGTGGGCTATAGTCCATGGGGTCACAAAGAGCTGGACACGACTCAGGGACTAACACTAATGCATTGATGACATCAAGCTAAGTCACAGTTTATGTGGAGATGTAGTAGGACAGTTTCTGCTATACATGTTCTCAACTCCATGAGAACAATCTAAGAATGGACCTCAAGGTCCAGTAATAGTCTTTAGGTTACCCCTTACAGACACTATTTCCTTTATACAAGCTTTTAGTAAATACTGTTTCAAAGTGTATTTGAAGTTATATGTTCTTAATAATGATCTGTACACAGCTATTTTCTTTTTGGATGAGTTCAGATCTTCTCATAGTCATCTGAACTAGACTGGAAGCAAGACCTGAGGAAGTTATGGACCAATATGTATAATTCTTACCTCTAATTTCAAATTATGGAACAGAATCCAAGGGAGTGGTAAAGACAATCAATATTTTTCTAAACACTTTGTGTTGGATCAAGTCCAGTATTTGGGCAAATACACACCTGAGAATTCAGAGAATTCAAGTTTCAGCATAGACCCACAATTCCGGTGATTGCCCATGCATTCAGCTAGTCATTCAACAGTGATCTTTAAATCAGGAACTAAGTATTTCCCACTCAGACCATTCTAGTCACCCACAGAATGATTTATCTAAAAGCAAAACAGCTTAGTACGCCTGTAGAATAAAGGGGTTGTGAAGTACACAGAAAGCAATTAGACATTTCTGAATAGGATTATGGAAAATAAGTGTCCTCTATATTGTGGGAAGATATCTACCTAAATTGGGTCTTTTTTACTGTAGATCATGGATCCGTAGTCATTCTTTCTGGGAATCAATAGTCATTAAGCCTGTTGTCTATTTAAATCCCCTGTAGTTGCTAAGGGTGAAAAGACAGGTGGAAGGCCTGCTGGTGACCCAGGTGCCCCCTCCTGGCATTATCTGGGAATGCACTAACTAAGACTCAGCTCCACCACGCCCCATGGGAGGGTTTATGCAAACCACATCTTCCTACAAAGTCAGCAAGACTCAGTTGCTACCATTTCAAGGGTTATGTAAAACTATCTCAAAGATCTGGCATTTAGACACAGACTTGCCCAAATTCAGGCTGTTTTCCTCGTGTTTGCAAAGAGCATTTATACTTATTAAAAACGTTCCTTATACCCCATCTCATTGCACATGGCCAAGGCGTACCTCCACAGGGTGAACAGAAGACAGGAGTACAGGGACTCTGCATTACACTAACCCTCCTGCCACAGAATTCCAGGCATCTTATTCTCTCCCTGCATAAGTCTTTTGCTGTAAAGATACAACCAAAATGGCAATCATATCCATCTTCAAAATGAGGAGGAGTACATCAACTTATTTGAGGTAACCACGAGTCACGAAGGCAACTTTTTTTTTTTTTTAAAGGCCAAAAGAAATTTGATTTTGCTCACTCAGAATTATTATTTAATCTCCCCCAAATTTCTTGTTTTTTCTGAGAATCTAAGCAGTATTAAGCAACAGGTTGTTGATAAGAATCAGTACACCATTGGCACATCTTCACCCAAAGCCAGCGCCTCAGAATCTTCTTCTTTTCCGATGTCAAGCAAATCTAAATAAGCAAACTGTACTTAGTCCTAGCTAATTTTTCCACAGGACTTCTCAGGTGGCAAAGGCTCTCTGGTGGCTCATATGGTAAAGAATCCTCCTGCAATGTGGGAGACCTGGGTTTGATCCCTAGGTGAAATCCACTGATTGCCATGATGATGCTAATTATTTTTCCTCTTTTGTAATCTATTTGAACACACAAACAACCCATGTTTTATACTTCATATCCATAAAAATTTGCACACTGCTATAATTATTTGTAAGGTGATGGTCTTGGGCAGGTCACACAAAAAAAGCAGAGTAGCTGCTCTAATGAGGGGAGTCCTGCCTGAAGGTTAGAGGAATGAGGATCCAATTTAGCAGATGGAAGTTCACAGCCAAGTTCTTCCACTTTCTTGCTGTGTTAGCTTTGGAATGTTTCTTGATCTTTCTTCTGTGTCTGTTTCCTTATTTGAAAAATGAAGATACTAATCGTTGTCTAACAGGATGATTTTAAGGAATAAATGAAATGTTGCTTGTAAAACCCTTAGTTCACTGTCTGACGTATAGCAAGCACTCAGCTAATCAGGCTATGTCTATGGTATGTCTGCTTTTATTGCTCACTGTGACTGTTGGTTCTTAAGCCATCTCCCTATAGCACCCTTGGCCTCCATAGCCCCAGCTACTGTATAGGTACATAGCTCCAACTCTTGTATGTGCAGAGGTGAACACTAAGGTGCTGGCTGCCTCTTACATACACCGGATGTAACTGAGATTCAGACAACTGCTCTTGTCTCCCTCTGAGCTTTTGCAGCCCACTTCCAGGTCCAGAATACTGTAGAGTTTGAAAGGGCATACTCAGGAATCTCCCTCTCCAAGACTGAATCCTGAGGCTACTCCCCACTTGGCTAATATGCTACATCTCACTAAACCCCAGGCTCCAGTCTATACGATGAGGATGATCCTTCATTAACTTGTTACAAATTGAAGTGAGAAAATGCCTGTGTTTTATCAGCTCACTCAACACCTAGGACACTATAAAGCCTTAATAAATATATACTTGCTGGTTTTGATATTATCTTTTCCTACTGAGACTAAAATATTCTGAGGTTTTTCCTCTCAGTTATCATCTTATAATTTTAGTACTTTCCTTTCAAAATGAGAACCCCTCCTTACCCCCAATATCGGGAAAACAGTTTAACAGGAAGCTTTGACTTATTAAATTGCTTTTCAGAGTGAATTTTTAACCAAAGCAAGCATATATCAAGAAAATGTTTCTTGTGGGAAGATAGGGGAAGTTGTAGAGTATCAAAACTCATCCTGTGAATCTGATATAAATTTGAGAAGTTAAGAACTGTGTTTTATTTGATTGGTCAAATGCTTATTTATAGCTGGAGCAGGAATTGCATGAGATTGAAAATAATATTTGTCTTTCAAAACTTCCTTGATTCAAATATTGTCTCAAGGGGCAAATCCCTCAGTCCCTCATTGCTGATTTCCCTCTCACATCCACACCAGTCTTTGATCAGTCTTCCACCAAGCATGGTCCACAATCTATTGTTTATTTCCTGGCTTTTATGGGGAGATGTCTTTTTAAAATGGGTTAAAATTGCCCTTACTCTTAGTAACCTAAAGCATGTACTGTGGTATCCTCAGCTAATCAGGCTATGTCTATGGTATGTCTGCTTTTATTGCTCACTGTGACTGTTGGTTCTTAAGCCATCTCCCTATAGCACCCTTGGCCTCCATAGCCCCAGCTACTGTATAGGTACATAGCTCCAACTCTTGTATGTGCAGAGGTGAACACTAAGGTGCTGGCTGCCTCTTACATACACCGGATGTAACTGAGATTCAGACAACTGCTCTTGTCTCCCTCTGAGCTTTTGCAGCCCACTTCCAGGTCCAGAATACTGTAGAGTTTGAAAGGGCATACTCAGGAATCTCCCTCTCCAAGACTGAATCCTGAGGCTACTCCCCACTTGGCTAATATGCTACATCTCACTAAACCCCAGGCTCCAGTCTATACGATGAGGATGATCCTTCATTAACTTGTTACAAATTGAAGTGAGAAAATGCCTGTGTTTTATCAGCTCACTCAACACCTAGGACACTATAAAGCCTTAATAAATATATACTTGCTGGTTTTGATATTATCTTTTCCTACTGAGACTAAAATATTCTGAGGTTTTTCCTCTCAGTTATCATCTTATAATTTTAGTACTTTCCTTTCAAAATGAGAACCCCTCCTTACCCCCAATATCGGGAAAACAGTTTAACAGGAAGCTTTGACTTATTAAATTGCTTTTCAGAGTGAATTTTTAACCAAAGCAAGCATATATCAAGAAAATGTTTCTTGTGGGAAGATAGGGGAAGTTGTAGAGTATCAAAACTCATCCTGTGAATCTGATATAAATTTGAGAAGTTAAGAACTGTGTTTTATTTGATTGGTCAAATGCTTATTTATAGCTGGAGCAGGAATTGCATGAGATTGAAAATAATATTTGTCTTTCAAAACTTCCTTGATTCAAATATTGTCTCAAGGGGCAAATCCCTCAGTCCCTCATTGCTGATTTCCCTCTCACATCCACACCAGTCTTTGATCAGTCTTCCACCAAGCATGGTCCACAATCTATTGTTATTCCCATTGCCCTAGGGTAGAAGCACTGGTACTTTTTTAAAAATGGGGGTTGAAAATTCTGCCCTTTACTCTTAGTAACCTAAAGCAAGTTCCCAAGCTCACAGCCTCAGTTGTCTCATTGTAAAAGGAAGACAATTATAATGCTAGTTTAGCATAGGCTCCTTTTTTAGAATTAGTCCAAAGCAATATTAATGTATAAACTAATAATTCTAGATTTTAGTAATAATGTTTACTTAGGTCTTCAATGTCTTGATAACATCCCTGAGATAATAGTTGCTCACAGTCTATTGGCACATGTTTTAAATATGGCATCAGATCAGAAAATACATCTCTTTTCTTGGCTTTCTCACAGAAGACTGTGGCCATTTGGAGGACTGTGATTGTGCTTTATTTGTATGTCCCCACTGAATCCCTCTATCACTGCTGCTGTGGACTGAATTATGCCCCCCACTACAATCCATCTGTTGAAGCCTTAACCCCCAATAGGATTGTCTTTAAACAGTAGTTAAGGTTAAATGAGGCCTTGAGGGTGGGGCGCTAATCCAGTTGGACCAGTACCTGTATAAAAAGAGGATAGACACACCCAAGTGAGGACCATGAGATCATCTCCAAGTCTAGGAAAGAGCTGTCACCAGAAATCATTCCAGCTGTACCTTGATCTGGGACTGCTAACCTCTAGAACTGGGAGGCTCAGAGTTCTAGAGATAAAATAAAGCACAGATTGTTCAAAGTTTGTTGAAAGTTGGAGTGGATTATATTTAGATTTCTGACTTACAAAAGCAGTCAGATTTCCTTGGTTCTTCCATTTAGCTGAATACGTGTCCTTAATTATTGTTTTGGTGACAAATGCAGAATAGAATGGCATAACAAGAATCCCTGTGATATAATAAAGCACTGGTCTACTTTGTTTAAATTAATGATTCTGTTATACAAGGCCTTAGCTATCAATCCTATAGGAAAATATTTTGTTTTACTCTCTGATTTTCTCTTAGCAAACAATAATTCCGATTCTCATGAAAAAGTGGTGATACAGGCACCATAAAAATATTGCAGTCTATTTACTCAAATTACACATTATAAACAAATCAGAGAATTAAAAGGATAAGTCAGTGACTAAAAATAATTTCATGTTCTGATTATCCTGGCAGATCTAGCCTGTTGCTTAGCACTTACAAACATCAGCCTTTATATTACACTGTGGGTTATAAAAGTTCTTAATAGCAACGACTGACAGTATATGCCGTTTACCTTTATAAGCTCGTCACTAAGAAGTAGTACAATGCTATACAGCATACGTAATAGGAGAACAATTATAGATTTAATTATTTTAGCATCAAGGCTTTTCTCTGTTGTAAAGGACTTAGGAAGTCTATCTCAACTCATGTTTCACTTCTACTCTGAGATTTCCACTGTCGTGTATGAAAAGATAACATGAATAGCAACTAAGAACAAAGACTTCTGTCAGGCATATCTGGGTTTCAGTGTTTGTTTCACCACTTACATGCTGTGTGACATTAGGCAAGTCACTGAATTGTCCTGAGCATCATTTACCTCTTCTGTAAGATGGTATTCATGATAATAGCTTCCTCATGGGCTTGATAATAGGATCTGAGTAGATTATATTTATAAAATGTTGAATAGGCTGCTTAGCATTATTAGGAGCCTTCATGGAGCATTAACTGCTGTGATGATGAAAACTGAGAAGAAGAGTAAAAGGACAAATCTTTGACGTTGAAAATGAAGGTACTGTAAAGAACAGAAGAAATTGGTAGGTGGTCCACAGGAGGTGGGATATGAGATTGGCTAAGATTCATGTTTTTTGTAACAAAAGGATGAACAATGATAAAAGGTATATACCATTTCCTGCAATAGTCGATGGCCATGTCAAGGCTTGGTAGCCTTCTTTGCAAATGAACCAGGGCAATTTGGATATTGAGTACTGAGAAACTGGTAATCACAAATTCAGAGGAAACTAGCCCAGCTCCTTTATTTGGGGGACAAGAAAGTCAAATCTCAAAAGAATGGAGTGGCCTACTTAATATCACTCAGATAAACAGTGCTGGATCTGGGAACAGTCTGAGCCCTTCTATGACCCTATGCCTCACAGATTGTGTGTTTTGATCTATTTAATTAATTTATGAGCTATTAAGTATAATTTATTCCAGGTATTATTCTTGGTGCCGATAAAACAGTTATGATTAAAATAGATATGGTCACTATTATCACATTCTAATATAGCTGGCACTCCATAGATTTCTCATCAATGGATTTAACCAACAAAAGATCAAGAAAATTTGGGAAAGAATTCCAGAAAGTTTCAAGAAGAATGGTGCAATGATTTCATTCCTGACCTCAGTAGCCAGAGATCCTGGGACACCATTTGTCACTTGAGCGGCCTTAGACAAATCGCCTCTTGGCTGTAATTCCAAAGATTGGGGAAACATAATAGTAATCACTTGATTGAATACCAAAATAAAATAATGCCAGTAAGAAACTAATAGGCATTATTTCTACATTAATAATAAGGTTAAGATGTATGTATGGGACCAGCCTTCACTCCTAAATAGTGTTTTGCTATCTCCATCTCTTTTTTGGAGAAATGGACCTAACAAAACAGAATGAAGCATTGAGTTTCTGTCTATCTTTCTTAATTAAGTCTAGACTATGACATCATTCAAAGGCAGGTCTGGAGCCCAGCTGTGCCACTGGTGTAACCATATTATTTATCCTCTTCAAAGCTACTTTATAAAGAAATTTAATAATATGAAGCCTGCAGTTCTGTTGTGAGGATGTGGAGGTGTCATATCTGACTGACAGGCACAGTGCTTGTGTTGCGGGAAAGAGAATGGGGTGAGAGAGGATAGTCACATCCCAGGTCACACCTCCGTCCCTGGGAAAGCCACCAAGTGTGAGTTCTTGCCTTTACACAGGAAAGAATTCAAGAACAAGGTACAATAAAGTGAAAGAAGGTTTATTCAGAGAAGAAATACACTCCATAGACAGAGCATGGGCCATCTTGAAAGTCAGGAGAGGCCCCAGGGTACAGGGTTGTCAATTTTTATAGGGGTGGGTAATTAGGTTAATAAGTGGGAGTATTCCAGTTATTGGGAGGAAGTAGTGGGGATTTCCAGGGATTAGGCCACCCACTTTAAAAAAAAATTATTGGAAGATAATTGCTTTACGATATGTGCTGGTTTCTGCCATACATCATTATGAATTGGTCCTAGCCTCAGAAGTGTCAAATGCACCTGTGGGGGTGTCTTTAGCTTGCTGCTGTGTTACAATGAGCATATACAGAGGCTCAAGGTCTAGTGAACTTGTACACCATCTTGGACCTAGTCGGTTCTAGCCAGTTTACATTGTGTCCTTGAGCTAAGTCATTCTCTTAAAGGTTGTGCCCTGCCTCTTTGCTGTCTCTCTTGCACACAATAGATTCTTTATAAAGAACAGTCCTCTCAGACTTCCCAGCTAAAGAGTCAGAAATATTTCAGGCATCTGGGTTTTGTGTTCCCATTCCCTTCCTGCAAAAGGTTACAGACCTCAATCTTGTTATCTGCCTAAAAGGACAGCTGAGAGAGTGTAACCAAAGGGTGTACCCTGAGCAGAGAGATTACTCTACAAGCATTGCTAACTAGGTATAAAACTGTTTATGAAATAATTGAAGAAATGAAAGAAGAGTCTTGAGGTTTCATGGAGGTGGTGAGTTCAGAAGGGGAAAGGAAGAGAGTGGAATTCTTAACAGTGGATACAGAAGGGAAAGGGAAGGGATTGGAATTCTAAACACTGAGAAGCATGGAGGAGGGACACTGAAGAGCTGAAGTTTAGGCATCTGAGGAGGAGGTGCTGCTCTCCTGGTTGGTGAGCCTGGCTCCATGCCTGTGACCTGTGGGGCCAGGACTCTGTTCCCCGAGGGAAGGATTCTGGTAATTCTCCAGGGGGAATGACTAAGCAGCAAGGGCTTGCCCTAAAAAGCAGAAAGAACTACCAATGGGTCTCTGCTCCTGTTCTGGGAGGGAAATGCTGCTGAAGGTGTGAAGATGTATACCCAGAGTGTTTGCAGGAGCACGAAGCAGGCAAGGAATTTGGAAGAAGGGGAAGGAGCCAGGAAGTCCCTTCTTCCTTCTTCAATCTTACAGTCTCCTTCCAGCACCCACTGCTGGGGTTGACCAGGAGCAATGGGAAATGGAGACCATGAAATTGGAACACTATCTCAGGTTCAGATGTCCTTGTGATGAGTTTTATCCCCTTTTCCAAAACTAGCTTTTACACTCTGATTTCCATCTTCTGTTAAACTCCTAGATTCCTTTTCTGAAGAGTCAAATGCACCTGTGGGGGTGTCTTTAGCTTGCTGCTGTGTTACAATGAGCATATACAGAGGCTCAAGGTCTAGTGAACTTGTACACCATCTTGGACCTAGTCGGTTCTAGCCAGTTTACATTGTGTCCTTGAGCTAAGTCATTCTCTTAAAGGTTGTGCCCTGCCTCTTTGCTGTCTCTCTTGCACACAATAGATTCTTTATAAAGAACAGTCCTCTCAGACTTCCCAGCTAAAGAGTCAGAAATATTTCAGGCATCTGGGTTTTGTGTTCCCATTCCCTTCCTGCAAAAGGTTACAGACCTCAATCTTGTTATCTGCCTAAAAGGACAGCTGAGAGAGTGTAACCAAAGGGTGTACCCTGAGCAGAGAGATTACTCTACAAGCATTGCTAACTAGGTATAAAACTGTTTATGAAATAATTGAAGAAATGAAAGAAGAGTCTTGAGGTTTCATGGAGGTGGTGAGTTCAGAAGGGGAAAGGAAGAGAGTGGAATTCTTAACAGTGGATACAGAAGGGAAAGGGAAGGGATTGGAATTCTAAACACTGAGAAGCATGGAGGAGGGACACTGAAGAGCTGAAGTTTAGGCATCTGAGGAGGAGGTGCTGCTCTCCTGGTTGGTGAGCCTGGCTCCATGCCTGTGACCTGTGGGGCCAGGACTCTGTTCCCCGAGGGAAGGATTCTGGTAATTCTCCAGGGGGAATGACTAAGCAGCAAGGGCTTGCCCTAAAAAGCAGAAAGAACTACCAATGGGTCTCTGCTCCTGTTCTGGGAGGGAAATGCTGCTGAAGGTGTGAAGATGTATACCCAGAGTGTTTGCAGGAGCACGAAGCAGGCAAGGAATTTGGAAGAAGGGGAAGGAGCCAGGAAGTCCCTTCTTCCTTCTTCAATCTTACAGTCTCCTTCCAGCACCCACTGCTGGGGGGTTGACCAGGGAGCAATGGGAAATGGAGACCATGAAATTGGAACACTATCTCAGGTTCAGATGTCCTTGTGATGAGTTTTATCCCCCTTTTCCAAAACTAGCTTTTACACTCTGATTTCCATCTTCTGTTCTATAAATACTTCCTAGATTCCTTTTCTGAAGAGCTTAATGTAAAAAAGGACAAAAACAGGACTTACTTTTCAGTACCTTTATATTCATCGCAGTCTTGAAAGGGAGGAGTTGCCCCTCAAATATTTACCAATGGGCACCACCAATTTGGTACTTATATTATGTAAAAAGGGGGAGGAAGTAATGGAAGAGTAGGGGCAAACTCCTCTGTATCCTGTGGAGGGAGGCAGATATTGTTGTTAAAAATGACAGGGGTCAAGTGTCTCTTGCAAGGGATAAAAATAGTCTCATCATTAGTTACATAATATATTACAGTAGATAATACCTATTTTAATATATTATTTTAGTTGATCCACATATAATTATGTGACCTAGTTAATACTAACAACTATACAGATGAGGAAACAGAGACTTAAAGTTTATGTGACCTACATATGATTACCCATATAAGATATGATGGGGATGTAGAGAGACATCTAAAAGAGTATGAATTTGAAGTCAGACCATCCATATGTGAATTTTGGTTCTTTCTGTCATTTACCACTTGAGAGACCTAAGTGATAGTATGATTGCCTTAAACTCAGTTTTTGACATAAATAAAGATATGATCTATCCTTCTTTATATTGTTATAAAATTAAGTGATAAACAGACATTTAAATTGGCTAATACAAGTGGTAACATGATTACTCAGATAAGATATGAGTGGGAATGGGCTGTGTTGGCATGACAACACCTGTTGTCTTATTTATTTTTGTAGTTTTTGTTGTAATAATTGTTATTTTGGTATTGACAAGGAAAGTGATAATGGTTTGCTAAAATTTAAACCCAGGACTTTTGTTTTAAGATATTACACTCTTCATAAACACAGTTTCCTCGCTCCTCTGTCTTTCTCATGCACTAGGCAGGAGAGTTTACATTTGATTTTTATCTGCTTTTAAATATAATCAAAGCTTTATGTTCATACCAATTACAACATTTAGATTTAGCACATAGATTCTCCTTCCAGCACCCACTGTTGCAAAAGGGGCCATGAAATTGGAACACTATCTCAGGTTCAGATGTCCTTGTGATGAGTTTTATCCCCTTTTCCAAAACTAGCTTTTACACTCTGATTTCCATCTTCTGTTCTATAAATACTTCCTAGATTCCTTTTCTGAAGAGCTTAATGTAAAAAAGGACAAAAACAGGACTTACTTTTCAGTACCTTTATATTCATCGCAGTCTTGAAAGGGAGGAGTTGCCCCTCAAATATTTACCAATGGGCACCACCAATTTGGTACTTATATTATGTAAAAAGGGGGAGGAAGTAATGGAAGAGTAGGGGCAAACTCCTCTGTATCCTGTGGAGGGAGGCAGATATTGTTGTTAAAAATGACAGGGGTCAAGTGTCTCTTGCAAGGGATAAAAATAGTCTCATCATTAGTTACATAATATATTACAGTAGATAATACCTATTTTAATATATTATTTTAGTTGATCCACATATAATTATGTGACCTAGTTAATACTAACAACTATACAGATGAGGAAACAGAGACTTAAAGTTTATGTGACCTACATATGATTACCCATATAAGATATGATGGGGATGTAGAGAGACATCTAAAAGAGTATGAATTTGAAGTCAGACCATCCATATGTGAATTTTGGTTCTTTCTGTCATTTACCACTTGAGAGACCTAAGTGATAGTATGATTGCCTTAAACTCAGTTTTTGACATAAATAAAGATATGATCTATCCTTCTTTATATTGTTATAAAATTAAGTGATAAACAGACATTTAAATTGGCTAATACAAGTGGTAACATGATTACTCAGATAAGATATGAGTGGGAATGGGCTGTGTTGGCATGACAACACCTGTTGTCTTATTTATTTTTGTAGTTTTTGTTGTAATAATTGTTATTTTGGTATTGACAAGGAAAGTGATAATGGTTTGCTAAAATTTAAACCCAGGACTTTTGTTTTAAGATATTACACTCTTCATAAACACAGTTTCCCCTGCGCTCCTCTGTCTTTCTCATGCACTAGGCAGGAGAGTTTACATTTGATTTTTATCTGCTTTTAAATATAATCAAAGCTTTATGTTCATACCAATTACAACATTTAGATTTGCAGCACCATCAAGCATTCTTTAGTGTTTATGTGTTTAAGAAAAGACTGAGGGCTAACTAGTTATATTGCATACAAACTAAAACCAAAACAACCCTCTTTCTTGCAAGATAAGCAGAGAAAACCCCATTAGCAACACAATGCTCAGTCAAGCAGACAGGCCTAGCACATCAGGGTGTGTAATTGAAAGAGCTACTGATATGGAAACCAAAAAAGTATGTAACTTCTGTTACTCATGCCGTAACTGCTAAGCACAAAACAAAAATCACCTAGAAGGTACCAAAGCGTACATGGAACTCTTTAGAGGCATAGCAATGAACTTCGCCTCAGCAGTAAGGATACTATGTGTGAATGCAGCTCAGGCAAAATCTGTTTTCTTTTCAGGGCTTAACTGATTATGCATTGTGAAGACCTTTGTCCCAAATAAAATTAGAAGTCGAGTTAGTGATACTCCAGGCAGCTCGCACTGATAATTACCTCTCCTACAGTCATGACTTTTCAATGCCAGAACCTTCACTTTCCATTTGCTTATTAGAGGTTTCAAAAGGTTATATGTGTTGTTGCACTTTTGAGAAGCTGTTTAAATGTTTGTGTCATTGAGGCTACAATTCACAAAATATTTAATCAGTATCTACAGTTGTGATAATAGCTGCTGTTTGTTGAACATCAGAAGGCATCAGGATAAATGGGGATCCTCTGCGCATATTCTCTCTAATCCTGAGAAAGACTTTTCTAGGTATTTAGAGACTTATTTTGCAGATAAGGAAACGGAGCCTTCCTGTTAATGAACTTGCCCAAAGTTACACAATTACTAAATAGCAAAGGTAGGTGTCAGGTCTGTCTCTCTGATCTCAAACCCTTCATTCTTTTTTTTTTTTTGTCCTAATGTATTTATTTTTAATTGAGGGTTAATTGATTTACAATATTGTGTTGGTTTCTGCCATGCATTAACATGAGCCATCCATAGGTGTCCATATATAGAGGGAGATATAGATATGTTCCCTCCCTTCCATTTACATTTGATTTTTATCTGCTTTTAAATATAATCAAAGCTTTATGTTCATACCAATTACAACATTTAGATTTGCAGCACCATCAAGCATTCTTTAGTGTTTATGTGTTTAAGAAAAGACTGAGGGCTAACTAGTTATATTGCATACAAACTAAAACCAAAACAACCCTCTTTCTTGCAAGATAAGCAGAGAAAACCCCATTAGCAACACAATGCTCAGTCAAGCAGACAGGCCTAGCACATCAGGGTGTGTAATTGAAAGAGCTACTGATATGGAAACCAAAAAAGTATGTAACTTCTGTTACTCATGCCGTAACTGCTAAGCACAAAACAAAAATCACCTAGAAGGTACCAAAGCGTACATGGAACTCTTTAGAGGCATAGCAATGAACTTCGCCTCAGCAGTAAGGATACTATGTGTGAATGCAGCTCAGGCAAAATCTGTTTTCTTTTCAGGGCTTAACTGATTATGCATTGTGAAGACCTTTGTCCCAAATAAAATTAGAAGTCGAGTTAGTGATACTCCAGGCAGCTCGCACTGATAATTACCTCTCCTACAGTCATGACTTTTCAATGCCAGAACCTTCACTTTCCATTTGCTTATTAGAGGTTTCAAAAGGTTATATGTGTTGTTGCACTTTTGAGAAGCTGTTTAAATGTTTGTGTCATTGAGGCTACAATTCACAAAATATTTAATCAGTATCTACAGTTGTGATAATAGCTGCTGTTTGTTGAACATCAGAAGGCATCAGGATAAATGGGGATCCTCTGCGCATATTCTCTCTAATCCTGAGAAAGACTTTTCTAGGTATTTAGAGACTTATTTTGCAGATAAGGAAACGGAGCCTTCCTGTTAATGAACTTGCCCAAAGTTACACAATTACTAAATAGCAAAGGTAGGTGTCAGGTCTGTCTCTCTGATCTCAAACCCTTCATTCTTTTTTTTTTTTTGTCCTAATGTATTTATTTTTAATTGAGGGTTAATTGATTTACAATATTGTGTTGGTTTCTGCCATGCATTAACATGAGCCATCCATAGGTGTCCATATATAGAGGGAGATATAGATATGTTCCCTCCCTTCCATAGGAATATTTATATACATTCCCTCCCTTTTGAACCTCCTCCCCACCTCCCACCCCAACTCGCCCCTCTAGGTTGTCACAGAGCACCAGATTTGAGCTCCCTGTATCGTAGAGCAAATTCCCACTGTTGTTGGGAATGTAAACCAATATAGCTGCTATGGAGATCACTATGGAGATTCCATTAAAAAAATAGGAATAAATCTACCATATAACCCTGCAATTCCATCACTGAGCATATACTCTGAAGAAACCATAACTGAAAAAGACACACATATCCCAATGTTGCAGCACCGTTTCCAGTGGCTAAGACAGCTAAGCAGCCCAGATGTACATCGACAGATGAATAGATAAATAAGCTGTTGTACGTATATGCAATGAAATATTACTCAGCCATAAAAAAGAATGCATTTGAATCAGTTCTTGTGAGATGGATAAATCTAGAGCCTGTTATACAGAGTGAAGTAAGTCAGAAAGATAAAAACAAATACCATGTATTAACACATACATACAGAATCTAGAAAGATGGTGTTGATGAACCTATATGCAGGCCAGCAATGGAGATGTAGACATACTGGAGACATGGGGGAAGGAGCAGTTGGGAAGAACTGGAAGAATAGCACTGAAGCATATATATTGCCATGTGCAGACTAGATAGCTGGTAAGAATTTCCTGTATAAAACTCTGCATTCTTCAAAGTCTATTGTTTTATCTCTAGGCACATAATGTCCCCCATGGAGTAACAACAAATACAGTGCTTTCATTGGGAATACAATGCTATGTCATGGGAAAGTGTCTTTAAGTTCTACTCTTTGCCCGTCAAAAATGACCTTGGACCCATACAGATTGTTTCCTCACCACTTAACAGCTAAGGTGCTTTGGGCATGCTTCTTTCCTCTAGTGTAGGTGTCGGTGCTGCCACTTCTATCAGAGAGGCCTGCGCTGGGCATTAAATGGAGAAGCTCTGCCGTGTACTTCTACCATGTGTGTGTTTGTTTGTTCATCCCTTTAGCAAGCTTTCTATGAACGCCTGGTTATTACTGCCATCATAGGTGTCCATATATAGAGGGAGATATAGATATGTTCCTCCCTTCCATAGGAATATTTATATACATTCCCTCCCTTTGAACCTCCTCCCCACCTCCCACCCCAACTCGCCCCTCTAGGTTGTCACAGAGCACCAGATTTGAGCTCCCTGTATCGTAGAGCAAATTCCCACTGTTGTTGGGAATGTAAACCAATATAGCTGCTATGGAGATCACTATGGAGATTCCATTAAAAAAATAGGAATAAATCTACCATATAACCCTGCAATTCCATCACTGAGCATATACTCTGAAGAAACCATAACTGAAAAAGACACACATATCCCAATGTTGCAGCACCGTTTCCAGTGGCTAAGACAGCTAAGCAGCCCAGATGTACATCGACAGATGAATAGATAAATAAGCTGTTGTACGTATATGCAATGAAATATTACTCAGCCATAAAAAAGAATGCATTTGAATCAGTTCTTGTGAGATGGATAAATCTAGAGCCTGTTATACAGAGTGAAGTAAGTCAGAAAGATAAAAACAAATACCATGTATTAACACATACATACAGAATCTAGAAAGATGGTGTTGATGAACCTATATGCAGGCCAGCAATGGAGATGTAGACATACTGGAGACATGGGGGAAGGAGCAGTTGGGAAGAACTGGAAGAATAGCACTGAAGCATATATATTGCCATGTGCAGACTAGATAGCTGGTAAGAATTTCCTGTATAAAACTCTGCATTCTTCAAAGTCTATTGTTTTATCTCTAGGCACATAATGTCCCCCATGGAGTAACAACAAATACAGTGCTTTCATTGGGAATACAATGCTATGTCATGGGAAAGTGTCTTTAAGTTCTACTCTTTGCCCGTCAAAAATGACCTTGGACCCATACAGATTGTTTCCTCACCACTTAACAGCTAAGGTGCTTTGGGCATGCTTCTTTCCTCTAGTGTAGGTGTCGGTGCTGCCACTTCTATCAGAGAGGCCTGCGCTGGGCATTAAATGGAGAAGCTCTGCCGTGTACTTCTACCATGTGTGTGTTTGTTTGTTCATCCCTTTAGCAAGCTTTCTATGAACGCCTGGTTGAGGGGAGCGCATGCTGGGCTAGGCTCATACTAAGTAATTAATAAATGCTCTTTCCCTTAGCACTTCCATCTTAGAAAGTTTTTATCATGTCCTAAAAGTCATACTACTCAGTTTGGTGCTGAAGTCCCCAAATCCAAGATCAGAGAAAGGAATTTTGATGAGCAGACTTCTGTGAAAGGGAGAATGACTCTTCGAATGTGTTCCCCTTCATGAAGAAAAAATGCATTCATTTTGCATTGTGGATATTGATACTAAAAAAAAAACAAAAAACAAAAAACAAAAAACAAAATCACATAAGAGAAAGGACATTGTTCCACCAAACTGAAAACTGTGCCGTATTTAGTAACAACAATTCATGGTAAAGTTCAGTCACATACATGAAAGCCTTTTGAATATTTTAACTGATTCAATTTTGAGATAAAATTGTTCTAATGAATATTCAGCCATTGTGTCTGGTGTGGTTTTGTCTCTTAAGTGTTTCTAATGTCACATTAGTCACTGGTTTATAAACGTGCCGTGGCATTTCTCTCTGGCCTCTGGCCATTTGAACACACTTGAAACCTACCAATGAGAAATCTAAACCTGTGACTTGCTGAATACAGAGCAAAACTTTCTCCTCCTTGGATCCTCGAAAGTCAAAGCTCTCAAGGGAGTGGATTTCGAGGAATATAAATTCTCACTCATAATGTCAGAAGGCTCAAAGGGAGGTTTTAAACCATCTGTTCCAACACCTCATTTCATAAATGAGAAATCTGTGGCCTAGAGAGACTGACTGGCTTATCCCGTCCCGAAACTAATTGTCCAGAATTGGCAATTTTGGTGACAAGAGTGAACAGATTGAAATATACAGTTATGCTAATGAAGTAGGTGGGAGGGGTAGAGGAGAGAAGAGAGAAGAAGGAGAGGTGTGACCCTGTCCAGAAGCTTCATAACAGACTCTTTGCCCGTCAAAATGACCTTGGACCCATACAGATTGTTTCCTCACCACTTAACAGCTAAGGTGCTTTGGGCATGCTTCTTTCCTCTAGTGTAGGTGTCGGTGCTGCCACTTCTATCAGAGAGGCCTGCGCTGGGCATTAAATGGAGAAGCTCTGCCGTGTACTTCTACCATGTGTGTGTTTGTTTGTTCATCCCTTTAGCAAGCTTTCTATGAACGCCTGGTTGAGGGGAGCGCATGCTGGGCTAGGCTCATACTAAGTAATTAATAAATGCTCTTTCCCTTAGCACTTCCATCTTAGAAAGTTTTATCATGTCCTAAAAGTCATACTACTCAGTTTGGTGCTGAAGTCCCCAAATCCAAGATCAGAGAAAGGAATTTTGATGAGCAGACTTCTGTGAAAGGGAGAATGACTCTTCGAATGTGTTCCCCTTCATGAAGAAAAAATGCATTCATTTTGCATTGTGGATATTGATACTAAAAAAAAAACAAAAAACAAAAAACAAAAAACAAAATCACATAAGAGAAAGGACATTGTTCCACCAAACTGAAAACTGTGCCGTATTTAGTAACAACAATTCATGGTAAAGTTCAGTCACATACATGAAAGCCTTTTGAATATTTTAACTGATTCAATTTTGAGATAAAATTGTTCTAATGAATATTCAGCCATTGTGTCTGGTGTGGTTTTGTCTCTTAAGTGTTTCTAATGTCACATTAGTCACTGGTTTATAAACGTGCCGTGGCATTTCTCTCTGGCCTCTGGCCATTTGAACACACTTGAAACCTACCAATGAGAAATCTAAACCTGTGACTTGCTGAATACAGAGCAAAACTTTCTCCTCCTTGGATCCTCGAAAGTCAAAGCTCTCAAGGGAGTGGATTTCGAGGAATATAAATTCTCACTCATAATGTCAGAAGGCTCAAAGGGAGGTTTTAAACCATCTGTTCCAACACCTCATTTCATAAATGAGAAATCTGTGGCCTAGAGAGACTGACTGGCTTATCCCGTCCCGAAACTAATTGTCCAGAATTGGCAATTTTGGTGACAAGAGTGAACAGATTGAAATATACAGTTATGCTAATGAAGTAGGTGGGAGGGGTAGAGGGAGAGAAGAGAGAAGAAGGAGAGGGTGTGACCCTGGACCTCAGCCGTCAACTCCACTGCCAGGAGACTCTGTGTGGAGTGAGGGTGCACCAGTCCATCGGCTGGTGCTCAGGCTCTTTCCATTACAACATGCTGTCACTCCATATGCGAAAACTCTAAGTCCTAATTGCTTAATTTAAGATCTAAATGCAGTCTCTCGTTCACTTTGTATGGCCACTTCTTCTGTTAAATATCCTTAGAAAGTCAGTGTAGCAAAGGTGCACAACTTCTTGTGTTTTTCAGTAACTAGGTGATTGACGTTCAGCAGCTATGTCTCACTGCTGCTCATGGAAGAGTGTAAGAAATGGCACACGGCACTGGCACTCATAACAGAATACAATGTTAAAGCTTAAAGGAGTAGATTCAATATGGAGTCAGGTTTGTTCTTCTCTAAAACATTACCTGTGGCCTGAAGTGCTGCATTCAGGACTTATGCAAAAGACTTATGTCCCTGGATCTGGGTATATAGAATCCCCAGTCAGTTTTAGAACTGATGATGAACTGCCCACCCCGTCTTCTCCTCTCCTTTTTGAAGTTCCTAGTAGATTCAATTTGAGGAGCAAGTTCCAGCTTTTTTTCTGGTCACATTGCTTTTAGGCAGCCATCTTTCGCTCTTTGATCTTTTCCTCTGATGGTGCAAAAGGAAACAGAATGAACCTGTAGAAGAAGAGACGTTGGGTCCTTGTCAGTTCTCACTGCTACCTCTAGTTTCTTTTACCTTGTGACCCGATTATAGCTCCTAAAGACCCGATAATTTTCCTCTCTGGCAAGAGCCCCATTTTCACAGTGGCCCATGTGCCTTCCTCAGAGCCGAACAAGGAGGGTCAACAGAGCTCAGCTATTAAATGTGTGATCAGTCAGTCACTGCCAGAATGGGAAGACAGTTACCACCAGGAATATTCTCATCGAGAAATCAATACAAGAGCAACACGTATATGCTCTGAAACAACAAAAGTGTCCTGAAGGCAGGTAGCTCCATCTCAAGTCTTGGGCCCAGAGATGTCTTAAATCTTGCTTCATAAGCCCCTGACTTGGCCTGGCTAAAAATGTCTTTCAGGAAGCCATGCCTTGGTCCTGGTTCTCAAGTGTCTGAGTTGGTTATGTCCTTAGGTTTGAAACAGCAAATGAATATATGACAATGAAACCGAAAATACCCAAAGTAAAAATTTAATTTGCATCACTGTTTTCAAAGGTATGAAGTATAAGACAGCATGGTAGGTTTTGGGAAAGAGCAGTTGGCCCAAAGTTGCATAAAAGATCTCTGAAAGGGAAGTGTCAGTTGTTGAGGGTTAAAAAAAAAAAAAAAAGATTAGATCATGAAGTCCTTGAAAATCATTATGAGATTTGGACAGCATCAACAATCAATTGGTATTAATATAGGTTTTCAGTCAAGGAGTTTACATGATCAGATCTGCATTTCTATAAAGACTAATCAGGTACAATATGAAGAATAGATTACAATGTAGGGTCTTGTTCTTCTCTAAAACATTACCTGTGGCCTGAAGTGCTGCATTCAGGACTTATGCAAAAGACTTATGTCCCTGGATCTGGGTATATAGAATCCCCAGTCAGTTTTAGAACTGATGATGAACTGCCCACCCCGTCTTCTCCTCTCCTTTTTGAAGTTCCTAGTAGATTCAATTTGAGGAGCAAGTTCCAGCTTTTTTTCTGGTCACATTGCTTTTAGGCAGCCATCTTTCGCTCTTTGATCTTTTCCTCTGATGGTGCAAAAGGAAACAGAATGAACCTGTAGAAGAAGAGACGTTGGGTCCTTGTCAGTTCTCACTGCTACCTCTAGTTTCTTTTACCTTGTGACCCGATTATAGCTCCTAAAGACCCGATAATTTTCCTCTCTGGCAAGAGCCCCATTTTCACAGTGGCCCATGTGCCTTCCTCAGAGCCGAACAAGGAGGGTCAACAGAGCTCAGCTATTAAATGTGTGATCAGTCAGTCACTGCCAGAATGGGAAGACAGTTACCACCAGGAATATTCTCATCGAGAAATCAATACAAGAGCAACACGTATATGCTCTGAAACAACAAAAGTGTCCTGAAGGCAGGTAGCTCCATCTCAAGTCTTGGGCCCAGAGATGTCTTAAATCTTGCTTCATAAGCCCCTGACTTGGCCTGGCTAAAATGTCTTTCAGGAAGCCATGCCTTGGTCCTGGTTCTCAAGTGTCTGAGTTGGTTATGTCCTTAGGTTTGAAACAGCAAATGAATATATGACAATGAAACCGAAAATACCCAAAGTAAAAATTTAATTTGCATCACTGTTTTCAAAGGTATGAAGTATAAGACAGCATGGTAGGTTTTGGGAAAGAGCAGTTGGCCCAAAGTTGCATAAAAGATCTCTGAAAGGGAAGTGTCAGTTGTTGAGGGTTAAAAAAAAAAAAAAAAGATTAGATCATGAAGTCCTTGAAAATCATTATGAGATTTGGACAGCATCAACAATCAATTGGTATTAATATAGGTTTTCAGTCAAGGAGTTTACATGATCAGATCTGCATTTCTATAAAGACTAATCAGGTACAATATGAAGAATAGATTACAATGTAGCTGGAAAAATGGGAATTTGGAGACCATATGAGAAGGAAATAGCAACCCACTCCAGTATTCTTGCCTAGAAAATTCCTGGACAGAGAAGCCTGGTGGGTTCCAGTCCATGGAGTCACATAGAGTCAGACATCACTTAGCCACTTTGGAATTAGCACTCTTCAACTTGCAGTCAAAGAAAACATTTCCTTGAGGCAGTTGGTTGGTAGTTTGCCCCTTTAGTGAATGAATTATATTTATCATCAAAGGACAGTATCTCAAAATTCAGGACCCTTGAGGTTGCTGAACAATGTTGCCTCACTGGGAGCCTGTGGAGGTTGTGGCGTGATTGAGGCAAAGTATGATGAAGAGATGGACTAAGGGTAAGGGAATGAGGCTGCTGAGAAGAGTTTACCACTCTTTAGGGTTAGGTGGGTGAGGTCTGATGAAATGTGGCTTAGAAGAAAAGAAAAGGAGGACAGAGACTAACACTGAGACCTCAGGTTTGGAAATGTGTCAGTTTCTAATAAATAACAAAGGGCTGAACCACCAGTGGCAGGGGTGTAGCTGAGCAGATATCCTAGTCCCAGGGCATCATTGCCTCTCATTCGTACAGCCTGAGAAACAAAGGGTGGGATCCTAAATGTTGAGACACTTTCCCTTGATGAGAAATATAGTTCATTCACCAAAGGGACAAACTACCAATCAGCTACCTCAAGGAAATGTTTTCTTTGACTGTAAAGTGAAGAGTATTAATTCCAAACTAGACAGTGGAAGATACAGGAACCCTGACTTGGCCTGGCTAAAATGTCTTTCAGGAAGCCATGCCTTGGTCCTGGTTCTCAAGTGTCTGAGTTGGTTATGTCCTTAGGTTTGAAACAGCAAATGAATATATGACAATGAAACCGAAAATACCCAAAGTAAAAATTTAATTTGCATCACTGTTTTCAAAGGTATGAAGTATAAGACAGCATGGTAGGTTTTGGGAAAGAGCAGTTGGCCCAAAGTTGCATAAAAGATCTCTGAAAGGGAAGTGTCAGTTGTTGAGGGTTAAAAAAAAAAAAAAAAGATTAGATCATGAAGTCCTTGAAAATCATTATGAGATTTGGACAGCATCAACAATCAATTGGTATTAATATAGGTTTTCAGTCAAGGAGTTTACATGATCAGATCTGCATTTCTATAAAGACTAATCAGGTACAATATGAAGAATAGATTACAATGTAGCTGGAAAAATGGGAATTTGGAGACCATATGAGAAGGAAATAGCAACCCACTCCAGTATTCTTGCCTAGAAAATTCCTGGACAGAGAAGCCTGGTGGGTTCCAGTCCATGGAGTCACATAGAGTCAGACATCACTTAGCCACTTTGGAATTAGCACTCTTCAACTTGCAGTCAAAGAAAACATTTCCTTGAGGCAGTTGGTTGGTAGTTTGCCCCTTTAGTGAATGAATTATATTTATCATCAAAGGACAGTATCTCAAAATTCAGGACCCTTGAGGTTGCTGAACAATGTTGCCTCACTGGGAGCCTGTGGAGGTTGTGGCGTGATTGAGGCAAAGTATGATGAAGAGATGGACTAAGGGTAAGGGAATGAGGCTGCTGAGAAGAGTTTACCACTCTTTAGGGTTAGGTGGGTGAGGTCTGATGAAATGTGGCTTAGAAGAAAAGAAAAGGAGGACAGAGACTAACACTGAGACCTCAGGTTTGGAAATGTGTCAGTTTCTAATAAATAACAAAGGGCTGAACCACCAGTGGCAGGGGTGTAGCTGAGCAGATATCCTAGTCCCAGGGCATCATTGCCTCTCATTCGTACAGCCTGAGAAACAAAGGGTGGGATCCTAAATGTTGAGACAC
The DNA here is from genome assembly GCA_022376925.1 of Tragulus kanchil. Classification (NCBI taxonomy): domain Eukaryota; kingdom Metazoa; phylum Chordata; class Mammalia; order Artiodactyla; family Tragulidae; genus Tragulus; species Tragulus kanchil. Next base: position 121,525,340 of record JAIOJX010000006.1, read on the forward strand.
TTTCCCTTGATGAGAAATATAGTTCATTCACCAAAGGGACAAACTACCAATCAGCTACCTCAAGGAAATGTTTTCTTTGACTGTAAAGTGAAGAGTATTAATTCCAAACTAGACAGTGGAAGATACAGGAACCCTGAGCTGGCTATAATCCTCATGTGTAACTGAAAAAAACTGCCTTGCCTATCTGCACAGTCATATTGGCATTCTTCCTCTAAGTCCATTCATGTACACTGTCTTTGATACATGCTTCCATTTTTGCTCCTGGTCTGCCCTCTAATTTTAGGACTAATTCATGAGGAAGACACCAGACCTTTCTCAATATACTAAAGTTGTCAAAGCGATGATTATGTGAGCTTTGGTTTTATTCAGGGAACAACATAAAGTCAGGATAAAGTTATGGTTCATCCCTAACATCCCTAAATGAATGCCGCTGATACCCTGGAGTCTAGTTCTTTCATTTACTTATATTCCACTGCCTGTCAAGTCATTAATATTACAGTTTCTCTTTTCAAACTAGAAGCATCAGCTTTGGAACCAAAGAGATCAGTGAACAGTGCATTCCCCATTAGAGATGACCTCAGAACTCACACGACCTGGCTTCAGTCCTGGTTTACTGCACAGTAATTGAGTGAGCTTGGGCAAATACTGGAAAAATATTTAAAAAATCTCACTTTTCTTACCTGTTACAAAAAGATGGAAATGCTTATCTCTCCATCATAAGGTTGTTAGGAATTTTAAATGGATATTAAATATTTAATGAAATAAACAAAACACTTAGAACAGTACCAATCACATTTATACATTCAGTTGTCTCTCAGGGGTATTTCAAAAAATGCATTCCAGCGTGTTCAATGGACCATTGCGGGTTAGGTGGGTGAGGTCTGATGAAATGTGGCTTAGAAGAAAAGAAAAGGAGGACAGAGACTAACACTGAGACCTCAGGTTTGGAAATGTGTCAGTTTCTAATAAATAACAAAGGGCTGAACCACCAGTGGCAGGGGTGTAGCTGAGCAGATATCCTAGTCCCAGGGCATCATTGCCTCTCATTCGTACAGCCTGAGAAACAAAGGGTGGGATCCTAAATGTTGAGACACTTTCCCTTGATGAGAAATATAGTTCATTCACCAAAGGGACAAACTACCAATCAGCTACCTCAAGGAAATGTTTTCTTTGACTGTAAAGTGAAGAGTATTAATTCCAAACTAGACAGTGGAAGATACAGGAACCCTGAGCTGGCTATAATCCTCATGTGTAACTGAAAAAAACTGCCTTGCCTATCTGCACAGTCATATTGGCATTCTTCCTCTAAGTCCATTCATGTACACTGTCTTTGATACATGCTTCCATTTTTGCTCCTGGTCTGCCCTCTAATTTTAGGACTAATTCATGAGGAAGACACCAGACCTTTCTCAATATACTAAAGTTGTCAAAGCGATGATTATGTGAGCTTTGGTTTTATTCAGGGAACAACATAAAGTCAGGATAAAGTTATGGTTCATCCCTAACATCCCTAAATGAATGCCGCTGATACCCTGGAGTCTAGTTCTTTCTTTTTACTTATATTCCACTGCCTGTCAAGTCATTAATATTACAGTTTCTCTTTTCAAACTAGAAGCATCAGCTTTGGAACCAAAGAGATCAGTGAACAGTGCATTCCCCATTAGAGATGACCTCAGAACTCACACGACCTGGCTTCAGTCCTGGTTTACTGCACAGTAATTGAGTGAGCTTGGGCAAATACTGGAAAAATATTTTAAAAATCTCACTTTTCTTACCTGTTACAAAAAGATGGAAATGCTTATCTCTCCATCATAAGGTTGTTAGGAATTTTAAATGGATATTAAATATTTAATGAAATAAACAAAACACTTAGAACAGTACCAATCACATTTATACATTCAGTTGTCTCTCAGTATTCACAAGGGATTAGTGTTCAAGGAGCCCCTGCCTTTATCAAAATCCATGGATGCTTAATTCCCATAGCCTTCCCTCTGAATTCGCTACTTTGCGGTCACAGATGCAACCGACCACTGATGGTGTAGTGCTGTGCAAATTTATTGAAAAACAAATCCTCATGGAGTTGAACCCGTGTAGTTCAAACTAGTGTTGTTCCAGGGTCACCTGTATATGTTATAGAGATTACCATACCTTATTACTTTATATTTATAGCTATTATGTAGATTTGGAACCTGCACTAATTAAACTCATCTACACAATGAGAGCTAATATACCCATGTCCCAGGTTTGTTGTAATAAGGGCATGGAAACAATAAATGAATTTAAAATCTAGTTAGCTGATTCCATTAAAATATAACCTGCATTAAAAGGAATTTTTGTCTTTTTTTTCCCATTGCTCTATATTTTGTCTAGAAAATTGCTGACCCTGAGAATGCATTCAATAAATGCTTGTTAAATAATTCAGTGATAGACACATAGTGCTTTATTTCCCATATCTCTGCTACCAATGATCTAGTTCAGATGTAGAGTAACTCTCTTTACCCTCTTTAAAACACTGTTGATTGCTCTAAGACCAGCATTGTTATGTATATTTTGACCACATTTTCTTTAACACTTCAAAAAGGCAAAATAAAACCCAGTCTCAAATGCCTTCATGATTTGATTCTGGTTTTTTTCCAGGGTTACATTTGATTATCTACCTTCAAGTTACCTATATAAGCTGAAACATTTTCTCTTCCACAAATATACTACCTGATTTCTTAGGCTTTAGGGTTTCTTCCCCATGTTCTTCTATCTAAATCTGTTCAACAGTTTAGGAACAGACTGCCTCCCTTCATGTCCCAGTCCTCCACAGCTCCATTCAAAGACACCATCTTCCCAAGAGATTGAATCCTTCTTTAAATGATTATAGCCCTTTATCGTTAAACTGTTTATGACATATGTTTTATACATTTAATTTTAAATATTTAATGAAATAAACAAAACACTTAGAACAGTACCAATCACATTTATACATTCAGTTGTCTCTCAGTATTCACAAGGGATTAGTGTTCAAGGAGCCCCTGCCTTTATCAAAATCCATGGATGCTTAATTCCCATAGCCTTCCCTCTGAATTCGCTACTTTGCGGTCACAGATGCAACCGACCACTGATGGTGTAGTGCTGTGCAAATTTATTGAAAAACAAATCCTCATGGAGTTGAACCCGTGTAGTTCAAACTAGTGTTGTTCCAGGGTCACCTGTATATGTTATAGAGATTACCATACCTTATTACTTTATATTTATAGCTATTATGTAGATTTGGAACCTGCACTAATTAAACTCATCTACACAATGAGAGCTAATATACCCATGTCCCAGGTTTGTTGTAATAAGGGCATGGAAACAATAAATGAATTTAAAATCTAGTTAGCTGATTCCATTAAAATATAACCTGCATTAAAAGGAATTTTTGTCTTTTTTTTCCCATTGCTCTATATTTTGTCTAGAAAATTGCTGACCCTGAGAATGCATTCAATAAATGCTTGTTAAATAATTCAGTGATAGACACATAGTGCTTTATTTCCCATATCTCTGCTACCAATGATCTAGTTCAGATGTAGAGTAACTCTCTTTACCCTCTTTAAAACACTGTTGATTGCTCTAAGACCAGCATTGTTATGTATATTTTGACCACATTTTCTTTAACACTTCAAAAAGGCAAAATAAAACCCAGTCTCAAATGCCTTCATGATTTGATTCTGGTTTTTTTCCAGGGTTACATTTGATTATCTACCTTCAAGTTACCTATATAAGCTGAAACATTTTCTCTTCCACAAATATACTACCTGATTTCTTAGGCTTTAGGGTTTCTTCCCCATGTTCTTCTATCTAAATCTGTTCAACAGTTTAGGAACAGACTGCCTCCCTTCATGTCCCAGTCCTCCACAGCTCCATTCAAAGACACCATCTTCCCAAGAGATTGAATCCTTCTTTAAATGATTATAGCCCTTTATCGTTAAACTGTTTATGACATATGTTTTATACATTTAATTTTAAATACATAGTTTACCTCCAATGCTAGGCTATAAAGATTTGGAGAAAAAATCTATTTTCTGTGTTTTTGTGCCTCCATGGTGTATAGTATAGGATCTTCCACAGCATTTGAGTTAATAAATATTGTTGATGAAGTGACTGAAGGACTTACTGACTGAATGAATGAATAGGTTGTTCCATTAATTAATCAATTCATTAAATGAAAAAAACCCTTCAACTTCTAGTACTACTTCTGCTAGGTAACACTCTTTAAACTGGAGGGAAACTGATTCATCATTTTAACAGTCATTCATTTATCCTCATTAATATTATGCCCATATAACCTCCCTATTGTTAAGTCTGTCAAAATAAGCCCCATTCTACTTTTCGAAGATAAGTCAAAAGTTGATTATACCTAAAGATAAATCAGTGGGACTAAAGGAAATTTGTGTATCAAAAAGCTTTGGAATATCTTCATTAGGTACCATTTAAGTATTAAAAGCTACTTAATAAAAAGCTGCCTTGCTCATTGTAAATTTTTTTAAAGAGAGGTTTATTATTTATGAACTATTCAGAGCATATCTATCCCCCAATACATATTTAAAAGATGTATTTCCAACTTATAATTTTAGAGCTACTTAACATTCATGGAAATTCCTGATACCCACAATGATGAAGAATATTCCATCTGCAAAAACATTTTGATACTCAAAATGTCTAGGTGAAGGATTATTGGTTATTCAGAGACAAGAAACTACCATATTTCTTCATAATTAGCCATTTCTTATGATTTGATTCTGGTTTTTCCAGGGTTACATTTGATTATCTACCTTCAAGTTACCTATATAAGCTGAAACATTTTCTCTTCCACAAATATACTACCTGATTTCTTAGGCTTTAGGGTTTCTTCCCCATGTTCTTCTATCTAAATCTGTTCAACAGTTTAGGAACAGACTGCCTCCCTTCATGTCCCAGTCCTCCACAGCTCCATTCAAAGACACCATCTTCCCAAGAGATTGAATCCTTCTTTAAATGATTATAGCCCTTTATCGTTAAACTGTTTATGACATATGTTTTATACATTTAATTTTAAATACATAGTTTACCTCCAATGCTAGGCTATAAAGATTTGGAGAAAAAATCTATTTTCTGTGTTTTTGTGCCTCCATGGTGTATAGTATAGGATCTTCCACAGCATTTGAGTTAATAAATATTGTTGATGAAGTGACTGAAGGACTTACTGACTGAATGAATGAATAGGTTGTTCCATTAATTAATCAATTCATTAAATGAAAAAAACCCTTCAACTTCTAGTACTACTTCTGCTAGGTAACACTCTTTAAACTGGAGGGAAACTGATTCATCATTTTAACAGTCATTCATTTATCCTCATTAATATTATGCCCATATAACCTCCCTATTGTTAAGTCTGTCAAAATAAGCCCCATTCTACTTTTCGAAGATAAGTCAAAAGTTGATTATACCTAAAGATAAATCAGTGGGACTAAAGGAAATTTGTGTATCAAAAAGCTTTGGAATATCTTCATTAGGTACCATTTAAGTATTAAAAGCTACTTAATAAAAAGCTGCCTTGCTCATTGTAAATTTTTTTAAAGAGAGGTTTATTATTTATGAACTATTCAGAGCATATCTATCCCCCAATACATATTTAAAAGATGTATTTCCAACTTATAATTTTAGAGCTACTTAACATTCATGGAAATTCCTGATACCCACAATGATGAAGAATATTCCATCTGCAAAAACATTTTGATACTCAAAATGTCTAGGTGAAGGATTATTGGTTATTCAGAGACAAGAAACTACCATATTTCTTCATAATTAGCCATTTCTTATTATAAAATCTACTAATGTTTTCCTGTAAAACAGCTCTTATTAATCCTTCAAAACTGCATTGTCCTTAGAATGTATTAGATTTATAGTAACTTTTCACTTAATGACTCTAAAAATGAGTAGAAAAAATTTGTTTCATACATATGAGCATATATGTATTAACTCAAATTCAGAATATATTGAGCAGTCCTACTTACAAGTCAGTAAGACAGTTGGTCTTACTGACCAATTTTAAAAAATGGGCAAAAGGCTTGAACAGACACTTCACAAACAGAGTATTCAAATGGCCAGTAGTCATGTAAAATGGTGCTCAGTATCATCACTCATCAAGGAAATGAAAATAAAATCCACAGTCACGTACCACTGTAAATCCACTTAAATGGCTGACATCCAAAGATAATGCAAGGTACTAGAGTTACAATGGTAAATAATAAAATGCAATGTCTGCCCTCATGATGCCTAAAATACATAGAATGATTCTGAAAGTAAAAAGCCAATAAAATTACTGTGTGATCAGCTTTATGATAGAGAAGTAACAATTGCTGTGGAAAGCAGAAAACAACATTATTTTTCTTTGCTACAAAACTGTATAATAGACAATTCAGGACAGGGTAGATAATTGCAAAGGAAGGTGGATCAAAGCATAAAATTAAAAATAATTTTTTTGCAAGAATGCCACCTTGGAATTCTCAAACCATTAAAATTCATATGCAGTTCCCTTGTACTATTCCAGTAAGAGAGCATTCGTAATTTAAGCCCACCACCAGATTTTTTTTTTTTTTTAGGTCCGCTACTGTTGCAAACTGTGTTCAAGGAAATTAAATGGCAGGCTAATTACAGCAGTCCCCATTGTGGTAATTAGCTTGCATTCATGCCTCCCTGGTGCTTCCACTAAGTATGTGGGTCTCCTTTGAATCAAAACTTCTTTTATATTCTCAGAATTCTTATCGGTGTGAACCTTGATGTCATTTAGGTAAGAAACATTCTATAGAGAATAGAGAAAAATTTCCTTTGTACCTGTAGACTTTTTTAAACTGATTTTTTTTAAGTTCTTTTTTCTTCACCAAAAAACATTTTTTTGGGGGGTATAGCCAATTAACAATTTTGTGATAGATTCAGATAGGTGAACAGTGAGGGGGCATGGCCATACATATACGTGTATCCATTCTCCCCCAAACCCCGCTCCCATCCAGGCTGGTATAGTAACTAGAGTTAAAACTGATTTTTTAATGGGATCAAATTTGACTCCATTCTTTTTGGGGGAACAAGTATCTGTTTACCAAGAAAATGTTTCTCAGTGGTTACAAAAGCTAGCAGCCTGGCGAATGGTGCACTCAGACCCAGGGCTGTTTGGTCTTGAGACCTAGGAAAGAATGTGGAAGTCACTCACCCAGCTCTGTGATCCTCCCTATCCCTTCCCCAAGCCATTTCTATCAGTCTCTTCTGCCGTCCCATAAGACCAGGTGGGCTTCTCCAAGTGAAGTTGTTACACTAGCAATCTTTGGTCCACCTTCCTCATTTCTCCAAGAGATTCTGAAGGGGACTCAAGATTATTGATTGAGTGCCAGTCACCTGTGCTAGTTTCTCACATTCATTCTAAAAAATGAGGATATTAATAGGTGGATTAGAAAAATAATGAAGCTCACATGCTAAACTGCCTTGTCCAAGATCACAAGGGCTAGTTTACAGTAGAACTGTCATTAGAAACTGCCTGATTCCAGACTCTTATTTCCATTACTACATGCAACTTGCAAAGAGGCTATAACATTTGGTCACTTTCTCCACAATTAGTAAGTCCTCTGATATGTTTTCCTTCAGAATGAGTTTGAGAAATATCACATTTGAGACATCCATCTATGAAGGCTGGATTTTAAGGCACACCCATACAGGATCATTTCTCTATGAACTTTGCCTCTAGATTATTGTGGCACCCCAACCAGATTATAAAGCTGGGATGTTCAGGATTTCTCAAGAATAGAAAATGAATTAAGAGATTTATGTCAGATTTCATTAGGGATTTTGAGCATAATTAAGGATATTTGGGGAAATTAATATTACTTCTAAGCAATGATTTCCATTTTTAAAAGAAATGGTAGAGATTTTCTTTTTCAAACAAAATGATATGCAGAAATCTCTATTTAAAACAAAATAAGGCAGGGGCTTCCCTCGTGATCCAGTGGGCAAGGACACCGCCTTGCAGTGCAAGGGGCGCCGGTTCGATCCCTGGCCTGGGAAGATCCCATGTGCCGCGGAGCGGCTGGACAGATGTGTCCAATTACCGAGCCGGAGCTCTTGAGCACAGAGCCAGTGCTCTGCGATGACAGAGGCCACCATGATGGGAGGCCCACGTGGGCCAAAGAACAAAGATGGATGAAAAATAAATAAATGAAAGACCGATAGAAGTGGCCCACCCCCCTCCCTCTCCAACCTCCTCCCCCCAAAAGAAACCATTAAAAAAAAAAAAAAAAAAGGCAAAGCTGCTCCCTGGGAACAGAGTGCCCTCTCTGTTCCTGACCAGTGCTTCTCCTCAGCTCTACCTCCTTCTACTATGCTTTCTTTGAAACCTAAAATCCACGGCCACAAGAGTTTGAAAACTATCTACTAAAATCAAGTGTAACCTATATTTAGAGTATCTTATTAGGACCTTCCAATAGTATCTACAGTCTTAGTGTGAATATTTAAAGCTCACTTACTCTAAGGATCTATTTTTATCTGAATTTGTTAGTAGTCACAGAAACGCATGCTTTTTATAACGCTTCCCTGTCTCTCTCTGTATGTGTGCATGTGTGTATGTGGGAAGGGAGGTGCATTTACACTCAGTGTTCTGAAGCGTAGGATGCCAGATAGAGAGGCTCGTCCTTTCAGTTGCCCAAGTCGTTAATTCTCATATTGTTCTATTTCAAATTTTAAATCATTATGTGATGGACATTCTCTTTTTCTTCCACTCTGTGTTTCTCTCACCTGAAACTGAAACTGAGACTGTGCAACACAAAGTCAATTGGCATGGCTCCCTTTACCCTCACTCCACTAACTTCAATGTCCACCAAGGCTTAATTGGTATCTGCACCCTCTCTTCCAGCTGACATCTCAACCCCTCTAGATCAGGACAGCAAGACAAGAGTATTCAGAAATCATGCTTCCCTAAGCCCAGCAGGTTTTCAGTCTGCGCATCTTCAAATCCTGCTCTTTTTTTTTTTTTTTTTTTTAACTTTAACTGAATCTGGTCTGTGGCTTTTTTTTTTTTTTTTTTTTAGTCTGTGACTTTTTGATCAATCTGCTTGATCTTTCCTTATTAAGAAGGAATGTAAAGAAAACTAGGAAGAATAACTCTCAATATACAGTTACTGAGTTATCTGGGTCAAGTCTCCACTTCTCTAAGCTTCAGTTTCCTTTCTTACTCTGATATCATTGGTGTCTATCCACACCTAGGGTTGCTTCTAAAGGCTGCATGATGAGGAAATGTGTCCAGATCATACATCTTGGACGCCTCCAAAAGATGCCTACATGGACTGGAGTAACTCTATGAGCCCTCAAATTATATATAAAGTTGATGTTTTATGCAAATATGTTTATATTAATAGGAGAGGATACACAACATTATTTTCCTGAAAAGTAATCTGTATTGACATAGACAGTAGATTCTTAAATAAGACATTAGAAGAAAAAAACTAAAGTTCTTCGGCTGCCACCATACTTACTGATTCAAAATTTATGGGCATAACTGAAGAACAGAAATCTGTAATTTTAATACACTACCCAAGAGATTCTGTGCTGTTGTCACTGGTTCATGGACCGGTGAATTGTGCGCTACTGATCACAAACCATTGATTTCACAGCTAAAATGATAAGATTCAGAGTCTGTGTTCAGAGGCTGGAGTAATTGGCCTTATAGATTTGTTTACAAGTCTCATATGAGGTGATTTTTGAACACCAGGTGGAAAAAATGGTGGAGGGGCACTAATCTTTGTCTCCAAACTACCCTTTAGCGTTCCATATCTTTATTCATGGTCTTTGAAATTTTAAATCATTATGTGATGGACATTCTCTTTTTCTTCCACTCTGTGTTTCTCTCACCTGAAACTGAAACTGAGACTGTGCAACACAAAGTCAATTGGCATGGCTCCCTTTACCCTCACTCCACTAACTTCAATGTCCACCAAGGCTTAATTGGTATCTGCACCCTCTCTTCCAGCTGACATCTCAACCCCTCTAGATCAGGACAGCAAGACAAGAGTATTCAGAAATCATGCTTCCCTAAGCCCAGCAGGTTTTCAGTCTGCGCATCTTCAAATCCTGCTCTTTTTTTTTTTTTTTTTTTTAACTTTAACTGAATCTGGTCTGTGGCTTTTTTTTTTTTTTTTTTTTAGTCTGTGACTTTTTGATCAATCTGCTTGATCTTTCCTTATTAAGAAGGAATGTAAAGAAAACTAGGAAGAATAACTCTCAATATACAGTTACTGAGTTATCTGGGTCAAGTCTCCACTTCTCTAAGCTTCAGTTTCCTTTCTTACTCTGATATCATTGGTGTCTATCCACACCTAGGGTTGCTTCTAAAGGCTGCATGATGAGGAAATGTGTCCAGATCATACATCTTGGACGCCTCCAAAAGATGCCTACATGGACTGGAGTAACTCTATGAGCCCTCAAATTATATATAAAGTTGATGTTTTATGCAAATATGTTTATATTAATAGGAGAGGATACACAACATTATTTTCCTGAAAAGTAATCTGTATTGACATAGACAGTAGATTCTTAAATAAGACATTAGAAGAAAAAAACTAAAGTTCTTCGGCTGCCACCATACTTACTGATTCAAAATTTATGGGCATAACTGAAGAACAGAAATCTGTAATTTTAATACACTACCCAAGAGATTCTGTGCTGTTGTCACTGGTTCATGGACCGGTGAATTGTGCGCTACTGATCACAAACCATTGATTTCACAGCTAAAATGATAAGATTCAGAGTCTGTGTTCAGAGGCTGGAGTAATTGGCCTTATAGATTTGTTTACAAGTCTCATATGAGGTGATTTTTGAACACCAGGTGGAAAAAATGGTGGAGGGGCACTAATCTTTGTCTCCAAACTACCCTTTAGCGTTCCATATCTTTATTCATGGTCTTTGAATAAAGTGTGTTAAGTGTAATTGATGTTCAATAAATATTTATTCAATAAACGAATGAATGAGTGACATGTGAGGAAAAATAAAATCCAAACTGTATTAATGCTATGATTAAAATGAATAGTCTGTCCTTTAAAAGACCCTCCTAGAGGACAGATTTCCCATGCAGATGAATTAATGAACAAACAGCATAAATATGTGTGGCTCACTCTAAGATAATGAAAGAATACTGGTTAGAAAAGGTTGAGCAGCAGTGATGAAAATCCTTTGTTGATGCCCCAAGCAAATAACTAATTCCTCAGCTTGGGCAAGTTGTCCAGTTTTGGCTTCAGAGGCTGGCTGGTATTTATCTCTCTCTCATATCACAGAGTAGCAGTATGTTGGCATGAAGTCACAGCACTATAATTAAATTGCATGTTTCTCTGAAATTATTCAAAATGAGTACCATTTGTTGTCATATTTTGTCTCCCCCTGTGGAGTTACTCTGTGCCATTGGTTCATATAAATTAGATTATCACAGGAAAGGAAAAATATGTTATTGACAAGTATATGACCTTGAACAAGTCACTCAAACAACTCAAGCCTCAGTTTCCTCTTATGTAAAGTGAGGAATAATTCATTCACTTCTCAGTGTCATACAAAAGACAGTGTATGTAAATCTAGCAAGCTAAGTGCCCTAAATAGGAATGTTTATATTAATGTAGTAAATAAACTTGTCACAAGTGAATTACATATATATCTTTATAAAAATTACAGTTTAAAAAGGAAAGTGTTTGCCACCTATTTTTGTCTTCACTATAAAGCTGTAATATGAGCTGATTTGCTGATCTACATCTTTTATACTGATACAATGTGACTTAGAGCAGTTAATTCATTTATCAAGTGACTTTTGCACACAGATATTTGCAGAATAACATGGTCTTCAACCTAGGCCAGGCCAGTATGTTCAATGTTCTTTACCTTACTATACTACTGTGTAGGGGGTTGGGTTTTGCCTCGGAACAAAGTGGAAAATAATGTTATGCAGTAGTTATTCCAAAAGAGATTTAGGAAAGCAGAGAACCATGCAGAAATGAAATGAAAGATCTGCCGATCAACTAATTACGTACGTTAAGACAGCACTTATTCTGAGCAAAATGGGCAAAGGGTACAACAGATATACTTTGCTGCCAGATAAACCTGTGTTCAAATCCAACTTTATAGCATTTATTGTCTGATTTTAAGCAAACCTCTCCTCTTTCTCAGGTTTAGTCTCTTTCGTCAATGCAGAATAGTACCTACTTGACTGGCTTATTCTGCAGTTTTCAATTAAGTAATGTACATAGAGTGTATTTGAAGACCAGTATCTACTAGCTATTTTTCTCATTGTTATTTGAGTGAACAGTTTGCTTCACTTAGAAGAAACAAACTTGAATTTAAGATCACGTTTTACCTTTCTATAGCTTTATAATTTTGCATAATTAGCTTTTTGGACACTTTGCTTCCTAAAAAAATATTAACAAGAAGAACAAGGCAACCATAATAATACTTACTCTAACCACATGAGGCATTAACAGTACTTATAATGCAAGTTAATACTTACAAAAATTACTTTTGAACAGGTAAATGATCATACATGCATAAATAGTTATAAAACATGTCCTAGCATAGAAATTGTTTGCATTGGTTTTCAATTCTTCCTACTTCTGGGCTGCTAGGCTACCAAAATCAGAGTGTGTCTAAACAGACTTGTGTTAAATGGTACCCTCTTGCCTTTCACATAGATCCATGCAACATATGAATGAAAGTGTCCTTTGAAAAAACAATTTCCTTATCAAGCCTGAACACACCGGGCCACTGAAATGGGAGCACAAATCACCTGTGCTGCAACAAGCTTTGCTAATTATTTTCAATAAAGCTTACAGTTTCTTTGTGATTGCAAAATAATACATGTGCTCTTTAGAAAACTAGAGGAAAAAATATATATGCTACTAGGAAAAAGAAAAAATGTATATGAACACTGGACTTAAGGATTGTAAATCTTCAACCTAGGCCAGGCCAAAGTATGTTCAATGTTCTTTACCTTACTATACTACTGTGTAGGGGGTTGGGTTTTGCCTCGGAACAAAGTGGAAAATAATGTTATGCAGTAGTTATTCCAAAAGAGATTTAGGAAAGCAGAGAACCATGCAGAAATGAAATGAAAGATCTGCCGATCAACTAATTACGTACGTTAAGACAGCACTTATTCTGAGCAAAATGGGCAAAGGGTACAACAGATATACTTTGCTGCCAGATAAACCTGTGTTCAAATCCAACTTTATAGCATTTATTGTCTGATTTTAAGCAAACCTCTCCTCTTTCTCAGGTTTAGTCTCTTTCGTCAATGCAGAATAGTACCTACTTGACTGGCTTATTCTGCAGTTTTCAATTAAGTAATGTACATAGAGTGTATTTGAAGACCAGTATCTACTAGCTATTTTTCTCATTGTTATTTGAGTGAACAGTTTGCTTCACTTAGAAGAAACAAACTTGAATTTAAGATCACGTTTTACCTTTCTATAGCTTTATAATTTTGCATAATTAGCTTTTTGGACACTTTGCTTCCTAAAAAAATATTAACAAGAAGAACAAGGCAACCATAATAATACTTACTCTAACCACATGAGGCATTAACAGTACTTATAATGCAAGTTAATACTTACAAAAATTACTTTTGAACAGGTAAATGATCATACATGCATAAATAGTTATAAAACATGTCCTAGCATAGAAATTGTTTGCATTGGTTTTCAATTCTTCCTACTTCTGGGCTGCTAGGCTACCAAAATCAGAGTGTGTCTAAACAGACTTGTGTTAAATGGTACCCTCTTGCCTTTCACATAGATCCATGCAACATATGAATGAAAGTGTCCTTTGAAAAAACAATTTCCTTATCAAGCCTGAACACACCGGGCCACTGAAATGGGAGCACAAATCACCTGTGCTGCAAAAAGCTTTGCTAATTATTTTCAATAAAGCTTACAGTTTCTTTGTGATTGCAAAAATAATACATGTGCTCTTTAGAAAACTAGAGGAAAAAAATATATATGCTACAAAAATCAGCGGACCACCCTCCCCAAACCTAGAGAATATCTGTTTTGCTCTAAATCCTCCCAGGTATTATGAAAACACTTGGACTTAAGGATTGTAAATGATTTGCCTTAGTTCTCAAGGTCAAAAATATAATGGTAAAGTTACATCTTATAGTCGTTTGCACTTCACGTGTCCCAACCAATCCCAGCTGTGAAACAGCTGGATCTCTCAATAACTCTAAAATCTGTTAGAGAAATCCTGAAGCTACAAAGAAGACATGTTTTGTTTTTTTTTTATTTTTTAAATTTTTTTAAGATCTGGGGAAGACACGTTTTAGACAATATTTGTATGGGCAAAAAACAGGACTGTACTTGTGACTGATTGTATAACAGGTTATTTTAGTTTCTGTTCTGTAGAAAGTGTGAAGCATTCCAACAAACGGTTTTAATGTAGTTTTTTTTTTTTTTTTTTTTTTTGCACCCATGCTGTTGATGGCTAAATGTAATAGTGTGATCATGATGGCAAATAAATGTCTTTTTTCTAATGTGTATAGTTAGTCTACTCTCAAGCCATTTTACTAAACTCCCCCAAAAGTGTGAAGTGAGGATTCCTTTAGGATGATGGCCGTTTCCATTTGAAAGTTATTTACAATCTGCTTTGGTAGAGAAGCTGTTGTCTTCGGAAGAATCACATAGTTGAAGTGACATTTACTGGGTTGTGACCTGGAGTTCACCGTTATAAGGGTCACTCATGCAAAGTCATGGATGATTTCTTTTCTTTTTTTTTTTTTTGGTTAGTGAATGTTGGCATATCCTCTGCCGTATATCTAAACTGAATTATGGTACCGGATAAAGTTATAGATGGTAATGAAACTTGTACATCATCTATTATCATGTATAACCAAGAGATTTAGTGCCCTCTTAAATCAAAGATAATTCAAAGAAATGGAAAGATGACTCATGCTCTCAGATTGGAAGAATTAATAATTTTAATAATTTCTAAATGACCATACTACCAAAAGCACATTTAATGTGATCCTTTTTAAACTGCCCATGAACTTTTTTTCTCAGAACTAGAAGAAATAATTCTAAAATCTATATGGAACCATTAAAGATTCAGAATTACCAAGACAATCCTGAGGAAAAAGAACAATACATGAAACATAACTCCCCTAGACTTCAGGCAATACTACAAGGCTACAGTAATCAAAACTTGTGGTATTGGCACACAAGAAGACATACAGATCAATGGAACAGAATAGTGAGTCCAGAAATAAACCCATACCCCTAGAGATGATTAATCTTCAACAAAGGAGAGAAGAATATACAATGGGGAAAAGACAATCTCTTCAGCAAATCATGCTGGATAAGTTATATAGCTGCATGTGAGCCAATGAAGTTGGAATACACCCTCATACCGCACACAAAAATAAACTCAAGATGGCTTAAAGACATCAGAGAAGATACCATAAAATTCTAAGAAGAGGACGTAGGCAACACTTTCTCTGCCTCAGTGTTGATGGCTGTTTACTGATCACAGTGATGGTCACTGAAGGTTGGAGTGGCTGTGGCAATATTTTTAAAACAGGACAGCAAGTAGGTTTTACTACATTGATTGATTATTTCTTTCATAAATAATTTACATGTAGTGTGCAATGCTATTAATATTTGATAGCATTTTACCCATAGTAGGATTTGTGTCAAAATTGGAGTCAATCCTCTCAACCCTGATGCCATTTTAGCAACTAAATTTATGTTCTAATCTAAACCTGTGTTGTCATTTCAACAATTTTCATAGCATCTTCATAAGGATGAAGAAACCACATTCTTTCTTTACTCATGAGAAGGAACTTTGCATTGAAGTTTTCTCATAAAATTGCAGCAATTCAGCTGCATCTTCAAGCTTAACTTCTAATTCTTCTTCTCTTGCCGCTTCCACTACATGTGTAGTTATTTCCTCTACTAAAATCTTGAACCCCTCAAAGTCATCCATGAGGGCTGGAATCAACTCCTTTTTCCAAATTCCTCTTAATGTTAATATTTTGACATCTTCTCATGACTTAATCTTTTTAATGGCATCTAGAATGGTGAATCCTAACCAGAAGGTTTTCAGTTTCCTTTCTTTGGAAAATTTAAAGACTTCTAAACTGCCCATGAACTTTTTTTCTCAGAACTAGAAGAAATAATTCTAAAATCTATATGGAACCATTAAAGATTCAGAATTACCAAGACAATCCTGAGGAAAAAGAACAATACATGAAACATAACTCCCCTAGACTTCAGGCAATACTACAAGGCTACAGTAATCAAAACTTGTGGTATTGGCACACAAGAAGACATACAGATCAATGGAACAGAATAGTGAGTCCAGAAATAAACCCATACCCCTAGAGATGATTAATCTTCAACAAAGGAGAGAAGAATATACAATGGGGAAAAGACAATCTCTTCAGCAAATCATGCTGGATAAGTTATATAGCTGCATGTGAGCCAATGAAGTTGGAATACACCCTCATACCGCACACAAAAATAAACTCAAGATGGCTTAAAGACATCAGAGAAGATACCATAAAATTCTAAGAAGAGGACGTAGGCAACACTTTCTCTGCCTCAGTGTTGATGGCTGTTTACTGATCACAGTGATGGTCACTGAAGGTTGGAGTGGCTGTGGCAATATTTTTAAAACAGGACAGCAAGTAGGTTTTACTACATTGATTGATTATTTCTTTCATAAATAATTTACATGTAGTGTGCAATGCTATTAATATTTGATAGCATTTTACCCATAGTAGGATTTGTGTCAAAATTGGAGTCAATCCTCTCAACCCTGATGCCATTTTAGCAACTAAATTTATGTTCTAATCTAAACCTGTGTTGTCATTTCAACAATTTTCATAGCATCTTCATAAGGATGAAGAAACCACATTCTTTCTTTACTCATGAGAAGGAACTTTGCATTGAAGTTTTCTCATAAAATTGCAGCAATTCAGCTGCATCTTCAAGCTTAACTTCTAATTCTTCTTCTCTTGCCGCTTCCACTACATGTGTAGTTATTTCCTCTACTAAAATCTTGAACCCCTCAAAGTCATCCATGAGGGCTGGAATCAACTCCTTTTTCCAAATTCCTCTTAATGTTAATATTTTGACATCTTCTCATGACTTAATCTTTTTAATGGCATCTAGAATGGTGAATCCTAACCAGAAGGTTTTCAGTTTACTTTCTTGATGTCCATCAGAGGAATAACTATTTATGACTTCTATAACCTCATGAAATATATATTTTTAGATAATAAGACTTAAAACTTGAAATGACCTCCTGATCCCTGTACTGTGAATGGACTCTGTGTTAGCAGGCATGAAAACAACACTAATCGTGTTGTATATCTCCATCAGAGCTCTTGGGTGACCAGGTGCACTGTCAGTGGACAGTCATATTTTGAAAGGTATCTTTCTATCTAAGGAGTAGGTCTCAAGTGTGAGGTTAAAATATTCAGTAAACCATGTTTTAAACAGATGTGCTGTTACCCGGGGTTTGTTCTACTTATGGAACATGCACAGAATAGCACAATTCTTAAAAGCCCTTCTCCAGGGCATTGTATATGGTCACTTCTATGTTTTTGTTTACATTTAATTAGTTTTGGAATATCTATTCTGAGGGACCAAATTATTACTATCATGATAGTGTGTATTTAGTCTTCTGTCACTCAAATTTATGCTCATTTCCAACACCAGCAACCACATTCTTGAGAGTGGTTTAAGATCTTTGGACATTATTGTCCACTTCTATAAAAATCAACATGGAGGTGAGAGTCAGGAATAAAATTCTTGATGCTTTGACTCATGAGCTCTTGAGAAGATTACATAAGATATTCAATCAGAATGTCTCTCTGGTCTCTTCATCTTTGTTTCCTAATAAATTCTATCCTTACATCCTCACTTCTTTCCTCAGATTTCATCCTCCAGATACATATTGATGTTCTTTCATGCCTCCATGTTTGTGTGTGTATACACACACACACACACATATACACATGCATATATATAGGCTTTCCAGGGGCACTAGTGGTAAAGAACCCACGTGCCAATACAAGAGACAGAAGAGAGACTGGTTTGATCCCTGTGTTGGGAAGATCCCCTGGAGGAGGTCATGGCAACCCACTCCAGTATTCCTGCCTAGAGCATCCCACAGGCAGAGAAACCTGGTGGGTTACAGTCCTTAGGGTCACAAAGAGTCAGACACAACTGAAATGACTTGGCGTGCAAACGTGCATGTATTTTCTCTGTTGCACAACCTTCATGTTTCAGTTTGACTAAAA
Organism: Tragulus kanchil; assembly: GCA_022376925.1. Classification (NCBI taxonomy): domain Eukaryota; kingdom Metazoa; phylum Chordata; class Mammalia; order Artiodactyla; family Tragulidae; genus Tragulus; species Tragulus kanchil. The sequence goes on from JAIOJX010000006.1 coordinate 121,543,659, forward strand.
ATGACTGATTTTACCTCTTGCTAGATGAAAAACAATTGAAATATATTGGAAAGGTATTGCATAAGTCATTAGTACAGACAGAATCAGAGCAGTGTTGTGAATATGGAAAACAGGAAACCCTTACTTATCTAATACGTCTTTTGTAAGTTACAGAGTGCAAGTCTACTCTAGTCTCCACTTCAGCAGCACATAGACTGCAACTGGGATGATAGAGAACTTTAGCATGATCCTCGACAAAGGTGCACATTCATGAAGTGTCCTATATTTTGCTGCATTATATACTTAACTAACAAACTAGATATTACAGATTTACAAAATAAATACATTATAGGGCTTCCCTGATGGCACAGTGGGTGGGAGACTGCTTGCCAATGCAGGGGACATAGGTTCATTTCCTGGTCCGGGAAGATCCCACATGTCGTAGAGCAACGAGGGCCATATGCTACAACTTTTGCTGCCCATCCACAACAAGAGAAGCCCCTGCAATGAGAAGCCCAAGCACCACAACAAACAAAGAGTAGCCACCTTTCTTACTGCAGGTAGAGAGAGCCCTCACACAGTGGTAGACACTCAGTGTAACCAAAAATAAACAAATAAGATTAAAAAAACATACATGATAGTAATGTGATATGATAGAAGTACTAACTAACATGTAGGGATAATCATATTGCAAAATATAAATGCATCAAATTAGCACATTGTACACCTTAAACTTACATAATGCTGTATACCAACTATGTCTCAAAATGGTTTTTTTAAAGATTTATTTATTTGTGTGCTTGTATATTTATGACTGCACTGGTCTTTGCTGCTGCTCATGGGTTTTCTCCAGGCATGACAAGCAGGGGCTGCTCTTCATTGTGGTGCTTGGAATTCTCATTGCAGTGACTTCTCTTTGTTGTCGAGTATGAGCTCTAGGCAAGCAGGTTTCAATAGCTGTGGCACACAGGCTTAGGTGCTCTGCAGAATGTGGGATCTTCCTGGAACAGGGACCTGTGTCCCCTGCATTAGCAGACATATTCTAAATCACTAGAGCACCAGAGAAGCCCTCAGTATAATATTTTTATTTAAAAATATCTACCCTAAATTATTTCTCTATTATTTTGTTACTCCAGTTAAGATTCAAAATACCTATAGGATTGTAGTTGGCCTTCACCATTATGCTTTACTTCATTTCACTTTATAGTGGTCCTTCACCACCCTTTGGTGGGGTCTGGTCACCTTGACTTGTAATCTAACCGAGATGTTGCACAAAGGTGGAAAGATGGTTTTCTAAAGAAAAATGTTTTATTGTTAAATAAATGAATCCTGGCAACCCAGCCCTCCCTAAGAAATTTCTTCTGAATTTCCCATTGTCTGATTAACCCATATTATTAGGAGGCTAGAAGGAAGAATGGATTGAATGCCCTGTTCCCATGTTCCCACAGTACTGTGTTTCTTCTCTGTGTTGACATAAACATGCTCTAGTATTGTATTTTCTGTTATCACTACAAAGGTTCAGCTTTTTTAGAGCAAAAAGTTAAACTTTAATCTTGTCTTTCTGTATGACCTAGATTTTGGCACTTGTGAGCGAAAAGATGTCGTAGAGCAACGAGGGCCATATGCTACAACTTTTGCTGCCCATCCACAACAAGAGAAGCCCCTGCAATGAGAAGCCCAAGCACCACAACAAACAAAGAGTAGCCACCTTTCTTACTGCAGGTAGAGAGAGCCCTCACACAGTGGTAGACACTCAGTGTAACCAAAAATAAACAAATAAGATTAAAAAAACATACATGATAGTAATGTGATATGATAGAAGTACTAACTAACATGTAGGGATAATCATATTGCAAAATATAAATGCATCAAATTAGCACATTGTACACCTTAAACTTACATAATGCTGTATACCAACTATGTCTCAAAATGGTTTTTTTAAAGATTTATTTATTTGTGTGCTTGTATATTTATGACTGCACTGGTCTTTGCTGCTGCTCATGGGTTTTCTCCAGGCATGACAAGCAGGGGCTGCTCTTCATTGTGGTGCTTGGAATTCTCATTGCAGTGACTTCTCTTTGTTGTCGAGTATGAGCTCTAGGCAAGCAGGTTTCAATAGCTGTGGCACACAGGCTTAGGTGCTCTGCAGAATGTGGGATCTTCCTGGAACAGGGACCTGTGTCCCCTGCATTAGCAGACATATTCTAAATCACTAGAGCACCAGAGAAGCCCTCAGTATAATATTTTTATTTAAAAATATCTACCCTAAATTATTTCTCTATTATTTTGTTACTCCAGTTAAGATTCAAAATACCTATAGGATTGTAGTTGGCCTTCACCATTATGCTTTACTTCATTTCACTTTATAGTGGTCCTTCACCACCCTTTGGTGGGGTCTGGTCACCTTGACTTGTAATCTAACCGAGATGTTGCACAAAGGTGGAAAGATGGTTTTCTAAAGAAAAATGTTTTATTGTTAAATAAATGAATCCTGGCAACCCAGCCCTCCCCTAAGAAATTTCTTCTGAATTTCCCCATTGTCTGATTAACCCATATTATTAGGAGGCTAGAAGGAAGAATGGATTGAATGCCCTGTTCCCATGTTCCCACAGTACTGTGTTTCTTCTCTGTGTTGACATAAACATGCTCTAGTATTGTATTTTCTGTTATCACTACAAAGGTTCAGCTTTTTTAGAGCAAAAAGTTAAACTTTAATCTTGTCTTTCTGTATGACCTAGATTTTGGCACTTGTTTATGCTTTTTTTAAAGAAAGAAAGGAAGAAAAGGAAGGACAGAAGGAGGGAAAGAAAATAATAGGGAAAGGAGATAAAGAAGAGAGGAGGAAGGAAGGAAGAAGAAATGAATCTAGATAAGAACAAAGGGCAACTCTATATGGTAGACAATGTAGTGAGTGATAACCATTCAGAGAAATTGACTACCCTGAAGGTGATACATTCTTAATCATGGAAGGTTCTTAGTTATCAGTGAAATGAACTTGTGACTCCTAGTCTATAGAGTGAAGTGAAGCTCTGAAAGAAAATTAAGCTAGGTGACTTTTAAGTTCCTTTTCAGCCATGAGTCTCCATGTATCATTGATACACGCTCTTAAATGATGAGGATTCTGGGAGGGCAGCAAGACTGGATCCAAGGGAACAATGAGATCCCTGTGAAGGTGAGAACTGTGGTTAGAGTGTATGTGTCTCTGCTTTCCTGACTCATCCCTGATTTGTTCAAACCCTCAAAGGAACAACAATGCTTCTTTCCAGTAGTGTCTTGAGAGCAATTTGACTCATTTCTGTTCATCAGTGCACTAAAGATATTACAAAGCTTCTGCAGTAATATAGCCTAGCGATTTTTGGATGTACATCTCAAGCCTCAAAAAGATAAGAGAATATATATGTCTAGCTCAAAAGTCCCTCAGACCTCCTGGGATCTTAGTTTTCAACATCATTAAATCTTTGATATTTGTGTTTGTTTTGCTCTCGGCAAAACACTCCTTTTATTTCTAAAAGGAGACTATGAATTTTAGATGGCCATTTTTCAAAACAAATCAATTTTTAAAAATTTTGTTTGTTTTTTTAATGTAAATCAGAACTTTGCAACTTTATTTTTTTTTTCTTTTGAAGCAGGCATGAATATACTTGCTGGTGTAGGACTATATCAAATAGTATTTTGGTTTTCTTTAAAGGCAAACTTTTTTAAAATCAAGAATTGAAATCTTTCTTCAAGTGCCAAATTGCCTGGAAGCTTTCATCCTTTCCCTTGTTCCGATACACAAAATCCTCATCATATAAAACAGAAATGAACTATTATCAAGTATAAAACAAGCCATTTATGCATTGAAAAAAATGAGTATCATTCCAGAAATGACGGATGGTAAAGAATCCTCCTGCAATGTGTAAGACCTGGGTTTGATCCCTGGGTTGGGAAGATCCTCTAAAGAAGGGAAAGGCTACCCACTCCATTATTCTCGCCAGGGAATCCCACGGCTCATCCATGGGTCACAAAGAGTCAAACATGACTGAGTGACTTCACCTACACTTTTTCCAGAATGGCTGTGTGAAACTGAAAAGATTAAGGACAAAATCCCACAAGCACAGATACAAACTATAATTTTAACCATTTCTCTTTGTTAGATAATACATTCTAGTTAACATTCACACATACTTGGATGTCATCAGTATTCTAGGCACAAGTACTTTAGTTATATCTGTGTTTCCAATAGAGAGCCAAACTGTTAAAAGTTGAGATGTGTAGATGTCAAACCACAGGAGATTGAGCCTTTATGGGTTCAGGGATTGAACCCATGTCTCCCGCAGTGGCAGGTAGATTCTTTACTGCTGAGTCACCAGGGAAGCAGCCCACTCCATTACTCTTGCCTGAGAAATTCCATGGAGAGAGGAACCTGGTAGGCTATAGTCCATGGGGTTGCAAAAGAGTCAGATATGACTTGGCGACTAACAACAGCAACAATGATTATTTAGGTCTAGTATCTCATCTGCTGCTGATTCTAATTCTCACTAGAATTGACCACATATCCTGTTTTTTCAGTGCCAAGAGGCTTCCCAGCATGTGACCATTTCAGTGCTAAAAATGGAAATGTCCCAGACAAACTGGGACCAGTGTCTATCCTATACTTAGCCTAGTTTGTTAAACTCATAACCTAGGCTTCAGACCCCATTAGAAAACTTCATCTGCCTCTGCTGGCAGCCCCAGCCCAAAGCCCAACCCAAGGCTCATCTGCATAACATGATCTGTTCCCTGAGTTGCATTCTTCTTATTCATACCTCTCATAATTTGCATGGGGAAAAAAAAGAGTTAATGAATAGATATAAATTTATAATTGCATCTAAATTTTTTCTCCCATATTTTTCCTTAAACTTTTGCACCTGTTACCACTCATCTGCTAGCAAAACACAAAAGAAATCAAAAAGAGCTAACAGATGTTAATGAGAAAACTCAGAAACAGCTGAGATGCTTAGTTTTCAACAACTTTCTTTTTCCAGATATGTGGACATGGAGGTTTGATTTTTCTCCTGCATATTTATAACACAGTGATATCTTTCTGATAGTAAACCTGTTTCTCCTTTTAATGGTAAACTAAAAGCTACAAACCATGCTAATAAACAGTAAAATATATTGAATACCTACTATGTGCTAGACACTATACTATGCATTTTAATCAGATTAATTGGTTTGCTCTTTACATGGACTCTATGATTTAGGTATTGCATCCATTTTATTACTAGAGTAAAATGAAACCTAGAGAGGAGAAATAACTTCCTCAAGTATAATCCAACAGCTAGTAAAAAAGAGCTATGTTTTGAGGGGGTCTCAGTGGTCCTGCTCAAGAACCCAGGCTGCAGTATGCTTCTGAGATGATCACTTGAGCCTCATCATGTTTCAGGCCCTTTCTCCCTTGCACACCATCAGGACTCTTGGCTTAGAAAACACTGCTTCTAAGACTTCTACACTTTCAGTCTTTGAAAGCTGTGAATATTTTTCCCTGTGTGCCTAGAACCTCTCAGAAGACACATCATGTGGAAAAGATTCTTTGTCTTCTTATTCTCTATATTTCTTGGAGAAATTAAAGTCTTAAGGAAGTCTAAATTACGCAATAAGAATCACATTATAAGATATCTCTCTTCTGGGACGTCGCCTATACCCCTGCTTAAGAGACCAATATAAAAGGAATATAGTCATCAGAATAGACAGCCCAAGACTTAAATTTTCAATGATGAAATTTTTCAGGTCATCTCAACCTAGTCAAGTTACTTGCCTTCTCTATTTTCTCACTTTTAAAATTGGGGGCACAATGTATACCGCTGTCTCTCCCCTGATATTAAGGCCTCACCGTTTCATCCATTGGTTTTGCATCCTAATTGGTTACTACTCTACTTTTAATCAGGATGGGTGCAAATTATTCCTTCCTTCTGAACAAGGCTTCAGAGTGTTTAATGCAAAAATAACAGTTGAGATCACAACCTTGAGCCTATGCTTTTGAATATTAATTTTGCCTTTCTTCCATAAACTCAGTCTTCCAGATCCTCATTAAAGGAGCTTTAAGGTAAAATATAAAGTAAACTTTCACATTGTGAAATTATATTTTTATTAAGAAGTATTTAGATTTATACCTAATTTCTTTACCAATCTTATGTCAGGACTTACTCAAAACACTCAGATTTCTTCCCTTTTAAAAACGTTAGTGTTCAACTTATTAGGGAAAAGCAAGGTGCACTAACAAATCACTTGACAATTTTTAGATCAATCTTTCGCTGAAATGAGTGTCATTATATTAAAATAGGTAAATAATAGCTCATTGGAATTCACATCAAGTATTTTTAAATACAACATATTGAAAATAAAGTCTCATGGCTCAGTCATTATCCTTGTCTCTAGCTAACAGAGATTTGTTGAGTACCTACTATGAACAGGACCTTGGAGTACATCCTCAAAACAAAAATGTATGTGTCTAGTAGATTGTAGATTTCCTTGATTGCTTTGTGGAATGTAGTATCTTGCATACAAATATTTATTGAGGTGAAAAACAAATGAAGGAAGAAAGGAAAGATACAGTCATTCATTTGGAGAAGAAGAAAGATCTTCCATTCCTGATGTGTATTGTTAGAGTACACTGAACAAAAAGCTGTCTAACAAGACACTTGATCCCTCTCCTCTAAGCCTGGATGGTATAGCACTTGGATTATGCTCAGTAAGTTGTTGCTAAATGAATAAATGTGTGATCAATACAGATTTCAATACCATTGAAATTCTTCATTTGTCTCCTTCCTGCCCAGGTCCCTTGCTTTCACATGCTACACTTCATCTAGCTCACTCACCTGGGCAAGGGAACTGAGAAGTAGATGAGCTGGTAAGGAAGCACTAGAGTCTTGAAAGGATAGGCATAGCGTTCTTCCATAGGCTTTCAGCCTCCTCCCTATTCTTCGTGTCTCTCCCCGCCAAAGGTCCTATTGTCCCTCCCTAATTAGTTATGGTTCAGAAGTGTAGATATGCCCCTTTGTGATCTTTCATAAATTAATTCACCATGAAGTATGTTACTGTGACATAAAAACAAAAGGTTGCAAGCTGATTACCATCTTCATTATTAGGATCCAAAAATGGAAAAATTCTTCTCCTGGGATTTCTTTGCCATCATCAGTGAGGGCTAGATTTCAGAGCTGTTGGCAGTAGCAATATATTCCAGTGCTAAATGAGATAATGCTAAAGGAGATAATGAGCAGTATTAGGGGATTAGAATAGAAACTGTAGGTGATAAAGAGGAATTTAGTAGAAACATTGACTGCCCCTAACTCTTCAGAAAAGTGAGCTATTAAACTGTTGGACATTTCAAGTGCGAGCAAGGATCCCTTAATTTGAACCTGAGACCTGACAGAAGTGAAGTATTGGGAATAAATAAAAACACATACAATATTCCAAGATGACTCATTAAAACAAAAGGAAAGAGGATCTTAGGAATCACTGATGTCATTCTTTTCTGAGGCTCACTCAAGGTCACATACAATTAAGAAGATGCATACACATAGCCACACACATGAATGTATATGCACATATGTATATACCTAATCATTATTCCTTAATCATGTGAGAGAGGTACTGCTGCATTTACCATATTCCATCAAATCTAAGACGCGTGTCTTTTCATACTTTTGCATTGTGGAATTTGAAATGGATCTTAAAATATCTTAAAACCTCTGTGGACTGCTATTAGTTTTCCTATAGAAGACTGCTTCCACTAGTCATATGGGGGGCATCTAAGCTGACTTTAAATTTTTGCACCAGAGTTTTTTGTTCTTTGTTGGAAATGGGGAATTATACTGGCAGTGTAAATCCAGAAGGCAAGATGGCCTGAACATGTGTGGTTTAAGTTCTTAAGAAAGATGTCCTCTCCACCACCAAGACTGAGGTATATATACTTCCTGGGAGTCTCATTATTTCACTTACCTGGAGAGCATAACCCTTTGGTATCCCAGATTTATGTGAGGGTCTCCTATCAAACTCCTTAGCTAGAACATTTTTCTTTCTTAATGGAACATAAAATATTAATAACTGCATTGCAGAGACAAGGCAGGGCAGTATCATTAACCCCTTTTATCCATGAGAAAACTGGGGCTTAGAGAAGTTAAGTAATTCTCCCAATGTCAGGTTGAAAAGTAAACTTGGGATTTAAACCCATTTCTCCTTGATTCAGTGTGTTTTCTGGTGGACCACTTTTTACCAGAAAGCAACTTGGTAAAAGCATTCTCCCCTCTGAGCATTGATTTTCTCATGTAAGAAAGGAGAGATAGAGTAGAAGAATTTTAAAAGGAAGTAACATACAGTTGCTTATGCTTTGTTAGTCATCTAGCAACCAAGCTAATTCTAGTAGATAGGTTTCGTTTAACCTACTTTTACAAATGGTAAGATTAAGGCACATAGGTGGAGAAATATGTCCAATGTCACACAGAGAAGTAATTGCTAAGCTAAGAGTTGATCTTCAGGAGTCTTTCTGAGGTATATTGTTTTTCAGAATTTGTGGTCCAGTCCCCTTCTTGCTTCAGAGCTTGATTGCCACACTGGTATTTTTGAGAGAGGCCTTTGTGGCATATTATCAATGTGCATTGTCCTTTTTTGTAAGTAGCTCCTTGACTCTTAGTGACTGCCTTTGTCTTCTAGCTAGACTTGGCCCCACAGGCAAAGCCTAGGTGGAGGGACTAGAGAATTCAAAGATAGATGGTAGGATGACTTCCAATAACCTACCAGTTGTCATCGCAGGCTTTCCCTGTTCTTCTGTGCCAGAAGTCCAGGCTGCTACTGTGCAGGGCCAGGATCTAAGTTCCCAAGGTTTGGGAACTGTTCAAATGTTTAGTCTCTGCCTCTTACAGATGTTTACAACTTTGGGAGCTATGCTGCAGACTTCCTCTTTATCAGAAAACATTTTTCTAAGAGCTAGAAGATGCCATTTGTGCTGACATTCCATACCTTGGTCAAGAAATAAGTTGATGCACACAACCATTCTTCCCTATGGATGTGCTCTCCCCTCGGCCAAGCCAAGACCCAAGCATCATCCTGTTGGAAATGAATAGTTCAAAAGAGCATCCCCACCCTAGGGGAATTGGGGAGGGAGATTCCAAGAGACACCTAGCCAAGTTAATTATCTGTGAAAGTGGATCCTTCTTTCAGAGACAGATTTGCATAAACCAAGCTCAAGGACGTTGTTGTAAGGGAGCAAACCTTGCTAATCCAAAATCTCTCTTTCAGTTCAGTTCAGTTCAGTTGTTCAGTTGTATCCAACTCTTTGAGACCCCATCGACTGCAGCATGCCAGGCTTCCCTATCCTTCACCATCTTCTGGGATTTGCTCAAATTCATGTCCATTGAGTTGGTGATGCCATCCAACCCTCTTATCCTCTGTCATCCCCTTCTCTTCTGCCTTCTGTTTTTCTCAACATCAGTGTCTTTTTCAATGAGTCATCTCTTGGAAAATATCTCTCTGTCATGAAGATTATTTCAAGCTGAAGACAATCAAGGTCCAAAAAGACTCAGGAACAAACTTGGACCTTCCCCATAACTGCCTGAAGGATTCTGATAGAGGAACCCAGCTATCATTGGAGATATCTTCAAGGAGCATGGGCTGGGTGTAGCAAGGAAAATGCTTAGAGATCAGAGTCCACTCTGTCTCTCATTATCATTGCATCAGTCGGTTGCAAGTATTTACCTACCACACATTAGATTTTCCATCTCCATGTCAGTTGCCTTCCTCCCCTTTGAAATTCTAAACCACTACCCTCAACATTCTCTTTTGTCATCAGCTAAAGATGATATGTAAATGAAGATTTTTACCATGATGACAAGTTACTCAGTTTTTATGAATCTTTCCCATGTAAACATGTTACTAAACTTGGTTTGATTTTCTCCTGTTAACCTATTTTATGTCAGTTTACGTATTAGATCAGCCAGAAGAACCGAGAATGGTAGAGAAAATGTTCTTCCTTCCCAGCTGTGTTTAAAATCAAATGCATTAATCCTCAATGACAGGTGCAGGTACCAGAAATTTAAATTGGCATAAATCAGGTCACAAACTCATCCTTCATTGTGACCTACTCTACAAACATATTTAATAGAAGGATGGTTGGTGAAAAAGGACAGAATAAGGACTATTAAGAGTGTAATCTTAAGTCATATTCTTTACCAAACCAAATGTGTGTCCACTTGATTTCAGTAAGAGGCAGTTTGCAGCAAGCAACACTGAGTCATAGCTGGAAGCAGAGTCTTAGTTTCCCAGATCAAAGTCCCAACCATTGGACCGCAGGAGTCAGCAGTTAGGGTTAAGGTCCCTAGTCTTGCCTGCCTCATCAAGGAGGCAAGAAGGTAAAGGAGGAAGAGGTAAAGAATAAAGCAAAAACATTATTGGAAAGAGAAGTACATGCAGAAAGGCACACTGTGAGCTCATAGAGAGTCACACCTTTGGGAAGTTTAAATCCTTTATTAAGGGGCAGTTTTCTGGGTCCTTGTTTCCTTCAGGGAAATTGCATTGCTTTCTCCAGCCCTGGTTAATTTGTCTCAGGACCCTTCCCCGGGGTGCACATGCACACCCTAGCCAAGATGGATCTCGAACTAAAGGCTTCTGGGAGGGGCAAGACTCGTTATGGCCTGAAACATTCTGACTTTTGACCCCAAGGAGCCTTTCTGTGCATGTGTGAAAGTCAGGGCTTCTCTGGTGGCTATAGTCATGTGTTATGGACTTCTGACCTTTTCTTTTAAGATACAAAAGTTGTTTCAACATATGGGAGCAGTTTCTCAAGTGAACAGTCTACTGCCTGAAACATCCTAGCTTTGGGATTGTTTGTGAAGTATCATGTTTTCAGGGACACTTTGTTTCCCTGGGACCAGCCTTTGCATGGGAAAAAAAAAATCTCTCCAACTGTGCTCCACTGTGAAATCTCTACTCTACATAACCCACTGGCAGCCACCTTTAGAGAGGGACACACAGTCCATTTGCACAGAATTGCAGATTCTGTGAGGGAGGCTGAATGAATCAGGAATGTGATTTTTATCCAAAGTGCTTGCTCTTAAGAATTGTATTTTAAAATTCATAAAATCAGTGTAATCTATTTCAGAAAATTCACTAGATAAAACAGGTCCCCTGTGTAACAGGTCCCATTTTCATTTTATATATTTAATTATATAATTTACCCTAAGTATAATACAGGTAAAATTGTAATGTCTGCATAAACATTTCAAAATAATTATTGTTATTGTTGCTTAATATTACATAAACCTTTTCTGACATTGCCATGTAGAAACTCTTCAGTGCAACATGTCACGTCCTTTATGTTCACTTCCCTCTTAGTCTCACATCTCTCTACCTTCACTGTCATACTCTGCTCCATCCATATGGAGCAACACATGGTTACTGGACCTTACACCCTTCCCAACCCACCTCTGACTCTACCTTCACTGGTGTATTCATCAGCCAGCTGATAGACAAGCAACAGAATCTACCCTTAATTGTTCAAATGAAGAGGCTTTTAATATAAGAAGCACTTACTAAATGTTAGCCCAGTTTAAGGACCCAAGAAAGGATGATGAAGAAAATAACAATGAGATGCTCTGAAACTAGCAAGTTGGGAGTTCTTATTCCAGTATAGCCAAGTAGTCTGGGGCCAGCTGAGGGCCAGAACCTAGAACCTCAGAAGAGAAGCCACCTGGCAGGTGCTCTGATCATGGAGAGGTGAAACTGATGGAGGTGAGACACTACAACAGGGAGGGAGCAGGGTAAAAACACCCCATTTCTCTCTCCACCAGATCTCTTATTTCCTATCAGCATTTCCTACTAGCTAAGCCCCAAGCAGAGACACAGAGCAAGGAAGCACCAGTGCTACACTGTGCAGATGTCATCTGCTGGGGCCAGAGCAAGTCAGCGAAGGACAGAGAAGGGAAAGCCAATGAGAAAATAACCATCCCTCCTGCCTAATTCTGATTTATCCTCTGGCCTTTAGCATAGATGTGACTTTATCAAGGAAATGAGAATGGGTTCATTTCCTCTCTCTGTTGTCACTTCTTCCAATGTTCAACTCAAGACATTTTGTACTTGATTAAAATTACTATCAAGACAATGCCATACCCCATTGAATATTATTTAAACAGTAGCAAGCAGAATCTTGCAAATAATAGGCATCCAATAAATATTTGCATAATCACTATTTCTAAAGTCTTTGTAATATTTGTCTAGGAGCTGGACCATAATTGACTTAGTGTTTCTCTTTCTATTACATTTACAAATTCTTAAGCTCTATCTTGTTCATTATTTCAGTGCTAGCAGATTTCTCTGGTTGAACTGTAAAATCTTTGAATGCTAGAGACTATGTTAATACATACTTCTCTGGATGTCTCTTCTGCTGAAGCCAAATCTGGCCTCTGTACCCCGACATAGAATTAAATCTCAGAGACAGAGTTTTGGGTGAAGTGAGAAGAGTAGCTTTATGGGTTTACCAGGCAAAGAGGGCTACCATAGGCTAATGACCTCAAAACTGTGTGTTCTAACTTGGAGAGGGAGTTGAGAAGTTTTACAGTAGTGATTCAAAGAGAGCATACTCAGCTTGTGTACATGCTCCTGACTGGTCCATTATGAGGTAAGTAGGAGTCAGCATCATTAACTTTCAAATTCCAACTGGAATGGCATCTCCATGCTTGTGAGCTTGCCCAGAGGTTGCAGTATTATTTCTGTTGACCATTCATTTCTCCCTGGTCTCACATCCTCCATTCCTTAATGAACAGCACTTGAATTTACCCATTGGAACTCAGCGAAGATCATGGAAGCTAAGTGAAGGGTCTTCCTTGTAATAGAAGAAATGGGGAACACAGATGGGCTTTGTGCCCAGGAGCCCACAGGGTCCTGGTCAGTGTCACTACCAGTGCTTAGTGTCCATGTGTCCATGTGCACACACACACAGATATACACACACACACACAGATATACAAACACACACAACTTATCAAGTTTTGCTACACATGAGATCAGAAACCAGCGAAAGTGGGCAGGTGTCTCCAGTTCCCCAAAACCATCTCCATGTTCTCCTCATAGCTTCCACTCCAAACACCTCTGTGTTTACATGCACAGAAAATAGGATTCGTTAGATCAACAGTTCCAAAGCTTCATGGCAACTAAGCAACAAACCACCAAAAAATTCCTGCAGCACTATATAACACTGTCTGCCCTCTTTCTGACACTAGGTAATTATATGTTCCCACCTTTGAGCCACATCCAACATTCTCTTTGACTAGACCACAATAATTCCTACTTAATATGCTGCTCAAGGAGATTTTGTGAAAGGGACAGAAAGAGCAAGGCATTGGGAGTTGGTAGGTCTGACTTTCTGCAGTTTCTCCTCCAGAGACTCATGAAGAGGCTTGAGACACACACTGTTCACCTCCAGCTCACCCCCTTTTTAGGATATGACACTTGATTTCTGTTGTCTCATTCAGTTCTTCCTAGAGGGTAAGGGCTGGGTTCAAATCCTACCTTACATGTGAATGGATCTTCTTCATTATTATATTTTCTCTCTTAACTTTTAGTCAGCTCACCTTTAAACTGGGATCTTGAAACTGAGTTCACAGACTTTTGTTAGTTAATTAAAAATATATGGCAAAATAGCTGTTAAAAAAGATAGTGGTGATATGGTCGTAGACATTGTTGAAATAATAAGATGGTTCTGGAAGGATATTGTGAGAATGAACAAGGGACATGAAAGGGTAAGGAAAGGGGGTGAAGAAGGAGAAAGAATCAGGGAAGAAAATAAGAGAGGGAGAGTGAGAGGGAGGAAGGAAGGAAAGAAGGAAAGCAAGTGCAAAATTAAGGAGAGGAATGAGCAGAGAGGAGTTTGGAGACAGTTTATGGATATGTAAGAAAATATACTCTAAGTCATTGCTTCCGGATTAGTGTAGCCACACTCCAATTTAGCTACCTAAACTTTAAGGTGGTGTGACTTCAGAGTTTAGCATTATAAATAGACATGTAAATGGCTCAGCATGGGGGCTGAAGTCAGAGGCAGCTTTTGGCAGAGGTAATAATGAAGTGAATCCCATTAGTGATGGAAAGGCAATTAAGAAAAACCTCAATGAAGCTCCAGATCTGAGCATTCAACTCAAAGATTGGGATTTTGGAGGAAAAAAAGGTTAAGCACCAGGAGGCTGTTTATAATGACTTTAATTAGATTGAAAATAAATTGTTTCACTCTTTTTTTCTCTCTTCAAGTTTGCCTTTTAGGTAACAGAGCATCTGTAATAACACTGAGATACACTTGTCAATTGCAAGGGATGCTGTATGTATAGGAGATGTCTCATGAATGACAGTGATTTCATGATGTGGTTATGTTCCCTGAAAGAATGTGGAGACTCTAGACTTGTCAGTCAGCAGATAGGCTCTACAGTCGTTAATGGAGATCTTTGTTTGACTCAGTTTGAAAATTCCTTTCAACCTCCAGAAATGTATAGCATGTCATGGGTTTTGGCAACCCAAATTATTATTTTTGTTTTGCTTTATTTTTACTATTTTTAAAAATATGTATTTGGCTATGCCAAGTCTTAGTTCTAGCTGGGTTCTTCAATTTTCCTTATGGTATGTGGGTTCTTCTGTTGCAGCTGGTGAACTCTTAGTTGTGGGATGTGGGATCTATTTCCCTAACCAGGGATCAGACCCGGGCCTCCTGCATTGGTAGCACCATGCATTAGCTACTAGACCACTAAGGGACTCTCCCAAATTATTGTTAAGCACTGTGATTTGAAAGACAAGAGAACACAACAACATTGGATGTTGATATTTAGAAATCTGGTAAAATGAAGCAAAGATAATGCTTAAATTACCTTTAATTTTAAAATTCAGTATCATTTTTATTAAGATCAACAGAAAGAAAAGACATTACTATTATTATTATTATAGATTTCATATAATAATTGCAATTTACAAAGTAATGCATCCTCATCTGGTATCTTCAAAAAAAAATTTTGGGTTGAGGCATGAGTTATCTGTATTATACAGATAAGGAAACACAATCAACAAGTTAAGTGACTTTGCCCAGTGTTGTAACAGTTAATAAAATGGCAGAGACAATACATAAGCAGAAGCTTTATAAGCCTATTGTCCACATCACACCCATGTAGCATGGAGGTTAACCTTAGAGGTGATTCTGTCCAGCAAATGAGAAGCAGATGTCCAGTGACTTTTTTGGCGCCATTTAGTGTTTAGCTAAAGAGGCCAGAGTCTTTTTAAAGATGGAGGCATAAAATGAGATTACACTTGTTTCACCAGGAGGCTGTTTATAATGACTTTAATTAGATTGAAAATAAATTGTTTCACTCTTTTTTTCTCTCTTCAAGTTTGCCTTTTAGGTAACAGAGCATCTGTAATAACACTGAGATACACTTGTCAATTGCAAGGGATGCTGTATGTATAGGAGATGTCTCATGAATGACAGTGATTTCATGATGTGGTTATGTTCCCTGAAAGAATGTGGAGACTCTAGACTTGTCAGTCAGCAGATAGGCTCTACAGTCGTTAATGGAGATCTTTGTTTGACTCAGTTTGAAAATTCCTTTCAACCTCCAGAAATGTATAGCATGTCATGGGTTTTGGCAACCCAAATTATTATTTTTGTTTTGCTTTATTTTTACTATTTTTAAAAATATGTATTTGGCTATGCCAAGTCTTAGTTCTAGCTGGGTTCTTCAATTTTCCTTATGGTATGTGGGTTCTTCTGTTGCAGCTGGTGAACTCTTAGTTGTGGGATGTGGGATCTATTTCCCTAACCAGGGATCAGACCCGGGCCTCCTGCATTGGTAGCACCATGCATTAGCTACTAGACCACTAAGGGACTCTCCCAAATTATTGTTAAGCACTGTGATTTGAAAGACAAGAGAACACAACAACATTGGATGTTGATATTTAGAAATCTGGTAAAATGAAGCAAAGATAATGCTTAAATTACCTTTAATTTTAAAATTCAGTATCATTTTTATTAAGATCAACAGAAAGAAAAGACATTACTATTATTATTATTATAGATTTCATATAATAATTGCAATTTACAAAGTAATGCATCCTCATCTGGTATCTTCAAAAAAAAATTTGGATTGAGGCATGAGTTATCTGTATTATACAGATAAGGAAACACAATCAACAAGTTAAGTGACTTTGCCCAGTGTTGTAACAGTTAATAAAATGGCAGAGACAATACATAAGCAGAAGCTTTATAAGCCTATTGTCCACATCACACCCATGTAGCATGGAGGTTAACCTTAGAGGTGATTCTGTCCAGCAAATGAGAAGCAGATGTCCAGTGACTTTTTTGGCGCCATTTAGTGTTTAGCTAGAGCCAGAGTCTGACTTTGCCCTGAATTCTCTATCTTTCCATATAGAGAAAAGTGAGTCCTATTGCA
This sequence comes from Tragulus kanchil, assembly GCA_022376925.1. Classification (NCBI taxonomy): domain Eukaryota; kingdom Metazoa; phylum Chordata; class Mammalia; order Artiodactyla; family Tragulidae; genus Tragulus; species Tragulus kanchil. The sequence goes on from JAIOJX010000006.1 coordinate 121,560,071, forward strand.
ATACTTTTAATTTGGCAGTGGATCATAATAGGACTTTGTTATCCCAATGATAGAACAGTGTATCAGTTATTTTTAAAATGAAAATAAACTAGAGGTTGGACAACCCTTGCCCAACTGATGGATAAATTTCCATAGCAACTGACTGTAGGCAGAGATTGATTCCAGAGGCAGATAGTTTAACAGAGCACTGATTTTTAGTCCTGGCTGCACATTAGAATCATTGGGGAGCATTTAAAAAACATGGATGTCCAAGTTCTACCCCTAGAGGTTCTAACTTTGGAATATAGTCATAGCATCAAGATTTTATAGGTTAATCAAATGATTCTAGTGTGACACTTCATTGAGAACTGCTGTTAAAGAATGTGATTTTTAAATACCGTATACAGTTACAAAGATTACACATCACCTGTGGAAATTTCAAGGGGTTTTAGTTAATTCAGTTCCCACTTCTTTCTTTCCCTCCTTCCCTCCCTTCCTTCTTTCCCACTTTCCTTCTTTCCCCTCCCTCCCATTTTCTTCTCTTTTTTCCATAAATTACTTACTGAGCACTCATTTTGACACATTGTTCAAAGCCACCCTTAGAACCACTGTTGTAGTTTAAACCTCAAGATCTTGGGCCTAGAATATTTGCTGGCAATTTTGGTTTTCAGCCCGTCTCACACAGTTCTCACTATATCTCTTCAAAAAGCCACCCTAGACATATTAAGATCAACAGAAAGAAAAGACATTACTATTATTATTATTATAGATTTCATATAATAATTGCAATTTACAAAGTAATGCATCCTCATCTGGTATCTTCAAAAAAAAATTTGGATTGAGGCATGAGTTATCTGTATTATACAGATAAGGAAACACAATCAACAAGTTAAGTGACTTTGCCCAGTGTTGTAACAGTTAATAAAATGGCAGAGACAATACATAAGCAGAAGCTTTATAAGCCTATTGTCCACATCACACCCATGTAGCATGGAGGTTAACCTTAGAGGTGATTCTGTCCAGCAAATGAGAAGCAGATGTCCAGTGACTTTTTTGGCGCCATTTAGTGTTTAGCTAGAGCCAGAGTCTGACTTTGCCCTGAATTCTCTATATTTCCATATAGAGAAAAAGTGAGTCCTATTGCAATACTTTTAATTTGGCAGTGGATCATAATAGGACTTTGTTATCCCAATGATAGAACAGTGTATCAGTTATTTTTAAAATGAAAATAAACTAGAGGTTGGACAACCCTTGCCCAACTGATGGATAAATTTCCATAGCAACTGACTGTAGGCAGAGATTGATTCCAGAGGCAGATAGTTTAACAGAGCACTGATTTTTAGTCCTGGCTGCACATTAGAATCATTGGGGAGCATTTAAAAAACATGGATGTCCAAGTTCTACCCCTAGAGGTTCTAACTTTGGAATATAGTCATAGCATCAAGATTTTATAGGTTAATCAAATGATTCTAGTGTGACACTTCATTGAGAACTGCTGTTAAAGAATGTGATTTTTAAATACCGTATACAGTTACAAAGATTACACATCACCTGTGGAAATTTCAAGGGGTTTTAGTTAATTCAGTTCCCACTTCTTTCTTTCCCTCCTTCCCTCCCTTCCTTCTTTCCCACTTTCCTTCTTTCCCCTCCCTCCCATTTTTCTTCTCTTTTTTCCATAAATTACTTACTGAGCACTCATTTTGACACATTGTTCAAAGCCACCCTTAGAACCACTGTTGTAGTTTAAACCTCAAGATCTTGGGCCTAGAATATTTGCTGGCATTGTAATTGGCCTTGGTCATGGTTTCTACAGCCCAGTCTCACACAGTTCTCACTATATCTCTTCAAAAATGCATCACTGCTTATAAATAGTAACATAGGGAAAATATTTGTCTTTGTCTGTCTGACATATTTCACTATGCACAGTACTCTCTAGGTCCACCCACATTGGTGCAAATGGGATTGTTTCATTCCTTTTTATGATCGAGCAATATTTCATTACACACACACACACACTCTTCCCAAGTGTCTCAGTGGTAAAGAATTTTCCTGCAATGCAGGAGATACAGCTTCAACTCCTGGGTCAGGAATATGCCCTGAAGAAGGAAATGGCAACCCACTCTAGTATTCTTGCCTGGGAAGCCCCATGAACAGAGGAGCTTGGTGCATGGTGGGCCATGATCTATGGAGTCACAAGAGAATGGAGCAGGACTTAATGACTAAAAAGCAACACAACAACTATGTGTGTGTGTGTGTGTGTGTGTGTCTATCACCAAGTCAGACATGCTTGAAGCAACTTAGCATGCACACATGCATATGTCTACCTATATTTATCTATCTATCTATCTATCTAGATATATATCACATCTTTTTTAATCCAGTCATCTATTGATACACACTTCAGTTGCTTCCATATCTTGGCTATTATAAATAATGCTGGTGAAGAAGTAGAATTTGCCTGTTCATATGATAGTTCTATTTTTAGTTTTTTGAGGAAGCTGTTTTACACAGTGGCTAACAAAACAGAAACAGACTCATATATATAGACCAAACTAGTGATTATCAGTGGGGAGAGGTAAAATAAGAGTATGGGATTAAGAGATAAAATGTACTATCTACAAAATAAATAAGCAAAAAGGATATACTATGCACCTGAGAAATACAGCCATTATTTTGTAATAACTTTATGCAAAATACAATCTATAAAAATGCTGAGTCACTATGTTGTATACTTGAAAGTGAAAGTGTTACTCAGTCATGGCCAGCTCTTTGCAACCCCATGAACTGTAGTCTGCCAAGCTCCTCTGTCCATGAGATTCTCCAGGCCAGAATACTGGAGTGGGTTGCCATTCCCTTTCCCAGGGGATCTTCCCAACCCAGGGATCAAACCAGAGTCTCCTGCATTACAGACGAGATCCAGGCATGTTCAAGTTGATAAGGCCATAGACTTTCCTGCATTACAGGCAGATTTTTTTACCATCTGAGTCACCAGGGAAGCCCTGTGCACCTGAACCTAACAATATTGTAAATCAAGTATGCTTCAAAAAAAAAGGTTCACTGATTAAACCTTCCCAGTAAGTCTCATAGAGCTTAAACATGTGACCTCATAGTATGGAATAAATAGATCTTAAAATCACGTCTTTATTGCCCACTAAACTTTAAGTCCCGATATAAGCAAGTGACACTGAGTTTGGAGCCCAGCAGGAAGACTAAGGTATCATAACATCCATGAAAGTACATACATCATTCTGCCCAGCATTTCATGAAACATAGGATTTAGTTTTGAAAGTAGTACTAGGAAATAAGCCAATGATTACAAAAAATGTTCCTGACTGCCCTGAAACTCAGTCATTAGAGGCAAATAAGTAACAGTCATTAATCATCTCTTGGCAGAAGCTGAATTTCTGAAGGAGTGTGGTGACAGTTGGAACACTTGATCTTTTCTTTCGTTAAAAGGTAAGGGCAATATTGAAAGTGACAATTCTTTGGAATCTTATTTTTGGTCATTTCTTTATTTTAATTTCTCTATACCCTTTGTTAGAACATACTCTAATTGGCTTCCCACAAAGCCCTGAAAAAGTTTCAGATTGTTTTGTATTCCTGTATTTCTCAAAGGGAAAATGTCAAGAGAAGAAAATGAAATCTCTCTTTGAATAGCACTGGTCACTGAAAATTATGCTATTTGAGCTCAATCCTGGCCAGGCTTCAGAGAGAAGCCAGTGATGTGCTCAGTCATGGGGAAAGGAACCAAGCTTGACTTGATGGGCACAGGTTAAAGGACACCAGCCTGTATTCAGAGGGATTTGGAGACTTGTGTTTGGTGTGGACAAGCCTTGACAAGATCCAAGGGTGTCTGATCGAAGGTGTAAGCTGTTTTTGAAAATAGTATTGCTTTAAGTGGCAGCAGCTGATCTTCAGCTGCCAGTTTGAAGTTGAGGACTAGAGAATGTATGCTCCAGGGAAGTAGGTTAAGTTTAAATGAAGTGTTATGGTCCTGAAGAAAGGACTCAGAGCAAAAGCAGGTCAAGAAAAAAGCTCAGTTATATGTCTGGTGTGAACAACAAAGCAGGAACGGGAAAGATGGTTAGAGGTTAGATTCCCTAAACTCATCCTAGAGTTGTGTATCAATCATTGGATAGAAAACTAATTCTGAATCCTATTTGCTTGGGAGCTCTGAAGCTCCAAACACACTCTACTTAATGATTTGTAGTGTTGAAGAGGTGAACTGTCTTTGGGTCCAATGTCCTCATTGTAAAACAAGATGGTTAGGGAGGCAACCTTACTTCCCAGACCTGGGTGCTGGGAATACATGGTCAGGTGTGCCCACTGCTCCTTTCAGTGAACAAATGACCACATGGAATGACTTGAGCAAAACTGCTTCCATTTGCTAATGTGCATTTTGTTTGTAAACTGTTACTTGGAAATAGTGCTATAGCATGGCATACAGTATATAGAAATAATAAGCATATAAATTGATCATTCATTACATCAATTTTATTTCTTTCCACACATTTTCCTTTCTAAAATGCTAAACCTGGCATCAGCCCTCTGGGTAATTGGCATAATTATAGGATTTTATATCTGAAAAATTGTTTCTTATTCATGTTGCATGAGTGTCACGTTTGGGCCTTACTTTTGGTTTGCTTTAGGTTGTTTTTGGACCTTCTGACTCTTCTCAACAACTTTTATTCAGAAAAGGAAATGTAGTCATATGACATTAGATTTGCCACCAATTAGCCACTATGTGTGGCATATGAAAGTAATATTCCAAGTGTATTTTGAAGTGTTTAAGATAATTAGCTGCATGGTCTACCTGAACAGATGTGCAAAAAATAGTTCTATGAGCTCCTGTGTGCTCTGACCCTTAGCAAGTAGGTATTGTAAAACCACCTTTGCAGGTGAAGGGTATGCTCCTACAGTTCACCCAGGCCAGGACTTCATTGTTCCTAGAAAAGGTAGGAAAGCCTACAGATGTCTAGATAATCTATTGGCATGGAATTAAGTTGCAGGCTTTAGCATCTTGAGAGGTGGTGGTATGGAATGAGAAGAATGCATTGACACATTAAAGTGTGTATGGAATATACATGTACATTTTGGAGCTGAGGATGGGAAGAAAGGTATGATTCCCTAGGAGGGGCAAGTAAGAATTTCTAAGTGAGCATGCATAGTCAGGAACCAAAACGGTGCAATGGATTATTGCATAGTTTTATGGTACAGTTTAAGGCATACTTACGAAACACATTTTTTGGGTTCGTATAGACAGAGCATTAGATGAGAAACACTGGAGTAAGTACTCCTCCAGCATCAGCCTACAACCCCTTCTAGGCTACTGGGGTGAACTGTCTTTGGGTCCAATGTCCTCATTGTAAAACAAGATGGTTAGGGAGGCAACCTTACTTCCCAGACCTGGGTGCTGGGAATACATGGTCAGGTGTGCCCACTGCTCCTTTCAGTGAACAAATGACCACATGGAATGACTTGAGCAAAACTGCTTCCATTTGCTAATGTGCATTTTGTTTGTAAACTGTTACTTGGAAATAGTGCTATAGCATGGCATACAGTATATAGAAATAATAAGCATATAAATTGATCATTCATTACATCAATTTTATTTCTTTCCACACATTTTCCTTTCTAAAATGCTAAACCTGGCATCAGCCCTCTGGGTAATTGGCATAATTATAGGATTTTATATCTGAAAAATTGTTTCTTATTCATGTTGCATGAGTGTCACGTTTGGGCCTTACTTTTGGTTTGCTTTAGGTTGTTTTTGGACCTTCTGACTCTTCTCAACAACTTTTATTCAGAAAAGGAAATGTAGTCATATGACATTAGATTTGCCACCAATTAGCCACTATGTGTGGCATATGAAAGTAATATTCCAAGTGTATTTTGAAGTGTTTAAGATAATTAGCTGCATGGTCTACCTGAACAGATGTGCAAAAAATAGTTCTATGAGCTCCTGTGTGCTCTGACCCTTAGCAAGTAGGTATTGTAAAACCACCTTTGCAGGTGAAGGGTATGCTCCTACAGTTCACCCAGGCCAGGACTTCATTGTTCCTAGAAAAGGTAGGAAAGCCTACAGATGTCTAGATAATCTATTGGCATGGAATTAAGTTGCAGGCTTTAGCATCTTGAGAGGTGGTGGTATGGAATGAGAAGAATGCATTGACACATTAAAGTGTGTATGGAATATACATGTACATTTTGGAGCTGAGGATGGGAAGAAAGGTATGATTCCCTAGGAGGGGCAAGTAAGAATTTCTAAGTGAGCATGCATAGTCAGGAACCAAAGCGGTGCAATGGATTATTGCATAGTTTTATGGTACAGTTTAAGGCATACTTACGAAACACATTTTTTGGGTTCGTATAGACAGAGCATTAGATGAGAAACACTGGAGTAAGTACTCCTCCAGCATCAGCCTACAACCCCTTCTACTAGGCTATAGCTGTGAGGCCAAGGAAGTGGGCCAGGAAACCAAACTAGGGACAGTACAAACTATCTGCTTCATCTCAGCTTGCTTCTAGGACACTGGTTCTTATACTTGAGCCCATTATCAGAATCACATAGAGGGCTTGACAAAGCAAAGGTGTGGACCTCTAACTACAGGAGTCATAGTTGAGTAGGTTTAGGGTGTAGCCTGGGGACTTGCATTTCTAACAGGCCCCAAGGGGATATTGAGGCTGAATCATTAATCTGGGCTACACATTTTTTAAATGCTCTTTCCCCTGATGTTCCTCATTCGTAAAGGTTAGATAGGGGAAGATGGAATGTTTTCTGCTAGTTAGCTAATGAAGCAGACTCCTAGGAAACTCATAATACCAGTCTTTCACATATGCAGACATATGAAATCTAGTTAAAACTTTCAGATTATTACAGATACAAAAACTGAGGCTTGTAGAGATTAAGCCAGTCGTCTAAATTCATACTAGGTGGAAAGGCAGGATTTAAGCTTACAGGTGTTGACTCTAGATCCAGGATTGTTGCTAAAACACTGCTTATGTTTGGGAGTTCTGGGCTGCGTGAATCTTTAAGACCAAGATTATACTGAAGACAGGAACTGACACTATAATTCCACTCTGGTATACACAGCAGGAAGTGAAGTTAAGGAAAACTCATGGCCTTTACTGACACAGAGAACATGACAGATCTATTTCCAAGGCACTCAGTCCAAGTCTGGACAGACTTTTCTCTCTCTCTCTTGTCATTATCTCACCTGAACCATCTGGCTTCATTCTGCTTTGCCAGGAAACTAAGGGTAGTTTGAGTTATTTTTCTCTTTAAAAAATAAACCATAAAAGAAGATTTCATCATTGAAGATAAACTTGCAAAATCATTGAAATCAGCCATTTTAAGTTTTTTGAAATGTTATTGGAGTATAGTTGATTTCAATGCTATGTTAGTTTCAGGGGTACAGCAAAATGAATCCACTATACATATATATATATATATATATATATATATATATATATATCTGTACGGACACTTTTTTCACATTCCTTCCTCATGTAGGTCATTACAGAGTCTTGAGTAGAGATCCCTGTGCTATACAGTAGGTTCTTTCTTATTAGATGTCTATTTTCTAAATAGTAATGTGTATATGTCCATCTCAATCTCCCAATTTATTCCTCTGTCCTCCTTATCAACTGTAACCATAGTTCATTTTCTATAGCTGTGACTCTGTTTCTGTTTTATAGATAAGTTCATTTGTACCTTTTTTTTTTAAGATTCCACATATAAGCAGTATTATATGATATTTGTGTCTCTTTGATTTATTTCACTCAGTATGACAGTCTCTAGGTCCATTCTTTATAGCCATCAACCTACTTGTGACTGCATAAATACTTCACTTTTATTTTCCCATGTACAACAGCTAAAATAAGCAGACAGCAAATACCAGGGAGAATGAATGGAAGCAAACATGTTTCTTGTTGGCTCTCTGCAAATTTCATCTTGGTTCATGCTTCCCCATAGACCCTTCTCCAAGGTATTGTTATTTTTTACCCAAGACAATTTAATCCTTAAGGGAATTCTGGTGCCAGCTTTTCTAATAACAACATTTGTTTGATATCTACCATCTTGAACTTGGAATGACTGTGAGGTACAGTAAAAGGAACCCTGGGACTAAGACATGAAGGCCTTGGTGCTGAGTTGCTGTCTTTTGCTGCTAGTTTCTGCTAAAGTGTCATTTCTTGGATCCTTGATTCTTTCATCTGTAAGTTAAACCAACTGCATTGACCTTAGCCAGGGTTGGAAGGAAGAGTTTGCATTCATATAAAATGAGTTGTGAATGGTCAATGATATACAAATGGAAGACATTATTAATAGTTTTCAATAAGGAATGAAAGTAATACTTCCCTTTTGTTTGCTCTTCCATATCCCCCTCCCCAAATCTGGACATTTTGATGTGTCATCTTCTCTTTCAAAGGAATAAGAAATGCACTGCTAGTTTATTCCCCAGGAGCAGTTAATATTTCCCAGGGTAGGGAGCTACTTAATATACATGAACTTGCATTGTCCTGGATGGTGACATACACCTCCCACACTTGAGGTCAAGTCAGAGGGTGATGACTCATCTTATTCTACTGTAAATTCTCATGGAGTAAAACATTGTCTTCTCTCTTGACTTGGATCCAAGGAATATGGAGTGGCCTTTGGAAATTCTATGAGACGATCAACTCAAGGCTACATTACGTTATCAAGATGAGTGTAAATCTAGAAGGAATGGACACTTCATGTCCATTATTGATTTGAGCTATTTGCTGAAAGACTGCAAATTGCATACTAATATTTTTATATCACTAGTGCAAAAACTAGATTTCAATAAGATAATAAGCTTGCATTCATATAAAATGAGTTTGAGATGGAAAGATGCTCTTTAGAATGTGTTTCATTTAATGTGCATGCAGAAGATCGAATAAGTTTTGGAGAATATGTTGGAGAGCATTTCACTTTAGACAAGCTGGAATGGTTAGGTCAGTGTTCTGCATATTTACAAGTCACCAAAGATTTGTAGTAATGAGTGAAAGAGCAAAATAATACTTAAATGGGTGAATTTTTTAAATAAATAAATGAGTGATTGATGTTTGAAAGAATAGGGAATGAACAAATAAGCATTTGAAACAATTCTTGTGCACACCATTGCTACCCCTACCAAAAGTCCTAAAACAGATTTGAGAGTTGGTTCATATATTCGCAAAAACCCAGGTATTAATATAACTGCTTCAGCCTAACCAGATACAAAAAAAATAAAAAGAAAAGAAAACATTAAACCCAGTTATTTGTTCAACTTACTGACCTTTGTTGAACATACTTTCACATACTAATCACAGCAATTCTATAGTGTGTCAGTCAAAATAAACTTAGACAGAGGGCTCCAAAAAGACCCAGATCATTTCCATCTCCATCAATCAAATCAACAAGGAAAATATCAACATTTAACCAGGCAATGTGCAAGGGTGGCTTCTGCAGCTCTGATAGCTTCCCTGTGAAGCAGTCTCCACTGTCTTCCTTCTTATACACCAGTTAAATAGTCTGGACATTTTGATGTGTCATCTTCTCTTTCAAAGGAATAAGAAATGCACTGCTAGTTTATTCCCCAGGAGCAGTTAATATTTCCCAGGGTAGGGAGCTACTTAATATACATGAACTTGCATTGTCCTGGATGGTGACATACACCTCCCACACTTGAGGTCAAGTCAGAGGGTGATGACTCATCTTATTCTACTGTAAATTCTCATGGAGTAAAACATTGTCTTCTCTCTTGACTTGGATCCAAGGAATATGGAGTGGCCTTTGGAAATTCTATGAGACGATCAACTCAAGGCTACATTACGTTATCAAGATGAGTGTAAATCTAGAAGGAATGGACACTTCATGTCCATTATTGATTTGAGCTATTTGCTGAAAGACTGCAAATTGCATACTAATATTTTTATATCACTAGTGCAAAAACTAGATTTCAATAAGATAATAAGCTTGCATTCATATAAAATGAGTTTGAGATGGAAAGATGCTCTTTAGAATGTGTTTCATTTAATGTGCATGCAGAAGATCGAATAAGTTTTGGAGAATATGTTGGAGAGCATTTCACTTTAGACAAGCTGGAATGGTTAGGTCAGTGTTCTGCATATTTACAAGTCACCAAAGATTTGTAGTAATGAGTGAAAGAGCAAAATAATACTTAAATGGGTGAATTTTTGAAATAAATAAATGAGTGATTGATGTTTGAAAGAATAGGGAATGAACAAATAAGCATTTGAAACAATTCTTGTGCACACCATTGCTACCCCTACCAAAAGTCCTAAAACAGATTTGAGAGTTGGTTCATATATTCGCAAAAACCCAGGTATTAATATAACTGCTTCAGCCTAACCAGATACAAAAAAAATAAAAAGAAAAGAAAACATTAAACCCAGTTATTTGTTCAACTTACTGACCTTTGTTGAACATACTTTCACATACTAATCACAGCAATTCTATAGTGTGTCAGTCAAAATAAACTTAGACAGAGGGCTCCAAAAAGACCCAGATCATTTCCATCTCCATCAATCAAATCAACAAGGAAAATATCAACATTTAACCAGGCAATGTGCAAGGGTGGCTTCTGCAGCTCTGATAGCTTCCCCTGTGAAGCAGTCTCCACTGTCTTCCCTTCTTATACACCAGTAAATATCCACATGGACTTAAACAAACCCAGTCTGGGGTCACAGTATTGCAGTTTTTGCACTACCTTGACATTTCCACGAGCAAATCCAATCAAGTCCTCTATAGTCCTCAGAGTTCTTATATTTAAGAAAAGACAGGGCAATAAGTACAGTGTTACAAACCCAGGCTTTTGATAAAATCTTAAAGGAATATTTTTTCGTTGCCTTTTTTTTCCACTTATTCATTCAGTGAAGTTTTTATTAAGGACCTCTAGTTCTGGCTATGGGCTTCTCAGGTGGTGCTTGTGGTAAAGAATTCACCTGCCAATGCAGGAGACACCAGAGATGTGAGTTTGATCCCTGGGTCAGGAGGTTCCCCTGGCAGAAGAAATGGAAACACATTTCAATCCTGTGGACAGAGTAACCTGGTGGGCTACAGTTAATGGGGTCACAAAGGGTCAGTCGTGATTGAGCAGAGCATAGTACTGGGTATATGAGTTACAGAGGCAAACAAAATCAAGTGTGGTGCCTGTCCTCACATGGCTTTTAGTTTCATCCTGGGTCCAAGGTATTTTTGTGAATAGTTACAACAGCTCGAAGAATGCCATTGACCTGTCTATGACATTCTCATTGATAACCCATTGCCTTTATTGCTTTGGGAGCAAAATTTAATAAACTCAGTAAATTCTATTCACTCAGTTTTTCCCAAGGTATCTGTAGTTGAAAAATTTGAATTGCCTGTACTCATACTTGCATAGGGTTGAGAAGGAAGTCAAGTGCCATGGTGTACACTGTATTTAGAGCCCTTGGATTATTTATGTAATCGCAAAGGCCATGAAGTATGCCTGGTGTATAGGGCACCTTGGTCCAGTATAAGGATAACCTGGATTTGAAACCTGGCTCCTCTACTTACTAGTTATCTGGACTGAGCAATTTACTCTTCCCAGTTATTTGTCCAACTAACTGACCTTTGTTGACCATACTTTCACATACTAATCACAGCAATTCTATAGTGTGTCAGTCAAAATAAACTTAGACAGAGGGCTCCAAAAAGACCCAGATCATTTCCATCTCCATCAATCAAATCAACAAGGAAAATATCAACATTTAACCAGGCAATGTGCAAGGGTGGCTTCTGCAGCTCTGATAGCTTCCCTGTGAAGCAGTCTCCACTGTCTTCCCTTCTTATACACCAGTAAATATCCACATGGACTTAAACAAACCCAGTCTGGGGTCACAGTATTGCAGTTTTTGCACTACCTTGACATTTCCACGAGCAAATCCAATCAAGTCCTCTATAGTCCTCAGAGTTCTTATATTTAAGAAAAGACAGGGCAATAAGTACAGTGTTACAAACCCAGGCTTTTGATAAAATCTTAAAGGAATATTTTTTCGTTGCCTTTTTTTTCCACTTATTCATTCAGTGAAGTTTTTATTAAGGACCTCTAGTTCTGGCTATGGGCTTCTCAGGTGGTGCTTGTGGTAAAGAATTCACCTGCCAATGCAGGAGACACCAGAGATGTGAGTTTGATCCCTGGGTCAGGGGGTTTCCCCCTGGCAGAAGAAATGGAAACACATTTCAATCCTGTGGACAGAGTAACCTGGTGGGCTACAGTTAATGGGGTCACAAAGGGTCAGTCGTGATTGAGCAGAGCATAGTACTGGGTATATGAGTTACAGAGGCAAACAAAATCAAGTGTGGTGCCTGTCCTCACATGGCTTTTAGTTTCATCCTGGGTCCAAGGTATTTTTGTGAATAGTTACAACAGCTCGAAGAATGCCATTGACCTGTCTATGACATTCTCATTGATAACCCATTGCCTTTATTGCTTTGGGAGCAAAATTTAATAAACTCAGTAAATTCTATTCACTCAGTTTTTCCCAAGGTATCTGTAGTTGAAAAATTTGAATTGCCTGTACTCATACTTGCATAGGGTTGAGAAGGAAGTCAAGTGCCATGGTGTACACTGTATTTAGAGCCCTTGGATTATTTATGTAATCGCAAAGGCCATGAAGTATGCCTGGTGTATAGGGCACCTTGGTCCAGTATAAGGATAACCTGGATTTGAAACCTGGCTCCTCTACTTACTAGTTATCTGGACTGAGCAATTTACTCTTCCTTAGCAAAAACTTGATTTTTATGTACTCTTTGGTAGAAACATCACACATAAGACTTTTTTCCTTGGTTCTCCCAAAGGCTCTGGGAGAAAGTATCATTATTCCTTGGGACAGCTAAGCAAACTGAGATTTAGAGAGGTAAATATAGAATACTCAGAGTTTACTATTGGAGGAGGAAGGATGCAAACATAGGATTTTGACTTCAAGGTCAGCTTCCTCCTTATCATCACACCATCTCTGGAAGCTTTAGAAACTCACCTCCTTTGCCTCCCCTGCCTGCCTGGTACAATGTCAAGCCCCAGGATACTGGTCCTCCCAACACTGATGAAGAAGAAGCTCCTCCCTGGGAGGCTCCATCTGACCCCTCTCTCTCCCTGTGTAGGTCAGATTCTGTATCACAGTTGTCCTTCTGCAACACTCATTAATCTCTCCTTTCTCTGAATTCTGAAACCGCTCAAGCCTCTCCTTGAGCAGTTTCAGAATTCAGCAGATACCATACAAACCTCACTTTTGACGTGTTTTCCAGTAAAAGCAGCAATTACTCTTAATCATTATTTATACTAATTTGATGCTTCAGCGAGATTATGTACTATGTGTGTCCTTCCTGATTTTTTCTTTTTATTTTTTTAAACTGTAAGTGGGAATCAATGTAAGGGATTGATGTCAAGCTTTAGGTAGCCATTAACATGTCTAGGGTTATCTAACCTTATTATGTTGATTGTAGTTTCTCTTCTGCATCTTCCAGCAAACCCCCAAATTGATTTTAAAATGTTGCTAATGACTTAAAGATTCTTAACAACAGGAGAGTTAAATGCTTTTCATTGTTATGCTTCCTGCCTATAATACCAATTACTGTTCAAAGACTGTAGTAGGGAACTGCCTTTCACTGTAGATTTCCATTCGGAGTCTAGGTCTCAGTCTTTGTCTTAAGAGACAAAGACTGGGAGAGGAGCTACCATCATTCAGTTCCATCTCTCAAACCCAGAAGAAATTCCCTTGCCTAGGAATCCTGCTGGACAGACGTCCAGCATCCACTTGAATGCTGGGCTGAGGGCTCAAACTGTCCTTTGAGCCCTCAGCCCAGCCCTGTCCTTCTCCCAGAAGTCCCCACATATCATTCAAACAGATAATCATTAGTTAGTGTTCTGTCACTAACTAATTTTGTAACTTGGAGTATAATGAATGACCTATTGAAGGTTCAGTCTCTTCATTCACAAAATCAAGATACTAGATCCTGTCTCAGAAAAAGTAGTATCTATCTCAATGAGTAGGTTCTTGAAAAGGGTCAAATTAAATACATAATTCACAACTATATATATGAGTGTATGCTTCTGTTTATGAGTATGGGATATGAATGTACACCTCAAAGACACTGCACATAGTTCCCTGCTTTGTATTTTTTTTTTCTCAGGACCTCCCATAAGTTTAATGAATCTAATAAGTATCTTAGGCTTCATTCCTTCAAACCATACCTGGCTTATAATTAGTCCAAATATAGAAACTGAGGCTCTTCTTCCTACTCCTCTTTCCTTCTTCTTCCTTTACTTTTTTTTTTTTTTTAATCTTTTTCTGAAAGGGTTGTGTCGTTTCTTTTTTTTTTTTTTAACATTTATTTTATTTATTTTTTTTTTTGGGGGTGGGGGGGGGGGGGGGGGGGGATGGGCGGGCCACTTCTATTGGTCTTTCATTTCTCTATTTTCATCCGTCTTTGTTCTTTGGCTCCTGTGGGCCTCCCATCACGGTGGCCTCTGTCATTGCAGAGTGCCGGCTCTGGGCACATGTGCTCCAGAGCTCCGGCTCGGTAATTGGACACATCAGTCCAGCCGCTCCGCAGCACGTGGGGATCTTCCCAGGCCAGGGATCGAATTGGCGCCCCTTGCACTGCAAGGCGGTGTCCTTACCCACTGGACCACCAGGGGAAACCCTTCCTTTACTTTTATATGAGAAGAGTGTATTTATAATAACTAGAACCTTTTGATTGAAAGAGGAGGAAACCCAACTCAATCCAGCTTGAACAAAGACTGGGAGAGGAGCTACCATCATTCAGTTCCATCTCTCAAACCCAGAAGAAATTCCCTTGCCTAGGAATCCTGCTGGACAGACGTCCAGCATCCACTTGAATGCTGGGCTGAGGGCTCAAACTGTCCTTTGAGCCCTCAGCCCAGCCCTGTCCTTCTCCCAGAAGTCCCCACATATCATTCAAACAGATAATCATTAGTTAGTGTTCTGTCACTAACTAATTTTGTGGCTTGGAGTATAATGAATGACCTATTGAAGGTTCAGTCTCTTCATTCACAAAATCAAGATACTAGATCCTGTCTCAGAAAAAGTAGTATCTATCTCAATGAGTAGGTTCTTGAAAAGGGTCAAATTAAATACATAATTCACAACTATATATATGAGTGTATGCTTCTGTTTATGAGTATGGGATATGAATGTACACCTCAAAGACACTGCACATAGTTCCCTGCTTTGTATTTTTTTTTTCTCAGGACCTCCCATAAG
Organism: Tragulus kanchil; assembly: GCA_022376925.1. Classification (NCBI taxonomy): domain Eukaryota; kingdom Metazoa; phylum Chordata; class Mammalia; order Artiodactyla; family Tragulidae; genus Tragulus; species Tragulus kanchil. The sequence goes on from JAIOJX010000006.1 coordinate 121,575,320, forward strand.
TTTAATGAATCTAATAAGTATCTTAGGCTTCATTCCTTCAAACCATACCTGGCTTATAATTAGTCCAAATATAGAAACTGAGGCTCTTCTTCCTACTCCTCTTTCCTTCTTCTTCCTTTACTTTTTTTTTTTTTTTAATCTTTTTCTGAAAGGGTTGTGTCGTTTCTTTTTTTTTTTTTTAACATTTATTTTATTTATTTATCTTTTTAGGGGTTGGGGTGGGGAGGGAGGGGGATGGGCGGGCCACTTCTATTGGTCTTTCATTTCTCTATTTTCATCCGTCTTTGTTCTTTGGCTCCTGTGGGCCTCCCATCACGGTGGCCTCTGTCATTGCAGAGTGCCGGCTCTGGGCACATGTGCTCCAGAGCTCCGGCTCGGTAATTGGACACATCAGTCCAGCCGCTCCGCAGCACGTGGGGATCTTCCCAGGCCAGGGATCGAATTGGCGCCCCTTGCACTGCAAGGCGGTGTCCTTACCCACTGGACCACCAGGGGAAACCCTTCCTTTACTTTTATATGAGAAGAGTGTATTTATAATAACTAGAACCTTTTGATTGAAAGAGGAGGAAACCCAACTCAATCCAGCTTGAACAAAGAAGCTAATTGTTCACATAATGCAGACTCTAGAGGAACCACACTGCAGGAACTGAGACAGGGGTCCAATCAACATCATCATTTTCTCACTTCTATTTTTTTCCCCTGGTAATTCATTCAGAAATTTTCTTATGCTACAGATTTGGTTTCTTTGCATGTTAGAAAATGTGTGCTCTTCAGTTTGCATCTTCTGGCCTTAACCATCAGGGACATTCTGTATCCATTTAGAACATCAGTTAAAGGTCCTACCTATCCCAAAGATGATCTGATTCACAGTAAGCCACTGCCCTGATCAATGGCTGTTCCTGAGTTCACCATGTTATGCAGGGGGTGAAGGACGAGGGGCACAGTTTTCTAAACAAAGGCAAGAGATCAAAAAACCCTATAGAGGAACACTGTACAACTAAATAGTTATACAATTCTTATACTACATTTCAATTTACCGTCTTTTAAAAATTCTCCCCCAATCTGATTTTGTTTTGTTTTCCAATTATGTTATATACAGTATAAGTCTAATGCCACTTCAACATGAGGAGCCTCTTAAAATCTGTTTCTTTTTTAGACTTTGATGTTTTTCAAGTGTGAATATTACATGCACTGTAATTGTGCTACAGATTGAAGTTATTAGGTGGTGAAATTCCATAGTGGCTTTTGAAAAAATGATCCTGTCATTGGGCCCCCTGCCTGCATTTTCTGTCCTCTGCTTAAGTGCCCTCATTGGAGAGTGAAGCTCAGGAACTTGAGTTGCTCAAGCGCCTTCATTGGAGAGTGAAACTCAGAAATTTGAGTTACTCAGTCACTCACGCCCATCTGTCTGCCTGCCCAGCTTTCAAAGCCCTGCTATTGTCCTGGGCTATTCTCTTCCACCATCCTCCATACTGCTTGGTGAGGTCATGGAAAGGATCAGAAGTCATGGCCCACAGAGAGCTGTGTGATTCCTTGCAAGTTGAGAAAACTTTCTGTGTCTAGTATTCTAATCTTCAAACTGAAGGTGGAAAAGAAGTGACATTTATTTAGCATTTCCCATTTTTCCCAGGCATATTTGTGTTTGCCTCATGCTCATCCTGCAAAACAGGTGTTATGTGTTATAAATTTATTGTATGTTAAAAATACAGGAAACACTGGCTACAAAATGGAAAGGTTTCTAGACTTAATCAGAAGGGATCTGGATTCAAATCAGCTTTGGATAAGCAGTTCAAACTGCTTATCCTTGTAGGTTGGAACAATTATTCTATCTCTCTAATTCATTCAGAAATTTTCTTATGCTACAGATTTGGTTTCTTTGCATGTTAGAAAATGTGTGCTCTTCAGTTTGCATCTTCTGGCCTTAACCATCAGGGACATTCTGTATCCATTTAGAACATCAGTTAAAGGTCCTACCTATCCCAAAGATGATCTGATTCACAGTAAGCCACTGCCCTGATCAATGGCTGTTCCTGAGTTCACCATGTTATGCAGGGGGTGAAGGACGAGGGGCACAGTTTTCTAAACAAAGGCAAGAGATCAAAAAACCCTATAGAGGAACACTGTACAACTAAATAGTTATACAATTCTTATACTACATTTCAATTTACCGTCTTTTAAAAATTCTCCCCCAATCTGATTTTGTTTTGTTTTCCAATTATGTTATATACAGTATAAGTCTAATGCCACTTCAACATGAGGAGCCTCTTAAAATCTGTTTCTTTTTTAGACTTTGATGTTTTTCAAGTGTGAATATTACATGCACTGTAATTGTGCTACAGATTGAAGTTATTAGGTGGTGAAATTCCATAGTGGCTTTTGAAAAAATGATCCTGTCATTGGGCCCCCTGCCTGCATTTTCTGTCCTCTGCTTAAGTGCCCTCTTTGGGAGAGTGAAGCTCAGGAACTTGAGTTGCTCAAGCGCCTTCATTGGAGAGTGAAACTCAGAAATTTGAGTTACTCAGTCACTCACGCCCATCTGTCTGCCTGCCCAGCTTTCAAAGCCCTGCTATTGTCCTGGGCTATTCTCTTCCACCATCCTCCATACTGCTTGGTGAGGTCATGGAAAGGATCAGAAGTCATGGCCCACAGAGAGCTGTGTGATTCCTTGCAAGTTGAGAAAACTTTCTGTGTCTAGTATTCTAATCTTCAAACTGAAGGTGGAAAAGAAGTGACATTTATTTAGCATTTCCCATTTTTCCCAGGCATATTTGTGTTTGCCTCATGCTCATCCTGCAAAACAGGTGTTATGTGTTATAAATTTATTGTATGTTAAAAATACAGGAAACACTGGCTACAAAATGGAAAGGTTTCTAGACTTAATCAGAAGGGATCTGGATTCAAATCAGCTTTGGATAAGCAGTTCAAACTGCTTATCCTTGTAGGTTGGAACAATTATTCTATCTCTCTAATTTCAGTATGCTTCCTGCAAAGTGAATACAAGCATACCTTCTTTGCAAGACTTGTGAGATAAAAGATAAAGTGTTAAGCACCTGACTTATCTGTCATATAGTAGATGGTTAACAAACATCTGTAGTGTTTGTGTGTGTTTATTCATCAGTTCAAGAGTCTAACAGTCTAACAGTTATTAAGGAAATAGACCTGGTTCCCTTGACCCTGGCACAACCCTGCAGAGTTGCCTAAATGAGGATTCAACAGAAAGCTTATGCCATAATTCATAACATTCAACTTGGTAACTTCTCTTATGTAGCTTTTATTTGAAATGAATATTGTTTTCCTCCACCCATAAAGTAGTATCTATGATGTGTCTAACCAGATCCATACCAGCACAGTCTATCCCTGTACCTCAGTTCCAGTTGTTGTGGAATATGAATACCACTTACGGGGAGTTCCTCATACATCCTTCTACAAGGAGTAGCTTGTATACGAAGTTTTAAGGAACCATAAGTGAACTCTAGATGTATCTTACAGCTATCCTATAACCAATCCCACATCAAAAGCATGGACCAAATTTGGTAAAAAAAAAAAAAAAAAAAAAATTACTTAGACCCAATCTCTTGATGCAATGAGTAATGGATGATTATTTTTCTCAATTTATATAAACTCCTATAGCTTATTTATTATAAATTTGATAATTAATTAAACTTTCAAATGCTGGAATAAGCAGGGTGAAGTAATTAACATCTCAGATTATTCAATTGAATAATATTAATTGAGCAAGCAATAACCATCACATGTCCCATGAGTCCTTCCCTGATAATCTACATACATTTTATCTTTTATCACCACAGTAGGATCTATAGTATAGAAGTTGGTTCTATTGGTAAGAAAAGATGAGTAATTCCCATTTTTCCCAGGCATATTTGTGTTTGCCTCATGCTCATCCTGCAAAACAGGTGTTATGTGTTATAAATTTATTGTATGTTAAAAATACAGGAAACACTGGCTACAAAATGGAAAGGTTTCTAGACTTAATCAGAAGGGATCTGGATTCAAATCAGCTTTGGATAAGCAGTTCAAACTGCTTATCCTTGTAGGTTGGAACAATTATTCTATCTCTCTAATTTCAGTATGCTTCCTGCAAAGTGAATACAAGCATACCTTCTTTGCAAGACTTGTGAGATAAAAGATAAAGTGTTAAGCACCTGACTTATCTGTCATATAGTAGATGGTTAACAAACATCTGTAGTGTTTGTGTGTGTTTATTCATCAGTTCAAGAGTCTAACAGTCTAACAGTTATTAAGGAAATAGACCTGGTTCCCTTGACCCTGGCACAACCCTGCAGAGTTGCCTAAATGAGGATTCAACAGAAAGCTTATGCCATAATTCATAACATTCAACTTGGTAACTTCTCTTATGTAGCTTTTATTTGAAATGAATATTGTTTTCCTCCACCCATAAAGTAGTATCTATGATGTGTCTAACCAGATCCATACCAGCACAGTCTATCCCTGTACCTCAGTTCCAGTTGTTGTGGAATATGAATACCACTTACGGGGAGTTCCTCATACATCCTTCTACAAGGAGTAGCTTGTATACGAAGTTTTAAGGAACCATAAGTGAACTCTAGATGTATCTTACAGCTATCCTATAACCAATCCCACATCAAAAGCATGGACCAAATTTGGTAAAAAAAAAAAAAAAAAAAAAATTACTTAGACCCAATCTCTTGATGCAATGAGTAATGGATGATTATTTTTCTCAATTTATATAAACTCCTATAGCTTATTTATTATAAATTTGATAATTAATTAAACTTTCAAATGCTGGAATAAGCAGGGTGAAGTAATTAACATCTCAGATTATTCAATTGAATAATATTAATTGAGCAAGCAATAACCATCACATGTCCCATGAGTCCTTCCCTGATAATCTACATACATTTTATCTTTTATCACCACAGTAGGATCTATAGTATAGAAGTTGGTTCTATTGGTAAGAAAAGATGAGAATGATTAAATTAAGAATGTTCAGAGAGATTAAAGGTTAGAAAGATAGGAAGTGGCAGAGGCACTTTTTCTGATCTGTCTGAATCCAAAAGTCTTTACCCCCATGTTATACAAAACCTCCTTCTATTACAGTAACCCTATCATAAATTATAGTAGGTCTTGTGGCTGTAACACCTATAAAAAAACCCAGAATTACTGTTTTAAAGAACTTAGGATTTAGAACTGCATTATTCAATATTGTAGCATATTCAGCAGCCATATGTCGCTAATGCAAATTGAAATACACTGCAAGTATAAAATAGACAACCTAGATTTCATTTTTTTTTCTAAAAAATGTAGCATATTGATAATTACATATTGATTTCATGTTGAAGTTATAATATTGGTTATATAAGATATAATTCTTCATATTTTCCCCTTTAATGTGTCTACTGGAAATTTTTAAATTACACAGGAGACTTGCACTATTATATTTGTGTTTGACAGGGTCAGATGAAGCAATTTTTTAAAGATTAAAGGTTCAAAAGGCATAAACATATAGAAAAGACTGTAGATTCCTGACTGTTTCCTGAGAGAGGAGTGAGCTACGAATGAGTCATTATCACAGGGATTAAAAAGAAGCAAAAGGTATTTCGGGAGAAGAAAATGAAATCTTTTACTGCAAAATGGGAGAGAGCCCAGTCCATTTAGGAAATATCAAGACATTCAGTAAGGTGTGAAGAGTAGGAATATAGAAGTAGCAAATGCCTTTGGGATCATATAAGGGGAATTTACCTTATGAAAGACTTGGAGCTACTCAGAACTGGGGATGTTGAATATAATAGATTCCAATATTGTCTCTGCATAAGGCAATGTGATCCTTTGAGCCAATACTGGCCCGTTGGTCACAGCTAACCCTGACCACAGTAAAGATATGAAGCACAGTTCCTAGCAGTGTGAATGACTGGAGCCTTTTACTTATGTCAGTCATATCATCTGCCTTTTTTGTTTGTTTGTTTATTTCAGTCTGATTTCTTTTTTTCTTTTTTTTTTTTTTTTTGGCCATGTCTATTGGTCTTTCATTTATTTCCGTCTTTGTTCTTTGGCCTGTGTGGGCCTCCCATCGCAGTGGCCTCTCTCATCGCAGAGCACCGGCTCTGGATGCATGAGCTCCAGAGCTCCGGCTCCTTAGTTGGACACATCGGTGCAGCCACTTCAGGGCACGCGGTATTTTCCCAGGCCAGATCAAACCGGCGTCCCTTGTACTGCAAGGCCGTGTCCGTGTTACCCACTAGACCACCAGGGAAGCCCTCCTCTGCCTTTTATCAGAGACATTTCTTGGGTTTAAGTGTGCTGAAACTATATACAAGTGACCCAAGCAAAAATACCTTCTTAAATCAAGTTCCCCAAACCTATTGAAATTGGCACGTGCATAGATGTTGTGTGGCCATTTATCCAATTCTGAATGCTTCTCTCATCTTCCATGTAAGTGCTCTGGTTCCAAATTGCTCACAGTCTTGACACCCTCATTTTATTCCAAAAGAGAGGCATGCCCATACTCTTCTAAATCCGGGATAGAATAAGGCAGGATAAGTCTGTTACTTTTCACAAGAAATCAGGAAATCTTCTGTTCCTAGACTGTCCTTCAGGAGGGTGGACCTAAAAAAAAAAAAAAAGCAGAAAACTTTATGGATATGAATTTCACTAGGAAAAGAAAGGACAAAAGATCAGAGTAAACAGTAAGCATAAAGGCACACTGGAGAGTCAGGACCTTGCTCAAGCTTCCATGTCTCTGTGATTAGCAAAACACCCAGAACATCCCCAGTAGATGGGACTGTCTCATGACACACATGTTTGCATGAATGCCAAAAAAAAAAAAAAAGAGAGAGAATGCATCAAGCAGTCATTCACCTAATACATTAAAATCTGGAAATCTAGGTCTATCATGACCTTGCTAGTTGTGCTTGGGCAAGTAACTGATTTTTTTTAGAAGGGAGCATTTTAATTTTTTTCAGACTGCATATGACCTTAGAATTTCCTCTTAAGGCTTAGTATCTTGTGGTTCCACGTGCTCAGGAATATAAACTTCTGAGAATCTTCCTCTATCCTGCAGTTTAATGATTAGAAAACTAAGCAAACAAAGAATAGAAGTAGTAGCAATGCACCTACATGTCAATTTTTAAGTCTATTTAACAATATAAGTATGCCAAGGGTGCCAAGGGTTTTTCGCCCTTTATTTTATTCAAAAGCTCATCCTTTCATGAGCAAATAAATAATGAATCCACTTGGTTTTCAGGCTGTAAGAATATGGTATATGTCCTTGAAGATCTTTAGATATTTAAAAATGTACTGAGAAGAGGGAGCTATGACATCACAAAAAATCAAATTTTTCAATCACATTTAATTTCTAAGATACTCAAGAATTTCCATAAACTATATAGGCATAGGTCACCTCTTGTCATATGCCTGAAACATAAACACTCAAAAGCATACTATCTGCCCATATGTGAAATGAAACAGGTATACTTGAAATTAAGGAAGGCGATCCCCTTATACTGTATGTAGCTTTCTTTTTTTGTTTTTGTTTTTTTTTAAAGATTTATTTATTTATTTATTTTGAGCGGGGATCGGGTTGGGGAGGGAGAGGAGCAGGCGGGCCACTTCTGTTGGTATTTTTCATTTGTCAATTTTCATCCATCTTTGTTCTTTGGCCTGTGTGGGCCTCCCATCGCAGTGGCCTCTGTTGTCACAGAGCACCGGATCTGGGCGCATGCGCTCCAGAGCTCTGGCTTGGTAATTGGACACATCAGTCCAGCCGCTCCGCGGCACGTGGGATCTTCCCAGGCCAGGGATCGAAGCGGCGCCCCTTGCACTGCAAGGCGGTGTCCTTACCCACTGGGCCACCAGGGGAAGCCCTGTATGTAGCTTTCTAAATTAGGGTATATTTGTAGAGTTCCTAAGTGAGAGCACTTTCTTTTTTCATTTCTTCATTTCTAAAGTCTGTTGGGATGATTCTAGCTAGCATTTATTCAAGATCAATTTTAGAAAAAAAAAAAAAAAGGTTACTTACTATAAGATGCAGACTTGTGCAAAATATCTTGTCACTCTTTTGTATTGACTGCTTTCAAATTCAGAGCTATAGTTATTTTATACACTGCAATTAAGTTGAAATGGTGATATAGTGGTTTAATACCTTTTATGAAATTGCTGTACTTCTGACATATCACATATTTTCATGCTCTGAAAAATGCTAGCACGGTTAAATTACTCTGAGAATCACATTGCACCTTTATTTTACAGAGAGAAATTTTTCATCAAATTTATTCATTCATTCAATGCACATTTACTGATCAACTAGGATGTGTCTATATGCTTTGCTATAAAGAGGAATATTGGAGCTCCTGCCTTTAAGATTGCACAGTTTCATTGGGTACACAGAGACAGGGTGAGAATGTTTAAATATAGCTTGTAGGAAAAATAATAGAAATTTGTATAAAGGTAGGACATTGCATTAGATAGATATCCCCAGAGAAGCAAGGCATCAAGGCAGCATTAGTCATGGAAGATATTTACTGGTGGAAGAGATGGGAGGAAGACAGGGATATGCCTTTGGATCAGGATTCAGATCTGACCCCTATGAGAGGAAAGGGAGGATACAGACTTGGGCTATGAAGCATCTAAGACTACACCATAATTCCCCAAGCATTTAGCCAGTGCCGTAGGGAATCCTCAGGCCAAAGATATTTAGTGAAAGAGATTTGATTCTTATCAGAATGGACTTTCTTTTAGCCCAAATGTCCCCAGTCATCGACTGGAAATGACCAGTACAAATCATGATCTCAACAGGAATGCATGGTAAATCCAAAGAAAAAGCTGGGACCACGAATCAAACAGGCTTCCCAGAACAGGAACTATGTGACCGATTTTCGTGGTTGCCTCAGATAATTAGATTATTATAGGAGATGAGGAATGTTCTGCCTAAAGAGCTGTGATACCTGATCTAAGGCTTAAGAGCTGAGTCCAGAGATGGTCAGATGAAGGCTGTTAAGAGATAAGTATAAAGAATATATATAGTTTGAGTTAAATCACAAAGAAGTACAAGGTGCTGGTAATGGAGGCAATTATTAGCAGTGTAATATTTGTGGAGCATGAAAAAATAAATAAAGCAGGAAATGGTAAAAGATGAAGCTGGTGAGGTCAGGCAAAAGCCATTTTAATCAGACTTGTGCAAAATATCTTGTCACTCTTTTGTATTGACTGCTTTCAAATTCAGAGCTATAGTTATTTTATACACTGCAATTAAGTTGAAATGGTGATATAGTGGTTTAATACCTTTTATGAAATTGCTGTACTTCTGACATATCACATATTTTCATGCTCTGAAAAATGCTAGCACGGTTAAATTACTCTGAGAATCACATTGCACCTTTATTTTACAGAGAGAAATTTTTCATCAAATTTATTCATTCATTCAATGCACATTTACTGATCAACTAGGATGTGTCTATATGCTTTGCTATAAAGAGGAATATTGGAGCTCCTGCCTTTAAGATTGCACAGTTTCATTGGGTACACAGAGACAGGGTGAGAATGTTTAAATATAGCTTGTAGGAAAAATAATAGAAATTTGTATAAAGGTAGGACATTGCATTAGATAGATATCCCCAGAGAAGCAAGGCATCAAGGCAGCATTAGTCATGGAAGATATTTACTGGTGGAAGAGATGGGAGGAAGACAGGGATATGCCTTTGGATCAGGATTCAGATCTGACCCCTATGAGAGGAAAGGGAGGATACAGACTTGGGCTATGAAGCATCTAAGACTACACCATAATTCCCCAAGCATTTAGCCAGTGCCGTAGGGAATCCTCAGGCCAAAGATATTTAGTGAAAGAGATTTGATTCTTATCAGAATGGACTTTCTTTTAGCCCAAATGTCCCCAGTCATCGACTGGAAATGACCAGTACAAATCATGATCTCAACAGGAATGCATGGTAAATCCAAAGAAAAAGCTGGGACCACGAATCAAACAGGCTTCCCAGAACAGGAACTATGTGACCGATTTTCGTGGTTGCCTCAGATAATTAGATTATTATAGGAGATGAGGAATGTTCTGCCTAAAGAGCTGTGATACCTGATCTAAGGCTTAAGAGCTGAGTCCAGAGATGGTCAGATGAAGGCTGTTAAGAGATAAGTATAAAGAATATATATAGTTTGAGTTAAATCACAAAGAAGTACAAGGTGCTGGTAATGGAGGCAATTATTAGCAGTGTAATATTTGTGGAGCATGAAAAAATAAATAAAGCAGGAAATGGTAAAAGATGAAGCTGGTGAGGTCAGGCAAAAGCCAAATAAAAATGAATTTATGTTTCAATATAGTTATCTAGTGGGAAATAGGGAGCCATCCAAAGGATATAGTCAAGGAATGTTGTACCAATAAATGAATTTTACTAAATCACTAGGGTAGCTGCTGAGAAGAATGGAGGACAACCAAAGAAAAATCTGAATCTATTTGTGACCTGTTTTAGTAAGATAAGGACCTCTATTAAAGCAATAGTCACAGAAATGAAAAGATGGAGAAGGTGCATGATCTACTTAGTAAAGATGTGATTGTGGGATATGAAACAGTATGAAAGATTCAAGAATGACTGCAGTGATGTGTCTTAGTTGGGTGGGTGATGGTACCTTTAGCCAAACTGATATTGGAATATAGGAGTAGTATCAGAGAGTGTGAGATGAAAGACAATGGGAGAACTTTAGCAGACTTGAGTACATAACTTTTGGCAACACCTATATTCTGAAGTGGAAAGAAGAGAAAGAGTTCATCAAAAACAACAGCTAAGAAAAAAAAATAAGGATGCCATTTGGTAGATATGAGGAGACTGTGTAGATAACAGAATATATAGAAGCATCAGGTTTCAAGAAAAAGCAGGTACATGCATAATGATGTGCTGCTAAAGCTGTTAGCACTGGCTTGAGTAAACAGATTATTACAGTTTTCAGAGTTTTTTTAAAGAAATATTTTATGTTTGGAATACTGGCTTAGTTGCCTTTCAGCATGTGAGATCTTCCGGGACCAGAGATCAAACCTGTGTCCCCTGCGTTGCTAGGCAGATTCTTACCCACTGGACCACCACCAAGACAGTTGCTAGGTGCAACCATTATTAAAAATGAAATGATATAAGCTTAAACATCATTTTTTCAAAACAGAGGTGATAAATATGCCAATCATCACTTCCTAATTTTACTACAATCTATGATTTTAAGGTTATTTATATATAATGGAAGTATTATAATTTTAGTGGCATTTATTTCTTTGAAAAATATAGTTTGAGTTAAATCACAAAGAAGTACAAGGTGCTGGTAATGGAGGCAATTATTAGCAGTGTAATATTTGTGGAGCATGAAAAAATAAATAAAGCAGGAAATGGTAAAAGATGAAGCTGGTGAGGTCAGGCAAAAGCCAAATAAAAATGAATTTATGTTTCAATATAGTTATCTAGTGGGAAATAGGGAGCCATCCAAAGGATATAGTCAAGGAATGTTGTACCAATAAATGAATTTTACTAAATCACTAGGGTAGCTGCTGAGAAGAATGGAGGACAACCAAAGAAAAATCTGAATCTATTTGTGACCTGTTTTAGTAAGATAAGGACCTCTATTAAAGCAATAGTCACAGAAATGAAAAGATGGAGAAGGTGCATGATCTACTTAGTAAAGATGTGATTGTGGGATATGAAACAGTATGAAAGATTCAAGAATGACTGCAGTGATGTGTCTTAGTTGGGTGGGTGATGGTACCTTTAGCCAAACTGATATTGGAATATAGGAGTAGTATCAGAGAGTGTGAGATGAAAGACAATGGGAGAACTTTAGCAGACTTGAGTACATAACTTTTGGCAACACCTATATTCTGAAGTGGAAAGAAGAGAAAGAGTTCATCAAAAACAACAGCTAAGAAAAAAAAATAAGGATGCCATTTGGTAGATATGAGGAGACTGTGTAGATAACAGAATATATAGAAGCATCAGGTTTCAAGAAAAAGCAGGTACATGCATAATGATGTGCTGCTAAAGCTGTTAGCACTGGCTTGAGTAAACAGATTATTACAGTTTTCAGAGTTTTTTTAAAGAAATATTTTATGTTTGGAATACTGGCTTAGTTGCCTTTCAGCATGTGAGATCTTCCGGGACCAGAGATCAAACCTGTGTCCCCTGCGTTGCTAGGCAGATTCTTACCCACTGGACCACCACCAAGACAGTTGCTAGGTGCAACCATTATTAAAAATGAAATGATATAAGCTTAAACATCATTTTTTCAAAACAGAGGTGATAAATATGCCAATCATCACTTCCTAATTTTACTACAATCTATGATTTTAAGGTTATTTATATATAATGGAAGTATTATAATAGTGTGCTATCGTGTATTTCTTTGTAAACACATGTCCAATGGCATTATATTAAAAGCCTTGAAATCAGCCATGGCTGATTGAAATCAGTATTTTTATCATGGAAATTGCCAACTACTATCAACAAAGCTGTATTTTTTTCCAGAGAACCATATGTTGATAAGGTTCTGGTCACGGATAACCTAGGAGGCACAGTTTTAATCTAGAAACTGCATGAGGGCAAAGTTCATTAGTTGCAGTTGATGCATTATGACTTTGAGCTTTGTTCTCTTAGGAATGTATTGAGACCAGCTGCAAGAAATTTGAGTTTCTTAGAGATTCGGGCAATGTAATAAGAGTCTAACACTATTGTAAAACTGGGTAATATTCACCTTTCAGATTAATGAGAGCTATCATTAAGTAGAATAGCCTTCTCTCTGGGCTTGGGGGTATGGACATGATGGTGTGGTGGGAGTGAGGACAGGGAATGGAAGTAAGTAGAATTTGAGATCCTCAGGTATCCCCAGTGAAGTAAGAGACTCGAGTCATTTTCTGGGATTGACTTAAACTGGATAGTAATAAAAGCAGGTATTGATAAACACAAAGAAAAGGACCAATGGGCATTCCCAAGGACGCAGCTTAGACTGAAGACCTTAAGTGTATATTGGCGCTTGTCAGAAGAGATGAACTCAGTTGTGAGATGTAGGCAAGGAGGAAGTGGACGACTGCTCTCTAAGGTGGGATTTTGTGAGTAAGAAGTGACAGAACCACAGGAATGAAAGAGATTTGAAGGTGCTGAAGTGAAAGTAGTTTTGATTTAGATGATCAACCTCGTGACCCAGCAGGTTAGTGAAGGAAGGAAGGCTGGAAGGGGGAAAGTCCCACAGACAAGAAATGGTATTTAACTGAACATTTAGCAAGAGGCTGTGAAGACCCTGGTGTGAGCAAGGATCCCTGCCTGTAGTGTGGACCCCCAGAGTGAACATGGTTGTTCAGAGCAGTCAGAGCCCCAGTTATGATATTTCCACGGGCGGCCTGGAGGGCCCTAATTCAGTTAGGAGCTCTATCACAGAGTAGGTTAATGGCTGACTCATGTTGATGTTTGGTAGAAATCAACACAATGCTATAAAGTAAGTACCCTTCAATTACAAACAAATAAATTTAAAGAAGAAATTAACAAAGGAAACTAAATAACGGCAAAATAAGCCATGGTAAAAGGAGGGAAAGATGGCCCTCCTGGTTGCTTATTTCCTAAAGGTCAGTTATTGGCCTAAGAATTCAAGGGAGCAGTGTGAATGGATAAATGGTCTTGGCCCTCTAAACCTTGATGACTAAATTCTCAATCTGTAGAAATAGTGTATAATAGATGCTTAAATCAACTAAGTGAAAATATAGACCCATATATACATGTTTTCCCCCCAACAACTCTGTGACTAAGCATTGGTTTGGAACTTGGACTGTGGCAATCTTCTATTATCTCCTTTGACTCCAGTGTGCATTACTGGACCCGGAATAAGGGATCAGAAGACTCAACATCAACAGCCTCTTTCAAAGCTGATGGCTCCTCTACTTAGAAGTTCAGCTTGTAGCACAGGAAATCCAGATCTGATTCTGATCCAGGAAATCTGGCCTGATTCCCTCATTAATTAGAGTTTTAAATAAATCATCTTTCTTTTCTAGGACTATTTCCTTTCTGAAGTTAAGAGATTTGAATGGCGTTACTGTCTTAGCCAGGGTTCCTACCCAATGAAAACATAAAAACCCATGGATATAATCTTAAGCAAAGGTTTATCTGAAAAGTATAGGGGAAGCTTGTAGATCCCAGTATCAGGCAGCATGGCTGGACCTCACATCTCACAACTTTTTGTGAGCCTCACACAACTTGTTTTAGGGGAGTCACACTGCTTCTCACCTCTGCCACACTCCATCTCTGCCTCATTGGCACCTTCCCTCTACAGACTGACTTTTTCCACTTAGTCACCTGTGATAGACAATAGCTATCACCTCTGAACCTGCCGTGGTCTGATAGCTCCACATCCAGAATCTTTTGTTGAGTTTTTGTCTTTGGTTCCCAATGCCGAGGAGGGAAAAAATCTAACTGGCTTAGGTGGGATCAAGTTTTCACAGAGCTGTGAGATGGGGGCCAAACATCACTGGGCACAAACATGCTAGGAATGGAACCATGGAGGACCTTCCCAAGAAAGGCACATGAGCTGGGCATGCTTTTTAAACATTTGATACAGTGACTGTTAAGACTGCTTCATGTTATTAAAGTGCAAAACATGTTGACTCCTTAATTCTTTCCGTAGTTGTATGCTGAGTTTCTACTATATTTTTGTAGGTACTTCTAGATGTGTGAGTCTAAAAATCTAGTATCTTTCCCTATCCTAGTTTCTATGTCAATAACTTGTATATTTCCTTTGTTGATGTCATGTGTTTAGTGTCGGGTTTGCCTGGCACGTAGTTTGTGTGATGGGGAGTTGATGGCTAGTTTCATGAGTCCCACCCTGTGCCTTAAAGAACCCCGAGACCCAACAAGGACTTCTGTTGCCCCAAACTCCTTAATTTCAAAACATTCAGTTAGGTACCAATTTACACCAAACACATATGAACTGTATGTCTTAAGAAATATCCATGCGTAACAAAAGATAGGCTAAGAGGAAGTGATGGGAAAACCACAGAAAGTATGCTGGGCAAGTTAGAGTCTGTGGTTTCTGTTCCAGCCTCTGCCTATGATCTCAGAATTATCAGTTTTTTCTCCCTTTCTCTTTTATTCCATCAGACTTGCTACACACCAAGAATATAAACAGTAGTGTTACAGAAGGAATCAGAAAGTTCAGAAGAAGGGCTCCCAAACCAGCCTGGAATAGATAGGGCAGCAGGGAAAGTCATGCCAAGAAAGGAGTCAGAAATTTCTTTATTCCTCCTAATATAAAGTGAGTCCTAGCTGCTGAAGCCAGTACAGAAATCACAAAAACTGAGATTATTACTTTGGACATGTTTTCCCTATGTCAGATTTCACAGCACATGGAATCACCCTCTCCCCATCATCCCTTCTCCTCTGTCCACCCACAGGCCTCCTGTACCCCGCCGTGGGTTGCTTACATCAAACTCTGGTCCAGATGAAGAGGGAAATCTCCCAATTACTCAGATTCCCCATGGGCAGCCCTGGTGCAAGTTCAAGCTTGCTTCTTGTTCTTTACTTGATAAATCCTGACAGCATGTCAGCTCCATCCTCACTTCAATAGCCATCAAATATTGATGGATGGAGCAGGTGTGCTTCCTGGGGTGCAAATAAAATGATGGTCTAAACTCCAAGTCCTTTGCAAGAGCATAATTCCACTATTATCTACATGGAAACACAGAGCTATCTCTCTCATGTCATATTAGGATTCTGGGGTGACAGAGAGATGTGCTGGTTTCTGACAGACCTCCTGGCAAACTTAGCTGGAGCCAAAAATGGTGGCAGAATCTTCCTTCCAGGCCTCTACTATTAATCAGATGAAACACAAGTAGAAATGCTTCCTCTAGTGGGTCTAAGCCAGGGAAAGGATTGCTGTCCAGGGAGATACTTGGAAATGTTTGGTTCTTTGGGATATCTTGATGAGGACAAGGGATTACCACTGGCATTTAGTATCTGCAAGTCTGGTATCAGCATTATTTCTCACCCTAAAGAATCATGCTGGACAAAGGACCAGTGTGGCTCTGTAGCTGAACCAGGCTTGATCTTCTGGGATGTACACAGCAATACCCAGTACACACCCTCTCCTCCAGCCTCTCTGCTGAATAAGTCACCAGGCCCTCTGTGAATCTGTCATGTAAATCAACAGTCCTCAATGGTTCACACACCCTGTGGGAGAATTGAGAAAAATAGCTCCATATCCCTTCACACATTTTTTAGTTGACATCTATAATTTTTCATCATAAATGTAAATAGTTGCAAAGGATGGAATTTACAGCACATTATAAAAGCTAACATTTAAATGTAAAAAGTTACATCATTCTTCTAAATGTATTCAAGGGAACCTAAATACTATGGTGATTTTAACATCCACACATAATCCATTTTGAAACTACTACATGAGCAAGCTCTTCTTTAACAATAAGAAATCTTACTTTGTTACTTTTTTCCCTTGAACTTGTATTTCAAATCCATTTCCCTCGCAGAACTTTATCCTAATATAATATATTTGCTATGCTTGAAAGTTTTTTATTGATCAACCTATCAAATGTCTCTGAAACAAAAATATGCATGTAAATTAGATTATTCTCATTTCCTGGGACATAAAATTCTAAGTGTTAATTTTTTCTTCTAGGTTGAGTTAGTATTATAACTATTATTCATACATTGATCAAAGCAACATTTGTATGTATTTTAACATTAGCAAATAATTATTTGAGATCAAGAAAATTTTTATTGAAAACACATCTCAATGAGATGATTTTTTTCAATCAGTGCATGTACCATGGTTGACTATTCCTTAGAGATAGAATGAAGTGGGATTTGATATCAATTTTAGTTTTCTTCTATATTTAAATGTAAGCACTGAAAACAATTATTTCATCCAGGTCAATGTGATTGAACAGAATTTTTTCCAGCAACTTTCCTGATTTTTATCTCCTTCTGAATAACATTCCAAAGATCATAGTAGAGCCTTCATCAAAAGTTATGCTTCATGCTACATCAGTTGTCACTTTATAAAGTCTCTTGCAGTGTCACTGAAAGCAGAAAATCCCATTGTCAGGATTTATTACTTGGGTACTAGCTTTTCACTTTGCAACTTATTCACTGCCAAAAGTGTGAATCTGTCATGTAGACAAAGGACCAGTGTGGCTCTGTAGCTGAACCAGGCTTGATCTTCTGGGATGTACACAGCAATACCCAGTACACACCCTCTCCTCCAGCCTCTCTGCTGAATAAGTCACCAGGCCCTCTGTGAATCTGTCATGTAAATCAACAGTCCTCAATGGTTCACACACCCTGTGGGAGAATTGAGAAAAATAGCTCCATATCCCTTCACACATTTTTTAGTTGACATCTATAATTTTTCATCATAAATGTAAATAGTTGCAAAGGATGGAATTTACAGCACATTATAAAAGCTAACATTTAAATGTAAAAAGTTACATCATTCTTCTAAATGTATTCAAGGGAACCTAAATACTATGGTGATTTTAACATCCACACATAATCCATTTTGAAACTACTACATGAGCAAGCTCTTCTTTAACAATAAGAAATCTTACTTTGTTACTTTTTTTCCCTTGAACTTGTATTTCAAATCCATTTCCCTCGCAGAACTTTATCCTAATATAATATATTTGCTATGCTTGAAAGTTTTTTATTGATCAACCTATCAAATGTCTCTGAAACAAAAATATGCATGTAAATTAGATTATTCTCATTTCCTGGGACATAAAATTCTAAGTGTTAATTTTTTCTTCTAGGTTGAGTTAGTATTATAACTATTATTCATACATTGATCAAAGCAACATTTGTATGTATTTTAACATTAGCAAATAATTATTTGAGATCAAGAAAATTTTTATTGAAAACACATCTCAATGAGATGATTTTTTTCAATCAGTGCATGTACCATGGTTGACTATTCCTTAGAGATAGAATGAAGTGGGATTTGATATCAATTTTAGTTTTCTTCTATATTTAAATGTAAGCACTGAAAACAATTATTTCATCCAGGTCAATGTGATTGAACAGAATTTTTTCCAGCAACTTTCCTGATTTTTATCTCCTTCTGAATAACATTCCAAAGATCATAGTAGAGCCTTCATCAAAAGTTATGCTTCATGCTACATCAGTTGTCACTTTATAAAGTCTCTTGCAGTGTCACTGAAAGCAGAAAATCCCATTGTCAGGGGATTTATTACTTGGGTACTAGCTTTTCACTTTGCAACTTTTCACTAGTCTTTTCAGTTGTCCTTTGTTTGATGGCCCTGCAGTTTTTCCTGCTGTAGCAATGTGCCTTAGAGAAGGCTAAGGTAGATGAGAAATCCTCTCATTTCTTTTGTAGTAAAAAGTGTTTTCTCAAGGAAAGGTAAAAGAAGAGAACCTGTCTGATTTCTCCCTTAACCCCAGGAGTTTGCTTAGGCAGTGGGGTTTGAAAAGATCTAGGAAAGTTGTGACAAAGGCACCTGTGTACCTTCATGTTTAAAAGAGAAGAATTGGTAATCCACATATATGTAAAACCTAAAGTCGACTGTTGTAAGTAAATGTCAAATAATCCATTCTGTCTACTTCGTCCTCATATATTTCTTTAACTCTGTCTAGGCTTCAGTCATCTCTCATTTATACCAGAACGTGAGATGCTTTTTAAAAATATTTTAGTCACCCAAGTATATATCAATCCTAGCTTAAAGCTAATTATTGTAAATAAGCATAAAATAATCCAGTCGCTCTACTTCAGTCTCATGCCTTTTGCTAGAGCATGCCTCTCATGCTCTAAATCTCACTCATCTCTTATATAGACCACCAGGTTTTGAAATATATTCTGAGCAATGTAATAGAGGCCATCTATGTAATATCTAATTTTCTAATAGCCATATTAAAAAGATAAAAAACGAAACCAAACAAATTCAAGTGCTACTAATAGAACATTTTTATATTATACATTGTAACCCAATACAGATTAGCATCATTTATAAAATAGGTAAAGACCTCAATCCCAACATCAATGAGATGATTTTTTTCAATCAGTGCATGTACCATGGTTGACTATTCCTTAGAGATAGAATGAAGTGGGATTTGATATCAATTTTAGTTTTCTTCTATATTTAAATGTAAGCACTGAAAACAATTATTTCATCCAGGTCAATGTGATTGAACAGAATTTTTTCCAGCAACTTTCCTGATTTTTATCTCCTTCTGAATAACATTCCAAAGATCATAGTAGAGCCTTCATCAAAAGTTATGCTTCATGCTACATCAGTTGTCACTTTATAAAGTCTCTTGCAGTGTCACTGAAAGCAGAAAATCCCATTGTCAGGGGATTTATTACTTGGGTACTAGCTTTTCACTTTGCAACTTTTCACTAGTCTTTTCAGTTGTCCTTTGTTTGATGGCCCTGCAGTTTTTCCTGCTGTAGCAATGTGCCTTAGAGAAGGCTAAGGTAGATGAGAAATCCTCTCATTTCTTTTGTAGTAAAAAGTGTTTTCTCAAGGAAAGGTAAAAGAAGAGAACCTGTCTGATTTCTCCCTTAACCCCAGGAGTTTGCTTAGGCAGTGGGGTTTGAAAAGATCTAGGAAAGTTGTGACAAAGGCACCTGTGTACCTTCATGTTTAAAAGAGAAGAATTGGTAATCCACATATATGTAAAACCTAAAGTCGACTGTTGTAAGTAAATGTCAAATAATCCATTCTGTCTACTTCGTCCTCATATATTTCTTTAACTCTGTCTAGGCTTCAGTCATCTCTCATTTATACCAGAACGTGAGATGCTTTTTAAAAATATTTTAGTCACCCAAGTATATATCAATCCTAGCTTAAAGCTAATTATTGTAAATAAGCATAAAATAATCCAGTCGCTCTACTTCAGTCTCATGCCTTTTGCTAGAGCATGCCTCTCATGCTCTAAATCTCACTCATCTCTTATATAGACCACCAGGTTTTGAAATATATTCTGAGCAATGTAATAGAGGCCATCTATGTAATATCTAATTTTCTAATAGCCATATTAAAAAGATAAAAAACGAAACCAAACAAATTCAAGTGCTACTAATAGAACATTTTTTATATTATACATTGCGTAACCCAATACAGATTAGCATCATTTATAAAATAGGTAAAAAAGACCTCAATCCCAACTACTCCCATTTTAAGTGCTTAATGGGCACGTGGGATTGCTGTCTGTGTCTCTGTGCTAAGTCTCTTCGGCTGTGCCTGCCTCTTTGAGACCCTCTGGACTATAGCTGCCAGGCTCCTCTGTCCATGGTGTTCTCCAGGCATGAGTACTGAAGTGAGTTGTTGTTCCCTCCTCCAGGGGATCTTCGGACACGGGGATCAAACTACAGGCTGGCCCAGGCCATACTGTGGCTCCCTATTGCTAGTAATCCTTGAAAAGCGTCATTCATTCAAGTTTGAATGATTCGATTTCTCTCAGTGAAAAGTCCGTATTCCTTAACATGGCTTACATTCCAAGGTGATCAAATCACAGCTTATATGTCTAGTCTCACTGCTCACCCCTCTCCAAGCTCCACAGTAATTCTCATTTTGCTTTCTTGTTTGATCTACTTCACAGATCTTGTGCTGCTTTGCTCCATACTTTCACTTTCATTTGTTGAGGTTGATGCTTAGTATTAAATACAAAGCCTGGCACAGAAGGTGGAGAGAATATATACAGCTTTTCAGTGAATAAGTTGCTTATTAAGTATATTTAATACTTTTACCTACAAAGGTTGAGGGCAGCAATTACATTTGCAGAAGGCAAGTGAGAGAGCATGTGGGGAACACAAATGATGTTTTATTTTGCTTAAATACAAAGATTAAATGCTTCTCTAGGGGGAAAAAAAGGAACCTGACAGGATAGTTATGCCTGCTCCTCCTATCAGATTGGAAAGGGGCCTATGAAATAAAAATGAGAGGGAACGGGAGGATGGGACCTCCATCTCTGTGAACAAAACAACTCACCAAATTCGGTTCTCACAACAAGCTGTTCAAAGCAATTGGCAGATTATCTTTAAGGCAAATAGTCATCCCAAAGTGTTAGCTCAAAAAAATATAAGTTTTGAGGGTTTTTTACAGCATTTTGTTGTTTACTGCCACACATCAACCTGAATCTGCCATAGTTGTGTGTGTGTGTGTGTGTGTGTGTGTGTGTGTGTGTATGTTGATATTTACAGAGATAAAGCATACCTCTCCCTCACAGCTTTTAAAATGTAAGGCAAAATCCATAGTCCCAATTTTGGAAATGAATAATAAAGGTTGCATGTCAGTGTCCACCGGTCTGGCTAATGATATTACAGAGAGCTTGTCCAAATTAAGAAATGTTCTCATACTGCAGAACTGACCTTAATAGAGTCCCAGCTCTCTGGAGAATTAAAAGGCCCATTTCTGACTCTGAACCTTTGCATGACCCATAAGATTTCAGGAATCTGCTTTTGCTACCTACACTTTCTCCCTAGTCTTTTTTAACCTATAATATATAATATATAGAAGCATAGTTGATCTGAAACATTGTATTAGTTTCAGGTATACAGCAAAGTGAAATAATACCATTTGTAGCAACATGAATCAACCTAGAGATTATCATACTAAGTAGTGTAAGCCAGACAAAGACAAAGACCAATTGGTATCACTTATATGTAAAATCTTCTATGTATCATTTATATGTAGGAAGATTCTTTTGTTCTTAGTCATGTAGCTTGAGGGCAAGGTAGTTGTTACATTCATCTTTGTCAATGTTTAATTGTTGCATTACATTAAATTAAGTTTAAATTACATAATGATTGCTTAATGTACAAATGTTTGAAAATACATATCCCAAGAAAAGCAACAGATATGTATTAATTTATTTAAATGAATTATTGAGTCTTTACTATATTTATAGCAATGTGCTATGATTTAGAGATATAGCAATAAATTGTACCACTTCCTTAGTCCAGGGATTTTGAGGAAGACTTAGACCAGGATCTACCAGCAGAGAAACTCAGGTAGTATTTGTTAAATAGTGATGCAGTTCTGGGATTTGGGAGATGTTATCTGAGATTATTATATTCCCAACAGTGACTAGATGATTAGTACAGAGCACGTACACAATAAATGTTTGATGAATTGAATGACTGAGACTGTGAAATTTTCCCTTCTTTTCATAATACCAAATGATATTTTTCCTCTCTTCTTGAAAGACTCAAGGGAAAAAAAAAGCCAAACAAACAAACAAACAAAAAAACAGGGGTAAAAGCAGAGAGAAAAGAAAATCAGATTTTCTTCTTACTTTATCAAGCCAGTAATTGAGCAAACTCACTCCCCCTTGGTTGTTGCATTGCAATCTGGCTTACATTCACCCTAGCAACAGACCAAATACTTCCCACTAGAATTATTCCTTGGGATCCTTTTTTTGATTCTAACATATTTCTTGGAGAAACTGAAAAAGTCCATTTCAAGAGAACACTTCATTAGAACTTCAGTAGAAGGAACTAAAGAGTCACTGTACCCAATTGACTAGCTGGGAGATGCTCAGCCATGGAGGAGATCATGACTATTGTTTTATAAATTCAGCACATAAGTCACTCACAAGCAGCCTTATATTTGCCTACAAGGTCATGTCTATATATGACAAACAGAGAAAATAAATTTTCCTAAATTTGCTATTAAATGCCAGGGTGTTTGTTTTTGTCATTATTAATTGCCCCGATATTTGTGAGCAAACAGAAGTTTTGCCTCTCTTACTTAATTGAAATTTCATGATAAGCAAACAGAAATATTGGAAATGACCACATATGTATGCATGGACACAGCTACAGCATTTTAAATGATTTATTCATTTAAGAAAGGTGATTGAATTCTTTCTAAGTGGAATACACTTTGGTACTAAGGAAAGAGACCCTGAACAAGCTCTAGTTGAGGCCCTACTACGTGTTTGTCTCTTGGCATACATATGCTATCTTATCAAATTTTCATGATTTTTAGTAGGTTTTGTATTACTATCCTCTTTTGAAAGTGAGGAATCAAAGACTCGGAGAGTCTCATTTACTCAAGATCATATAGTAAATGGTAAATCTGGAATTTAAACCTGTTTGTCAAATTATAAAATGTGAATTTTTACCATGGAGCTGGCTAGGCCGAAATAATACACAATGATAATAGCTAAGTAGTATTTTTTTATACATTTGCAGCTTTCTCATAATCTAAATCAGTGGGGGTGATTGTGTCCCATACAGGGAATTTGTCATTGCCTGGATAAATTTGTGATTGTCATGAATGAGGATTCCTACTGGCATGTAGTGGGTTAAAGCCAAAGATTGAGCTAAAACTCCTACAATGCACAAAGCAGCCTCCCCCCAACCACTGCACCCAACAAACAATGGTCTAAAACGTTAGCAGGGTCAAAGGAGAAACTCTGGGATAGATGAGAATAGAAGATACCATGTTAACTAAATTCTTTTAGTTGCTAGATATAAAAACAACAGCAACTTTGCACTTTTAAAAGATAATTTAATGGAAGGGTATTGACATATCTTGTATGATGCCTCATTCAGTTTCTAGGGCATTCAGTCTTTCTCTTTAGGAAAAAAAAATAAACTGAATAACGCAGTTTGGGTTAGATACCTTTCTCGGCATACTCTGGCACAGTGTGACCCATCAATTTGTACAAAACACAGTTGACCCACGAGAGGTCTGGCACCCACCTGTGTTCATTTACTTCTGGCCTGAGTCAGTAAGTAATGTTACCTGAGGACACAGATAATATATGTCATGTGAGTTCAAGGTGAATACCATGTGGACCTTCTTCAGCTTCTTTGTGCTAAAGATGATATGTGTAGCTGTTATTATTTTTTCAATTTCTTGGTGGTATCATTGATTCCTACTAGATGATCACTGAAGACTTCACTGAAGTTGGAATTTGACTTGATCTTGGTCTTTAGATCTTAAGTGTAATTTAGCTACTAATCAATATTAATCTAATTAGCCTAGCTCTGTAGGAAATTGGGCCCCTGTGCATGGATCTCACCTTGCTACAAGGCTGTCAACCCAACACTTCCATCTCAGTGCCATAAGGCACTATAATCTCTTTTTAAAGTGAGGAATCAAAGACTCGGAGAGTCTCATTTACTCAAGATCATATAGTAAATGGTAAATCTGGAATTTAAACCTGTTTGTCAAATTATAAAATGTGAATTTTTACCATGGAGCTGGCTAGGCCGAAATAATACACAATGATAATAGCTAAGTAGTATTTTTTTATACATTTGCAGCTTTCTCATAATCTAAATCAGTGGGGGTGATTGTGTCCCATACAGGGAATTTGTCATTGCCTGGATAAATTTGTGATTGTCATGAATGAGGATTCCTACTGGCATGTAGTGGGTTAAAGCCAAAGATTGAGCTAAAACTCCTACAATGCACAAAGCAGCCTCCCCCCAACCACTGCACCCAACAAACAATGGTCTAAAACGTTAGCAGGGTCAAAGGAGAAACTCTGGGATAGATGAGAATAGAAGATACCATGTTAACTAAATTCTTTTAGTTGCTAGATATAAAAACAACAGCAACTTTGCACTTTTAAAAGATAATTTAATGGAAGGGTATTGACATATCTTGTATGATGCCTCATTCAGTTTCTAGGGCATTCAGTCTTTCTCTTTAGGAAAAAAAAATAAACTGAATAACGCAGTTTGGGTTAGATACCTTTCTCGGCATACTCTGGCACAGTGTGACCCATCAATTTGTACAAAACACAGTTGACCCACGAGAGGTCTGGCACCCACCTGTGTTCATTTACTTCTGGCCTGAGTCAGTAAGTAATGTTACCTGAGGACACAGATAATATATGTCATGTGAGTTCAAGGTGAATACCATGTGGACCTTCTTCAGCTTCTTTGTGCTAAAGATGATATGTGTAGCTGTTATTATTTTTTCAATTTCTTGGTGGTATCATTGATTCCTACTAGATGATCACTGAAGACTTCACTGAAGTTGGAATTTGACTTGATCTTGGTCTTTAGATCTTAAGTGTAATTTAGCTACTAATCAATATTAATCTAATTAGCCTAGCTCTGTAGGAAATTGGGCCCCTGTGCATGGATCTCACCTTGCTACAAGGCTGTCAACCCAACACTTCCATCTCAGTGCCATAAGGCACTATAATTTCTTTTTAAATTGAGAGCTATATTTTCATTACCTTTAATGATGGCAAAAATTACACTAGCAAAATTTTCATATATGTACTTGACAGTTTTTTAATTCAGGTTTAATTCAGGTTTATATTTAGCAAATGTTTACAGAATACCCATTAAATTCTCATCACTTAATGTTCATGTAAAACCCTTCTGTTATAGTTACCCATTCTAGAGAGTAAGATTCAGATCGGTGAAATAATTTGCCCAATTTGATTGTTAGTGAGGAGCAATAAAGTCTCAAATAATGCATGCTGGTTGTTCTCCACTCCTTATTAGTCTTCTGTCCTGTTCTGTGACCTGGACTGGTTCAACATCTTCAAGGAGTCTTTGCTCTCTGGTCTTTGGTATGGTTTGGGTGCTGGGATACAATCATAGAAGACAGACTGGTAGAGGATGAGAGTTGTTAAAGTATTTCTCTCCCTGTGTCTGAGAACTGGTTTTTAGCAGTAGCTTAACACTCTGTGAAGCTAGCTGCTTATGAGTGAACCTCCACACACACCATGGCTCTGCCTCTCACTGTTCCCAGGGACATCTTTCTTCCACTGACCTCTATGACATAATTGTGGGAAAATATCCTTGCTTTTGCTTGCCCTTTCTTGAACACCGCAAGACTTTTTAGCATTTCATTTAAAACTACTTCTATAAAAAGTCTTCATTCGGTTTTCTTGATTTAAGTCCTTTTAAGTCCCATATTCTTGAGATTTGTCTGGAATATTCTAGCCCCTCCAAAGCTGAGGGTAAGATTTTCTTCTGCCTGAATCACCTCTCCCTGGTGAAAGGCATTTTGAATTTGACCTCACCCTAGTATCTCATTTAAATTTGGGCTGAGACCACAATTCAGGAAACAGCTTATTGGTAAGAGGTTCCTGAACTATCATTTCTCAAAATATTTGATGCCTTTTAGCAATGTCAGTGGTCCCTAAAATCTAAATGGTGTTTTTCTTGGCAACTGGGAAGCTTAGAGCAAAATTTAACAATTAGCAATAATAATTCTTGTTTATTTTTAGAGCATCCATATTACCTTTTATTTATTTTCATTGCCATTTTAGTATGTATTGTATATATTGATGTTTAATGCATTGAGTGTGCTTTTGAGCCACAAAGATGGCTTGTGTGCTATGATAGAAAGACAATTTGGTGTAAGGGAAAGTAGACTGTAATTGTACTAGAGATTTTGATTCTATGAACCATGAGATTGCAGAGTTTATATTTAGCAAATGTTTACAGAATACCCATTAAATTCTCATCACTTAATGTTCATGTAAAACCCTTCTGTTATAGTTACCCATTCTAGAGAGTAAGATTCAGATCGGTGAAATAATTTGCCCAATTTGATTGTTAGTGAGGAGCAATAAAGTCTCAAATAATGCATGCTGGTTGTTCTCCACTCCTTATTAGTCTTCTGTCCTGTTCTGTGACCTGGACTGGTTCAACATCTTCAAGGAGTCTTTGCTCTCTGGTCTTTGGTATGGTTTGGGTGCTGGGATACAATCATAGAAGACAGACTGGTAGAGGATGAGAGTTGTTAAAGTATTTCTCTCCCTGTGTCTGAGAACTGGTTTTTAGCAGTAGCTTAACACTCTGTGAAGCTAGCTGCTTATGAGTGAACCTCCACACACACCATGGCTCTGCCTCTCACTGTTCCCAGGGACATCTTTCTTCCACTGACCTCTATGACATAATTGTGGGAAAATATCCTTGCTTTTGCTTGCCCTTTCTTGAACACCGCAAGACTTTTTAGCATTTCATTTAAAACTACTTCTATAAAAAGTCTTCATTCGGTTTTCTTGATTTAAGTCCTTTTAAGTCCCATATTCTTGAGATTTGTCTGGAATATTCTAGCCCCTCCAAAGCTGAGGGTAAGATTTTCTTCTGCCTGAATCACCTCTCCCTGGTGAAAGGCATTTTGAATTTGACCTCACCCTAGTATCTCATTTAAATTTGGGCTGAGACCACAATTCAGGAAACAGCTTATTGGTAAGAGGTTCCTGAACTATCATTTCTCAAAATATTTGATGCCTTTTAGCAATGTCAGTGGTCCCTAAAATCTAAATGGTGTTTTTCTTGGCAACTGGGAAGCTTAGAGCAAAATTTAACAATTAGCAATAATAATTCTTGTTTATTTTTAGAGCATCCATATTACCTTTTATTTATTTTCATTGCCATTTTAGTATGTATTGTATATATTGATGTTTAATGCATTGAGTGTGCTTTTGAGCCACAAAGATGGCTTGTGTGCTATGATAGAAAGACAATTTGGTGTAAGGGAAAGTAGACTGTAATTGTACTAGAGATTTTGATTCTATGAACCATGAGATTGCAGAGCTTCTTTAAAGTTAAATGCTCTCATCTGTGAAATGGGATTAATATGTGCCTTACCCTAATTTGTATAACATCACTTAAATTTGAAATAGGTTCACAAGTATAGTTTTTACTTTCAAAGTTACAATTGTTACTACATTTTGAATGATATATGTTTTGGGAGATGAAGGTCAAGGTCATCATCATTCCTTCTAGGATTGAATGATGACTCAGGGAAGCAAGGTAGAAGGGGGTTTCCCAGAAATGTCCACTGGGCCAACACAAAGATGGACGCAGAATATTATAGTACTATTACAGAATAGTATATTGTAAGTGCTCCATAAATGTGTGCTGAATTATATATGACTAAATAAATGAGAAATATTGGAAATTCTTCCAAAAATAGTCAAGAGCCTTCTGTATTCATACCTGGAGATGTTCCTGCTAGTTATTAACATCATTTCCAATGATTTTCATGCAATTGGAACTCAGAATTCAAGTATGTGAGTAGGTTCTGGAACTGAAAAGAACTAATGGCTTCCTGGACATCTAGGTTGGAGGAGACAAAAGGCAAGGTGGAGAGACTGAAGAGTGGCAGGGAAAAGTTGTTATTATCTTGGAATTCAAGCTGATAATTTGTGGAGGCCTTCCGCAGAAAGTAGGCAGCAGGATTGCCCACCCCCCCCTGCCCCCGCCCCGCCCCGCCCCGCCCTCTGCTGCCCACCAACCCAGCCCCGCCCCCCCAGCCCGCCCCTACAAGCGGGAGACAATCAGACGCGCGACAAGGGTTCCGTCAAAGCAGTTCCGTTTTATTAGTGCAGACTCACAGCTTTTATAGGCAAGTGAAGGGGGTTTTGCACGGGACTTCCTATAGATTACACCAATCAAGCTAAAGGTCAAGCAATAATCCACGAGCACAGAAACCAGCGGAACCAATCAGAAATTTTGACAATCAATTTAACAATTTAGATCATGCCCACATCCCTTCCTATAGGCGTCATCTTAGCTCCAAACTGCAAACATGTGCTTAAGCTTCATTATGCTTGCAATGATTTAGATCATGCCCTCGTCCCTTCACGTAGGCGCCATTTTAGCTCCAAACTGAAACAGTGTGCTTAAGCTTCCTTTCACGCCCACGTCCCTTCCTGTAGGCGCCATTTTAGCTCCAAACTGAAACAATGTGCTTAAGCTTCCTTACGCTTGCAACGGTCCTCTTTCAATTCAGAGCCCCACAATAATTCCTTTCGTATTTATGGAGAGGGCAAGAATGGTGGATATCATGTCAGGATATCAGGAGATAGACCAGATAGATGTGTGTGTGTGTGTGTGTGTGTGTGTGTGTGTGTGTGTGTGCACGCACGCACGCGTGCATGCATGTTCGTGTGTGTGTGTCTAACTGGCTTTTCTACTTGCTAGTCTGTGACCTTGGAGAGTTATAAACCATTCCAAGTGACAGCATATGTTTTTGTTTTGATGTCTAATGTGAAAAGGGAGATAATGATAGTATTTATAGAGTTGCTCTGAGGATTACACTTGAAAATACCTGCCATGCATGTGGTGATTCGAAAGTTTTATAGTAGTGGTTATTCTTAATAATAAGAATATAGTTTCAGGCCAGAGTTCTACAGGCCATGCATTTGACCTAACACTAAATGCCTTGAGTTGTACAGGACATACATGTGACCTAATGCTAAATGCCTTGAGTTGCCTCTGACTTTAAGACTTATAGGAAAAGATATGAAGGACAGAGCTATTATGGCAGAATGGAGGTGGCCATGATCTAGCTTGAGCTGGAACTTGAAGGTATGTTGATAAGTTAGAATGAAGTCTGATGTTGAAAACTTATTAGCTGCATCCTATATGGTAAGAGGGACAACCAGAAGCCACTGGCACCAGTGCCACTGGGACCCGTCCATTGATTCTGGAGGGACTGATTGTTTCACAGAAAAGAATAAGGAGTCAGGTAGAAGGTTGTCTCTAGAAGGCAGGGTTTAGAATCCATAAGAAAGCAAGGGGAGACTGTTTCTGTGGCATCTATTGAAAAATAATTTGCACCCTTTGTTTATATTAAAACATTTACATTGTGGAATAAGATGTAAATTTTTGAATATATGTCTAAACAGTACCCAAAACTATAAATGCATTTTGAATTTGAAGTTTGCCTCTTTGGTCTGTAGCCCCAAACCTTCAATGTGGACCTCTGTGCCCCTCCAACATAAGAATGCTTTTGAGGATGACTTTGAGAAACTTGTTTAGGAACATAGGTTCTCTTGACTTCAGAATCAAATAATATTCACAAAGTGGATGATCTTGAACGATCACTTAACCACCATGAACCTATTAAATGGAAATAAAAATGTCAAACAAAAGTATTGGAAAGACAAAAGGATATAACTTTGGAAAGATCCATCAATTTGGTCCAGAATAGGAGCTAAATGAACATAAGGTACCCCATCTCCTACCTCTTTGCACATTGTTATAAAACCAACTGGAAACCAGTGATACCTCCCCTGTATGTTTCTTTACAGCAGCATATCATTAGGTGAGTTCAGAATGCAACAAAAAAATTATGAAAAGCAATCTATCTCTTTAATAAAAATAAGGAAATTACAAACATAAAATTCATTCATAAAATACAGAAATAATTAGTTCACTGTTCACAATATCCTGTTTCTAAAATGCCCTAAACCAGAATATTCCACTTAACCTTGTGACATTTATTGATCTAATTTATAGGTTTTTGTTGTTTGCCAAAACCACAGATTATCAAGGCTAGGCAATATTAGCCCAGGAAATCAACACTCATATAATAAAAATACAAATTCCACTTATTCTCCACATGTTATGGTTAAACACCCGAGTTTCTTTCAAGTTCAGATTTAAGTATTGCAGAAATTTACAGGTTGGCCTTTACAAATACAGGCAGTAATTAGATGGAGTGAATACTATCTTGTTAATTAAAAAAAAAATTAAATGAACCTCAAAAGAGGTGAATAGAGGGTAGTTAAACAAATGTGCTGCTTCACCCGGTAGGTAATAAAGTTAAGGAGCTCATTAATCCCAGCTGTGTTATTAGTTTAAAATATATGAAGAGACAGCACTATATGCTGCAAAGACTGGGGTGTACCTGGATTTCAGTCCCATCACCACCGTTTAAGTACTGCTCAACTGTATACTTTACAGTTTCTTTGTTTATGAAGATGGGCATAGAAAATTTTTGAATATTATGTCTAAACAGTACCCAAAACTATAAATGCATTTTGAATTTGAAGTTTGCCTCTTTGGTCTGTAGCCCCAAACCTTCAATGTGGACCTCTGTGCCCCTCCAACATAAGAATGCTTTTGAGGATGACTTTGAGAAACTTGTTTAGGAACATAGGTTCTCTTGACTTCAGAATCAAATAATATTCACAAAGTGGATGATCTTGAACGATCACTTAACCACCATGAACCTATTAAATGGAAATAAAAATGTCAAACAAAAGTATTGGAAAGACAAAAGGATATAACTTTGGAAAGATCCATCAATTTGGTCCAGAATAGGAGCTAAATGAACATAAGGTACCCCATCTCCTACCTCTTTGCACATTGTTATAAAACCAACTGGAAACCAGTGATACCTCCCCTGTATGTTTCTTTACAGCAGCATATCATTAGGTGAGTTCAGAATGCAACAAAAAAATTATGAAAAGCAATCTATCTCTTTAATAAAAATAAGGAAATTACAAACATAAAATTCATTCATAAAATACAGAAATAATTAGTTCACTGTTCACAATATCCTGTTTCTAAAATGCCCTAAACCAGAATATTCCACTTAACCTTGTGACATTTATTGATCTAATTTATGGGTTTTTTGTTGTTTGCCAAAACCACAGATTATCAAGGCTAGGCAATATTAGCCCAGGAAATCAACACTCATATAATAAAAATACAAATTCCACTTATTCTCCACATGTTATGGTTAAACACCCGAGTTTCTTTCAAGTTCAGATTTAAGTATTGCAGAAATTTACAGGTTGGCCTTTACAAATACAGGCAGTAATTAGATGGAGTGAATACTATCTTGTTAATTAAAAAAAAAATTAAATGAACCTCAAAAGAGGTGAATAGAGGGTAGTTAAACAAATGTGCTGCTTCACCCGGTAGGTAATAAAGTTAAGGAGCTCATTAATCCCAGCTGTGTTATTAGTTTAAAATATATGAAGAGACAGCACTATATGCTGCAAAGACTGGGGTGTACCTGGATTTCAGTCCCATCACCACCGTTTAAGTACTGCTCAACTGTATACTTTACAGTTTCTTTGTTTATGAAGATGGGCATAAAAATGCTCACCTTATAGGACTGTTAAGACAGAAAAACAGATGTTTGCCAAGCACCAAACACAGTGCTTGCACATGAAATGTGTTCCATGAGTGCTGTGCTCCTTTCTTTCAAGTCAGTTTCAAGAAAATAGGGAAATGGGAATCATCTATATGTCATTGTTTTGCAGCTTTTTGATCCAAACGATTCCTCTCTTCCATTTTATTTTTCCTAATGAAACAAGGCAGGAACTTATTATATGGAGATTTCTGCTGGATAAAAATGTAGATATGTCTGTCTATATGTATACAAAATGCATGCACATATATTTGCTTTAAAATGGTTGAATGATGAAGAGTGACAATGACAAAGCTGGACATATTAGTAATTTTAATGAGAAATAGCTTTTCAAGATAGGGAGATGCAATTGAGGTAAGTACAGCAGCTGGTTTGTTTCTGGCTGCTCTGGGAGCAGAGTGCTGGTGTACATTCAGGTGGAAGAATGAGGAGACATGCATTTCCTGCCCTCGTTTTGAGCACCTAACTGCTATGCTCTGAGTCTCAGTTTAATCACATGAGAACTAGATACCCTAAGATCACCACTTGCCTATGCTGTTACACAAAGGAAGATATATTTTCACGAACTATCAAAACCTCATATTTTCTGCAGGTAAAAGACTTTCTTAAACTGTTTTTTTTTTTCCTTTCTTTTCTTCCTAGACTAGTGAAATTTCTATATGTGGCCTTTCACTGAGGATCTGATACATGTACAAGTACCTAGTTCCAAATAAAATCATTGTCAAAGACATCAAGTTTATCTGGGCCCATTAGAAATGCATATGATGATATTTATCAGGAATATGAGCTAATCATTTTAATATCTTAACAGTCTATGAAATATACTATTTTCAACCCCAGAAGTATTCACCGTTTGGATCGGGGGATGTTTTTCTGCTCTGTCACATGTCACTGTGGGTAAGGCAGACAGGGTGATGAATGATGTTTGGGGAAAAGATCAGAGCACTTTGAAATAAGCCCCTCTCTTTTTTTTTTCCCCTCTCTCTTGGTCTCTCTTGCTCTTTGTCTTCCCTTCCACTCTTACTTTGTTTTTCTTTCTTTGCTCTTTTTCTTTCTCTTTTTTTTTTTTGTCCTCTTTTATTGGTTTTTCATTTATTTATCTTCATCCATCTGTATTCTTTGGCCTGCGTGGGCCTCCCATTGTATTGCCTCCCTTTGCTGCCAAGCACTGGCTCTGGGTTCATGTGCTCCAGTGGACTGGCTTGTAATTGGACACACAGCACGTGGGATCTTCCCCATCCAGGGATCAAACTGGTGCCCATTGCATTGCAAGGCAGACTCTTTACCCAGTGGATCACCAGGGAAGCCCCTCTTTACTGTTTTAAGTGATAATAGTGCATTGAAACTTTTGTAGGGAACTGTAGGTGATTCCAAACCTAATCTTAACTCCTCTAGCAATCCAAGATGGGCTATTTATTATTTATTTTGAAGTATAGTTGATTTGCACTATTATATTAGTTTCAGGTATACAGCATAGTGATTCAATATTTTTATAGTTTATAATCCATTAAAACTTGCTGCAAGATAGGGCTTCCCTGGTGGTCCAGTGGGTAAGGACACCGCCTTGCAGTGCAAGGGGCGCTGGTTCGATTCCTGGCCTGGGAAGATCCCACGCGGAGTGGCTGGATCGATGTGTCCAATTACTGAGCCCAAGTTCTGGAGCACATGCGCCCAGAGCTAGTGCTCTGCAACAACAGATGCCACTGTGATGGGAGGCCCACACAGGTCAAAGGACAAAGACGGATGAAAATAGATAAATGAAAGACGAATAGAAGTGGCCCACCCACCCCCTCCTGCCCCAACCCGCCCCCCCCCAAATAAACTTGCTACAAGATAATGACTATAATTCCTTATGCTATACAATATTTCATTGTTAGTTATCTATTTTATACCTAGTTTTTTGTTTATTTTAATCCTATACCCCAACATACTCCTTACCATTTCCCCCTTACCTATGAAATATACTATTTTCAACCCCAGAAGTATTCACCGTTTGGATCGGGGGATGTTTTTCTGCTCTGTCACATGTCACTGTGGGTAAGGCAGACAGGGTGATGAATGATGTTTGGGGAAAAGATCAGAGCACTTTGAAATAAGCCCCTCTCTTTTTTTTTTCCCCTCTCTCTTGGTCTCTCTTGCTCTTTGTCTTCCCTTCCACTCTTACTTTGTTTTTCTTTCTTTGCTCTTTTTCTTTCTCTTTTTTTTTTTTGTCCTCTTTTATTGGTTTTTCATTTATTTATCTTCATCCATCTGTATTCTTTGGCCTGCGTGGGCCTCCCATTGTATTGCCTCCCTTTGCTGCCAAGCACTGGCTCTGGGTTCATGTGCTCCAGTGGACTGGCTTGTAATTGGACACACAGCACGTGGGATCTTCCCCATCCAGGGATCAAACTGGTGCCCATTGCATTGCAAGGCAGACTCTTTACCCAGTGGATCACCAGGGAAGCCCCTCTTTACTGTTTTAAGTGATAATAGTGCATTGAAACTTTTGTAGGGAACTGTAGGTGATTCCAAACCTAATCTTAACTCCTCTAGCAATCCAAGATGGGCTATTTATTATTTATTTTGAAGTATAGTTGATTTGCACTATTATATTAGTTTCAGGTATACAGCATAGTGATTCAATATTTTTATAGTTTATAATCCATTAAAACTTGCTGCAAGATAGGGCTTCCCTGGTGGTCCAGTGGGTAAGGACACCGCCTTGCAGTGCAAGGGGCGCTGGTTCGATTCCTGGCCTGGGAAGATCCCACGCGGAGTGGCTGGATCGATGTGTCCAATTACTGAGCCCAAGTTCTGGAGCACATGCGCCAGAGCTAGTGCTCTGCAACAACAGATGCCACTGTGATGGGAGGCCCACACAGGTCAAAGGACAAAGACGGATGAAAATAGATAAATGAAAGACGAATAGAAGTGGCCCACCCACCCCTCCTGCCCCAACCCGCCCCCCCCCAAATAAACTTGCTACAAGATAATGACTATAATTCCTTATGCTATACAATATTTCATTGTTAGTTATCTATTTTATACCTAGTTTTTTGTTTATTTTAATCCTATACCCCAACATACTCCTTACCATTTCCTCCTCCTCACTGGTAACCACTAGTTTTTTTTCCCTTTTCCTGTGGGTCTATTACTGTTTAGTTATGTACACTTGTTTGTATTATTTTTGAGATTTTACATATAAGTGATATACCCTTTGTCTTTTTCTGACTTATTTTACTAAGCAAAATATTTTCTAGGTCCATAAACACTGCTGCAAATGGCAGAATGTTGTTCTTTTTATGGTTGAGTAATATTCCAATGTATAGTCTTCTTTATCCATTTGTTTGTTAATGGATACTTAGGTTACTTTCATGTCTTGACTACTGTAAATAGTGCTGCTATGAACATTGAAGTCTATGTATATTTTTGAGTTAGTTAGTGTTTGGGTTTTTTTTTTCAGATATATACCCAGGTGTGGAATTGGTGGGTCATATGGTAGTTCTGTTTTTAGTTTATGGAGGAAGTTTCATACTATTTCTCATCAGGGCTACACCAATTTACATCCCTACCAACCATGTACAAGGAAACCTTTTCTCTATTCCTGTCCAGCATTTATTATGTGTAAACTTTTTGATGACAGCCATTCAGAGAAGTGAATTCTTCTTTTTTTGTTTTTGAATTTTTGGCCACATTTATTGGTCTTTCATTTATTTATTTTTCATCCATCTTTGTTCTTTGGCCTGTGTGGGCCTCCCATTGCAGTGGCCTCTCCAGTAGCAGAGCACCACCTCTGGGCACATGCGCTCCAGAGCGCTGGCTTGATAGTTGGACACACCAGTCCAGCTGCTCATGTGGTATCTTCCTGTGCCAGGGATCAAACCGGCACCCCTTGCACTGCAAGGCAGACTCTTTACTCACTGGACCACCAGGGAAGCCCCTATGATATCTCATTATTCTTTTATTTGTGTTTCTCTGATGACTAGGGAGGTTGAGCAGCTATCCATATGCCTATTGGCCATCTGTGCATGTTCTTTAAAAAAGTCTGTATCCAGGTCTTTTGTCCATCCTTTCATCGCAGTTTGATTTTTTCATTTTGTTTTGTTTTGAATTGTGTGAGGTGTTTATATGCATCTGATACTGACCCTATTTGGTCATTTCATTTGCAAATATTTTATCCTACTTAGTAGGTTGCTTTCTGGATTTTTCAGTATTTTCCTTTTGCTGTACAAATGTTTTTAAGTTTAATTAGATTCAATTGGTTTACTTTCGCTTTTATTTTGTTCAACTTATGAGACACATCCAAAATATATTGCTGCAATCTATGTCAAAGCATGCTCTATATATGGTATCGCCTAAGAATCTTATTATTTCAGATCTTACATTTAGGTCTTTAATCCATTTTGAGTTTCATTTTATATGCATGTGAAGGAAGTTCTAATATTATTGGTGTACATAAAGCCCCAGTTTCCCAGAATCACTTATTGAAGAGACTGAGTTTCTTCATTTTATGTTCTTACCTCCTTTGTCATAAATTAATTGACCATAGATGTGTGGGTTTATTTCTGGATTCTCTGTTCTGTTCATTGATGTATCTGTTTCCGTGACAGACCAAGGTTGTTCTGAGGACTGTAGCATTGTAGTATGGTCTGAAGTCAGGGAGAGTGATACCCCCAGCTTTGCTCATTATTCTCAAGATTGCTTTGGCAATTCAGGGCCTGTGCAGACACTCCCAGCTCCATTCAGAGACAGCTGCCAGTGCAAGTACCCTTTGTCTGTCATAAACAATCACTGTCCCTCCTCTCTACCACCTCTGCCTAGTTACGGACTCACTCTACAGGGCAGGTGGCGCCCACAGGTACTCTGATCATGTATTGAGGAATAAGCTGTGGTGGCTCCCCTCAGAGACCTGGGCTGTCTCTGATGTGCTGCTTGAGTAAGTGCCAACTTTGACCACTGTTGTCGCTCCCAGGCTCTCCTCTAGGACCAGATTACCTCTGTGTCCCCCAGTCAGATCCTTTCTCAGTTGTGGCACCCCAGGTCCAATGCTGCACTGTGACATGGAGCAAAAAGGGCTGGAACATTCGTTTGTGGTAGATGGGAGCAGGAAACCTGGCAGCTGCTAGAACAGACCTCTCTCCTTCCTGTTTTGTGTGCTAGCCCATAAGCACAGTCTTCTCACAAGTGGAGTTCAAGGCTTTCTGAAGTCCTTCTGTTAGTCACAGTGGTCTTCCAACCATCCAAGGAGTTTGCAGCTGCCATCCGTGGTTCTCTCTTTCTTTCTAAGTCCCTTCCCAAGGGCCAGGCTCTTAATTCATTCATTTTTTCCTCCTCTTGCCTGTGTTTCTTACAGCTTTAGTTGTTCAGGAGTGCTTTGCCAGTTTCCAGTTAGTTTAGTGATAATTGCTGCATCTGTGGATGTATTTTTGATGTGTTCCAGAGAGGAGATGAACTCTACAATCTCTTACTCCACCATCTTGATCCATTCTCTCTTCCTTAAAGCTGTTTTACTCATAGTCGAAGAGAAAAATGTGTTAATATATAATGTCATAGAATCAGACTTAGAAAAAACTTAATGGTTCATAGAAGACTTTTTGTATCTGTCTTCCTTTCTCTCAGAAAAACTATTGGGGAAACTGTTGGTGAATAATATCGGAAATATGGGTTGAAATTGGCATTTTCAGAAAACAAGTTTATAAAGGAAAGGAAACAATATAAACCTATTTAACATTCTAATGAAGGTGATCTGGCTTTGAATTGTGGCCCGCCTGAACCTGAAGAGTAGAGGAAGCAGGCAGAAACCTAGCTACACTCAGTATTTATTATTACATCACATACGTAGCACCAGGAATGCCATTTGAATTGCAAATTAAATGTTCTCCATAGTTTTGCTGATTCTTTAAACTGTATCAGTGTCTTGAATTATCTGTGTTTTCATTTTCCAAGTGGTTTATAGCAAAACTTTCTTTAAATGGCTAAAAAAAGAAAGTCTTTCCAAGACAAAATGAAGAAAGCCAAGGTTGTTGTTATAATAATAACCATAACAATAGCAACAGCACCGCTAATTTTAAAAATGACAGTGCTCTTCAAGCGCTGATTCTGAACTGTAGAGTTATGTGCCTCTGGGTTAAAATCCTGTGGTGTGACTTTGGGTGAGTTATTTAACATTGGCTTACTTCTGCGTAAAATAAGAACATAAATGGTATCTACTTAATAGGGTTCTAATAATTAAATATGATAACATTTGTACATTGCTTGGCACCAAACAAGATGTTAATTATTAGCACTGCTTGCCTTATTTTTACATTTTATAAAGATCTAAATCACATGCGTAAGCTAAAGCAAACTCTTGAGTTATTAAGTTAATAAGAGATAGAATCAGATGTGACTAATTGTGACTTTCAGATGTTTGGTTTCATCTCATTCTCATTCTTTCTATACCATCACAAATTGATTCATGGTAATGCCATTTTTCCGCCCAGCTAAGGTTCATCAATAATCCCTTTTAGTTCCACTTATATTAGAAGAGTAAATTTGACTGTACATTTGAGGCACTCTTACTACATTCAAAAAGATATTATAACCAAAGTAAAGCCTAGCCATAATGCTATAATTAGGATCCAAAAACTTTGATTCCATAAAATGTAGGATTGCACTATTGTACAGTTATTGGAACGACTAGTATTCTAGTTGATGAGAATGAATGGACAATTGACGTATATCTTAACATCATTATGCATGACACATCATTGTATTATCTTATTATAGTTAATCACCTATGGTTACAAAAACTAAAAGTTGATATAGATGTGATATAACTCTAAAGTAATAGTACTAGTAACTATGGCAGGGAAAATACTACCATAAACACTGAAAACAATGGTTTATCATATCACCTCATTCCTGGACACACACGGGAAGCCTGTGTTTCCTCACATCCTTTGCATATATACCATAACCAGGTCGCATTTCACAGCTTCCCTTGTGTGTGGCTTTTGATATCTGGCAAATAGGGTAGGGATAAAATAGATTCTAATAACTCCCAAATAATATTTGAGAAAAATCCTGTACGATTCTTTATTCCTCTTTTTTTACTTTCTATGGTGACCTCAGAAGGCACAATAGAGATAGTATATTGATAGATTGGGAGCAGCCAGGGTGCCTGAGTCATCACCCAGAGAAATGCTGAGAGGACCCTCCCAACTCACACTTGACTGAGAAACAATCTTTTGTTAAGACTGAGATTTCAGAGGCTATATCTTTTCACAGCCTAGCCTGCCCTATCTCGGCTGATACAGTAACTAGCATTGAGCTAGTTGTACCAGACACTATATCAAACACTCTTTCTATCTAATTTAATTATCTTCGAGACAGAGAGATAAAGTAGGTATTACATTTATAGCCATTTTTTGGATGAGAAAATGAAGCTTAGAGCACTTAAATAATGTACCTGTGATTAAAGAAGCTAGAAATGACTAAATTGGAATTTGAATTCATATTCTTGTCTGTGCTTCCAGATACTGCTGACTTAATAAACAGGAGAACTTTCCATGTCCTGGGTAAATAAACCATAGTTTCTAAAGAAGGCCTCTCAGTAGGCTGATCTGCTAATCGGCTGGTCTTGGGGGCCTGTGCTGTGAGAGCGTCTGAGGGGAAGGACCTGAGTCACAGAACGGAGCATGGTAGTGGAGGGTTTGGAAGCCTCCAGGGGAGACTCCAGGTTACATGCAGAGACAACACCATCTTCAATGGCGGCGCAGAAAAAATGACTGTATGACCAATTCTATGAAACATTTCTGGGAGTGGAAAGAATCTTCTGACCTAAATAATTAAAGGAAGTAGAATTGAGTTTGCAGAAATATATAATGTGAAAAATATTTTCAATTAATATGAAATTTCATTAGGCAGCAATGATGGAAGACATGCATTCTCCTGTCATCACTGTGCCTTATTTCAGGTGACTACTGCCAATTTAGTGACAATAATTCCTTGGAGCTGTAGGAATCACCTGGTAAGACTTATTTTAGGTCTTGATAGCAAAGGAAAAACACAGTGTAAGTTACTGGTTTAGGTTTTTAGAAACTCTTTTGTTTAGTTTTGCATAGTGACTTTTTATGGATATGTTAAAGAAGAGGCGTTACACACAGTATTAATCATACTTTTGTGTTACAAAATGTATACACATGTCGATTTAAAAAAATAGTCACAACCTAAATGTTGAGAGTTATGTTTTATGCAGTGGGAATTTTTAGGGCCCCAGGACTGGGAGACAGCATCTCAAGTAGCTCTGATAGAACTACTCCAAGGAGGTGGAAAAGAACTCAGGTTATATTAAAATAGTTGTCAAACTGAGTTCGGTACCAGCCCCCACTCGGCTGATACAGTAACTAGCATTGAGCTAGTTGTACCAGACACTATATCAAACACTCTTTCTATCTAATTTAATTATCTTCGAGACAGAGAGATAAAGTAGGTATTACATTTATAGCCATTTTTTGGATGAGAAAATGAAGCTTAGAGCACTTAAATAATGTACCTGTGATTAAAGAAGCTAGAAATGACTAAATTGGAATTTGAATTCATATTCTTGTCTGTGCTTCCAGATACTGCTGACTTAATAAACAGGAGAACTTTCCATGTCCTGGGTAAATAAACCATAGTTTCTAAAGAAGGCCTCTCAGTAGGCTGATCTGCTAATCGGCTGGTCTTGGGGGCCTGTGCTGTGAGAGCGTCTGAGGGGAAGGACCTGAGTCACAGAACGGAGCATGGTAGTGGAGGGTTTGGAAGCCTCCAGGGGAGACTCCAGGTTACATGCAGAGACAACACCATCTTCAATGGCGGCGCAGAAAAAATGACTGTATGACCAATTCTATGAAACATTTCTGGGAGTGGAAAGAATCTTCTGACCTAAATAATTAAAGGAAGTAGAATTGAGTTTGCAGAAATATATAATGTGAAAAATATTTTCAATTAATATGAAATTTCATTAGGCAGCAATGATGGAAGACATGCATTCTCCTGTCATCACTGTGCCTTATTTCAGGTGACTACTGCCAATTTAGTGACAATAATTCCTTGGAGCTGTAGGAATCACCTGGTAAGACTTATTTTAGGTCTTGATAGCAAAGGAAAAACACAGTGTAAGTTACTGGTTTAGGTTTTTAGAAACTCTTTTGTTTAGTTTTGCATAGTGACTTTTTATGGATATGTTAAAGAAGAGGCGTTACACACAGTATTAATCATACTTTTGTGTTACAAAATGTATACACATGTCGATTTAAAAAAATAGTCACAACCTAAATGTTGAGAGTTATGTTTTATGCAGTGGGAATTTTTAGGGCCCCAGGACTGGGAGACAGCATCTCAAGTAGCTCTGATAGAACTACTCCAAGGAGGTGGAGAAGAACTCAGGTTATATAGAAGTTTCAAAGGCCAGATAGTCTGAACATCAAAACTATTTTTGTTAATTTAAAGAAAATCAGATATCCCACATTAAGGAATTTATTGCTTTTCTGTGTATGGAAAGATGCAAGAGATAGGGCTCACTGAAATCATTCCTTTCATATACATCTCAGCTATCTGGGGACAGTACCCTTCATTTTTCACATCCTGAGTTACTCAGAGTTTATTGTAGGGAGTGGCTGTAGCCTAATGGCAGCCAGATGGCAGGTATTCTTCTTGAGTGCCTTTAGGACTCAGAAATGCACATTTGGAGGGCTTGAGTCACTGATGACTGTGACCTACTTGTTTATTGATATGGCAGGAAATACTACATTTTTCGCACATATATAATGTATACAGAAATATATATAGAAAAATATGTATATATGTACATGCCCACACATAATATATATGTGCATGCTTCTGTGCATGGCTCTGTGTATGTATGTGCTCTTGTATGTATGTGTAGTAACTAACCTAACCTTAATGTCTCTGATATGAGGAAAGAATTTACAAAGCTTTCAGGGACAGATATTTCTTAAAATCCACAGATATACATGCACAGTCTAGTTCATTGGTGAAGAAGCTCTAAAAGGCATCTATGACAACAAATGCTGCTTTAGCAGACAATTTTACTAATTCCACAATAAACCGTTTTTGAGCATTTACTAATTACCAACAGCTTGATGCAAGATTAGGACAAGATTTAGAAAATATTAACACTCAACTGTGGGCTTCCTGATAAGACTTATTTTAGGTCTTGATAGCAAAGGAAAAACACAGTGTAAGTTACTGGTTTAGGTTTTTAGAAACTCTTTTGTTTAGTTTTGCATAGTGACTTTTTATGGATATGTTAAAGAAGAGGCGTTACACACAGTATTAATCATACTTTTGTGTTACAAAATGTATACACATGTCGATTTAAAAATAGTCACAACCTAAATGTTGAGAGTTATGTTTTATGCAGTGGGAATTTTTAGGGCCCCAGGACTGGGAGACAGCATCTCAAGTAGCTCTGATAGAACTACTCCAAGGAGGTGGAGAAGAACTCAGGTTATATAGAAGTTTCAAAGGCCAGATAGTCTGAACATCAAAACTATTTTTGTTAATTTAAAGAAAATCAGATATCCCACATTAAGGAATTTATTGCTTTTCTGTGTATGGAAAGATGCAAGAGATAGGGCTCACTGAAATCATTCCTTTCATATACATCTCAGCTATCTGGGGACAGTACCCTTCATTTTTCACATCCTGAGTTACTCAGAGTTTATTGTAGGGAGTGGCTGTAGCCTAATGGCAGCCAGATGGCAGGTATTCTTCTTGAGTGCCTTTAGGACTCAGAAATGCACATTTGGAGGGCTTGAGTCACTGATGACTGTGACCTACTTGTTTATTGATATGGCAGGAAATACTACATTTTTCGCACATATATAATGTATACAGAAATATATATAGAAAAATATGTATATATGTACATGCCCACACATAATATATATGTGCATGCTTCTGTGCATGGCTCTGTGTATGTATGTGCTCTTGTATGTATGTGTAGTAACTAACCTAACCTTAATGTCTCTGATATGAGGAAAGAATTTACAAAGCTTTCAGGGACAGATATTTCTTAAAATCCACAGATATACATGCACAGTCTAGTTCATTGGTGAAGAAGCTCTAAAAGGCATCTATGACAACAAATGCTGCTTTAGCAGACAATTTTACTAATTCCACAATAAACCGTTTTTGAGCATTTACTAATTACCAACAGCTTGATGCAAGATTAGGACAAGATTTAGAAAATATTAACACTCAACTGTGGGCTTCCCTGATGGCTCAGTCAGTAAAGAATCTGCCTGCAATATAGGAGACCTGAATTCAATCCCTGGGTTGGGAATATCCCCTGGAGAAGAAAATAACAATCCATTCCAGTGTAGTTGCCTAGGAAATCCCTTGGACAGAGCAGCCTGGCAGGCTACAGTCCCTGAGGTTGCAAGAGTAGGACATGACTCAGCGACTAAACCACCACCACCATAACAACACTCAAATACGTGGGTTATATATTTTTTTCATAACAAACTTCTGTTCTCAGTGATTTTTGTCAAAAAATAAATAGACAAACATGTATTGAATGCCTTCCATGTGGCTAAGCATTCTGCAATTACAGAAATTCACAAATGAATTGTATAGCATTCCTACCTCAAAGGAGTTGACAAACCAGTGGGAAGACTGATTACTGTGGGTGTTTGATCTGCTTTATTTTTCCTCTTCTATTTTATGAAGAACTGTAAGTTTCCGACAAAGGTGACTTGCATGATGCATTGCACCATGCATCCCAGAAATTTGCCATCACTGACCTCTCTATATCAGCCTCCAAGCCTCTGAAGGATGAGAACTCAACTGTGTCTGACTTGCGGCATATCAGAAAGAAGGTGTTAATTCACTTTAAGATTGCTAATTAGATGTGAAATATTCTACTTCATCCTTTTCTTACAAGAAAAAGCAGGCTCATTGTATATTTTTTAAAAAGCCATTTTTCTGTATAGTCATTACTGCTACATTTTTTTATCTTCCAGATTGGAAATAAAAGGTTTGCAGAAGACAGCAAGGTGTATTTCTTTCTTTTCTTTTCTTTTCTTTTTTTTTTTTTTTTAATTCTGGCCTCTTTTCTTGGTTTTTTAATTATTTATTTTCATCCATCTTTATTCTTTGGCCTGTGTGGGCCTCCCATCACAGTGGTCTCTCTCATTGCATGCTAACTCATAATTGGATACATCAGTTCAGTTGCTTGGTGGCATGTGGGATCTTCCCGGGCCAGGGATGGAACTGGTATCTCTTGCACTGCAAGGCAGACTCTTTACCCACTAGACCACCAGGGAAGCTGTGTATGTCTTTCTTGAGTTTCAGGATTA
The DNA here is from genome assembly GCA_022376925.1 of Tragulus kanchil. Lineage (NCBI taxonomy): Eukaryota > Metazoa > Chordata > Mammalia > Artiodactyla > Tragulidae > Tragulus > Tragulus kanchil. Next base: position 121,619,522 of record JAIOJX010000006.1, read on the forward strand.
GACTTTGAGCTAAGGAGACCAGTGGATTGGGGCTCAGAGATTCCTCACTCTTGCCAGAGCACAGATGACCTAAACCCGTTTTTCCCTCTGAGGCTAAGTCACAAATATGATGTGTGCCTAAACTGTATAATACCTAGAAAGAGTTAAACAGACACTATTAATATTCTTAATATAATTTCATATTTATACATCACAGAAATGAATTCATTTTGCTCCCAGAAATGCTTCAGTTTCTTCCAGTGTTTTCTAAACTATTTAAAATTATCTATCAGACTTGAATTCCCTATTGATAGATTCAAAGTATGGTTTGGTTTATGGGTTGGAAAGGGAAGAAACAATTTATAAATGTACTATCGCATAGGATATCATAATTAAAGTCTTGCTTATTTTAAATCTTTGAAATATTTTTCACATAAAATTTACTTTTAATTAATGTTTTTATAGATTACATACATAATGCATTAGTAGTTTTCCTTTTCAGTTCATATTTTTCCCATCTAATGATCCTTTAAACTTTTATTTATTGGATTCTTTCCCTTTAAGATTTTTAAAACATTTTTATACAATCATTTGTAAGCATAGATATACAAGACCTGCTGTGTGCTTTAGACTCAGATAGGACATCTCAAAGTGTGAGCTAGAGACCCATTTATGTTCTTGGGACTTTCAGGGACTTAATGAGGTCAAGAGGTTTTTCACAATAGTTCTAAGTACCAAGAAACAGTACTAAGTACTAAAAACTATTACTACTACTAAGAAATCATTTGCCTTTTAAACTGTGCTGACATTTGTAGTGCTAGAAGAGTCAATAGTGCTTAAAATTGGTGATCTTTAGCATGAAGCTAGGAAATGGTACCAAACCATACAAGTGTCATTGCATCCTTCAGCATCATTTTAGTTGTTTTTACTTTTTAAAATCAATTCACTTAAGAATATCCTTAATGATATAGTAAAAATCATTAGTTTTATAATATCTTGAATCCAGAGATCATATATTTTGCTTATTATATACAACAGATTAGATACTATCGTGTTGTGTTTTGAAGTATGAAGTATGAAGTATGTGTGTTGTGTTTTGAAGTATGAAGTATATATTTGAAAGAACAATTGGCAAACAAAATTATGGTTATTTAGACTTGTTTATTTAATTGACGTTTTCTTGAAAATAAAGAAAGTAAACCTATCACTTCAAAGAAAGCACTAACGGTATTCATGGCCATTGATAAAATTCAAACTTCCAAGTAAAACTTTTAGAAAATAAAACTTACTTTAAACATCACAGAAATGAATTCATTTTGCTCCCAGAAATGCTTCAGTTTCTTCCAGTGTTTTCTAAACTATTTAAAATTATCTATCAGACTTGAATTCCCTATTGATAGATTCAAAGTATGGTTTGGTTTATGGGTTGGAAAGGGAAGAAACAATTTATAAATGTACTATCGCATAGGATATCATAATTAAAGTCTTGCTTATTTTAAATCTTTGAAATATTTTTCACATAAAATTTACTTTTAATTAATGTTTTATAGATTACATACATAATGCATTAGTAGTTTTCCTTTTCAGTTCATATTTTTCCCATCTAATGATCCTTTAAACTTTTATTTATTGGATTCTTTCCCTTTAAGATTTTTAAAACATTTTTATACAATCATTTGTAAGCATAGATATACAAGACCTGCTGTGTGCTTTAGACTCAGATAGGACATCTCAAAGTGTGAGCTAGAGACCCATTTATGTTCTTGGGACTTTCAGGGACTTAATGAGGTCAAGAGGTTTTTCACAATAGTTCTAAGTACCAAGAAACAGTACTAAGTACTAAAAACTATTACTACTACTAAGAAATCATTTGCCTTTTAAACTGTGCTGACATTTGTAGTGCTAGAAGAGTCAATAGTGCTTAAAATTGGTGATCTTTAGCATGAAGCTAGGAAATGGTACCAAACCATACAAGTGTCATTGCATCCTTCAGCATCATTTTAGTTGTTTTTACTTTTTAAAATCAATTCACTTAAGAATATCCTTAATGATATAGTAAAAATCATTAGTTTTATAATATCTTGAATCCAGAGATCATATATTTTGCTTATTATATACAACAGATTAGATACTATCGTGTTGTGTTTTGAAGTATGAAGTATGAAGTATGTGTGTTGTGTTTTGAAGTATGAAGTATATATTTGAAAGAACAATTGGCAAACAAAATTATGGTTATTTAGACTTGTTTATTTAATTGACGTTTTCTTGAAAATAAAGAAAGTAAACCTATCACTTCAAAGAAAGCACTAACGGTATTCATGGCCATTGATAAAATTCAAACTTCCAAGTAAAACTTTTAGTAAAACTAAAACTTACAAGTACTTAGGAAGTAAGTACTATAGTCAACTTAACATCTCTTAATAACACAGGACTTTCTGCTGAGATAAGAAGCAGTTCTTTGATCTTATGTCATGACATGTGGACATTTAGAAGATCTGCATAACTCAATAAATCAGTATTTTTCTAAATGCCTAATATAAAACCATGCATGGTCCAAAACCCATCAAAGTGTGGAATAGACCAGTAGATTTTAATGTAACACTAAAGGTTCATCGACATGCTTTCAGATGCTACACTGCAAAATAACCTTTTAAAAAACAAAACTTGTCGAGTTTTGGGGCAATATCAATTATCTGAAAAAAGCTATTAAAATGTTCTTCCATTTCCGACCATGCGTATTTGTGAGGCTGAATTTTCTTCATACAGTTCAGTGAAAACAGCATATCAAAACAGATTGAGTACAGAGGCAGGTATGAGAATCTGTCTTACATTGTTAGACATTTTTTTTAGAGTTGCAAAAGTGTGACCAAATCTACTTTATAGTTTTTTGGTTTTATAATACACACTTATTTTTCATAAAGTTGCATTATTCATGCTGATATAATAGGCTGTTGATTGCTATTTAAAGATGCTACTAACAAATTATTTTTTTAAATAGTTTAATTTGCTATTAACAAATTATTTAAAATTGTTGGTTTTAATTTCTAACATAGTAAATATTGATAGATATATCCCACATAAACAAAAGATTTTTGAAGTTTTCAACAATTTTTAAGAATGTAAAAGCATCTTGAGACCTTAACGTCACAAAGTTTAAGAACTGGTGCTTTAGAGAACTTGCAGAAAGTTCAGATGAAGAGAAAAATATATACATAGTAGCTTTATTCTCTACTAACTGTCTCTTGCTGAGTTAGTATGTCTGAGTATCCTTACTAATAAAATGAATATAAATACACTCAATAAGTTTATTTTTCCCTTAAAAGATTTATTGGCAATGCTATTATTATAACAAACAATGAAAAACATATCACTTCAAAGAAAGCACTAACGGTATTCATGGCCATTGATAAAATTCAAACTTCCAAGTAAAACTTTTAGTAAAACTAAAACTTACAAGTACTTAGGAAGTAAGTACTATAGTCAACTTAACATCTCTTAATAACACAGGACTTTCTGCTGAGATAAGAAGCAGTTCTTTGATCTTATGTCATGACATGTGGACATTTAGAAGATCTGCATAACTCAATAAATCAGTATTTTTCTAAATGCCTAATATAAAACCATGCATGGTCCAAAACCCATCAAAGTGTGGAATAGACCAGTAGATTTTAATGTAACACTAAAGGTTCATCGACATGCTTTCAGATGCTACACTGCAAAATAACCTTTTAAAAAACAAAACTTGTCGAGTTTTGGGGCAATATCAATTATCTGAAAAAAGCTATTAAAATGTTCTTCCATTTCCGACCATGCGTATTTGTGAGGCTGAATTTTCTTCATACAGTTCAGTGAAAACAGCATATCAAAACAGATTGAGTACAGAGGCAGGTATGAGAATCTGTCTTACATTGTTAGACATTTTTTTTAGAGTTGCAAAAGTGTGACCAAATCTACTTTATAGTTTTTTGGTTTTATAATACACACTTATTTTTCATAAAGTTGCATTATTCATGCTGATATAATAGACTGTTGATTGCTATTTAAAGATGCTACTAACAAATTATTTTTTTAAATAGTTTAATTTGCTATTAACAAATTATTTAAAATTGTTGGTTTTAATTTCTAACATAGTAAATATTGATAGATATATCCCACATAAACAAAAGATTTTTGAAGTTTTCAACAATTTTTAAGAATGTAAAAGCATCTTGAGACCTTAACGTCACAAAGTTTAAGAACTGGTGCTTTAGAGAACTTGCAGAAAGTTCAGATGAAGAGAAAAATATATACATAGTAGCTTTATTCTCTACTAACTGTCTCTTGCTGAGTTAGTATGTCTGAGTATCCTTACTAATAAAATGAATATAAATACACTCAATAAGTTTATTTTTCCCTTAAAAGATTTATTGGCTGTTTAATGTGGCTATTATTATAACAAACAAATCCAAGAATAATGAAAACATAGACTCAGATTAATTATACTGAAGGAAATTGCTAATATTGTCTTCTTAAACCATTCCAACCATAATGATTGTTGCCTCCAATCATGGCATGTTAAAAGCACCTAGTGTACATTTTCCATAATTTTATTATTCCTTCTCTTATTTCCAAAGTCTTGAGGAATAGAGCCTTTACATTACTAGCCAGCCGTAATCTCTTCTCTCCTATAGCTATGCACTACTTGTACTTCTTATTCATCCAGAAATGAGCAATGTGTGTTCCTTAGGCAAATATGATGTGTCCAATAGTGTTTATGTTCCAGCACTTGTTATCACAGTTCCTAGTTCATTCAGGCTGCTGTAACAAAACTATCATATGCTGAATGCCTTAAAGAATAGACATTATTTTGGACAGTTCTCAGGAGAAAGTTCAAGATCAAGGAACCAATAGACCCAGTATCTCGTGAAAGAGCCTGCTTCCTGGTTCATGATGGCACTTTCTCTCTTTGTCTTCACCTGGTAGAAGGAGCCAGGTTGCTCTCTGAGGTCTCATTCAAGGACACTAATCTCATTCATGAAATTTCCATAGTCATGACCACATCACCTCCCAAAGACCCCACTTTTAAATACCTTTCCTTTGGAATTAGATTTCAACATATAAATGTCAAGAGGAGACAACCATTCGGTCTATTAAATACAGAATCAATATCTGTGTAATCTGTGTAATATTAATACCTGTAGAATTTGATTGAAATACCTGATAATATGAATTATTTCAATAGTGCTATGATTGATTAAAAAGGTCCTGATTAAAAGGAAAAAAAAGAGAAAGAAAAGAGGAGCTTTGTACTCTTCCTCCTTTTCCTTTCTCCCTCCCATCTACCCTATCAGTAGCCTGCCAATCTATCTCACATATGTTCAATATTAATATGAAAAATTTTGTTTATTTAATTCTTAGATGCCAGCACTTATAAAATTCACCATCAATTTAGCTACAGCTCAGAACAGAGGGACAGAGAAAAGATTAAATATAAAATGAACTTAATTCTTATCAAATGAAATATAGTATACTTATACTAGTATAAGTTTTATAATTTGTAAGTTTTGTAATCTACACAATTACAAATAATACTCTTCCTCAGAGTGACTATCAACATTTTAGTCTAAATCTTCTTTGCATTGAATCTAAAAAGTTTTATGCATGAATTATTTTTAGCCACCAGCCATTGTGCATAATATCATGGTGACAGTATTATGTTTTTCATAACCTCTGCTTGTCATCTGGACCATTTTGTCATATTTCAGGCTGATATAATAATTTTGAGTCAAATAAGAACCACCTGGAATTTTCCACATTTGGATAAACTAGACATTTTGAAATTTTTGTAGCTAGATTACACATTATGGAAAGTGAAACAGTCCCTTTTAGCAAGTCAGCCAAAGTCTTTTGACAGATAGATGGTATGTTCCTGAGTGGGTAGTCTTCATGGTGCATAAATTGGTCACACTCATCTCTCCTAGGGCTGAAAATACCATTATTTCTTCCTGGAAATTTGACGGTTTCTACTAACTCTAATTGCAATGCCTGCTGTATGATAGACAATCTTTGACTTACACAATCACTTTTCATTTCAGTCAAACTTTGTAGTACTGTATAATCTTGAAGACACTTTAAATAACAATTCAGTATCCAAATGTAAGTCAGAATTTAACTGTTTAATGTTAACAATCAAAGTAATCTAACTCAGGTAACAGTAGTGTGAATGTAGCTGTTATGCTCTTCCTGGTTGATCTTTCCACCTGGTAAAGGAATTTAGGTTATAAGAAAAAGAGTCTAAATGCCCCTTTAAAAGTAACCTTTCCCAAAAATTCGGTCTATTAAATACAGAATCAATATCTGTGTAATCTGTGTAATATTAATACCTGTAGAATTTGATTGAAATACCTGATAATATGAATTATTTCAATAGTGCTATGATTGATTAAAAAGGTCCTGATTAAAAGAAAAAAAAGAAAGAAAGAGGAGCTTTGTACTCTTCCTCCTTTTCCTTTCTCCCTCCCATCTACCCTATCAGTAGCCTGCCAATCTATCTCACATATGTTCAATATTAATATGAAAAATTTTGTTTATTTAATTCTTAGATGCCAGCACTTATAAAATTCACCATCAATTTAGCTACAGCTCAGAACAGAGGGACAGAGAAAAGATTAAATATAAAATGAACTTAATTCTTATCAAATGAAATATAGTATACTTATACTAGTATAAGTTTTATAATTTGTAAGTTTTGTAATCTACACAATTACAAATAATACTCTTCCTCAGAGTGACTATCAACATTTTAGTCTAAATCTTCTTTGCATTGAATCTAAAAAGTTTTATGCATGAATTATTTTTAGCCACCAGCCATTGTGCATAATATCATGGTGACAGTATTATGCTTTTCATAACCTCTGCTTGTCATCTGGACCATTTTGTCATATTTCAGGCTGATATAATAATTTTGAGTCAAATAAGAACCACCTGGAATTTTCCACATTTGGATAAACTAGACATTTTGAAATTTTTGTAGCTAGATTACACATTATGGAAAGTGAAACAGTCCCTTTTAGCAAGTCAGCCAAAGTCTTTTGACAGATAGATGGTATGTTCCTGAGTGGGTAGTCTTCATGGTGCATAAATTGGTCACACTCATCTCTCCTAGGGCTGAAAATACCATTATTTCTTCCTGGAAATTTGACGGTTTCTACTAACTCTAATTGCAATGCCTGCTGTATGATAGACAATCTTTGACTTACACAATCACTTTTCATTTCAGTCAAACTTTGTAGTACTGTATAATCTTGAAGACACTTTAAATAACAATTCAGTATCCAAATGTAAGTCAGAATTTAACTGTTTAATGTTAACAATCAAAGTAATCTAACTCAGGTAACAGTAGTGTGAATGTAGCTGTTATGCTCACAGGCAAGACAAAAATTTCACCACACACTCCTCTGCTTGATGGCTGCATCTTTATATTTCACCAAAATTACAAAGCATATCCCAATTTCAGATATTTTGAAATGTAAAAAACAGGTATTTTAAAATCAAAGTACTATGGTGCATATATATAATTTTATTAATTATATGTTCATATATATATGTATATATATAAACACACTTTAGAGCATATATATAGCCTTTATAGCTTATACTGTATATAGTGTATATTTAAATTGATAATATGAGTTTGTTTGAGATTGTATATCGTTTATGACACTGTAGATGATAGTGAGTTTGAAATTATTTATAATTGTTATTTTTCTAAAAATATATAACTGTTGTTTTGCTTAAAAGGAAAAAATCTGATAAATTATTTTGGAGAAAAACAACACTTAAGCACATGGCCTTGTTGAAGAAAACATTTTCCTGATGAGTTAAAATGATAAGGACAGATTTTATTCAGAACTATTGCAATAGGTGTAAAGACTCCTATGGTGGCACTTTTCAGTGTAGCAGAAAAGCTTGGCCAACCTGGATTCTTACTGAAGGAAGTTGAAAGTTATAAGACATTACCTGAGGAATATGACACCTGATCAGATATCAAGAGTAATCTGATATTGAATATGGGGAAATTTGGTTAAATCTATTTCGCAGGATTCTTGCTGAAACTGGGTGATGTAAAGACTCACACAAAAGTCTAAAAGTTGTAGTCTACCTGGAATTTTCCACATTTGGATAAACTAGACATTTTGAAATTTTTGTAGCTAGATTACACATTATGGAAAGTGAAACAGTCCCTTTTAGCAAGTCAGCCAAAGTCTTTTGACAGATAGATGGTATGTTCCTGAGTGGGTAGTCTTCATGGTGCATAAATTGGTCACACTCATCTCTCCTAGGGCTGAAAATACCATTATTTCTTCCTGGAAATTTGACGGTTTCTACTAACTCTAATTGCAATGCCTGCTGTATGATAGACAATCTTTGACTTACACAATCACTTTTCATTTCAGTCAAACTTTGTAGTACTGTATAATCTTGAAGACACTTTAAATAACAATTCAGTATCCAAATGTAAGTCAGAATTTAACTGTTTAATGTTAACAATCAAAGTAATCTAACTCAGGTAACAGTAGTGTGAATGTAGCTGTTATGCTCGCAGGCAAGACAAAAATTTCACCACACACTCCTCTGCTTGATGGCTGCATCTTTATATTTCACCAAAATTACAAAGCATATCCCAATTTCAGATATTTTGAAATGTAAAAAACAGGTATTTTAAAATCAAAGTACTATGGTGCATATATATAATTTTATTAATTATATGTTCATATATATATGTATATATAAACACACTTTAGAGCATATATATAGCCTTTATAGCTTATACTGTATATAGTGTATATTTAAATTGATAATATGAGTTTGTTTGAGATTGTATATCGTTTATGACACTGTAGATGATAGTGAGTTTGAAATTATTTATAATTGTTATTTTTCTAAAAATATATAACTGTTGTTTTGCTTAAAAGGAAAAAATCTGATAAATTATTTTGGAGAAAAACAACACTTAAGCACATGGCCTTGTTGAAGAAAACATTTTCCTGATGAGTTAAAATGATAAGGACAGATTTTATTCAGAACTATTGCAATAGGTGTAAAGACTCCTATGGTGGCACTTTTCAGTGTAGCAGAAAAGCTTGGCCAACCTGGATTCTTACTGAAGGAAGTTGAAAGTTATAAGACATTACCTGAGGAATATGACACCTGATCAGATATCAAGAGTAATCTGATATTGAATATGGGGAAATTTGGTTAAATCTATTTCGCAGGATTCTTGCTGAAACTGGGTGATGTAAAGACTCACACAAAAGTCTAAAAGTTGTAGTCTAAATGGGAAGAGAATTCAGAAGAGCCTGACTGCAGTTTGGTCAAGGATAGATTTGTCACCCTATTATTAGAGGCAAACAGAGATAGTTAAGTTAGATTGAAGGGTGAAGTAACACAAAATTTCGGTTCTGCATTCAAGCAGCACAGAGGTGAGGGAATCAAAGAAATGGAAAGAAAAGTGGTATTTTGATGAAAAACATGAAGAGAGACTGAATCCCAGGGAGAAACTGGTAATAGTTGTCCAGGGCAAACATGCACAAGGAATGTTACAAATAGGAGCATCTAGTGTTCTCAGTTGTGTGTTAAGATGTATTAAAATTATCATAATTTTCTGTTGTTTATCCCTTAGCATTTATGAACACTGCTTTGGGAAAATCAAGAAAAATATTTTTTGCTCCTCATTTGACTCAATAACAGTGTTGAGTAGAAAGACATGAATACCACCTAAATTGATGATGAAAGAATCCAGGCTCTCAACAGAGGCATAAATATGAAGTAAGACGTCACTAGAGAAATAAGAGAATTATGAGGTCAATAGAATGGGGACATTTGCATTTGCCATTGTGTAGAAGACACTTCAAGGAGTGTATACTTCTTCTACTTGAGGTATAATACAGTCATAGTCAAGTGTACATTACTTAAATATACAATTAGATGAATTTTTGCATATATATATGTATACTCACACAACCATCACTTGAATCAGAATATAGAACATTTTCAGTAACAAGAAGATTGTTTCTCAATTAGCAATCCATAAGAGATGCCACTATCATGGCTTCTATTATTAAAGTTAAGTTTTTTGCAAGGTATTTTACTTGTTTTTAAATTATCTTTACTCAAGTAAGAATTTAAATACTTTTTGCATTTGCATACAGAATGTAATTATTTCCTTAAAATTACCCTTAGAGGGCTTCCCTGGTGAGTCCAGTGGGTAAAGAGTCCCTCTTGCAGTGCAAAGGGCACTGGTTGGTTCCCTGGTCCAGGAATATCCCACATGCTGTGGAGCAGCTGGACTTGTGCGTCCAATTAGGAGCCAGCACTCTGGAATACATGTGCCCAGAGCAGGTGCTCTGTGACAAGGAAGGCCACTGCAATGGGAGGCTCATCCATGCCAAAGAATAAAGAAGGATAAAAACAAATGATGACTTAGAAGCAAATATATATAGATATAGATATAGATATATATCCTTAACGATAGATACTATTATCTCCACTCTTTAAAGGAAGTGTTTGGATTTGATTTGTAAGGCATTTGGATTTGCAGCATGGTCTGAAGTATGAAACAGTTGGAAGATAACTCTTTTCACCCCAAGTAAGAGAAAAATCTGATGTAACCTAGAGAGGAGAGAGAAACGAACAGATTGTGAAGACATTTGGAATATAAAATTGGCTGAATGTGATGACTGATTGGACATTGGAGTGGTGAAAAGCAGAAAAGAGGTGATTGTAACTTGATTCACTTGGTGTTTGGAGGTACTACTAACTGAAACTGGACACTCCAAGGGTAGAAAAGGGTTTGGAATGTGATAACAAGCTCATTTTTGGATGGGAAGTAACTGTAGCATATTTGGATAAAGATACTTAAAAGGCAATTGGATAAGATTTCAGTCTAAGGGGAGATTGGGGACATTTGCATTTGCCATTGTGTAGAAGACACTTCAAGGAGTGTATACTTCTTCTACTTGAGGTATAATACAGTCATAGTCAAGTGTACATTACTTAAATATACAATTAGATGAATTTTTGCATATATATATGTATACTCACACAACCATCACTTGAATCAGAATATAGAACATTTTCAGTAACAAGAAGATTGTTTCTCAATTAGCAATCCATAAGAGATGCCACTATCATGGCTTCTATTATTAAAGTTAAGTTTTTTGCAAGGTATTTTACTTGTTTTTAAATTATCTTTACTCAAGTAAGAATTTAAATACTTTTTGCATTTGCATACAGAATGTAATTATTTCCTTAAAATTACCCTTAGAGGGCTTCCCTGGTGAGTCCAGTGGGTAAAGAGTCCCTCTTGCAGTGCAAAGGGCACTGGTTGGTTCCCTGGTCCAGGAATATCCCACATGCTGTGGAGCAGCTGGACTTGTGCGTCCAATTAGGAGCCAGCACTCTGGAATACATGTGCCCAGAGCAGGTGCTCTGTGACAAGGAAGGCCACTGCAATGGGAGGCTCATCCATGCCAAAGAATAAAGAAGGATAAAAACAAATGATGACTTAGAAGCAAATATATATAGATATAGATATAGATATATATCCTTAACGATAGATACTATTATCTCCACTCTTTAAAGGAAGTGTTTGGATTTGATTTGTAAGGCATTTGGATTTGCAGCATGGTCTGAAGTATGAAACAGTTGGAAGATAACTCTTTTCACCCCAAGTAAGAGAAAAATCTGATGTAACCTAGAGAGGAGAGAGAAACGAACAGATTGTGAAGACATTTGGAATATAAAATTGGCTGAATGTGATGACTGATTGGACATTGGAGTGGTGAAAAGCAGAAAAGAGGTGATTGTAACTTGATTCACTTGGTGTTTGGAGGTACTACTAACTGAAACTGGACACTCCAAGGGTAGAAAAGGGTTTGGAATGTGATAACAAGCTCATTTTTGGATGGGAAGTAACTGTAGCATATTTGGATAAAGATACTTAAAAGGCAATTGGATAAGATTTCAGTCTAAGGGGAGATTGGGGGTTAGAGCTGAAAGTTATCCTTAATTAGTTGATAAATCTGCTTTAGAAAATACACCATGAACTATACTTAAGTTGCATGTACTTCAGTAAAGAAAGCACTTAACCCTTCTAAACATCAATTTCCTCATCTTTTAAATGAGGAAAATAACTTGCCTTACCTTGCCAAATAAATTCTGATAAGAATCCAATTATAGAATGAGTGTAGAAGTAATTTGTAAACTTTAAATTGCTACTTAAAGGAAAGAATTATTAGTCTCATTGCTATTAGTGGTTGATTGGAGGTAACCTTCTAAGTACCTGCTAAATAGCCCACTGAGAATTGCTGGAAATTAAAAAATATATATATTTCTTTGGATTACTCTAGCATTTTTAACAGCCTAATCAGGATAAAGTAAATAAAATGTAAAATTATTGTTTGAATAAATTGTGTTAGTACCTAAGTAAAAACAAACATTGTGGGCACAATTTTATTTTTTTTTTAAATATAGTTCTATGTTCATGTGATAAAGAAGCTGACACCTACCTTCTCTTTATCAATAACCGGTTGGAAAACAGAACAGATTTTCTTTCTTGAACATGTTTATTATCGTACATACTCCTAAGAAACTAAGGAAATTGATTTGCTCTTAGGATTGTTAGCTATTCAAAATTGGGTCTACCAAAACTGAAGATTTTAACTATGAAGGACTTAGTCTAAGCTCTTCTTTATGATACTCTTTAAAGGGCAGGATCAAGTATCTACAGGGCTACTTTTATCTATAGCAATAAATACACATATTCAATGTGAAAAAGAATATATCTGGGTTCTCTATAACTAAGGTCATATGTTTCGCTCATTCAGAGGTGGGTCACTTGATCATTAGGACGTAATTTCCCAAGAAAGAAGTGACTAAAACCCATCTATCTAACTTGACCTGTAATTATCATCTACTCTTTCAGAATATCATTCCTGTAGGTCCTCGACCTCACTGGGACCTTAAGAAACAGATTCTGACTCCGTAACCTGGCTCTATTTGTGAAGCTTGGACCACAATCCATTCACATATATACAGAGTCAAAGGGCTTGGAAAATCAATCTCATCCCTGAATTTAATTCAATTTTACCTACGGGCACCAATTTCCTTTTTGTGCCAGGTCTCGAACTACTGAAAAAAAAAAAAAGCTATTGTAGCAAAAATCTCAACTAACAAGAATGCTTAATAGGTAGAAATGGACAAAAACAAAGGAATCTTAGAGGCCAGTGGTCCTTCTGAAGCTCTGGAGTGTGCTCAATCTCTCAGTCACATCCAACTCTTTGCAGCCCACCATGGTCCTCTGCCCATGGAATTTTCCAGGCAAGAACACTAGAGTAGGGTACCCTTTCCTCCTCCAGGTTTACTTGGAAAGTCCTGAGAAATAACTGGATAGGTAGTTCAAGAGAAGACTGGAGAGAATGAAGCATCTGAGAAAGGCCTAGATTTAAATGCTAGGTAAACCCTTACTAGCTACATGATGTTGGTTATAGTTATTTAGTACTGTAAGCTTTAATTTCCTAATTTATGAAACATTCATTATCACCAGCAGCAGCAGCATCACTGTCCTTGATGTGGTCATCGTCATTATTATCATTGGGATATTACAGAAAAAAAAAATTTTTTTTTGGCAATTCTGTGGTGAGTGAATTAGGTACAATATAACCCAATGGTTCCACTTCCTTCTTGAAGGCCTGAATAAAATATTTTATCTGTAAATACTGGCAGGTTTGGGGGCATGCTTTGAAAGAAACCGTCCTAGTTACTTGGGGAAAGGGAAAGGGAAATGTGCAGAAATAAGGGAAAATCACAGAATCCATCCATCTCTAAATTTGTTTTTAGACAACACTACATGATAATCAAAGTACCACATAAGAAATTAGTCAGACCAGTCCTATTAAGATCATAGAAAACTATGGCAACAATTGTGGACAGTATTCTGGGGGCCTTTGGGGGGACTTCTCAGGATCAGGGAGGTATTTGAGTACTTCTGTTGTCATTGTTGTTTGGTTGGATCTTTTTTTGAAAATAAACAAATATGTGTTTTTTAAAAATGAAACAATACGTGAAAGATATTTTGGTTATCTTGTATTTGAGCTGGTGATCAGAGGGAAAGCTGCTCATGGCTTCGGGCATCTTCAATAGTGAGCTGTCTTTCCACATCTGTCAGGAAATGTCACTGAGGCTCATTACATCTGAAGTAGAGACAGATCTGAGTTCTACCTGCTATGGTGTTGAAATCACCTTATTATCTGAACCCTCTATCTGGTGAGTGTGTTGTGTATTTGTGTGTGTGTTTTCTTTTCCATCTCTCCCAGTCCATTTCTAATACTGAAGGTGATGTAGGAACTGATAATGGAATGACCTTGAGGCCGAAAAATGCGGATTGAGGAACGTTCAATAGAATGGACTATGACAGGTATTTCATAAAAGAGGTTTGCGAACAGATGACTTTTTACAAAGAAAATAAACTAACATTGCTTTGTTGTTTGGGTGCCAAAGTGATTTGCTTTTCTCTGCTCCAGCAGATTCTGATTGACTTTTTTCTCCTGTGAAAAATGAGGAAAAAGAAAAAAAAAAGATTGCTCTATGTGTTCCATTCAGTAAGAGGGTAGACCATTAATAGTTATGTTTTTCTCATTTTGCTACTTATTTTAATGCTAATGGAAGAGAACTTCAATTTGCAGAAGCTTCAGATATATTAGCCATCGTAATAGTTAATACTTATTGGGCATTTATTACATGCCAGTTACATTACTGACTGCTGTGTAGGTGTTACATAATCCACACACAATTAGGTACAATATAACCCAATGGTTCCACTTCCTTCTTGAAGGCCTGAATAAAATATTTTATCTGTAAATACTGGCAGGTTTGGGGGCATGCTTTGAAAGAAACCGTCCTAGTTACTTGGGGAAAGGGAAAGGGAAATGTGCAGAAATAAGGGAAAATCACAGAATCCATCCATCTCTAAATTTGTTTTTAGACAACACTACATGATAATCAAAGTACCACATAAGAAATTAGTCAGACCAGTCCTATTAAGATCATAGAAAACTATGGCAACAATTGTGGACAGTATTCTGGGGGCCTTGGGGGTACTTCTCAGGATCAGGGAGGTATTTGAGTACTTCTGTTGTCATTGTTGTTTGGTTGGATCTTTTTTTGAAAATAAACAAATATGTGTTTTTTAAAAATGAAACAATACGTGAAAGATATTTTGGTTATCTTGTATTTGAGCTGGTGATCAGAGGGAAAGCTGCTCATGGCTTCGGGCATCTTCAATAGTGAGCTGTCTTTCCACATCTGTCAGGAAATGTCACTGAGGCTCATTACATCTGAAGTAGAGACAGATCTGAGTTCTACCTGCTATGGTGTTGAAATCACCTTATTATCTGAACCCTCTATCTGGTGAGTGTGTTGTGTATTTGTGTGTGTGTTTTCTTTTCCATCTCTCCCAGTCCATTTCTAATACTGAAGGTGATGTAGGAACTGATAATGGAATGACCTTGAGGCCGAAAAATGCGGATTGAGGAACGTTCAATAGAATGGACTATGACAGGTATTTCATAAAAGAGGTTTGCGAACAGATGACTTTTTACAAAGAAAATAAACTAACATTGCTTTGTTGTTTGGGTGCCAAAGTGATTTGCTTTTCTCTGCTCCAGCAGATTCTGATTGACTTTTTTCTCCTGTGAAAAATGAGGAAAAAGAAAAAAAAAAGATTGCTCTATGTGTTCCATTCAGTAAGAGGGTAGACCATTAATAGTTATGTTTTTCTCATTTTGCTACTTATTTTAATGCTAATGGAAGAGAACTTCAATTTGCAGAAGCTTCAGATATATTAGCCATCGTAATAGTTAATACTTATTGGGCATTTATTACATGCCAGTTACATTACTGACTGCTGTGTAGGTGTTACATAATCCACACACAATATCTGGGAGGAAACTCAGACAAAAAGGAGACTAAACATTAACCACAACATTTAGAAATAAAACTGAAATACAAACTTATCTCCAAAACCAAACATCTGTGCTTTTAAATGCTGCTTTTCTTTGTAATTCCTCACTGTTCTTTGCTGGAGTTACTGTGCCAAGTACTGGTGAATAATGAAAAATGGAACAAGAGAGAGATTCTAAAAATAAACTCACGGGGAATCACACAAATGTTTAAGTATCAGAGTAGTATACCATCGCATGTGCAGAGTGACAGACACAGCAAACTGTAGGACCTTTGCCCATATAAAGAGAGTATCAGTATGTGAATTAAACCAAAGGGCATAGTATCTATAAGTTCTAATTTTTTTTCAAGAGGATCTAAAAATATGGCTTTTTATGTGTTCTTCTCCCAGTTAAGAAATAATAATCTCTCTCTATATCTCTCTATCCATTCATATATTCCACATATCCTAAAGGATTGTACAAATCAAACTAAAAATATCTGTGGGTCAGATTACATTATCAATCTTCTAGTAAATATATATGGAATAGAGTAAACGTTGTGTACTTGAAATTCAGTTGGAAGCATTATATTTCTATGCTACCACTTATTAGATTTAGGAAACTGGGCAAACTTGGTGTCTCTAATTGCCATTTTTCTTACCTGTACAATACAGAGTATTACTAAATCTCAAGTTTATGGAGAAGATTAAATGAGACAAAATACGTAAAGCTGATAATACAAATTTAACACACAGTGGAGAATATAATTTTTTCTCCATTATCATTCAACCCAGAAGAAGATACTAGCCATAAAAGCAAAGCATTGAGGCTTCCCTGGTGGTCCAGGGGTAAGGACACCGCCTTGCAGTGCAAGGGGCGCCGGTTTGATCCCTGGCCTGGGAAGATCCCAAGTGCCGCGGAGCGGCTGGACCATTAATAGTTATGTTTTTCTCATTTTGCAATTTGCTAATGGAAGAGAACTTCAATTTGCAGAAGCTTCAGATATATTAGCCATCGTAATAGTTAATACTTATTGGGCATTTATTACATGCCAGTTACATTACTGACTGCTGTGTAGGTGTTACATAATCCACACACAATATCTGGGAGGAAACTCAGACAAAAAGGAGACTAAACATTAACCACAACATTTAGAAATAAAACTGAAATACAAACTTATCTCCAAAACCAAACATCTGTGCTTTTAAATGCTGCTTTTCTTTGTAATTCCTCACTGTTCTTTGCTGGAGTTACTGTGCCAAGTACTGGTGAATAATGAAAAATGGAACAAGAGAGAGATTCTAAAAATAAACTCACGGGGAATCACACAAATGTTTAAGTATCAGAGTAGTATACCATCGCATGTGCAGAGTGACAGACACAGCAAACTGTAGGACCTTTGCCCATATAAAGAGAGTATCAGTATGTGAATTAAACCAAAGGGCATAGTATCTATAAGTTCTAATTTTTTTTCAAGAGGATCTAAAAATATGGCTTTTTATGTGTTCTTCTCCCAGTTAAGAAATAATAATCTCTCTCTATATCTCTCTATCCATTCATATATTCCACATATCCTAAAGGATTGTACAAATCAAACTAAAAATATCTGTGGGTCAGATTACATTATCAATCTTCTAGTAAATATATATGGAATAGAGTAAACGTTGTGTACTTGAAATTCAGTTGGAAGCATTATATTTCTATGCTACCACTTATTAGATTTAGGAAACTGGGCAAACTTGGTGTCTCTAATTGCCATTTTTCTTACCTGTACAATACAGAGTATTACTAAATCTCAAGTTTATGGAGAAGATTAAATGAGACAAAATACGTAAAGCTGATAATACAAATTTAACACACAGTGGAGAATATAATTTTTTCTCCATTATCATTCAACCCAGAAGAAGATACTAGCCATAAAAGCAAAGCATTGAGGCTTCCCTGGTGGTCCAGGGGGTAAGGACACCGCCTTGCAGTGCAAGGGGCGCCGGTTTGATCCCTGGCCTGGGAAGATCCCAAGTGCCGCGGAGCGGCTAATGTGTCCAATCACCGAGCCGGAGCTCTGGAGCGCATGTGCCCGGAGCCTGTGCTCTGCGACAACAGAGGCCACTGTGATGGGAGGCCCACACGGGCCAAAGAACAAAGATGGATGAAAATGGACAAATGAAAGACCAATAGAAGTGGCCCGCCTGTTCCCCTCCCTCCCCACCCCACCCCCTCAAATAAATAAATAAATAAATAAATCTTTAAAAAAAAAAAAGCAAAGCATTGTTTGGTTGATAGTATCTAGAATGGCTTAAAGAGAAAGTAGTTCATTTGAGATGGATTTCACAGGGGAGAATTATTTACAGAAAAGTGACCCTTATGAAGATAATGCTATAAGGAAGTTCTAAATGCTGGAATTATTTAGAAATGTACAACTCTTTTTCAAATAATATATAGTTTGATATAGATTCTTGTCTGGGGTTAAGACTTGGAGTATATACTGTAGCGACATTCTAGAAAGCTTAAAATCCAAGGTATGAAGTATAATTATAATTGAGAATGCAACAAAGATCCACTGTTTTTTTTTTCTATTATTATTTATGAAATGACATAATTAAACTGACTTAGCAAGCTAAATTTCACAGCACCCTCAGATACTGGATCTTAGAGAAAGACTGGCAGTGGGAAGAATGGTCAAGAAATGGGTCAGCTGGTTCAGGATATGGTCTGTAAACTACTGTTAATGAAAATGGAAAAGAAAATCTAGGTGGGACCAACCCTGATAGATTAGTGGAAGAGACTTAAGGTAGTCGACTCCCAGTTGTTGGAGTTTGCTGATTAGAAATGAGACAAGAGACAGAAGGATCAAATGTGAACAGAGACCTCTGAGGACACAGAACTCTAAATTCAGGTGCGACCAAACCATTATTTTCTCATACTTGCTCCCTGTGTCAGTTAGGATAGACTACCTCATACTTTGAATGTCAGCTTCTTCTTGTGTCTTCTTGTGTCAAATAAGAATAAAAATACCTGGTTTCAGGGCTGTTTTGAAAATAAGATGAGGTAGAATGTTTCACTGAGATAGACCGGGCACATAACTTATCTCTTGATAAGTGTAAATTTCCCATTTTCTCCTTCATATTCAATAGGGTATTCCTTGGAACAGAACATGATTTTTTCCCACCAATTTTGTCTACATAGGTGATAAGTCTAGTGTCCCATTAAAAGCACTTAGAAATGTATATATACTTAAAAAATAATAAGTTGGTTTGCAAAATGAGGAGACTTTGAACAATGAGTCAGTGAAATATACAAAAGGACAAGAAGCAAGGAACTCCAAAGAAAAATAAGATATTAGAAGATTTCTGTAACTTGTATACTACCCAAGCAGTAAATGAACCTTATTTAAAGTTTGTCCTACAAGATCTTACACTCTGAGCATAACAACCCATGACAACTCTTAGTCTAAATTGTCCTTTGGGTTAAACTGGTTCGAATGCTTTCTTGCTAAAGCTACAAGGAATTATATTATGTTAGGATTATGCAAAGAGTCTCCAAAGTCCTGTAATAGCATCTGAATTATGTCATGAGGTGATTACATGTATTTTATAGCAAATTCAGCTCATGTACAGGAAAATTAAAAAAAAAAAAAAAACTGTGTCAATTCCATGGCCCAGAGTATTTATGGAAACATTTGTCTTACTCTAGCTCAGAAGCCCTTCTTTTGTGGCATTTTTTAAAGTCTCTGATCTTTTTCTATATCCTATGTTGCCTTTCACTAGACTTCCCTTAACAATGTTGATAAATTAATGACAAAAAATTTTCTCAGTTTCTCTATCTGCAATTGCTCAAGCTTCAGGTCTGCAATACAAAATCCTTGGTAGTTATATTTCTGTTGCTCTTGCTGATGCTGTGACTGCTTATTTCTACATTTGTGCAGAGCTGAGACTTAAAGTGACTCCTCCTCTAATTATGTGCTTCCCAAATATGCCTGCTATGTCTTCCTAGAATAGACTTGTCTCTGCAGTGCTTCACTTGATGGGAGAGGTAACTGGCATGAAAAATATGACTTCTATACTGAGTGCTACTTGCAGAAGTCTTTCTCATTTTGAAATAAATGAATGGCTCTTATGCTGGTTTTTAGGTTATTCAATTATATATTCTCCTCACATACCCACTGAAGGATCTCTTTCATGCCCTCTTGGACACTGGTTTGCTCTGATTCTGTACAGACTTTGGAGCTGCTTCCAGCTCAAAGCAGGCAAGCAAACACAAAGCAACCTTGTGGTATATTTGTAATTGCCAAATATCTGCCATAGGTTTTGGCGTATGTCTACTGTCTCTCATACATTCTTTTTTTTTTTAAAGATTTATTTATTTATTTATTTTGGGGGTTGGGTGGGATGGGGAGGGAGGGGAGCAGGCGGGCCACTTCTATTGGTCTTTCATTTGTCCATTTTCATCCATCTTTGTTCTTTGGCCCATGTGGGTCTCCCATCGCGGTGGCCTCTGTTGTCGCAGAGCACCAGCCCTGGGTGCATGCGCTCCAGAGCTCCGGCTCGGTGATTGGACACATCGGTCCAGCCGCTCCGCGGCACGTGGGATCTTCCCAGGCCAGGGATCGAAGCGCCTTGCACTGCAAGGCGGTGTCCTTACCCACTGGACCACCAGGGAAGCCCTCTCATACATTCTTATTCTTGCCAATGAGACCAGACATCAAAGGGCTTTCCTCTTGGAAGGGACAGGGAGAGGGCATGATGGTGCTGCTTTTCACATCAGTTACTCTAGCCTGAGCCATTGGCAATGACCAGACGATAGAAAATCCATTTCTCTGTCTCAACAGCCAAGAGGACAAGGGGAAGGCAGTCTACAAACCATAGGATAGAACCAACTAGAAGGAGGCTTCTTTTCTCCTCTTCAGAACTTAAGTTATACCTGGAGTTAAACTGTAATCAGGACACTGCTAAAGTCAACAGCAGGAGGGTTTATTGATTTTGTATTTTGAATCTTCTTGAACTTAACAGTATTGTTGTAAAGGAGGAAACTTGGATAAAAGGACTCACCTGAACTTATATTTGTGTTATTAATATTAAAATATGTTAAAAGCTAAAATTATTAGGTTACTATAGGACTCTTTTTTGTGCAGCGCTGATACTTACAGTGACTCCTCCTCTAATTATGTGCTTCCCAAATATGCCTGCTATGTCTTCCTAGAATAGACTTGTCTCTGCAGTGCTTCACTTGATGGGAGAGGTAACTGGCATGAAAAATATGACTTCTATACTGAGTGCTACTTGCAGAAGTCTTTCTCATTTTGAAATAAATGAATGGCTCTTATGCTGGTTTTTAGGTTATTCAATTATATATTCTCCTCACATACCCACTGAAGGATCTCTTTCATGCCCTCTTGGACACTGGTTTGCTCTGATTCTGTACAGACTTTGGAGCTGCTTCCAGCTCAAAGCAGGCAAGCAAACACAAAGCAACCTTGTGGTATATTTGTAATTGCCAAATATCTGCCATAGGTTTTGGCGTATGTCTACTGTCTCTCATACATTCTTTTTTTTTTTTTAATTTTTTTTCCTAAGATTTATTTATTTATTTATTTTGGGGGGTGGGTGGGATGGGGAGGGAGGGGAGCAGGCGGGCCACTTCTATTGGTCTTTCATTTGTCCATTTTCATCCATCTTTGTTCTTTGGCCCATGTGGGTCTCCCATCGCGGTGGCCTCTGTTGTCGCAGAGCACCAGCCCTGGGTGCATGCGCTCCAGAGCTCCGGCTCGGTGATTGGACACATCGGTCCAGCCGCTCCGCGGCACGTGGGATCTTCCCAGGCCAGGGATCGAAGCGCCTTGCACTGCAAGGCGGTGTCCTTACCCACTGGACCACCAGGGAAGCCCTCTCATACATTCTTATTCTTGCCAATGAGACCAGACATCAAAGGGCTTTCCTCTTGGAAGGGACAGGGAGAGGGCATGATGGTGCTGCTTTTCACATCAGTTACTCTAGCCTGAGCCATTGGCAATGACCAGACGATAGAAAATCCATTTCTCTGTCTCAACAGCCAAGAGGACAAGGGGAAGGCAGTCTACAAACCATAGGATAGAACCAACTAGAAGGAGGCTTCTTTTCTCCTCTTCAGAACTTAAGTTATACCTGGAGTTAAACTGTAATCAGGACACTGCTAAAGTCAACAGCAGGAGGGTTTATTGATTTTGTATTTTGAATCTTCTTGAACTTAACAGTATTGTTGTAAAGGAGGAAACTTGGATAAAAGGACTCACCTGAACTTATATTTGTGTTATTAATATTAAAATATGTTAAAAGCTAAAATTATTAGGTACTTACTATGTAGGAGCAGAGCACTAGGCACTTTCATTGCCATATCCTGTTTAGTTCTCAGAATAAGAGAGCTGTAACTATTCTACCCATTGTGTAGATGAAAAACAGACTTAGAGAGGAGAAGCAGATTGACTAGGTGTTTACTCCTAAACTATGTATAAATTTTAAAGTTGTTTCAGCTTTCTAGTAGATGCTGAAAGAGCCTTGGAGTTGTATAGGAACCTGTGCAATAGCTAAGAGATATTTCAGTGGATTAAACTGAAGTTAGGAATATATGAGTTGTATACCCCAGATTTCACTACTGGGTATCCTGGAGCTGAATTCACACCAGGTCTCTTGGTTTTAAGTCAATTTTTTACCCAGGAGGACTTTCCAGGTGGCTCAGTGGTAAAAAAAACAAAAAACAAAAAACAAAAATCCACTTGCCAATGCAGGAGATGAAGGTTTGATCCCTAGATTGAGAAGATATTCTGGAAAAGGAAATGGTGACTCACTCCAGTGATCTTGTCTGGAAAATCTCATGGACAGAGAAGTTTGGCAAGCTACAATCTATGGGGTCACAAATAGATAGACATGACTGAGTATAAGCACATGTAATTTTCAAAGCCTTTGTAAGGGGAAAGATAAAGGAGAAGGTCCATGACCAAGCGGAATGTATTAGAAGAGACATAGGTTAATCTGAATTTCCTCTTGGAAGGGACAGGGAGAGGGCATGATGGTGCTGCTTTTCACATCAGTTACTCTAGCCTGAGCCATTGGCAATGACCAGACGATAGAAAATCCATTTCTCTGTCTCAACAGCCAAGAGGACAAGGGGAAGGCAGTCTACAAACCATAGGATAGAACCAACTAGAAGGAGGCTTCTTTTCTCCTCTTCAGAACTTAAGTTATACCTGGAGTTAAACTGTAATCAGGACACTGCTAAAGTCAACAGCAGGAGGGTTTATTGATTTTGTATTTTGAATCTTCTTGAACTTAACAGTATTGTTGTAAAGGAGGAAACTTGGATAAAAGGACTCACCTGAACTTATATTTGTGTTATTAATATTAAAATATGTTAAAAGCTAAAATTATTAGGTACTTACTATGTAGGAGCAGAGCACTAGGCACTTTCATTGCCATATCCTGTTTAGTTCTCAGAATAAGAGAGCTGTAACTATTCTACCCATTGTGTAGATGAAAAACAGACTTAGAGAGGAGAAGCAGATTGACTAGGTGTTTACTCCTAAACTATGTATAAATTTTAAAGTTGTTTCAGCTTTCTAGTAGATGCTGAAAGAGCCTTGGAGTTGTATAGGAACCTGTGCAATAGCTAAGAGATATTTCAGTGGATTAAACTGAAG
Organism: Tragulus kanchil; assembly: GCA_022376925.1. NCBI lineage: Eukaryota > Metazoa > Chordata > Mammalia > Artiodactyla > Tragulidae > Tragulus > Tragulus kanchil. The sequence continues at coordinate 121,643,150 of JAIOJX010000006.1, forward strand.
TTAGGAATATATGAGTTGTATACCCCAGATTTCACTACTGGGTATCCTGGAGCTGAATTCACACCAGGTCTCTTGGTTTTAAGTCAATTTTTTACCCAGGAGGACTTTCCAGGTGGCTCAGTGGTAAAAAAAACAAAAAACAAAAAACAAAAATCCACTTGCCAATGCAGGAGATGAAGGTTTGATCCCTAGATTGAGAAGATATTCTGGAAAAGGAAATGGTGACTCACTCCAGTGATCTTGTCTGGAAAATCTCATGGACAGAGAAGTTTGGCAAGCTACAATCTATGGGGTCACAAATAGATAGACATGACTGAGTATAAGCACATGTAATTTTCAAAGCCTTTGTAAGGGGAAAGATAAAGGAGAAGGTCCATGACCAAGCGGAATGTATTAGAAGAGACATAGGTTAATCTGAATTCAGCCAAATTTGCCTCTCTGAACCTGGCTTCTACATCTGAAACAAATAAATAGGTTTATATATACTTACAAAGTCCTAATCAGGATGATAAGTAGTTTATTGAAGTTTCTCTCCCTACTTCTGGTATGTATTAGGTACTCAAAAAGTAGGAGCATCTTCCATGTTTAATGAAAGTTTTAAAAATGCTAAAAGAAACCAGAAAGAAAATGGATGCACTGTTAGATGTGGAGCTAGTATGTGTTCACTTGCTCATTGATTAATAGGTGAAGTGGTAGTGAGATTTTTATCATAAATCTGTCCCCATCCAACCCAGAGTTAACATTTACATTGTGTAAGAATGAAGTCAGGATTTTTTTTTTATTTTTTAGTCTTTTTAAAAAAATATTTCCCCCCCCCATCATCCCTGACCTGTGTGGGCCTCCCATTGCAGTGGCATCTTCAGTTGCAGAGCACTGGCTCTGGGTGCATGCACCCCAGAGCACTGGCTCCTAATTAGACACACTGGTCCCACCACTTCCCAGCACATGGGGTCTTCCCGGGCCAAGGATCGAACTGGTGTCCCTTGCACTGCAAGGTGGACTCTTTACCCACTGGACCACCAGGGAAGCCCTGAAATTAGATTTTTTTTTTTTTTTCGAAGGCTGGGGTGGGGAGCAGCTTGGGGAGGGAATGGGGCAGGTGGGTCACTTCTATTGGTCTTTCATTTATTCAGTTTCATCCATCATTGTTCTTTGGTCCACGTGGGCCTCCCATGCAGTGGCTTCTGTTGTCGCAGAGCATGGGCTCTGGGCGCGTGCGCTCCAGAGCTCCGGTTCAGTAATTGGACACATTGGTCCAGCCGCTCCATGGCACGTGGGATCTTCCCAGGCCAGGGATCGAACCGGCACCCCCTGCACTGCAATGTATTAGTGTTCTTACCCACTGGACCACCAGGGAAGCCCCCTGAGGTTAGATTTTGATAGGATCTTTCTCTCTCATGACAAGATGGTTTTCTCAGACAAACGTGCTTGAATAAGTAGGAACCATTATTCAAAGTATCATTCAAAACTGAGTACAGCGGGTTTCTGTGGTTAGATCCCTGGCCCGGGAAGATCCCACATGCCATGGAGTGGCTGGACCAGTGTGTCCAATTACGAGCCTGAACTCTGGGGTGCGTGCACCCAGAGTTGGTACTCTGCAACTAAAGAGGCCACTGCAATGGGAGGCCCACATGGACCAAAGAATAAAGATGGATGACAAATTTTTTTAAATAAATAAAAGAGGCCAAAATTAAAAAACAAAAACAAAAACAAAACAAACAAAAAAAACTGACTACGGAAAACAGGTATCATTCAAGATATTTTAAGCAAGAATGGATTTAATATAGAGAATAAGGAATTTATCACTTCACTGTGTAGGCTAAACAAATGAACTGTAATCTGAGTCTCCTGGAAATACTCCCCAAGCAATATCATTAACCCACAGGGAAGAAACCCTGGGCTACTCTGGAGCTGCTTCATGCTTTTGAACCTGTCACCACTGCTGCTCCAATCACAGACACCGAAATTATGAAGAAAGTTAACAGTATCTTCACACCAGGGAATAAGAAATTGTGTCAAGGAGCATCTGCCACCACTGTTGTTGCTGCTTCTCCCAACCACTCAGGACGCTGAGCATGAGATGCTGCTGCAGAGAATCTTAGTGTTCCCAAACTGCTACCATGCAGCCATGGCAAAAGAGAGATGAAAAATGCCTTCTGTCTTAATTTTGACTTCAGACCTCAGGAAAATATATCTAATGACATTTTACACCCAAAACACTACAGATAAAGAATTATATTTTGGGGCCTAACTTTTCAAACTCTGAGAGAAATAATTTGGGATGGAAATCAAATGAATATCCAACACACTTACTTTTCTGGCCAACATGATGTTCACAGTGACATAGTAAAGAATCAGCCTATCAAAACAGCAGATATAAGAGAGGTGAGTTCAATCCCTGAACCAGGGACATCTGCTAGAGTAGCAAATGGCAACCCACTCTAATATTCTTATTCTTCTTATTACTTTTTTTTTTGCTTTTTGCTTTTATAGAATTTTGTTGTTTACAGATATGTATAATTCCAGATTAGTCATATGTACATCCCTGACCCATCTCTCTTCCACCCACTTCCCAGTCCCCCCATCCCACCCCTCCAGGCTTTCATACAGCCTCCATGCAGGATCCCTTATTCCCACAGCACAATGACAATAGCTATCTTTTATACATATGATAGTATAGGTTTTCATGTTACTCTTTCCACGCCTCCCACCCACTGTTCATTTCCCACAATGTCCATAAGTCTACTTGCCTGGAAGATTCCATAGACAGAGGAGCCTGGTTGGGTTAAACCCACAGGGTCTCACAGACTTGGGCACGACTGAGTGACTAAGCATGCACACATGAAGCACAATGGTGTGCACTTGGGGAAATTATTACACAATTTTGGAGAAAGGGATGTCACACAACTCACCTTCAGTTTCTTCATTTCATCATCCTAATGAGGAATTAGGATCTAACATTGTGAGATTGACATGAGATGATGTATAAATTGCCTAACATAGAGCATGAGATATTTCCTCCATAAATGATAATTCTTGAAATTATCAAGAATTTTATAGAGGATCAGAGATTTTAATGTTTATCAAATGGGCCAGTGTAGTAATGAACATGTAGTTCATAATGTGGCTCTTGTTATTGTTATCAATAAATAAAATACTGCAGCAAGTTTTTTGAGATTGTCTTTGCCCATTTCACATAGACTTCTGCTTATTTAATATTTAGATAGAGTCCCAGGTAAATGTCAGAGACTTCTGCTTCAAAGAGAATACTTTTGAGTAGATTTTTACTTTAAAAATGTTTAGGCTGGCAATGATGGAGAAAGAGTGCTCAAATCAACTGGCATGTAGTCTCCAAAATATAGTAGCTTAAACTGAGTAGTTTAATTTGCATTCTCCAGAAGTAGTATTTATCTGGAAAACCCTTGCTGTTTTCTAGTGGCAGAAGATCTTACTTAACGATATTTTAAAGTAGGTCAGATAGTCCTATTTGGGATGTGTAACCTCCTTAATAAAGTCACTCACCTCTTCCTCCACACCAGTCAAGTCAGAATTAATGTGTTCTTTCAGCTCATTAAAAGATGCAAAACTGTTTACAAAGGGATGTTCTAGGTAGGAAATAAGGTAGGCTCAAAATCAAAGGAGTCTGCTTTGGGTTTGGGAGTAACCTTGAAATGTCCCTGAACCTCTTTGAGCCAGTTTCTTTGCCTATGAAGTAGTAATAAAATAAAACCAAGTTCATAGCTTTTCTGTGAGAATTAAAAATAAGCCAGTGTCTCTCAAAATTATATGAGTGATTGACAGTACAGACTCTGGAGTAAAATGGTCAGTATCTGATTCTCAGCTTCACCACTGACCAACTGATTGGCCTTGAACAGTCTGCTTAGCCTTTCTATAGTCAGTTTTCTTATATGAAAAATAAATAAATAAAGGGGAGGAATAAGTTTTATGACCCATAAGATATTAAGAAGAGTGTTAAAAGAGTGTTAAATGAGATCATGCACATTAGTAAGTGGGCAGTGACTTTGGAGGGTTGCTATAATTTTTTATTTTGCCACTTCTATTGATTTTTCATCTATTTGTCTTTATTCTCCGGCCTGTGTGGGCCTCCCATAACAGTGGCCTCTTTTGCTGCAGAGCACCAGCTCTGGGCACATGTGCTCCAGAGCTCTGGCTCGATAATTGGACACATTGGTCCAGCCACTCCACGGCACGTGGGATCTTCCCAGGCCAGGGTTCATAATGTGGCTCTTGTTATTGTTATCAATAAATAAAATACTGCAGCAAGTTTTTGAGATTGTCTTTGCCCATTTCACATAGCTTTTTTTTTAAAGATAGAGTCCCAGGTAAATGTCAGAGACTTCTGCTTCAAAGAGAATACTTTTGAGTAGATTTTACTTTAAAATGTTTAGGCTGGCAATGATGGAGAAAGAGTGCTCAAATCAACTGGCATGTAGTCTCCAAAATATAGTAGCTTAAACTGAGTAGTTTAATTTGCATTCTCCAGAAGTAGTATTTATCTGGAAAACCCTTGCTGTTTTCTAGTGGCAGAAGATCTTACTTAACGATATTTTAAAGTAGGTCAGATAGTCCTATTTGGGATGTGTAACCTCCTTAATAAAGTCACTCACCTCTTCCTCCACACCAGTCAAGTCAGAATTAATGTGTTCTTTCAGCTCATTAAAAGATGCAAAACTGTTTACAAAGGGATGTTCTAGGTAGGAAATAAGGTAGGCTCAAAATCAAAGGAGTCTGCTTTGGGTTTGGGAGTAACCTTGAAATGTCCCTGAACCTCTTTGAGCCAGTTTCTTTGCCTATGAAGTAGTAATAAAATAAAACCAAGTTCATAGCTTTTCTGTGAGAATTAAAAATAAGCCAGTGTCTCTCAAAATTATATGAGTGATTGACAGTACAGACTCTGGAGTAAAATGGTCAGTATCTGATTCTCAGCTTCACCACTGACCAACTGATTGGCCTTGAACAGTCTGCTTAGCCTTTCTATAGTCAGTTTTCTTATATGAAAAATAAATAAATAAAGGGGAGGAATAAGTTTTATGACCCATAAGATATTAAGAAGAGTGTTAAAAGAGTGTTAAATGAGATCATGCACATTAGTAAGTGGGCAGTGACTTTGGAGGGTTGCTATAATTTTTTATTTTGCCACTTCTATTGATTTTTCATCTATTTGTCTTTATTCTCCGGCCTGTGTGGGCCTCCCATAACAGTGGCCTCTTTTGCTGCAGAGCACCAGCTCTGGGCACATGTGCTCCAGAGCTCTGGCTCGATAATTGGACACATTGGTCCAGCCACTCCACGGCACGTGGGATCTTCCCAGGCCAGGGATCAAACCAGTGCCCCTTGCACTGCAAGGCGGTGTCCTTACCCACCAGACCACCAGGGAAGCCCCTGCTATAATTATTTTGAAAAACGTTGTTGGCTTCATTACAAACCTCCTCATGTGTGTGGGCATGCTCAATCACTGAGTCCTGTCCAACACTTTACAACCCCATGGACTGTAGCCCATCAGGCTGCTCTGTCCATGGAATTTTGCAGGAAAGAATACTGGAGAAGGTTTCCATTTCCTATTCTAGTACTGCCCTTCTTGCATCATGCCAAATGGTGATTTTCCTCCACGTCTGTCATCCTAGCTAAGATGCACGTTCGTTGAGATCAGATATCATGTTATATACATATTTGTCATATCAGTACCCAACATGGTGATTTGCACAAAATAGTGCTTTGTAAATACTTGATAAATAAAATTTGGATCATGTTAGGAAGAATTCAGAGCAAGTAAACCATGCATTCAATGCACTTTGACCTTGCTTGTTGATGTACTGTGATAAATCAGTCTGTGGCACATGCTGTAAGATATAGATAGAATGGGTACAAGTATGCACTTGCCTTGCAAATGCTTACTGTATTTGGCAAATAACAATGAAACAGATCTGTGAAAAGCTCAGTGCTAACTCAAGATAATTTTTATATTTATGGTGGCCATTTAGGAACACAAGTACATGGTCTCAAATAACTCACATATCTCTTTATCCATGGAAAAGTAAACTAGGCAGGGAGTGAGAAGACATGTCTTCTCATCTCAGCTTGCCTTATATTTATTTCCTGTATCATTTTGGTAAAAAAAATCAGTGTCTCTTTGATTAAATTACCTGACTATGGAATGATCTGTGATCTTATACCTTTATACCTAATTCTTGTAAATATCATTCATTTAAAATGTATTTACTTAGAAATTTCAGAATATATTCCCAGTGTGGTTTAATAAGTTGCATATTCAGTGAACTACCAGGGAAACCCAATTTTTGTTTTGTTTTTAAAGAGTCCTCTAGTTATAGGATGTTAACTGGCTTGGAAAGGTTAATACTCAATTAAGATGCTGTTGCAGCTGCACAGGTAAGACACAATGAAGACCATGATGAGGAACAGTGATTAGAATGAAGAGTCATGTCTGAAAGAAGGAGGCACAAGAGGAATGTTTAGAAGTATAACATTAGAGAGAGGTAGTGTTTAAACATGGCACTGATATTTTTGGTTGGGTCCAAGATAATCACCTAATGAGGTGCAAAACACAGGGTAAGTGACTTCTGGGTGAGTTGGGATAGAAAGATAATGAGTTCTGTTTTGAAACTCACATAAAGGAGATGAATTGAATATCTCTGGTTTTTCCTTTCAGTTTCAGCATATTGTTTTTTTGAAATGTTGAAAATGTAGTAACATGTCTGGTAAATCTTCCACTATGCATAAACTTATATTATCATTGCATTAAATATTTGCTAATTTATTTATTTTCAGGTATTTCTAGTGAATACTTCAGCTGTCTTGGAATTTAGAAAATTTTAATTTAAACAGATTCACATGTATTACACTAAGGCAACTCTTAAACTTGCTAGGCTTCAAGGGTCTAATGGAAAATAAAATAAAAGAGAACTGAGTGGTCTTGGGGCTAGAAGAAATAAATATAGGGTGCAGTCCTTTAGTATCACTGTAGTTAAGGATGGTAGGATATGTATGTAAAAACTGCCATGCATTGAAATGCCTCAGCATCATACAGGTCATTTATGGGGTCAGCCACAGTTTCAAACACTTCACTCTCCTTTCTCAATGATGCATTCATCTTCCCCTTCAGCTCTATCGATCATTATAGCATACAATTTTGAGCAGATAGGTCAGGGATTATCTCTGTTAAGTCCTCAAAATAGTCTTATGTGTAGGTGCTATGTCATGCCCATTTTACAGATGAGAAATCTGAGACTTGGAGTGTTGTAAATGTATTTGCAAGGTCAAAAGATAAGAGTGATGGCACTTGAACTTAAACCAAGTCTGTCTGTATGAATTTGTACAAAAAAGGTCATTGCCCTTGATGCTACAAAGAAACGATTACAGATAATAATATACAGCACATCACTGATAGCATAGAAGTTTCCATGCATAATTAAATCATGTGATTCTACCTGTGAAGAAGACATCTTCCAACTGGGCAGGAAAATGTCTTTTTCAGAGAGCTGAAGTTAATATTAAATGTGTTTCTACATGAAATGACTTACATAGTAAGTAAGCACCATGGCTGTGGTAGTTGATATATCATTATTATCATTATTATTCCTAATTTTCATATGAACAAAGGAAGACAATCAGTTTGCTCAAGATCACATACCAATGTTAGTAGAGCCAGGATTTAATTCTGAATTGAGGTAATCACACAGTTAAATGTACATTACACAGAGCTTCATCTTAAAAAGTTGGCTTTCTGGAAAATAAATGACTTAGATTTGGCAGTCATCACCAAATGACAAAATCTAAGTGTTTTTATTATTATTATTATTATTATTATTATTATTGCTTTGTTTGTCTTAATTTGGCTGCACTGGGTCTTAGTTGTGCATTGTGGGATCTAGTTCCCTGACCAGAGATCAAACCCGGGCCCCCTGCCTTAGAAGCACAGAGTCCTAACCACTGGACCACCAGGGAAGTGCCCAAATCTAAGTTGTTTTTTGTTTTTTAACATTTATTTATTTATTTATTGGCGGGGGTCAAGAGAGAGGGGGGTGGGCGGGCCACTTCCACTGATCTTTCATTTGTCTAGTTTCATCCATCTTTGTTCTTTGGCCCGCGTGGGCCTCCCATCACGGTGGCCTCTGTTGTCGCAGAGCACCGGCTCTGGGCACATGCGCTCCAGAGCTCTGGCTCGGTCATTGAACACATCGGTCCAGCCGCCCCGCGGCACGTGGGATCTTCCCAGGCCAGGGATCGAACCGGCGCCCCTTGCACTGCAAGGCGGTGTCCTTACCCACTGGACCACTGAGGAAGCCCAAATCTAAGTTTTTTAATTGTCATTAACCCATTGTTTGATGATCATCACATTATAGAGTTATACAATTGTATTACATATATTTGAATACATATCCATTTTGCTATGTAGTCCAACTCAGAAGTCTAAGTAATATCCAACTCACCGAGTGATTTAAACACACACACACTCTTAGTAAAAAACGTCCACTTATGGATCTGAAATGCAATTTACAGTGAGAGTTCACAAAGCTTTGAGTTTTATGGGAAAGGGCAGGCATCTGTCATATTACATAACTGGAATTCACAACACAGTAATACAGTTGTCATGCATCTGTTAGAGGCCACAAATTTATTGCATCAAATTAGAAATTATACACATTCCCTTTGGATAAAGGAATCCCTCAATAATATGCAACATTGCTAGGAGAAAACCGTTAGAGAAAGAACAGCGATGACATAGTACAGGCAGTGACAGATCTGTGTGCTCACGCAATGCTGAATGTCGTTTGAGAAGAGCTGTATCATTTTGTTCGTTTATTCAAAGAAGATTTCTTAGTGATTACTACACATTAACAGTATTGTATGTAACAAAAGATCGGAAAGTATTCAAGCCCCTGTCTTCATGGAACTTATATTCTAGTGGTCATTAGCTAGCTTTATCATTTCACTTGTTATAAACATCCTCAGTGGGAAAACTTCAGCTGACCATATGGAGCTTTGGGGAAGTAATTAAGGACAAGCTTGTATTAAGAACAAGCTTATGCTTGTTCATACAGATGAGGATATCAAGGTATAAGTATAGAGAAGTTAAATATATATGAATCATAGTAATACACAATAATTATTATAATTATTTAAAATAAATATGATTATAATAACACCTACTTCAGGGGAACTTCTCCTGAGAAAATGATGTAAATATACTTTACCTGAGCATTCCTTCTAAGAAAACCCCAAAACCCTAGACAATATATGCGCAACAAATGTAAGGGGACCCTAAAGGATGGAGAGAAGAAAGTAGGCAGCCTAGGTATTTTGGATACAAAAAAAAATAAAAACACAACACAATGGTTAGATTCTTGGTTTTTAATTTTGTCTCTTATATCAAGACTTAGAACTGAAGAAGCTGACAACCTTAGAATGTCAGTGTGAAGACCGAAAAGGGAAACAAAGCCTGCTCTCTCTTGGCAAAGGACCAGGAAAAGTGCAACCTAGAATGCTTTTACACAATAGCAGCTCTACTCAAGACTAATACCATGAAAAAAAAAAAAAAACAGTGGTTCCTACAGTCATCTGTGCCAGTTAAAACCAAATAAGGAGTCTAAACTTTTATCCTTTTGTGACTCTAATGAGGTACAGTAACACTCCTATTGGAGTGATGATAGAGACAGCCAAATAGGGAGCTGAGACTTTTATGGCTCCCTGCCCGTAGAGAAGATTCTCCACCGCACACGTAGAATCAATAAAGGCCGGTGAGGAGACCCTGGACTTCCACTGCTACCCGGCAGTATCTAAATATCCCTCCCCTTTTCTACTGAGGCATGTGTGTGTCTGTGTGTGTGTACAGACAGAAAGAGAGGAGACCTTTCAAAGAGTCAGAACTTTCACCATACCCAGTGATTATAAGGCCACCTCTGTACCACCACAGCATCTGTGAAGACAAGATGGTAAAGGGGAAATCTCATCCCTGCCCCAGGTGACAATGGAGGCTCTAGTAATGAGATTGCCTCCCCTTTTCCTAGCTAGTGCCGTGTTAGAAAGAGGGAAAATATAACAAAAGATTTACATAAAATCTCATGAGTCTCATAATATGAATCAAAAAAGTTTCAAATAAAAGATAACATATCACAAATCAGAATATCTCAAATGTGAATGAAGAATGACAATCAGTAGACACTAACATCAAGATAACAAACATCTTAGAACTATTCAACAAAGGTTTTAAAGCAGCTATAATAAAATTGTTCCAGGGGTTAATCATGAATACACTTGAAACAAGTGTAAATTTCAAAAAAAGAATACAATCCTGAGCATTCCTTCTAAGAAAACCCCAAAACCCTAGACAATATATGCGCAACAAATGTAAGGGGACCCTAAAGGATGGAGAGAAGAAAGTAGGCAGCCTAGGTATTTTGGATACAAAAAAAAAAAAAACACAACACAATGGTTAGATTCTTGGTTTTTAATTTTGTCTCTTATATCAAGACTTAGAACTGAAGAAGCTGACAACCTTAGAATGTCAGTGTGAAGACCGAAAAGGGAAACAAAGCCTGCTCTCTCTTGGCAAAGGACCAGGAAAAGTGCAACCTAGAATGCTTTTACACAATAGCAGCTCTACTCAAGACTAATACCATGAAAAAAAAAAAAAAACAGTGGTTCCTACAGTCATCTGTGCCAGTTAAAACCAAATAAGGAGTCTAAACTTTTATCCTTTTGTGACTCTAATGAGGTACAGTAACACTCCTATTGGAGTGATGATAGAGACAGCCAAATAGGGAGCTGAGACTTTTATGGCTCCCTGCCCGTAGAGAAGATTCTCCACCGCACACGTAGAATCAATAAAGGCCGGTGAGGAGACCCTGGACTTCCACTGCTACCCGGCAGTATCTAAATATCCCTCCCCTTTTCTACTGAGGCATGTGTGTGTCTGTGTGTGTGTACAGACAGAAAGAGAGGAGACCTTTCAAAGAGTCAGAACTTTCACCATACCCAGTGATTATAAGGCCACCTCTGTACCACCACAGCATCTGTGAAGACAAGATGGTAAAGGGGAAATCTCATCCCTGCCCCAGGTGACAATGGAGGCTCTAGTAATGAGATTGCCTCCCCTTTTCCTAGCTAGTGCCGTGTTAGAAAGAGGGAAAATATAACAAAAGATTTACATAAAATCTCATGAGTCTCATAATATGAATCAAAAAAGTTTCAAATAAAAGATAACATATCACAAATCAGAATATCTCAAATGTGAATGAAGAATGACAATCAGTAGACACTAACATCAAGATAACAAACATCTTAGAACTATTCAACAAAGGTTTTAAAGCAGCTATAATAAAATTGTTCCAGGGGTTAATCATGAATACACTTGAAACAAGTGAAAAAAAATAGAAATCCTTACTAAAGAAATAGAAGATGTGAAGAATAACCAAATGGAAATTTAGAACTGAAATATATATTAATAAAAATCTCATTGGATGGCTCAAAAGCAGAGTAGAATGAACAGAGAAAAGAATCTATAAGTGAATCTCTAAGGATCTCTTAACAAACAGGAAGATAGAACAGAAACTATGCAATAGAACACCATAGACTGGAGAAAATTGAACAGGGCTCTAGAACACAGGAGACTATTAGGAAAAAAAATCTAGAATTAGTGTCATCAGAGTACTGGCAGGAGAGGAGAAAGGAAGATATGCAAAAGTACTTGAAAAAAAAAAAAGTGGCTACAAATTTCTCAAATCAAGAAACTTAAACCTATAGACTTAAGAAACTGAGTGAAATGAAGACAGGATATCTCAAAGAAATTCATACCAGCATATAATTATATTCCTGAAAGCTATAAGATAAAGAATAAATCTTAAAAGCAACAAGAGAAATGTGAGAGAAAAATTATAGAGATAGAGAAAAATCTAAATAACAAAGGATCTCTGATCAGAAAGCAAAAAGGCCAGAAAGAAGCCACACAATATTTTCCAAGAGCTCAAAGATAGTAACTGTCAGTCCTAAAACCTCTACTCTTCAAAAGTACTCATCAGAAGGGGAGTTCAAGATACCCACAGATAAAGGAAAATAAAGAGAATTTACCAGTGTTTAAAGTTTCTCTAGGTATTACATAATAGATAATGATAGGTAAATAAACACAGACAGATAAGCAGGAAGACATAGCCCTATACAAGTTTTGTCAGTTTAACAATTTTAATGAATTCTAGAAACTTTACCTCTCTGTAATTCCCATCCCCTCTTTCACTTATACCATGATTGTCTTAAACATTTCCATATTCAATATCATAATTTTTAGCTCCAATGTTCAAAAATAGACAGCTCAAGAGAAGGAAAGCCTATAATGTTAGCCCATAATTTTGGTTATAGTTTTATTTTTAATTTTTCATGTTCCAACATTTCCTTTCTAAGAGCTTTTGCCTAAGTCTCATGCTATATCCAAAACTTAAGTCAAAATTGGTCACAGGACTTAAATATGTGAAACAAAACTGTAAAGCTTTTAGAACAAAACAGCAGAAGACAAATCTTCAAAATCTAAGGTAATCAGAATAGATTATCTATAAACTACCTAGTAGTTTATTGACTCTCCGTCACAGCATGATCCATACAAGAAAAAAAATGATACACTAGACTTTATAAAATTTCAAAACTTTAACTCTGTCAAAGATCCTCTTAAAGGGCTGAAAAGATTTGCTACATGGTAGGGGCAATAGTTGGATCTAACATTTCCATTTATAAAGAAATTTCCCAAAGTACATAGAACACATGGAGAAAATTCAGGTATTAGAAAAAAAAATCTAGAATTAGTGTCATCAGAGTACTGGCAGGAGAGGAGAAAGGAAGATATGCAAAAGTACTTGAAAAAAAAAAAAGTGGCTACAAATTTCTCAAATCAAGAAACTTAAACCTATAGACTTAAGAAACTGAGTGAAATGAAGACAGGATATCTCAAAGAAATTCATACCAGCATATAATTATATTCCTGAAAGCTATAAGATAAAGAATAAATCTTAAAAGCAACAAGAGAAATGTGAGAGAAAAATTATAGAGATAGAGAAAAATCTAAATAACAAAGGATCTCTGATCAGAAAGCAAAAAGGCCAGAAAGAAGCCACACAATATTTTCCAAGAGCTCAAAGATAGTAACTGTCAGTCCTAAAACCTCTACTCTTCAAAAGTACTCATCAGAAGGGGAGTTCAAGATACCCACAGATAAAGGAAAATAAAGAGAATTTACCAGTGTTTAAAGTTTCTCTAGGTATTACATAATAGATAATGATAGGTAAATAAACACAGACAGATAAGCAGGAAGACATAGCCCTATACAAGTTTTGTCAGTTTAACAATTTTAATGAATTCTAGAAACTTTACCTCTCTGTAATTCCCATCCCCTCTTTCACTTATACCATGATTGTCTTAAACATTTCCATATTCAATATCATAATTTTTAGCTCCAATGTTCAAAAATAGACAGCTCAAGAGAAGGAAAGCCTATAATGTTAGCCCATAATTTTGGTTATAGTTTTATTTTTAATTTTTCATGTTCCAACATTTCCTTTCTAAGAGCTTTTGCCTAAGTCTCATGCTATATCCAAAACTTAAGTCAAAATTGGTCACAGGACTTAAATATGTGAAACAAAACTGTAAAGCTTTTAGAACAAAACAGCAGAAGACAAATCTTCAAAATCTAAGGTAATCAGAATAGATTATCTATAAACTACCTAGTAGTTTATTGACTCTCCGTCACAGCATGATCCATACAAGAAAAAAAATGATACACTAGACTTTATAAAATTTCAAAACTTTAACTCTGTCAAAGATCCTCTTAAAGGGCTGAAAAGATTTGCTACATGGTAGGGGGCAATAGTTGGATCTAACATTTCCATTTATAAAGAAATTTCAAAGCACTCCATCATAATAAAACAAACAATCCAATTAAAACTGGGAAAAGTACATGAAGAAACATTTCACCAAAGAAGATGCAGATGGAAAATAAGCACATGAAAGAGTGTTTAAAATCATTAGTCATTATTTATGTAAAGTCTCAGGACTGGTGGTAGCTTTCAAAACCTCTCAATTATTTTTATTTTCATTTTGCTTCATAAATCAATGAATGGACACATGAAAGTAACTAAGAGATATTTTCTATAGACTATGATTATTCAAATTCAGTGGGAAATGTAGTTTGTATTATGTAAGTTGGTAAATGCTGTTCAGAGGACTAAATCTGTTTATGTATTACTGTTCCCTTTCATTCTCCACCACTGTAGTAATAAAACAGTCATTTATTAAGCAGATCTTTAATGTATCCTGTGCTATGATGTTGCATAAGGCTTACCATGAGGGAACTTATTTATCAAAGTGTGTGTGTATGTGTTGGGGGAGATGTGTTCTCAGTGCTTGGGCAGCATCAGTTACCATGTAGACAACAATCCCCCTTCCTACTGGAATTCTCATTCTCATATCTCTATTCATAGCCTAATAGGAGAAAGATATAAGTAAAAATAAATTGCATTATAGGTTAGCAATGATGTGCATAGGAGGGAATCACAAACTGTGAGAGATTAACTCTAATGTTGGAAGCAGACGAAGACAATATTGATTCCTGAAGATGGTACCTTCAGAATAAGTTTGAAGGATGTATAGAGCTTTAGTAGGTGGACTAAACAGGAAATAGGCTCTTTTGGGTAGAGCCAGTAGCAAGTGTGAAGACACAATTGCAAGAGAGTCTACACAGAGTCAGAGCAGGTGATCCAAGACAAAGCCAGGAGGGATAGCCAAGAAAAGAAAGGGAATCCACAGGGAAGATGAGAGAGAAAGGAGAGAAAATGAAGAAACCAAGTATTGGAGAGCCTTGAAGGTCAACTCAAAAGAGACGTTTTAAACTGATTTCAAGTGAATGTAGAGCCGATGGAGCAAGTGTGGTGGCCAAAATAAGAAAAAACACAGTTATGAAAATGTTTGGGCATGATTTGTTCTTAATAAACCTGGAGTACCCAGGCCTGTGTTTCCATTGTCCTCAAAACATTGTCATAGATTTTGCTGGTAATTTTCCATTAGCTCCTTAATTACTGATGTACTCCAGGAGACATTCTCTCAGACAGATAGCCACCTGATTATCAGAGATTCAAGCTTATAGTGTTTGCAAATGTCCTCTGCCTCCATTTCTCCTCTGATGCATTGGGGACATTATTTGCAAATCATGCGAAAAATATTAGAAAAGCTGGCGTTGGTAATAGGTTCATTTTAGAAACATCTCTTTGTTTTTCCTTTCTGGTTAGGTTTTATATTCATTTCAGGCTGCAGTGTTCAGTGCTTTTGTAGATGCTTTTCAGCAAGGTTTTATGAATGTTTGAAATCCTCCCCCAGTATTTTTTAAACTAGGTAGTGTGTTCCAAATTTTAACATTTTTCTATAAACTGTTATATTTGTCTATTTATCATTCCACAGGCAGCACTAAGTGCTAGGTTTCGTTTTGTGCTCAGGATGCCCTGACAGAGGGTAGAGACTTATTTTCAAAAGATCCACAGTCCTGGGAAAAGAGAGACAAAAAAAAAAAAACGGATGTAGTTTGTGCTATAGTAGATGATGTGTGACCTGTTGGGGAGCAAAGAGCCGATCACCTATCTTTGAATGAATGCATTAAAGACATTGCAAGTGAAATTTGAATTTGCCAGGTGATGAGGCACGGGACAAGCATTCTGAGTGTTCTGGGCATGCTAGTGCAAAGGCTGAAGCCCATGAGACCGTTTGTCATTTAGAAATTCACTAGAAGACATATATGGCTGATAAGGCTGAACTTGGGTGTAATAGGAGAAGTGAAGAAAATGGGCTCAAGAGGGAAGTACATGTGAGATGCTTAAGAAAAATTGTATTCTACTCTAAGGAGCTTGGACTTTATCCAAAGGAAATGAGAAGCCATTGAATGAATCTGGTAGGGAAATGTAAGCTAAATAGTTGGGCATTAGGGCAATTGCTCCAGCTTCTCCACTTTTCCTCTGATTAACCTGCACTTTCCTGTCCACATCTCTCATCAGCAGCACAAGTGGAATCTCCCAGAGGACAAGGGTTCAAGTCTCTTTGCCAGGTACTTTTCTGGTGCCGGGTACTTTTGCAACAAGCCTCAGTGTCTTTCCCAGTGAGAGTTTTCTCAACTCCTGCTGATTGTAGAGCTTGAGAGATTCCAAGCTGCTGATTGATTTGATTTCATTCCACTGTAGTGCATGTAATTTCATGCTTCCAAGTGAAAGACATTTTCTGAGAATTCTTCAATCTCCCCAAATTACATAGCTTTATATATTTATTCCCAGCTTCATTGGACTCTAAATAACCCAGTTTGGGAGAAAATGCTTGCCATATGAAGCTCTGGTCATCAAGATTCAGCAATTACTTTGATTAACTCTCTCAAAGTGTTAAATCAATTCTGATGGAATGAAAAAAGATAAAATAAAGTTGGGATATATTACAAGACAAAAAATGGTTGCTTCTTGCAGATGCCAATGTACTTTCTGCAGAGAAGGAAGGAACTGAGTCTTTTTAGTAATTAAGAAAAATATACTGTACGAATAAAGTGACAAGATGTCTTCAAGAATTAGATAAATAGGTAGATGATAGATAGAATAGCTTTTTAATGTAATAATATGTGTTTTAATAACATTTTTTAGACAATCAAAACAGAATAAAGACAAGTAAAATCCTTTCTTAAATCATATCAATGCTGATATTTCCAGGTGTATCCTTTAAGACTCAATGCATATATAAACAACAACAAATAATTTTATGTAATAGAATTGCATTTGTATATTTTTTAAATATACCTTGCTATTGTAGTTTTAGATTTACAAAAAATCTACAAAGTTAGTACAAAGAGTTCCTATTTACCCTATTTCTACTCTTTCCTATTATTAAAATCTTCACTTTTAATATGGTACATTTGTTACAGTTAATGCACCAATATTGATAGATTATTGATAGATTATTACTAACTAAAGTTCTTTTTTAATTCAGATTGACTTAGTGTAGATTTTCTGTTTGGTGGTCGCCGTATCATTAGGTTTTTTGTTTTTTTTTTAATTAGGCAGTTTACCCCTTGTCCTTTTACTATTCCAGAATGTCATCTGGTATACATTGTTTTTACTCCTATATTTTAGGCTCATTTTGGCTAGGATCATTTCTTAGACTTGGGAAACATTGATAGCTTTGAGGAGTTCTTTTCAGATATTTTGCAGAATGCCCATTAATAGTGATTTGTCTCATGTTTTCTCATGCTTAGACTGGTGTTACGGGCTTTGAGAAGGAAGACCACAGAGGTTAAATGCATTTTCATCACCTCACATCCAGAATACATACCATCAACATGTCATTACTAGTGAAGTTAAATTTGATCACTTGGTTGAAATAGTATTTATTTAATTTCTCTATAATAAAATCATGGGAAGTCATGTATTAGAAAAACACGAATCTGCCTGCAAAGCAGGAGACCTAGGTTTTATCTCTGGGTTGGGAAGACTCCCCTGGAGAGGGAAATGGCAATCCTCTCCAGTATTCTTGCCTGGGAGACCCCATGGACAGAGAAACCTGATGGGCTACAGCCCCTGAGGTCACAGAGTCGAACACGGCTGAGCCACTAAACCACCGCTACAGAGTTACTCTTTCTCCCTCCCTCTTTGCATATTGTACTCTTTGAAAGGAAATTATAGCATAGCCCAGATGATTAAAGGATGTGGAGTGACACTCTACCTCTGGAAGATAGAGTTTCTGCATATGTTACTTGGGATGATAGATAGAATAGCTTTTTAATGTAATAATATGTGTTTTAATAACATTTTTTAGACAATCAAAACAGAATAAAGACAAGTAAAATCCTTTCTTAAATCATATCAATGCTGATATTTCCAGGTGTATCCTTTAAGACTCAATGCATATATAAACAACAACAAATAATTTTATGTAATAGAATTGCATTTGTATATTTTTTAAATATACCTTGCTATTGTAGTTTTAGATTTACAAAAAATCTACAAAGTTAGTACAAAGAGTTCCTATTTACCCTATTTCTACTCTTTCCTATTATTAAAATCTTCACTTTTAATATGGTACATTTGTTACAGTTAATGCACCAATATTGATAGATTATTGATAGATTATTACTAACTAAAGTTCTTTTTTAATTCAGATTGACTTAGTGTAGATTTTCTGTTTGGTTGGGTGTTTTTGTTAGGTTTTTTGTTTTTTTTTTAATTAGGCAGTTTACCCCTTGTCCTTTTACTATTCCAGAATGTCATCTGGTATACATTGTTTTTACTCCTATATTTTAGGCTCATTTTGGCTAGGATCATTTCTTAGACTTGGGAAACATTGATAGCTTTGAGGAGTTCTTTTCAGATATTTTGCAGAATGCCCATTAATAGTGATTTGTCTCATGTTTTCTCATGCTTAGACTGGTGTTACGGGCTTTGAGAAGGAAGACCACAGAGGTTAAATGCATTTTCATCACCTCACATCCAGAATACATACCATCAACATGTCATTACTAGTGAAGTTAAATTTGATCACTTGGTTGAAATAGTATTTATTTAATTTCTCTATAATAAAATCATGGGAAGTCATGTATTAGAAAAACACGAATCTGCCTGCAAAGCAGGAGACCTAGGTTTTATCTCTGGGTTGGGAAGACTCCCCTGGAGAGGGAAATGGCAATCCTCTCCAGTATTCTTGCCTGGGAGACCCCATGGACAGAGAAACCTGATGGGCTACAGCCCCTGAGGTCACAGAGTCGAACACGGCTGAGCCACTAAACCACCGCTACAGAGTTACTCTTTCTCCCTCCCTCTTTGCATATTGTACTCTTTGAAAGGAAATTATAGCATAGCCCAGATGATTAAAGGATGTGGAGTGACACTCTACCTCTGGAAGATAGAGTTTCTGCATATGTTACTTGGGATTCTTCTACATGTGAAAATTGCTTCTTCTTCCTCAAGTATCTTTTATGGTATAGGATTGTTGTGCTGTTGTTCATTCACTAAGTCATATCTGACTCTTTGTGATTCCCTGCTCTTCAGTCCATCAGGGTCCTCTGTCCTCTGCTATCTCCCAGAGCTTGTTCAGACTCATGTCCATTGAGTTTGTGATGCTATCTAACCATCTCCTACTCTGCTCCCCCCCATGTCCTTTGGCCTTCAATCTCTCCCAGCATCAGAGACCTTTCCAATGAGTCAGCTCTTCACATCAGGTGGCCATAGTATTGGAGCTTTAGCTTCAGCATCTGTTCTGCCAGTGAGTATTCAGGGTTGGTTTCCTTTGGGATTGACAAGTTTGATCTCCTTCATGTCCCAGGGAGTCTCAAGAGTCTTCTCCAACACTACAATATAAAGCATAAATTCTTTAACACTCAGCCTTTATTATGATCCAACCCTCACATCCATATACGAGTACTGGAAAAACCATAGCTTTTGACTATATGGACTTTCATTGGCAAAGTGAGGTCTCTGCTTTTTAATACATTGTCTAGGTTTGTCATATTTCTTTCCAAGGAGTAAGTATCTTTAATTCCATGACTGCAGTCACTGTCAGTCGTGATTTTGGTTAAATGCATTTTCATCACCTCACATCCAGAATACATACCATCAACATGTCATTACTAGTGAAGTTAAATTTGATCACTTGGTTGAAATAGTATTTATTTAATTTCTCTATAATAAAATCATGGGAAGTCATGTATTAGAAAACACGAATCTGCCTGCAAAGCAGGAGACCTAGGTTTTATCTCTGGGTTGGGAAGACTCCCCTGGAGAGGGAAATGGCAATCCTCTCCAGTATTCTTGCCTGGGAGACCCCATGGACAGAGAAACCTGATGGGCTACAGCCCCTGAGGTCACAGAGTCGAACACGGCTGAGCCACTAAACCACCGCTACAGAGTTACTCTTTCTCCCTCCCTCTTTGCATATTGTACTCTTTGAAAGGAAATTATAGCATAGCCCAGATGATTAAAGGATGTGGAGTGACACTCTACCTCTGGAAGATAGAGTTTCTGCATATGTTACTTGGGATTCTTCTACATGTGAAAATTGCTTCTTCTTCCTCAAGTATCTTTTATGGTATAGGATTGTTGTGCTGTTGTTCATTCACTAAGTCATATCTGACTCTTTGTGATTCCCTGCTCTTCAGTCCATCAGGGTCCTCTGTCCTCTGCTATCTCCCAGAGCTTGTTCAGACTCATGTCCATTGAGTTTGTGATGCTATCTAACCATCTCCTACTCTGCTCCCCCCCATGTCCTTTGGCCTTCAATCTCTCCCAGCATCAGAGACCTTTCCAATGAGTCAGCTCTTCACATCAGGTGGCCATAGTATTGGAGCTTTAGCTTCAGCATCTGTTCTGCCAGTGAGTATTCAGGGTTGGTTTCCTTTGGGATTGACAAGTTTGATCTCCTTCATGTCCCAGGAGTCTCAAGAGTCTTCTCCAACACTACAATATAAAGCATAAATTCTTTAACACTCAGCCTTTATTATGATCCAACCCTCACATCCATATACGAGTACTGGAAAAACCATAGCTTTTGACTATATGGACTTTCATTGGCAAAGTGAGGTCTCTGCTTTTTAATACATTGTCTAGGTTTGTCATATTTCTTTCCAAGGAGTAAGTATCTTTAATTCCATGACTGCAGTCACTGTCAGTCGTGATTTTGGAGTCCAAGAAAATAAAAAATCTGTCACTATTTCTACTTTTCCCAGTTCTATTTGGCATGAAGTGATGGAACCAGATGCTATGATCTTAGTTTTCTGAATGTTGAGTTTCCAGCCACCTTTTTTCAAGCCAAATTTTGGTATGGGATTTTTGTGTTTTCAAGCTAGCATTTTGTATGGAACTATGGATGTATATTTTATATATCTACTTTTACAATATTACTTTATTTTTTCTTGTTCAGATTGTTCCAACTGTGGTGATTGAGAAACTGTGTCAGTCAGTTGACTGCTGTGTCCTTATGACATACCCCCCAAGAATATGTGTGTGTGTGTGTGTGTGTGTGTGTGTGTGTGTGTGCGTGTGTGTGTGTCTTAGCACTTCCTATTTACTGGCACAGTAAGATTCACCAGGCATATTTTGTATGTTTCTAGCTGTTATCCTAGAATCAGTCATTGCTCCCAATAGCCCTCATTCCTCTTATTTTTAAGGATGATGCTATAAACCATGAGTAATAGGTGTTTTGTTTTTTTTTTTTTCTACTAGAGGGTCATTGCTTCAAGGCCCTCCCTGATAAATAACAAGAAAATATTAGGTTAACCACAATGTTTATTCAGATTTTTATGTAAAATGTTACAGACAACCCAAGCAAACTTTGTGCCCAACATAATATGTGTGTGTATAATAAACCATGTATGTATATGTATACAAATATATATATATATATATATATACACATACATTTCTATATATAGCTATCTATTTCATGTATACTCAACTAAATGATCTCATAATGATGTCTCCAACTCTAATTCCTTACCAGATAGATCCTCATAGCTGCCTCATCCTCTTACTTATCTGTTACCCTTCCACTCTAACAATGAGATCCACTCTTTTTTTGATGCTATTATTTTACCCTCAAGTAATACGCATAAATTCTTTAACACTCAGCCTTTATTATGATCCAACCCTCACATCCATATACAGTACTGGAAAAACCATAGCTTTTGACTATATGGACTTTCATTGGCAAAGTGAGGTCTCTGCTTTTTAATACATTGTCTAGGTTTGTCATATTTCTTTCCAAGGAGTAAGTATCTTTAATTCCATGACTGCAGTCACTGTCAGTCGTGATTTTGGAGTCCAAGAAAATAAAAAATCTGTCACTATTTCTACTTTTCCCAGTTCTATTTGGCATGAAGTGATGGAACCAGATGCTATGATCTTAGTTTTCTGAATGTTGAGTTTCCAGCCACCTTTTTTCAAGCCAAATTTTGGTATGGGATTTTTGTGTTTTCAAGCTAGCATTTTGTATGGAACTATGGATGTATATTTTATATATCTACTTTTACAATATTACTTTATTTTTTCTTGTTCAGATTGTTCCAACTGTGGTGATTGAGAAACTGTGTCAGTCAGTTGACTGCTGTGTCCTTATGACATACCCCCCAAGAATATGTGTGTGTGTGTGTGTGTGTGTGTGTGTGTGTGTGTGCGTGTGTGTGTGTCTTAGCACTTCCTATTTACTGGCACAGTAAGATTCACCAGGCATATTTTGTATGTTTCTAGCTGTTATCCTAGAATCAGTCATTGCTCCCAATAGCCCTCATTCCTCTTATTTTTAAGGATGATGCTATAAACCATGAGTAATAGGTGTTTTGTTTTTTTTTCTACTAGAGGGTCATTGCTTCAAGGCCCTCCCTGATAAATAACAAGAAAATATTAGGTTAACCACAATGTTTATTCAGATTTTTATGTAAAATGTTACAGACAACCCAAGCAAACTTTGTGCCCAACATAATATGTGTGTGTATAATAAACCATGTATGTATATGTATACAAATATATATATATATATATATATACACATACATTTCTATATATAGCTATCTATTTCATGTATACTCAACTAAATGATCTCATAATGATGTCTCCAACTCTAATTCCTTACCAGATAGATCCTCATAGCTGCCTCATCCTCTTACTTATCTGTTACCCTTCCACTCTAACAATGAGATCCACTCTCTTTGATGCATTTACCTAATTGTTCAATTCCAGTCAGATCATTCTGGCTATTATATTTTAAACAAACTTAAAAGAGTCAAAGGAATATGGCAGAAGACCAGGAGTCGGGTACTGCCTGCAGCCAAGAGATGATGGTAGCCTGAGCCAGAGTGTTAGGACTCCATCAGTGGGAACTCACCACATTTTAAAGATTAAGCCAACAGAATTTGCTTATTGATTGACTGTAGGTAGGAGAGAAGGACTGATGCTGAAACCAAAGCTTTACTATTTGGACCATCTGATGTGAAGAGTATATCCATTGGAAAAGTCCTTGATGGTGGGAAAGATTTCAGGCAAAAGGGGAAGGGGGCAACAGAGGATGAGATGGTCAGATAGCATCATGTAGTCAGTGGACATAGATCTGAGCAAGTTCTCAGAGATAGGCAAGGATAGGGAAGCCTGGCATGCTGCTGTCCATGGGGTTGCAAAGAGTTGGACATGACTTAGTGACTGAACAACAGCCAGGAGAGAAATAGAAAAACCAAGAACTTTGTTTCCATAGTTATATAAGTTGTTGACATGAATAGGACTGTGGGAGGAGAAGGGTGGTTCATTTGATCTTGGTGGGTATAGTTATGGGCAAGAAAAATGTATTTGTCATGTTAAATCTAAAATACCATATTTGTAATCAAGAAGAGACAACTATTGGCTAGTGGCTGACCACCATATGGAAGAAATGAGGCCACAAGTGTCAAATAATCAACTTCATTTGCATTGATTGAAAACATATTATTGGGTGACTGAATTAGAGTCAGAATGTTCTCCATTATCATAGGCTCAACAACTTAAGTATACCTTCTCTTCATCAAAGCATCATTTGTCCTGTGCATAAAATCCACTTCACCTTTCTAGACTTGCCCTCAAGCTGAACATGCTGAGATCACATGGTACACAGTTTCTTATCTTGGGATGATTTTTATAATAAGGTGAAGTCCCATAATAGAGGTATCTTGAAACAGTACTGGTATAACTCATCCTTATTTGTCAAATCCCTTCTCTGCTTTCAGCTCACCTCATTATGTCAGATCCTCTTTCATTGTTATTTTATCTGTTTATCCCAACATCACAAATTGAATACATTTTGTTTTACTAATAAACATACATCTTCCATCCCTCTAAAAAAGCTTTCCTTCAGACCTATCTTGTCTAAAACATGCTTGATGTATTTAAATTTGGTAGATAGTTTTTTAATTGATCTATTGGATATTTAACACTGGTAAAGGTTGAACATACCATTTGACCTCTCTGGCCTCAGGGTTCTCTTTGTAATATACGGGTGGTGGCACCTTTCCTGCCAAAATACTAAGAGTACTGTGGCCATTGATACTTTATTTCAGTGTCTTCAGATGACTTTCATATCTGTCATCTAATTTTCAATGCAATTATTTGTGGCACATGTAAATCCCTACTTAAACTTAAGGAAACAATGGCTTAAAGAGATTTAGAAACTTACAAAACATGCCAAAATACTTTAAGAGTACTGTTTGGGCACATTGTTGAAGGGGGCAACAGAGGATGAGATGGTCAGATAGCATCATGTAGTCAGTGGACATAGATCTGAGCAAGTTCTCAGAGATAGGCAAGGATAGGGAAGCCTGGCATGCTGCTGTCCATGGGGTTGCAAAGAGTTGGACATGACTTAGTGACTGAACAACAGCCAGGAGAGAAATAGAAAAACCAAGAACTTTGTTTCCATAGTTATATAAGTTGTTGACATGAATAGGACTGTGGGAGGAGAAGGGTGGTTCATTTGATCTTGGTGGGTATAGTTATGGGCAAGAAAAATGTATTTGTCATGTTAAATCTAAAATACCATATTTGTAATCAAGAAGAGACAACTATTGGCTAGTGGCTGACCACCATATGGAAGAAATGAGGCCACAAGTGTCAAATAATCAACTTCATTTGCATTGATTGAAAACATATTATTGGGTGACTGAATTAGAGTCAGAATGTTCTCCATTATCATAGGCTCAACAACTTAAGTATACCTTCTCTTCATCAAAGCATCATTTGTCCTGTGCATAAAATCCACTTCACCTTTCTAGACTTGCCCTCAAGCTGAACATGCTGAGATCACATGGTACACAGTTTCTTATCTTGGGATGATTTTTATAATAAGGTGAAGTCCCATAATAGAGGTATCTTGAAACAGTACTGGTATAACTCATCCTTATTTGTCAAATCCCTTCTCTGCTTTCAGCTCACCTCATTATGTCAGATCCTCTTTCATTGTTATTTTATCTGTTTATCCCAACATCACAAATTGAATACATTTTGTTTTACTAATAAACATACATCTTCCATCCCTCTAAAAAAGCTTTCCTTCAGACCTATCTTGTCTAAAACATGCTTGATGTATTTAAATTTGGTAGATAGTTTTTTAATTGATCTATTGGATATTTAACACTGGTAAAGGTTGAACATACCATTTGACCTCTCTGGCCTCAGGGTTCTCTTTGTAATATACGGGTGGTGGCACCTTTCCTGCCAAAATACTAAGAGTACTGTGGCCATTGATACTTTATTTCAGTGTCTTCAGATGACTTTCATATCTGTCATCTAATTTTCAATGCAATTATTTGTGGCACATGTAAATCCCTACTTAAACTTAAGGAAACAATGGCTTAAAGAGATTTAGAAACTTACAAAAGGTCATCAGTTATTCACTCAACAAACAGTACCTCATGCATATTAATATCCAAGGAGCTGTCCAAGGTGCCAATGTTAAAAATAATGACAGAGCTGTCTTAGTGTCATGTTTGCCTGTGTTAAAGGGCACTGGTACAAATAGAATAAATTGTAAGGTAGTATAGAAGCATCTGTTAGTCTGCTTTATAAGAATTTTGTAATGATTTAAGGTATTATAAAGCTCTAGCACCAGTCAAATAGGAAATATTCAATAAATGCCAACCAACACAAGTATCATTTGAGCAGTGGTATTTGAGGTAAGCATAATTATCTCATTTGCCACTTACAAAGTACCTACTATGCTCTATCACTATTTTAAAATATCCTTTTATTTAGAATCCTTTCATTACAAGCAATAGACGTAGAATAGCTCGTTTCTCAGGGGAAAGAATATATTATAATGGTTTGTCATAGCTTTTCTTCCAAGAAGCAACCATCAAAAAATTGGTAGCAATTTGGGCTTCCCTTGTGGCTCAGTGGATAAGAACCTGTCTGCCAATGCAGGAGACACAGGTTCAATACCTGACCCGGAAAGATCTCACATACCACAGAGCAGCTAAACCCACATATCAACAAAGACCCAGCACAGCCAAAAATAAATAAATTAAAGGTTTAAAAAAAAAACAAAAAAAAAAAAAGGGCTTCCCCTGGTGGTCCAGTGGGTAAGGACACCGCCTTGCAGTGCAAGGGGCGCCGGTTCGATCCCTGGCCTGGGAAGATCCCACGTGCCGCGGAGCAGCTGGACGCATGTGTCCAATCACCGAGCTGGAGCTCTGGAGCGCATGCGCCCGGAGCCAGCACTCTGCGACAACAGACGCCATTGTGATGGGAGGCCCACAGGAGCCAAAGAACAAAGACGGATGAAAATGGAGAAATGGAAGACCAATAGAAGTGGCCCGCCCGCTCCCCTCCCTCCCCAACCCGACCCCCGCCCAAAAATACATAATAAAATAAATAAATTTAAAAAAAAAAAATTGGTAGCAATTAATTAATAAATGAGGGATGAGTCCATGAGCTTTCCAGACAGATAAGACATCATGGAAAGTCAGTAAAAGCAAATATGGCCAGTGTAGACCGAGTCCTAAAGAGAAGATAGGGAGAAAGATATGCCACTCAAAAGGGCCAGAATATGAATAGTTTAAACATGTTGTCCTTAAAATGTAATATCTTTCATGTATTTAAACTGGAGTGACATGATCAGGTTTTGTGTTCTGTAAATTCACTTACTTCATAGTATAGAAAATGAATTGAATGAGGGCAAGATTGGATGCAAGGAAAATAATTCAGAGGCTATTTCATTGTCTCAGAAGGAGAGGATGGGATCTGGGATAATGGGAATGAGTAACAAGAAGATAGAATGGCACAAACTGTCTTCTTAATTCTTATTTGATTTTGTGTAAGTAGCTCATTATAATAAGCCAGAGAAAAGCAATTGAGATATAAGAGCAAAGGTTCAGCTGAAACTTAGATCCAGGCTGCCTTGACTGCAAGTTTTATCCCAGCCTATGTGATAAGGAGAGGTCTGAGATAATATCTGTTGTATTATTTATAATCATGTAATGACATGGAACTGGTGAAAAGGGAAATAATTTGCAGTACAGTGTGTAAAAATAGTGAATCAAGAAAGATATAAAAAAATATCTCCTGGGACAAAAAATGTTGAAGAAGACAAAATATTTTGCATTCTCTCAGTATTCTCTCTGTTGCTATTTTATTTACTGTCCCATGAAACATTATGTGTACACACAAATTTCCTGTAAAAGAGATACCACTTTTTTCAACTTAAAAAACAGATTTCTCTTCCAGCTTTTCAAAGTAAGAGTGCAGATGAAAGTCTGAGGAAAAAATTATTTGCCAACCTAGAGGAAATCCAGGAGCAGACAGATGCAGAAGCACATACCATATACTTTATTTTGCAGCAGTAGCCAAGGTTTTCATCTCTCCAGGAATCTGCTCAGAAAATCTCCTGATCTCTAATGAAAGCTATCCCAATTCTAAACCCACTATCACAGAGAAGCTGGTGCAGATGAACCTGTAGCCCCAAGGGACTGATATAGAAACCCTGAATTTTCCCAAATGCTCATCTTCCCCTTAGAAGAAACTTCTTTATTATGCAACCTTAGGCAAATTAGCTCAGCTCTTGGTGCCTTAGTTTTTTCAGTACTATTTGAAGGTACAAGTAATGCTTTCCTTATAAGACTGTGGTTCAAAATGTAATGGCCACCAAATGAATAAATATTGAAATGGGGAGGAAAGGTACAATTTTTAAGTTCCTGAAAATGATGGAAGGAAACATGGCATCTTAGAGACCCAAGTTCCTTGTCTCTAAGATGAATTCATTGGTCATACATAGCTCTTACTCTTTGCTTTTCACTGCATATTGAATACAACATGCAATTTTGTTTTAGTCACTATGTCACGTCTGGCACTTGTGTGTCCTTGTGAACTGTAGTCTACCAGGCCTCTCTGTCCATGGGATTTCCCAGACAAGAATACTGGAGTGAGTTGCCATTTCCTTCTTCAGGGGATCTTCCCAGTCCAGGTATTTAACTCAACGTCTCCTCCATTGGTAATTGGTTTCTTTACTTCTGAGTCACCAGGGAAGCCTCACAACATAGCATAACTTCAACAAAAACCATAATTAAGATGTGGTCACCAGTCCTCATCTTTACATTGCCTCTTGACCAATTTCAATAAGATATCCATCTCCACGTTTCCAAAATAGGCCTTAAAAGTGTCATCAGTAACTGTGTGTTTTAAACCCAGAGGTCCCTCTTTGGTCCTAATCTGTCTGACTTGATCTACCAGCAGCATATTTAACACAAGTCATTCCTCTCTATTCCATGGAACATTCCATTCACTTCATCTTCTTAAGAAAACATTTCTTCTCTCCTCTTCACTTATTTCCTTCTTTGCTAGCTCATCATAAAGCCCTAGATCTCTAAAAGTTGGAATGTTTAGGGTTCTTTCTCATATTTCTTCTACTTTCTATCTATGGTTACCCCTAGTTGATGTCATCCAGTTACATGATTTTAAATTTATTGTAGTACTTTATGATTTTATATCTCAAGGTCAAGTTTGGCCTCTGAACTCCAGACAGGAGCATCCAACTCTTGATTTGACAACTGTTTAGCTGCCTGCCAGGTATCTGAAAATTACGAGTTTCAGTATTGAACTTCTTATTCCCATCACCTTGTGGTCAGGCTTATTCCACTCTCTGTCCCATCTTAGGAAAGGTCAACTTTCTTCTCCTACTATCTGAAGCAAAATTTTTGGAGTTGTCTTTGATTCTTCTCTTTCTCTCACACTTGGAATTCATGCTATCAGCCAATCTCAGTGTTTCTGTCTACAAAATATATCAACTCCTCACTGGACCAGGCCAGTACTTTCTTTTCCATGCTCAGTGGAAGAGACTCTTAGCCTGGCTTTCTGGTATCTCTGCACTCCGTGCCTCTCTCTGTCTATTCTCAACACAATATAATAATTTCTTAAAATGAAAATTTATTCATCATGAACCTCTGCTCAAATTTTTCCAAGGTTAGGCCATTTCACTTAGAATAAAAGCCAGATGTCTTATGAGAGTCCATGAGGCCCTCTTCTCTGGCATTAGAACACCACATTCCTCCGTTGGCTCACCTTCCTCATCTGCTTCAGCCACACTGGCTTCCTTGGGCCACCTATGCCTCAGGAATCTGAGTCCCCCACTCTCCCTATGACCTACTCCTACTTTGACTTCAGATTTCTAATGAAATTCCCCAGGATGGCTTCTCTAACCTCCTTAAATAAAATCTCATCTTCCCCTTCACTGTCTCCCCCTCCTCTAATTTATTTTCTCCACAATATTTTTTTCCTTTTAGTATTTCATATTCCACACATTCATTGGCATATTTTCTCCTTTTATTGGAATGCAGTCTTCACAAGGGCTGGGACTTTGTTATCTCTAAGGATAGCCACCAGATCTGTCTCTGATAGATAGAAGACACACAAATAAATATTTATTAAATAAACAAATTAAGAATGTTTTTCCTGGGGCTTCCCTGGTGGTCCAGTGGGTAAGGACATTGCCTTGCAGTGCAAGGGGCACTGATTCAATCCCTGGCCTGGGAAGATCCCACGTGCTGTGGAGCAGCTGGACTGATGTGTCCAACTACCAGAGCTGGAGGTCCAGAGTGCATGCACCCAGAGCTGGTGCTTTGTGATGAGAGAGGCCACTGCTATGGGAAACCCACACAGGCCAAAGAATAAAGATAAATAAATGAAAGATCAATAGAAGTGGCCAAAAAAAAAAAGAAGAAGAATGTTGTCGCTACATTGCTAGACCTCACAGGTTTTGTTCAATAAATTCATCAAATATTGCTGAGCACCTAATCAACGCTGGGCCTGCTTCTTGGAGTTAGGGATTTATAAATTAAGGAAATATGGCTTTTTCCCTGGAGGAGCTCCAGCCTAGTGAATGAAATAGATGAGTGTTGAGTGGAGTGCCCCTCTCTTCACAGCCACTTCCCAAAATGCAAGGTCAAAGAAAAGGTTTGCATTTAAGTTGCTGCTCTGCCCCTCTGAGAAATTATATAGACCGTATCTATGAATTTTGAATCAGAGAGACAGAGGAAGGGAGCTTCCAGCTTCCAGCCTTCCCATCCCCCACTGGATAAGTGTCACACATACCTTGATAACACTCTCATACTTCCAGGGCTTGTCTATTCTCAACACAATATAATAATTTCAAGAGCCTTGCAAATTTCAGGACATTAGAATCCTGTCTTATGAGAGTCCATGAGGCCCTCTTCTCTGGCATTAGAACACCACATTCCTCCGTTGGCTCACCTTCCTCATCTGCTTCAGCCACACTGGCTTCCTTGGGCCACCTATGCCTCAGGAATCTGAGTCCCCCACTCTCCCTATGACCTACTCCTACTTTGACTTCAGATTTCTAATGAAATTCCCCAGGATGGCTTCTCTAACCTCCTTAAATAAAATCTCATCTTCCCCTTCACTGTCTCCCCCTCCTCTAATTTATTTTCTCCACAATATTTTTTTCCTTTTAGTATTTCATATTCCACACATTCATTGGCATATTTTCTCCTTTTATTGGAATGCAGTCTTCACAAGGGCTGGGACTTTGTTATCTCTAAGGATAGCCACCAGATCTGTCTCTGATAGATAGAAGACACACAAATAAATATTTATTAAATAAACAAATTAAGAATGTTTTTCCTGGGGCTTCCCTGGTGGTCCAGTGGGTAAGGACATTGCCTTGCAGTGCAAGGGGCACTGATTCAATCCCTGGCCTGGGAAGATCCCACGTGCTGTGGAGCAGCTGGACTGATGTGTCCAACTACCAGAGCTGGAGGTCCAGAGTGCATGCACCCAGAGCTGGTGCTTTGTGATGAGAGAGGCCACTGCTATGGGAAACCCACACAGGCCAAAGAATAAAGATAAATAAATGAAAGATCAATAGAAGTGGCCAAAAAAAAAAAGAAGAAGAATGTTGTCGCTACATTGCTAGACCTCACAGGTTTTGTTCAATAAATTCATCAAATATTGCTGAGCACCTAATCAACGCTGGGCCTGCTTCTTGGAGTTAGGGATTTATAAATTAAGGAAATATGGCTTTTTCCCTGGAGGAGCTCCAGCCTAGTGAATGAAATAGATGAGTGTTGAGTGGAGTGCCCCTCTCTTCACAGCCACTTCCCAAAATGCAAGGTCAAAGAAAAGGTTTGCATTTAAGTTGCTGCTCTGCCCCTCTGAGAAATTATATAGACCGTATCTATGAATTTTGAATCAGAGAGACAGAGGAAGGGAGCTTCCAGCTTCCAGCCTTCCCATCCCCCACTGGATAAGTGTCACACATACCTTGATAACACTCTCATACTTCCAGGGCTTGTACAGGAGAGTGCCATGAGCATTGAAAACCCCCAGGAGAGCATGAGAGATGCCTAGTGCAGATGAGCAGGGCACTGCTGGTTTCCACCTGAGTGCCCCTGGGCCAGAGCCAGGGGCTAGGAAAGGAGTGAATCAAAGCATGTGAGGCATCCAAACAAGGAAAATAAGCAACAATACAAGAGGTGCTGTATTATGTGTTTCAAATAAGTGAACACAGAATGCAAGGATAGAATAAGACAAAAAGCTTGATTATAAGGGAAACTTTTGAGGTTGAAGCATAATTTTAGCTAGACATTGCAAGATGGGAAAAGTTAGACTATCTGTTGAATTCATTTTCAGCTATTTTAATGAATAAAAAAGGCATAGGAAGCAATTAATAGCACATTTATTTCACTCATTTCAGTTCAACTCATCTTATAAAGCCAGCAGTCAGAGTTAATCCAACCTAGGACAGGGCCTGGGGCATACATGGGGCTTAAAATATTTCATTAGCGATTATATACCAGAATGTGGCACAAACTGGGAGGGTAGATAAGAGGAGTGAGAAGGAGAAAAGTCCCCATTTCATTGCATCAACAGTCCAGAAGGGAGAATACAATTTTGCATGTATTTTTGCCAACATGACACATTAAATAATTATATGCTGCTTAGTGATTCTACTTTGTTCTTCCCTACTTTCTAGTCTTTAAATATCAGATATTATTTATTCAGGTACCAAACAGACCAATAGGATGGGCTTTCTGAAAATCTGGTACACCGTAACACTAAAGTAGATTGTTTGTGTGCTTCTTGGAGTTAGGGATTTATAAATTAAGGAAATATGGCTTTTCCTGGAGGAGCTCCAGCCTAGTGAATGAAATAGATGAGTGTTGAGTGGAGTGCCCCTCTCTTCACAGCCACTTCCCAAAATGCAAGGTCAAAGAAAAGGTTTGCATTTAAGTTGCTGCTCTGCCCCTCTGAGAAATTATATAGACCGTATCTATGAATTTTGAATCAGAGAGACAGAGGAAGGGAGCTTCCAGCTTCCAGCCTTCCCATCCCCCACTGGATAAGTGTCACACATACCTTGATAACACTCTCATACTTCCAGGGCTTGTACAGGAGAGTGCCATGAGCATTGAAAACCCCCAGGAGAGCATGAGAGATGCCTAGTGCAGATGAGCAGGGCACTGCTGGTTTCCACCTGAGTGCCCCTGGGCCAGAGCCAGGGGCTAGGAAAGGAGTGAATCAAAGCATGTGAGGCATCCAAACAAGGAAAATAAGCAACAATACAAGAGGTGCTGTATTATGTGTTTCAAATAAGTGAACACAGAATGCAAGGATAGAATAAGACAAAAAGCTTGATTATAAGGGAAACTTTTGAGGTTGAAGCATAATTTTAGCTAGACATTGCAAGATGGGAAAAGTTAGACTATCTGTTGAATTCATTTTCAGCTATTTTAATGAATAAAAAAGGCATAGGAAGCAATTAATAGCACATTTATTTCACTCATTTCAGTTCAACTCATCTTATAAAGCCAGCAGTCAGAGTTAATCCAACCTAGGACAGGGCCTGGGGCATACATGGGGCTTAAAATATTTCATTAGCGATTATATACCAGAATGTGGCACAAACTGGGAGGGGTAGATAAGAGGAGTGAGAAGGAGAAAAGTCCCCATTTCATTGCATCAACAGTCCAGAAGGGAGAATACAATTTTGCATGTATTTTTGCCAACATGACACATTAAATAATTATATGCTGCTTAGTGATTCTACTTTGTTCTTCCCTACTTTCTAGTCTTTAAATATCAGATATTATTTATTCAGGTACCAAACAGACCAATAGGATGGGCTTTCTGAAAATCTGGTACACCGTAACACTAAAGTAGATTGTTTGTGTGTGCTTGGATTACCTGATTACAGTACAATAAATACGTAACAAAGTCTATTCTAGTCAGACTGCAGGCTGCTCTAACACATTGCCTTGGACTGGATGACCTAAACAAACATTGATTGCTCATGGTGCTGGAGGCTAGAAGTCAGAGATCAGAGTGCCAGCCTGGTCAGGTCTTGGTGAGGGTCCTTTTACTGGCTATGCCCAGGAAAAGGACTTGATGTTTGCACACACAGAGAGATCTCCTGTCTCTCCCTGTTTTTAGAGTATGAATCCTATCATTGTAGCTTCATCCTCACAGCTTCATCTAAACCTAACTGCCTCCCAAAGGCCTCATCTCCAAATACCATTGCATTGGGACTTAGGGATTTAACATAGGAACTGGGGGTGACACTGGCTTTCAGTTCATAGAAGAGCCTCTGCCAATATCTTGCTGTATTCCTTATCACATTGTACAGGTGGAATCTAAACACATATTAAAAATGTTACTGGATATAAACAGTCTTCAGAAAGTGGGAATTTGGACTGTGATAGTGAGATTCTGGACAAAGTGATTTATAAGTCTTGCTTATATGAGAAAGTCAGGTCAAGGCTGGAGAACCAGAGAACATTATAGGAATGGCTGTAGTCCCAGATGTGGTGATCAGGACACTAAGGTGCACATGACTTATGATTTTATCTACAAGGAATGTACATGAGGAGTGAGCATGCAATTTGGGGATCAGGAATAAGGCCTGTTGAATTCATTTTCAGCTATTTTAATGAATAAAAAAGGCATAGGAAGCAATTAATAGCACATTTATTTCACTCATTTCAGTTCAACTCATCTTATAAAGCCAGCAGTCAGAGTTAATCCAACCTAGGACAGGGCCTGGGGCATACATGGGGCTTAAAATATTTCATTAGCGATTATATACCAGAATGTGGCACAAACTGGGAGGGTAGATAAGAGGAGTGAGAAGGAGAAAAGTCCCCATTTCATTGCATCAACAGTCCAGAAGGGAGAATACAATTTTGCATGTATTTTTGCCAACATGACACATTAAATAATTATATGCTGCTTAGTGATTCTACTTTGTTCTTCCCTACTTTCTAGTCTTTAAATATCAGATATTATTTATTCAGGTACCAAACAGACCAATAGGATGGGCTTTCTGAAAATCTGGTACACCGTAACACTAAAGTAGATTGTTTGTGTGTGCTTGGATTACCTGATTACAGTACAATAAATACGTAACAAAGTCTATTCTAGTCAGACTGCAGGCTGCTCTAACACATTGCCTTGGACTGGATGACCTAAACAAACATTGATTGCTCATGGTGCTGGAGGCTAGAAGTCAGAGATCAGAGTGCCAGCCTGGTCAGGTCTTGGTGAGGGTCCTTTTACTGGCTATGCCCAGGAAAAGGACTTGATGTTTGCACACACAGAGAGATCTCCTGTCTCTCCCTGTTTTTAGAGTATGAATCCTATCATTGTAGCTTCATCCTCACAGCTTCATCTAAACCTAACTGCCTCCCAAAGGCCTCATCTCCAAATACCATTGCATTGGGACTTAGGGATTTAACATAGGAACTGGGGGTGACACTGGCTTTCAGTTCATAGAAGAGCCTCTGCCAATATCTTGCTGTATTCCTTATCACATTGTACAGGTGGAATCTAAACACATATTAAAAATGTTACTGGATATAAACAGTCTTCAGAAAGTGGGAATTTGGACTGTGATAGTGAGATTCTGGACAAAGTGATTTATAAGTCTTGCTTATATGAGAAAGTCAGGTCAAGGCTGGAGAACCAGAGAACATTATAGGAATGGCTGTAGTCCCAGATGTGGTGATCAGGACACTAAGGTGCACATGACTTATGATTTTATCTACAAGGAATGTACATGAGGAGTGAGCATGCTGCTCAATAGGTTTGGGGATCAGGAAAAGATAAGATGAATAAGTTGACCCGGTAAAAAACATTTTTCCCCAATACTTTGCCTAAAGTATTGGTCTGATAATTTTGAGAAAAAAAAAAATATATATGTATATATATATATATACTAGATCTACTAATATAGAGCTATTGCATCTATGTGCAATTCTACCCCAAACTGCATTTGTAATACAAATAGGTTTTTGCTAGTTTAACCTGTATACCAATGTTTCATTCAAAATGTTTGTTCTGAGTGCTTATTTACCCAGGATGTACACCAATCCCTGTATAAACAGGTTGGTAGGTGATTGATAGACAGATAGGAATATAAGGCATATTTCTCAAGTTCAGCACGTCCCCAGCCTAATTGTAGAAGCCATCATACTAGTCTACAACTAACTTTCCTATAATGTGATCATTCTCTAGTAAACATGTGCACAGAAATTGGAGGGGCAAATAGGAAGCTAAAAAATTCTTCTTTGAACTATAAGGAATGAATCTCAGACATTTTCTGAGAGGATATGAGTTTTAGATTCAGTCTTTCTTTGGGGAAAGTTTCAACCTATTGAGATAAGGGAGAGGCATTTCAAAGAGAGACTACAGAATCAGAAGTCATTGGTGAATGGTGTTTTCAAGAATGCTGAGTGGGCAGTGATAGAGCTAGAGGTGGCTCAGAAAAGGGTCATAACAGCAGTAGAGTGAGGCTTGGCAATACTGGTGGGGGTGAGACTGCAGAAGCCTAAGAGGTCAGGTACTTGGAGCTTGACTTTCATACTTTTGTATTGATGATGTCCATTCTTTGAAAATACCCCTCCAGATTAAGCTCCAAAGGAAAATAAATTTGAAAAATTCTGTTTTTAGGCCCATGTTGTACATCAATTTATTAAACTTGCTGGAATGTAAGAAAGCTTTCTTTTTTTTTAAACATTTATTTTATTTATTTATCTTTTGAGGGGGGAGCGAAGGGAGGGGGATGGGCGGGCCACTTCTATTGGTCTTTCATTTCTCTATTTTCATCTGTCTTTGTTCTTTGGCTCCTGTGGGCCTCCCATCGCCGCGGTGTCTGTTGTCGCAGAGCGCCGGCTCTGGGCGCATGCACCCCAGAGCTCCGGCTCGGTAATTGGACACATCAGTCCAGCTGCTCCGCGGCACGTGGGATCTTCTAAGGCCAGGGCTCGAACCGGCGCCCCTTGCACTGCAAGACGGTGTCCTTACCCACTGGACCACCAGGGAAGCCGTAAGAAAGCTTTTTAATTTAGTTTATTTCAGCATTTTCCAAAAAGCTCTAAAACATACAAATGTTTATTTCTTCACCTCTCAATGTCTATATGAATCTTATGGAACTTCATTGCAGGGAATTCTTTGGAATGGGAGCATTTTAGCAAGGAGCTGGTGAGATGAATTTGCCTTTTTAAAATCATCCTGGTTACAGTGTGGGGGCTGGAGAGGAAGCCTTCTGTGGAAATGAGATGGAATAATAAGCTGTCACAGCACTTTGCCTGGAGAGGATGAGGTGGGGGTGGGCTCTAGTGACAAGTGCATAAAGGGGGCGTGTGAGTAGATCCTAGGCAAGACTGGTGTGATCTGGGACTTTGGGGCTTTGGGAACAGAGAGGGGCATCTTGTGAGCCACTCACATTCCACTTTGTGGAATTGGTGAAATGTTTGCCATTTTACAGAAGGAGCAGCAAACTTGGAGAGGAATCTGATGATGGCTACGGACTCACTCTCCAGCCCTGGAGTTCAAGGTGCTTGTAGCAAAAGACATCATGAAAAACCGTCCTCTTTCTAAAACTATATTTCCTGTAGAGCTCAGAAGCTCCTTCTGCCATGCTGCCCTTCTGCTTTCTCTCCACAGCTCCCTCTCCAGCTGGCCTGAGCTTAGGGCTCTTCTCCAAGCATGCCAAGCCCAGTCACAACTTTATCCATTTGCTCCTGTTCTTCTCACTCCACAGTGACATTCCTGATGTCATGAGTTAGGAATTGTGTTTAACTGATAGTAACCAGGATCCAGTTATAGTGACTCACACATCTAAGAGTTTAAAACAAACGAACAAAAAAACAAAGTAAAATAAAAATTTCCCAGGTGGTCTAGTGGTTAAGATTGCATACTTTCACTGCAGGCAGTACAAGTTCAGTCCCGGGTCAGGGGCTAAGATCTGTATGCCATGCAATACAGTCAAATAAAAAAGAGTTTAGTTTCATACTAAAAAAAAGTTCAGATGATGGACATTCCATAGACTGTTTTTGACCTCACAAATTTACCGTGAACACCAACTATTGGAGTTGAAAATCTGCAAAGAGCAGAGTTAGCCCGCAGCCCCGCCTCCCCAACAGTCTCTTCCCGCCAGGGACCTCTGTGGACACAGATCTTTCCTACCTGTGGACTCAGGTCAGCACCAGTCCCTCCCCCTGGCCCCCCCGGCCACCCCCACATACTTAAAGTCCATCCTGATGCACCATCTCCCTCTCTCTCTTTCCCGCCCTCCCTCCCTTTTGAGATTCTCTCTCGGACCATTCTCCCTCTCTCCCTGCTCACCTCTCTCTCCCGGTCATGTCTGTGTAGCCAGATCCCTCTTGGCGGCTCCTACCTAAGCCCAGTATGAATAAACCTAATCCTCCCCACCACTCCTCATCTTCTCTGTCTTTCTTGTACACTATTTTTTTTTTTTTTTTTTTGGTCACTTCTATTGGTCTTTCATTTATTCATTTTCATCCATCTCCATCCCTTGGCCTGTGTGGGCCTCCCATTGCAGCGGCCCCTCTCGCTGCAGGGCACCAGCTGTGGGTGCATGTGCTCCAGAACTCCAGCTAGGTAGTTGGACACATTGGTCCAGCCACTCCGTGGCACATGGGATCTTCCCAGGCCAGGGATTGAACCGGTGCCACTTGCACTGTGAGGCAGTGTCCTTACCCACCAGACCACCAGGGAAGCCCTTGTACACTTTTCTTACACCAACTTTTCTATCTATCCCCAGTTCTTAGGGAGTGGCTTTTATCCTCAAGGACACATAGTGGCTGGTGGAGCTCCAGTCATCACTTCCACATTGTAGGCAGAAAGAGGAAACAAAAGAGGTAACAAAAAATAATAATAAAATTATATATATATATATATATATATATATATATATATATATGTATATATGCATTATCAACTTCATGTCTCATTAATTGTACCTAAGTGAGATGTAATGTAGTTTTTCTGGAGATAATTGCTACCTGGGGCAGGTTTTCCATTTAAAAGAAGAAATGCATGCAAAAAGCAGTCTCTGCCACCTCAGGGTTGATCAAGTTCAGGATTAACCACTACCTCCTTGACAAAAACTTCTCCAAATTGCCCTTTGGCCAGGACCATTCTTTGATTAGGGAGCACACATCACACTTATTCTTTCTCATTCAGGCTCATTTCTGCCAGCTCTTTTGAGTAAGATTATTTTTCATCAGTCCCTGTGTCATCTTTTGGCCTCCCATCAGGGTCTGGTCGCCTCTGGACTCTTTTAGGAATTTAGAAGTTGAATGTCACCCATGTTTTTTTCTTTAGAACACATCAAAATCACTGGGGGCTTGTTCAAATACAGAAAGCCTGACACCACGCTCAGAGTTTCTGATTAAACAGATCTTGGCCCAGGGCCTGAGAATAGGCATTTCAAAAAGTTCCCAGGTGATCCTGCTGCTGCTACTTGTCTGGAGATTACCCTTTGAGAGTCTTTGTTATAGAGGTCTCCTGCAAAGTCTTCTCTCTCACAAGATGCCAAGACTTTCTCAATCCAAAGCTGGCTAGTGGCGCACCTGTCTCCTTGCCCACAGTGGCCATCTTTTACTCTTCTCTGCACTATGACAATTTTCTAGTCAGTAAAAGCATCCCAAATAAGTTGATGGTTTGTCAGTAGAGTGAGCCTTGCAGTTAAATGGGAAATGAGGTAATGAAAATCAAGGACATAGTCTGGTTTATCACAGTCTACATGGCTACCCAGCCTCATGTATTTTCAGCCTTTGCCCATGACCTTCACAGTACCTCCCTTCTCTCTTTTGCCACTATACCTAGACAGTCTCATGCTACCAAATCCCCAGTCTGCCTGCAGTGTTAATTCTTTTCTGGGAATGAAAAAGGTCCTTTATTGGTAAGAGAACTGCTAACCCCACGCAAATCCTACCAATGTTGTTTGTGAAATATTTCACTTGAACTACAAGATTTTCTCCAGGCCAGTAATTATTGTCATTAACATTTAGATAAGTTGGCTGTTCTCTTCTCTATATCACTCTGTGTTCCATTCTTTCATAATAGAGTAATAGAGGGAGAACTGAGGAGGCTATACCCAAATGTTCTTTGCAAACAAAGTCGATCACTTCATTTAAAAAACCATCCCCTTGGATTAACCACTACCTCCTTGACAAAAACTTCTCCAAATTGCCCTTTGGCCAGGACCATTCTTTGATTAGGGAGCACACATCACACTTATTCTTTCTCATTCAGGCTCATTTCTGCCAGCTCTTTTGAGTAAGATTATTTTTCATCAGTCCCTGTGTCATCTTTTGGCCTCCCATCAGGGTCTGGTCGCCTCTGGACTCTTTTAGGAATTTAGAAGTTGAATGTCACCCATGTTTTTTTCTTTAGAACACATCAAAATCACTGGGGGCTTGTTCAAATACAGAAAGCCTGACACCACGCTCAGAGTTTCTGATTAAACAGATCTTGGCCCAGGGCCTGAGAATAGGCATTTCAAAAAGTTCCCAGGTGATCCTGCTGCTGCTACTTGTCTGGAGATTACCCTTTGAGAGTCTTTGTTATAGAGGTCTCCTGCAAAGTCTTCTCTCTCACAAGATGCCAAGACTTTCTCAATCCAAAGCTGGCTAGTGGCGCACCTGTCTCCTTGCCCACAGTGGCCATCTTTTACTCTTCTCTGCACTATGACAATTTTCTAGTCAGTAAAAGCATCCCAAATAAGTTGATGGTTTGTCAGTAGAGTGAGCCTTGCAGTTAAATGGGAAATGAGGTAATGAAAATCAAGGACATAGTCTGGTTTATCACAGTCTACATGGCTACCCAGCCTCATGTATTTTCAGCCTTTGCCCATGACCTTCACAGTACCTCCCTTCTCTCTTTTGCCACTATACCTAGACAGTCTCATGCTACCAAATCCCCAGTCTGCCTGCAGTGTTAATTCTTTTCTGGGAATGAAAAAGGTCCTTTATTGGTAAGAGAACTGCTAACCCCACGCAAATCCTACCAATGTTGTTTGTGAAATATTTCACTTGAACTACAAGATTTTCTCCAGGCCAGTAATTATTGTCATTAACATTTAGATAAGTTGGCTGTTCTCTTCTCTATATCACTCTGTGTTCCATTCTTTCATAATAGAGTAATAGAGGGAGAACTGAGGAGTCTAAACCCAAATGTTCTTTGCAAACAAAGTCGATCACTTCATTTAGGATGGTTTTATATTCTATGGAGCTAGCGTCAGCCAGCCTCCCCCTCATCCTTCTCCTCCCTTGTGTTCTGCTCCTGGCCCCTTGACTGCTGACCATCCGTATTCAAAAGAAGGTTCAGTCCTGTTGCTGCTTGTGAGCAAAAATAACTCATCTGGGACTCTAGACCTGTGTGGTTATCCCGTGTGTCTCCCTGCCCCTCCTCTGGATCCATCTGCTGTGACCATATCTGGAATCAGGGACTGAGTCAAGCTTTGGAGACTCACTTTGCTTTCAACTCATGACAAATGTCAGCCTCCCCCACATTTCTCCAACAATGGGACCTGTATACTGTGTCAACCACCTAGCACTTTTTTTGCCCCAAGTGGTTATTCAGTGTGTCCTTATCAGAAAGCCTAATCCAAAGGTATGCAATCGACTTTGGAGTCAGACAAATGGGTTCCACTGTTATATATATGTCAGGGGCAGCAGGTTGAGAAAGTGAAGACTTATTTGAGCTTACAAAGTGGAGATGGTGTACATAAGTCCTCATGTCAAGCTGGTGACACAGGAGGCAGATAAACCCTTCCAGGGTGCTTTCTCCGTTCTTACGGGTTTGATACTTTATAGATGTGGCTGCCACATGGGCTTACCTGCCTGTGAGCATGAAAAGCAGTCTTGTTAATTTTTAATTGCCCACACTAAAATGGGTGACTTCATGGCCCAACCCCAAGTCATATTATATCCACATTTAATTTTAAGTGGTTTGCTTTTTTGGTTTGTATTTTGATAGGATTCAAATCTACAATATATATATATATATATATATATATATATATATATATATATTGAAAAAATAGTACTTTTGTTTTTACCCCGTTTCACTCATTATAAACATCTTAATATATTTCCTTTAACTGTTCTCTATCCTCTCTCTTTCTCTTTCTGTCCACACACCACACACACATACACACACACACATATACACAAACAGACTTTTTTTCTGAAATATCTGAAAGAAGTTGTAGAGTTCAGATCAGGTCAAGCTTCCCCGCTCTCTTCACAAGCCTTTATGACAACTGAAGTCAACCACTGGCTAAAAATCAGGACATTTTCAAAGCTTAATGTGAAAATGTTTTCTTGGACCATGTACTCCATGGGAGGAGGCTGGAAAGTGCTTCCTAAAGTCTGGGGCTTGTGTCTCTAGGCCAGTCTTACCTTTCCACCACTCCTCCTACAAGTGAGGAAGAACTCATGAAAGTCATATCTGCTGGGATAGGAGGGAGACCAAATAACCTGTCACCCATACCAGGACACTTTACACTGAATAATCAGCAAGGTCGTTCCTGGTGAACGGAGAAGTAAGGTCACTCTCAGGCCCCAGAACGTTTTGTGCCCTCAAAGCAGTAAGGTCAGGAGCCATGAGAGGTGTAGGTTTGAGGTTCAGCTGTTTATCAGTTTGTGGCCCTGACTATACTTTCCAATCAGGCCTAGTTTCTCTGGACTTTGCAATATTGCAAACAAAACAAAGCAAAAACAGACTTGTCAATACATTTTGAACACTCTAAAATACGAAACAAGTGTGAAGGAACCTTTTCTTTGGAGATTCATGTGGTAGTCAGCCAAACAGTCTGACTATTTTAGTTTAATATATTGGATTGGGTAGACCAAAAAGTTTTTTCAGATTTTTCCATAGGAACTTAAGGAAAACTCTGAATGAGCTTTTGGCTAACCCAATATAATGCTGAGCACAGTTTAGGCCTTTGCTGTTTTCATGGCACCCACCTGCCCTTTCCTGAAAAGCAGGATGTTAACCTGCATCCTGAAATGCTGAGAACTACTGTGAGTGGCCTGGGGCCTGGTATTAGGAAGGAGAGTAGATCCTGCTCCAGATGACTGGTGCTGTCCACAGCTATTGCCAATGATCTGGGATATGACTTTGATCTTGGGTGACTTAGATTGCCTCTAATCCCCCACATTACTACTTCTAAAAGGGACCAAAACAAACAGTGGATTTCACAATATATAAAATTTAAAGCATTGTGAAAATGGAAGGCATGTGTTTCTATTTTTTACTGTTCCTGTCTGACATACATTTACTTGTACATTAATTTATTTACATATTTTGATTGTTCATCTGCTATGGAGGCAATTCTACACAATGTCCCAGGCTTACAGAAATAACAAAGGGCCTAGTCCCTGACCTCAATTGATAGTCTCAGATAAGACATAGAAAACTGTGAGCACCAAGACAGGGCCAACTAGGACAATGTGAAAAAAGTGCAAGTGCCAGGGAGGAAGCTGATAAATGTTTCTGAGGTGAGTCTTGAGAATTGAGTAGAAATTACCCAAACACATAGGAGTGGAATAGATTCCAGAGAGGAGGAAGAGTTGTGTATTCACAACAAATCTTACTTTCTATTTTGCTCGGTAAGGAAAAAAGGTAAGGTCACTCTCAGGCCCCAGAACGTTTTGTGCCCTCAAAGCAGTAAGGTCAGGAGCCATGAGAGGTGTAGGTTTGAGGTTCAGCTGTTTATCAGTTTGTGGCCCTGACTATACTTTCCAATCAGGCCTAGTTTCTCTGGACTTTGCAATATTGCAAACAAAACAAAGCAAAAACAGACTTGTCAATACATTTTGAACACTCTAAAATACGAAACAAGTGTGAAGGAACCTTTTCTTTGGAGATTCATGTGGTAGTCAGCCAAACAGTCTGACTATTTTAGTTTAATATATTGGATTGGGTAGACCAAAAAGTTTTTTCAGATTTTTCCATAGGAACTTAAGGAAAACTCTGAATGAGCTTTTGGCTAACCCAATATAATGCTGAGCACAGTTTAGGCCTTTGCTGTTTTCATGGCACCCACCTGCCCTTTCCTGAAAAGCAGGATGTTAACCTGCATCCTGAAATGCTGAGAACTACTGTGAGTGGCCTGGGGCCTGGTATTAGGAAGGAGAGTAGATCCTGCTCCAGATGACTGGTGCTGTCCACAGCTATTGCCAATGATCTGGGATATGACTTTGATCTTGGGTGACTTAGATTGCCTCTAATCCCCCACATTACTACTTCTAAAAGGGACCAAAACAAACAGTGGATTTCACAATATATAAAATTTAAAGCATTGTGAAAATGGAAGGCATGTGTTTCTATTTTTTACTGTTCCTGTCTGACATACATTTACTTGTACATTAATTTATTTACATATTTTGATTGTTCATCTGCTATGGAGGCAATTCTACACAATGTCCCAGGCTTACAGAAATAACAAAGGGCCTAGTCCCTGACCTCAATTGATAGTCTCAGATAAGACATAGAAAACTGTGAGCACCAAGACAGGGCCAACTAGGACAATGTGAAAAAAGTGCAAGTGCCAGGGAGGAAGCTGATAAATGTTTCTGAGGTGAGTCTTGAGAATTGAGTAGAAATTACCCAAACACATAGGAGTGGAATAGATTCCAGAGAGGAGGAAGAGTTGTGTATTCACAACAAATCTTACTTTCTATTTTGCTTTGTTTAAAGCAAAGACCTGACTCATTCAAAAGACCCTCATGCTGGGAAAGATGGAGGGCGAGAGGAAAAGGGGGCAACAGAGAATGAGATGGTTTAATGGCATCACTGAGTCATTGACTCATTGGAAAAGACTGTCATGCTGGGAAAGATGGAGGGCAAGAGAAGAAGGGGGCGACAGAGAATGAGATGGTTGGATGGCATCACTGAGTCAGTGGACATGATTTGGGCAAATTCAGGGATATAATGAAGGACTGGGAAGCCTGGCATGCTGCAGTTCATGAGGTCACAAAGAGACCAACACGACTTGGCTATTGAACAACACTAAAGAGAAGTATAAAGA
Source organism: Tragulus kanchil (assembly GCA_022376925.1). Lineage (NCBI taxonomy): Eukaryota > Metazoa > Chordata > Mammalia > Artiodactyla > Tragulidae > Tragulus > Tragulus kanchil. Next base: position 121,687,541 of record JAIOJX010000006.1, read on the forward strand.
TTATTGCCTACTTTAAATAAAACTCAGAAAGTATAGACCTTTCATTCCAGGAGGGGCTTTTTGTCCGTAGCATGGTCTGTTTAGATCACTTGACTGAAATAAGTGAAATTCAGAAAAATGCATCAGCACCCTCAAGGTCACATAGGTTGTTGTTAGTAGCAAAACTGATGTCTACTAACACCCAGTCCAGCCCTCTCTCCTTCATATCACGCTGTCTCTCTGACCCAGGCCAGATGACAATTCAGCATTCCTAGTAACACTGACATGTTTGTCAACACCAAACACAAATGACCAACCAACATTCCTCAGCTGGACCCAGGTCATTTGTCAATAGGATCTGTGTAGTAAATGTTTGCTATGAAGAACTTTTAAAAGTTAGATCTGGGAGTTCCTGGCATAGTCCCACTTGGCAGTCACACTTAACTCCCTGGAACACTTCTGTTAAAGACAACTTGATTAAAATCAAGTACATTAATTTATTTACATATTTTGATTGTTCATCTGCTATGGAGGCAATTCTACACAATGTCCCAGGCTTACAGAAATAACAAAGGGCCTAGTCCCTGACCTCAATTGATAGTCTCAGATAAGACATAGAAAACTGTGAGCACCAAGACAGGGCCAACTAGGACAATGTGAAAAAAGTGCAAGTGCCAGGGAGGAAGCTGATAAATGTTTCTGAGGTGAGTCTTGAGAATTGAGTAGAAATTACCCAAACACATAGGAGTGGAATAGATTCCAGAGAGGAGGAAGAGTTGTGTATTCACAACAAATCTTACTTTCTATTTTGCTTTGTTTAAAGCAAAGACCTGACTCATTCAAAAAGACCCTCATGCTGGGAAAGATGGAGGGCGAGAGGAAAAGGGGGCAACAGAGAATGAGATGGTTTAATGGCATCACTGAGTCATTGACTCATTGGAAAAGACTGTCATGCTGGGAAAGATGGAGGGCAAGAGAAGAAGGGGGCGACAGAGAATGAGATGGTTGGATGGCATCACTGAGTCAGTGGACATGATTTGGGCAAATTCAGGGATATAATGAAGGACTGGGAAGCCTGGCATGCTGCAGTTCATGAGGTCACAAAGAGACCAACACGACTTGGCTATTGAACAACACTAAAGAGAAGTATAAAGATTATTGCCTACTTTAAATAAAACTCAGAAAGTATAGACCTTTCATTCCAGGAGGGGCTTTTTGTCCGTAGCATGGTCTGTTTAGATCACTTGACTGAAATAAGTGAAATTCAGAAAAATGCATCAGCACCCTCAAGGTCACATAGGTTGTTGTTAGTAGCAAAACTGATGTCTACTAACACCCAGTCCAGCCCTCTCTCCTTCATATCACGCTGTCTCTCTGACCCAGGCCAGATGACAATTCAGCATTCCTAGTAACACTGACATGTTTGTCAACACCAAACACAAATGACCAACCAACATTCCTCAGCTGGACCCAGGTCATTTGTCAATAGGATCTGTGTAGTAAATGTTTGCTATGAAGAACTTTTAAAAGTTAGATCTGGGAGTTCCTGGCATAGTCCCACTTGGCAGTCACACTTAACTCCCTAGAACACTTCTGCTTAAAGACAACTTGATTAAAATCAAGTCAATGGAGAACTCTCTGAGAAGCTAAGAAGACAACACCGAAAATAGTTAGGTTCTTTATCTTTCTTTCCATTTTTGCTGGTCTGTCCCTCTCAAATCCAACCTTTGATTCATCTGCATCAAATGTGTGTGCATGTATGAATCTGAGAAAGATATCACAAAATCTAATTCAATTATCATTAAAAACTAGAAGAAATTTCAAAAAGTAGCAAAGATCAGCTTTAACGTTTTGTGGAAATCCATAAGCAGACTTCTTCAAACAAAAAGAACAGGATTTATTGAGAATTCCCTGGAAATCCAATGGTTCACACTCCATCTTCTCACTGCTGAGGGCCTAAGTTCAATCCCTGGTTGGAGAACTAAGATTCCAACAGCCACATGGTAAGGCCAATAAATAAATGAAAAATAAGCAAGGATATATTTTTTAAAAAGAGAGAATATACTTAAGTATCAACTTTAATGTTTGCAGTAATGGAACAGTTTATGTGTGTGTGTGTGTGTGTTTGTATGGAGAGACATGTATTTATCCATAGGTATATATGTATATAACTGTAAGTTCTTTTGTTTTCAGACTGTGTATAAGCCAACCAAGGTGAATGATATTTTGAAAACTTAAAGTATCGTATAATTATGATAACACCATGGGAGAAGGTGGAATTATTGTCAGACATGACATTCAAAACTTAGGTGTGAGGTCCTATGCCAGAGATAGCAAATGATATGTGGTGGGGCAGTGGAAAGTCCCCAGAAGGAATTTTGTGCACCATATTGGTCTATACTTGCTAATTTTCTGCATCGATTGCTAAGACTTCCTTCTTAGCTTCACGTTTCTCATCAATAAAATGGAGATGATGCCTGTTCATTCTGCTTTCCAAGTGATTATAAAAACTCACAATCAAATATATCTTTTGAAATATGATTTCTAAATGCGACAGCTGATGGTACTATCTGCCATTTGGGTTAAGAGGAAGATGAACAGACTGTCATGAACTATTCCAGACTAAGGAACCAAGAATCCATCACTGAGGAGATGATACATGAGCAAAATTCTGAAAAGGAGTCAGCCATGGAAAGTACAGAGGATGGATATTCTAGGCAAGAAGTCCAGCAAGGATGAAGATCTACAAGACACTTATGAGCCAGGCATGAATGAAAAACCAAACACTAGTCACTGGCATTCCCTCTTCGTATAATGTCTTTAATATTTGACTCCTGACAAGTGTCCTTCATATTATTAGCTGTTGTTGCTTCTGTGATTGACACAGTCACATTACCATCATTATTATATGATCTAGGTCTGCTCCAGGGATAGCTACTCATAGGCAGGAGGGGTTTCAGAGAAGACAAGGCCAGTGTGGTGCAGGAGCAGTGCTAGCACTACACAGTAAGGTTTTGTTTTCATAAATCAAATCAGCAGTCTTATTTTGTTCACATATTTCCTTTTCCTTGTAGCCATAGGACTACCATAACATCTGACTTCAGATGCTCTTATTTAAGCTCAGGCCAGGTGATGCCTAGCTTCTGAGTAGCTCAGTGCTCGTGTATCCACGGCCATGAACCCAAGGGCCAGGCAAGGAGGCTGCTTTAGCAGAATATGTAGCAAGCACCCAGATGGCAATCCAGGAGGTCAGGCAGTCCAGGTCTAGGAGCTTCCAGGGAAGGCCATTTTTTTGGAAAGGCTGACTTGTAGAGGAAACTTAAAGTATCGTATAATTATGATAACACCATGGGAGAAGGTGGAATTATTGTCAGACATGACATTCAAAACTTAGGTGTGAGGTCCTATGCCAGAGATAGCAAATGATATGTGGTGGGGCAGTGGAAAGTCCCCAGAAGGAATTTTGTGCACCATATTGGTCTATACTTGCTAATTTTCTGCATCGATTGCTAAGACTTCCTTCTTAGCTTCACGTTTCTCATCAATAAAATGGAGATGATGCCTGTTCATTCTGCTTTCCAAGTGATTATAAAAACTCACAATCAAATATATCTTTTGAAATATGATTTCTAAATGCGACAGCTGATGGTACTATCTGCCATTTGGGTTAAGAGGAAGATGAACAGACTGTCATGAACTATTCCAGACTAAGGAACCAAGAATCCATCACTGAGGAGATGATACATGAGCAAAATTCTGAAAAGGAGTCAGCCATGGAAAGTACAGAGGATGGATATTCTAGGCAAGAAGTCCAGCAAGGATGAAGATCTACAAGACACTTATGAGCCAGGCATGAATGAAAAACCAAACACTAGTCACTGGCATTCCCTCTTCGTATAATGTCTTTAATATTTGACTCCTGACAAGTGTCCTTCATATTATTAGCTGTTGTTGCTTCTGTGATTGACACAGTCACATTACCATCATTATTATATGATCTAGGTCTGCTCCAGGGATAGCTACTCATAGGCAGGAGGGGTTTCAGAGAAGACAAGGCCAGTGTGGTGCAGGAGCAGTGCTAGCACTACACAGTAAGGTTTTGTTTTCATAAATCAAATCAGCAGTCTTATTTTGTTCACATATTTCCTTTTCCTTGTAGCCATAGGACTACCATAACATCTGACTTCAGATGCTCTTATTTAAGCTCAGGCCAGGTGATGCCTAGCTTCTGAGTAGCTCAGTGCTCGTGTATCCACGGCCATGAACCCAAGGGCCAGGCAAGGAGGCTGCTTTAGCAGAATATGTAGCAAGCACCCAGATGGCAATCCAGGAGGTCAGGCAGTCCAGGTCTAGGAGCTTCCAGGGCTGATAACTGGTCTTAGATGTGGATAACAGGTATTTTGGCTCATCTCTCTTGAAAATAACAGTAATAGAACCAGGCACACTTACTGCAGCTGCTCTCTCACTGTGGTTTGTACAGAGGACGCCCAGCAAGCCTTGGCTTGGCTTAAGTGGGAAAATGAGAGAAGTAAACTGAAGGTATTCCAGGTCTGATAACTCCTTTCACAGGATTTTTGGATCTCATGCCTTCCTCTTTCTCTCAGAGCAAATGCAGAGCAGTCTCATAAATTGGGTATAGCAATCTTTTTTTTTTTTTAATTTTTGTCTCTTTTATTGTTTTTTATCTATTTATTTTCATCCATCTTCATTCTTTGGCCTGTGTGGGCCTCCCATTGCAGTGGCCTCTCTCGTTGCAGAGCTCTGGCTCTGGGCATATGCACTCCAGAGCACTGGCTTGCAATTGAACACACCTGTCCAGCCTCTCTGCGGCACATGGGATCTTCCTGGGCCAGGGATGGAACCCAGTGCCCCTTGCACTGCAAGGCAGACTCTTTACCCACTGGACCACCAGGGAAGCCCAAAGTATAGCAATCTTGACTAATAATCCTACAGTCTGCCTGTCTTTCCTCCCTTCAACTTTCTTCTTTCTCTTCCTCCAGTCCTGCCTCTTTCTCCTCTTTCTCTTCCCCTCCTTTCCTATCACTTTCTATATTTTTCCTTTATCTCTTCTTTTCTTCTCTCTCTTCTTTGTCTTTCTTTCACTGTGAATGTTAATTATCTATTTGTTCCAACCAGAGATTTTTCTAGTCATCAGAGATACAAACACAAAGATCACTGGAAAACTATGGAGGCAGCATGGCAGCACCCTATGATAATGTATTTTTGTAGAAGCACAAAATAAGATGGGTTAATCTTAATTAAGGCATCAAAAAGGCTTTACTCTTGGATTCACTTTGGCAGATAAATAGATTGACAGAAGAAAATAAATAAGTAAAAGGCATTTTTAAGCCAAGGAAACAGTAACTGCACAGGCACATAACTTTAAAGCACCAAGATGCATTGAGGTAAAGTTGCAAGGAGGGGGTCAGGGGCTTTTCAGGTCATGCTAAAGGAGATAATCTTTATAAAGGAAGAATGGAATGCTACTAAAGAATTTTAAGTATGGACATAATAGGATCAAATCTATGTGTTATAAATCTCACTCTATAGAATGTGTAGTAGGAAATGAAGTAGACCAATTAGGTTTCTATTAGATTTTCAGAATGGAAGTTGATAAATGTGTAAACCAAGCCAGAGAGATGGTAGATGGAAGAAAGAAGACAAAGAGGTAGAATATATTAAGGTGGCAGAAACTTTAAGATATTATCTGTTTAGGTGGAAGTAGTCTAGTGTGGTTACTTTCTAAGTCTAAAAGTTGATTGGATATTGGTGACACCTGTTAAAATGGGGATGAGGAATGAGAATATTCTATATAGAGAAGGGTAGACATTTGGGGTCTGAAGTACCTGTGGGACTTCAGTAAACAGATAACTATATTGATTTGAGACTCTGGAAGTCTCCATTTCCGGATTACTAGTATAGAGATTGCATTTGGTTTTATTAATCTGGAAAATGTATATAAATCTCCTAGTAGTCTCTAGAATATAAATTCTTCTAAAATATTAGTTAGTAGTATTAGTTATCCCTGTCTTATTATTTTATATATCTAGAGGGCCCTGTCCTTTTTTTTTTTTTTTGGCCACTTCTATTGGTCTTTCATCTATTCATTTCTCATCCATCTTTGTTCTTTGGCCTGTGTGGGCCTCCCATTGCAGTGGCCTCTCTCGTTGCAGAGCTCTGGCTCTGGGCATATGCACTCCAGAGCACTGGCTTGCAATTGAACACACCTGTCCAGCCTCTCTGCGGCACATGGGATCTTCCTAGGCCAGGGATCGAACCGGAGCCCCTTGCACTGCAAGGTGGTGTCCTTACCCACCAGACCACCAGGGAAGCTCTGCTCTGTACTTTTTAAGGATCCTGCAGGGCTGCCTGTATCCTCTAAGAACTTTGACAGAGTAGACTGACTCCTAGGAATGAAACCATGAGACCAACCACATAGGTCAGAGCAGAGATAAACAGGATCCGCTCACTCGTTTCCTTGGCTGCTTGATGAAAAGCAATCATATATAAAGGGCACCTTTCCTCATGTTTTTATATATCTGTAAGCAGACATTGTTCCATGCATCCTTCCTGCCATTAATCTCAGAAGAAAGGTGAAGGCTGGGGCCACAGAGGAGAAGAGATGGAGGCTAGTGAGGAGGAGGACTAGAGACCTTTCAGTTCTAGCATGATGTCAAAAAGAGAAAGAGTTGGAGGATCTTGAGGTGAATTAGGTATGCTGCTCTCCTTTCTCAAAGAATCCTGATCAAAGGGGAGACTGGGGAGGGAAGCCTGCAAGGAGGTAGAATATATTAAGGTGGCAGAAACTTTAAGATATTATCTGTTTAGGTGGAAGTAGTCTAGTGTGGTTACTTTCTAAGTCTAAAAGTTGATTGGATATTGGTGACACCTGTTAAAATGGGGATGAGGAATGAGAATATTCTATATAGAGAAGGGTAGACATTTGGGGTCTGAAGTACCTGTGGGACTTCAGTAAACAGATAACTATATTGATTTGAGACTCTGGAAGTCTCCATTTCCGGATTACTAGTATAGAGATTGCATTTGGTTTTATTAATCTGGAAAATGTATATAAATCTCCTAGTAGTCTCTAGAATATAAATTCTTCTAAAATATTAGTTAGTAGTATTAGTTATCCCTGTCTTATTATTTTATATATCTAGAGGGCCCTGTCCTTTTTTTTTTTTTTGGCCACTTCTATTGGTCTTTCATCTATTCATTTCTCATCCATCTTTGTTCTTTGGCCTGTGTGGGCCTCCCATTGCAGTGGCCTCTCTCGTTGCAGAGCTCTGGCTCTGGGCATATGCACTCCAGAGCACTGGCTTGCAATTGAACACACCTGTCCAGCCTCTCTGCGGCACATGGGATCTTCCTAGGCCAGGGATCGAACCGGAGCCCCTTGCACTGCAAGGTGGTGTCCTTACCCACCAGACCACCAGGGAAGCTCTGCTCTGTACTTTTTAAGGATCCTGCAGGGCTGCCTGTATCCTCTAAGAACTTTGACAGAGTAGACTGACTCCTAGGAATGAAACCATGAGACCAACCACATAGGTCAGAGCAGAGATAAACAGGATCCGCTCACTCGTTTCCTTGGCTGCTTGATGAAAAGCAATCATATATAAAGGGCACCTTTCCTCATGTTTTTATATATCTGTAAGCAGACATTGTTCCATGCATCCTTCCTGCCATTAATCTCAGAAGAAAGGTGAAGGCTGGGGCCACAGAGGAGAAGAGATGGAGGCTAGTGAGGAGGAGGACTAGAGACCTTTCAGTTCTAGCATGATGTCAAAAAGAGAAAGAGTTGGAGGATCTTGAGGTGAATTAGGTATGCTGCTCTCCTTTCTCAAAGAATCCTGATCAAAGGGGAGACTGGGGAGGGAAGCCTGCAAGGAAACCCCAGAGAGACTGTAAAACAATAGAAGACATGTCTTCTCTCTGCTTTATGTGGCTGTTCTGGGAGTGGAGTATGATTGGAGAGCAGCAGGGAGACTGAGAAGCATGCAGAGAAATGTCTCTGCATAAATTGTAGAAGACTCAGGGGTTTCCAAATGGGTAGGGACACCAGAGCTGTTGACAGTATGATGGACTCTCACAAGTCTGTGACCAGAATGAGTCTACCCAGTCTGGATATATCTCAAGACAAGAGACAATGCAATAGTCTAACATGCAAGATTTCAACAGTAGGAGCCAACATCATGCTTAAAACTTAAAATAAAGACATGCCTGTACATATGCTTCTTTTAAAATTGGGATATAATTGCTTTATATGTTGCATTAATTTCTGCTGTACAATGAAGTGAATCAGCTACATGTATATATATCTCCTCCGTCTTGGACCTCCAACCCTGCCATGCTACCACCCATCTAGGTCATCACAGAGCATGGAGCTGAGCTCCCTGTGATACACAGCAGTTTTCCAATAGCTATTAGTATATACATGTGCCGGGGGTTCTTTAAGAAACTAAAAGTAGAACTACAGTATGACCCAACAACCTCACTCATGGGTGTATACCCTGAGAAATACATAATTCAAAAAGACACATTACCCCAATATTTCATTACAGCACTGTTTGTGATAGCCATAACATGGAAGCAACCTAAATGTCCATTGACTCCTAGGAATGAAACCATGAGACCAACCACATAGGTCAGAGCAGAGATAAACAGGATCCGCTCACTCGTTTCCTTGGCTGCTTGATGAAAAGCAATCATATATAAAGGGCACCTTTCCTCATGTTTTTATATATCTGTAAGCAGACATTGTTCCATGCATCCTTCCTGCCATTAATCTCAGAAGAAAGGTGAAGGCTGGGGCCACAGAGGAGAAGAGATGGAGGCTAGTGAGGAGGAGGACTAGAGACCTTTCAGTTCTAGCATGATGTCAAAAAGAGAAAGAGTTGGAGGATCTTGAGGTGAATTAGGTATGCTGCTCTCCTTTCTCAAAGAATCCTGATCAAAGGGGAGACTGGGGAGGGAAGCCTGCAAGGAAACCCCAGAGAGACTGTAAAACAATAGAAGACATGTCTTCTCTCTGCTTTATGTGGCTGTTCTGGGAGTGGAGTATGATTGGAGAGCAGCAGGGAGACTGAGAAGCATGCAGAGAAATGTCTCTGCATAAATTGTAGAAGACTCAGGGGTTTCCAAATGGGTAGGGACACCAGAGCTGTTGACAGTATGATGGACTCTCACAAGTCTGTGACCAGAATGAGTCTACCCAGTCTGGATATATCTCAAGACAAGAGACAATGCAATAGTCTAACATGCAAGATTTCAACAGTAGGAGCCAACATCATGCTTAAAACTTAAAATAAAGACATGCCTGTACATATGCTTCTTTTAAAATTGGGATATAATTGCTTTATATGTTGCATTAATTTCTGCTGTACAATGAAGTGAATCAGCTACATGTATATATATCTCCTCCGTCTTGGACCTCCAACCCTGCCATGCTACCACCCATCTAGGTCATCACAGAGCATGGAGCTGAGCTCCCTGTGATACACAGCAGTTTTCCAATAGCTATTAGTATATACATGTGCCGGGGGTTCTTTAAGAAACTAAAAGTAGAACTACAGTATGACCCAACAACCTCACTCATGGGTGTATACCCTGAGAAATACATAATTCAAAAAGACACATTACCCCAATATTTCATTACAGCACTGTTTGTGATAGCCATAACATGGAAGCAACCTAAATGTCCATTGACAGAGGAATGGATAAAGAAGATATAAAAAATATATAATGAAATATTACTCCACCTTTTTCTAAAAGGAATGAAATTTTGTCATCTGTAGAGACATAGGTTTTCTTTTAATTTTACTTTAAAGACAACACACACACACACACACACACACACACACAGAGACCAAACCAACCACACTAGTGAAAACTCCAGCCAGGACGCCTCTTGTGGTTGACTTTATGTGAGTTTCTCTTGCACCAAAATGCCATGCCAGGGAGAGGGAGAGAAGATATACTCTGGAGGAAAAAATACAGCCCTGTTGGAGTGTTTGAATTTGATCCTGCAGTCTCTTTAAAGAGAGTAAGTTTAGTGAAAAAAACCCACAATATCTCAAAGAAGAAAGTAGTGATTATTGGTCTTACCCTTTCAACCCCTCCACTTCTGAGAATAAAAGCTTGTAAGAATATTTTGATCATTTATAGAAAAAAATAATAGCTCCATTCTTTTGCACACCTAGGGAATAATGGGTAAATTTTAGGCCCCACTGCACAATCATATAATCATCAAATTGCTATAATAATGAGAGATTATTAGCTCTCAGAGTACAGCAAGTAGCATTTTAATTTGCAAGCATCCTGGGCCACTCTGAGTGAGCAGTGATCTGAAAGGCAGTTGATTCCTGGTGTGGATGGGGATGCATAGGCATGTAGCCCCAGAACTTCCTGTATTTCCTTAGCAAGACCACCCTTACTGTGCAAATGCTGAACTCGGCTGTGTTTTCTGGTGCTCCTCAGCATCCAGTTCCTCTCACTACCTCATGCAGATTTTATGCCCATAAAACCACTGTCGGGATTATTTCTTGGCTTATTCCTCATCAGGAAATCATGTTCCAGTCACAAGAGGCTCAGATCCCATCAATGTAATCTTTCATAGTACACTTGGAAGGGGTTTCCCCGGTGGCTCAATGATAAAGAATCCACCTACAATGCAGGAGCCACAGGGAGGCATGAGTTTGACCCCTGGGTGGGGAAGACCCCTGGAGGAGGGCATGGCAACCCATTCCAGTATTCTTCTCTGGAGAATCGCATGGACAGAGAAGCCATGGGCTACGGTCCATGGGGCTGCAAAGACTTCGATATGGCTAAGCACACACAACACACACACATATATTACATACTTATTTACGTTTTTATTCTTTCACTATGATTTAAGTCTAGCAAAGTTTACCGCTGTGTCCCTAACTCGGAAAACTGTATTTTGTGCATAGGGAGGATTCAGGGCATATTTATTTATTTTTTTTAAGAGTTTTGTTGTTTACTGCCATGTTTAATGAATGAATGAATGTTGAATATTGGAAGAAATTAGCTTTCTGATTCAAACACTGATCTTCTGTACTTATTAGATTTCTCTCAACCCAGGGTACTGTAAGCAGACTGTATCTAGGTATTCTAAGCCTGCAGTGAGATTCTGGAATATACCTAATAGAAAATGTTGGCTTCTCTCTCTAGCCCTGAAGTCAAGATGGGTTTGAATCCCAGGACCTCCTAGCTGTGTGACTCTGTATAATGCACTCTAATGCTTTGAGTTTTGAAAATTTTGTTTTCCCATTTGTAAAAGGAAACAGTGACAGTCCTACTTCACAGGTCTCATGTGAACATGTATAGAATAATTACCAGGGAGAAATGGGAGTGGGGAAGAGTACACTGGGAGATAGGGATTGACATATACACAATACTTTATGTAAAACAGATAACTAATATGGACCTACTATATAGAAGAGGGAACTTGATTCAGTACTCTGCAGTGACCTGTGTGGGAAAAGAATCTAAAAAAGGAACCTATAACTGATTCACTTGATGTACAGCAAAAACTAACATAACACTGTAAATCAACTATACTCTAGCAAAAAAAATAGTAATACATGTGCGAGCTTAGCCCAGCACCTTGCACAGAGTAACAGTGGAGATACAGGTACAGGTAATTTGTTTTAAATCATAAAGGCTTTTTTGAGGATACTGCTGTTACTTCTCTCTTGGCACCATATTTTTTTTTTCACATATTTCAAAAGGGCTGATTAAGAAACAGAAAAAAAAAATGCAAAGTATACAATCAAAGGAATGAGTTTACAACAACAGATTCTTCAGGCAGGGGGAACTAAGAAATATTTACTGGGCCAACACCAAAGGTACAGAGGCCTCAGTTCAATTTTCCATCCCATTTGCTCTTGACTGCTAACCCAACCAGTTCAATCTTTGAAGAGAAGTCAGATGGCCTTCCAAAGCCTCCCCAGACTATTTCCAAACTGCTTTTACATACAGTCCTTCTTCCCCTGGTTACAGAGATTCCTCATCTAGGCTTCAGGTGAGGTCAGCCAGACCCTGTTGAGCCTTCTTCACTCCTCCAATCACTCTGTGGTCCCTACGTCTATTTTTGCTCCCATCCAGAGTCATTTAATTAAACTATATCCATGAACTAGTTGGATTGGCTGGTTCTGCTGTCTTTGGTCAAGTTACCTATTTTTCTAAGACTACAACTGAACTTGACATTTCCACTGTTGGGAAGGACTTCTTGCACAGCCTCTTGGGCAGTTCCCTGACCCAGTTAGTCCAAGGCTACTTTCTCTCCCAAATAAAACTCTGCACCGCTTAATTTCCAGGTGGCTCTAGTTCTCAGCTAAGTTGCCCAGGTGGTGTTTTAGTCACTAAGTTATGTCCAGCTTTTGCAGTCCCATGGCCTGTAGCCCACCAGGCTCTTTCATCTGTGGATTTTCCCAGGCAAGAATTCTGGAGTGGGTTGCCATTTCCTTTTCCTCATTTCTTATTCACTCATACACTTCTGCAGTCATTGGATACTTACCTAGGATGTCAGTCAGCCAGAGAACTTCTCTGTGAGAAGACAGACAGCTCACAAAGCTTCAAGCAGTGTCTTTCTTGTCCTCATACTTCCTCGGGGGTTAGCTATTCAAACGAATCAACTCTGCATACGTTCAACTTATTTCTCTCTCTCTTCTGCTTATAGAGACGAAGGTGTTTAAATCTCCTCTTATTTGTGTTTATCACTTTATCATAAAAATGACAGATACTCAGTGTCAAAGCAAAGGTAGCAAGTTTATGGTATCAAATTTGGACTCAGTCTAAGTTTGAATCTCAGCTGTATAATTTGTGATTTGGATGACCTTGCATAAAATGGTCATCCTCTCTGGTTCTCTTCTTCTTCCTTTTTCAAGCATGGATAACACTAGCTACTTCTCAGAATTAAATAGGAATTAAAGAAACTATAAGTAAAGTATAAGCCATGTTAACTTCCTACCATGTTTAAGAATTCAAGGGATGGTTCTATTCAAAAGCCCAATGGAGCTAACATCACTTATCATGAACAGTTTCCTTTTCTTCCTTTTGGTTACAGAGATTCCTCATCTAGGCTTCAGGTGAGGTCAGCCAGACCCTGTTGAGCCTTCTTCACTCCTCCAATCACTCTGTGGTCCCTACGTCTATTTTTGCTCCCATCCAGAGTCATTTAATTAAACTATATCCATGAACTAGTTGGATTGGCTGGTTCTGCTGTCTTTGGTCAAGTTACCTATTTTTCTAAGACTACAACTGAACTTGACATTTCCACTGTTGGGAAGGACTTCTTGCACAGCCTCTTGGGCAGTTCCCTGACCCAGTTAGTCCAAGGCTACTTTCTCTCCCAAATAAAACTCTGCACCGCTTAATTTCCAGGTGGCTCTAGTTCTCAGCTAAGTTGCCCAGGTGGTGTTTTAGTCACTAAGTTATGTCCAGCTTTTGCAGTCCCATGGCCTGTAGCCCACCAGGCTCTTTCATCTGTGGATTTTCCCAGGCAAGAATTCTGGAGTGGGTTGCCATTTCCTTTTCCTCATTTCTTATTCACTCATACACTTCTGCAGTCATTGGATACTTACCTAGGATGTCAGTCAGCCAGAGAACTTCTCTGTGAGAAGACAGACAGCTCACAAAGCTTCAAGCAGTGTCTTTCTTGTCCTCATACTTCCTCGGGGGTTAGCTATTCAAACGAATCAACTCTGCATACGTTCAACTTATTTCTCTCTCTCTTCTGCTTATAGAGACGAAGGTGTTTAAATCTCCTCTTATTTGTGTTTATCACTTTATCATAAAAATGACAGATACTCAGTGTCAAAGCAAAGGTAGCAAGTTTATGGTATCAAATTTGGACTCAGTCTAAGTTTGAATCTCAGCTGTATAATTTGTGATTTGGATGACCTTGCATAAAATGGTCATCCTCTCTGGTTCTCTTCTTCTTCCTTTTTTCAAGCATGGATAACACTAGCTACTTCTCAGAATTAAATAGGAATTAAAGAAACTATAAGTAAAGTATAAGCCATGTTAACTTCCTACCATGTTTAAGAATTCAAGGGATGGTTCTATGAATGGCAGACAGGTATGTGGTATGTGGTTAGCAGAACACACTCTGAAACTGGGTTTCTAGGTTTCATGCCTACATCCATCACTTATCAGCTGTGGAACTTAGTGTGTCACTTAACCCAGAGGTGCCAAATAATATCTATATCACAGGTTAGAGTCAACAATTAGTAACTTCTAAATGTACCCACACACACATACATATTTGTGGGTATTAGTGGATACAATGTCCCTTTTTAGTTTAAAAACATTATTTTTAAAATGATGTTCTTATTTTTATGCATGCTGGAAACTCTCTCCCTTCATCATTTCCCTCTAAAACCTCTTTCCTCCTTGATCATTCAGCCTATTTCATCTCTTTAATATCTCACTAGAAAATATATCTTTCTTCTCATATTCAGGATTTTTTGAGCCTTTATGAACTGTAACTAGTTTCTAGTCTGTATGAATGATTCTTTATCAAATTAAGCTGGGTTACATTATACTCTTGGAAGTAAAAACTGAACTTTGGTGTCTTCTTATCAAATTGTATTTATAAAGCTCCTGTGTTGCTGACAGTATGCTATTCTTAGAAATATTCCCAATATAAAAATTCCATACCTCAATTTGAGAGAGTCTTATAGGAAATGCAAAAAATAAAAATAAAAAAATAGCAACTCTTGTGTTATAGCAATGACCATGCAGACCATTTTTATTTAATTTTACAATGCCCTCTATGTGGTTGACATGTTATCTTATCAATCAATTGGGGGAAATTAAATGTTTCTGTATCTCCTCTTATTTGTGTTTATCACTTTATCATAAAAATGACAGATACTCAGTGTCAAAGCAAAGGTAGCAAGTTTATGGTATCAAATTTGGACTCAGTCTAAGTTTGAATCTCAGCTGTATAATTTGTGATTTGGATGACCTTGCATAAAATGGTCATCCTCTCTGGTTCTCTTCTTCTTCCTTTTTCAAGCATGGATAACACTAGCTACTTCTCAGAATTAAATAGGAATTAAAGAAACTATAAGTAAAGTATAAGCCATGTTAACTTCCTACCATGTTTAAGAATTCAAGGGATGGTTCTATGAATGGCAGACAGGTATGTGGTATGTGGTTAGCAGAACACACTCTGAAACTGGGTTTCTAGGTTTCATGCCTACATCCATCACTTATCAGCTGTGGAACTTAGTGTGTCACTTAACCCAGAGGTGCCAAATAATATCTATATCACAGGTTAGAGTCAACAATTAGTAACTTCTAAATGTACCCACACACACATACATATTTGTGGGTATTAGTGGATACAATGTCCCTTTTTAGTTTAAAAACATTATTTTTAAAATGATGTTCTTATTTTTATGCATGCTGGAAACTCTCTCCCTTCATCATTTCCCTCTAAAACCTCTTTCCTCCTTGATCATTCAGCCTATTTCATCTCTTTAATATCTCACTAGAAAATATATCTTTCTTCTCATATTCAGGATTTTTTGAGCCTTTATGAACTGTAACTAGTTTCTAGTCTGTATGAATGATTCTTTATCAAATTAAGCTGGGTTACATTATACTCTTGGAAGTAAAAACTGAACTTTGGTGTCTTCTTATCAAATTGTATTTATAAAGCTCCTGTGTTGCTGACAGTATGCTATTCTTAGAAATATTCCCAATATAAAAATTCCATACCTCAATTTGAGAGAGTCTTATAGGAAATGCAAAAAATAAAAATAAAAAAATAGCAACTCTTGTGTTATAGCAATGACCATGCAGACCATTTTTATTTAATTTTACAATGCCCTCTATGTGGTTGACATGTTATCTTATCAATCAATTGGGGGAAATTAAATGTTTCTGTATCTCCTTCCTAGCTCTGGTTCTTCTAAAAGAATAAGGCAAGGCTTTAAATGTCCAATCATTCCGTGTTTTCTCTAAATTTAAATTATTACCAAGTACTGCATATTTGCCAGTTATTAAGAGGGTCAATGAGATGAGTAATTCCTTTTTAAAAATGTAGCTGCAAAATAAATATTGCTCATCATTCTATTAAGTTTATGTTAAATGATTTTCAAAATGTATCACTATGTTAATTAAGTCACTTGCAGAGCTTGATTCTCATTAAAAAAATATTTAGATGAGAAATTATAAACAGTTATCTTTGTGTTCAGATATTGTTGTTTCTCTATCTTTCCATTTGCCAAGGAATGTAGAGAGAAGAATACAGCTTTGGTGTTCATGGAGTTTGGGTTGTGAATCCTGACTCAACCACTCACTTAAGTGAGTTGCATTGGGTTATTTACTGGATTGCTCCAAACCTTACTTTCTCCATCTAGAACATGAACAAATAATTTCTTACTTTATAAGGGTATTATGAAGACTAAAGCTTATGGTGTATCTAAAGTACCTAACTCATGAAAGACAATGAATAGTGCTTTTTAAAAAAAATATTTGCATACATAGAGGCAGAGTGTAGTAACAAAGGGAAAATAATGTCCTGATAAAATATTCTAGAATAAATTTAGAATGCAGATCCTGAAACAGCACAGAAAATTTTACATTAAATGACTGGATTACAACTTTATAAGAAACTAGAATCAGCCTTATAGCATTTGATTTTGCCCATTTTATAGCTATAAGAAATGAGTCTCTAAAGTTTAAACAGTGTGCTCAAGCAAGATTATATTCTAGTAAGTGGCAGAAATGGGACTTTGACCCAGGATTTTTGCTTATTGCTTTTTTATGCATCTTGTTTTCCTTTACCTTTGATACTGTACATAAAAATAAATGTATATGTATTAGTATTAAATATATATATATACATATATATATATTTACATATATATATAGGTTTGCCCTTCATGAAGAACCCTAGCATAGTAAAAGATGTTATCTTGTATCAGTAGTAAAATTCTTTTCTAAACATCTAAATGCTAACATTCAATTTGGGACTGGCATCATTGTTAGAAAAATTAAAGATGACATGGGGTCCTTTTCAGTGTACTTAGTGAATTTCCTTTAAAAAAAAAAAAGAAAAACCATGATTTAGATAAATGACTATGTATAAAATGTAGGCCTGCAGAAAGAGTTCACTCTACTAGAAGATGGTCATGGTCATCAGGTATTAAAATAAGTGTAGGTTTTATTCATTTAACATACATACTGAGTTCCCAGTAAGTTCCATTTGCTGTTATGTATCTAAAAGAGACAGATACGGTAAGGAATAAAACACAGTGAAAACTTTAGAAGACATTACAATCTGGTAGAAATATTGATGGATAAGCAAGGAGGTATAAAATAGTATAATCAATGCCAAACAATTGATAATTGTTAGTTTACTTAAATATAGATGGGTGAGAGAAGAATACAGCTTTGGTGTTCATGGAGTTTGGGTTGTGAATCCTGACTCAACCACTCACTTAAGTGAGTTGCATTGGGTTATTTACTGGATTGCTCCAAACCTTACTTTCTCCATCTAGAACATGAACAAATAATTTCTTACTTTATAAGGGTATTATGAAGACTAAAGCTTATGGTGTATCTAAAGTACCTAACTCATGAAAGACAATGAATAGTGCTTTTTAAAAAAAATATTTGCATACATAGAGGCAGAGTGTAGTAACAAAGGGAAAATAATGTCCTGATAAAATATTCTAGAATAAATTTAGAATGCAGATCCTGAAACAGCACAGAAAATTTTACATTAAATGACTGGATTACAACTTTATAAGAAACTAGAATCAGCCTTATAGCATTTGATTTTGCCCATTTTATAGCTATAAGAAATGAGTCTCTAAAGTTTAAACAGTGTGCTCAAGCAAGATTATATTCTAGTAAGTGGCAGAAATGGGACTTTGACCCAGGATTTTTGCTTATTGCTTTTTTATGCATCTTGTTTTCCTTTACCTTTGATACTGTACATAAAAATAAATGTATATGTATTAGTATTAAATATATATATATACATATATATATATTTACATATATATATAGGTTTGCCCTTCATGAAGAACCCTAGCATAGTAAAAGATGTTATCTTGTATCAGTAGTAAAATTCTTTTCTAAACATCTAAATGCTAACATTCAATTTGGGACTGGCATCATTGTTAGAAAAATTAAAGATGACATGGGGTCCTTTTCAGTGTACTTAGTGAATTTCCTTTAAAAAAAAAAAAAGAAAAACCATGATTTAGATAAATGACTATGTATAAAATGTAGGCCTGCAGAAAGAGTTCACTCTACTAGAAGATGGTCATGGTCATCAGGTATTAAAATAAGTGTAGGTTTTATTCATTTAACATACATACTGAGTTCCCAGTAAGTTCCATTTGCTGTTATGTATCTAAAAGAGACAGATACGGTAAGGAATAAAACACAGTGAAAACTTTAGAAGACATTACAATCTGGTAGAAATATTGATGGATAAGCAAGGAGGTATAAAATAGTATAATCAATGCCAAACAATTGATAATTGTTAGTTTACTTAAATATAGATGGTTCATGGTTAGTTCAGTCACCTAGAATAGCCATCAGGGACTGTTTGAGGTTGTTTTCTCCAGGAAACCGACTCAGAGTGATTGTAAATTGCCAGAGATTATTAGAGTACTTTGGGGATGAGTGTGGAGAGGATGGTGAAGAGGCACCATTGGGCAGAAGGCAAAGCCAAACTGTCATAGAGGCCCAAGAGCAACCTCAGATGACCCCCATGAGGAGTCTCTAGACTGTGTGACCTTTTACAGTTGTCTTCTGTCGTAATGATAAGACCAGGATTGTATGACCTCTGAGACCATAGTCAAAGAATACTGGACTTCCTGGGAAAAAAGTGTGCCTTACGGAAGGTAACTGTGCAGCTGACATATCCCAAAGGGAGTGACCATTGGGGGCCACCTGTCAGAGGCATTCCCAGAAGAAGGGGTAACTATCTTGAGATCTTGTCTTGAAATCTGGGCAGCATCTTCCAGCATCCACCACAGTGACCTGAACATGGCACCTCCCCTTCTACCATCCTCAGCATGTTTCCTTTGGTCCTCAAAAGATCTCAAGGTTGATGAGATAGCTACCCAGCTCCAAATAAGACATTTCCACACAAGAACATACACAAACAGGAAGCAAAAGGGGACTGTTATCTCACACTATTCTTTTACCAGAGAAAAGTCTTTCTCAATAATGTACCAGAAGAATTTCCCCTTCACTGGCCACAAATGCTGCCGGAACATAATTGTTGTTCATCATCCAGGAAGAAAGGAAAATGGCCATTGGTAGTGATATGAACTGAATATTTGTGTCCTCCACAATTCATGTATTAATGTCCTTCATGATGGTATTTGGAGATAAAGCCTTTGGGAGGTGGTCTGGCTATGAGGGTGGAGCCCTTTTAAAAGAGACCCCACAGAATTTGCTCACCCACTCTGCCATGTGAAGACACAGCGAGAAAACAGTCTTCTTTGAACCAGGAAGCAAGGGATCACTAGATGCTGACTTGGCCAGCACTTTGATCTTGGGCTTTCCAGCCTCAAGTGCTATGAGAAATAAACATTTGAAGTTTAAGCCTATGTCTATAGTATTGTCTAAGCCCAAATGAGACAGGCTGGGTCAGATCTGACCCCGGTGCCATATCGAAGTTGCACCTGGGATTTTGGAGAAGGGTCCTGTACAGGATGTCCATGGTAGAGGCGAATGTTCACATAGTATCCACTTAAGACTTCAGTGTTCAGGTTTATTCCCAGGATTTTGAGTATGAGGCAAGGCTGTGAAGGCTAGCATTGCTCAGACTCAGTTTCATCCTCTATAATGGAAATAATAATAACAATAAAAAAAGGCAGTTAAAAGTTATAGGAGCTAATAGAGCTAAAAGCATGCTATAAACTGAAGAATTAGGAAAGAAGTAGGTATCAGTAGTAAGCATTGTTAATAATACTACCTATTGAAATTCACTAAGTAAATCCACAAAAACAAGAGAAGCTTAATACAGATAGATTCTAATAAAATACACCATTAATTTCAAGAAATTATAAAAAAACAACAGCACCTTAATACTTTTTCTGCAGTGATCCTTGCCAAGCAAATCTGATCTTGTTTTCTTGCTGGTTAAATATTTTCAAAGAATCGTGAAACTTTCTTGTTAAATGTCAAGCTCTTCATTTGAGTGAACAAAGGTTCCCCGGTCATGTGTTCATTTTCCTCCCTAGTTCATGTATCCTAGGCCATCATTTCTTCCCCAGTCACAAAGTCTCACAGCACCCCACATGTATCAGTCTTTTTGCATATTGTCTTTCTGCCTCAAATGTCCCTTCACAGTTGTTTATCTGCTGTGTCTTCATGCTAGACACTGCTGGGGATTGTCATTCTTTCACACACCTCCTTTACCTTCTGTCAGATTAAGATACTGGTCCTTCTCCTTGACCTATAAATATCACCATCAAAGCACATTGTACACCTTGTCATTATCATCTTTGTATGTTAACCATGATACTCTGATCTTCTTGATGGAAAGAGATATCTGATGGCAAGAGTCTGGCTTGTCTCCTGCCATGTGAAGACACAGCGAGAAAACAGTCTTCTTTGAACCAGGAAGCAAGGGATCACTAGATGCTGACTTGGCCAGCACTTTGATCTTGGGCTTTCCAGCCTCAAGTGCTATGAGAAATAAACATTTGAAGTTTAAGCCTATGTCTATAGTATTGTCTAAGCCCAAATGAGACAGGCTGGGTCAGATCTGACCCCGGTGCCATATCGAAGTTGCACCTGGGATTTTGGAGAAGGGTCCTGTACAGGATGTCCATGGTAGAGGCGAATGTTCACATAGTATCCACTTAAGACTTCAGTGTTCAGGTTTATTCCCAGGATTTTGAGTATGAGGCAAGGCTGTGAAGGCTAGCATTGCTCAGACTCAGTTTCATCCTCTATAATGGAAATAATAATA
This sequence comes from Tragulus kanchil, assembly GCA_022376925.1. Lineage (NCBI taxonomy): Eukaryota > Metazoa > Chordata > Mammalia > Artiodactyla > Tragulidae > Tragulus > Tragulus kanchil. The sequence continues at coordinate 121,708,503 of JAIOJX010000006.1, forward strand.
ACAATAAAAAAAGGCAGTTAAAAGTTATAGGAGCTAATAGAGCTAAAAGCATGCTATAAACTGAAGAATTAGGAAAGAAGTAGGTATCAGTAGTAAGCATTGTTAATAATACTACCTATTGAAATTCACTAAGTAAATCCACAAAAACAAGAGAAGCTTAATACAGATAGATTCTAATAAAATACACCATTAATTTCAAGAAATTATAAAAAAACAACAGCACCTTAATACTTTTTCTGCAGTGATCCTTGCCAAGCAAATCTGATCTTGTTTTCTTGCTGGTTAAATATTTTCAAAGAATCGTGAAACTTTCTTGTTAAATGTCAAGCTCTTCATTTGAGTGAACAAAGGTTCCCCGGTCATGTGTTCATTTTCCTCCCTAGTTCATGTATCCTAGGCCATCATTTCTTCCCCAGTCACAAAGTCTCACAGCACCCCACATGTATCAGTCTTTTTGCATATTGTCTTTCTGCCTCAAATGTCCCTTCACAGTTGTTTATCTGCTGTGTCTTCATGCTAGACACTGCTGGGGATTGTCATTCTTTCACACACCTCCTTTACCTTCTGTCAGATTAAGATACTGGTCCTTCTCCTTGACCTATAAATATCACCATCAAAGCACATTGTACACCTTGTCATTATCATCTTTGTATGTTAACCATGATACTCTGATCTTCTTGATGGAAAGAGATATCTGATGGCAAGAGTCTGGCTTGTCTCTGCCCACTGAGTACGTACCATGTGTACTGAATGGAGATGCTGTGTGCTATACATCTTGATATAGTCTATAGACATAGAGTGTTTTTAAGAGCATAGAATATTGGAGTCAGACTGCCTGAATCAACTTTGGCTTTATCATTTTCAAGTTATGTGATCTTTGACAAATAGTTAACCTACTGTAAAATGAAAACTAAATAAGAAAAACTAAATAAGAAAAATCATGAAACACACCCAAGAGTGCCAGACACAAAGAAGCACTCATAAATTTAGTCATGAGGATGATAATGATGTTAGGAAGAAATCCCATGGAAGTGTATCAAATTCTTCATATCCTCTACTAACTTTCAGACATGAATATAGTGAAGGACAAGGGAGACTGGCATGCTGGAGTCCATGGAGTCACAAAGAGTTGAACCAATTTAGCAACTAAATGACAAAAATGCATATGGGGTCCCTCATATTACGTTAAATAAGTAATAGGCAATCCATAACTATATATTAATAGTAAATAGCACATATAGATACATATATATATATATTAATAACTTGCTACATTTCAAATAGTGTTCTAAAGGGTTTCATATACATAAACTGAATAATCCTTATCAATCCTTTAAAGTAGCTACCATTATTATCCCCATTTTTGCAGAGGAGGAAACTGAGGCCCACAAAGGTTAATGACTTATCCTGCTGGTCAGTGGCAGAGATGGGATTCAAACTTAAGCAGTCAAGCTCTAGAATCTGTTCTCTTTATTATCACAATATCGTGAATGAGTAAACTATCACTTAAACACATTCAGGAAAGGAATCTATATGCCCTGTTCTTAAACCCAGTGTAATTTAAATTTAACAGTTCTAGCTCCTTTTTTGTAGAAACGTTTTGTGTTGCATCTGCTTTTGGTTTCCTCACAAATATGTCAGGAAGTGGAAATTAATCACATGGAATGAGATGCTAGTTCTGAGGTCAATGTGTCTGCATCTCTGTCTAACAATTAAGAATATACAGATTGGTATATCAGTCCAGACTCGTATTGTCATCAAGGGCCCACTCTACACTCAACTAAAACTATGCATGGCCCCACTTCTTGCTTTCTGTATGACTCTGGGCCATGCTGATCAGGTTAAATGTTTAACTACATCAGCCAACAGCAGCAAAGTCAAAGAGCAAATTTTAAACATGGTAGGGATCAAAAGCCAAAGAAAAATTTGATGAAGTAATAAAAAGAAGGATAATGTATAACCCTATATGTGGAAATGATCAAGTGCTGGAAAGTCATGGAGATCCATTCTAGATTGTGAAGTGAACAGAAACAGATCAAGGTAAAGTGGTACCACTGAGTCTGCTGTGCTGATTTTTCTGTGAGTCTAATTAAGACATGATGGATTTCCAAACATCCTAGATTCCTTACTAACCCATTGTAAATTTATCTTCAGTTAATTTATCTAAGGTTTATCTTAAAATATTAACAAACTTAGAAACTGGACATAAAAAAGAAAGAGAATTTAGAAATTATTTATTCCTTTCATTTTAAAGTAAGTCAATTGTGCCTGAAAAAGTCAAGATGTTGGTGTATAATCACTCAGTTAAAGCAACATATTTACAAGATTGCAGCCCTTGAAGAAAGTAAAATTTTCTAATTTATTCTAAGCTTAGTATTTTTAATTTCCAAAGATGCTCCTTAAAACCCCACTTAAAAATCCCATACAGGGGCTTCCTGGTGGTCCTGTGGGTAGTTTGCCTTCCATATACTGCAGTTCTGAATAAAGTTGCTATAATAATTCTCATAGAGATGGGCTTCTCTGGTAGTCTAATGGATAGAGAGTCCACCTTGCAGTACAAAGAGCACAGGTTAGAGATCCCTGGCCCAGAAAGATCCCACGTGCCGCAGAGTGGCCAGACCTGTATATAGAATTGAGTCAGCACTCTGGAGTGCATGTGCCTATAGCTGGTGCTCTTGGAGTGCATGGGTGCCTATGGTTCACTCTTTTGGTTTCCTCACAAATATGTCAGGAAGTGGAAATTAATCACATGGAATGAGATGCTAGTTCTGAGGTCAATGTGTCTGCATCTCTGTCTAACAATTAAGAATATACAGATTGGTATATCAGTCCAGACTCGTATTGTCATCAAGGGCCCACTCTACACTCAACTAAAACTATGCATGGCCCCACTTCTTGCTTTCTGTATGACTCTGGGCCATGCTGATCAGGTTAAATGTTTAACTACATCAGCCAACAGCAGCAAAGTCAAAGAGCAAATTTTAAACATGGTAGGGATCAAAAGCCAAAGAAAAATTTGATGAAGTAATAAAAAGAAGGATAATGTATAACCCTATATGTGGAAATGATCAAGTGCTGGAAAGTCATGGAGATCCATTCTAGATTGTGAAGTGAACAGAAACAGATCAAGGTAAAGTGGTACCACTGAGTCTGCTGTGCTGATTTTTCTGTGAGTCTAATTAAGACATGATGGATTTCCAAACATCCTAGATTCCTTACTAACCCATTGTAAATTTATCTTCAGTTAATTTATCTAAGGTTTATCTTAAAATATTAACAAACTTAGAAACTGGACATAAAAAAGAAAGAGAATTTAGAAATTATTTATTCCTTTCATTTTAAAGTAAGTCAATTGTGCCTGAAAAAGTCAAGATGTTGGTGTATAATCACTCAGTTAAAGCAACATATTTACAAGATTGCAGCCCTTGAAGAAAGTAAAATTTTCTAATTTATTCTAAGCTTAGTATTTTTAATTTCCAAAGATGCTCCTTAAAACCCCACTTAAAAATCCCATACAGGGGGCTTCCCTGGTGGTCCTGTGGGTAGTTTGCCTTCCATATACTGCAGTTCTGAATAAAGTTGCTATAATAATTCTCATAGAGATGGGCTTCTCTGGTAGTCTAATGGATAGAGAGTCCACCTTGCAGTACAAAGAGCACAGGTTAGAGATCCCTGGCCCAGAAAGATCCCACGTGCCGCAGAGTGGCCAGACCTGTATATAGAATTGAGTCAGCACTCTGGAGTGCATGTGCCTATAGCTGGTGCTCTGTAATGAGAGAGGCCACTGCAATGGGAGGTCCACACTTGCCAAAGAATAAAAGATGGATGAAAATAAATGTAAAAATAAAAGAGGCAGGATGGGGGGGGAGGGGATCCCATACAGATATAATCTCCAGTCTTGCATATAAAATTCTTTAAGAAAAAAAATGAACTTTAACCATTTCATGGAGGATCCATTCATTCAGGATCTAGTGATGGGATATATGTAATGAAATTCAGTTGAATGAATGCAGAGTGACATCATGATAATAGTTATCTTCTGATTGCCCCTACAGAATGTCAAAATGTATGCTGCAAAATAGACCCAGCACAGTGAATTAGGGCTTAGTTTGCCCCTGCAGAATTCCAAACTCCTCCTTACAAAGGAATTAGACAGGTTAGTATCAATAGTCCCTCAATGTGATACACTGAGAACACATCATGACCTAGGTATGTAATGCTCAGGCAAAATAAAAATTTAACCTGAATCCAGTCATGAGAAAATAATCAAGCAAGCCATACTGAGGGACAGCCTACAGATTAAATGACCTAGAGATTTTGAAAATATCACTAATGTCTTTAAAAGTTTAAAGACATTGTGTTTCTTTCTGGTGACCAGCTCCATCATGAGATGATCTAGAGGCATCACTGTGTGTCATTGCATTAGCCTCAACTCAGGTGTACCAAATGGGTTCCTTACAAATAATTAACAACAACAACAACAACAAAACACTCCTATTACTCAGGAAATTTCAAGATTTTAGTTGCTTTATGGCAGGATGTGAAGATAAAAACAAACATATTCCTTTGGTCCTCTTTAAACCTACAGGATTTGAGTCTCAAGAATGGGTCATTTGGCAAGTAATTTCTGAAGCTGGTAAAGGGCATCGAAAGGCAGTTGTGGGGCAAAGAAAATAATCTTGCCCTTTATCAAAAAAGTTTCATGTATTCCTCAGGAGAAGTTTGAGTGCCTATGTATTCATTGAGTGACTTTCCAGGTGGCACCAGTGATAAAGAAACCATCTGCTAATGCAGGAGATGCAAGAAAATTTGAGGTCAGCACTCTGGAGTGCATGTGCCTATAGCTGGTGCTCTGTAATGAGAGAGGCCACTGCAATGGGAGGTCCACACTTGCCAAAGAATAAAAGATGGATGAAAATAAATGTAAAAATAAAAGAGGCAGGATGGGGGGGGAGGGGATCCCATACAGATATAATCTCCAGTCTTGCATATAAAATTCTTTAAGAAAAAAAATGAACTTTAACCATTTCATGGAGGATCCATTCATTCAGGATCTAGTGATGGGATATATGTAATGAAATTCAGTTGAATGAATGCAGAGTGACATCATGATAATAGTTATCTTCTGATTGCCCCTACAGAATGTCAAAATGTATGCTGCAAAATAGACCCAGCACAGTGAATTAGGGCTTAGTTTGCCCCTGCAGAATTCCAAACTCCTCCTTACAAAGGAATTAGACAGGTTAGTATCAATAGTCCCTCAATGTGATACACTGAGAACACATCATGACCTAGGTATGTAATGCTCAGGCAAAATAAAAATTTAACCTGAATCCAGTCATGAGAAAATAATCAAGCAAGCCATACTGAGGGACAGCCTACAGATTAAATGACCTAGAGATTTTGAAAATATCACTAATGTCTTTAAAAGTTTAAAGACATTGTGTTTCTTTCTGGTGACCAGCTCCATCATGAGATGATCTAGAGGCATCACTGTGTGTCATTGCATTAGCCTCAACTCAGGTGTACCAAATGGGTTCCTTACAAATAATTAACAACAACAACAACAACAAAACACTCCTATTACTCAGGAAATTTCAAGATTTTAGTTGCTTTATGGCAGGATGTGAAGATAAAAACAAACATATTCCTTTGGTCCTCTTTAAACCTACAGGATTTGAGTCTCAAGAATGGGTCATTTGGCAAGTAATTTCTGAAGCTGGTAAAGGGCATCGAAAGGCAGTTGTGGGGCAAAGAAAATAATCTTGCCCTTTATCAAAAAAGTTTCATGTATTCCTCAGGAGAAGTTTGAGTGCCTATGTATTCATTGAGTGACTTTCCAGGTGGCACCAGTGATAAAGAAACCATCTGCTAATGCAGGAGATGCAAGAAAATTTGGTGCAATCCCTGGATGTGGAAGATCCCCTGGAGTAGGAAATAACAACCCACTCTAGTATTCTTGCTTGAACAACTACATGCGCAGAAAAGCCTGGCAGGGTCCATGGGGTCACAAAGAGACCCTACTGAGCATACACCCATGTCCATTGGGTGTGCACGTTGCTATCATTCAAAGTGTAAAAACAACCAAGGTTTTCATATTTAGCAAATTGTAGTTCCAGAGAGGGTTGGAGAGAATATTTTTCAAACAGACCCACATCAGTAGTCATCAAAAAGCTGAGATTCCAAGATTTAAGGGTGAAGCACTTTGAGCAACTTGAATATTTTGAATGGGCTTCTCTTTTGACTTCTCCCTTTATTTTCTTCCCAGTTCCAAGTGGAGATCCTCTTACTGGCCCAGTTAGAAACAGGTAACCACTCCAAAATCACTCAATCATGTCCAGGAATACAGGGACAATTCTTAGCAGTTTGTCATTACACTAAGGTTCAGTGATCATGAGAAAGAGAAAATATGTCCATTATGTAAATAATACACATGCTAGTAACTACAACTACTGAAAAAAAAAAAAGCCAAACAGTTGAATAAAATTTTTTATTAGAAGAAATTATTATTTTCAAAATTGATGTCAGGATAAGAGTTGAAATTATTTATGCTTTATAGATACCCATGCATGGGGGCATGTGTGCTCACATGTATGTACAAAATGTTTCAATGAATATAAAATGATAGGAACCCAGGGGGTTTGGTAAATTAGTACAATGTCAACTCCTATTACTCAGGAAATTTCAAGATTTTAGTTGCTTTATGGCAGGATGTGAAGATAAAAACAAACATATTCCTTTGGTCCTCTTTAAACCTACAGGATTTGAGTCTCAAGAATGGGTCATTTGGCAAGTAATTTCTGAAGCTGGTAAAGGGCATCGAAAGGCAGTTGTGGGGCAAAGAAAATAATCTTGCCCTTTATCAAAAAAGTTTCATGTATTCCTCAGGAGAAGTTTGAGTGCCTATGTATTCATTGAGTGACTTTCCAGGTGGCACCAGTGATAAAGAAACCATCTGCTAATGCAGGAGATGCAAGAAAATTTGGTGCAATCCCTGGATGTGGAAGATCCCCTGGAGTAGGAAATAACAACCCACTCTAGTATTCTTGCTTGAACAACTACATGCGCAGAAAAGCCTGGCAGGGTCCATGGGGTCACAAAGAGACCCTACTGAGCATACACCCATGTCCATTGGGTGTGCACGTTGCTATCATTCAAAGTGTAAAAACAACCAAGGTTTTCATATTTAGCAAATTGTAGTTCCAGAGAGGGTTGGAGAGAATATTTTTCAAACAGACCCACATCAGTAGTCATCAAAAAGCTGAGATTCCAAGATTTAAGGGTGAAGCACTTTGAGCAACTTGAATATTTTGAATGGGCTTCTCTTTTGACTTCTCCCTTTATTTTCTTCCCAGTTCCAAGTGGAGATCCTCTTACTGGCCCAGTTAGAAACAGGTAACCACTCCAAAATCACTCAATCATGTCCAGGAATACAGGGACAATTCTTAGCAGTTTGTCATTACACTAAGGTTCAGTGATCATGAGAAAGAGAAAATATGTCCATTATGTAAATAATACACATGCTAGTAACTACAACTACTGAAAAAAAAAAAAGCCAAACAGTTGAATAAAATTTTTTATTAGAAGAAATTATTATTTTCAAAATTGATGTCAGGATAAGAGTTGAAATTATTTATGCTTTATAGATACCCATGCATGGGGGCATGTGTGTGCTCACATGTATGTACAAAAATGTTTCAATGAATATAAAATGATAGGACATACCAGAATTATGGGTTATAGGTAAATCTAAGCTCTGATTGACTTGACCAATGTCAGTGTTATTTCCTTGCTGATGGACTACTGTAGATGGTGAGTTTCCAAAGATAGGTTTTATGCCACTTGGCCAATCAGACACCCTACCTTGGCCCTGTTGGGCTTATTACTGATCAGTCAGACATTTGAAAGTCTCTTGACAATCATCCTTCACACAAAACGGAGCCAGCATTTTCAAACGGATCTCATTAGACTTCTTATAAAACCTCTACATGCTAGAAAGAATTTCCATCCCAGAAGAGTTTTTACGTTCCAGCTTATCAAGGCCCTGTACAGTTCTATGCCTGCTTAGTAATTTGTCCTCCTAAGAGCTTTAAAGATACACCTTTCTATCTCTGTAATTTCATCCCTTTCCCATTTTTTTTTTTTTAAATCGGCACATTCAAATGTATTTTAGTCATATCTTGAATCTGTCACTCAGCATATGTCAACTTCAAGAGTGCTGGATTATAGCAGTGACTGTCAGTAATGTTTCAGGGCAAAAAAAGAGAAAGAAAGAAAAAGTCAGAATACATGCATGAGAGCTGAGAAAGCTGCCTGCCTTGATACATAGCACCCTGGTATGTTATTCTAAATTATTTCCATCAGACAGCCAAATGCCAGTCTATACTCTTGTCTGGGAGGAGCAAAGGAATTTTCTTTGACTCTAAGTTAGGAAATACCACATTTAATCTATTCATATCATCTTTTCCTTTTTAATGTTTCCAATGCTTTTATTTAAAACTCTTCTCTTTCTGGCCCACTTCTCAATAAACCTCTGATCCACAGCCCAGCATTTTTTTCTGTGAAGTCTTCCTGACAATCCCTGTTTCCTGTCTAATGTAGTCATCTCTCCTCTCCCCTTCCTTTCACTTTCTGGGCACACCTTGATCACTGTCCTTGCCATATTTCTTTGAAAGTTTTAATCATGCATCTGGCTCTAAAAGTCAACTACAGTCCCTTTCTAGGCAGAGAGTACAAATTATTTATGCTTTATAGATACCCATGCATGGGGGCATGTGTGCTCACATGTATGCAAATGTTTCAATGGATAGGACATACCAGAATTATGGGTTATAGGTAAATCTAAGCTCTGATTGACTTGACCAATGTCAGTGTTATTTCCTTGCTGATGGACTACTGTAGATGGTGAGTTTCCAAAGATAGGTTTTATGCCACTTGGCCAATCAGACACCCTACCTTGGCCCTGTTGGGCTTATTACTGATCAGTCAGACATTTGAAAGTCTCTTGACAATCATCCTTCACACAAAACGGAGCCAGCATTTTCAAACGGATCTCATTAGACTTCTTATAAAACCTCTACATGCTAGAAAGAATTTCCATCCCAGAAGAGTTTTTACGTTCCAGCTTATCAAGGCCCTGTACAGTTCTATGCCTGCTTAGTAATTTGTCCTCCTAAGAGCTTTAAAGATACACCTTTCTATCTCTGTAATTTCATCCCTTTCCCATTTTTTTTTTTTTAAATCGGCACATTCAAATGTATTTTAGTCATATCTTGAATCTGTCACTCAGCATATGTCAACTTCAAGAGTGCTGGATTATAGCAGTGACTGTCAGTAATGTTTCAGGGCAAAAAAAGAGAAAGAAAGAAAAAGTCAGAATACATGCATGAGAGCTGAGAAAGCTGCCTGCCTTGATACATAGCACCCTGGTATGTTATTCTAAATTATTTCCATCAGACAGCCAAATGCCAGTCTATACTCTTGTCTGGGAGGAGCAAAGGAATTTTCTTTGACTCTAAGTTAGGAAATACCACATTTAATCTATTCATATCATCTTTTCCTTTTTAATGTTTCCAATGCTTTTATTTAAAACTCTTCTCTTTCTGGCCCACTTCTCAATAAACCTCTGATCCACAGCCCAGCATTTTTTTCTGTGAAGTCTTCCTGACAATCCCTGTTTCCTGTCTAATGTAGTCATCTCTCCTCTCCCCTTCCTTTCACTTTCTGGGCACACCTTGATCACTGTCCTTGCCATATTTCTTTGAAAGTTTTAATCATGCATCTGGCTCTAAAAGTCAACTACAGTCCCTTTCTAGGCAGAGAGTACAAATTATCTGAACCAGGGCCTAATAGATAGATAGATAGACAGACAGACAGACAGACAGGCAGACAGACTAGATAAGTGATTCAAGGATGTTTGCCTGCTGAATCAATAGTTAGGTGAGTATAAAGATGGATGAATAAATGAATGTACATGAAAATCTAGGGTGCCTTCTGTAGGCATATGGGAGGATGCCTATATATAGTGGGTATTTAAAAAAGGTTGTTGAGTTAAATTGGTATCCCAAATGTGAGGCAGAGTTAAACAGAGAAATATAAAAGTCTTTGGAGGATTACCTACTAGGTGATTCAGAAAGTAGAATGTGGAGGGTAGCAATAATAATAAATTAAGTAGAAAATGAGGGAATTCTAGGATAATTATTTATATCTCTTTCATCCAAGAAGGAATTGAACTTTGACTCAAATACAGTAAAATTAGCATTCTGAAACCACAGATAGTGACATAAAGTAGCATTTTCACAATGCAGTGATCACTTTGAAAAGCAAGCCTTAGGGGCTTTCCTGGTAGCTCAGTGATAAAGAGTTTGCCTGCCAATGCAGGAGACAGGTTAGATCCCTGATTCAGGAAGATCCCACATGCTGTGGAGCAACTAAGCCCATCAGACACAACTATGGAGCTTGTGCTCTAGAGCCTCGGAGCCACAACTATGGAGCCCATGTGCCACAACTACTGAAACCCGTGTGCCCTAGAGCCCGAGTTCCACAACAAGAGAAGTCACCGCAATAAGAAGCCCTTTCACCTCAACTAGAGAGTAGCCCCCACTCGATGCATCTAAAGAAGAGCCTGTGGCAGCAGTGAAACAGATCATACTCTTGTCTGGGAGGAGCAAAGGAATTTTCTTTGACTCTAAGTTAGGAAATACCACATTTAATCTATTCATATCATCTTTTCCTTTTTAATGTTTCCAATGCTTTTATTTAAAACTCTTCTCTTTCTGGCCCACTTCTCAATAAACCTCTGATCCACAGCCCAGCATTTTTTTCTGTGAAGTCTTCCTGACAATCCCTGTTTCCTGTCTAATGTAGTCATCTCTCCTCTCCCCTTCCTTTCACTTTCTGGGCACACCTTGATCACTGTCCTTGCCATATTTCTTTGAAAGTTTTAATCATGCATCTGGCTCTAAAAGTCAACTACAGTCCCTTTCTAGGCAGAGAGTACAAATTATCTGAACCAGGGCCTAATAGATAGATAGATAGACAGACAGACAGACAGACAGGCAGACAGACTAGATAAGTGATTCAAGGATGTTTGCCTGCTGAATCAATAGTTAGGTGAGTATAAAGATGGATGAATAAATGAATGTACATGAAAATCTAGGGTGCCTTCTGTAGGCATATGGGAGGATGCCTATATATAGTGGGTATTTAAAAAAGGTTGTTGAGTTAAATTGGTATCCCAAATGTGAGGCAGAGTTAAACAGAGAAATATAAAAGTCTTTGGAGGATTACCTACTAGGTGATTCAGAAAGTAGAATGTGGAGGGTAGCAATAATAATAAATTAAGTAGAAAATGAGGGAATTCTAGGATAATTATTTATATCTCTTTCATCCAAGAAGGAATTGAACTTTGACTCAAATACAGTAAAATTAGCATTCTGAAACCACAGATAGTGACATAAAGTAGCATTTTCACAATGCAGTGATCACTTTGAAAAGCAAGCCTTAGGGGCTTTCCTGGTAGCTCAGTGATAAAGAGTTTGCCTGCCAATGCAGGAGACAGGTTAGATCCCTGATTCAGGAAGATCCCACATGCTGTGGAGCAACTAAGCCCATCAGACACAACTATGGAGCCTGTGCTCTAGAGCCTCGGAGCCGCAACTGTTGAGCCCATGTGCCACAACTACTGAAACCCGTGTGCCCTAGAGCCCGAGTTCCACAACAAGAGAAGTCACCGCAATAAGAAGCCCTTTCACCTCAACTAGAGAGTAGCCCCCACTCGATGCATCTAAAGAAGAGCCTGTGGCAGCAGTGAAAACATAGAATAGCCAAAAATAAATAAATACATTTTTAATTCAGATCAACTAGGAGATAAAGATAGGTGGAAAATTATATATGACAAAACAGATAATTAATAAAACTGACAAGCAAATTAAAGAATCCTTTTTTTAAAAACTAACAGTTCAAAATTACTGAAACTCCAGTGAACCTGGTAAAAACAAAGAGAAAAGAATACAAATATTCAACATTTGTATGGAAAGGATGAGAAAGGAGGCTCTCAGAGATATCAAGGAAGCAAAAAGAATCCTAATAAAAGAACTTTGTAAGACTAAACAACACTTTTGAACGTCTGATTCAAATGATTTTCTAAGAAAATATGTCAGCAAAGCTAACTTCATGAGGGCCAGACAACCTAGGCAGCTGACATACTGAGAAAACTGTCAGATATCCACAATCAGCAGTAAGCTGGAGCTGTCTGGCCCTGATCTGTGAAGATTTTTTGTACACTTCTTCCCACTTTCACGTTCAATGACATCATGTCAATAAACTTAAAATCAGCCCTGGTGGGAATATTTACATTATGAAAATCAGCAAGTGCTACAAATCGGGAACTTTTTATTACCCCTAAAGAACCATTATTAAACATTTACTACAAGCACACTCCTAATTATGTAGTTCTAAAAAATTTCAGTGTCAGATGATTTGACTCAAACTTTTAAGGAACAGCCATTTTAGTTATTTGAAAAACAGTGAAGGGATGGGCTGGTATAGAGTCCAAATCCTTGTTTGACAAACCCTACATGGATACTGAAACAAACTAAGAAATCTGTGGACAAATACTTATTTTGTACATTAATATAAAATAAAAACAATGCAAAATAAAAGCAAAGAGCATTCTGTAGTTAATTATAGGCTAATACACCACAGGCAACTGAGGTACATTCTCAGAAGACAATGGTGGCCTGTAGTAGGAGCTCCATTAATTCAATGAATAATAATAATTTTGTGTCAATTGTGAAAAAATGAGTTCTGTTTTTATGTGACTGAGGTGAACAGAAGAAGAAGCAATCAAACAAAATACAGTATAGTTTAATAGGTAAAACATAAATGATCATCAGGGAAGAAAGTCTGAACTGTGTTCACAGGAAGGACTTGGCTACTTTCTGCTAATTCAACTACCCATATTTTTGTCAATATAAATAGGAGCAAGTAGAGAAAACACTCTTCATTTTAGGGGGATTTCTATGTGTATCTTAGGATATTTCCACTAACTTATACTTGAGGCAATTATATAATGAAAGTGGAAAAAGAAAAATTGAGGAAATGGAATGAAAAAGAATATCAAGAAAAAGAAAGGGAAAAGGAAGAGGAGAAAGGGAAAGCAAGAGAGTGAGAAAGAAAAGAAAATGAAGGGAGCAGAGAGGGAGGGGAGGAAGGAAGAGAGGGGAGAAGAAAACTACATTCAGCCTTTCTAGACCCCCTTCATGACTTAAAAACTCCTTAGGGAGCATGATCAAGTTTGGTTCCTTGGAAAGCAGCATCTCCCTCCCATTCAAGCAGCTTTATTAAAGCACAGAAGGTCTGACCTAGCTGGGCTCTACCAATGAGGAGGCAGATAATGAGTGGGAAGAAAGGACCAAAGCTCTGAGGTTTGTGGTGGGGTGGCCAAGCCCCTTGCCAAGTCAATCAAGGCCACCAGGATTACGAGTGCCCTGAACTGGCCAGCAGTGCAGTGTGCCGCTGTGCCTCTGAATGTGGTGGGTAGTTGTTCTGGAGAGGTCTGGTTGAAGGAAAAGGGACAGGTTTCTTAAAAATAGCTTAGCAGCTCTGAACTAGCCAGACCCTTCCAGGGGGCCTAAAAGTCAAGGTACGTAACCCTTTCCTAAGCCAAAGACCAAACCAAAGGAAGAATGTGACATGAGAGAGGGATCAACTGTCTCTTGATTTACTTTTTTTTCTTTCACTCATTTGACATAGAAAATACTAGCATCTTTGGCTATAATACCTTAAGTCACTTACATACAAACAAATTCCATGCTAAGAGGGTGTTGGTAAGTCTAGTATGTTCAATAAAGATAGCCTAGGTTCCCAACTAAGACAATCAACTGCATAGTACTGTACTAGGTTTATAATAATTCTCCTACAAATAATACATGAAAAACAAACACAAAAAATAAAATATTTTTAATCTTACAGTATAGTACCTTGAAAAGTATAGTTGCATAATGCAAAAGCTGGCATATAGGATTGGCATCAAGTGATCAAACAAGAAGAGCTACTGACTGGAGTGGGGAGAGGAGGTGGGAGATGGTAGAGCCAAAGGTTGTCAGGAATAGAAGATGGAGAGCAAGCTGCAGTTTCCCTCACACCTGCCATTGATGACACAGGTTCTGGTTCCTTGCTGGATTCAATTCTGTCTACCCTCTTGATTCCAGACATCCTGGGCTTGAAATAAAGATACTGTACTACTGTACTCTGTACAGTACTGTATAGTATACAGAAGCACAACCTATTGTAGAGGATGAATGCATGTGAAAATATATGCTATGCACATGAACTGACAACGTGATGGACATGCAAATACACGTTTGCATCTTTGAACGTTGACAACTTCAAGATTCATATGTAGGGAACTTCCTGCATTGTTGTAGGAAAAATAGGCAGGTTCCTAGGTCTCAGGTGAATCCCTGGGACAGGCCCACGTTCAGATCCTTGACTTCATGGGGCAAGGACCGTAAGTGATCAGGAGAAAAAACAAAGGTGAGAGGTGGCCCTGAACTGGCCAGCAGTGCAGTGTGCCGCTGTGCCTCTGAATGTGGTGGGTAGTTGTTCTGGAGAGGTCTGGTTGAAGGAAAAGGGACAGGTTTCTTAAAAATAGCTTAGCAGCTCTGAACTAGCCAGACCCTTCCAGGGGGCCTAAAAGTCAAGGTACGTAACCCTTTCCTAAGCCAAAGACCAAACCAAAGGAAGAATGTGACATGAGAGAGGGATCAACTGTCTCTTGATTTACTTTTTTTTCTTTCACTCATTTGACATAGAAAATACTAGCATCTTTGGCTATAATACCTTAAGTCACTTACATACAAACAAATTCCATGCTAAGAGGGTGTTGGTAAGTCTAGTATGTTCAATAAAGATAGCCTAGGTTCCCAACTAAGACAATCAACTGCATAGTACTGTACTAGGTTTATAATAATTCTCCTACAAATAATACATGAAAAACAAACACAAAAAATAAAATATTTTTAATCTTACAGTATAGTACCTTGAAAAGTATAGTTGCATAATGCAAAAGCTGGCATATAGGATTGGCATCAAGTGATCAAACAAGAAGAGCTACTGACTGGAGTGGGGAGAGGAGGTGGGAGATGGTAGAGCCAAAGGTTGTCAGGAATAGAAGATGGAGAGCAAGCTGCAATTTCCCTCACACCTGCCATTGATGACACAGGTTCTGGTTCCTTGCTGGATTCAATTCTGTCTACCCTCTTGATTCCAGACATCCTGGGCTTGAAATAAAGATACTGTACTACTGTACTCTGTACAGTACTGTATAGTATACAGAAGCACAACCTATTGTAGAGGATGAATGCATGTGAAAATATATGCTATGCACATGAACTGACAACGTGATGGACATGCAAATACACGTTTGCATCTTTGAACGTTGACAACTTCAAGATTCATATGTAGGGAACTTACTGCATTGTTGTAGGAAAAATAGTCAGGTTCCTAGGTCTCAGGTGAATCCCTGGGACAGGCCCAAGTTCAGATCCTTGACTTCATGCAGGAAAGAGTTCACAAGTGAGCCATAGTAAAGTGAAAGCATGTTTATTCAGGGAGATACACACACCATCGACAAAGGTGAGAGGTGGCCCTGAAATATGTGATAGTTGGTTTTCATGGGCTGGGTAATTTCATATGCTAATGTGTGGGAGGAATGTTCTATGTTGGAGAAAGGGCAGAAATTTCCAGGAATTGGGACATCGCCCAGTCCAGGGCCTTTTATGGTTGGCCTCAGAACTGTCATGGCACCTGCAGGTGTGCCATTTAGAGGTGAATGTATCACAGTGAAGATAGAACAAGGCTCAGGATCTACTAGTAGTCACATCTTCCACCATCTTGAGTCTAGTAGGTTCTAACCAATTTTTGTGGCATCCAGTTCTTTTTAATACTTGTAAGGTGTCACTCTATTTAACTCTTACACTTGTCAACTTTCAATAAAGCATATAAAATGTTGATTAAAAAAAATAGTTGTTTCATTCGTTTACTGGTTGTACCCTGTTTGCTTCCTTTCTTAGTATCCAGGCAATTAAAAAAAAATTTTTGCATGTGTTGCTCTGTTGTACTTTGACAACATTCCTGAGAAATGTTCTTATCATCAGAGGAAGGAGAGGAGGAGAAAAAGAGGAAAGGGAAGTAATAGGAGTAGTAGTGGCTGTGTAATAATGGCTGTGGGGATGGTGATAGGTTGTATTATTTTTGTAGTTATTTGAAAATATTTTACTAAATATCCCAGGTACTAGGTAATAAAAACAACCATGATAAGAGTTACTGTATGTACATAAAGCAAAGAGGAAATATCTAAAATCTTTCTAGGAAAATCTTAAGCTCTCTGAAAATCTCTTGAGAGGAACTCTTAGGAAACTAGAGAGACAGTTTAAAAAAGTAAAAAAAGAAATAAGGAAAGACATTATGTGAGTTTGCAAATCATGAACACTCTTTTTAGGTGTTTGATATGAACTGAATTGTGCTCCGTCCGTTCCTTTGTTGAAGCCAGTAAGTTAGAATAGAAATGTTATTAACTGGAGATGGCTGGGCTCTAATCCGATCTAATGGGTACCCTTATAAGAAGAAGAGATCAGGACATGTAGGAAAGACACCAGGAAAGCATGCTCACAGGAGAGAGGCCATATGAGGATGCAGTTAGAGTAAAAGTGACCGTCTGCAAGACCAAGAGAGAGGCTTCAGAGGTAATCACACCTGCTGACACCTTGATGTTGAACTTTACTCTCCAACACTGTGAGGAAACAAACACTTCCATTGTTTAGGTCACCCACCTTGGGCCATTTTGTTGTGATAGCCATAGTAAATGGAAATAGTGTTCAATTAAAAGTGTGCTGTAGACAGAGAGAAGTCAGAGAGGGGTGGAAGAAAATAAAAGGAAAGGAGAGAAGGAAGAACACAAGTGAAAGTGAACAAATCTCATGTTCCTTACTTTATCAGGATGGTAAATATCAAGTTTAGTTCCAACTTCCTTACCTTGCTTTCTAGACCAATATTACTAAACATGATGAGAGGAATGAACAAAGATACATTCTAGAACATATGTAATTCTGGATGTTTCAATTAAAGCTTTCTTTCTTTCTTTTCTTTTTTTTCATTTTCACGTTCCTGTCTTCTCACATAAAGGATTACTTAGTGTTGCAGAATTTATAAGTCAAGGTCTACCTTGTTGATACACATATATTTGCTTTTTCCTGCATTTATCCAAATCTTCATACACTATCTCATGCACAGAGGATGTTACTGGATATATGCATAATCCTTGGGATTAGTATGCCAGCTGCTTAATAAAACCCAGACGCTTTAGCAATTTCCCCACTTACCTTTCCATCCCTCGCTGTTCTCTTTTCTGAGGGCAAAAAATTAAGATAGTAATAACATCAGTTCGTTGGTTCGAAAAGTTTCCACTTGGCAAATTAAAAGAGGGATTTAAACATCATTAAAGTATTAACACAGTGGTTACTCATTTGCTGAGCATTTGGGGGCAGATCAGGAAACATAAAGATGCCGCAATGATTAAAGTTGAATAATAATTTCCTAAGTGTGAAGAGTCTAAACCATGCCTGCAAGGGCTCATTTCACTCCCAATCCATTGCTCTAAAGAATTCTTGGGGGATGCTTTGTGGAAGCCAGTAAGTTAGAATAGAAATGTTATTAACTGGAGATGGCTGGGCTCTAATCCGATCTAATGGGTACCCTTATAAGAAGAAGAGATCAGGACATGTAGGAAAGACACCAGGAAAGCATGCTCACAGGAGAGAGGCCATATGAGGATGCAGTTAGAGTAAAAGTGACCGTCTGCAAGACCAAGAGAGAGGCTTCAGAGGTAATCACACCTGCTGACACCTTGATGTTGAACTTTACTCTCCAACACTGTGAGGAAACAAACACTTCCATTGTTTAGGTCACCCACCTTGGGCCATTTTGTTGTGATAGCCATAGTAAATGGAAATAGTGTTCAATTAAAAGTGTGCTGTAGACAGAGAGAAGTCAGAGAGGGGTGGAAGAAAATAAAAGGAAAGGAGAGAAGGAAGAACACAAGTGAAAGTGAACAAATCTCATGTTCCTTACTTTATCAGGATGGTAAATATCAAGTTTAGTTCCAACTTCCTTACCTTGCTTTCTAGACCAATATTACTAAACATGATGAGAGGAATGAACAAAGATACATTCTAGAACATATGTAATTCTGGATGTTTCAATTAAAGCTTTCTTTCTTTCTTTTCTTTTTTTTCATTTTCACGTTCCTGTCTTCTCACATAAAGGATTACTTAGTGTTGCAGAATTTATAAGTCAAGGTCTACCTTGTTGATACACATATATTTGCTTTTTCCTGCATTTATCCAAATCTTCATACACTATCTCATGCACAGAGGATGTTACTGGATATATGCATAATCCTTGGGATTAGTATGCCAGCTGCTTAATAAAACCCAGACGCTTTAGCAATTTCCCCACTTACCTTTCCATCCCTCGCTGTTCTCTTTTCTGAGGGCAAAAAATTAAGATAGTAATAACATCAGTTCGTTGGTTCGAAAAGTTTCCACTTGGCAAATTAAAAGAGGGATTTAAACATCATTAAAGTATTAACACAGTGGTTACTCATTTGCTGAGCATTTGGGGGCAGATCAGGAAACATAAAGATGCCGCAATGATTAAAGTTGAATAATAATTTCCTAAGTGTGAAGAGTCTAAACCATGCCTGCAAGGGCTCATTTCACTCCCAATCCATTGCTCTAAAGAATTCTGTGATGAGATGGGAGTAAACAGCTTCCTAAGAGGACAAAAGGCTAAAAGTAGAATTCCCCCACCACTCAAAAAATAAACAGGGACTATATCAAAAGTCATAGAATGGGGGCATCTCTGACTGCCAGAATCTAACCCCTCCTTTGAGGTCTGCCTTCAGGAAAGGTACCTGGCTCTATCAATCCCGAGATTTGGGTCATTGCTGAACTCCATTTTCTAATGTGTAAAATGAGATCATTGTATCTATTTCACAGAATTTTAAACTAGATATTGTAGGGGAGAAAAATAATGTTTCCTCCTTTCTAGGTTCTTGGCTGAGATCCAGCCATAACTCCTCCCCACCCTGCCGCCCTGCTCCCATAATATAAATATAAAGACAGATTAATAGGAAGAAAAAGTTAAGTACATACATACCGGAATCCCACAAAGATGTGAGATTCTAAAGCAGCCAAGACTATTGAAGTTGATTTATAAGCCTGAGTTAAGTCAGGGGATTGGGCCCTGGGGCTTCAAAAGGAACCTATAATTTATTGGAAGGTGAGGAGAGGAAGCATTTGATAGGCAAATATTTGCCCTGCCTGCCCTGGGGTTAAGTTTCTCAGGTGAAAAAGTGAGGGATCTCTGGTAATAAGCCTCTTTCCAGGTGATAGGCCCTTTCTGATGTAAATTTCCCTTATAAAAGGGTAATCGCTATTTTGTTTCAGAGTCTCTGCTGTTTCTGTGGTGTCTACTGTTTCTACAGTTTTTCAACATAATCAGCTCAAAATAATCCTTATGGCAAACAGATATACTTTGGGGTCGGGTGTTCTGCTAACCTTTCAGAGCAAATGCCATGGAGACTAGACAGCACAAGTTGTTCAATGAAAAGTGCCCTGTAAGTGCAAGATAGCAGTGATGGTGTGGATGACAAGGAAGAAAACTTCGTTGGTTCGAAAAGTTTCCACTTGGCAAATTAAAGAGGATTTAAACATCATTAAAGTATTAACACAGTGGTTACTCATTTGCTGAGCATTTGGGGGCAGATCAGGAAACATAAAGATGCCGCAATGATTAAAGTTGAATAATAATTTCCTAAGTGTGAAGAGTCTAAACCATGCCTGCAAGGGCTCATTTCACTCCCAATCCATTGCTCTAAAGAATTCTGTGATGAGATGGGAGTAAACAGCTTCCTAAGAGGACAAAAGGCTAAAAGTAGAATTCCCCCACCACTCAAAAAATAAACAGGGACTATATCAAAAGTCATAGAATGGGGGCATCTCTGACTGCCAGAATCTAACCCCTCCTTTGAGGTCTGCCTTCAGGAAAGGTACCTGGCTCTATCAATCCCGAGATTTGGGTCATTGCTGAACTCCATTTTCTAATGTGTAAAATGAGATCATTGTATCTATTTCACAGAATTTTAAACTAGATATTGTAGGGGAGAAAAATAATGTTTCCCCTCCTTTCTAGGTTCTTGGCTGAGATCCAGCCATAACTCCTCCCCACCCTGCCGCCCTGCTCCCATAATATAAATATAAAGACAGATTAATAGGAAGAAAAAGTTAAGTACATACATACCGGAATCCCACAAAGATGTGAGATTCTAAAGCAGCCAAGACTATTGAAGTTGATTTATAAGCCTGAGTTAAGTCAGGGGATTGGGCCCTGGGGCTTCAAAAGGGAACCTATAATTTATTGGAAGGTGAGGAGAGGAAGCATTTGATAGGCAAATATTTGCCCTGCCTGCCCTGGGGTTAAGTTTCTCAGGTGAAAAAGTGAGGGATCTCTGGTAATAAGCCTCTTTCCAGGTGATAGGCCCTTTCTGATGTAAATTTCCCTTATAAAAGGGTAATCGCTATTTTGTTTCAGAGTCTCTGCTGTTTCTGTGGTGTCTACTGTTTCTACAGTTTTTCAACATAATCAGCTCAAAATAATCCTTATGGCAAACAGATATACTTTGGGGTCGGGTGTTCTGCTAACCTTTCAGAGCAAATGCCATGGAGACTAGACAGCACAAGTTGTTCAATGAAAAGTGCCCTGTAAGTGCAAGATAGCAGTGATGGTGTGGATGACAAGGAAGAAAACTTGATGAGGAAAGTATATTATCTCCAGAGATATGGGTCATTGCTACCCCAGGGAGAGTCTCCTCTCCTCTTGCCTCCACACACCCCACAGGTCCATGACCTTCCAAAGGAAGCATGTTCTGTTTTTCCTGGCCCCCACTACCTCTACCCCTTCAAGGATGCACACAAGAGATGGGTTTCCTTTTTGCTCTTGCCAGTGGGAATTCAGGACTTACTGATTTCAGGCCTTGTTTTTTTTTTTTTTTTTTCCTATCCTGCTTTCAAAAACACTTCTTTCTCGAAATGTTATTTGGATCTCCAGCTTCTGTACCATGGCAGTGTCTGGTTTTAGACCGGGGGTCTTCCATTATCTCTAGTTGCAAAGCAGGAGAATGAAGCCTGGGGCATTAGCGATAAGGCTGATCTAGTCACAGAGTCCTTGTGTCTCCCAGGTTCACTGCCACAGTCCTTTGTTATTAACAACATTCTCAGGAAGCCTTGAAAGGGAGAAGCCAGTCCAGTAGACTGAATGTCTGATGCCAAAAGTCATATGTTGAAACCCAATCCCCAAGGTGAAGGTATATTTGGAGGTGGGAATTTTGAGAGGTGATATAGATTATGAAGTAGAATTTTCAGAAATGCAATTAGTGGCCTTATGAAAGAGTCCCCAGAAAGTTTTCTAGCCCTTTCCTTTTACCACATGAGGACACAGCAGGAAGATAAATGTCTGTGAACCTGGAAGATGACTGTTCACCAGACACCAAAATCCCAGCCTCCAGAACGATGATAAATAAATTTCTGATGTTTATAAACCACCCAATCCATATTGATTATTTTTTGATTATAGCAACTAAGACACCTGTGAGTGTAGTCTATCCACAGATATTCCCAGAGACCTGACTGGACACCTGGCTCTGCCCTGGATGCTGGGCAAGGAGGTAAATAAAGATGACCAGACCAGGATCTGCCCTGGGGACAGTAAGCTTTCTAGGGAAGTGTTACCAAGTCCAAGGTCACTCTGCTGGTTGAAAGACAGGCCAATGAATCTGATAGATGAGGCAAAGAAAACAATTTTATTCAGAAAGCAGCTGACTGAGAAGATGGCACTTTGGAAATAACTGTCTTATTGGGATCTGGGTGTCGGGTTCTTCTATAGACCAGAGATGAGAGGAGGTGAGGAAGAAAACTTGATGAGGAAAGTATATTATCTCCAGAGATATGGGTCATTGCTACCCCAGGGAGAGTCTCCTCTCCTCTTGCCTCCACACACCCCACAGGTCCATGACCTTCCAAAGGAAGCATGTTCTGTTTTTCCTGGCCCCCACTACCTCTACCCCTTCAAGGATGCACACAAGAGATGGGTTTCCTTTTTGCTCTTGCCAGTGGGAATTCAGGACTTACTGATTTCAGGCCTTGTTTTTTTTTTTTTTTTTTTCCTATCCTGCTTTCAAAAACACTTCTTTCTCGAAATGTTATTTGGATCTCCAGCTTCTGTACCATGGCAGTGTCTGGTTTTAGACCGGGGGTCTTCCATTATCTCTAGTTGCAAAGCAGGAGAATGAAGCCTGGGGCATTAGCGATAAGGCTGATCTAGTCACAGAGTCCTTGTGTCTCCCAGGTTCACTGCCACAGTCCTTTGTTATTAACAACATTCTCAGGAAGCCTTGAAAGGGAGAAGCCAGTCCAGTAGACTGAATGTCTGATGCCAAAAGTCATATGTTGAAACCCAATCCCCAAGGTGAAGGTATATTTGGAGGTGGGAATTTTGAGAGGTGATATAGATTATGAAGTAGAATTTTCAGAAATGCAATTAGTGGCCTTATGAAAGAGTCCCCAGAAAGTTTTCTAGCCCTTTCCTTTTACCACATGAGGACACAGCAGGAAGATAAATGTCTGTGAACCTGGAAGATGACTGTTCACCAGACACCAAAATCCCAGCCTCCAGAACGATGATAAATAAATTTCTGATGTTTATAAACCACCCAATCCATATTGATTATTTTTTGATTATAGCAACTAAGACACCTGTGAGTGTAGTCTATCCACAGATATTCCCAGAGACCTGACTGGACACCTGGCCCTGCCCTGGATGCTGGGCAAGGAGGTAAATAAAGATGACCAGACCAGGATCTGCCCTGGGGACAGTAAGCTTTCTAGGGAAGTGTTACCAAGTCCAAGGTCACTCTGCTGGTTGAAAGACAGGCCAATGAATCTGATAGATGAGGCAAAGAAAACAATTTTATTCAGAAAGCAGCTGACTGAGAAGATGGCACTTTGGAAATAACTGTCTTATTGGGATCTGGGTGTCGGGTTCTTCTATAGACCAGAGATGAGAGGAGGTGAGGAAGCAAAGCAAAAATGCTATTAATCCTGCAAACATCTCTTAGAAAGGCAAGCCTCATGCAGAGGAGTGTTAATTTCTCCCTTCCTGCTTCTCTACAAAGGCATTTTACTTTAACAGTCAGGCAGAGCGGCAGGGTCCTTGAGACAAGATATTAAGTATGATCATATTAATAAAAGCAAGGGAAAGCAAGTCAAAGAAACAGTTTGCAACATGGAGTCAGAATCGCTTTCCTCCCTGCAACAGAAGGAAGATTTCTATGATATAACTCTGACTGGGGGCTCAAGCTATGGGAGAGACCACAGGGGCAAAATATTTCTGAAGCCCTGAAGAGGGAGAAACATTTCCTGCTGAGATTAAGAAACTCTCTTTTTGGAAGAAGGAAGAAGGAAACAGAGTCTTCAGTTTGGGAACATTCAGATGTGCTGAGGGCCAGTGAGGAAGAAAAGCTTAGTTGGAATGAGACACTTGGACACAAATCTCAGGTCACACCTATGCTAGAATTTAGGAAACCAGAGTCCATGCTTATGAATATATACTTTTGACTACTCCCAGTCACTAGTCTAAGTACTTAAGGCATGTTTACTGAAGTCCTTGTAACAGCTCTACAAAATAAACAATGTTGTAATCTCAATTTAAGGTATG
This sequence comes from Tragulus kanchil, assembly GCA_022376925.1. Lineage (NCBI taxonomy): Eukaryota > Metazoa > Chordata > Mammalia > Artiodactyla > Tragulidae > Tragulus > Tragulus kanchil. The sequence goes on from JAIOJX010000006.1 coordinate 121,732,338, forward strand.
AAGAAATCAAGATTACACAGCTATTTAAGCATCATTCTCTATGCCCTTTGGACTTGTATGTGTAGGTACTGAGATGCCGTTCAATTACTGGAGGGACATGCAAGAGGCTAAGGGAATGCACAGGAGGTCCCCTCTATTGTATGCAGAAGAGTTATAAAGAAGGCAAGTCTTCACCAGAAACAGAATGAGATAGCAGAGAGAGTGAAGTAGGTGAATTCAAGAAGACTAGGCAAACACAAAGGTTGGCAGAGGATTTAAGGGGGAATAGGAGGAGCTTCAGAACACTAAGTATGGGGTAAGCAGTCCATGGGAAAGTATGAGACAGGGCTGCAGGACCCACCACTACAAAAGCTCCCTATACCAGGTTATAGAATTGAGCCTTATTTCTTATTTCTCAAGACAATAGAATTGAGCCTTATTTCTCATTTCTCAAGGCAACAGTTTTTTAAAAAGTTTTAAATGGAGGAGGGTTCTGACTGTTTTCCATTCCCGAAGATCACTCTGGCTGCAGCAGAAACTGATGCTAGGTAGAACAGGAAACAAGAGACAATCTAGAGACTCTCAGAGAAGTTCCTGTAGGATGGACACAGGACCAGTGGGCTGGGGATAAGGGAGCAGATGCCAGAGATGTTGTTGCCAGCCATGATTTTGGCCTTTTCTGCCCACTGAACCCAAATAAAAACTACAGAGAAAGAGTTTGAAGGAAACAGAGGGGTTCCTTTTATTCTCAACAGGCAGACCAGGGAACACCATAGACTCACGCCTCCAGAACTGTGCCCCACTCCCCACCATGAGGAGGCTAGGGCCTTCTGTAAGGCAAGGGGCTGACAATCAGGAGTCAGTGATAAGGAACAAAGGTGATAGGATCTTGATTTCTTCCTCTTGCATTGTTTCAAAGACAATCATTAACTGGTGTCAGTAACCCAGTAATTGAGTCTGGCAATTCAGTGACTGTGGCCTTCTTTCTGATATGTAACTACAAGGGGAAGGTTGTTGTAAGGGTGAACACCAGACAGAGGATACATTTAGCATAAAGTCAAATGAAAATAGGTGCAAAGTGTAGTTCCTGCTGAGTTAGGGCACAGAAAAGAGAACTTCCTGACAGACATTTAGAGTGAGGAGGAGTTATAGTTAAAAAAAAAAAAAAAAAACTAAGACCATTCAGGCCTGCTCACTGTTCTCTTTATATTCTTTGTTGTCAGAAAAGGGAAAGAAAAAACTCTTGCCTCTTTTTTTCCTTTTCACTGTGAAACCATTCTACCTAGGATTGGGACTTAAACCCAAAACCCATTTGGGAATTGAACCTATGTGGCTGGGGCTTGAATTCAGCCAAAACCCTGCTTGGATCTTGAACCCACGTGGCTGGGACTCAAACCCAGCCAAAACCTACCATACCTGGTTTCAGGACCTAACAGAGCTCAGGTTCTTCATGTTTCTTTGCAGAAAAGAATTCAGTGTGAGACAAAGTGATAGGTAAAAAATGAATTTATTCAGATTCAGAGAAAAGCACACTGTACAGACAGAGAGTGGGCCATGGCAGAACAAATCCAGTGGCCCCCAAAACATGGCATTCTTAGCTTTTATGGGCTGGGGTAATTCCATATGCTAATGAGTGGGAGGATTATTCCAACTCTTCGAGGGAAGGGATGGAATTTTCATGGCGTCTCTGGGTGTGAAATTTAGCTTGCTGATTGAGAATCCAGGTCTAGTCTGCCATCTTGGACCCATTTGATTCTAATGGGTTTATGTTGTGTCCTTAGGATATGAGATTCTTTCAGAAAATTGTGCCCTTCCCCTTTCCCTTACTGTTACAACTGCAACAATGTTTAGGAAGTTAAATGATCCAGAGTCAGTAAAATGCTTAGATGGGTGGGGTGAAAAAAGGGATAAAGTTGGGAATGACTCCTGATTCTAAGGCATCTAGCCCTAAAGACTAGTTAGATAAAAGAATTGTCATCCATGTTAGGAAATTACAGGGTAATGGTAATAATCTTAGTCTCTTAATGGATCTCATTGCCTCCAGTCTTTTCCTGCTTCAGCTCATTTTCTATAATATCTAGTTTAGAAGATTATTTTTAAGTATGTAACAGTGTCATAACAATTAAAGTCCACTGTTTTCTTTAAAGCATGGCCTAGACAGACAGAGAGAGAAGAAGAGAATAGGGGAAAGAAAGAAGGAAAGGAAAAGAAAAAGGAATGCTTAATGCCAATTTAAAGCAAGAGATTGGGATTTTTATGTCAGTCTGTTTTACTACTGCTTGAAAGTAGTAGTAAAAATATTATCAACTCATAGTTATCAGGTTTTTACTAGTAGTCAAGATTATTATTAGATACCTCTCACAAACTGTTTAATTTAATCCTCTCATTTATCATGTAATTATCCCTATTTTTCATATGAGGAAATCAAGGGGTAATTCTAAAACCTGAACAAAGTATTTTGGCTCTAAGACTATCCTTCCACTGTGTCCTGACAAATGTATTTTATTGATATACTCAAGGGACAAGAAGTTTATGTCCATCTGAGTATGGAACTGATTTACTGAGGAACCAGCCAAAACCTACCATACCTGGTTTCAGGACCTAACAGAGCTCAGGTTCTTCATGTTTCTTTGCAGAAAAGAATTCAGTGTGAGACAAAGTGATAGGTAAAAAATGAATTTATTCAGATTCAGAGAAAAGCACACTGTACAGACAGAGAGTGGGCCATGGCAGAACAAATCCAGTGGCCCCCAAAACATGGCATTCTTAGCTTTTATGGGCTGGGGTAATTCCATATGCTAATGAGTGGGAGGATTATTCCAACTCTTCGAGGGAAGGGATGGAATTTTCATGGCGTCTCTGGGTGTGAAATTTAGCTTGCTGATTGAGAATCCAGGTCTAGTCTGCCATCTTGGACCCATTTGATTCTAATGGGTTTATGTTGTGTCCTTAGGATATGAGATTCTTTCAGAAAATTGTGCCCTTCCCCTTTCCCTTACTGTTACAACTGCAACAATGTTTAGGAAGTTAAATGATCCAGAGTCAGTAAAATGCTTAGATGGGTGGGGTGAAAAAAGGGATAAAGTTGGGAATGACTCCTGATTCTAAGGCATCTAGCCCTAAAGACTAGTTAGATAAAAGAATTGTCATCCATGTTAGGAAATTACAGGGTAATGGTAATAATCTTAGTCTCTTAATGGATCTCATTGCCTCCAGTCTTTTCCTGCTTCAGCTCATTTTCTATAATATCTAGTTTAGAAGATTATTTTTAAGTATGTAACAGTGTCATAACAATTAAAGTCCACTGTTTTCTTTAAAGCATGGCCTAGACAGACAGAGAGAAGAAGAGAATAGGGGAAAGAAAGAAGGAAAGGAAAAGAAAAAGCAATGCTTAATGCCAATTTAAAGCAAGAGATTGGGATTTTTATGTCAGTCTGTTTTACTACTGATTGAAAGTAGTAGTAAGAATATTATCAAATCATAGGTATCAGGTTTTTACTAGTAGTCAAGATTATTATTAGATACCTCTCACAAACTGTTTAATTTAATCCTCTCATTTATCATGTAATTATCCCTATTTTTCATATGAGGAAATCAAGGGGTAATTCTAAAACCTGAACAAAGTATTTTGGCTCTAAGACTATCCTTCCACTGTGTCCTGACAAATGTATTTTATTGATATACTCAAGGGACAAGAAGTTTATGTCCATCTGAGTATGGAACTGATTTACTGAGGAACCAGAGGGAAAATGTGCCTCAGTATTCTCATCATAACTCATGGCCCATCTTTGACAAGGTATGAGGACTGATTGATTTTCACATGTTAACTAGATGCTCACCAGCTGTATAAATACAATTTCTGGAGCCCTTGGAGTGGTCCAAAATAGATTCCACTTTTCATTTTGTAAAATAAGAACTTGGTGGCTGCAGAATAGTGAATGTTGATGGCTGGGCAGCAAGTCTTGGAGTGATAGGACAGGAAAGCATATTCAGTATTTTCAAAATGGTACTGGGCAGGAGAGACCCTTCCAAGACTCAGCAACTCCATCTGGACAGTCATTTTGAAGATGATTGCCTAAATGGCCATTCTGGTTCCTTCTTCCTTGTCGCCCATGCAAAATCGTGTTTTTACCTTGGCCTTGACATCATTCCCTCTCCACTTGGCTTGTAGCAACTTCATTGATAGCCTTGGACATGCCCACCTCTTGGATAACTAACACTATTCTGTGATCAGTTACTGCTTTTCTGGCATTGACATCTGGCGTGTGCTTCTCGTTCACTCCTGTGCTACTGTTTTGTGATAGAATGAGATTTTCTTTGGTATAGGTGTATACTGGGAGAAAATGTGGTGGGAACACAGACACATTGTTCAACAAATCTTCCCTGAATTTCCATAGAAAGCTAAATATGATTATAGATAGATGATAAAGTCAATGAAATAGAGATTCTTGTGAAATTATTTGGGAAGCATTAAAAAGAAAATCCACAGCATTGTGTCATGAGAATTCCCCTTTTCAAGTCCTCCTAATCTTTTTCCTTTAGCATCCAACATAGTTACTGTCTTCTCCATGACAACGTGCACAAGTATCCTAATCTAATAGGAGAAGAAAAGTCAGAGTTATTTTACATAGTTAGTCAACAGATTTTATTATTAGATACCTCTCACAAACTGTTTAATTTAATCCTCTCATTTATCATGTAATTATCCCTATTTTTCATATGAGGAAATCAAGGGGTAATTCTAAAACCTGAACAAAGTATTTTGGCTCTAAGACTATCCTTCCACTGTGTCCTGACAAATGTATTTTATTGATATACTCAAGGGACAAGAAGTTTATGTCCATCTGAGTATGGAACTGATTTACTGAGGAACCAGAGGGAAAATGTGCCTCAGTATTCTCATCATAACTCATGGCCCATCTTTGACAAGGTATGAGGACTGATTGATTTTCACATGTTAACTAGATGCTCACCAGCTGTATAAATACAATTTCTGGAGCCCTTGGAGTGGTCCAAAATAGATTCCACTTTTCATTTTGTAAAATAAGAACTTGGTGGCTGCAGAATAGTGAATGTTGATGGCTGGGCAGCAAGTCTTGGAGTGATAGGACAGGAAAGCATATTCAGTATTTTCAAAATGGTACTGGGCAGGAGAGACCCTTCCAAGACTCAGCAACTCCATCTGGACAGTCATTTTGAAGATGATTGCCTAAATGGCCATTCTGGTTCCTTCTTCCTTGTCGCCCATGCAAAATCGTGTTTTTACCTTGGCCTTGACATCATTCCCTCTCCACTTGGCTTGTAGCAACTTCATTGATAGCCTTGGACATGCCCACCTCTTGGATAACTAACACTATTCTGTGATCAGTTACTGCTTTTCTGGCATTGACATCTGGCGTGTGCTTCTCGTTCACTCCTGTGCTACTGTTTTGTGATAGAATGAGATTTTCTTTGGTATAGGTGTATACTGGGAGAAAATGTGGTGGGAACACAGACACATTGTTCAACAAATCTTCCCTGAATTTCCATAGAAAGCTAAATATGATTATAGATAGATGATAAAGTCAATGAAATAGAGATTCTTGTGAAATTATTTGGGAAGCATTAAAAAGAAAATCCACAGCATTGTGTCATGAGAATTCCCCTTTTCAAGTCCTCCTAATCTTTTTCCTTTAGCATCCAACATAGTTACTGTCTTCTCCATGACAACGTGCACAAGTATCCTAATCTAATAGGAAAGTATACTTATTAGAAACACAGCTGACTCATTTACTAAAATACCTGTGGGGTTCTGAGCCAAGCTTTGTGTTGTAAAGTAAGCTTACAGAAATGAAAAAGGCACATTTTCATACCCTCAAGGAACCAAGGGCTTCCCTGGTGGCTCAGACAGTAAAGAATCTGCATGCAATGCAGGAGACCTGGGTTAAAATCCCCTGGAGAAAGGAATGGTTACCCACTCCAGTATTCTTGCCTGGAAAATTCCATGGACAGAGTCTAGTGGGCTACACTCCATGGGGTCACAAAGAATCAGGCACAACTGAGTGACTTACACACAAGGAACTCTACCTTAGTAGGTGAGATGTACAAATTAAAGAACTAACTAAGGGTGTGGCTGAGTGTAAAGATGAATAGGTAGAGCATAGAATATTTTTAAAGCAACAAAATGACTCTGTGGTGCTGTAATGATAGATACATGTCATTATACATTAGGTAGAGCATAGAATATTTTTAAAGCAACAAAATGACTCTGTGGTGCTATAATGATAGATACATGTCATTATACATTTGTCTAAACTCATGGAGTATACAGTGCTGAAAGTGAAGCCTTACATAAAACATCGATTTGGGGTGATTATCTTGTTTCAATGTGACAAACATACCCAGATTGTAACAAATGTACCATGGAGATGGGCAATGTTGTTAATGGGGGAGGTAGTACCAAAAATGTAGCCAAATGTAGACTGTTTCTGGCATTGACATCTGGCGTGTGCTTCTCGTTCACTCCTGTGCTACTGTTTTGTGATAGAATGAGATTTTCTTTGGTATAGGTGTATACTGGGAGAAAATGTGGTGGGAACACAGACACATTGTTCAACAAATCTTCCCTGAATTTCCATAGAAAGCTAAATATGATTATAGATAGATGATAAAGTCAATGAAATAGAGATTCTTGTGAAATTATTTGGGAAGCTTTAAAAAAGAAAATCCACAGCATTGTGTCATGAGAATTACCCTTTTCAAGTCCTCCTAATCTTTTTCCTTTAGCATCCAACATAGTTACTGTCTTCTCCATGACAACGTGCACAAGTATCCTAATCTAATAGGAAAGTATACTTATTAGAAACACAGCTGACTCATTTACTAAAATACCTGTGGGGTTCTGAGCCAAGCTTTGTGTTGTAAAGTAAGCTTACAGAAATGAAAAAGGCACATTTTCATACCCTCAAGGAACCAAGGGCTTCCCTGGTGGCTCAGACAGTAAAGAATCTGCATGCAATGCAGGAGACCTGGGTTAAAATCCCCTGGAGAAAGGAATGGTTACCCACTCCAGTATTCTTGCCTGGAAAATTCCATGGACAGAGTCTAGTGGGCTACACTCCATGGGGTCACAAAGAATCAGGCACAACTGAGTGACTTACACACAAGGAACTCTACCTTAGTAGGTGAGATGTACAAATTAAAGAACTAACTAAGGGTGTGGCTGAGTGTAAAGATGAATAGGTAGAGCATAGAATATTTTTAAAGCAACAAAATGACTCTGTGGTGCTGTAATGATAGATACATGTCATTATACATTAGGTAGAGCATAGAATATTTTTAAAGCAACAAAATGACTCTGTGGTGCTATAATGATAGATACATGTCATTATACATTTGTCTAAACTCATGGAGTATACAGTGCTGAAAGTGAAGCCTTACATAAAACATCGATTTGGGGTGATTATCTTGTTTCAATGTGACAAACATACCCAGATTGTAACAAATGTACCATGGAGATGGGCAATGTTGTTAATGGGGGAGGTAGTACCTGTGTGTGAGATGTTGATAATAGGGGTATACAGGAAATCTATGGGGCTCCCCAGATGATAAAGAGTCTGTCTGCCAATGCAGGAAATTGGGGGTTGATCCCTGGATCTGGAAGATCCCCTAGAGAAGGAATTGGTAACCCACCCTAGTATCCTTGCTTGAGAAATCTCAAAGTCCATGGGGTTGCCAAAGAGTCAGGCATGATTTAGCGACTAAACGACAAAATCAGAAATCTGTACCTTATGCTCAGTTTTGCTGTGAACCTAAAGCTGCTCTGAAAAATAAAGTCTTAAAAAGGAAGAGAAAGTAACAAAAGATAAATAAACCTCCAGGTCTCCATGGTTGATGTTATGACATAGGAAGAAACGGGTTACACTGATGACTCAGATAAAGGCTGATGGTTTCACAGCACCTTTGCCTCCCCTTCTCCAGATACTTAGGATGTACTGGCCAGTGGAGAGTATCTACTGGAACTGTGGTCAAGAACACTAAGACAAGTCCTGCTTCCACAGCTGACCCATTCTGGGACTGTGGGAGAATTACTCACCATTCTAAGGTTCAGTAAAGTTGGAGTAATTACAGTAAATGCAGAATTATTGTGACTGTTCCAAAAAAGTAACACATTTTTTAGAGCTTGCAAACAATTGTAAACAACAGAACCTAGAGACTAACAGTACTGAGCTGGACTCTGGAGTCAGACTGCTGTACTGACTAACTGTGGGATCTCAGATAAGAAACTGAGGCTCTCATGCCTTAACTTCCTCATCTACAAAACTGAGATGACAATACATACTTGAGATACTATGGGGAAACCTCTTACAGTGGTATCTGGTACAATGGGTATTCACAAATGTATGCTGTTACTATTGCTGGTCCAGTGATGTCAATTATCATTTGTGTTGTTATTATTATCTGATAAATCCCACCAGATTTAGGCATAGCTGTGTAATGTATTCAGCTTTTATGTCGTGCATCCTACTGTATTTTCTTTTCTTGTTTTTTTTTTTTTTCTCTTTTTTATCTGTCTTCTCCTTCCCTCACTTCCTTCTTTCCTTACGTCCTTTCTCTTATCTTTCCTTCCTTCCTCCCTCCCTTCCTTCCTTTTTTCCTTCTCTTTCTCCCTTCCATAAATATAGCCTAGTATTTTATTGTATGCACAGCCATGCTCTAGATGTAATGAGGGACAAAATAGATTGACTAGATTCCATCCTCAAGGAAAATACATTTTTTCATAGAAATAAGAGAAAAGAAGAAATATAGTATAAGCCAGTGACAAAATGCTGACTATCAGAGGAAAAGATCTGTTAAATTTCTTTAGAATCCTGGAGGTGAGAGTCCTCACTTCTACATAGAAAGAAGAAAGACTGTTTCCAAAGGAAGCAGAATTGAAGTAAATAATAATAATGATAACATCTACTGACCTTTGTGAAAATTTCACAATATACATACTTTACATACATTCTCTCATTTCATCCAACTGATTATCTAACCCAACAAACCTCATCTCTTACCTACCAAGAGATAACTGCCTGCCATAATCCATCTGAGCTTTGACAGAATGAAGCACAATGTGCTCATTCAGGAATGGAAGAGAAAAAAAAGTGGGGTGGGAGGGCAGATTTAGTATGGTAGTAAACAATAGAAATTAAGACCCTAAATAGAAAAGGCTTACGGCATATCAGGAAACCATGCTGTTTCATCATGATGACCTGAAAGCTAAGTTAGGTCGGAGCGTGTATAGAAGCACACATACATCAACTTTATTATGAGAGCTGTAATTTCTTCAGGTTAATATCTGGTTCATGTTTTGGGTTTTCAAGTCATAGAGACCTTATTTTCAATCTCAGCTTCACTAATTCCCAGTCAAGGGACTTCCCAGTCATTCAGCCACTTCAAACCTTAATTTTCTCATTGGCACAAAGTGCACAATTATGTCTTCTTCCAAAATTGCTGTGAAGAGTGAGATAAAGTATGAGGTGCCTGTCAGAGAATTTGGCACAAAGGAGAGATTCAACAAATGTAAACTGTCAAAAATGCTATTGACCCTAAGGTTTGCTGTGAATCTGATGTATCACTTAGGATTGTGGTTGACAAATGTTGGGACTCAGTAAATGTAGACACCAGTTCATCCCTGTGGAGGCAAAGTCAAGGAGCTAGGTAAGGGTTCTCAGAGCAATTGCAGGGGATATGAGGCCCTGTGAGAAATCGGATGCCTCCAGAAGTGCCATCCTGCCAGGAGAGGGCAGGAGGGGAAGGACGCTTGCTGTTCCCGCTGCCTCCTCCTTGTCAGGATACCTGTCTGCCCTCACCCCCACACAACCTAGGCTAAGAAGGAGGACCAGATCATGCCCTGTAAAGTTTAGTGTAAACTTCCTTCTGCTGAGTGCACGTATTATGCATCTGTTCTATGTGCATCCTTGGGAAGATTTTTTTTCTTTCTTCCTTTCCTCTTTCTGTATTTTAACTAGTTTAATATATTCAAGCTTGGGACTGAACATAGTTGCAATGTCCTTTGGACCTTACTATGCTTGGAAATGAGGAAAGAATTTCTGCACTCAGTTTATATGCAGTTCCCTAATTCTATACATCTTTAGCTAAGGTTGATGAGTTCAAAGAACTTGGTTTATATGGTTTATAGAAGAAAAAAGAGAAAAGAACTTGAATTTGTGTATTGCTCACATTTACTGATTTCCATGCTAAGTTTTCCCATTGTTTATCTAATTCTCACAACTCTTTGGGTAGATAGGGAAGGTTTAAATAGATTCCCAAAGCATTATACTTAGAAGGACACAGAGCCAACACCGAAAAACAGGTATTTCTTGTTCCATTGTTCACGCTACAGCCATTATATGGCTCTATCTCTAAATTGGCTAATTTTATAAATAAGGAAACTGAGTCCCAGGAAAACATTGTACCTTAGGGCCATACCTGGTACCTAGAGACAAAGTTAGCACTCAGGTGATGTATTTCTCACCCCTAGTCCAAATTAATTTATTTTTATATCTGTCAACTTTTCTTTCATTTTTCCCCTCATTTTTATAAATGCTATTTTGCCTTTACAATGTGCAAAATAGTGCTTTAGGTACAATGAAAGATACAGCAGTGAAAACTAACATAAATCCGGGCCTTAACCAATTGAAGCTCTGGGGAGAAAAATATTAGCACATTAATCATATAAATGAGGAAATAAAAGTTTTAAAACACTAGTGCCCTGAGAAAGGTACAAAAGACTAAGAGAGACACCAATGAAAATATATTAGGGTGTTTCTTGAGAAAGTGGTTGGACTATTTATATTGGATAACCAGGAAAGGCCTCTTTGAGAAGGTGACATTTAGTCTAGTGCAACAATCCTAAAGCAATATGGAAAGAAGACAAGTGTTCCTGGAGTCCAAAGAGCAAGGGAGAGTCATTGGAGCTGGTGATATTAGCAAGATGGTTCAGGGTAAGAATATTCCATTTTATTACAAAAAATGGTAAGTGTGGAGAATACACGCAAAGTATTCATAAGGTCATTCTGTGTGGTGCAGTGAATGGACTATAAAGGGACCAGTATGAAATCAGAGCAATAAAAAGGCCATTGTGGTTGTCCTAAGGAAAGAGTACGGTGATTGAAAGTTGGAGTGAAGATGGAGAACAGTGAACATATTCCAACTTACTTTCAAGGTGGAGTCAATATGCAAATATATAAGCCTATCAGGGTAAGAATGTTTCTATTGTGTTAATATTTGCATCTTTGGTGCCTGGAAGTTTATGTTCTGTAAATATCTGTATCCTTAGTGCTTATAGGTTCTCAGTAAATGTTGGTAGAGGAATAAATTAAAGTGTGAGGTCTTAGCTGACTTAGGCTACTATAGAAAAATGACATAGATAGGGTGGGTTAACCAACACACATTTATTTCTCACAATCCAGAGGATGCCAAATCCAAGATCAAAGTGCCAGTAGATTCTGTGTCTGGTGAGAGCTCTCTTCCTGGTTTGCCAATAGCCACCTTCTTGCTGTATCTTCACGTGGCAGAGAGAGAAAAAAGAGAGAGAGAGAGAACCTACATCCTCTTCCTCTTTTGATAGGAACATTAATTTCATCACTATGGCTTTATCTCATAACCTCATATGTGCATGCTAAGTCACTTCAATCATGTCTGGCTCTGAGATGCTATGGACGGTGGCCCACTAGGTTCTTCTGTCCATGGGATTCTCCAGGCAATAATACTGGAATGGGTTATCATGTCCTTCTCCACAGGATATTCCCAATCTTTGGATCAAATCCTGGTCTCTTATGTTTCCTGCATTGGTAGGCAAGTTCTTTACCATTAGTGCCACCTATGAAGCCCCATCAAGACCTCATCTAACCCTAAGTATCTCAGAGACCAATGGTCCCACTTCCACATACCATCACACCAAGGATTAGAACTTCAACATATGAATTTTGAGGAGATGTAGGCATTCACTCGATCTATACTATGGAAAGAAAGGTAAACTGTGACATCAACAACTCAGTTAGGTAAATGGTTGTGTCATTTACTAGGGATTTAGAAGCTACGGGGAACACACACAAGAGTTGTTAATGATTCTGTCAAGTGTGAGATGCATTTTAGACATTCAAGTGAACCTATCAAGCAAGCATTCAGTGTACTAGTCCTCAGGAGAGAATCCATTTAGAAGCTATAGTCACGTAGAGATGATTTAAATTCATAGGCTTGTATGAGATCATCAAAGGAGGGAATGTGAATAGAGAAGAATAGAATTCTGGAGGCTATGGAGACTTCTATTAATACTTGTAGGTCAAACAGATTTAAGAGCTGGGAAAAGTTCAAAAATGCAAGGAAGGGGGGCTTCCCTTTTGGTCTAGTGGGTAAAGAGTCTGCCTTGCAGTGCCAAGGGCACCAGTTCGATTCCTGGCCTGGGAAGATCCCATGTGCTGTGGAGCAGCTGGACCAGTGTGTCCAATTAGGACAATTCTTCAAGGCTCTGGCGTGCATGTGCCCAGAGCTGGTGCTCTGCAACGAGAGAGGCCACTGAAATGGGAGGCCCACACAAGCCTAAGAATAGAGATGGGCAAAAAAAAAAAAAAAAAAAAATCAATAAAAGAGGCCAAAAATTAAAAAAAAAAATGTGAAGACTACTCCATTGTCTGAGATGATGCTTAGTGGTCAAGGGAATGATTCTAATATTGATACTACCATAGTGTCAATAATAGTCATTATCATCATCATAATAATGCCAACATTAATTGAGCACTTACTCTGGCACAGTTCAAATGTTATATGTATTTATATGTTTAATTAACAACAAATCTAGGAGGTATGGTAAAATTATTATGCTCACATTTCAGATGACAGAATCAAGACATTGAAAGATTAGGTAACTTTTGCAAGGTCGCACAGATGTGAAGTTCACCACACTGGTACATAAACCCAAAAACCTACTATATCTTGTGCCTACCCTCTTAACCTTTATCTTGTATAGCATACGAATACGAAGATGTGACTGTAAGAATTGGTAACTTGAAGATCACTGATGAGATGACAAAAGTGTTGAAGAAAAAAATAGACTGGAATGGGTAGAGCAATGAATGTGAAGCTAGAAAGTGAAAACCAACTGTCCCTATAGACAATTCTTTAAAGAAGCTTTGCCTTAAAGGGGAACTTAATGAGGCAGTGACTAGAGGGCAATATAGGGTCATAAAAGAGTTTTTGTTGGTTTGTCACAATAAAGAATTATCTGACCCAGAGGTCAATAGTGCTAAGGTTGAAAAACCCTGTTTAACCAATAAATAAACTCAAAGTGGGATCTTTAGCTACTTCACAGTAAATCTCGAGACTCCAAGTTCAGAATTCTCCTGGTTCTAATCTGTGGAGTTAATTAGTTTCAGATATATTTTTAAAATAGAAGATACCAGAGAATGTTCGTAAATCATTAGAGATAACCTAGTAGGAGAGTAGAAATTATGCTAGGGAATACAGGGTGTAATTACAGGAGAAAATTCCCTGAGAGGGTGAGTGGCGATAGGATACAGGCTTCAAGGGTTGGGTTGACTTTAGAGGAGGAAAGAAACCATCCATTCCAACAAGAGAACAGAGTTTGGGTACTAACATAGGATGGGCAGTGGTGGAGTTGGTGATAGAAGGAGATTGCCAAAATAGAGACACCCTCATCTGCCTATTCATCACTGTCTCCCTTATCCTAAAGCAATGATTAATAGAAAATGAAGTAAATGTTTGCAGAATGAATGTGACCATGATGGTTTGATGCATGAAAATCCAACTATCTCTATTTTCTAGCTTAACTGTTAGCTAAGGAAGATGAAGGGGAAGAACAGAGGTTGAAGAGAGGCAATGATGTAAAATACTCATCTGGAGAGTGTGAAGACAGATTTATTAAGGAAGAGTATTAGAATCAATGGAGACTCTGAAATACCCATTGAAGTTTGTGTTCATACTTCAAAAGTGAGACCAGAAAATAAAGTTGTGGGTATCCTAGGATGTTTAGTTGCCCATATAGCTGGTGGGTTGTTATATTTGATGGAGGTTAGGATTCTGCCAGGAAAGCAGGAGACAGGGGAAAGAAGTAGCTGTGGTTGCAAAGGAGAGGTTATAGTGCTGAGCCATGAGACCTAAGCTGGGCAAGGAGGGAGGTGAGAAAAAGGTCAGACATGGACAGGAAAAAAAGGAGGAAGATAATGATGATCAAGAAGCCTTGAACAGGGGATGCAAAGAAGTGGCCTGGGCAGGGAAGACATGGTGAAAGCTTCATTGGATAATATCCAATTATTATGTTGGCAAGGTTAATGGTATGAGTGCACACGTGGATGTCTCAGGTTGGGTAAAGCCTAATAGTATTGAATGGTTCATCATCTTGAAATCACTAGAATGATGACAGCAATAAAGGTGGAGGAGACCAGCAAAGCAGGTGCCATATCATCAGTGACTGGAAAGGATTCATGAGGAGGCAGGTGGTTTAGAGCAGTAGGAATGAGAACAGGTGACATATTCTAGTCGTTCAATTTCAAAGAAGTCAGGTTTTTTAAGGAGGAAAAGGGAATGTTTGGAAGAATGGAGAGAAAGAAAGACAGCCAACATCTAGTTCCTAACATTGGGAATAAACACAAATATAGCCACACTAAAGAGGGCTCCAGGGAAAACAGTGCTAGCAGGGAAGACAAGAGATGAATGGAATGAGAAATGAGAAAGTAGTCTAAAGAAAGAGAGGCATGTCATGCTGGCTGAATATGGTTCCAGAATGCACAATGGAAACTGTAAGTGATTGTAGATCACTGGATGACGAGGTAGGAGTGTGGTGCTCTGGTAAAAGCAGACACAAAGGATGGAAGGCAGATAGATGCTGTCAGTGGTCCTGACAGTATCGGAGAAGAAGGTGGACAGTCGTTTAACATGGAAGGTGTAGGAAGATCTTCACTTCAGCAGCTCTTGGAGCTGTGATGGACCAGTGGGTAAAAGAAGTCCTTATCTAAACGTAAGTCATCTAAATTTCTGAATATGTTTGGAAGTCTTCTAAACATATTGCTTTCTTAGGAAGATGGGAGCAGTGGATGGGAAAACCAGTGGGTAAAAGAAGTCCATTAGTGATTTATAGCTGGTGGGTTGTTATATTTGATGGAGGTTAGGATCTGCCAGGAAAGCAGGAGACAGGGGAAAGAAGTAGCTGTGGTTGCAAAGGAGAGGTTATAGTGCTGAGCCATGAGACCTAAGCTGGGCAAGGAGGGAGGTGAGAAAAAGGTCAGACATGGACAGGAAAAAAAGGAGGAAGATAATGATGATCAAGAAGCCTTGAACAGGGGATGCAAAGAAGTGGCCTGGGCAGGGAAGACATGGTGAAAGCTTCATTGGATAATATCCAATTATTATGTTGGCAAGGTTAATGGTATGAGTGCACACGTGGATGTCTCAGGTTGGGTAAAGCCTAATAGTATTGAATGGTTCATCATCTTGAAATCACTAGAATGATGACAGCAATAAAGGTGGAGGAGACCAGCAAAGCAGGTGCCATATCATCAGTGACTGGAAAGGATTCATGAGGAGGCAGGTGGTTTAGAGCAGTAGGAATGAGAACAGGTGACATATTCTAGTCGTTCAATTTCAAAGAAGTCAGGTTTTTTAAGGAGGAAAAGGGAATGTTTGGAAGAATGGAGAGAAAGAAAGACAGCCAACATCTAGTTCCTAACATTGGGAATAAACACAAATATAGCCACACTAAAGAGGGCTCCAGGGAAAACAGTGCTAGCAGGGAAGACAAGAGATGAATGGAATGAGAAATGAGAAAGTAGTCTAAAGAAAGAGAGGCATGTCATGCTGGCTGAATATGGTTCCAGAATGCACAATGGAAACTGTAAGTGATTGTAGATCACTGGATGACGAGGTAGGAGTGTGGTGCTCTGGTAAAAGCAGACACAAAGGATGGAAGGCAGATAGATGCTGTCAGTGGTCCTGACAGTATCGGAGAAGAAGGTGGACAGTCGTTTAACATGGAAGGTGTAGGGAAGATCTTCACTTCAGCAGCTCTTGGAGCTGTGATGGACCAGTGGGTAAAAGAAGTCCTTATCTAAACGTAAGTCATCTAAATTTCTGAATATGTTTGGAAGTCTTCTAAACATATTGCTTTCTTAGGAAGATGGGAGCAGTAGCCACTGAGGTTCTTCTCCCTTCCAGCTCACACAGGGTGTTCTAACTCCACAGAAGCAAGGATAAGACCTGGAGGTAGAGAAGAAGTGGTGTATTGGGCAGGACATTGAGATGATCCTTCAGTGAGTGGTGGCTAGAAGGGAGGAAACACACCCATCTTTACCAGATTATGGCCTCAGAGTCTGTACAGAACATTTGTCAATTTTAGTACTTTGTCTCTTATGCATGGTATAGACCCTGATTACAGACTGACAAACATCCTTCCAGATATGTTTATTCTTGACCTTTTACTGACATATGATATTGTTCACAATGGTAGAATCACTGTAGGCTTTGGAGTCAGATCCCCAGGGTTTGAATTCCTCTTCTGGTCCTTATGAGCTAGTTGGATGGCTGTAGCAGACTCTGGTGGTCCCTGCTTTCTTTATATCTTTTGGGTCCTACCACTTCAGTGTGTACTCACTGACTCCAGATAACTGTATGTGCATTTCTTTCAAACACAATTTTTCTCTCAAGTAGAAAGAACAGTCTACCCAGGCTTTTGGCAGACTAGAGGGAGCAGGAAGCTACATTTCTGGGAGCAACGCTTAATCAGTGGCTAACAGATGTGTATGAATGACACTCCAGCTTCCTTATCCCTCAGGTGGGACAACCCAGCAGGACCAGAGTATCCCTGTTGGATTGAGCTCCAGTGAGACCCAGGGGACCAAGATGATAACTGGTTTGATAAAGGGCTCTTCATCAGATGCCTCTCTTCCTGTCTCACATCTCTGATTCTACAAGTGTTTCTCCGAGGTAATCTACTTGTCATCAACTCCTTGTCTCAGCATTTGCTATAGGGAACCCAGACTTAAACAGTGTCTTTTTCAAGTCACCTAAATTCTTTGAACCTCACTTTTCTTCTCTGAAAATGCCTTCTTCCCAATGCAGGGAGCCAACCGGCATCTCTTAGGTCTCTTACACTGGCAGACAGATTCTTTGCCCACATGGAAGGAAGGTTAACTTAATACTTTAATTAATGCTGATGCTTTAAAACAATTATTCATTATAATCATCATAATAAAAATATTGTATTTGTGGTGTTCAATGCTGTACAAAGCACATAGGAAAGAAAAGGAGACTTATGTGCTGGCAGCAGCCACAGGGACCTGTGGAAAGAGAAGATCCTCATACCATGTGCTTTTTACGGAAAAGATGTCTTAGGTTGAGGAGTCTGGTTTCCTGAAGGTAGAAAGTTTTTTTCTTTTTTTAATGAAAGTATTGCTTGAGGCCCATCCTGCCAATCAAAATATCAGAAATGAGCCATAAACAGACAAGGGAGTTTTGTAGCTGATATGTTTATAAGGCCTGAAACTATGGTATAATGAGCTAGTTTTATCTAATTTGCTTCTAACAGAGGAGTTGGACATTTTCAAAGGCCAGTGTCACCTCTCAGGAATGCAGGAATGAGTCTCTTTTCCCTCATTTCTTTGTTATTGAGGCTATTTGCATAAAAATGGCATTCTTGTTACTTCTCTATTCTTGGGTCTGTTTTCTGCGGAGCAGAAAGTTAGCCATGGCAAGCCAGCTCCAGGCATTCATAATTAAAAGTAAGCAGGGACTTAAAAGAATTCACTGCAATTAAAGGAGTAACCTCTGCATTCTGGGAACTGAGAAGTCAACCTGAACTGTAATTATGTGATAGAAAGTGTGACCAGGACCTCAAAGGAGAAGGAGGCAAGTGCAGGGAGCATTCAAGGAAGGAAGAGGGGCCAGGCCAGTGAGATGGATCATTAAATCCTGGAATGAGGACACTCACCGTGGTGCTGTGGAATAAGCAAGCTTTCCCTATGGCTGGGAAGTGGGAGGGACAGGATGTGCGAGTGGCAGTTCCTGCTTGCTGGATAAGAATGCCCTTGAACAGTCTCTTTTTAAATGGGTTCCATCATTGGTGCCTTCTCCCTCCCTTCTTCCTTCTCTTTCTCTTTCTCTCCTTCTGCCTGTCTACTTTGGTGCATCCTCTCAGACTCAGCACTGTGAATCCAAAAGGTAAAGACAGCCAGACCAAGGACTTTTGGTTTTTCCTCAGTGACCCAATTTGACTTATATTACTGAATATCTACTAAGTACCAAGCACTATGCACACAGAGATGAATACCTACGATTGTCCCTGAGGCATTCATACTTCAGAGTGAGACAGAAGAGGACAGGAAAACACTTGTAAGAGATCAAAATGGATTCAATAACAGACACTTCTGCTGTCATCCTCTGTAGTTGTCATGGAGTCCCTGCTTTTTAAGTGTGGTCTTTCTTTCTTACGATACCCCCATTAAATTAAATGTATTCATTCTAACTACATTTATTTCATTATTAGCAGGTTTCATACACAGTTTTATTACAAAATATTATTGCTCTGAAATCTTAAGTGTTTTGTCAAGGTTATACAACCACAACCTGGCAGATCTAGGATTTTTCTGGTTCTAAGTCCATGCCAAGTGCTGAAATCACATAGAAGAAAACATGTTTGTTTCCTTTAGGAGTGGGTATGTATCGGGGAGAATTGAAAGGAAGGAAAATCAAGTAAGATAAAACAGAGGTGAAGACTGAGTCAAGTGTAGAAAGTTTGCCAGGAAGTCCAGAACTGGATAAAATAATGTAATGGCCTCTCACTTTTATGATTCTATCTCACTGTATGTCATTATATTTTATCATGCTTCTTCTGATCCATTTTAATGATAGGAGAAATTATCTATTTATGTTATATACCCATATCCTAGAAGTCTTGATAAAGAGATTGATCATAAATATGCCCAGGAAACAGTGCATTTAGATACTGGATTCAGGGGTGAGCATACCATATGTTTGTTACAGAAGATGAAGCTCCTGCTTTCAAAGACAGAGACACTGTACTTTGACTGTGGAATAAGCAAGCTTTCCCTATGGCTGGGAAGTGGGAGGGACAGGATGTGCGAGTGGCAGTTCCTGCTTGCTGGATAAGAATGCCCTTGAACAGTCTCTTTTTAAATGGGTTCCATCATTGGTGCCTTCTCCCTCCCTTCTTCCTTCTCTTTCTCTTTCTCTCCTTCTGCCTGTCTACTTTGGTGCATCCTCTCAGACTCAGCACTGTGAATCCAAAAGGTAAAGACAGCCAGACCAAGGACTTTTGGTTTTTCCTCAGTGACCCAATTTGACTTATATTACTGAATATCTACTAAGTACCAAGCACTATGCACACAGAGATGAATACCTACGATTGTCCCTGAGGCATTCATACTTCAGAGTGAGACAGAAGAGGACAGGAAAACACTTGTAAGAGATCAAAATGGATTCAATAACAGACACTTCTGCTGTCATCCTCTGTAGTTGTCATGGAGTCCCTGCTTTTTAAGTGTGGTCTTTCTTTCTTACGATACCCCCATTAAATTAAATGTATTCATTCTAACTACATTTATTTCATTATTAGCAGGTTTCGCATACACAGTTTTATTACAAAATATTATTGCTCTGAAATCTTAAGTGTTTTGTCAAGGTTATACAACCACAACCTGGCAGATCTAGGATTTTTCTGGTTCTAAGTCCATGCCAAGTGCTGAAATCACATAGAAGAAAACATGTTTGTTTCCTTTAGGAGTGGGTATGTATCGGGGAGAATTGAAAGGAAGGAAAATCAAGTAAGATAAAACAGAGGTGAAGACTGAGTCAAGTGTAGAAAGTTTGCCAGGAAGTCCAGAACTGGATAAAATAATGTAATGGCCTCTCACTTTTATGATTCTATCTCACTGTATGTCATTATATTTTATCATGCTTCTTCTGATCCATTTTAATGATAGGAGAAATTATCTATTTATGTTATATACCCATATCCTAGAAGTCTTGATAAAGAGATTGATCATAAATATGCCCAGGAAACAGTGCATTTAGATACTGGATTCAGGGGTGAGCATACCATATGTTTGTTACAGAAGATGAAGCTCCTGCTTTCAAAGACAGAGACACTGTACTTTGACACAATCAGTCATTCATTCAGCATCTTTTATGAATGTTCACTCACCCCAAGCACTGAGCTTCCTAGAGTTCAAAACTATAGCCTTACATTACCTGCTGGACAGCTCCACTTAAATTTCAAGAGCTTTCAATGCCAGGAATCTAAGCCTGGCTTCATCACAGTCAATCCAACCTATTGCTCCTCTCTAGTTTCCAGTCTTAATTGGTGATATCTCCATGCACAAGTCACCTGAGCTGGCATGCAGGGACTCATGTGTACATCCTCCTTATCCTCAGATGCCCATCTCAGGAATTCCTATGAGACCTAATCTCCTGTATCCATGCATATTACCTTTACTCCCATATCCTAACTTCCACAAGGGGCATTCTGCCAGTATCTCTAACTCCAGGCTTTCCTTACTCCATCATTTCCTTGCTAACACTGTGGGCAATGGAATTCTGTGTACATGACTGCTTTCTCAAGAAGATTCCAAGTCACTTGATGGACAGGATGATGTCTTCTTGTTCATCGTATACTCAGGGTATGGTTCTTAGCGTGCACTAGGGGCTCATTAAACAGTGCTTATTGAACCTTAAGGTGGGGCAGGTGGATAAAAAGAAGGCAAGTGTCAAAAGGTAAGGGCCAAACTACACATCTATAACATTTTTTTTTTCATTAATGAAGGAGAAAAAAGTCAGGGGCCCTTAGAAGAATAATAATATACCTTGATACCTCTGGAGAAATGGGTATTTTAGTATATGTACAATGGTTATTATCACAGGAATTGTCTGCACCAAACAACTATAGGTTAATGAATGAATGAATGAATGTGTGTGTGTGTGTGTCTGTGACAGAGAAATCAGGAGGTACATATTTGTTTGAGCACCTTATATGTACCAAGTGTATGTATACCTGTCTTTAACCATAATTAAAACAACTGTAAGTGAGACTGACATTACTATAAGGAAATTTAAGTCCCAGAGAGATTAAATGTCATGTAACTAGTACATGGGAGAACCAAGATAAAGCCCCAGGTCCACTTGGTTTGAAGCCTAAGCTCTTATCACCAAGGGAAGATTTTATGATGCTCAGTTGGTAAAATTGAACTTCAATATGGCAAAAAGAATTCAGGCATTTCTGTCTTTCCTGAGCTGGCCCTTTTATAAGAGAGTTTTATTCAGAGGCATGATTTGAGAGAAAAAGAAAAGCCAGTTTTTGCTATCTGCACACATTTGATATCACCACTCAGAATGCCTCTTATGCTCTGAAAGTCCTAGAATAACTAGTCGTCATTGTCCCAATTTAACAGAAATGGTACATCATAGGATCAGAAGAGGAAGTAAGAAAGAGAGTGCTCAGAGAATAGAAGCAGAAGTGATAGAAAAGACCAATCATTGTAGGGGCCAGAGGGAATACCATTTAGGTTCCAGGCAAGGAATGAAGAGATTTAAAATCCTAAAGCACAAAGTGCTCATCCAGATAAAATGTGCTAGTATCAGATGAATTACAAATGTAAAAGTTGTCTTTGGGTTGCAATTTTACCTTAAAATATATAATAGTTTCTTCGTAAGAGCTGTTCAATGAATTATTTATATCTACGGGTTAGGCACAAGGCTATCCACCAGGGATATGGTGTGGAAATGTTAGGTGTCGTCTCAGCTAGTGGAAGATACAGAAGCACCTAAAAAGGGCTGACAGAAAGGGGACTGAGGTGCTGGAACAATGACTAATTCTTTCCAAAGAAGAAGAAAGAAACATGAAAGATGACTAAGTAACCATTGGAATGGAGGGCACACAGCAGCTTTGAGGGACTGGAGGTCTCTTGAGCTGAGCAGTGGTGAGAAGTAGGCCAGACAGAGAATTTTCAATTCACAAACAAAGAAATTAAAGAACTGACTGGGGAGTTATTCATTGGCATGCCACGCAAGGGTCCTGCAATCTGTAGAACACATTTCCTATGTATGACATTTCTACAGAAGAGCTGCTTCCTTTTTGTTGCTCAAAAGATTGCAGAGGGTAGAACAATGATTTCTGAGAAAAGAATGGGATAGAGACCAGTACACAGCATATGGATGGTTTTGATGTAGATTCCTACATTTATTATCGATGTTCTAGGCTCAAGTTCTAGCCACAATGTTGTCATACACAAGTCACTGAAAGTCATTCAGTTTTAGTTTCTTTAACTATCAAATTTGTCAAGACTGCACAGACACACACACATAATATATGCTGACATCAGAGAAGAGATTGATATGCAAAACTGATTTCAACAAATAAGTAGTGGAAGTAACAGTATCAGTTTCCATGAACAAAAGTATCTTTGAGTTACCCATACCCATCTATTTTATCCTTCAGCTGGAATTTTTTTTCTCAAGCTCTAGACTGGAATCAGTGATCTTCCCCATACTTGTGATCACCCTGCCCAGGCTTAGCATGTGTGACCTTATATTAGAATATTCTCTTTCTACATCCCTTTCTTGGCTGCATTGATCTTCTAGAAGGAAAACATTTTGTCCTGTTTATCTCTGTAATCCCACAGCCCTAAAACAGGATGTAGATTTAGCACTGCCCTTTCATGATCATTCTAGAAGGAAACACAAAGTGCTCATCCAGATAAAATGTGCTAGTATCAGATGTTACAAAGAAATTGTCTTTGGGTTGCAATTTTACCTTAAAATATATAATAGTTTCTTCGTAAGAGCTGTTCAATGAATTATTTATATCTACGGGTTAGGCACAAGGCTATCCACCAGGGATATGGTGTGGAAATGTTAGGTGTCGTCTCAGCTAGTGGAAGATACAGAAGCACCTAAAAAGGGCTGACAGAAAGGGGACTGAGGTGCTGGAACAATGACTAATTCTTTCCAAAGAAGAAGAAAGAAACATGAAAGATGACTAAGTAACCATTGGAATGGAGGGCACACAGCAGCTTTGAGGGACTGGAGGTCTCTTGAGCTGAGCAGTGGTGAGAAGTAGGCCAGACAGAGAATTTTCAATTCACAAACAAAGAAATTAAAGAACTGACTGGGGAGTTATTCATTGGCATGCCACGCAAGGGTCCTGCAATCTGTAGAACACATTTCCTATGTATGACATTTCTACAGAAGAGCTGCTTCCTTTTTGTTGCTCAAAAGATTGCAGAGGGTAGAACAATGATTTCTGAGAAAAGAATGGGATAGAGACCAGTACACAGCATATGGATGGTTTTGATGTAGATTCCTACATTTATTATCGATGTTCTAGGCTCAAGTTCTAGCCACAATGTTGTCATACACAAGTCACTGAAAGTCATTCAGTTTTAGTTTCTTTAACTATCAAATTTGTCAAGACTGCACAGACACACACACATAATATATGCTGACATCAGAGAAGAGATTGATATGCAAAACTGATTTCAACAAATAAGTAGTGGAAGTAACAGTATCAGTTTCCATGAACAAAAGTATCTTTGAGTTACCCATACCCATCTATTTTATCCTTCAGCTGGAATTTTTTTTCTCAAGCTCTAGACTGGAATCAGTGATCTTCCCCATACTTGTGATCACCCTGCCCAGGCTTAGCATGTGTGACCTTATATTAGAATATTCTCTTTCTACATCCCTTTCTTGGCTGCATTGATCTTCTAGAAGGAAAACATTTTGTCCTGTTTATCTCTGTAATCCCACAGCCCTAAAACAGGATGTAGATTTAGCACTCGGCCACATACAAATTCTATTGAACTTTAAGTTCATCAAGAAATTCTGTAGGGATAACTCAGACTAGAAGAGGGGGTGAAAGTTATCCTGGCCCATACTTTCCTGGGGTAGACAGAAAGGTAATTGAAGCAATAGGAGGTCAGCCATTGTCTCTGATTGAAGCACTGAGTGATACCAGAAACTGTGGGAATAGCCAGGAATATTTCAGGGCACTAGTCACATGGGAATGCTAGGCTTGTCATCTCTTTATAGAGAATTTCTTTGTGTTAGAGAAAACCTGGAATTATGCCAGATGGATGCCCACTGACTTGGGAGAATTTTATAGTGTGGATTTTTTTTTTTTTTTTTTGGCAAGAGTGAGATTATCATAGTCTTGCAAAAATAGTAATCTGCTTTTCTGAATTCAGCCTATTGAAGTAAGTTCTGTCTTTCCCAGGAGAGTCCTCTTTACCAGCTTCTTTCTGACCTTCCAGAAACTGGAATGTTATGAGCCATCAGTCAGGTGGTTGGACAATTTGTTCTCCTCTCCGTTTTCACTTTGTGTTTCCATTTTCATTTCTCTGGTATACTCTTTCCATAATAGAGAAGCTGGTGATTGATGGAGCAAGGAAGCAAAGTCTTGTAAGTTGCATCAGAGATGCCTGGTGTGTGGCATGTTCCAAGCAAGCCACATTCAGCATTGTTTGGAACCCACTTTCCTGGAGACACAGGGCTTATTGAGACCAGAGAGAGACAGCAGGGTCAAGGGGTGAGCCTGTTGATGCCACATGCAATTCAGAAACATTATTCTCCAGGTGGCTTTTCATTTTGTTTTAGTATATTTTTTACAGTTTGTGTGTGTGTGTGTGGGGGGGGGTATGTGTGTGTGTATGCATATATAGTTGGATTGGAGGTAGATAAAGGGACATTGGAAATTCAGACTTTCAAACACCAAAGAGAGATTCAAAGTTATACAGGACAAAATCCCATGTCATTTTGTCTTTGCTCAATAACATTCATTTCAAAAATTCTCCCAGTTTCTCACTGAATGTATCCAGGACAGGGAATTTGTCACCCAACAATGCACCCAGGATCATTTCTGGGCATCTCTGACCAACAGAAAACTATCTATCTCTTTCATATCTACCTACTACCTATATAGCCCTTCTGATAAAATAGAGATTATGTCTTTCCTATAAGCTAAGCATTCCGTGTGTAATGTGGTTTTGGTTTCCTTTAAGACTGAGTTCATTCTCTGTCTATATTCCAACTGCTCTTGAATATCAAACTTCCCATCATCATGAGGTGTTCTGACATCTCAATGCCATTATGAGCCTCCCTAGAAGCCAGGGAGTAACCCATCAGAATTGGTGTGTTTTATGCCAATGAACCTTGTGATTCAATTAATTGCAGCATCTACTTGTCCCATGGGGCTATTGTTAGTTTGCTCTTCTGGGCTGTCTTTGGCCATGGGGTGCAGATCAGATGAACAAGGATTGTTTAATTGATTCTAATTATAAATGCCATAGTAGGACTCTGTTCACTCTTTGTTACTGCTGTGACACAGCACAACTATAGCTGTCTACAACAAAGCAGGACTGGAGCATGCCTAGATTTTGGAGGTGGATGAAAGAAAGATAACCACCAAAAGATTCAATAAGGAAGGTGAACCAGGCAGAGGAGGTCTATGGGAATCATTTACATCTTGGAAAACAAAAAAGGTTTTCTCTTGTTTGTTTTACTTTCTTTTAAAATGTTGAGACCACTAAGGATGCAAGTCTATAATACACCAAGTCAACTAAGGCAAGTAGGTTCTATAAACCCAAACAGATAAATTCTGCAAGATCCTACAGGGTAGAAGTTCAAATGAGATAAGTGTTATCAAATGTAAACTGTAAAGCATTGGATAAGCTTAAAATGATTGGGGTTTTTTGCTTGTTTTCTTTTTATATAATTATTTTGTTTTGCCTGGGACTGAAGACTCAGGAAAAGTATCTGGGAAACCAAACAATCTGAAATTATGAATTGCTATTATTAGTACATATTATTTGTTATTCCCACCTGTGTACATTTCCTGGCACATACTGTTGAACAGCTATTTAATATGCAGTATTTTTACTTATTTACTTTTTTAATGGAAGGATATTTGCTTTACAGAATTTTGTTGGTTTCTGCCAAACATCAACATGAATCAACCATAGGTATGATAGGTGATAGACGACAGTATATTACCGTGAGCGGTGTCAGATTCTTGATCTCCAATGGAGAAGAGTTCACATTGGGATCAAAAAGACTCGGTGATGGTCACTCAGAGCTTCATGTAGTGAAAAGTTTTGAGAAAGGATAGGAAGAGCTTCACATTGGGATCGACATATTCCAACTGTTTGATCAAACTTCCCATCATCATGAGGTGTTCTGACATCTCAATGCCATTATGAGAAGCCAGGAGTAACCCATCAGAATTGGTGTGTTTTATGCCAATGAACCTTGTGATTCAATTAATTGCAGCATCTACTTGTCCCATGGGGCTATTGTTAGTTTGCTCTTCTGGGCTGTCTTTGGCCATGGGGTGCAGATCAGATGAACAAGGATTGTTTAATTGATTCTAATTATAAATGCCATAGTAGGACTCTGTTCACTCTTTGTTACTGCTGTGACACAGCACAACTATAGCTGTCTACAACAAAGCAGGACTGGAGCATGCCTAGATTTTGGAGGTGGATGAAAGAAAGATAACCACCAAAAGATTCAATAAGGAAGGTGAACCAGGCAGAGGAGGTCTATGGGAATCATTTACATCTTGGAAAACAAAAAAGGTTTTCTCTTGTTTGTTTTACTTTCTTTTAAAATGTTGAGACCACTAAGGATGCAAGTCTATAATACACCAAGTCAACTAAGGCAAGTAGGTTCTATAAACCCAAACAGATAAATTCTGCAAGATCCTACAGGGTAGAAGTTCAAATGAGATAAGTGTTATCAAATGTAAACTGTAAAGCATTGGATAAGCTTAAAATGATTGGGGTTTTTTGCTTGTTTTCTTTTTATATAATTATTTTGTTTTGCCTGGGACTGAAGACTCAGGAAAAGTATCTGGGAAACCAAACAATCTGAAATTATGAATTGCTATTATTAGTACATATTATTTGTTATTCCCACCTGTGTACATTTCCTGGCACATACTGTTGAACAGCTATTTAATATGCAGTATTTTTACTTATTTACTTTTTTAATGGAAGGATATTTGCTTTACAGAATTTTGTTGGTTTCTGCCAAACATCAACATGAATCAACCATAGGTATGATAGGTGATAGACGACAGTATATTACCGTGAGCGGTGTCAGATTCTTGATCTCCAATGGAGAAGAGTTCACATTGGGATCAAAAAGACTCGGTGATGGTCACTCAGAGCTTCATGTAGTGAAAAGTTTTGAGAAAGGATAGGGAAGAGCTTCCAGCATAGATACTGGAAGGGGGATAGAAGAGTATCCCCAATATGCAATATTTTTAAAAGCATATTTTGAATAATAACTCATAGGGTTTTTTTTTTTTTTCTTTTCATTTGAGGACATTGATATCCTTAAGATGAGCCAAAGAATTAACCATGAGGTAGAAATGCTTTTGATTTAAAAAATAATAATATATTTTAGTCACTCTAGGACTGCTGTCATATAATAAAAATCTTTTTCTGTATTTCTTAGTACAGAGATCTTAAAATGCTTTAAATTTCCTGAGTGTTAGAAGTGTCTTTGGTTATTCATAATGGAGACCTTTGGAGCATACCTAAATCAGAGCTAATGAGGTGACTTAAGGCAAGGACCCCAGAGAGCTTCAGAAGACTAAACACAGGATTATAGAGTGATAACTCTTAGCATCCTTCCCCCCTCAGACCTCTAGAGATGGAAAAGGGCTGGAGATTAAATTATAACGTCTCATGAGCAATAAAGATCAATGAGCTTATAGGTTGGTAAGTCCATTGAGGGACTGAAAGGGAGGCAGGAACACAAAAGATATCACAGCCCTATGAACACCAACTCCCTGCCCACCTCCACCCATCCTTTGTCTGTGCATCACTTCCATTTAACTGGTCCTGAATTGTTTCATTTATAATAAGCCAGTGAGCACAACTAAAGTGTTTTCTTAAGTTCTGTGAGCCATTTCTGCCATTATTTAACCCGGATGAAGGTTGTGAGAACCCTTGATTTGTAGCCAAGTTAGACAGAAGTATGGGTATCCTGAATGCCCAGAACTTGCTACTGGCACCTGATGTTTGTGGGGGAAACTTATTTACTTTTTAATTTGGTAAGGCATATTTGCGTATTTAATATGCAGTATTTTTACTTATTTACTTTTTTAATGGAAGGATATTTGCTTTACAGAATTTTGTTGGTTTCTGCCAAACATCAACATGAATCAACCATAGGTATGATAGGTGATAGACGACAGTATATTACCGTGAGCGGTGTCAGATTCTTGATCTCCAATGGAGAAGAGTTCACATTGGGATCAAAAAGACTCGGTGATGGTCACTCAGAGCTTCATGTAGTGAAAAGTTTTGAGAAAGGATAGGGAAGAGCTTCCAGCATAGATACTGGAAGGGGGATAGAAGAGTATCCCCAATATGCAATATTTTTAAAAGCATATTTTGAATAATAACTCATAGGGTTTTTTTTTTTTTTCTTTTCATTTGAGGACATTGATATCCTTAAGATGAGCCAAAGAATTAACCATGAGGTAGAAATGCTTTTGATTTAAAAAATAATAATATATTTTAGTCACTCTAGGACTGCTGTCATATAATAAAAATCTTTTTCTGTATTTCTTAGTACAGAGATCTTAAAATGCTTTAAATTTCCTGAGTGTTAGAAGTGTCTTTGGTTATTCATAATGGAGACCTTTGGAGCATACCTAAATCAGAGCTAATGAGGTGACTTAAGGCAAGGACCCCAGAGAGCTTCAGAAGACTAAACACAGGATTATAGAGTGATAACTCTTAGCATCCTTCCCCCCTCAGACCTCTAGAGATGGAAAAGGGCTGGAGATTAAATTATAACGTCTCATGAGCAATAAAGATCAATGAGCTTATAGGTTGGTAAGTCCATTGAGGGACTGAAAGGGAGGCAGGAACACAAAAGATATCACAGCCCTATGAACACCAACTCCCTGCCCACCTCCACCCATCCTTTGTCTGTGCATCACTTCCATTTAACTGGTCCTGAATTGTTTCATTTATAATAAGCCAGTGAGCACAACTAAAGTGTTTTCTTAAGTTCTGTGAGCCATTTCTGCCATTATTTAACCCGGATGAAGGTTGTGAGAACCCTTGATTTGTAGCCAAGTTAGACAGAAGTATGGGTATCCTGAATGCCCAGAACTTGCTACTGGCACCTGATGTTTGTGGGACTAACTCCTTAAATGTGTGGAGTCTGATGCTAACTCCTGGTGAAATCAGAAAAAGACTGAATTGTTGAACATCCTATTGGTGTCAGAAGATCAGACAGCTGCAATAAGTATAAGAGAAAAATAAACCTCTTAAAGGTCAGAAGTCTTAGATTCTATCTCTGGCTTTACCACTAACCTTAATTATGACAGCTGTCACCAAGAAAGTTATACCCTAATTTAAACTAAAACATAATAATAAATGCCAAGGAGATAAGGCACTGACTATAAAACTATTTTTATGGGAAATATAGACTTTATTCAATATTTAATCATCAGTTACATGTGTTCAATTATTTCACTCACTTGCTCATAAATCTTCCATGACAGAATTAATGCCAAACATCTCCATTTGGCTTTCAAAACTCCATGTCACTTTACTGCTCACCTACGTTTTTAGTGTCATGCACAGATGTCTCAGGTGTCTTTGATACTGGAATTGCAGGATCTATCAGAGTGTTGGAAAATGTGTTGACTTCATGCATTGTTTGCCTCATAAACCAAGACATTGGCCTATGTGTGTGTGTGTTCTAGTCACTTCAGTCATATCTGACTCTTTGTAACTCTATGGACTGCTCTGTCCATGGGATTCTCCAGGCAAGAATACTGGAATGGGTTTGCATTTCCTCCTCTAGTAATACTCAGTATGTGTGCCTCACATATATCATGTATTCTGAGTCTCAGCTCTCATGACTGTAAATGGAATACAGTTTGGGGTTGAATTGTGTGTTACTAAAATTTGTGTGTTAAAGACCTACTCCCTAACACCTCAGAATACAACTTTTTTTGAAAATGGTAAATGATCCACCTTGAACACCAACTCCCTGCCCACCTCCACCCATCCTTTGTCTGTGCATCACTTCCATTTAACTGGTCCTGAATTGTTTCATTTATAATAAGCCAGTGAGCACAACTAAAGTGTTTTCTTAAGTTCTGTGAGCCATTTCTGCCATTATTTAACCCGGATGAAGGTTGTGAGAACCCTTGATTTGTAGCCAAGTTAGACAGAAGTATGGGTATCCTGAATGCCCAGAACTTGCTACTGGCACCTGATGTTTGTGGGACTAACTCCTTAAATGTGTGGAGTCTGATGCTAACTCCTGGTGAAATCAGAAAAAGACTGAATTGTTGAACATCCTATTGGTGTCAGAAGATCAGACAGCTGCAATAAGTATAAGAGAAAATAAACCTCTTAAAGGTCAGAAGTCTTAGATTCTATCTCTGGCTTTACCACTAACCTTAATTATGACAGCTGTCACCAAGAAAGTTATACCCTAATTTAAACTAAAACATAATAATAAATGCCAAGGAGATAAGGCACTGACTATAAAACTATTTTTATGGGAAATATAGACTTTATTCAATATTTAATCATCAGTTACATGTGTTCAATTATTTCACTCACTTGCTCATAAATCTTCCATGACAGAATTAATGCCAAACATCTCCATTTGGCTTTCAAAACTCCATGTCACTTTACTGCTCACCTACGTTTTAGTGTCATGCACAGATGTCTCAGGTGTCTTTGATACTGGAATTGCAGGATCTATCAGAGTGTTGGAAAATGTGTTGACTTCATGCATTGTTTGCCTCATAAACCAAGACATTGGCCTATGTGTGTGTGTGTTCTAGTCACTTCAGTCATATCTGACTCTTTGTAACTCTATGGACTGCTCTGTCCATGGGATTCTCCAGGCAAGAATACTGGAATGGGTTTGCATTTCCTCCTCTAGTAATACTCAGTATGTGTGCCTCACATATATCATGTATTCTGAGTCTCAGCTCTCATGACTGTAAATGGAATACAGTTTGGGGTTGAATTGTGTGTTACTAAAATTTGTGTGTTAAAGACCTACTCCCTAACACCTCAGAATACAACTTTTTTTGAAAATGGTAAGGTCACTGTAAAGTAGCCAATGAAAATGAGATCACAATGGAATAAAATGAACCCCAAATCCACCATAACTTGTGTCCATATAAAAGGGGGGAAATTTGGGCACAGACAAAAGCATGAAGAGAACATCCTTTGAAGATGAAAGCAGATATCACGGTGATTCATCTACAAGCCAAGGGACACCAGAGATTCCCAGCCAACTCTTAGAAACTGGAGGAGAATCTAACACAGATATTCCCTGCTAGCCCTGAGAAAGAACAAACCCAGTTGACACCTTGACCTTGGACTTCTGACCCCCAGAACTGTAAGACAAGAAGTGTCTGCAGTTTAAGTCACTCATCTTGTGGGAATTTGTTATAGCAGCCCCTGTAAAACAATACTGTTATAAGTATTACAGCCTTAAGGCTTGTATGCATTGTCTACCGAGACTATATTAAGTTCTTAAGCTCTGTGAATTAGGAGTAGTTGTCCAGGTGGTAGAAAATCCTCCTACCAAAGTATGAGACTCAAGATATGTGAGTTTGATCCCTGAGTCTGGATGATCCCATAGAGTAGGAAATGGCAACCCACTCCAGTATGAATCTTCAACCTCAATCTCACAGTTCAACCCCAAACAGTATCCCATTTGCAGGCAAGAAATCTGAGACACAGAATATGTAATGCATGTGAGTCACACATATTGAGTATTACTGGAGAAGGAAATGGCAAATCACTCTAGTGTTCTTTCTTGCCTGGAGAATCCCCATGGACAGAGGAGCCTGGTGGGCTACAGAGGAGACTGGTGGGCTTTATTTTTAAAAAATGAAGTTTAAGTGAAAATGAAGAACTAAGTATAGAGTGTAACATAAAAGAAGTATTCAGTATAAATACCTTGAACAAATAAATGAGCAAATGAGTTTTCTTTAAAAAAGTATTTCTGTTGCATTGTCACATTTATTGCAAAAAACAGAGACGTTGACCTCAAGGAGAAAGATAGCAATTATTGTAAAGGTCAAGCCTGTCCCTGGAGGGTGAGAGGGTTTGATGTATGCTTTTCTATGCTGTGCCAAACTGTCCACACTTCAAGATCAATGCCCGTGATGTTGTCTTTTGTTGCCTTTTATTTTGAGGATATCATGCAAGGAGAGAAACTTTGATTTGGAAAGAGAGAGAGGCTATGTAACCTAGTTTATTTATTATTTTCACCAGAGTTATCTGTTCTTCCTAAGGAATGCCAGTCAAGACATTTAAAATTGACAGGGAGTGGAAATAACCTACTGAAAGCTCTGGATGCCTGCAAACGTGACCTCTTTAAATGTATCTACCTTGAGAGTCTATATTGTTCATCTTACAAAAATTAAAGAAAGTTGACACTTGGGCTTCCCTGGTGATCCAGTGGGTAAGGACACCACCTTGCAGTGCAAGGGGTGCCGGTTCGATCCCTGGCCTGGGAAGATCCCATGTGTGCGGAGCAGCTGGACCAATGTGTCCAATTACCGAGCCGGAGCTCTGGAGCGCATGCGCCCAGAGCCGGTACTCTGTGACAACAGAGGCCACTGCGATGGGAGGCCCACACAGACCAAAGAACAAAGATGGATGAAAATAGACAAATGAAAGACCAATAGAAGTAGCCCGCCTGCTCCCTTCCCTCCCCACCCCACCCCCCCAAAATAAATAAATACATCTTAAAAAAAAAAAAAAAGAAAGTTGACACTTAAGAACAGTCACAGCCATTTTGCATATAAAATTTGCTACAACTAAAGAAAAAATATCCTTGCTCATGAGTGTATGGAACATGGGCTGATAGGGTGTTTAAATTAGATCAGAATTTCAGTAGAGCAAATCAGGAATATGTATCAAAGCCCTCACAACATGTATTTATTATAAAACTCAGCAATTTGAATTTGAAGAGTTGATCCCAAAGAAATACTAGTTGATGTGAGCAAATACACTGTCCAAGAATGTTCATTGAAATGTTGCTTATAAAAAAGAAAAAATTAATCAAAATTGTTAAGAGCTGAACCAGGTTAATTATACTAATTGTTAGACTAATTTTTAGAACCCATATAATGGATATATATGCAGGCATTAATAACTAAAGTTTCAGCAATTATTGCAAAAACAGAGACGTTGACCTCAAGGAGAAAGATAGCAAGGCCTGTCCCTGGAGGGTGAGAGGGTTTGATGTATGCTTTTCTATGCTGTGCCAAACTGTCCACACTTCAAGATCAATGCCCGTGATGTTGTCTTTTGTTGCCTTTTATTTTGAGGATATCATGCAAGGAGAGAAACTTTGATTTGGAAAGAGAGAGAGGCTATGTAACCTAGTTTATTTATTATTTTCACCAGAGTTATCTGTTCTTCCTAAGGAATGCCAGTCAAGACATTTAAAATTGACAGGGAGTGGAAATAACCTACTGAAAGCTCTGGATGCCTGCAAACGTGACCTCTTTAAATGTATCTACCTTGAGAGTCTATATTGTTCATCTTACAAAAATTAAAGAAAGTTGACACTTGGGCTTCCCTGGTGATCCAGTGGGTAAGGACACCACCTTGCAGTGCAAGGGGTGCCGGTTCGATCCCTGGCCTGGGAAGATCCCATGTGTGCGGAGCAGCTGGACCAATGTGTCCAATTACCGAGCCGGAGCTCTGGAGCGCATGCGCCCAGAGCCGGTACTCTGTGACAACAGAGGCCACTGCGATGGGAGGCCCACACAGACCAAAGAACAAAGATGGATGAAAATAGACAAATGAAAGACCAATAGAAGTAGCCCGCCTGCTCCCTTCCCTCCCCACCCCACCCCCCCAAAATAAATAAATACATCTTAAAAAAAAAAAAAAAAGAAAGTTGACACTTAAGAACAGTCACAGCCATTTTGCATATAAAATTTGCTACAACTAAAGAAAAAATATCCTTGCTCATGAGTGTATGGAACATGGGCTGATAGGGTGTTTAAATTAGATCAGAATTTCAGTAGAGCAAATCAGGAATATGTATCAAAGCCCTCACAACATGTATTTATTATAAAACTCAGCAATTTGAATTTGAAGAGTTGATCCCAAAGAAATACTAGTTGATGTGAGCAAATACACTGTCCAAGAATGTTCATTGAAATGTTGCTTATAAAAAAGAAAAAATTAATCAAAATTGTTAAGAGCTGAACCAGGTTAATTATACTAATTGTTAGACTAATTTTTTTAGAACCCATATAATGGATATATATGCAGGCATTAATAACTAATTAATTTGTAAGTATATTTATTTTAATTGTATAGACCTTTTGTAAAGCAATTATATTTTATTCCACAACTCTTAAGAGTAGAACATATTATAGTTCTGTCTTTCTCTGTATAATATTTATACCGTTACAACACCCATCTAACATGATTGGTGCTAAAATAATTCTCAACCATCAGTGAATGGCATCCATTGTGATGTTATGGAGACCTTAGGTTTATGTGCTGCGGTAATCTGGGGAAGTATTGGTTCCTCACACCATTTTAGAGATGTTCACAATCCAAGTACATTTTTTCTTACAAAAGCTGGTAGCTCTACATAGTAAACATGAGGATATTCGGCTGCCACTCCTAAAACCATGGGTCTTGGTGCAAACTACATCTGCACACCTCTGGATGAGGTTCCTCTTCTGCTCTTAAGAGGTCTATGGAAACAAGGACTTCTCCAGTGGCATTCGTGGTAGAGAAGCCTCCTATTAAAATATGACATTCAAAAAACATGGGATCAATCCCTAAGTTGGGAATATCCCCTGGAACCTCAGGGTGCCTTACTCTCCACAGTAGGAATGTCTTGTTGTTGTTTTTGTTCAGTCCCTAAGTCATGTCTGACTTTGAAGCCCCATGAACTGCAGCATGCCAGATTTTCCTGTCCTTCACTATCTCCCTGAGTTTGCTCAAACTCATGTCCACTGAGTCCATAATGCCATCCACCCATTCATCCTGTCACCCCCTTTTCCTCTTGCTGTCAATCTTTCCCACCATCAGAATCTTTTCCAATGAGTCAGCTTTTTGTATCAGGTGGCCAAAGTATTGGAGCTTCAGCTTTATGATAGGTTCTGTGCAAATTTGGGCATTGCAATATACAGCATGACCAACAGAATATAGTACAACTGCACACTCTCAGCCTTGTACTTAGCTCTCATTTATCACCCTCAGCCTTTTCAGGTTGACCACACTGATCTATGGATATTCTTAAACTTTGACCTGGAAATTAGATGTTGCTTATAAAAAGAAAAAATTAATCAAAATTGTTAAGAGCTGAACCAGGTTAATTTTGTTAAAGAACCCATATAATGGATATATATGCAGGCATTAATAACTAATTAA
This sequence comes from Tragulus kanchil, assembly GCA_022376925.1. Taxonomy (NCBI): domain Eukaryota; kingdom Metazoa; phylum Chordata; class Mammalia; order Artiodactyla; family Tragulidae; genus Tragulus; species Tragulus kanchil. Next base: position 121,767,776 of record JAIOJX010000006.1, read on the forward strand.
TTTGTAAGTATATTTATTTTAATTGTATAGACCTTTTGTAAAGCAATTATATTTTATTCCACAACTCTTAAGAGTAGAACATATTATAGTTCTGTCTTTCTCTGTATAATATTTATACCGTTACAACACCCATCTAACATGATTGGTGCTAAAATAATTCTCAACCATCAGTGAATGGCATCCATTGTGATGTTATGGAGACCTTAGGTTTATGTGCTGCGGTAATCTGGGGAAGTATTGGTTCCTCACACCATTTTAGAGATGTTCACAATCCAAGTACATTTTTTCTTACAAAAGCTGGTAGCTCTACATAGTAAACATGAGGATATTCGGCTGCCACTCCTAAAACCATGGGTCTTGGTGCAAACTACATCTGCACACCTCTGGATGAGGTTCCTCTTCTGCTCTTAAGAGGTCTATGGAAACAAGGACTTCTCCAGTGGCATTCGTGGTAGAGAAGCCTCCTATTAAAATATGACATTCAAAAAACATGGGATCAATCCCTAAGTTGGGAATATCCCCTGGAACCTCAGGGTGCCTTACTCTCCACAGTAGGAATGTCTTGTTGTTTTTTTTGTTCAGTCCCTAAGTCATGTCTGACTTTGAAGCCCCATGAACTGCAGCATGCCAGATTTTCCTGTCCTTCACTATCTCCCTGAGTTTGCTCAAACTCATGTCCACTGAGTCCATAATGCCATCCACCCATTCATCCTGTCACCCCCTTTTCCTCTTGCTGTCAATCTTTCCCACCATCAGAATCTTTTCCAATGAGTCAGCTTTTTGTATCAGGTGGCCAAAGTATTGGAGCTTCAGCTTTATGATAGGTTCTGTGCAAATTTGGGCATTGCAATATACAGCATGACCAACAGAATATAGTACAACTGCACACTCTCAGCCTTGTACTTAGCTCTCATTTATCACCCTCAGCCTTTTCAGGTTGACCACACTGATCTATGGATATTCTTAAACTTTGACCTGGAAATTAGATTAAGGGTCAGTCACTCATGAGCCTCTGGAGGTCATGATAATAGGACCTAAGCCATTTATAGGGTATATCTTACAAAATAAGCAATCAAACTTAAGATACCCAAAGTCTTCTTGATCTAATCAAGAAGATAGAACAGGAAACAATGACACAAACAAGGCCAAATAAGATGAGTTTGAAGTAATGTTAATGTCCAATGAGACCTGGATAAAAAAATAAAACTAATTTCCAAGGTGATTAGCTAAACTGAGCATTCCAAATAAAGATAACGATGTAAGCCAACACAGAAAAACATACACTGTCTGAACATTTGTAGGCAAGCTGTGAAATTATGTATGTCAGATGATCTTACAATCTTTAAAATGTGAGGTGCCACATCAGGTACTAGTTATTCTTGTTATTCATAAACTCCATCTTATTTGTGGGACAATATTTCAGTGTCCTTTTTCTTGGGAAACATACAGAAGAACATATCTTGCTTTTTTCTCACACACAGACCTACTAGTCAGCTTCTTTCCAATACTGTGTCAACAGTCTTTCCCAAGCACACTTGACCTCTTCAGATTGCATTGCTCGCTTTCTTAAGCATTAAATAACTGGAGGAGAACACTGGCAGAGGTCAAATCATTTATCAGGATCAATAGCTTTGACTGACTCTGGGTAGATGTGGTACACTTTCCATATTGAAAGGTCAGAATCTGTCAACTGGCAGGAAATGCTCTCAGCTCAAATAACACATGTCAGGATAGCATAAAATGCTGATTGCACTGTCCAGGGGCCATCTTGGAACATCCTCATTCTTCCGTGTCTAAAATAACCACTAGATGGCACTGCTATTTCAAAATGGATTATCTTAGAGAAAAGAATGGACACATCGTCTGATCTTCAACCCTCTCTACCACCACCCCTGCCATATTAATGTATACATTATGCACACATTATAGATTGAGCTCTGGTATCTGTTCTTCATTTCTTAACACTGTCAGTTTTCACAGATAGAATATGAAGATAGTGATAACACTTGGTGTTCTTGTGAGGGTCACATTCAATAATGGATAGTAACATATTTTATGTGAAGAGTAAGGTACTCTGTGGATGCTAAAGCACAAAATAGATATTGATTCTTGTAATTATCAGCAATAAGTATAAATCAAATGAATATAAAGGTATAAGAGTGGAGAATGAACTGATAATGATTCCAATAACTGAGCTTCATAAATCATAAGATAGGCATAGTAGAGGCACTGAAAAACAACCTAAATTGTCTATATTAAAAGCTCAATTGAGAAAATACATACTGAAGAAAGCTTATCTAAGTGCTGCATTATGTATCTGTATCTTTAAGCAGTCTCAGTTCTAGGTCCATTTTGGTCTTCAGCAAACATCAGAGGAAAAATCCATATGCATTAGTTGTAAAATATAGATAACGATGTAAGCCAACACAGAAAAACATACACTGTCTGAACATTTGTAGGCAAGCTGTGAAATTATGTATGTCAGATGATCTTACAATCTTTAAAATGTGAGGTGCCACATCAGGTACTAGTTATTCTTGTTATTCATAAACTCCATCTTATTTGTGGGACAATATTTCAGTGTCCTTTTTCTTGGGAAACATACAGAAGAACATATCTTGCTTTTTTCTCACACACAGACCTACTAGTCAGCTTCTTTCCAATACTGTGTCAACAGTCTTTCCCAAGCACACTTGACCTCTTCAGATTGCATTGCTCGCTTTCTTAAGCATTAAATAACTGGAGGAGAACACTGGCAGAGGTCAAATCATTTATCAGGATCAATAGCTTTGACTGACTCTGGGTAGATGTGGTACACTTTCCATATTGAAAGGTCAGAATCTGTCAACTGGCAGGAAATGCTCTCAGCTCAAATAACACATGTCAGGATAGCATAAAATGCTGATTGCACTGTCCAGGGGCCATCTTGGAACATCCTCATTCTTCCGTGTCTAAAATAACCACTAGATGGCACTGCTATTTCAAAATGGATTATCTTAGAGAAAAGAATGGACACATCGTCTGATCTTCAACCCTCTCTACCACCACCCCTGCCATATTAATGTATACATTATGCACACATTATAGATTGAGCTCTGGTATCTGTTCTTCATTTCTTAACACTGTCAGTTTTCACAGATAGAATATGAAGATAGTGATAACACTTGGTGTTCTTGTGAGGGTCACATTCAATAATGGATAGTAACATATTTTATGTGAAGAGTAAGGTACTCTGTGGATGCTAAAGCACAAAATAGATATTGATTCTTGTAATTATCAGCAATAAGTATAAATCAAATGAATATAAAGGTATAAGAGTGGAGAATGAACTGATAATGATTCCAATAACTGAGCTTCATAAATCATAAGATAGGCATAGTAGAGGCACTGAAAAACAACCTAAATTGTCTATATTAAAAGCTCAATTGAGAAAATACATACTGAAGAAAGCTTATCTAAGTGCTGCATTATGTATCTGTATCTTTAAGCAGTCTCAGTTCTAGGTCCATTTTGGTCTTCAGCAAACATCAGAGGAAAAATCCATATGCATTAGTTGTAAAATATATTGAAAGCATTACTCATTGTCTTAACTAGTGACCTCCTGTATAACACCTCAGGAGATAAGTTTCCAGTGGAATTTGGTATGAGAAAGATGATAAAGAACAGGTCTACTACACTTTACTAGATAGTATGAGATTATGTAACTTATCATATGCTTATCTCCCTGGCTACCAAGAGACTGAGAACCAATTTTCATGTTCATCCCAACATCAACTCTCCTGGCTAGCATGCTCTAGCTAGCCTCCTTTTTTCACAGCTTGAGGTCTATTTCTTTTCCAGAAGCTTTAATGTATGTTTGACTTTTTAAAATGGTCTATCTCAAATCCTTTCTGCAATAAGTCACAATCTTGGTAAATACAATATTATAAAGCATTTTAAATGTATTTTAAAATGCTTTGCCTTATCAACGCAGTAAAAGTCACATGCCCATAGCCATGCTAAATCACTTCAGTCGTGTCTAACTCTTTGCCACCTCATGAACCATACCTCACAAGTCTCTTCTGTCCATAAGATTTCCCAGGCAACAACACTGGAGTGGGTTGCCATTACCTTCTCCAGAGGCTCTTCCCCACCTAGGGATTGAACTCAAGTCTCTTGTATCTCCTGAACTCCTGTGTGAGAGAGCAGGGGCTTTTTTGAAGCTGCATCTCCCTTTTGATAGACCTGAACCTACTAGGGAGAGCACAGCAAACTTCCACTCTCCCCATTTTTTTCTTGACTGCTATTATTTGTTATTTTGTTTATGTTTGTTGTTCATTTATGTCCCACTCTTTGTGACCCCATGAACTGTAGCACATCAGGCTTCCTTGATTTTCACTATCTCCTGGAGTTTGCTCAAACTCATGTCCATGGAATTGGTGATGCCATCCAGCCATCTCATTCTCTGTCATCCCCATCTCTTCTTGCCCTCAGTATTTCCTAGCATCAGAGTCTTTTCCAATGAGTTTGTTATTCACATCAGATAGCCCAATTATTGGATCTTCAGCTTCAGCATCAGTCCTTTCAGTGACTATGCAGGAATGATTTCCTTTAGGATTAATTGGTTTGACCTACTGCTGTCCAAGGGACTCTCAAGAGTCTTCTCCAACACCACAGTTCAAAGGCATCAGTTCTTCACCACTTAGCCTTCTTTATGGTCCAACATTCACATCCATACATGACTATTGGAAAAACCATAGCTTTGACTACATAGGGACCCTTCATTAAATGATATCTCTGTTTTTTAATATGCTGTCTAGGTTTGTCATAGCTTTTCTTCCAAGGATCAAGTGTCTTTTAATTTTGTGACTGTAGTTACCATCCACAGTGATTTTGGAGTCCAAGAAAATAAAGTCTGTCAGTATTTCTATTTTACCCCCATCTGTTTTCCATGAAATGACAAGACTGGGTGCATTGATCTTAGTTTTTTGTAATGTTGACTTTTAAGCTAACTTTTTCACTCTTCTTTTTCATCCTCATCAAGAGCTTCTTTAGTATCTTTTTGCTCTCTGTCATTAGAGTGGTATCATCTCTATATCTGAGGTTGTTGATACTTCTCCTGGCAATCTTGATTCCAGCTTGTGAGTCTTTCAGCTTGGCATTTCAAAACATGATGTACTCTACCTACTAGTTAAATAAGCAGGGTTGGACAATATACAGCCTTGACATACTCCTTTCCCAGTTTTGAATCATACTGTTATTCCATGTCCTGTTCTAACTCCTAGTGTGAGACGGAGAAGGGGCTTTTTTGAAGCTGCATCTCCCTTTTGATAGACCTGAACCTACTAGGGAGAGCACAGCAAACTTCCACTCTCCCCATTTTTTTCTTGACTGCTATTATTTGTTATTTTGTTTATGTTTGTTGTTCATTTATGTCCCACTCTTTGTGACCCCATGAACTGTAGCACATCAGGCTTCCTTGATTTTCACTATCTCCTGGAGTTTGCTCAAACTCATGTCCATGGAATTGGTGATGCCATCCAGCCATCTCATTCTCTGTCATCCCCATCTCTTCTTGCCCTCAGTATTTCCTAGCATCAGAGTCTTTTCCAATGAGTTTGTTATTCACATCAGATAGCCCAATTATTGGATCTTCAGCTTCAGCATCAGTCCTTTCAGTGACTATGCAGGAATGATTTCCTTTAGGATTAATTGGTTTGACCTACTGCTGTCCAAGGGACTCTCAAGAGTCTTCTCCAACACCACAGTTCAAAGGCATCAGTTCTTCACCACTTAGCCTTCTTTATGGTCCAACATTCACATCCATACATGACTATTGGAAAAACCATAGCTTTGACTACATAGGGACCCTTCATTAAATGATATCTCTGTTTTTTAATATGCTGTCTAGGTTTGTCATAGCTTTTCTTCCAAGGATCAAGTGTCTTTTAATTTTGTGACTGTAGTTACCATCCACAGTGATTTTGGAGTCCAAGAAAATAAAGTCTGTCAGTATTTCTATTTTACCCCCATCTGTTTTCCATGAAATGACAAGACTGGGTGCATTGATCTTAGTTTTTTGTAATGTTGACTTTTAAGCTAACTTTTTCACTCTTCTTTTTCATCCTCATCAAGAGCTTCTTTAGTATCTTTTTGCTCTCTGTCATTAGAGTGGTATCATCTCTATATCTGAGGTTGTTGATACTTCTCCTGGCAATCTTGATTCCAGCTTGTGAGTCTTTCAGCTTGGCATTTCAAAACATGATGTACTCTACCTACTAGTTAAATAAGCAGGGTTGGACAATATACAGCCTTGACATACTCCTTTCCCAGTTTTGAATCATACTGTTATTCCATGTCCTGTTCTAACTGTTGCTTCTTGTCCTACCTACAGGTTTGTCAGGAGGCAGATAAGGTAGTATTGCTATCACCTTAACCATTTTCCACACTTTGGTGTGATTCATATAGTCAAAGGCTTTAGTGTAGTTAAGGAAGCAGAAGTAGGTGATGTTTTTGGAATTCTCTTGCTTTTTCTATGATCCATCAAATATTAGCAGTTTGATTTCTGATTCTTTTGGCTTTTCTTTTTATTTATTTATTTTTTTTCATTGAGGGACTGGAATTCTAGAGCCCCTACCCAAAGGGATTGAGGGAAATATCTTGGGTGTCCCCACAAAATTACATTTTTGTAAAGATTTTATTTACTTTTAACTTTTACAGAGTTTTGTTGTTTACAGATATGTGTGTTCCCAGATTAGTCATGTGTACCTCTGCCTTTTCTAAACCCAGCTTTACATCTGGTAGTTCTCTCTTCACATACTGTTGAATACTAGCTTGAAGGATTTCGAGCATTACCTCACTAGCATGTGAAAATTTTTATAGAACCTGGTTATAATATGGATTCTAAGTAAAGATTTTGTGATTTTTTGCTTTAATTTTGCTTCTTTTTTTTTAATTTTTTTTTTCAACATAGGTGTTGCCTAAACTATACAAAACCATTCTTGCCCTGTCACCCCTTGGGCCTTCCTAAGCTTGGGTAATTGTTGGTGTTTCATTTTTCCTTTCTGCCTTCCCCAAGCTCAGCTATACACAGTTAACTCCTTTAATCTTGTCTCAGCCAGTTAGTCCCATTTTCTTAATCATTTTTGTTCCTCCTCTCACTGTTCCCTTGAAAATTGCTTTATCTCATGGTCAATTTATCACACAGCCATTTAATTTTTACCAGGCACATAAACCCCTTGGTGGAAATAGCACTGAGAAGCATATTTGCACTCCCTGAAGCTCCTGGTTTTCTGAGTGTATTGCTCATTCTTGTCTTACGGATTGCATTGTCTGTGATCTCAGAAAGTTGAGTGCAAAGAGCAGGATGTGTGTCTGCCAATGACACTGCCATCTTGACGGTCCAATCTGAGGGGAACTGATGTAGAGAGTAGAGTTGTTATAAAACCTGGATGGACCTTTAGGAGACCCACCTAATAGCTGTGAGACTGACTCAACCTTTCTGAGACGCAGGATCTTCTCTATTAGATGGTGGCTAAGCATGTAGTTGCAGCATTAGACTGGCAGAGTGTCATTTTCCATTCTGTTCTGCTGTGATGTGCTATCACCTTAACCATTTTCCACACTTTGGTGTGATTCATATAGTCAAAGGCTTTAGTGTAGTTAAGGAAGCAGAAGTAGGTGATGTTTTTGGAATTCTCTTGCTTTTTCTATGATCCATCAAATATTAGCAGTTTGATTTCTGATTCTTTTGGCTTTTCTTTTTATTTATTTTTTTTCATTGAGGGACTGGAATTCTAGAGCCCCTACCCAAAGGGATTGAGGGAAATATCTTGGGTGTCCCCACAAAATTACATTTTTGTAAAGATTTTATTTACTTTTAACTTTTACAGAGTTTTGTTGTTTACAGATATGTGTGTTCCCAGATTAGTCATGTGTACCTCTGCCTTTTCTAAACCCAGCTTTACATCTGGTAGTTCTCTCTTCACATACTGTTGAATACTAGCTTGAAGGATTTCGAGCATTACCTCACTAGCATGTGAAAATTTTTATAGAACCTGGTTATAATATGGATTCTAAGTAAAGATTTTGTGATTTTTTGCTTTAATTTTGCTTCTTTTTCTTTAAATTTATTTTTCAACATAGGTGTTGCCTAAACTATACAAAACCATTCTTGCCCTGTCACCCCTTGGGCCTTCCTAAGCTTGGGTAATTGTTGGTGTTTCATTTTTCCTTTCTGCCTTCCCCAAGCTCAGCTATACACAGTTAACTCCTTTAATCTTGTCTCAGCCAGTTAGTCCCATTTTCTTAATCATTTTTGTTCCTCCTCTCACTGTTCCCTTGAAAATTGCTTTATCTCATGGTCAATTTATCACACAGCCATTTAATTTTTACCAGGCACATAAACCCCTTGGTGGAAATAGCACTGAGAAGCATATTTGCACTCCCTGAAGCTCCTGGTTTTCTGAGTGTATTGCTCATTCTTGTCTTACGGATTGCATTGTCTGTGATCTCAGAAAGTTGAGTGCAAAGAGCAGGATGTGTGTCTGCCAATGACACTGCCATCTTGACGGTCCAATCTGAGGGGAACTGATGTAGAGAGTAGAGTTGTTATAAAACCTGGATGGACCTTTAGGAGACCCACCTAATAGCTGTGAGACTGACTCAACCTTTCTGAGACGCAGGATCTTCTCTATTAGATGGTGGCTAAGCATGTAGTTGCAGCATTAGACTGGCAGAGTGTCATTTTCCATTCTGTTCTGCTGTGATGTGACCTTATCTTATTGACTAACTGTTCTTTACCTTAGTTTTTTCCTTGTATATGAACTGAGAATAATCGCCATACTTCTGTGATAGGGCAGTTACTAAAGGTGGAGAGCAAAGTGTCTAAAAGAGAGCCTTACAGAAAATGAGGGCACAGTAAAAGTTGGCATTGTTTTCTGTAAAATTAGTGCAATAAACCTACTTTGCAAAGTCACTGTAGCTATTACATATCTATGACATGTAAATCACTAAGCTATTGCTAAATTTCTTAAAAGTTCACTAAGTGTTTATCTCTTAATCTTTTTCTTCCATTTATTTATTTTCATTCATCTTTATTCTTTGGCCTGTGTTGGCCTCCCATCACAGTGGCCTCTCTCCTTGCAGAATACCAGCTCTGGGTGCATGCGCTCCAGAGCGCTATCTTGGTAATTGAACACACTGGTCCAGCCACTCCATGGCACATGGAATCTTCCCAGGACAGGGATCAAACCGGTGCCCCTTGCAGATTCCAAGGCAGATTCTTTACCCATTGGACCACCATGGAAGCCCTATCTCTTAATCTTTTGCATTTACTTTCATGGATGTACAATATAGGGTATTCAAAAGAGATTTAAAAATCAGTAGGTGAGGCCCGTGGAGCCAGCAGGATGGGCAAGTGTCATGGTCTTCGTACTGCCAGGAAGCTCTGAAGCCACTGCTGAGACCAGAAGTGACATGAGCAGTACAAGAAAGCTCCCCTCGGCACAGCCCTGAAGGCCAACCCTTTTGGAGGCACGTCTTATGCCAAGGGAATTGTGCTCAAAAAAAGTAGGGGTTGAAGACAAACAGCCAGATTCTGCCATCTGGAAGTGTGTCAGGGTTCAGCTAATCAAGAATGGCAAAAGAGCAGGATGTGTGTCTGCCAATGACACTGCCATCTTGACGGTCCAATCTGAGGGAACTGATGTAGAGTAGAGTTGTTATAAAACCTGGATGGACCTTTAGGAGACCCACCTAATAGCTGTGAGACTGACTCAACCTTTCTGAGACGCAGGATCTTCTCTATTAGATGGTGGCTAAGCATGTAGTTGCAGCATTAGACTGGCAGAGTGTCATTTTCCATTCTGTTCTGCTGTGATGTGACCTTATCTTATTGACTAACTGTTCTTTACCTTAGTTTTTTCCTTGTATATGAACTGAGAATAATCGCCATACTTCTGTGATAGGGCAGTTACTAAAGGTGGAGAGCAAAGTGTCTAAAGAGAGCCTTACAGAAAATGAGGGCACAGTAAAAGTTGGCATTGTTTTCTGTAAAATTAGTGCAATAAACCTACTTTGCAAAGTCACTGTAGCTATTACATATCTATGACATGTAAATCACTAAGCTATTGCTAAATTTCTTAAAAGTTCACTAAGTGTTTATCTCTTAATCTTTTTCTTCCATTTATTTATTTTCATTCATCTTTATTCTTTGGCCTGTGTTGGCCTCCCATCACAGTGGCCTCTCTCCTTGCAGAATACCAGCTCTGGGTGCATGCGCTCCAGAGCGCTATCTTGGTAATTGAACACACTGGTCCAGCCACTCCATGGCACATGGAATCTTCCCAGGACAGGGATCAAACCGGTGCCCCTTGCAGATTCCAAGGCAGATTCTTTACCCATTGGACCACCATGGAAGCCCTATCTCTTAATCTTTTGCATTTACTTTCATGGATGTACAATATAGGGTATTCAAAAGAGATTTAAAAATCAGTAGGTGAGGCCCGTGGAGCCAGCAGGATGGGCAAGTGTCATGGTCTTCGTACTGCCAGGAAGCTCTGAAGCCACTGCTGAGACCAGAAGTGACATGAGCAGTACAAGAAAGCTCCCCTCGGCACAGCCCTGAAGGCCAACCCTTTTGGAGGCACGTCTTATGCCAAGGGAATTGTGCTCAAAAAAAGTAGGGGTTGAAGACAAACAGCCAGATTCTGCCATCTGGAAGTGTGTCAGGGTTCAGCTAATCAAGAATGGCAAAAAGATCACAGCCTTTGTACACAATGATGGTTGCTTAAATTTTATTGAGGAAAATGATGAAGTTCTGGTTGCTGGATTTGGTCGCAAAGGTCATGCTGTTGGTGACATTCCTGGAGTCCTCTTTAAGGTTGTCAAGGTAGCCAGTGTCTCTCTTTTGGCTTTGTACAAAGGCAAGAAGGAAAGACCAAGATCATAAGTTTTGATAATGAAAGCATGATAGTAATACACTTTCATATATGAAAAAAAAAAAAAAAATCAGTAGGTAAAGGGTGAAAGATACAATTCAGTCCATACTGTTTCTTGGAGGATGATTGCCTTTTGAGGTTTGAAGTAAGAAAGAAAATCACAAAGATTGACATGCTCAATTGCATGTAATTTTAAAATGTATGCACAATAAAAATATTATAACTGAAATAAAAAAGAAAACAACAGATTGAGAGAAATATTTCCCAAAATATGCCAAAGGAAATTGTTGTGAAGATTAAATGAGATTAAATGATATGATGTGCACAGAAATGCTTAGTCAACTGTAAAACATAATAAAAATGTTTATGTTGTTAAAAATTATGCTACAATTTACTGAGCAATTCTTACGCAGTGAATACTTAAATTAAAATAATCCCAATGCTAATGGAGGCCTCCCTCTACCTTAATATCTCTCTAAAGATGACTGAAGACTTTTTACTTTGGGCTGTGCTGCATGTGGGAATCTTAGTCCTGACCAAAGATTGGACCCATATCTCCTGCAATAGAAGTACGGTGTCCCAACCACTGGATTGCCAGGGAAGTCCTAACAAAAACCTAAATGGCAAGAAATCCATCTTTTACATCCTACCTTAGTGATATTCTAAGGGCCCTCTACTGTCCCATGTCAAGATCAGTTCTTCCCCTAAAATGAACTGACAGCATATATTTTGTGAGTTTAGGTTTTTTATTTTTTAACTCACTATGATCATTTTAGCAGGAAGTGAATATAAAAGACGCAAGAGGGAAGGAAAAGATTTCCCAGAGGAGGGCGTTCAAGCCTGTTCTGAGGAGGACTTGGAACTGTCCAGGTGGAGACTTGCTCAGGGGGAAGGCTGGGGGATTACAGGGCAAGAAGTAGCCTGAGGAGAGTCTCCAAGGCTTGAGAGTGGATGAGCCCAAGAACAGCCAGGATCAGCATTGAACATCTGTCTTCTTTGAAAGTGAAAAGCAGCTTGTGATGCTTGCTTATTGAAGCTGATGATCAGTGATGATAAGAGCAGGTTCCGAGTCCTTCCACACAATGAGTATCATGGCATGCTCAGGTCTGGGGATCAGGTGGGCCCTGTGTGGGCATTTTGTGAGTATAGGATCTTCAGGGACATTGTGGAATATCACAGTGTGACAAGGATGTCGACACTAAGCCTTTGCTGTATTTTGTTTTTTCCTGTTTCCTCCATCACTTTCCTTTTCTTTCTACTTCTCAGGAACAATTTTCTCCCTTGTCTTATGAAAATAGTTTCCTTTCTTTCATTGAAACCTTGAAGCCCACCTCAAGTGGGCTTATTATGGCAGATTTTGAACAAAGGGGGCCTTCTTCCTAAGGTAATTCCTACATTAGCCTCTAAGAGGATTAAATATTCTGTTTAATTATGTATATTATTTCAAATCCTCACAAAAGTCTCACCAAGTATGTCCATTCTTATATTTTTAAAAAAAGTTCAAAATATCCCAATGCTAATGGAGGCCTCCCTCTACCTTAATATCTCTCTAAAGATGACTGAAGACTTTTTACTTTGGGCTGTGCTGCATGTGGGAATCTTAGTCCTGACCAAAGATTGGACCCATATCTCCTGCAATAGAAGTACGGTGTCCCAACCACTGGATTGCCAGGGAAGTCCTAACAAAAACCTAAATGGCAAGAAATCCATCTTTTACATCCTACCTTAGTGATATTCTAAGGGCCCTCTACTGTCCCATGTCAAGATCAGTTCTTCCCCTAAAATGAACTGACAGCATATATTTTGTGAGTTTAGGTTTTTTTTTTTTTTTTTTTTTAACTCACTATGATCATTTTAGCAGGAAGTGAATATAAAAGACGCAAGAGGGAAGGAAAAGATTTCCCAGAGGAGGGCGTTCAAGCCTGTTCTGAGGAGGACTTGGAACTGTCCAGGTGGAGACTTGCTCAGGGGGAAGGCTGGGGGATTACAGGGCAAGAAGTAGCCTGAGGAGAGTCTCCAAGGCTTGAGAGTGGATGAGCCCAAGAACAGCCAGGATCAGCATTGAACATCTGTCTTCTTTGAAAGTGAAAAGCAGCTTGTGATGCTTGCTTATTGAAGCTGATGATCAGTGATGATAAGAGCAGGTTCCGAGTCCTTCCACACAATGAGTATCATGGCATGCTCAGGTCTGGGGATCAGGTGGGCCCTGTGTGGGCATTTTGTGAGTATAGGATCTTCAGGGACATTGTGGAATATCACAGTGTGACAAGGATGTCGACACTAAGCCTTTGCTGTATTTTGTTTTTTCCTGTTTCCTCCATCACTTTCCTTTTCTTTCTACTTCTCAGGAACAATTTTCTCCCTTGTCTTATGAAAATAGTTTCCTTTCTTTCATTGAAACCTTGAAGCCCACCTCAAGTGGGCTTATTATGGCAGATTTTGAACAAAGGGGGCCTTCTTCCTAAGGTAATTCCTACATTAGCCTCTAAGAGGATTAAATATTCTGTTTAATTATGTATATTATTTCAAATCCTCACAAAAGTCTCACCAAGTATGTCCATTCTTATATTTGTTGCTTGGAGAAATGGAAACAAAAAGAGACAATGTACCTCCTTGAAATTATCCATCAATAGGTAGCTAGCTATGTGGTCTTAATGATAATCAACATGGAAATATGTAAATATAGAGATGGTATTTCTACAAAAAGCATATATGTAAATAGACTATAGCAATATTTATAATCCAAATGATCAGCACTATCAATTTTCATAATAGGAAAGAGAAATCCTACCCTTTGCTTCTATCAGTACAAAACTGCTACTTGTCCTACAGATAACAGTAACAACAATAATAATAGGTAACATAAGTTAAGTGATTATCAGATTATCATTTACTGGGCACCCTTCTAAGTGCTTTATATGTATTAACTTATTTAGCCCTCACAATAATCCAACCAGATGAATGCTATTATTATCCCTATGGTGTATATAAGTATAAATAAATTCCATATCTTGTCTAGACACCAACCATACAGACGCCTGTATCCCAGTAAGTGCTCATAACCTCTATACTAACACAGAATGAAAATTTCACAATTGCAGTTGAATACCTTAAAAGAATCACACCCTAGTAAGACGTAATTTTGCATTCTTTAAAATTAGAATTACTTTTTAAACAGCACCAAGTAATAGTGTCATTATAATAAAACTATGTATACACATGTGGCAAGTGGTCATGGAAATTTGACGTTTTTGAGAGACAATAAGATGATTTATAATTCCTGACTGAATAATCTATTTCTGGGTAGTTCATTATAAAAAGTTGGGGAAATATAGGGATTCCCTGGTGGTACAGTGGGTAAGGACACCTTCTTGTAGTGCAAGGGTTGCCAGTTTGATCCCTGGCCTGGGAAGGTCCCACATACCATGGAGCAGCTGGACCGAGGTGTCCAACTACCGAGCTGGAGCTCTGGAGCACATGCGCCCAGAGCAGTGCTCTGCAGTGAGAGAGGCCACTATGATGGGAGGCCCACACAGGCCAAAGAAAGAAAAAGATAAGTGAATGAAAGATCAATAGAAGTGGCCAAAAAAAAAAAAAAAAATGGGGGAAATATAGATTATTCCTTCATTTGTGCAGCATTTCTCTGCCTTTTCATTATTAATATTTTAACTTACTGTATTTGAAGTCTCCTTTTCCCAGGCTTTGAGGTTGAATCCTTTCTTCCTTTTGGTTTCTGTCCTCTTAAGGTTGTTCCAGTGGTTTGTGTAAGCTTCTTGTAGGATGTGGGAGGAGGTGAGATTTTATTTTTTACTTTTTAAAATTGGGCAGGTATGGGCTTCCCCTGGAGGCACAGTGGGTAAGAACACCGCCTTGCAGTGCAAGGGGCGCCGCTTCGATCCCTGGCCTGGGAAGATCCCACGTGCTGTGGAGCAGCTGGACCGACGTGTCCAATTACCGAGCCGGAGCGCTGGAGCTCTGGAGCGCATGTGCCCCGAGCCGGCGCTCAGCAACGACAGACGCCACCGCGATGGGAGACCCACAGGAGCCAAAGAACAAAGATGGATGAAAATAGAGAAATGAAAGACCAATAGAAGTGGCCCACCCACTCCCCTCCCTCCCCAACATGACCCCCGCCCAAAATAAATAAATAAATAAATCTTTAAAAAAAAAAAAAATTGGGCAGATATTTTAAAAAAAGAGGTATATTGGGTTGGTCAAAAAGTGTGTTTGGGTTTTTCATAATAGCTAGTGGAAAAACCCAAATGAACTCTTTGGCCAACCCATTGAATCGTATCACTCATTATACCTTAACTGTCTCATTGTGTAAATAAATTATGATGCATCAATTCAGTGGAATATAATGCAGTCATTAAAGTTTCAATTATAGACTATGTATTTGCCTATGAGGTAACAAAACTCAAGTAATAAATGAACACAGTATATTACTATTAAATAAGAAACATGCTTATGAACAAAGATTTAATCAATAGGAAGTATCTGAAGTTAAATGGCTGGAAGATGAGTGATTTTTTAACAGTTCTACTTTTAGATTTCTTTTGTGTTACAGTATTTGCACACTGGAATACTAGTGGTAGACAAATTGGAATGTTGTGTGTGTTATTCATAGCCACTCTTGGAAAGGGATCTAGTCTTAGATAGTGACCTGACATGAACCTTTCACTCAGCCTAAGTCCTAAAAATTCTACAAACCATGTAAGTTTTCATCCAGTCTTGCTTACCTGGTATCCTCAGGCATTCCCTCCCAAAGAGTCTTTTTCTGCCAGGAGTTGTCAAGGGGAACTGGACATGCCCAGCCTCTAATTTCCTCCTGAATTCTTACTCTTCTGTGTCACTATTAAGATGAAATGTATCCTACTATTCAAATGTAATGGAGTTGGGGAAAAATTTAGAACCCCTGGGTGGTTGGTGTTTTTAGTCGCTAAGTCACATGCAAGGGCCCGCCGGGGAAATCCCCCTGATCCCTGGCCTGGGAAGATCCCACGTGCCACGGAGCGGCTGGACCGATGTGTCCAATTACCGAGCCGGAGCTCTGGAGCGCATGTGCCCCGAGCCGGCGCTCTGCAACGACAGACGCCACCGCGATGGGAGACCCACAGGAGCCAAAGAACAAAGATGGATGAAAATAGAGAAATGAAAGACCAATAGAAGTGGCCCACCCACTCCCCTCCCTCCCCAAACCGACCCCCGCCCAAAAAAAATAAAAAAATAAATCTTTAAAAAAAAAAAAAAAATGGACAGATATTTTAAAAAAAGAGGTATATTGGGTTGGTCAAAAAGTGTGTTTGGGTTTTTCATAATAGCTAGTGGAAAAACCCAAATGAACTCTTTGGCCAACCCATTGAATCGTATCACTCATTATACCTTAACTGTCTCATTGTGTAAATAAATTATGATGCATCAATTCAGTGGAATATAATGCAGTCATTAAAGTTTCAATTATAGACTATGTATTTGCCTATGAGGTAACAAAACTCAAGTAATAAATGAACACAGTATATTACTATTAAATAAGAAACATGCTTATGAACAAAGATTTAATCAATAGGAAGTATCTGAAGTTAAATGGCTGGAAGATGAGTGATTTTTTAACAGTTCTACTTTTAGATTTCTTTTGTGTTACAGTATTTGCACACTGGAATACTAGTGGTAGACAAATTGGAATGTTGTGTGTGTTATTCATAGCCACTCTTGGAAAGGGATCTAGTCTTAGATAGTGACCTGACATGAACCTTTCACTCAGCCTAAGTCCTAAAAATTCTACAAACCATGTAAGTTTTCATCCAGTCTTGCTTACCTGGTATCCCTCAGGCATTCCCTCCCAAAGAGTCTTTTTCTGCCAGGAGTTGTCAAGGGGAACTGGACATGCCCAGCCTCTAATTTCCTCCTGAATTCTTACTCTTCTGTGTCACTATTAAGATGAAATGTATCCTACTATTCAAATGTAATGGAGTTGGGGAAAAATTTAGAACCCCTGGGTGGTTGGTGTTTTTAGTCGCTAAGTCACATGCAAGTCTTTTGTCACCCCATGGACTGTAACTTGCCAGGCTCCTCTGTTCATGGGATTTCCCAGGAAAGAATACTAGAGTGGGTAACCATTTCTTTCTCCAGGGAAATTCCCATCGCAGGGGTCAGATCTTGTCTCCCACATTGTCAGGTGGATTCTTTACCATGGAGCCACCAGGAAAGCCCAGAACCCCTGCAGAAATAATTAAATGCTCTTACTAAGAAAAGTTTTTGTCCAAACCATCATCACCCTCTTTAACACCTAAATTTTCTTCTTTCCGTAGTTGATTTTCTTATGTGAGCATTATCTTCTCACATTGGTTGGGAGCTCCTTATAAGGCAGATAGGACCAATATTTATTCATTTTGGTGTCACCAAGTCACAGTGATTTGCCTAAACTGTCCCTCTAATCTGGATGCATTTTTGTTTTCATCTCATCTCTCAGGAAAACTATTCAGACTTGTTGTTAGTTGTGCTTAGGAGATCACCTCTTTGCAGAGTTTCTCAAAACTCTTTAGACAGAGAGAGGAGTTCCCACTTCTCACTCACAGAGACCCTCTAAACACCCTCTGCTGTAATATTTCTAAGAGTGAATGTTAAGTCCTGCCATGACAATATCCTTGTCATTATGGCTAGCTACACAAGCAGTACGTCCACTTGTAAAAAATATTGACTACAACTACATAAAGGAGAAAGGGAAAGCCTTTACACTTATCTCATCTCCTGATAATCATTTCAGTGAATATTAAATTCAATTATTCAATTGTATTCAGTTATTCACCATGTTGCAGTGAACATCGTCATATGTACATCTGTTTTTCTTTGTCTGTTTTTCTAAGACAAATGCCTAGAAATAAAATTTCTGTGTAACTCTACACATACATGTTGAATTTTGATGTATAACCACATTGCCCACCAGAAAGACTTTGCCAGTTGGAACTGCCATGAGACTGAAGTCTTTGATTTCCTATGCCCTTACCTGAACTAATTATCTCCATATTTTAAGTGCTTGTTTATTTCTCTGCTGTCCTACTAGACTGGTTTTATAGACACCAAAGGTGGATATTTATCATCTTTTGATATTCTATTAAGTTTTTTTTAATACATAGTCTTTTGGCACCCCATGGACTGTAACTTGCCAGGCTCCTCTGTTCATGGGATTTCCCAGGAAAGAATACTAGAGTGGGTAACCATTTCTTTCTCCAGGGAAATTCCCATCGCAGGGGTCAGATCTTGTCTCCCACATTGTCAGGTGGATTCTTTACCATGGAGCCACCAGGAAAGCCCAGAACCCCTGCAGAAATAATTAAATGCTCTTACTAAGAAAAGTTTTTGTCCAAACCATCATCACCCTCTTTAACACCTAAATTTTCTTCTTTCCGTAGTTGATTTTCTTATGTGAGCATTATCTTCTCACATTGGTTGGGAGCTCCTTATAAGGCAGATAGGACCAATATTTATTCATTTTGGTGTCACCAAGTCACAGTGATTTGCCTAAACTGTCCCTCTAATCTGGATGCATTTTTGTTTTCATCTCATCTCTCAGGAAAACTATTCAGACTTGTTGTTAGTTGTGCTTAGGAGATCACCTCTTTGCAGAGTTTCTCAAAACTCTTTAGACAGAGAGAGGAGTTCCCACTTCTCACTCACAGAGACCCTCTAAACACCCTCTGCTGTAATATTTCTAAGAGTGAATGTTAAGTCCTGCCATGACAATATCCTTGTCATTATGGCTAGCTACACAAGCAGTACGTCCACTTGTAAAAAATATTGACTACAACTACATAAAGGAGAAAGGGAAAGCCTTTACACTTATCTCATCTCCTGATAATCATTTCAGTGAATATTAAATTCAATTATTCAATTGTATTCAGTTATTCACCATGTTGCAGTGAACATCGTCATATGTACATCTGTTTTTCTTTGTCTGTTTTTCTAAGACAAATGCCTAGAAATAAAATTTCTGTGTAACTCTACACATACATGTTGAATTTTGATGTATAACCACATTGCCCACCAGAAAGACTTTGCCAGTTGGAACTGCCATGAGACTGAAGTCTTTGATTTCCTATGCCCTTACCTGAACTAATTATCTCCATATTTTAAGTGCTTGTTTATTTCTCTGCTGTCCTACTAGACTGGTTTTATAGACACCAAAGGTGGATATTTATCATCTTTTGATATTCTATTAAGTTTTTTTTAATACATATGAACACTTTGCTCATGGAAAGCATTTTCTCTCTAAAATAAATGTGAAAACCTGTAAGTGTTAAATCATAAAGCAGGTTATATATACTCTGCCATGTATTTGAGATAAGGTCTGAAAGGACATTGGACTGAGAGAGATGGCAGATTGAATTCTGGCTCTGTCTCCTTGTCATGATATCCCAAGGCAGGGAGCCTAGACTATATGTGCCACTCTTTTCTTCAGTAAAATGAGCACAATAGTTTCTCTAAAATGATTGTAACAGCATTAATGTGAAGAAGAATTTTAAAATGCTATAAATCTTGCTCCTCTCAATAAGATTTGCAAAAGAACAGCAATCATATCACTGAGAACTGATTATACATGTAGACTCTCAGGTTATCTCCAGACCTACTGAATCACAATCCCCATTTTAACAAGTTCTCCAAGTGATTCTTACGCAGAGAGGCACAGAGAGAAAACGTTAAGCACAGAACCAGACAGCAGACACCGGACATCAAGCTATAACAGCAACTTATTAACAGATAGTCAATAAAATAAATGATGACAGTGAGGACGATGATGCTGATATGATGTATGTCAAATACTGAGCATTTTATAAAACATAGTCACTCTAATTTGTATTAGCCATTCATATTTGGCTTTAAAATAATAACCTGGGCTTATGTAAAATGCTGTCATGTCTTCAGTGTATGCAAAAGCCCTATTTTGGGGTGTTAAGCGACGTGCTTTACAGCTGAATGAATGTGATTTACACTTGGTGATTCATTTGGGAGGCAGTGGAGCATGGTCTTGGGAGGCGGGCAAGGCTGGATTAGAATCCCAGCTCTTCTCCTCATGAGCTACAGGTTCTGAGCAAAGAATTTATGCCCTTGAGCTCTACTCTCTGAGGCTGTGTATACTGAGACTTCTAATTCTTTACCTGTATGTATGACTAAGTACAGCACAGCACAACACTCTGAACACTATTTGGCACTTTTCAGGGGTCAGGGATAATATCTACTGGTTGTCATTGTATGAAAAGTGCTCAGCAGTGTTCTAAATACCTTCTGTAGTGACTTCATTTTCTCCTTGTAAAAACCTATGTGCCAAATATTGTTATCATCCCCATTTTATGGAAGAGTAGGATGTCTCAGAGTTCGGTTAAATCACTCGTACAGCCTGCAAATGGTATAGCTGATGATGTAATCCCAGGAAGTGATGTCACAGCCCAGTTCATCTTTTTCTTATTTCTTCTCTTTCTTACCTCCTTCCCCCACACCCAACAATGCTACCTTCAGAAAGTGAAGCCTGGGATAAGTTTTAGAAGATAAATAGGAGTCTGCCAGGTGTCAATTCTTATGGAACATTCTCCAAGTAATTTTTCTTTTTTCTCTCATATTTTTCGCCTTTCTGTTTTTCTCCTCTCTTCTTCTCTCTGGAATTCATTTTTTGATCAGCTGATGATACCTGAGCTCAGAGCTCAGTAATACTGGCAGATACCAAAGACTGTTGATTTTAGGGATTTTGTTCTTGTTGTTGTTGTTCTCCTACTCACTGTCTTGTGTTTGACAGAATTTCTAACAGTTTTAAATTTCTTTAAATAATAATTAATACACTGATGTTAAGTGTCAGACACTTTTGTAAGTAATTTACCAGTACTAACTCAGTCAATTCTCATAACAGCTCAATGATATCAGTACTATAGTTGTCCCCAATATACAGATAAAGAAATTGAGGCCAGAGAATGTGTGTCATTTGCTCAAGGCTATACAGTTGGTTAAGCAAAGATTCAAATCCAGGCAACTTTGCTATAGAATCCATGCTCTTAACTGTTACACCTATCACTTTCCTCTTAACCCTCAAGATCATATTGAGAGATTAGTAGGAAGGAGCTAGAATGACAACTTCACTGATGAATACAGTCTCAGAGTGGTATATGATTTGTCTGAGGTCACACAGATGACTAATTGAAGAGTTGGGACTAAAATCCAAGTCTCCTAACTCCAGGTTCACTAAAGCAGAAAAGGTCACTCAGAATATACAGCTGTAGAGAAAGCCACAAAGGAGTTTATGGGAACTGAGGCCTGGAGCATTCCCAAAGGGAAGGAACCTCTGAGCTTCTTCTTGGGTTTAGTTTGTCAGTCATGACTGAACCAATATTCATTCTCCTTCCCAGCAAGTCCATCCTGCCATCATCCCTTGACAGCATGAATCCTGTTTGCCTCTGAATTTGCAATGCAAAATTATGTGATTTTGGTTTTGTTTTTCCTATTCAGTGTCTTTGTTGCCTTCCCTTCCCTTTTTGGGGCTTCCCAGGTGGTGCTTGTGTAAAACAAACAAACAAACCAACCCACCTGCCAATGAAGGAGACCTAAGAGATGGCTTCAACCCAACCCCTGGGTTGCCATAGCATCTCAGTGAGTGAGATACAACCAAAGCACCTTAGCATGTGTGGACCTTACCCCTTTACCCCTGTCCCCTTTTCTGTGTTAAAAGAAAAAGAAATCCTCCAATGAATCCACCATGCTGTTCTCTGTGGTGTGCTAGTAACATGTCATTTCCATTTTCTAATTATTCACTAAACTCTTTCCTCCCTTCTTTTTAAAACCTGACTCTCTCTTCCCATTTTCCAGATCATGTAGCTTATAAACACTTTCCATTTATCTTTGATTCTGGGCTCTAATTTGTTCCCAAAGTGCCAGCTGTCAGCATTCTGAGATCCATTATTTTGATTTAAAATATTAGATCCTGCCTTTCTCTCCTAGTAAAAAGTAAATGGGTGTTTGTTTAGAATTACTAGAAAAAAAAGTGATTTTTAAAATGCAGAAAGCATGATTTCCATTTAATCTGACTTCTAGTGTAAAATAAACCAGAAGACCAGAAGGATGATATCTTTTTTTTTTTTTTTTTTTTTCTGGAAAAGGGAAAAAAGCCTGAGGTTCAAAGAAATTAAACCAAAAAAACTGAATGAGTGGCTATAAGAAGGGAGCTGCATTCTCCTAGACCCTAGTATTTCTTTTTCTGCATAACACAGGAAGAGAAACAGGTTAACTCTTGGCGTGAATCCTCATTTTTCTTAGTTTTGTGTAAACTCAGGCATACCACAGACCTTTTCTCAGTAGGGATGCCGATCAGTTAGAAAAAAGATGATTAAAGATTATGTTATACACACTTGAAAATAAACACAATACTGGAGAAAGTCAAAATCTGGAGTGCTTTGCTGTGTGGTTTAGTTTTATGCCATTCCCTTGACAGAGCATGAATCCTGAATATTCATTCTCCTTCCCAGCAAGTCCATCCTGCCATCATCCCTTGACAGCATGAATCCTGTTTGCCTCTGAATTTGCAATGCAAAATTATGTGATTTTGGTTTTGTTTTTCCTATTCAGTGTCTTTGTTGCCTTCCCTTCCCTTTTTGGGGCTTCCCAGGTGGTGCTTGTGTAAAACAAACAAACAAACCAACCCACCTGCCAATGAAGGAGACCTAAGAGAGATGGCTTCAACCCAACCCCTGGGTTGCCATAGCATCTCAGTGAGTGAGATACAACCAAAGCACCTTAGCATGTGTGGACCTTACCCCTTTACCCCTGTCCCCTTTTCTGTGTTAAAAGAAAAAGAAATCCTCCAATGAATCCACCATGCTGTTCTCTGTGGTGTGCTAGTAACATGTCATTTCCATTTTCTAATTATTCACTAAACTCTTTCCTCCCTTCTTTTTAAAACCTGACTCTCTCTTCCCATTTTCCAGATCATGTAGCTTATAAACACTTTCCATTTATCTTTGATTCTGGGCTCTAATTTGTTCCCAAAGTGCCAGCTGTCAGCATTCTGAGATCCATTATTTTGATTTAAAATATTAGATCCTGCCTTTCTCTCCTAGTAAAAAGTAAATGGGTGTTTGTTTAGAATTACTAGAAAAAAAAGTGATTTTTAAAATGCAGAAAGCATGATTTCCATTTAATCTGACTTCTAGTGTAAAATAAACCAGAAGACCAGAAGGATGATATCTTTTTTTTTTTTTTTTTTTTTGGAAAATGGAAAAAAGCCTGAGGTTCAAAGAAATTAAACCAAAAAAACTGAATGAGTGGCTATAAGAAGGGAGCTGCATTCTCCTAGACCCTAGTATTTCTTTTTCTGCATAACACAGGAAGAGAAAACAGGTTAACTCTTGGGGTGAATCCTCATTTTTCTTAGTTTTGTGTAAACTCAGGCATACCACAGACCTTTTCTCAGTAGGGATGCCGATCAGTTAGAAAAAAGATGATTAAAGATTATGTTATACACACTTGAAAATAAACACAATACTGGAGAAAGTCAAAATCTGGAGTGCTTCTGTGTGGTCAGATGCGTGCATAAGTGCTACGTTTCATAGAGAGAATGAAGGTGAGATTGCTCAGCTGACACTTGAACTTGTGAAGTTGAGGCTCATCAGCCAGTCTGGGTGAGAGTGGTAGACTCCACGGTGTCCACGTTTTACAAATGATATGCTCCCTTCTTTTGAGAAGATGGAACTTATTCACTAGTTCATTAGGAGATTTCATTAGGCACTACCAAGTCGCTTCTTTAAAATTTGCCATAGCATGATTCTATCAAGTTCCAGAGGTAGTTTTGTGGTCTAAATAATACTACATAAAGCAGTTAACATATTGCTTTGTGTCCCCTACATGCTCAGTAAGATGTAATAAGAGTAAATTAGGCAAAATGAGGACCACAGATTATATAAGACACAGTGCTTGAAGAGAGCCCTGTGTCGAGCCCTGGAGAATCAGACAATGGGCTTGTGTGGTGAGAAGCATAAGTGAGGAGACCCTCAGCTGAGTCCTTCCCTCTATCTGAGTCTCAGACTCCACATACTGAAACTGAGGTGCTGGATTAGAGCAGTCCTAGGGTTCTAGACATCTAGTTGGGGATGGTGCACAGTATACAGTAGGCACTTCTGAAGGCATCCGTGGCATGGGACAGTGTGTCTACCTCTCTTTCCTCTTTAAGACAAAAGACAGAAACAGTAAGGATTCTATGAAGACATAGTTTTTCATCCCCATGGAGATAATAATATACTAAAAGGCTTTACTATTGCAAAGAAGCAGATAACAAGACAATTAGGACCATTAAAAATTGAACACACATCAAGCCCAGATGAATTACATGGTTTCATTCTGAGGCCGATGGCAAGAGGATGAGAAAACCCTTGGCAGAAATTTCTGGAAGGTCAAAAGACCCCAAACACAGACACTAATGCTCTCTGAAGTCCAAAGCCAGAAGCAGGCCCTTGCACTAAGTCACTGTGGTGCCAGAGGGTTACACCCTTCAACTGGGTCTTCTCTGTGCCCCGGAAGGCCTCCATCCCCTCATTATGCCATCTGGGATCTTCATTATACCAACCCAGGGATTGAACCTAGGTCTCCTGCATTGCAGGCAAATTCTCTACCATCTGAGCCACCAGGATAGCCCCTCATTATGCCACCAGTAATACTGTTTCTTGTATAACTGCCTTGTCCCCATTTAGAATATCAGCCTCTCTAGAGTAAAGCTTTATTTATTTATTTTTCAAGTCAAGCATGGGAACTGGCACAGAGCAGACACTCAGCAAGTTTGTGGAGTGAATAAATACCTGAAAGAAGTGGGCGATACAAGCTTTGTCTCAGCCCCATAGAAGCTCCCTCAAAGATTTATATGTTTGCAGGAAGAATATCTGTAACAGCTTTTTTATAAATTAAACATCTTGAAGCGTCTTCATTTCTGAAAGAAAATGACCAACTCCTAAGGGGTCTTGTAGTGTGACCTTTGGAAAGAAATTTGAGAAGAAAAGGCATATGACCAAAAAAAGGCTATCTATGTTGTTAGCTTCTCTTATAGTTCAGCTGGTAAAGAAGGCTAGAGCCACCAGTATGATTCTTGGGTCAGGAAGATCTCCTGGAGAAGGATAGGCTACCCACTCTAATATTCTTGCCTGGAGAATTCCATGGCTCATCCATGGGTTGCCAAGAGTCGAACATAACTGAATGACTTTCATTTTCATTTTTGTGATGTGTATATGGTCATTCTTAATGACTTCATTTTCAAGTACATTCAAAATGTGACTATATGGATGACAAACATTATGACTGTTTTCCCTGTATATCTTGATTTATAGAAGAGGTAAAATTCAGAAAGGTGAATTTGATAAGTCAAAACCACAGAGCACAGTGGACAGATTGGGGCTTTACCCACATTGTGTCTAAGTTCAAATCCTCTTCTCTGTCCATTATGCCCAATGCCCCCAACTTTATAAGTCACTGTATTTTTATGTCCCTAACAGACCAGTATTAAAATCATATGAGATAAGACTTATGATCATAATCCTACTTTATTTGTTGTGCATATCTAATGATGGTGAGAATTAGGGTGCTGCCCTATGGGCATGGCTTGCCAAAGCCAGAAGCAGGCCCTTGCACTAAGTCACTGTGGTGCCAGAGGGTTACACCCTTCAACTGGGTCTTCTCTGTGCCCCGGAAGGCCTCCATCCCCTCATTATGCCATCTGGGATCTTCATTATACCAACCCAGGGATTGAACCTAGGTCTCCTGCATTGCAGGCAAATTCTCTACCATCTGAGCCACCAGGATAGCCCCTCATTATGCCACCAGTAATACTGTTTCTTGTATAACTGCCTTGTCCCCATTTAGAATATCAGCCTCTCTAGAGTAAAGCTTTATTTATTTATTTTTCAAGTCAAGCATGGGAACTGGCACAGAGCAGACACTCAGCAAGTTTGTGGAGTGAATAAATACCTGAAAGAAGTGGGCGATACAAGCTTTGTCTCAGCCCCATAGAAGCTCCCTCAAAGATTTATATGTTTGCAGGAAGAATATCTGTAACAGCTTTTTTATAAATTAAACATCTTGAAGCGTCTTCATTTCTGAAAGAAAATGACCAACTCCTAAGGGGTCTTGTAGTGTGACCTTTGGAAAGAAATTTGAGAAGAAAAGGCATATGACCAAAAAAAGGCTATCTATGTTGTTAGCTTCTCTTATAGTTCAGCTGGTAAAGAAGGCTAGAGCCACCAGTATGATTCTTGGGTCAGGAAGATCTCCTGGAGAAGGGAAAGGCTACCCACTCTAATATTCTTGCCTGGAGAATTCCATGGCTCATCCATGGGTTGCCAAGAGTCGAACATAACTGAATGACTTTCATTTTCATTTTTGTGATGTGTATATGGTCATTCTTAATGACTTCATTTTCAAGTACATTCAAAATGTGACTATATGGATGACAAACATTATGACTGTTTTCCCTGTATATCTTGATTTATAGAAGAGGTAAAATTCAGAAAGGTGAATTTGATAAGTCAAAACCACAGAGCACAGTGGACAGATTGGGGCTTTACCCACATTGTGTCTAAGTTCAAATCCTCTTCTCTGTCCATTATGCCCAATGCCCCCAACTTTATAAGTCACTGTATTTTTATGTCCCTAACAGACCAGTATTAAAATCATATGAGATAAGACTTATGATCATAATCCTACTTTATTTGTTGTGCATATCTAATGATGGTGAGAATTAGGGTGCTGCCCTATGGGCATGGCTTGCCAACTATTTTTTTACTTTTTAAAAAATTGTTATTCATTTAAAAAAAAATTTTGGCTGTGCTCAGTCTTAATTGCTATATGGGGGCTTTCTCTAGTTGAGGTTTGTGGGATTCTCATTGCAACAGCTTCTTGTGATTCACGGGCTCAAGGCACACAGCCTTCAGTAGTTATGGTGCATGACCTTGACTGTCACACAGCACGTGGAATTGTAGCCAACTAGGGATTGAACCTGTGTCCTCTGAATTCACAGGCAGATTTTTAACCACTGCACAACTATGGAAGTCAGTGTGTCAATTCTTAATTGGGATCTCTCTTCTGGAAGTCTGACCAGTATCTCTCAGACCAGCTCCCTTCTTCAGGGAAGATATTCACATGGAACTCTAACAGTGAAGAGGAGAGATGCATTACTGTTCGTATTAAATAATAGGGAAACTGAGATTTGGAAGATATGTGATACTAGTGGTAAAGAATCTGCCTGGCACGGATGGGCGCGGTGCCGGCTCGTGCTGTCTGGCTGGCGGCGGCGCGGGCTAGCCTGAGCGGTGCGAGGCCGGAGTCGCGCGTCCGCAGCGCCCTCGTCTCGCCCCCTCGCCAGCCACCCCTGCCCTCCGGAGGGCCGTCCCGCGGAGGGCTCTCGCGCCGCCCGGCGGGGGGACCCGGCGAGCTGCTGAGGCGGGGGCCGGAGGGAGGCAGGAGGGAGGGAGCGCGCGGGCGGCGGCCCCTCCCCCTCCCGCCGCCGCGGAGAGCGCAGGGAGCAGCCGGGGGCTCGGCGGCGGCGGCGTCTGGCCCGGCTCCTCCTTCCCCGCCGCCTCCTCCTCCTTCGCCTCCTCGCTCCCTCCATCTGCCGCGGTTATGGCCCGTCGCTGGAGCACAAAAGAGGCTCCGCGGAGGAGGTCTGCGCTGGTCTGGCTTTTCCTCGCCGGGGTGTACGAATAAAAAGGTACTATACCGGAGCCGCCGGAACCCGCCCGCCGCGAGGAGCCGCCGGAACCCGCCCGCCGCGAGGAGCCGCCGGAACCCGCCCGCCGCGAGGAGCCGCGGACGCCGCGAGGAGCCGCGGACGCCGCGAGGAGCCGCGGACGCCGCGAGGAGCCGCGGACGCCGCGAGGAGCCGCGGACGCCGCGAGGAGCGGATGCTAGTGTGTGAACTAGTATCACAGAACACCATAGCAAACCAGACATAGAGCCTACACTCCCTGACCAATCATCAAACCAAGGATCCTCGAAGCGGAAGCCCGGATTCCAAGACCCCACACTGATTATCAAAGAACATACAACACTACAGATTATTCACCTGTAAACAAGGTCTATCACCACCCAAGACACAAGCCACTGAACCCTTCTACAAGGACAAAAACCCAAAGGAAGGGAGAATTCAACCAAGAAGCCTGGTGGGAATAAGAACTCCATACACACAGACACACACAAAGAAACAAAATTAACCTAATAATGAAACGTCAGAGAAACACTGTACAAATGAAGGACCAAGCTAGAGAAACACCACTTCAAATGACAGAGGAGGAGATAGACAAGCTATCTGAAAGAGAATTCAGAAAAACTATACTAATGAGAATGCAAAACACCGAAAACAGAATATTAGAGGAAATTAGTGCATTGAGAAAAGACATGCAGGAAATGAAAAATAAGCAAATAGAGACCACCAACTCAATTGCTGAACTCAAAAATACTATAGAAGGTCTCAACAGTAGAGTATCAGAGGCTGAAGAACGGATAAGTGAGCTGGAAGACAGAATGGTGGAAATAAGTGCTGAAGAACAGAACAAAGCCCAAAGAATTAAAAGAACTGAGGATAGCCTCAGAGACCTATGGGACAATATTAAACGCACCAACATTAGAATTATAGGAGTTCCTTCCCGCCGCCTCCTCCTTCGCCCCCGCTCCCTCCATCTGCCGCGGTTATGGCCCGTCGCTGGAGCACAAGAGGCTCGCGGTGGAGGTCTGCGCTGGTCTGGCTTTTCCTCGCCGGGTGTACGAATAAAAGGTACTATACCGGAGCCGCCGGAACCCGCCCGCCGCGAGGAGCCGCCGGAACCCGCCCGCCGCGAGGAGCCGCCGGAACCCGCCCGCCGCGAGGAGCCGCGGACGCCGCGAGGAGCCGCGGACGCCGCGAGGAGCCGCGGACGCCGCGAGGAGCCGCGGACGCCGCGAGGAGCCGCGGACGCCGCGAGGAGCGGGGATGCACCTCTTGTTCCTCAGATGCTAGTGTGTGAACTAGTATCACAGAACACCATAGCAAACCAGACATAGAGCCTACACTCCCTGACCAATCATCAAACCAAGGATCCTCGAAGCGGAAGCCCGGATTCCAAGACCCCACACTGATTATCAAAGAACATACAACACTACAGATTATTCACCTGTAAACAAGGTCTATCACCACCCAAGACACAAGCCACTGAACCCTTCTACAAGGACAAAAACCCAAAGGAAGGGAGAATTCAACCAAGAAGCCTGGTGGGAATAAGAACTCCATACACACAGACACACACAAAGAAACAAAAATTAACCTAATAATGAAACGTCAGAGAAACACTGTACAAATGAAGGACCAAGCTAGAGAAACACCACTTCAAATGACAGAGGAGGAGATAGACAAGCTATCTGAAAGAGAATTCAGAAAAACTATACTAATGAGAATGCAAAACACCGAAAACAGAATATTAGAGGAAATTAGTGCATTGAGAAAAGACATGCAGGAAATGAAAAATAAGCAAATAGAGACCACCAACTCAATTGCTGAACTCAAAAATACTATAGAAGGTCTCAACAGTAGAGTATCAGAGGCTGAAGAACGGATAAGTGAGCTGGAAGACAGAATGGTGGAAATAAGTGCTGAAGAACAGAACAAAGCCCAAAGAATTAAAAGAACTGAGGATAGCCTCAGAGACCTATGGGACAATATTAAACGCACCAACATTAGAATTATAGGAGTTCCAGAAGAAGAGAAGAAAGACTATGAAAAAATTCTTGAAGAGGTTATAGTTGAAAACTTCCCCAGCATGGGAAAGGAGATAGTCAGCCAAGTCCAGGAAGCCCAAAGAGTTCCATACAGGAAAAACCCCAGAAGAAACACACCAAGGCACATACTAATCAAACTAACGCAGACTAAATATAAAGACAGATTACTAAAAGCAGCTAGGAGCAAACAACAAATAACATATAAAGGAAACCCCATACGTTTAACTGCGGATCTCTCAACAGAAACCCTACAGGCCAGAAGAGAATGGCAAGATACATTTAAACGGCTAAAAGAGAATAACCTACAACCACGAATTCTCTACCCAGCAAGAATCTCATTCAAAATTGATGGTGAAGTCAAAAGCTTCACAGACAAGCAAAAACTAAAAGAATTCTGTACCACAAAACCAGCCCTACAACAAGTGTTAAAGGACCTGATATAGCCAATAAATACAAGAGTAGGAGAAGCCTTACAAATCAAACCCCAAATTTCTAAGAAGATGACAATAGGAACATTCATATCAATAATTACTTTGAACGTAAATGGACTAAATGCTCCAACCAAACGACACAGGCTGGCTGAATGGATCCAGAAGCAAGACCCATATATATGCTGTTTACAAGAGACCCACTTCAGACCTAGAGACACTCATAGACTGAAAGTGAAAGGCTGGAAAAGATATTTCATGCAAATGGAAATCAAAAGAAAGCTGGAGAAGCACCACTTCAAATGACAGAGGAGGAGATAGACAAACTATCTGAAAGAGAATTCAGAAAAACTATACTAATGAGAATGCAAAACACCGAAAACAGAATATTAGAGGAAATTAGTGCATTGAGAAAAGACATGCAGGAAATGAAAAATAAGCAAATAGAGACCACCAACTCAATTGCTGAACTCAAAAATACTATAGAAGGTCTCAACAGTAGAGTATCAGAGGCTGAAGAACGGATAAGTGAGCTGGAAGACAGAATGGTGGAAATAAGTGCTGAAGAACAGAACAAAGCCCAAAGAATTAAAAGAACTGAGGATAGCCTCAGAGACCTATGGGACAATATTAAACGCACCAACATTAGAATTATAGGAGTTCCAGAAGAAGAGAAGAAAGACTATGAAAAAATTCTTGAAGAGGTTATAGTTGAAAACTTCCCCAGCATGGGAAAGGAGATAGTCAGCCAAGTCCAGGAAGCCCAAAGAGTTCCATACAGGAAAAACCCCAGAAGAAACACACCAAGGCACATACTAATCAAACTAACGCAGACTAAATATAAAGACAGATTACTAAAAGCAGCTAGGAGCAAACAACAAATAACATATAAAGGAAACCCCATACGTTTAACTGCGGATCTCTCAACAGAAACCCTACAGGCCAGAAGAGAATGGCAAGATACATTTAAACGGCTAAAAGAGAATAACCTACAACCACGAATTCTCTACCCAGCAAGAATCTCATTCAAAATTGATGGTGAAGTCAAAAGCTTCACAGACAAGCAAAAACTAAAAGAATTCTGTACCACAAAACCAGCCCTACAACAAGTGTTAAAGGACCTGATATAGCCAATAAATACAAGAGTAGGAGAAGCCTTACAAATCAAACCCCAAATTTCTAAGAAGATGACAATAGGAACATTCATATCAATAATTACTTTGAACGTAAATGGACTAAATGCTCCAACCAAACGACACAGGCTGGCTGAATGGATCCAGAAGCAAGACCCATATATATGCTGTTTACAAGAGACCCACTTCAGACCTAGAGACACTCATAGACTGAAAGTGAAAGGCTGGAAAAAGATATTTCATGCAAATGGAAATCAAAAGAAAGCTGGAGTAGCAATCCTTATATCAGACAAAATAGACTTTAAAGTAAAGAAGATTCTAAGAGACAAGGCAGGTCACTACATCATGATTAAGGGATCTATCCAAGAGGAAGACATAACAGTCATGAATATCTACGCACCCAACACAGGGGCACCTTAATACATAAGACAGGTACTTTCAGACATAAAAGAAGAAATCAACAATAACACAATAATAGTAGGAGACTTTAACACTCCTCTCACACCAATGGACAGATCAACAAAACAGAAAATTAATAAAGAAACACAAGCCTTAAATGCCACACTGGAAAAGATGGACCTCATCGATATCTTTAGGACGTTCCATCCAAAAGCAGAAGAATACACTTTCTTCTCAAGCGCTCACGGAACATTCTCCAGGATAGACCACACCTTGGGCCACAAATCTAACCTCAGTCAGTTCAAGAAAACCGAAATTATATCAACCATCTTCTCGGACCACAATGCAATGAGACTGGAGATCAACTACCAGAAAAAAAACCCTAAAAACAGAAACACATGGAGATTAAACAATACATACCTAAAAAACCAACTGATCATTGAGGAAATCAAAGGAGCAATTAAACAATTCCTAGAAGATAATGACAATGAACACACGACAGTGCAAAACCTATGGGATACAGCAAAAGCAGTTCTAAGAGGGAAATTTATAGCAATACAATCCCACCTCAAGAAACTAGGAAAATATGAAGCAGATGACCTAACCCTCCGCTTAAAACAGTTGGAGAAAGAAGAACAAAAACATCCCAGAGCCAGCAGAAGAAGAGAAATCATAAAGATCAGAGCAGAAATAAATGAGAAAGAAACAAAAGAAACAATAGTAAAGATAAATAAAACAAAAAGCTGGTTCTTTGAAAAGGTAAACAAATTGACAAGCCACTGGCCAGACTCATTAAGAAAAAGAGAGAGAAGAACCAGATCAACAAAATCAAAAACGAAAAAGGAGAGATTACAACAGATAATGCAGAAATCCAAAGGATTCTAAGAGACTATTATGAGCAACTCTATAGCAACAAACTGGACAACTTGGAAGAAATGGACAGTTTCTTGGACAGGATTAATCTCCCAAGACTGAGCCAGGAAGAAACAGAAACTTTGAACAACCCAATCACAAGCTCAGAAATAAACTTTGTGATTAAAAATCTACCCAAAAATAAAAGCCCAGGACCAGATGGCTTCACAGCCGAATTCTACCAAACATTTAAAGAAGAGCTAATGCCTGTCCTTCTAAAACTCTTTCAAAAAATTGCACAGGAAGGAAAACTTCCAAACACATTCTACGAGGCCACCATCACCCTGATACCCAAACCAGGCAAAGACAACACAAAAAAGGAAAACTATAGGCCAATTTCACTGATGAACTTAGATGCCAAGATCCTCAACAAAATCCTAGCAAACAGAATTCAATGACATGTCAAAAAACTCATACATCACGATCAAGTTGGGTTCATCCCAGGCATGCAAGGCTTCTTCAACATCCGCAAATCAATCAATGTGATACACCATATCAACAAGTTGAAAGACAAAAATCACATGATCATCTCAATAGATGCAGAAAAAGCCTTCGACAAAGTACAACATCCATTTATGATCAAAACTCTTCAGAAAATGGGCATAGAAGGAACCTATCTCAACATAATAAAAGCCATCTGTGAGAAACCTACAGCGAACATTATTGTTAATGGTGAAAAACTGAAAGCATTCCCTCTAAGATCAGGAACAAGGCAGGGGTGCCCACTTTCACCACTGCTATTCAACATAGTCCTGGAAGTCCTAGCAACAGCAATAAGACAAGAGAAAGAAATCAAAGGAATCCAGATTGGAAAGGAAGAAGTCAAGCTCTCTCTTTTTGCAGACGACATGATATTATACATAGAAAATCCCAAAGACACGGTTACAAAGCTACTAGAGCTAATCAATGAATTCAGCAAAGTTGCAGGATACAAAGTCAACACACAGAATTCACTGGCATTCCTATACACAAACAATGAAAAATCAGAAAACGAAATCAAAGAGGCAATCCCCTTCACCATTGCAACCAAAAGAATCAAATATATAGGAATAAACCTACCCAAAGAAACAAAAGAATTGTACACAGAAAATTACAAGACACTCATGAGAGACATTAAAGAAGACTTAAACAGATGGAGAGATATTCCATGTTCCTGGATTGGAAGAATCAATATTGTGAAAATGACCATACTTCCAAATATCATCTACAGATTCAATGCAATACCTATTCAACTACCACTGACATTTTTCACAGAACTAGACCAAATAATAACACAGTTCATATGGAAACACAGAAGACCTCGAATAGCCAAAGCAATCCTGAGGAAGAAAAATGGAGTTGGAGGATCAGCCTCCCTAACTTCAGACTCTACTACAAAGCAACAGTTATCAAGACAGTATGGTACTGGCACAAAAACAGAACTATAGATCAATGGAACAAGATTGAGAACCCAGAGATCAACCCACGCACCTATGGGTACCTTATTTTTGATAAAGGAGGAGAAACTATAAAATGGGACAAAGACAGCCTCTTTAGCAAGTGGTGCTGGGAGAATTGGACAGCTACATGCAAAAAAATGAAATTGGAACATTCCCTGACGCCATACACTAAGATCAACTCAATAGATGCAGAAAAAGCCTTCGACAAAGTACAACATCCATTTATGATAAAAACTCTTCAGAAAATGGGCATAGAAGGAACCTATCTCAACATAATAAAAGCCATCTGTGAGAAACCTACAGCGAACATTATTGTTAATGGTGAAAAACTGAAAGCATTCCCTCTAAGATCAGGAACAAGGCAGGGGTGCCCACTTTCACCACTGCTATTCAACATAGTCCTGGAAGTCCTAGCAACAGCAATAAGACAAGAGAAAGAAATCAAAGGAATCCAGATTGGAAAGGAAGAAGTCAAGCTCTCTCTTTTTGCAGACGACATGATATTATACATAGAAAATCCCAAAGACACGGTTACAAAGCTACTAGAGCTAATCAATGAATTCAGCAAAGTTGCAGGATACAAAGTCAACACACAGAATTCACTGGCATTCCTATACACAAACAATGAAAAATCAGAAAACGAAATCAAAGAGGCAATCCCCTTCACCATTGCAACCAAAAGAATCAAATATATAGGAATAAACCTACCCAAAGAAACAAAAGAATTGTACACAGAAAATTACAAGACACTCATGAGAGACATTAAAGAAGACTTAAACAGATGGAGAGATATTCCATGTTCCTGGATTGGAAGAATCAATATTGTGAAAATGACCATACTTCCAAATATCATCTACAGATTCAATGCAATACCTATTCAACTACCACTGACATTTTTCACAGAACTAGACCAAATAATAACACAGTTCATATGGAAACACAGAAGACCTCGAATAGCCAAAGCAATCCTGAGGAAGAAAAATGGAGTTGGAGGGATCAGCCTCCCTAACTTCAGACTCTACTACAAAGCAACAGTTATCAAGACAGTATGGTACTGGCACAAAAACAGAACTATAGATCAATGGAACAAGATTGAGAACCCAGAGATCAACCCACGCACCTATGGGTACCTTATTTTTGATAAAGGAGGAGAAACTATAAAATGGGACAAAGACAGCCTCTTTAGCAAGTGGTGCTGGGAGAATTGGACAGCTACATGCAAAAAAATGAAATTGGAACATTCCCTGACGCCATACACTAAGATCAACTCAGAATGGATTAAAGACCTCAATGTAAGACCAGAAATCATCAAACTCTTAGAGGAGAATATAGGCAAAACCCTCAAGGACATCAATCAAAGCAAGATCTTCTCTGACCCACCAACTAAAATAGCAGAACTGAAAAGAAAAATGAACATATGGGACCTCATGAAACTTCAAAGCTTTTGTACAGCAAAAGAAATTACAAAAAAGTTCAACAGACACCCCACAGAGTGGGAGAAAATCATAGTGAATGAAACAACAGACAAAGAATTAATCTCCAAAATCTACAAGCAACTCAGACAACTCAGCACAGGGAAAATGAGCAGCCCAATCAAAAAATGGGAAAAAGAGCTAAAGAGACGCCTCTCCAAAGAGGACATACAAATGGTCCAAAAATACATGAAACGATGCTCAACCTCGCTTATTATCAGAGAAATGCAAATTAAAACCACAATGAGATACCACCTCACACCTGTCAGAATGGCCATCATCAACAAATCGACAGACAACAAATGCTGGAGAGGGTGTGGAGAAAAGGGAACCCTCTTGCATTGCTGGTGGGAATGTAAATTAATACAACCTCTATGGAAGACAATATGGAGATT
This sequence comes from Tragulus kanchil, assembly GCA_022376925.1. Taxonomy (NCBI): domain Eukaryota; kingdom Metazoa; phylum Chordata; class Mammalia; order Artiodactyla; family Tragulidae; genus Tragulus; species Tragulus kanchil. The sequence continues at coordinate 121,803,632 of JAIOJX010000006.1, forward strand.
CGTTAAAAAACTAAAAATAGAAGCACCCTATGACCCAGCAATTCCACTATTAGGCCTATATCCTGATGAAATCAAAACTGAAAGAGGCACCTGTACCCCAATGTTCATTGCAGCTCTCTATACAATAGCCAGAACATGGAAGCAACCTAGATGTCCATCGACAAATGAATGGATCCAGAAGCTCTGGTACATATATACAATGGAATACTACTCAGCTGTTAAAAGAAATGCAGAAGACTCAGTCCTAATGAGGTGGCTGGCTCTAGAACCTATCATAAAAAGTGAAGTAAGTCAAAAAGAGAAAGACAAGTATAGTATACTAACTCATATATATGGGATCTAGTAAGATGGTCATGATAACACACACAGTGAACTCATGAAAAAACAGAGAATAGACATAAAGACATTGTGGAGACCGAACAATGGGAGGGAGTAACATGGGAACCTATACTGTCATGTGTAGAAAAGATAGCTATTGTCATTGTGCTAGGGGAATAGGAGTACCTACAACCACTTGGAGCAATGGTCTGGAGGGATGGGGGGGGCGGAACCTGGGTGGGGGGAGGGTCAAGGGATATGCATCTGATTGATCTGGGAACATACATGTACAAAAATAAATTAATTAATTAAAAAAAAAAAGATACTATAGACAGCTACATAGGCACAGCATTGGTGGGAAAAAATCAGAATAAAATACTCCATAAAATCAAAAAAAAAAAAAAAAAAGAATCTGCCTGCCAGTGTGAAGGACATAGAGACATAGGTTCCAACCCTGGGTTGGGAAGATCCCCTGGAGGAGGCCATGGAAACCTGCTCCACTATTCTTGCCTGCGGAATTCAATGGACGGAGGAGCCTGGCAGGCCACAGTCCACAGGGTCGCAAAGGGTTGGACATGACTGAAGTGACAGCATGCACACCCCAACTGACCTGAAAACAGAAATGTCAGAAATTGACACCAGGATCTTTCTTGTCCAATATCATTTCCATTAGACCTCAGCCCCAAACCATCCTGCTACATTACATAAAGAGCTTAAGGAAAGTGAGGGAGGTCTGCTATGGAGATAGATTGTGTTGGAGCTCAATCCTGATGCTGACACTTAACGTGTTGTGTGACCTTGGATAAATGGCTTAATATCTCTGAGGCTCAGTTTCCTCTCCCATGTAATGAGGGAGCTAATACCTACCTCACTGGGTTGCTCTGAGAATTAAATGAATCTGTGGATTAATGCCCATGTCCTAATGAGGCCTAGATGTCCATCGACAAATGAATGGATCCAGAAGCTCTGGTACATATATACAATGGAATACTACTCAGCTGTTAAAAGAAATGCAGAAGACTCAGTCCTAATGAGGTGGCTGGCTCTAGAACCTATCATAAAAAGTGAAGTAAGTCAAAAAGAGAAAGACAAGTATAGTATACTAACTCATATATATGGGATCTAGTAAGATGGTCATGATAACACACACAGTGAACTCATGAAAAAACAGAGAATAGACATAAAGACATTGTGGAGACCGAACAATGGGAGGGAGTAACATGGGAACCTATACTGTCATGTGTAGAAAAGATAGCTATTGTCATTGTGCTAGGGGAATAGGAGTACCTACAACCACTTGGAGCAATGGTCTGGAGGGATGGGGGGGGAACCTGGGTGGGGGGAGGGTCAAGGGATATGCATCTGATTGATCTGGGAACATACATGTACAAAAATAAATTAATTAATTAAAAAAAAAAAGATACTATAGACAGCTACATAGGCACAGCATTGGTGGGAAAAAATCAGAATAAAATACTCCATAAAATCAAAAAAAAAAAAAAAAAAGAATCTGCCTGCCAGTGTGAAGGACATAGAGACATAGGTTCCAACCCTGGGTTGGGAAGATCCCCTGGAGGAGGCCATGGAAACCTGCTCCACTATTCTTGCCTGCGGAATTCAATGGACGGAGGAGCCTGGCAGGCCACAGTCCACAGGGTCGCAAAGGGTTGGACATGACTGAAGTGACAGCATGCACACCCCAACTGACCTGAAAACAGAAATGTCAGAAATTGACACCAGGATCTTTCTTGTCCAATATCATTTCCATTAGACCTCAGCCCCAAACCATCCTGCTACATTACATAAAGAGCTTAAGGAAAGTGAGGGAGGTCTGCTATGGAGATAGATTGTGTTGGAGCTCAATCCTGATGCTGACACTTAACGTGTTGTGTGACCTTGGATAAATGGCTTAATATCTCTGAGGCTCAGTTTCCTCTCCCATGTAATGAGGGAGCTAATACCTACCTCACTGGGTTGCTCTGAGAATTAAATGAATCTGTGGATTAATTAGCTTATTCTCTGCCTTGTACCAGAAAGGATTCAAGGTGGCTTACAAGGACACAGTAATACAGTTTAAGAATGTGGGAGAAAATAATCAAGAACAAGACACGCAGAGTGGGGAGTCAGTTCAGCTCCATGGCAAAGGACAAGGGTGCCATTTTGCTTAAAGCTTTCCAGTAGCCAGCCCCAAAAGGGAAGCTCTGGCAGCTATTTTCTGTGCCATGTTCACAAGGTTATAATAAATCAAGGGAAGCACAGCTAAGTTTATGATAGAAGATATATTTCATATTTGTATATTTAGGATATAAGATGTACTTATGCATATATTCCAGATTCGAGGCACTATAATAGGCAGTGGGGATCAGTACTGAAAAGGCAGACATGACTCTTGTCCTCAGGAAGGTGAAAGTCTTCATGACTTTGTGATGTCAACATATGTCACTTCCATGGTCTCATCTTTATCCAAAAAAAAAAATGTGAAGAATAAATGAGTTACATAAAATTCCACATGTCGAGTTCTGATTCAAGTGTCTGGCACACACTGTTTAATATTCTGTTTTTTCCACTTATTTAACAGACAACTATTAATCTATAATAAGTATTTGTTGTTGCATTGCTAAGGCATGGCAGACTCTTTGCAACCCCATGAACTGTAGCCTGCCAGGCTTCTCTATTTATGGAAATTTTCAGGCAAGAATACTGGAGTTGGTTTCCATTTCCATCTCCTGTACTAGAAATCAAACCTTGTCTCCTGCATTGGCCGGCTGATTATTCACACTGAGGCACAAAGGAAGCCTCATGATACCTGTGTCTGTGACTTTTGAGACTATAAGCTTATGCAGTAGGTGAGACAGTACAAAATCCCTATCTAAGGAGACATCCCTACCTACTTAAGACACCAGGATCTTTCTTGTCCAATATCATTTCCATTAGACCTCAGCCCCAAACCATCCTGCTACATTACATAAAGAGCTTAAGGAAAGTGAGGGAGGTCTGCTATGGAGATAGATTGTGTTGGAGCTCAATCCTGATGCTGACACTTAACGTGTTGTGTGACCTTGGATAAATGGCTTAATATCTCTGAGGCTCAGTTTCCTCTCCCATGTAATGAGGGAGCTAATACCTACCTCACTGGGTTGCTCTGAGAATTAAATGAATCTGTGGATTAATTAGCTTATTCTCTGCCTTGTACCAGAAAGGATTCAAGGTGGCTTACAAGGACACAGTAATACAGTTTAAGAATGTGGGAGAAAATAATCAAGAACAAGACACGCAGAGTGGGGAGTCAGTTCAGCTCCATGGCAAAGGACAAGGGTGCCATTTTGCTTAAAGCTTTCCAGTAGCCAGCCCCAAAAGGGAAGCTCTGGCAGCTATTTTCTGTGCCATGTTCACAAGGTTATAATAAATCAAGGGAAGCACAGCTAAGTTTATGATAGAAGATATATTTCATATTTGTATATTTAGGATATAAGATGTACTTATGCATATATTCCAGATTCGAGGCACTATAATAGGCAGTGGGGATCAGTACTGAAAAGGCAGACATGACTCTTGTCCTCAGGAAGGTGAAAGTCTTCATGACTTTGTGATGTCAACATATGTCACTTCCATGGTCTCATCTTTATCCAAAAAAAAAAATGTGAAGAATAAATGAGTTACATAAAATTCCACATGTCGAGTTCTGATTCAAGTGTCTGGCACACACTGTTTAATATTCTGTTTTTTCCACTTATTTAACAGACAACTATTAATCTATAATAAGTATTTGTTGTTGCATTGCTAAGGCATGGCAGACTCTTTGCAACCCCATGAACTGTAGCCTGCCAGGCTTCTCTATTTATGGAAATTTTCAGGCAAGAATACTGGAGTTGGTTTCCATTTCCATCTCCTGTACTAGAAATCAAACCTTGTCTCCTGCATTGGCCGGCTGATTATTCACACTGAGGCACAAAGGAAGCCTCATGATACCTGTGTCTGTGACTTTTGAGACTATAAGCTTATGCAGTAGGTGAGACAGTACAAAATCCCTATCTAAGGAGACATCCCTACCTACTTAAGGAGAAAGTGAAGTTGCTCAGTCATGTCTGACTCTTTGTGACCCATGAACAAGCCATGGAATTATCCAGGGTTTGAACTCACGTCTCCCACATTGCAGTTGGATTCTTTACCATCTGAGACAGAAAGGGAAGCCCAAGAATACTGGAGTAGGTGGCCTATCCCTTCTCCAGGGGATCTGCCCAGCCCAGGAATCAAACTGGGGTCTCCTGCATTGCAGGCAGATTCTTTAGCAGCTGAGCTACGATCAAAAAGTCATTCAGTAAAGTTCATAGTATAATCGGTATTGATATGGGAAACATGGTAAAACACTGAACGTAATTCAGAGAGAACAGTCATGGGAGGCCCAAGAAGGTGGTTTTTTTGTTTGTTTGTTTGGAAGGTGGTTTTTTAAACTAACCTGAAGAAGAAGAGAGAAAACCATGGAATTTCTGGAGAGAACATTCCAAGGAAGAAGAAGAGCAAGGGCAGATGCCAAAGGCTGGCAAGGCCTGACAGGATACACATAGTATTAGGCAGGACTCTTTCAACTGAAAATAGCAGAAAATCAATTTCAAACAGATCAAGCAGAAGAGATTTGTAGGAGAGGAGACATGAATGTTCAAAGAATCTGAGGTTGAGCTGTAGGAAAGCAGAGAACTCCATCCTGGGAAGCTCCAGGGCAGAGGCAGGCCCAACTTGCCTGTCCTGCTTCCTCTCTCCTCACATGGGACATGGCACAGGGGCTGGGCAACTGTGGCCACATTCATCCAGCCTGACAGTCAAGTGATGTAATAGATAGACTTCGCTTTGGTTGCTCTTGCATAAAAAAGGTCCAGGCCTAAAAATGACTGTGAGATCGGACAGTCTATGATTGGCTCGGCCAGAGTTACGTGCCAATCTCTGTGGCCTGGTAAACAAATTTGTCATTGAAAGGAGGTAGAGAAAAGGGAGGTGGCCTCCCTAAGACCATAGCCACCAAAGGTCCTGTTCCAAGTAAATGACTTGCCCTGAGAAAAGCAGTTCGTGAATGTCATGGTGGAAACTATTTTCTCCTGCCTACCATATCAGAAATCATTAGCTTCCTAGTTAGTGTGATGGATGGATGAATTATCTCTATTCTTGCTGACTCCCAGGAGATGTTTTGTGGTTTCCCTCATCTGTACAGAGGACATTCTGTTCATTGTCATATGCAAATAATGATCCCATAATCTAATATGCTTCTACTTATGATGGGTGGTGGGCTCTAATGACTCCCTCCATTTTGTTGTCATTAGGAAGTGTTATTAGGTTTCCCACAACTGGAAAAGTGGACCACAGATGTACTCAAAACCTCCAATAGTTAATTTTAAACATTGTCATTTTTCATAATAACATTAATTACAATTAAAAAATCATTTAAAGAGTAAAAGACAAAACATGCATGATCTATATTGAAGGGACTTTTTTGAGATGTTCTGGAGGAAATAGGCATAGATTATAATGACATGATAAGAATTAGGGGCATCTTCTGACCATGCACTCATTTTCATCAGCACGTGCCTATCTGCGCCTAAGTTTGGGCAGCCTGTTTGTATGTACGTCTTCTGGCTTCAGCCAAAGAAAACTACCAGCAGAAGACTTAGGGGAGGAAAAGAATTGATCCTAGGGCATTTCTTTCCCTACTTTGGTTCCTACAAAGACATCTCAGATTGTCTCTTTCTCTCTCATATTCTCTCACCCTGGAAAACCACTCTCAGATCCTTTCAGGTCCACAGCTGTAGGAAGGGGCAGAGAACTCCATCCTGGGAAGCTCCAGGGCAGAGGCAGGCCCAACTTGCCTGTCCTGCTTCCTCTCTCCTCACATGGGACATGGCACAGGGGCTGGGCAACTGTGGCCACATTCATCCAGCCTGACAGTCAAGTGATGTAATAGATAGACTTCGCTTTGGTTGCTCTTGCATAAAAAAGGTCCAGGCCTAAAAATGACTGTGAGATCGGACAGTCTATGATTGGCTCGGCCAGAGTTACGTGCCAATCTCTGTGGCCTGGTAAACAAATTTGTCATTGAAAGGAGGTAGAGAAAAGGGAGGTGGCCTCCCTAAGACCATAGCCACCAAAGGTCCTGTTCCAAGTAAATGACTTGCCCTGAGAAAAGCAGTTCGTGAATGTCATGGTGGAAACTATTTTCTCCTGCCTACCATATCAGAAATCATTAGCTTCCTAGTTAGTGTGATGGATGGATGAATTATCTCTATTCTTGCTGACTCCCAGGAGATGTTTTGTGGTTTCCCTCATCTGTACAGAGGACATTCTGTTCATTGTCATATGCAAATAATGATCCCATAATCTAATATGCTTCTACTTATGATGGGTGGTGGGCTCTAATGACTCCCTCCATTTTGTTGTCATTAGGAAGTGTTATTAGGTTTCCCACAACTGGAAAAGTGGACCACAGATGTACTCAAAACCTCCAATAGTTAATTTTAAACATTGTCATTTTTCATAATAACATTAATTACAATTAAAAAATCATTTAAAGAGTAAAAGACAAAACATGCATGATCTATATTGAAGGGACTTTTTTGAGATGTTCTGGAGGAAATAGGCATAGATTATAATGACATGATAAGAATTAGGGGCATCTTCTGACCATGCACTCATTTTCATCAGCACGTGCCTATCTGCGCCTAAGTTTGGGCAGCCTGTTTGTATGTACGTCTTCTGGCTTCAGCCAAAGAAAACTACCAGCAGAAGACTTAGGGGAGGAAAAGAATTGATCCTAGGGCATTTCTTTCCCTACTTTGGTTCCTACAAAGACATCTCAGATTGTCTCTTTCTCTCTCATATTCTCTCACCCTGGAAAACCACTCTCAGATCCTTTCAGGTCCACAGAGTAGAGATGGGGGTAGTGGTGCAGGGGTAAGTACGCACAGGTATTATGAGCCTCAGAGTACTGCCCTATCCCTTGGCCATATCTATTTTTTTTATTGTTATTTTTGATTGCTCTGGGTCTCTGTTGTAGTGTACAGGCTCTTCATTGTGACCCACAGGCTTTCTCTAGTTGTGGCCCACAGACTTCTCTTCTTTTTTTTTTTTGGCCACTTCTATTGATGTTTCATCTATTTATCTTTGTTCTTTGGCCTGCGTGGGCCTCCCATTGCAGTGGCCTCTCTCGTCGCAGAGCACCGGCTTTGGGCGCATGTGCTCCAGGGCTCCGGCTCGGTAGTTGGACACACCAGTCCAGCCGCTCCGCGGCATGTGGGATCTTCCCAGGCCAGGGATCGAACCGGCGTCCCTTGCACTGCAAGGCAGTGTCCTTACCCACTGGGCCACCAGGGAAGCCCCAGACTTCTCTTCTTGCAGGGCAGAGGCTTCTTGCTGCAGTGCAAAGGTTTCTCATTGCCTTATGACACTCAGGCTCTAGAGCATGTATAGGCTTAGTAGGTGTGGCACAAGGGCTTCACTAGGTTATAGCACACAGGCTTAGTGGCCCCAACAGCATGTAGAATCTTAGTTCCCTGACTAGGGATTGAACCTGTTTCCCCTGCTTTGGAAGGTGGATTCTTAACCACTTGATCACCAAAGAAGACCCCTCCTTCCCAACCTGTCATAGCTTTGCAAACTGTTGTCATTAAATGCTCCTTAGGTTTCCCAATTTAAACAGCTTCTGTTTTGTGTCAGTACATGCACCCCCCCTCCCGCCCCCTGCACAAGCCAAATTCTTTTATTTATTTATTTATTTATTTACTTTTTAGGGGGGGGGGTGAGGAGGGAGGGGGACGGGCGGGCCACTTCTATTGGTCTTTCATTTGTCTGTTTTCATCCGTCTTTATTCCTTGGCTCTTGTGGGCCTCCCATCGCGGTGGCCTCTGTTGTCGCAGAGCGCCAGCTTTGGGCGCATGCGCTCCAGAGCTCCGGTTCGGTAATTGGACACATCAGTCCAGCCGCTCCGCGGCACATGGGATCTTCCCAGGCCAGGGATCGAACCGGCACCCCTTGCACTGCAAGGCGGTGTCCTTACCCACTGGACCACCAGGGGAAGCCCACAAGCTAAATTCTTAGCTCACTAGGCAAGTACTTTTACAATGGCATTAATTCTGTTCTCTTGAATCAGGACTTGTCTGTGATCAGATCTTTTTATTTCCCTGTGTATCACCTACCTTTTTTTTTTTTTTTTTTGATAATTCTTACCACTTATCCTGAAATGCCCTCTGAGCCTTCAGTTCTGTTGAAATCTCTCTCTTCAAATTCTTCCTCCCAAGCCACCTCCTATAGGAAGCTTTCCATGATCAACCAGTCAGATCCAATCTTATCTTCCTGCAGACTACTACTGGTCTTTATCCAACGTCTCTCATAGCACCGATTTCTATTTTGTACAGGTTTCTGTTTGGCACACATCTTATCTGCTTAAACTAACTGCTAGATTTGTGCCTTCAGGATTTGCTGTCCAACAAGAGAGCAGTAAAATACCTTGTCCATGTGAAGTATTCAGGAAATGTCTGTTGATTGGAAGAATGGATAGATTGCTGAATTTCAGTAATATTACTTAGACAGCTAATCTCTGACAACTGTTCCCACATTTTAATAGCATTCTCATTAGTTCAGCTAACATTTCTGGGGGACTTACTTCATGCCAGCAATTGTGCTAGGTGCTAATTATTTAATGACCATAAAAAAGTCTACAGATAGAAAGTATGTATTCCTTGATTCTACAAATTCATAAAAATATCTCTCATTGATTTGAAATTTTGCAGTCACCTATGCAGAAATATATAAGAAACCCTCAGCGTCACTTAAAGCATATTACTGTACGGGCGGCCCCCCCCCCTTTTTTATTAAAGGGGTGGGGTGAGGAGGGAGGGACGGCGGCCACTTCTATTGGTCTTTCATTTCTCTATTTTCATCCGTCTTTGTTCTTTGGCTCCTGTGGGCCTCCCATCGCAGTGGCCTCTGTTGTCGCAGAGCGCCGGCTCTGGGCGCATGCGCCCCCAGAGCTCCGGTTCGGTAATTGGACACATCAGTCCAGCCGCTCCGCGGCACATGGGATCTTCCCAGGCCAGGGATCGAACCGGCGCCCCTTGCACTGCAAGGCGGTGTCCTTACCCACTGGACCACCAGGGGAAGCCCACAAGCTAAATTCTTAGCTCACTAGGCAAGTACTTTTACAATGGCATTAATTCTGTTCTCTTGAATCAGGACTTGTCTGTGATCAGATCTTTTTATTTCCCTGTGTATCACCTACCTTTTTTTTTTTTTTTTTTGATAATTCTTACCACTTATCCTGAAATGCCCTCTGAGCCTTCAGTTCTGTTGAAATCTCTCTCTTCAAATTCTTCCTCCCAAGCCACCTCCTATAGGAAGCTTTCCATGATCAACCAGTCAGATCCAATCTTATCTTCCTGCAGACTACTACTGGTCTTTATCCAACGTCTCTCATAGCACCGATTTCTATTTTGTACAGGTTTCTGTTTGGCACACATCTTATCTGCTTAAACTAACTGCTAGATTTGTGCCTTCAGGATTTGCTGTCCAACAAGAGAGCAGTAAAATACCTTGTCCATGTGAAGTATTCAGGAAATGTCTGTTGATTGGAAGAATGGATAGATTGCTGAATTTCAGTAATATTACTTAGACAGCTAATCTCTGACAACTGTTCCCACATTTTAATAGCATTCTCATTAGTTCAGCTAACATTTCTGGGGGACTTACTTCATGCCAGCAATTGTGCTAGGTGCTAATTATTTAATGACCATAAAAAAGTCTACAGATAGAAAGTATGTATTCCTTGATTCTACAAATTCATAAAAATATCTCTCATTGATTTGAAATTTTGCAGTCACCTATGCAGAAATATATAGGGTCCTTAAAGCATATCTTCAATAACCCCTCCACTCTGATTTCTGTAGGCACTGAAGTTAATTCTACTGCCTCAGTATTATCTATAGTAATGTCAACCTAAATACAATTTGCATTCATATAGAGCTGTGAGGCTTAAATGTTGCTAGCTATAAGAAAATCACACAGGGAGTTCTAAATATAGATACATTCTCATCATATTAATCCTCACTTCCACCCAATAGGATAAAGAGTGAATCTTATGACTTTCTTTTTTTTTTTTTTTTTAAAGATTTATTTATTTATTTATTTTCGGTGGGGGTCGGGTTGGGGAGGGAGGGGCGCAGGCAGGCCACTTCTATTGGCCTTTCATTTCTCTATGTTCATCCATCTTTGTTCTTTGGCTCCTGTGGGCTTCCCATCGCGGTGGTGTCTCTCGTTGCAGAGCACCAGTTCTGGGCGCATGCACTCCAGAGCTCCAGCTCGGTAATTGGACACATCAGTCCAGCTGCTCTGTGGCATGTGGGATCTTCCCAGGCCAGGGCTCAAACTGGTGCCCCTTGCACTGCAAGGCAGTGTCCTTACCCACTGGACCACCAGGGGAAGCCCAATCTTATGACTTTCTCACTTCCATCTTTCTCATTTCCATCTTCCTCCTGTTCTGTCTCTGCTAACTAGACATTCGTCCAAGGAAGGGTGCTCAGGAACCATTGTTTTAAAGTAAACTTCAGCTATATGGAGTTTTTGTGAGGAAAATAAAAAGATTTTTATGCATTTAATAGATGACAAAATAGAGGTTCCAATATATTAAATGAACTGAAAAAGAAATAAATAAGCATTTTGCTAATGTAGGATCATTAAGGCTGAGTAAACATACTAAAATAGACTTAACCATGAACATCAGCAATGGCAGAGTAGAAAGTCCTAGTGTTTCCTCCAAAAAAGACATTAATACAACAATACTGAGATCAGTTCCATATGTGAGAAATATAGAAAACAGTTAAATGCATCTGCACGCCAGGCAAGCATAAAACTAGCTCTATCAAGTCTGTAGAAAAGTTTACAACATTCACTTGCCTTAATCCTACCCTAAGTTCAGTATGAAAGAAGTGGAAGAAACCTCCTAATGTCAACTATCTCTCTTGGAAGGGAAATGTTGAAGCATTTGTCCAATGTTTCAGATTTTCAGGAAACTGGGTATAGGACTAATTTATTTCTTACCTGTCTTGGAGCACTGATGGGACCTAGATGCTTGGGGCCACCTGAGATAGGAAGTTGCTGCTACTCCAGAGGTCCTGCAGTCCAGTGGACAGAAGCTGATGTAGCTTTGTGGCCATTCCTATGGGGGAGTAGGGAAAGAAGAGTGGAATATGCATCCAATGTTCTGGGTTTTGAGTGTCGTCCGGTTCCTGTCTCACTTGACTTAGAGTGGAGACTGAGCCCACTATGCACTAGAAACGTGGAGGCCTCTGAAAATCAGTTTGGGGCAACTCCAGAGAACTTGCTGTACTGCAGACAGACACCACAGAGAGAAGCAAGAGGAAGCTGGAAAATCCCTCTAATTGGGAATTTAGCACAAATCCAGAGAAGATACATCCTAAGGAAAATATTTGTAGCCCCCAGAATATCAAACTGAACTGACTGGGAAAGCTTTTTCTTCTCTAAGAAACCACTCTATAAAGATTGAAGGGGTAACTTTTTTTTTCAAATGCAAGAATACAAACAAAGTATGAGGCACATTACCAAACAGGGGAGTGTGACCCAGTGAAATGAAAAAGTGTCTGGAAACCAACTCTAAGGAAGCAGAGGAATATGAATTACCTTTATAAAAAGTTCAAAATAATAATCATAAAGATGTTCAGTAAATTCCAGAAAATGATATTCAAAGGGATAACATCAACAAAGAGTTAAAAAATGTAAAAATGACCAAACAAATTTTAGAAATGAATAAAGCAAGAACTGAATTTTAAAATGTGCTAAAAGTGTTCCATCACAGATTTGACCAAGTGACAGAAGAGATCAGCTAATCCAAAGATAGGTCACTTGAAAATATGCAGTGAATAGATCAAACAAACAAAAAAAAGTGAAAAAAACCCAAGAGACACGTAATATCATAAAATGAGCCAGCATAGGCACTATGAGGACTCCCCTGGTGGCTCAGACAGTAGAGAATCTGCCTGCAGTGCCGGAGACCAGGTTCAGTCTCTGGGTCGGGAAGATGTCCTGGTGGAGGGAATGGCTACCAACTCCAGGGTTCTTGTCTGGAGAATTTCATAGACAGAGGAACCTGGTGGGTTACAGTCCATGAACTCACACAAAGTTGTATATGACTGAGCATTCAAGAAAGAAAAGAATTGTCACTATGGTAGTCATAGAAGGAGAGAGAAGGACTAATTTATTTCTTACCTGTCTTGGAGCACTGATGGGACCTAGATGCTTGGGGCCACCTGAGATAGGAAGTTGCTGCTACTCCAGTAGGTCCTGCAGTCCAGTGGACAGAAGCTGATGTAGCTTTGTGGCCATTCCTATGGGGGAGTAGGGAAAGAAGAGTGGAATATGCATCCAATGTTCTGGGTTTTGAGTGTCGTCCGGTTCCTGTCTCACTTGACTTAGAGTGGAGACTGAGCCCACTATGCACTAGAAACGTGGAGGCCTCTGAAAATCAGTTTGGGGCAACTCCAGAGAACTTGCTGTACTGCAGACAGACACCACAGAGAGAAGCAAGAGGAAGCTGGAAAATCCCTCTAATTGGGAATTTAGCACAAATCCAGAGAAGATACATCCTAAGGAAAATATTTGTAGCCCCCAGAATATCAAACTGAACTGACTGGGAAAGCTTTTTCTTCTCTAAGAAACCACTCTATAAAGATTGAAGGGGTAACTTTTTTTTTCAAATGCAAGAATACAAACAAAGTATGAGGCACATTACCAAACAGGGGAGTGTGACCCAGTGAAATGAAAAAGTGTCTGGAAACCAACTCTAAGGAAGCAGAGGAATATGAATTACCTTTATAAAAAGTTCAAAATAATAATCATAAAGATGTTCAGTAAATTCCAGAAAATGATATTCAAAGGGATAACATCAACAAAGAGTTAAAAAATGTAAAAATGACCAAACAAATTTTAGAAATGAATAAAGCAAGAACTGAATTTTAAAATGTGCTAAAAGTGTTCCATCACAGATTTGACCAAGTGACAGAAGAGATCAGCTAATCCAAAGATAGGTCACTTGAAAATATGCAGTGAATAGATCAAACAAACAAAAAAAAGTGAAAAAAACCCAAGAGACACGTAATATCATAAAATGAGCCAGCATAGGCACTATGAGGACTCCCCTGGTGGCTCAGACAGTAGAGAATCTGCCTGCAGTGCCGGAGACCAGGTTCAGTCTCTGGGTCGGGAAGATGTCCTGGTGGAGGGAATGGCTACCAACTCCAGGGTTCTTGTCTGGAGAATTTCATAGACAGAGGAACCTGGTGGGTTACAGTCCATGAACTCACACAAAGTTGTATATGACTGAGCATTCAAGAAAGAAAAGAATTGTCACTATGGTAGTCATAGAAGGAGAAGAGAGAGAAGAAACAGCAAAATCATTTGAAGAAGTTACGGCTGAAAGCTTTCCATTTCGGGGGAAGGAAATAGGCATCCAGATTCAGGAGACCTAGAGAACTTCAAATGAGGTGAACTAAAGAAGTCCACACTGAGACACATTATAATCAAATTGTCAAAATTCAAAGCAAAGATAGATTTTAAAGCAAACATAAAGAAGCAATTCATTATATACAGTGGAACCTTAATAAGGCAGCACATTTCTCAGCAGAAACTTTGCAGATCAGAAAGTAGTAGGATAATACATTCAAAATACTAGGAAAAAACCCTGCCAACCAATAACACTAAATTTGGCAAAAGCTCCTTCAAAGATGAAAGAGAGGGCTTCCCCTGGTGGTCCAGTGGGTAAGGACACCGCCTTGCAGTGCAAGGGGTGCTGGTTCGAGCCCTGGCCTGGGAAGATCCCACGTGCCGCGGAGCGGCTGGACCCATGTGTCCAATTACCGAGCCAGAGCTCTGGAGCACATGCGCCCAGAGCCGGTGGTCTGCAACGACAGATGCCACCGCGATGGGAGGCCCACAGGAGCCAAAGAACAAAGACGGATGAAAATAGAGAAATGAAAGACCAGTAGAAGTGGCCCGCCTGCTCCCCTCCCTCCCCAATCCGACTCCCGCCCAAAATAAATAAATAAATCTTAAAAAAAAAAAAAAAAAGATGAAAGAGAGAGTCTTTTTCCAGAAAAACAAAAGCTAAAGGAGTTCATTAACACTCGACTTACTTTACAAGAAATGTTACAAGACTTCCTCCAGTTGAAATAAAAAGCAGCCCAAAAGCATTTGAAAGTATAAAGCCTAGTAGAAAAGAGAATATATAGACAAATACAGAATACTGTAATATTGTAATGTTAGTGTGTAAATCACAAATGTAAAAACAATAACTATTAAAATGCTCATGGATATAAAATATAAAAATATGAAGTTTGTGATATCAATAATGTAAAGTGTGGAAAAAGGAGCAATAGAACTAGAGGCTTTTCACACAATCTGTTACCAATTTAAAATAGATTTTTATGTGATGTTTTATATAAGTCCCAAAATAACTACAAAGAAAATAACTATAGAAGATATAGAAAAGAAAATGAGAAAAATAAAAAAAGCATATCACTAAAAAATAATCAACAAAACACAATACAGCAACAGAGGAAAAGAGGTACAAAAAAGCTATAAAACAGACAAATAGTAATTAAAAAATGGACAATACTAGGTCCTTCCTTATAAGTCATTTCTTGAAATGTAAATTAATTAAGCTTTCCAATCAAAATCTGACTCTGTATTGTCTAGCAATCTACAAGAGACCCACTTTATATTATTGAACACACATAGACTAAAAGTGAAAAGATGTAGTATGATATTCTATTTAAATGGTAATGATGGTAATTATAAGAAAACAAGAATGTTTATATTGATATAAGACAAATTAGATTTTAAATAAAAAGTAGGCACAAGAGATAAAGAACATTACTATACAATGAGTAACAGGGTTAATTCACCAGGAAGATATAGCACATATGTGTGCACCTAGCATCAGAGCATTCATATATATGAAGCAAATAGTGACAGAATTGAAGGGAGAATTTATAGCATCAAAATAATAATAAAATGTTTCAATATCTAACTTTTTGTAATGGGTACAACATTGAGATAGAGGATTAGTAATAGAACAGAGAACTTGAAAAATACTATATACAAAAATGAACCTAATAAACAAGTGCAAGATACTCACTCAACAGCATTGAAGTATCCATTCATCTCAAGCATACAAAGAACATTCTCCAGTGCAGATCACATATTAAGTCATAAAGCAAGTCTTTGCAAAGCCTTTATGAAAATCAACATCATACCATGTATCTCTTCTGACTACAGTTAAATGACCCTGTGAATTAGTAGAAGAAAAAATGGAAAACTCACAAATATGTGCAAATTAAACAACATGCTCTCAATCAATGGGTCAAAGAACAAAAGAAAATAGAAAATATCTTGATACAAATGAAATGTATGTAAAACATACCAAGATCTATGGGATGTAGCTAAAGCAATACTAACAAGCTTATAGTGGTAGATTACCATTGAAAAGAAGATCTGAGATGAATGGGGAGATTGGAATTAACGTACATACATTATTGGTACTATGTATAAAATAGATAACTAATAAGAACCTATTTTATAACACAGGGAACCCTATTCACAGGTCTATGTTGACCTATATGGGAAGGAAATCCAAGAAAAAGGATATATGTATATGTATAGCTGATCCACTTTGTTGTATGGTAGAAACCAACACAAAATTGTAAAGCAGCTATATACCAACAAGAAATTTTTTTAGAAAAAGCAGATCTCAGATAACTTAATTTTATACCTTAAGAAACTAAAAAAGAAGAACAAATTAAGCCCAAATTTAACATAAGGAAGAAAATAATACAGATCAGCACAGATATAATAATATAATTAAGTACACATGTGAGTTGAAAAACTGGAAGCTTTTCCTCTAAAATCAGGAAGACAAGTATGTCTCTCATCACGTATATTCAACATTGCACTAGAAGTCCTTACCAATAAATTAAGTAAGAAAAAGAAATTAATGAAATCTAAATAAGAAAGTAAGAAATTAAAATTGTTTTGTGGCAGATAACAGCATTCATATATATGAAGCAAATAGTGACAGAATTGAAGGAGAATTTATAGCATCAAAATAATAATAAAATGTTTCAATATCTAACTTTTTGTAATGGGTACAACATTGAGATAGAGGATTAGTAATAGAACAGAGAACTTGAAAAATACTATATACAAAAATGAACCTAATAAACAAGTGCAAGATACTCACTCAACAGCATTGAAGTATCCATTCATCTCAAGCATACAAAGAACATTCTCCAGTGCAGATCACATATTAAGTCATAAAGCAAGTCTTTGCAAAGCCTTTATGAAAATCAACATCATACCATGTATCTCTTCTGACTACAGTTAAATGACCCTGTGAATTAGTAGAAGAAAAAATGGAAAACTCACAAATATGTGCAAATTAAACAACATGCTCTCAATCAATGGGTCAAAGAACAAAAGAAAATAGAAAATATCTTGATACAAATGAAATGTATGTAAAACATACCAAGATCTATGGGATGTAGCTAAAGCAATACTAACAAGCTTATAGTGGTAGATTACCATTGAAAAGAAGATCTGAGATGAATGGGGAGATTGGAATTAACGTACATACATTATTGGTACTATGTATAAAATAGATAACTAATAAGAACCTATTTTATAACACAGGGAACCCTATTCACAGGTCTATGTTGACCTATATGGGAAGGAAATCCAAGAAAAAGGATATATGTATATGTATAGCTGATCCACTTTGTTGTATGGTAGAAACCAACACAAAATTGTAAAGCAGCTATATACCAACAAGAAATTTTTTTAGAAAAAGCAGATCTCAGATAACTTAATTTTATACCTTAAGAAACTAAAAAAGAAGAACAAATTAAGCCCAAATTTAACATAAGGAAGAAAATAATACAGATCAGCACAGATATAATAATATAATTAAGTACACATGTGAGTTGAAAAACTGGAAGCTTTTCCTCTAAAATCAGGAAGACAAGTATGTCTCTCATCACGTATATTCAACATTGCACTAGAAGTCCTTACCAATAAATTAAGTAAGAAAAAGAAATTAATGAAATCTAAATAAGAAAGTAAGAAATTAAAATTGTTTTGTGGCAGATAACAGCATTGTATATGCAACAAGCCCTAAAGATTCCACAAAATAACTATTAGAACTAATAAATGAATTAAAAAATAGATGAAAGCAAGGTCACAGGTTGCAAAATCAACATACAAAACTCAACTTCATTCTATAAGCTAACAGTGAGCCATCTTCCTATTTACAATAGGAAAAAAATAATAAACCTCTTAGGAATAAATAAGTAAAAGAGTTGTATGTTGAAAGCTATAAAACAGTGCTGTAAGAAATTTTAAAAAGATACAAATAAATGGAAGGCACCCTGTGTTCAATGGATTAGAGACTTTAATATTTCAAGAATATCCAACTACACGAAGTAATTTAATTTAATGCAGTCTTATCAAAGATAAAAATAAAAAGATAAAAACATAAGGATTTAATGCAATTTTTATCAAAATACCATTGGTATTTTATTTAGAAATTCATAAATATCATAAATGATTCAAAATAGCCACAACCGTCTTGAGAAAGAAAAACAAAGTTGGAGTGTTTTACAAGCCTATAATAATTAAAACTGTAGACTTCAAGTAATATTACATACCAACAGTGATTAAAAAAGTATAGTACTGGATAAAGATAGGTATATAGATTAGTGGAACAGAATAGAGAACTCAGAAATAGACTCACATATATAGTCAAGTGATCTTCAACAAAGATGCCATGCTGCACAAGGAGGAAAGGATAGTATCTTCAACAAATGGTATTAAGAACTACATATCTAACAGAGTGAAAAGATACTCTGTGGAATATAGATATGTTAGAGAATCTATACAAATATTTTAGAGTATACACACAAATCGTATATCTGATCAGGAATTAATTACCACAATATATAAGGAAATCCTGGAACTAAATTGCAAAATTACTAATAACTCAGTTTAGAATTTGGTGAAGGGCTTGAATATATAATTTCTTTCATGAAAACCTGCAAATAGTCATCTAATGTATAGAACGATGCTCAGTGTCACTAATCATACAAGAAAATACATATCAGAACCACAATAAGATATCACATCACAACTTTCATGCTATTATAAAAAATATAGAAAACATTGGCAAAAATGTGGAGAAATTGTAATCTTTATACTCTGCTCTTGGGAAGGCAAACTGGTATATCTTCTATGGAAAACTTTAAGGAACCTCCCCTACTACATCTTTCCCCACTCACGGCCACAAAAGAAAATGAAAAGACTTGCCATATTATCTAGCAATTCCACTTCTGGGAATTGATTTAAAAGAATTTAAATCAGCATCTGAAAAAGTATTAGCAGTCCTCTGTTCATTGCAGCACTGTTTATAATAGCCAAAATGTTCATCATTGGATGAATTGTTAGAGAAAATGTGGCATATATATTCAATAGACTATTGCTTGGCTTTAAAATGAAGGGAATCCTGAAATATATGGAAACATGGATGAACATTTTAGACCCTCTAGTAAACAAAATCAGTCACAGAAGGGTAGATAGTATATAATTCCACTTATAGAAGCAAAGAGCAGAATGGTTGCTGCCAGGGCTGGATGGAGAGGAAAATGGGACGTTGCTGTTCCATGTGTATAGGCTTTAATTCATAAAAGACAAAATCATTCTAGAGATCTACTGTATGGCAATTAATTATATGTATAATTAGCAATACTGTACTGTACACTTAAAATTTTGTTGAGGGTGAGTTCTGTGTTATGTATTTTTTAACACACACACAAAATATGCCCAATTAGTGGAACAGAATAGAGAACTCAGAAATAGACTCACATATATAGTCAAGTGATCTTCAACAAAGATGCCATGCTGCACAAGGAGGAAAGGATAGTATCTTCAACAAATGGTATTAAGAACTACATATCTAACAGAGTGAAAAGATACTCTGTGGAATATAGATATGTTAGAGAATCTATACAAATATTTTAGAGTATACACACAAATCGTATATCTGATCAGGAATTAATTACCACAATATATAAGGAAATCCTGGAACTAAATTGCAAAATTACTAATAACTCAGTTTAGAATTTGGTGAAGGGCTTGAATATATAATTTCTTTCATGAAAACCTGCAAATAGTCATCTAATGTATAGAACGATGCTCAGTGTCACTAATCATACAAGAAAATACATATCAGAACCACAATAAGATATCACATCACAACTTTCATGCTATTATAAAAAATATAGAAAACATTGGCAAAAATGTGGAGAAATTGTAATCTTTATACTCTGCTCTTGGGAAGGCAAACTGGTATATCTTCTATGGAAAACTTTAAGGAACCTCCCCTACTACATCTTTCCCCACTCACGGCCACAAAAGAAAATGAAAAAGACTTGCCATATTATCTAGCAATTCCACTTCTGGGAATTGATTTAAAAGAATTTAAATCAGCATCTGAAAAAGTATTAGCAGTCCTCTGTTCATTGCAGCACTGTTTATAATAGCCAAAATGTTCATCATTGGATGAATTGTTAGAGAAAATGTGGCATATATATTCAATAGACTATTGCTTGGCTTTAAAATGAAGGGAATCCTGAAATATATGGAAACATGGATGAACATTTTAGACCCTCTAGTAAACAAAATCAGTCACAGAAGGGTAGATAGTATATAATTCCACTTATAGAAGCAAAGAGCAGAATGGTTGCTGCCAGGGCTGGATGGAGAGGAAAATGGGACGTTGCTGTTCCATGTGTATAGGCTTTAATTCATAAAAGACAAAATCATTCTAGAGATCTACTGTATGGCAATTAATTATATGTATAATTAGCAATACTGTACTGTACACTTAAAATTTTGTTGAGGGTGAGTTCTGTGTTATGTATTTTTTAACACACACACAAAATATGCCCAATCTTGTTAACCTTATTATTAAAGAGAAACATAGTTCATGAGCATACTGAGATACTAATTTGTACTTACTAAACTGGCAAAAAATAAGAATTCTAATATACAAAGGGTTGAAGTATGTGGGATTTAAGGGAAACTCATATACTGTGGGAGTGCACATTGACAGAACCATTTGGAGAACAGTCTGACACTATTGTGTAAAGAACGTTTGCTTTCTTCATAATACAGCAATTACAGTTCTAGACATTGATCCTTACCTATATGCACCTGAGAGATTTTTTTAAAAAATAAAAGAAGCTTAGAGCAGCATTGTTCATTTATACTCCATACAGAGTAGAAACAACCCAAATGTCCATCAACAATAAAATGAGTTGCTGTATAATAAACCACAGTGTACTCATGCTATGGGATATTATCTGCAGACAAAATGAGAGATTCATGGGGACCACAATAAAATGTACACACTTTAAGAGCATAAAGTATAAGGTAAAAAAAAAAAAAATTGCTGAAGATTATTCACCACGTGGCATCATGTTTATAAAGTGTAACATCAGACAGCAGATACGGATATCAATATGGTGAAACTGCTTTTAGCAATGAAATTAGAAGCAAAAACTTATAAAACTTCTGAAAGTGATGATGGTATGGAGACAAGCAATTTGGCTGAAGAAAAGTGTACGGAAAGACCAGAGGGTCTATTTATTAAATAGTGTGGTGTATTTATTACTTAACAACATACACTTGTCAAAAAAAAAAAAAAATAATGCTTTAGGACAAACAGAGAAAAAAATGCAAAATAATGAGAAAGTGGTAAGCAAGAGGGCAAAGTGATCCAGCAAGGAGTTGGTGCATAGGCAGGCAGAATTTGATGACCATAGGAAAGAGTATGGATTTTATTCTAACTTCAATGAGAAGCTTTTGAATATTGTTAAAGAAGTGAGAAACACCATTCAACATTACCGCTTTAAAATGTAATCCTGGCTTCTCCAATGACAACAAGCAGAAATATGGACACGGTTTGAGAGGCTATTGAGGTATTTTAAGGGAGACGAGATGGTGGAAACACTTGCTTGCTAATATATAAATGAGAGGTGATGGAAAGGAAATTGATCAGCTTGCACCCTGAGGAAGAGAGTGGAGTTACTGAGATGGAGGAGTCTAGGTATAGAAGTGAAGGGGGGGAAATCCAGAATTTGAATTTTTTAAATTATTTTAAGGTATATGCCAAATAGTTAAGAGTAACCGCTTGGATCAAGTTGGGTTGTTGACTGTATAAACCCTCAGTCTCCATAAAGAGAATATGTTTATGATTAAAAATGTGGATGTCTTCAGTCATTTAGCCAAGTATAAATAGTAAATAAATAAAGGATAGAGCAGTAGCAGAATCAAATATTTTCACATGAGCTGCTTCTGTTCAGCCTATGTGTTTGTTCAAGGATTATGGGGGAAAAAATCATTGAATTTAGAGACAGAAAATTGGGATCTAATTTCAGTGCACTTTTCCTACCCTTCTCAATTAACACATTGTAATTCACATTTTAAAAATTAATCAAACTTTCCTCTTGAATTTCCCACTTTAAAATAAAGGGAGTCAACCTAATATTTTACAGCTTTCAGTTAACAAGGAGATTCCATGCATTAATTCCCTTAACCACTGCAACCATATGCAGAAGAAGTCACTGTTTATATTCCTCTATTACTGATAAACAGAGTCAAAGCGTTTAAGTACCTTGCATGAGGCTATGTAATTAGATTTGCTTGCATATCCCCTGAATTCTATATACAAATGATTCTCAAAAGTGCGGGCTCCTGGACTGGCAGCACTAACATCACCTGGTAAATTGTTAGAAATGCAAATTCTCTGGCCTTTCCCCAGACATACTACTATAGCATCTCTGGAACTGGAGTAGTCTGTTTCAAAAATCCCACCCAAGGATTGTGCTTATAAGGTTTTAGCCTTATTATAAGAAACAGACTAGATAGACAATAGATCTGAAAGGAATAAATCAAGGAATAGACAAAGCATCATTGTTGCTTCACTCTTTTCATTTTATTTTTTGCCTTCCATAATGATGGAAATATCGACAACACAAACATCAGCAAAATTGACAGGAGGTACGACAACAACCAAAATCACAAGGTAGCCACCATAGTAGTAAGTAGTTACTAAAAATACCAAGAATCAGTGGTTTGGTGATTAAAACAATTACTTTGTTGTCCCTCAAAGTTTCTTGATTGTGAAACTAAATTCCCATAAATGTGATCAAGAAAGTGGCAGTGAAGAACTTCCCTGGCAGTCTCGTGGTTAAGATTCGGAGCAAGTGGAATGGGTTTGATCCCTGGTCGGGGAACTAAGATCCCACATACTGTATGGCACAGCTGAAAAAATAAATAATAATAATAAAATAGAAATTGTCAGTGAAAAACTGTCTTGTGTGGGGATGCAATCAACACTGCTTTGTATATCTGAACCTGAGGAAAGGCTTTATCCCCTTAGGAAATTCCTTCTTGAGGATACCTCTAATTGAAGGCTGCTTTTTCCTCCTCCATGTGGATGCAAATCTTTGCTTCTAGTGAGCAAGCCTGAGGATAAGGAGGTTCAAATCCACTTCTCTAGGGGAAGGTCCCATTACTGCCCCACCCTCCTTCAAAGTTAATTTTGCTCTGCTATTTCAGATGTCTTTCAGGGTTATCCATTGTCATCCTGGTCATTTTCCCACGCTGATCAGAGATGTTCAGTACTTGACTCATAATTTTACTCTGTATCCCGTCTTGTCATCATATAGATTATTTTGCACAGAGATGTATTTCTTAGTGAATAACCCATACAACATCTTGTTATCATCTCTTAAACTTTACAAACTTTGGTGACCTCGGTCCCACTTAACTTCACCCACATGCTTCTTGGCTATCCTTGGCCCTGGACCTACTCATCACTGGGACTTCTCTATTCTGTTCAAATGCAGGCATCGCATATCCTGTCGTCTAACTTTTTAGTTCTTATTCTGAATGACACCTACTATCTTAAACTCACTGACAGCCTCAACAGATTGCAGTGGTTCTTCAATCAACCTTCTGGACTTATTCAAAAATCCCACCCAAGGATTGTGCTTATAAGGTTTTAGCCTTATTATAAGAAACAGACTAGATAGACAATAGATCTGAAAGGAATAAATCAAGGAATAGACAAAGCATCATTGTTGCTTCACTCTTTTCATTTTATTTTTTGCCTTCCATAATGATGGAAATATCGACAACACAAACATCAGCAAAATTGACAGGAGGTACGACAACAACCAAAATCACAAGGTAGCCACCATAGTAGTAAGTAGTTACTAAAAATACCAAGAATCAGTGGTTTGGTGATTAAAACAATTACTTTGTTGTCCCTCAAAGTTTCTTGATTGTGAAACTAAATTCCCATAAATGTGATCAAGAAAGTGGCAGTGAAGAACTTCCCTGGCAGTCTCGTGGTTAAGATTCGGAGCAAGTGGAATGGGTTTGATCCCTGGTCGGGGAACTAAGATCCCACATACTGTATGGCACAGCTGAAAAAATAAATAATAATAATAAAATAGAAATTGTCAGTGAAAAACTGTCTTGTGTGGGGATGCAATCAACACTGCTTTGTATATCTGAACCTGAGGAAAGGCTTTATCCCCTTAGGAAATTCCTTCTTGAGGATACCTCTAATTGAAGGCTGCTTTTTCCTCCTCCATGTGGATGCAAATCTTTGCTTCTAGTGAGCAAGCCTGAGGATAAGGAGGTTCAAATCCACTTCTCTAGGGGAAGGTCCCATTACTGCCCCACCCTCCTTCAAAGTTAATTTTGCTCTGCCATTTCAGATGTCTTTCAGGGTTATCCATTGTCATCCTGGTCATTTTCCCACGCTGATCAGAGATGTTCAGTACTTGACTCATAATTTTACTCTGTATCCCGTCTTGTCATCATATAGATTATTTTGCACAGAGATGTATTTCTTAGTGAATAACCCATACAACATCTTGTTATCATCTCTTAAACTTTACAAACTTTGGTGACCTCGGTCCCACTTAACTTCACCCACATGCTTCTTGGCTATCCTTGGCCCTGGACCTACTCATCACTGGGACTTCTCTATTCTGTTCAAATGCAGGCATCGCATATCCTGTCGTCTAACTTTTTAGTTCTTATTCTGAATGACACCTACTATCTTAAACTCACTGACAGCCTCAACAGATTGCAGTGGTTCTTCAATCAACCCTTCTGATTTTACCTATTCCTAATGAAGACTATAGACTCATCTGATGTATCATGTTGGCCTCATGACAAGATTTAATGGCATTAAAGGCTTATTAATTTGGTGATGAGTAGTGAAATGCTAAGGGTACTGGAGGGTTGCCGGGACCTTCTGCAGAAAGGGAAGGCAGCAGGATTGCCCCTGGCTGAACCGGGAGATCTCGAAGAAAGGCAAATCTTGAACTGTCCGCCCCGCAGCCCCCTGGCTCAGGCAGAGGACAATCAGACGCGACAGGGGTTCTATCGAAGTAGTTCCGCTTTATTGAAGAAGATCCACAGCTTTTATAGGCAAGTGAAGGGGGTTTTGCACGGGACTTCCTATAGATTACACCAATCAAGCTAAATGCCAAGCAATCATTCATGAGAGCAGAAGCCAGGGGAACCAATCAGAAATTTTGACCATCAATTAACAATTTAGATCACACCCTGCCTCTTCCTGTAGGCGCCATCTTAGCTGCAAACATGTGCTTAAGCTTCTTTTCACTTCCACACCCCTTCCTGTAGGCTCCATCTTAGCTCCAAGCTGAAACAATGTGCTTAAGCTTCTTTATGCTTGCAACGGTCCTCTTTCAATTCAGAGCCCCACAGAGGGTGAAGTGTCCTGGGTTAGGGAGAATTCTAGCTGGCTGTGTACTAGTTGAGCTATGGGGTTTTAACGTCCTGTCTAACTTCATGAGACAATACAACAGGGAAGTAAAAGAGGATGCCTAGGAAAGATGATGTGGAGGGAGTAAACCATAAGATGTTTGAGAGCAACAGTCTTCTTTGTTTTGTTCCTTGTTGTAATGCATGGTTTTAGGATGTTGTCTATTTTGTACTTAATTCCCTAATTCATAGGAATGTGGTAAGGATTAAATGGAATTGTATAAACCTTCATAAGAGATACCAGAAGAAGCTGCAAAGCTCCTCAGAGTCACGGAGCAACCCTCCTCTTGGATCCTACTGGTTAAGAACACATCATGGGACCAACCTTGATCTAAAGGGAAGAAATGATACAAACACATAAATCCTGGTAGGCATGGTTCACTGAGGATAGGGGCACATTATGCAATAGCTCCAAATTTAAATAAGATCCTGAAGAGAAGTGTTTTTGTTTTTGATTCTTTGCAAAACAAAACACATGGCTCAGTACTGGGAGTATCAACATATGCAAAGAAGCTTATCCTGAACAGGAATTCCAAGATTTACTTAACTCATAAACATTTAGAGGGATCATAGGAAAACATAGCTCACAGCAGCCTTTTTAAGTCCTGTGGCCCCAGTCATTCTCAAGCACCCCGAAACTCACAAGAGCACTTCACCTTCCTCTGCCAAAAACATCCTTGCTTTCATTGATGTGATTCTGTTCCCCTTCTGGGTCCTTCTGTCACTGCCTCTCACTGCCACGTGCCACCTCATGGGTACTGTCATTGTCTTCTCCTCTGCCATGTGTAGCACCTTGCATTTGGAGTTGTTCTTGAAAGAAATATCTCATCATTGGGATAATTTAAATTCCATCAAAACTAAAATCTTATTCTTATTTGCTTTAAAGATAGGCTTTTTTTTTTAGTACAAAATATCTCTTGGAACCATGCAGGAGTTAAAATTGTAACAGTCACTGATGTGCTGGAGATGAACAACACCAAATAGTTTTGCAAAACGTCCTTTTGGCCAGGATAGGATTCCTCATCAGACTTGTCCTTGTCAGGAGGACCTAACCTCTATGGAGGTAGGGGAAACTAGAGGTCCTGACCCACCTCCTCATGGTTAAAAGGTTATTGAAATACTAGAGGAATGAATTTGGAAGGGAAAAGGTCATTGAGATGGAAGCTCAGGAGACCAGTGTCTGACCATGGATCAGCTATGCAGCCATGAGTCTGTTGCTTGCATTCACGGGCAGATGCTTTTCAGATTGAACAAACAGATAAATCATGTGCTCAATGTGAATCTTGTTCATAGGCAGATCCTGAGTCAGTAGCTCTCTGCTGGACCTGGGATTTAGCACAGCTAAGCATCTCAACTTAATGCTGTGTTGCTGCTTCATGAACTCCACTTAAAGGAGTTGGTAAGGATTAAATGGAATTGTATAAACCTTCATAAGAGATACCAGAAGAAGCTGCAAAGCTCCTCAGAGTCACGGAGCAACCCTCCTCTTGGATCCTACTGGTTAAGAACACATCATGGGACCAACCTTGATCTAAAGGGAAGAAATGATACAAACACATAAATCCTGGTAGGCATGGTTCACTGAGGATAGGGGCACATTATGCAATAGCTCCAAATTTAAATAAGATCCTGAAGAGAAGTGTTTTTGTTTTTGATTCTTTGCAAAACAAAACACATGGCTCAGTACTGGGAGTATCAACATATGCAAAGAAGCTTATCCTGAACAGGAATTCCAAGATTTACTTAACTCATAAACATTTAGAGGGATCATAGGAAAACATAGCTCACAGCAGCCTTTTTAAGTCCTGTGGCCCCAGTCATTCTCAAGCACCCCGAAACTCACAAGAGCACTTCACCTTCCTCTGCCAAAAACATCCTTGCTTTCATTGATGTGATTCTGTTCCCCTTCTGGGTCCTTCTGTCACTGCCTCTCACTGCCACGTGCCACCTCATGGGTACTGTCATTGTCTTCTCCTCTGCCATGTGTAGCACCTTGCATTTGGAGTTGTTCTTGAAAGAAATATCTCATCATTGGGATAATTTAAATTCCATCAAAACTAAAATCTTATTCTTATTTGCTTTAAAGATAGGCTTTTTTTTTTAGTACAAAATATCTCTTGGAACCATGCAGGAGTTAAAATTGTAACAGTCACTGATGTGCTGGAGATGAACAACACCAAATAGTTTTGCAAAACGTCCTTTTGGCCAGGATAGGATTCCTCATCAGACTTGTCCTTGTCAGGAGGACCTAACCTCTATGGAGGTAGGGGAAACTAGAGGTCCTGACCCACCTCCTCATGGTTAAAAGGTTATTGAAATACTAGAGGAATGAATTTGGAAGGGAAAAGGTCATTGAGATGGAAGCTCAGGAGACCAGTGTCTGACCATGGATCAGCTATGCAGCCATGAGTCTGTTGCTTGCATTCACGGGCAGATGCTTTTCAGATTGAACAAACAGATAAATCATGTGCTCAATGTGAATCTTGTTCATAGGCAGATCCTGAGTCAGTAGCTCTCTGCTGGACCTGGGATTTAGCACAGCTAAGCATCTCAACTTAATGCTGTGTTGCTGCTTCATGAACTCCACTTAAAGGAGTTGGTCTAGATCACTCTTCTCTCATTTGTGAACAGGGATAGCAGCAGGCATTCATCTTACTCCCATTTTGAAACACCTTTCTGGTTGTCTATTTTCTAAAAATGCTAACATCCAAAATCTCTAAGTGCTTTATCATGGAATATAGAACCCTTTGAATCAGGTATCAACTTCTCTTCCAACAACTCTCCATTCCTTTTCTTCTAAAAATTACCACATGATCATTTACTAGACTGTGAGCTCCTTTCATAGTTCAAGCAGTATCATGTTAATGTTTGTAGCTCAAAACTCAGCATATTGCTAGTATATATTGCCAGTTGCTCAATAAATATTTTTTAAATAAAACATGGTCAGCTCCTTCTCACTCTCCAAAGCAAGAGATGAATGTCACATTGCTAATGTAATGAAACCTTTCTTCACGCAGCCAGAGAGAATTCCAGTCAGCAACTTGTATATTCTTCTCCTATTATGCTTAAGTGAACTTTAAAGTTCACTTTTGTTAGGCTTTTCTACTAAATTCTGAGGTCCTTGAGAACCGAGATAGTGCCTTCTCTATCTCTGTCATTCAGTGCAAGTCTAAGCCTGTAGTACATCCTCAGTTAATGTTTGATGAATAAGTTATTGTATATGATGAACAAAAACATGAAGGAACACTTGAAGAGGCAAGTTTTATTTGGTTTAAAAAAAGCCACACACCTCTCAATTTGGTTTAGAGCCACACAGCTCCCAATTTCTATTCCTTAGGTAGGTTTCTGCTCCCTTTTATAACTTGTATTTTGAAAACATAGACGCAATGTGCCTGATTACTGATCACATCTTAATGTACCTCTCAGGGGAGGAATGTAGGGATGCAGTCCAGTAGGTGGCGACCACAGAGGATTACATTGTGGAACTTACCTTGCCAGGAGTTGGAGCGACCGTCTTGTCTCACTCTGTGTTAAGGACTAGTCCTTCAAATGTTTAATGATAGTGTGGGTATCTGAGATGACATCAGGATTGAACTATTGCATGCAGAAACCTGGGGAGAGAAAATCATAAAGATTCACTTTAGAAGCTATAATGTGTAAACTACTCTGACTAAATGAGATACTAGAAAAGAAAAGAGGAAACTTAACAAGCATTCAACACCTATTACGTGCTGGATGCTTCATCCGTTATCCCACTTGCTTTTCAGAGTGATTCTACAAGAACAATATCAGCATATGAATTCTAAAAATAGTTTCCATGTAAGAAGTAAGTTCTTTTTTTTTGTTTTGTTTTTTATTTTGGGCGGGGGTCGGGTTGGGGAGGAACGGGAGCAGGCGGGCCACTTCTATTGGTCTTTTGTTTCTCTATGTTCATCCGTCTTTGTTCTTTGGCTCCTGTGGGCCTCCCATCGCGGTGGTGTCTGTCGTTGCAGAGCGCCGGCTCTGGGCGCATGCGCTCCAGAGCTCTGGCTCGGTAATTGGACACATGGGTCCAGCCGCTCCGCGGCACGTGGGTCTTCCCAGGCCAGGGCTCGAACTGGCGCCCCTTGCACTGCAAGGCGGTGTCCTTACCCACTGGACCACCAGGGGAAGCCCCAGAAGTAAGTTCTTTATCCACATGATCTTGCTTTGTGTCAAAGCAACATAGTGCAATACTCAAACACTCCATTTTACAAGTAAGAAAAGTGCATATTAGAGCAGCTGAGAAACTTCTCCCATGTTACCCAGTCCTCAGGAGACAGAGCACACATTTAATTCTGTATCTACCCAATATTTGCATTTCAACAACTGTCACACTTACAAGACTTTCTAAAGGTTGATTTCCCTCACGAAGCTTGTAAGCTCAAGACCAATATTATACTCATACTCACTCCTAGAACCAAGTATGCTGAATCAATTTTAATGAATTAGATTGAATTTTTCTATACCAGATTGTTCATTGGAAAGAGTGATGCTGAAGACTTTCCTAAAGATTGATTTCAGACCACAGAGGATTACATTGTGGAACTTACCTTGCCAGGAGTTGGAGCGACCGTCTTGTCTCACTCTGTGTTAAGGACTAGTCCTTCAAATGTTTAATGATAGTGTGGGTATCTGAGATGACATCAGGATTGAACTATTGCATGCAGAAACCTGGGGAGAGAAAATCATAAAGATTCACTTTAGAAGCTATAATGTGTAAACTACTCTGACTAAATGAGATACTAGAAAAGAAAAGAGGAAACTTAACAAGCATTCAACACCTATTACGTGCTGGATGCTTCATCCGTTATCCCACTTGCTTTTCAGAGTGATTCTACAAGAACAATATCAGCATATGAATTCTAAAAATAGTTTCCATGTAAGAAGTAAGTTCTTTTTTTTTGTTTTGTTTTTTATTTTGGGCGGGGGTCGGGTTGGGGAGGAACGGGAGCAGGCGGGCCACTTCTATTGGTCTTTCGTTTCTCTATTTTCATCCGTCTTTGTTCTTTGGCTCCTGTGGGCCTCCCATCGCGGTGGTGTCTGTCGTTGCAGAGCGCCGGCTCTGGGCGCATGCGCTCCAGAGCTCTGGCTCGGTAATTGGACACATGGGTCCAGCCGCTCCGCGGCACGTGGGTCTTCCCAGGCCAGGGCTCGAACTGGCGCCCCTTGCACTGCAAGGCGGTGTCCTTACCCACTGGACCACCAGGGGAAGCCCCAGAAGTAAGTTCTTTATCCACATGATCTTGCTTTGTGTCAAAGCAACATAGTGCAATACTCAAACACTCCATTTTACAAGTAAGAAAAGTGCATATTAGAGCAGCTGAGAAACTTCTCCCATGTTACCCAGTCCTCAGGAGACAGAGCACACATTTAATTCTGTATCTACCCAATATTTGCATTTCAACAACTGTCACACTTACAAGACTTTCTAAAGGTTGATTTCCCTCACGAAGCTTGTAAGCTCAAGACCAATATTATACTCATACTCACTCCCTAGAACCAAGTATGCTGAATCAATTTTTAATGAATTAGATTGAATTTTTTCTATACCAGATTGTTCATTGGAAAGAGTGATGCTGAAGGTGAAGCTCCAATACTTTGGCCACTTAATGCAAAGAAATTGGAAAAGACCTTGATGCTGTGAAAGACAGAGGGCAGGAAATGAAGGGGATAACAGAGAATGAGATGGTTGTATGACATCCCTGACTCAATGGACATGAATTTGTGTAAACTCTGAGGGATAGCGAAGGACAGGGAAATCTAGGTGTGCTTTAATCCATGGAATTGCAGAGTCAGACACGACTGAGAATCTGACCACCACCACCACTGCCAAATTGCCTTAGTATCTCTTTGAGGGCTAGGAAAGTGTGCTATTGATGGTATTTTTGTATCTTAGTGTCTGGTACAGTATCTTTTTGCATTATAGGTGAATGACAATTGGTTATTGGATGGATGAATAGGAAGATCCAAGGGAGAAATTAGCAAGCCTCTTAAAATGCATTTCATTGTGAAGGAGGATACATGAGGTGAAAAACAAAGAAACAAAATGAAAAAAGGACCCTGAAAATCAGTGATTAGATGAAATACTTGAAAAAGTTGTTCTTGCCATAAGGTATAGTTTTGATCAGAACAGGGAGGTTGGGAAGTGACGCAAGGTGCTATGGTATATGTCTTCATTTCTAAGGTTGCTTGAGGTCACTCAATTTCTATGGCAGTACCCATGACTTTTTCCATGTACCCTATGTCTTGTAGGACCAAGTCAGTTTGATCAGCAATCAAATGACTTGAGTAAAGATAATATCACATGAGTTGTTCCCTCAAGCAGCTTGTAGATGAGCAGAGAAGAAGGATGTTAGATCTACGAGTAAACCAAGAGAAAAGAGGATATTAGAGCAGCTGAGAAACTTCTCCCATGTTACCCAGTCCTCAGGAGACAGAGCACACATTTAATTCTGTATCTACCCAATATTTGCATTTCAACAACTGTCACACTTACAAGACTTTCTAAAGGTTGATTTCCCTCACGAAGCTTGTAAGCTCAAGACCAATATTATACTCATACTCACTCCCTAGAACCAAGTATGCTGAATCAATTTTTAATGAATTAGATTGAATTTTTTCTATACCAGATTGTTCATTGGAAAGAGTGATGCTGAAGGTGAAGCTCCAATACTTTGGCCACTTAATGCAAAGAAATTGGAAAAGACCTTGATGCTGTGAAAGACAGAGGGCAGGAAATGAAGGGGATAACAGAGAATGAGATGGTTGTATGACATCCCTGACTCAATGGACATGAATTTGTGTAAACTCTGAGGGATAGCGAAGGACAGGGAAATCTAGGTGTGCTTTAATCCATGGAATTGCAGAGTCAGACACGACTGAGAATCTGACCACCACCACCACTGCCAAATTGCCTTAGTATCTCTTTGAGGGCTAGGAAAGTGTGCTATTGATGGTATTTTTGTATCTTAGTGTCTGGTACAGTATCTTTTTGCATTATAGGTGAATGACAATTGGTTATTGGATGGATGAATAGGAAGATCCAAGGGAGAAATTAGCAAGCCTCTTAAAATGCATTTCATTGTGAAGGAGGATACATGAGGTGAAAAACAAAGAAACAAAAATGAAAAAGGACCCTGAAAATCAGTGATTAGATGAAATACTTGAAAAAGTTGTTCTTGCCATAAGGTATAGTTTTGATCAGAACAGGGAGGTTGGGAAGTGACGCAAGGTGCTATGGTATATGTCTTCATTTCTAAGGTTGCTTGAGGTCACTCAATTTCTATGGCAGTACCCATGACTTTTTCCATGTACCCTATGTCTTGTAGGACCAAGTCAGTTTGATCAGCAATCAAATGACTTGAGTAAAGATAATATCACATGAGTTGTTCCCTCAAGCAGCTTGTAGATGAGCAGAGAAGAAGGATGTTAGATTCATAACGAGCTGTAAACCAAGAGAAAAGAGGATAAACAGATAGAGATAGGGCTATGAGTACTCAGAAAAAGGAGATGTTGAGACAGTTGTATACTGCAGTTAGTTTTTGAGTCAAGGCTACCTGAATGAGTGTATAGTATACGGGTAGACAGACTCAGGAGATAGAATGGAGTGAGCAGAGTGGAAGAACATCCTTCAAAGACAGAAACAAAATCTATCTTCAGTTTATAGGTGATGAAAGTGAGTTTAGAAAGATAGAATAAGATCACACAGTGGATGGATAGTGTGGTCAAAATTCAAACCTAAGTTTTCTGATACCAAACCCAAGGTCTTAATGATTTAAGCAGTGAATTACAGTGGTGTCTGGATAAGTGAAGAAGTTAGCAAAGAAACTGAGTAATAACAATAATATCAATAGCAAATATTTAAGGAGCAGTATACTCTTCTAAGGACTTTACATATATTAATTCATTCAGTGTTCACAGCTGCCTGTCTCTACAGGCAAAAAACCTAAAGCCCACACAGGTTAAGTGATTTGCTCAAGGTTGTGCAACTGGTAATGATTTGAACCCAAGAAATCTGGCTCCAGCATGTGCTTTGAAATAACTAGAGAAAGGGGGGATTAGAGATGATGAGGGATTAATATCTTCTAGATACACTAGAGACTTCCAGTAATGAATACCTCAGAACCAGACCCAAAAGTTCTAACCTCCTTTCTACTGAAGGTTTATCTTAGGTGAGGAATATGACCCTTTCTTTGTCCTTTCCTTTCCTCTTATAACAGGGGAAAAAAAAAAAAAAAACCTTGAAAAACAAACTGTAATTAGGATCCTTATCAGTTGAATTCAAAACAAAAATTAAAAAGCAGCTGAAAGGACTCCTTTGAAACAGGAAGGAAACTATTTAGATTACAAAAAATATGCTAATTAAAAATGATTGATATGCTATTTTTTTAGTGACTCATGTTACCTTATTATAGTTTCATTCTTTTCTCTTTTTTTGACTAATGAGCTCATGGAAATAAAGAAAAGAATTCAGATGAAGTTTTAATTTCCTTTAGTTTTAAATATGTCTACATTTCATTTTGGTTGTTAAGTAACCCCTAAAGTTTACTTCTATTTTTGATTTAATTTGAAGCTAAAAAGACAAAGAGAAGAATTTGCAGTCTTGCTGAGACAAAGGCCCCGGTTTATTGGTGCATGTTGATTGCTTAAGTAATAGAAATGGTCTTCCCTTAATAATAAACAAATTATCTTCAAAGAAATAAAATCATTCTTGGCCAAGAATGAACACTAATAGATGGTGGGGAAAAGACTTCAGTCCTAACTACTTTTCTGACTTTTTACAAAATGTGAAAATAATAATTAAAATGTGTTCCTTGTTCTGCCTCGGTGATTTCTTAGGTATTTGAACTTGTTCATGAAACTTGGCATTTTTTGAGTCTCCACTAACTTCTTTGTTAGAGAGAACTCTGTTCTTTCTTTACAAGGGAACTGTGAGTTTCACAAGGGATGATACAGAGGAGTGATCTAGACATACGATGGCAGAGAAGTTCATGGCCTTATTAGAACTTTTTTCTTTCTTTCTAATTTTGCACATTTAGTCCATGGGAAAATATCTTGGGAAGTCATAAGTCCATTATTGAAAGTCCTGCCTCCAGTCCTCCATCTCCATTAATGAGACATACAGTGTAGGAAAAAAGCAGGAGATATACAACTGTCTCATTGACTTAAAAAAAAAAAAAAAAAAAAAAACCTTTTAAAAAGTCAGTCTTTTTCTTTTTCTTTTTTTTTTTTTTAATTTTTTGGTTTATTTTCATTCATCTATATTCTTTGGCCCATGTGGGCCTCCCGTTGCTGTGGCCTCTCGTTGCAGAGCACCAGCTCTCCAGCTATGGGCACATGTGCTCCAGAGCACTGGGTCTTAATTGGACACACACATCCAGCTGCTCTGTGCCATGTGGGATCTTCCTGGGCCAGGGATTAAACCAGAGCCCCTTGCACTGCAAGGTGGGCTCTTTACCCACTGGACCACCAGGGAAGCCCCAAAATGTCAGTTTTGATAGAGGCTTATCAATTTGGTTAATGTTTGCAAGGAGCTGAATTTTAGTTTAATTTCTCTATTAGTTTTAAAAATTTCATTGATTTCTGCTTTTTTCTTTGTTTGTTTCAACGTAGAATATTTTGGTCTCTATTGAATGCTAAGGAATATTTGAACACTAGAGGAGACAAAACGTAACATCTTCTGTCCTGCGAAACCATAACAAGTTCTATTTAGTTCTCACCTCTATAGCAGGTACTCTTCTAGGCTCATATCCTTGTTCTGATCATACACAGCCTAACATGATAAGGAACTCTCCTTCATATTTCTGTGGTTCACTGCCTGAACAAATTCAGCCTCTCATTCAGTATGAATCTCACATACATCTGCTGAAATAATCAGCCTCAAATCTGGTCTTTGCTTCTCCTTAGCCATGCTCTATTTGGGGTCCCCCTTTGCTGGGCTCAGTGCAGAAAATGAACCTAGGCAAACATTTGGCTCTCCTAATCTCTCAAGGACCACAGTCTGGCATTGCATATTGTCCAGTGTCTGAAAACAGTGTCTTATATAATCCATCCAGTTTTGCGTGTGTGTGTGTGTGTGTGGACTTGTCTTTCAGTGGGAAGATAGGTTTAGTACCATTTAGTCTGCCATGACTGGAAGAAGAAGAAACACCACGTTTCCAAGAACTGGTAGACTTATGGTCTAGTCATAAATTTCTTCCAACCTGTATCCTATGCTTTGTTTATTTGCCCAACTGGTGTTTGAATCTTCATTTAATTTACTCACAATGCCTTGGTGAAGACCAATTTAGATAATGAGGTGGAACTGTTTTGCACACTAAATAATGTGTTATATAAAAATCATGTAACATTAAACATGAATATTACTCATTAAGCACAGATGTTTAAAAGGATTAGCCAATGTGCATGATAAAATAAGTATTTTCTGGCACCTCAGAAAAGGAGATAGGAAGAGAGGAATAATGTTTACAACTAATTACAATATGCCACATACTGTCGTGTGTGTTTAGTCACTCGGTCATGTATGACTCTTTGCAGCCCTATGGACTATAACCCTCCAGGCTTCTTTATCCATGGGATTTTCCCAGCAAGAACACTGGATTAAGTTGCCATTTCCTCTTCCAGGGGATCTTCCCCACCTAGGGATCCAAGCCACATCTCCAGTGTCTCCTGCTTTGGTAACAGATTGTTTACTAACAACCTACGAGGGAACCCTTGCCACATGTTATACCTCTAGCTTTATTTAAACACCATTATAATGCACATGTTAGGCTTCCCAGGTGATTCAGTGATAAAGAATCCACCTGCCAGTGCAGGAGATCCAGATTTGATCCCTAAATTGAGATGATACCCGGGAGATGGAAATGATAGCCCACTTCAGTATTCTTGTCTGGGAAATCCTATGGACAGAGGAGCCTTGCAGGATACAGTCCATGGGGGTCACAGAAGTGATGGACATGATTTAGCTACTAAATAACAACAATAATACACATGTCAATTTTATCCCTATTTTACAGATGAGGAACAAAGGCTCAAAGGGGTTAAACCACCTGCATAGCTAATGAATGATAGAGTCAAAGCCTGATGACTGTGTGAATCACAAAACCTGTGATTTGTTTTCCAAAGTTTTATTTCTTAAACTGAAAGACTTCTTGTAAATCTTAGAGACTGCTGAACCTCTAAGATTTGCCAACTGATGAATGAAATACAGCTTATTACAGTGTCCTGTTTTCTTTCCAGTACTGTGTTTTTTTGGGGAAGGAGACATATTAGAAGTTTATTGTATAAGTGATTCTGTGAGAATCATGAATGATGGCCACATCGCCAGATAACAGAATCACTCATTTGTGTATATGTACATGGAGGATAGTGTGCTTATATTTCTGAAATTGCTTATAAATAAATTATTTCCTCCTTTTTTACACCAGAAGTCTGCCTTGAAATAAACTATTAAATGTAGTGCAATCAGCACTAATTTGGGATGTTAACATTTAAAAATTGTTCCATGCTTTTTAAATGTGTTTTGCTGTTTTCACTGTGTAATTATCATTCTTTTCAATATTTATATGTTAACATGACCTTTCTCTGATTAAATGACTTTAACTGGGTCTCAAGTACACACAATAATTTACTTTTAAAATTAAATCATGTTCTAAAAAGATTAGTAAATCATATCACAAAAAGAATCAGAGTGATGGAAAGGTCAGGACATCTGTCAGAGCCTTAGAACCATTGTTTCACAAGTAAGAATCAGTGAAAATGAGAAAAAATCAGGCTACAGATAGTTTCTGAATTGTTACCATGTAGACACTGTGTTAGAGATGTTTCCTATCCATCACTTCATTTAACATCCACAAAAATCCAACAAGCAAGAAATTGTTATCATTTCTGACAGTAATTGACACAGAGGGGAAATGAGCTCGCACAGCTCAGTGTGGAGTGGAGATGGGATTTGCCTTCTGATCTTTCTGATACAAAAATCCACACCAATTTTTGCTATGCAAAGGGTCATTAAATGTCTTCTTAAAAGCAGAGCCTTTTTGATTTCAGGAAGGACTCTAATATGTAAAGGCAGCTTCTTTGGTGACAGTGGAGGCATTTCATACCCTTCTAATCTGGGTTTTTTTCCCTTCCGCTTATGACTGCTTTGAATTTTCCAACAAAGACGCTCAAAGGGGTTAAACCACCTGCATAGCTAATGAATGATAGAGTCAAAGCCTGATGACTGTGTGAATCACAAAACCTGTGATTTGTTTTCCAAAGTTTTATTTCTTAAACTGAAAGACTTCTTGTAAATCTTAGAGACTGCTGAACCTCTAAGATTTGCCAACTGATGAATGAAATACAGCTTATTACAGTGTCCTGTTTTCTTTCCAGTACTGTGTTTTTTTGGGGAAGGAGACATATTAGAAGTTTATTGTATAAGTGATTCTGTGAGAATCATGAATGATGGCCACATCGCCAGATAACAGAATCACTCATTTGTGTATATGTACATGGAGGATAGTGTGCTTATATTTCTGAAATTGCTTATAAATAAATTATTTCCTCCTTTTTTACACCAGAAGTCTGCCTTGAAATAAACTATTAAATGTAGTGCAATCAGCACTAATTTGGGATGTTAACATTTAAAAATTGTTCCATGTTTTTTAAATGTGTTTTGCTGTTTTCACTGTGTAATTATCATTCTTTTCAATATTTATATGTTAACATGACCTTTCTCTGATTAAATGACTTTAACTGGGTCTCAAGTACACACAATAATTTACTTTTAAAATTAAATCATGTTCTAAAAAGATTAGTAAATCATATCACAAAAAGAATCAGAGTGATGGAAAGGTCAGGACATCTGTCAGAGCCTTAGAACCATTGTTTCACAAGTAAGAATCAGTGAAAATGAGAAAAAATCAGGCTACAGATAGTTTCTGAATTGTTACCATGTAGACACTGTGTTAGAGATGTTTCCTATCCATCACTTCATTTAACATCCACAAAAATCCAACAAGCAAGAAATTGTTATCATTTCTGACAGTAATTGACACAGAGGGGAAATGAGCTCGCACAGCTCAGTGTGGAGTGGAGATGGGATTTGCCTTCTGATCTTTCTGATACAAAAATCCACACCAATTTTTGCTATGCAAAGGGTCATTAAATGTCTTCTTAAAAGCAGAGCCTTTTTGATTTCAGGAAGGACTCTAATATGTAAAGGCAGCTTCTTTGGTGACAGTGGAGGCATTTCATACCCTTCTAATCTGGGTTTTCCTTCCTTCACTCTCCATCCCTTCCCGCATCTACCCATGGGTTATTCATCTTAATTGGCAAAATGGCCATTTCAAACTTCCTCCCTCCAAATAAAAATGCATTCTCATGTGAATAAATAATGGTCTGTATTTCAAATTCCAATTAAGATTCACCAGAAAGAGTCTAGCAATACCTTGCACAAGAGTGGATCTTTTGAAAGAGTGTCTAGTCTCCCATGGTAGCTACTTTTCATTCAAAGTATGTTTGCCAACCTTCTTTGTCACTTTAAAGTTAATCATGTATGGTGTGTAATACCATATGAGTGATTTTTTTTTTTTTTTGAGAGATGGGTGCTTCCTTATCACTCTGGCCTCATACTCAACAAACATTAATTGATTTCCAGTGATGTGCCAGAAACAACCCTACTTGGTTCAGTGTTCATTGTTTTATGTGATTCTCTGAAAGGATTAGTGTCATGTGGTAAAAAGAGCACAAGTTTTAGAGTCAGACAGTCTGCACTGTCCATCTAGGCTCTACCAACTGCTAGCTGTAGGACTTTGCAAGTTATTGGACTATCTGAGCCTCCATTATCTCATATGAAATCCAGAAATATGGATGGCTCTCTCAGACATATTTTTAGTGATACCACATCTAAAAAATACCTGAAGATTCACCATAATAAGGACAAAATAAAGGGTCACATTCTACATTAACCTCATGTAAAAAATAAGGAATAAACTGTGGTTCAAGATGGCTCAAAATTCATAGAGTTTTGAGAGGGCAGAGTTGTAGATCAAGCAAAAATCTTAAAATACCCAATGAGGGCTGTTTGTTGTAGGTTACAAATGCATTTCAGGGGTACATGGTTTTTGACCTTTCTTACTAAATTATGTTGGGATGTAATTATTCACATTACTCGAAAAGTCTTATTTTGCTTTATCTCACACCCTATAACCATGTTTCACTGACTGGGTTGCCTTTACTTCTGTCTATTGTGAAGAAGTGCATTCCAAATTTGGCTTTTTCTGTTTCAGGAAGGACTCTAATATGTAAAGGCAGCTTCTTTGGTGACAGTGGAGGCATTTCATACCCTTCTAATCTGGGTTTTCCTTCCTTCACTCTCCATCCCTTCCCGCATCTACCCATGGGTTATTCATCTTAATTGGCAAAATGGCCATTTCAAACTTCCTCCCTCCAAATAAAAATGCATTCTCATGTGAATAAATAATGGTCTGTATTTCAAATTCCAATTAAGATTCACCAGAAAGAGTCTAGCAATACCTTGCACAAGAGTGGATCTTTTGAAAGAGTGTCTAGTCTCCCATGGTAGCTACTTTTCATTCAAAGTATGTTTGCCAACCTTCTTTGTCACTTTAAAGTTAATCATGTATGGTGTGTAATACCATATGAGTGATTTTTTTTTTTTTTTGAGAGATGGGTGCTTCCTTATCACTCTGGCCTCATACTCAACAAACATTAATTGATTTCCAGTGATGTGCCAGAAACAACCCTACTTGGTTCAGTGTTCATTGTTTTATGTGATTCTCTGAAAGGATTAGTGTCATGTGGTAAAAAGAGCACAAGTTTTAGAGTCAGACAGTCTGCACTGTCCATCTAGGCTCTACCAACTGCTAGCTGTAGGACTTTGCAAGTTATTGGACTATCTGAGCCTCCATTATCTCATATGAAATCCAGAAATATGGATGGCTCTCTCAGACATATTTTTAGTGATACCACATCTAAAAAATACCTGAAGATTCACCATAATAAGGACAAAATAAAGGGTCACATTCTACATTAACCTCATGTAAAAAATAAGGAATAAACTGTGGTTCAAGATGGCTCAAAATTCATAGAGTTTTGAGAGGGCAGAGTTGTAGATCAAGCAAAAATCTTAAAATACCCAATGAGGGCTGTTTGTTGTAGGTTACAAATGCATTTCAGGGGTACATGGTTTTTGACCTTTCTTACTAAATTATGTTGGGATGTAATTATTCACATTACTCGAAAAGTCTTATTTTGCTTTATCTCACACCCTATAACCATGTTTCACTGACTGGGTTGCCTTTACTTCTGTCTATTGTGAAGAAGTGCATTCCAAATTTGGCTTTTTTCTTAGAATAACTACCCATGTATTTAATAATCATAAACACATCCCTTCTCTAGACTTAATTCTTCTTGCTTCTTGAATTACTTCTTCCACTTGAATTTCATTTATAAACTCTGATCTTTATGAACGTTTTTCATGAACTTTCTGAAAATGATCTGTCTATCATTTCATCTATCAGCTCTCATCTTCAAGTGGAAAAGCTATCTTTTGACTCCTCATTTGAACAGCAAAATAGACATTCCCAGGAAAATCCTATACATACACATTTATTTGGAAGCATCATTTGCTACACCTTTTTAGAGTCAAATAAAAAGCTGGTTCATGGCCCACCTGTGACTTAAGACCTTGGAAAACATAAACTAAGGACTAGCTACCACCCATGATGAGTTCAACATGCAACAGCAGTTTACCTCATTTGCTTCTCAGAGCAAAATTGGAAAGCAGAGAGTGATCCTGTTTTTACTGCTGCAGATGAAAAAGTCCTGGCAGTAGCTCCTCTGTGTTACTTCCCTCTCCCAAAGTAAAGCAGACTGAAGAGAAAAGAGTCATGAAGATGATGAAGACTTTGGCCAATCTAGAACCAAGAGTAAACATCAGAGGCATCCCTAATTGAGGGGACTTTGCCAAGCCTGTCAGTAGTATTTTTGGTGTGACTTAGCAAGTGTGTGGCATCACAGAGTCTCTCAAATTCAGCTCAGTCACTCAATAGTGTCTGGCTCTTTGTGACCCCA
Organism: Tragulus kanchil; assembly: GCA_022376925.1. Taxonomy (NCBI): domain Eukaryota; kingdom Metazoa; phylum Chordata; class Mammalia; order Artiodactyla; family Tragulidae; genus Tragulus; species Tragulus kanchil. The sequence goes on from JAIOJX010000006.1 coordinate 121,845,014, forward strand.
TGGACTGTAGCACGCCAGGCTTCCCTGTCCTACACCATCTCTTGGAGCTTGCTCAAACTCATGTCCCTTGACTCAGTGATGCTGTTCATCCATCTCATCCTCTGGCATCCCCTTCTCCTGCCTTCTCTTTTTCTCAGTATCAAGGTCTTTTCCAATGCATCATCTGTTTGCACAATACACAGCCTTGATGCAAAATTTTGAGTTTTAGCTTCAGTGTCAGTCCTTCCAGTAAGTATTCAGGGTTACTGGTCTTATTTTGCTTTATCTCACACCCTATAACCATGTTTCACTGACTGGGTTGCCTTTACTTCTGTCTATTGTGAAGAAGTGCATTCCAAATTTGGCTTTTTTCTTAGAATAACTACCCATGTATTTAATAATCATAAACACATCCCTTCTCTAGACTTAATTCTTCTTGCTTCTTGAATTACTTCTTCCACTTGAATTTCATTTATAAACTCTGATCTTTATGAACGTTTTTCATGAACTTTCTGAAAATGATCTGTCTATCATTTCATCTATCAGCTCTCATCTTCAAGTGGAAAAGCTATCTTTTGACTCCTCATTTGAACAGCAAAATAGACATTCCCAGGAAAATCCTATACATACACATTTATTTGGAAGCATCATTTGCTACACCTTTTTAGAGTCAAATAAAAAGCTGGTTCATGGCCCACCTGTGACTTAAGACCTTGGAAAACATAAACTAAGGACTAGCTACCACCCATGATGAGTTCAACATGCAACAGCAGTTTACCTCATTTGCTTCTCAGAGCAAAATTGGAAAGCAGAGAGTGATCCTGTTTTTACTGCTGCAGATGAAAAAGTCCTGGCAGTAGCTCCTCTGTGTTACTTCCCTCTCCCAAAGTAAAGCAGACTGAAGAGAAAAGAGTCATGAAGATGATGAAGACTTTGGCCAATCTAGAACCAAGAGTAAACATCAGAGGCATCCCTAATTGAGGGGACTTTGCCAAGCCTGTCAGTAGTATTTTTGGTGTGACTTAGCAAGTGTGTGGCATCACAGAGTCTCTCAAATTCAGCTCAGTCACTCAATAGTGTCTGGCTCTTTGTGACCCCATGGACTGTAGCACGCCAGGCTTCCCTGTCCTACACCATCTCTTGGAGCTTGCTCAAACTCATGTCCCTTGACTCAGTGATGCTGTTCATCCATCTCATCCTCTGGCATCCCCTTCTCCTGCCTTCTCTTTTTCTCAGTATCAAGGTCTTTTCCAATGCATCATCTGTTTGCATCAATACACAGCCTTGATGCAAAATTTTTGAGTTTTAGCTTCAGTGTCAGTCCTTCCAGTAAGTATTCAGGGTTACTTTCTTTAGGATTGACTGGTTTGATACTCTTGCAGTCCAAGGGATTCTCAAGAGTCTTCTCCAACACCACAGTTCAAAGGCATCAATTTCTAGGTATTCAGCCTTCTTTATGGTCCAACTCTCACATCCATACATGACTATTGTGAAAACCATAGCTTTGACTATATGGACTTTTGTCGGCAAAATGATGTCTCTGCCTTTGAATAATGTTGTTTAAGTTTGTATAGCTTTTCTTCCAAGGAGCAAGTGTCTTTTAATTTCATGGCTACAGTTACCATCCACAGTGAGGTGTTTTTTTTTTTCTTTTTTTCAGTGTGTAAGAATAGAGACTTTATTACGATTCCTAGGGCAGTGCAAGATGGAGGATGGATATTTACACAGCAGCAGTCTCTGAATCTCTTTATCATTTTGACTTTTCTGTCTTCCTCCCTTATTCTGATGACTAGTCATCATATTTTCCCCCCAATATGAGATGAAAAATACATCTGCATCTTCTTTGGTCAGGCAGCAAGCCCACCTCTGATGTCTCCACTTGTTCTCCCACAGTGAGAGATTCCAGGAAAATAAAGTATGTCACTGTTTCCATTTTTTGTTTATCTATTTACCATGAAATGATGGGACTGGATGCCATCTTCTTTGTTTTTTGAATGTTGAGTATCAACAAATTTTTCACTCTCCTCTGTCACCTTCAGCAATAGGCTCTTTGGTTCCTCTTCACTTCCTGCCTTTAGGGTACTGTCATCTGGATATCTGAGTTTACTGACATTTCTCCTGGCGATCTTGATTCCAGCCTGTTTTATTTTTGGAAAAATCTGAGTTTTTAACTGATTCATTTACCCCAGCTCAGTTGTCTGGCTCTTTGTGACCCCATGGACTGTAGCACGCCAGGCTTCCCTGTCCTACACCATCTCTTGGAGCTTGCTCAAACTCATGTCCCTTGACTCAGTGATGCTGTTCATCCATCTCATCCTCTGGCATCCCCTTCTCCTGCCTTCTCTTTTTCTCAGTATCAAGGTCTTTTCCAATGCATCATCTGTTTGCATCAATACACAGCCTTGAGGTAAAACTTTTGAGTTTTAGCTTCAGTGTCAGTCCTTCCAGTAAGTATTCAGGGTTACTTTCTTTAGGATTGACTGGTTTGATACTCTTGCAGTCCAAGGGATTCTCAAGAGTCTTCTCCAACACCACAGTTCAAAGGCATCAATTTCTAGGTATTCAGCCTTCTTTATGGTCCAACTCTCACATCCATACATGACTATTGTGAAAACCATAGCTTTGACTATATGGACTTTTGTCGGCAAAATGATGTCTCTGCCTTTGAATAATGTTGTTTAAGTTTGTATAGCTTTTCTTCCAAGGAGCAAGTGTCTTTTAATTTCATGGCTACAGTTACCATCCACAGTGAGGTGTTTTTTTTTTTCTTTTTTTCAGTGTGTAAGAATAGAGACTTTATTACGATTCCTAGGGCAGTGCAAGATGGAGGATGGATATTTACACAGCAGCAGTCTCTGAATCTCTTTATCATTTTGACTTTTCTGTCTTCCTCCCTTATTCTGATGACTAGTCATCATATTTTCCCCTCAATATGAGATGAAAAATACATCTGCATCTTCTTTGGTCAGGCAGCAAGCCCACCTCTGATGTCTCCACTTGTTCTCCCACAGTGAGAGATTCCAGGAAAATAAAGTATGTCACTGTTTCCATTTTTTGTTTATCTATTTACCATGAAATGATGGGACTGGATGCCATCTTCTTTGTTTTTTGAATGTTGAGTATCAACAAATTTTTCACTCTCCTCTGTCACCTTCAGCAATAGGCTCTTTGGTTCCTCTTCACTTCCTGCCTTTAGGGTACTGTCATCTGGATATCTGAGTTTACTGACATTTCTCCTGGCGATCTTGATTCCAGCTTGTGCTTCATCCAGACCAGCATTTTTCATGATGTTCTCTGCATAGAAGTTAAATAAACAGGGTGACAATATACAGCCTTAATGGACTTCTTTCCCAATTTGAAACTTCTGTTGTTCCATGTCCAGTTCTAATTGTTGTTTCTTGTCCTTCATACTGGTTTCTCAGGAGGCAGGTAAGGTGGCCTAGTATTCCCACCTCTTTTAGAATTTTCCACATTTTGTTGTGATCCACACAGTCAAAGGCTTCACTGTAGTCAATGAAACAGAAGTAGGTGTTTTTCTGGTCTTTCAAGTACTAGACTTCTATTAATTTCCACTTGGAGGAAAAAAAGTAGAATTCCTAAGTAACATATCCCATGTCCTAATCAGTACAGCCTACAAAGCTAGTTCGAGAACTCAAAATCATGTTGACTAGTTCCAGGGAAAATGATGTTATTTGGGATCCGAACCATTGCAAGGATTACAGAACTGATCTTTAGATAATAGATGGCTTTTTTTTTTTTTTCCCTTCTAGGACTTCTCAAGAGAAAAAGAAGAAAAATATTTGTATTTATCCAGTGCCTATGGTTTGCCATTCACTCTTCTAGCACTTTCATGTGTATTAGCTACTGATTTTTTTGTGCATTATCTTCCTGTTTCAATTTGGGGAAACCATGTCCTTGAGAGGCAGGCTAAATAAATCGTTCTAAGTCTTCAGTATTATATAGGAGGCACATATTGTAATGGTCGTGTGAGTTTTCAAGACGTATCGGACTGCATTTGAAATTCTACCTCTTAACAACTGTGTGACTGGAACAGTTTCTGAATTCTCTTGAATACAAGACTTTACATCTTCAACTACAAAGGAGGGATAATAACAAGTTGATTGTGAGGATTAAATAAAACAATACCTTGGTACTTAATGCTCTTCCTGAAACAGGGCACATGTTTGGTAAACGTTAACTGGTTAGTTAGCAGGGAGTAGTGGTGGTATTAGTATCAGAACTGGCCATTTGTTTCAGTTTGATTTCCAAGACCAGGTCTTTTATTATACCAGAGAATCTTCTAGAATCTTCATCTAGAACCACAATTTCTCACCATGGACATCCATTCTTTCCAGATACTAGTTATTTACTTGAGAGAGGAACCATTAGTCATCAGTCATCTGAAATTGGCTTTGGGAACCTGACATATGGCCTCAGAGTAAATCTACTAAACCATGGGTCAGTAAATCATTTGCTTTACTAATTTTCCCCTCTCTTGGCAAGTCTTTCCATGGGTTAAATTACTTTAAGTCCTAAGAATGACTTATGTCTGAATGGAAAAGCAGCCCAGGAACTATCAACCAAAACTAGGGAAAAGAAACTGCTTCTTGGATTATCTGGAGAATTGGTGCCCAGCATGATGGCAACGCAAGGTGTGCACAGAAGCTGGTTAGTACCAATTAGCAGAGGCTGTGCTTCCACCTCTGGGAGACACATGGATGGGTAGCACATGCAGATTTCTGCAAAGGAGAGGGCTGATAGCCATGACACACCAGGAAATAATTTGACTCCCTTTTTCTCTGTCTATACTTATTTCTCAGGATGAGATCTTAAATGTGAACTGAAAAAAGTGTGAAGCCAAAGAGTTGAGTCCTCCTTTGCTAAACAAAAGGTGCATTTTAGAGTTCCAAAACTTGAATTTGAGATCTAATTACAGCAACTAGGAGCAGTATCATTTCATACCGAATATTTTCTCTATTTAAATATTGGTTTTCTGTAAAATGGCAGAAGATAGTAATTGTTGTTGTTCAGTCACTAAGTCATGTCCAACTCTTTGTGACTTCATGGACTGAAGTACACTGGCTTCACTAACTCTCAGAGTTTCCTCACATTCATATCCATTGAGTCAATGATGGCATCCAACCATCTCATCCTCTGCCACCCCCTTCTCCTGCTGCCCTCAAGCTTTCCAGCATCAGGGTATTTTCTAGTGAGTTAGATCTTTGAATCAGCTGGCCAAAGAATCAGAGCTTCAGCTTCTGCATCAGTCCTTCCAGTGAATATTCAGGGTTGATTTCCCTTAGGATTGACTGGTTTGATCTTCTTGCTGTTCAAGGGACTCTCAAGAGTCTTCTCCAGCATCTTCATCTAGAACCACAATTTCTCACCATGGACATCCATTCTTTCCAGATACTAGTTATTTACTTGAGAGAGGAACCATTAGTCATCAGTCATCTGAAATTGGCTTTGGGAACCTGACATATGGCCTCAGAGTAAATCTACTAAACCATGGGTCAGTAAATCATTTGCTTTACTAATTTTCCCCTCTCTTGGCAAGTCTTTCCATGGGTTAAATTACTTTAAGTCCTAAGAATGACTTATGTCTGAATGGAAAAGCAGCCCAGGAACTATCAACCAAAACTAGGGAAAAGAAACTGCTTCTTGGATTATCTGGAGAATTGGTGCCCAGCATGATGGCAACGCAAGGTGTGCACAGAAGCTGGTTAGTACCAATTAGCAGAGGCTGTGCTTCCACCTCTGGGAGACACATGGATGGGTAGCACATGCAGATTTCTGCAAAGGAGAGGGCTGATAGCCATGACACACCAGGAAATAATTTGACTCCCTTTTTCTCTGTCTATACTTATTTCTCAGGATGAGATCTTAAATGTGAACTGAAAAAAGTGTGAAGCCAAAGAGTTGAGTCCTCCTTTGCTAAACAAAAGGTGCATTTTAGAGTTCCAAAACTTGAATTTGAGATCTAATTACAGCAACTAGGAGCAGTATCATTTCATACCGAATATTTTCTCTATTTAAATATTGGTTTTCTGTAAAATGGCAGAAGATAGTAATTGTTGTTGTTCAGTCACTAAGTCATGTCCAACTCTTTGTGACTTCATGGACTGAAGTACACTGGCTTCACTAACTCTCAGAGTTTCCTCACATTCATATCCATTGAGTCAATGATGGCATCCAACCATCTCATCCTCTGCCACCCCCTTCTCCTGCTGCCCTCAAGCTTTCCAGCATCAGGGTATTTTCTAGTGAGTTAGATCTTTGAATCAGCTGGCCAAAGAATCAGAGCTTCAGCTTCTGCATCAGTCCTTCCAGTGAATATTCAGGGTTGATTTCCCTTAGGATTGACTGGTTTGATCTTCTTGCTGTTCAAGGGACTCTCAAGAGTCTTCTCCAGCATCACAGTTCAAAAGCTGTATGATCAACAAATCTTTGGCTCTCAGCCTTACGTACGGTCCAACTCTCAGATCTGTACATGACTACTGGAAAACTCGTAGTTTTCACTAGACAGAATTTGTTGGCAAAGTGATGTCATTGCTTTTTAATATGTTGTCTAGGTTTGTCACAGCTTTACTTCCAAGGAGCAAGCATCATCTTTTAATTTCATTGCTATAGTCACCATCCACAGTGATTTTGGTAATAATAATTCAAAAATTAATGTTCACTCTTTATTTCTATAAGGTATTGGAAACATCCCATGAGATAATCACGGACTTAAAATATATATGCTGATTCAGTCAGTCAGCAAATATTTATTGAGTACTTATATGTCAAATACAGTTAAACTTTGTAATAATATATCCAAAGAATCTTTTGTATGTGTGTGTGATTGTAGTATTAGGTGTCAATTCCTATTCATCAGAGAAAAATGGTTGAATATTTTCTTGGTTCCTAAGTCATATTTCTAATTTATCTTGTTTGGGAAGAATGTCAGACCAAATACTAAGCCACCTGCTGTTTATTGAACATGTTAAGCTCAGTCAGTCACACCTCTGTGATTTCACCCGAGGTACTGTTTCTCCCTGAATACTATTCCCTTTCTTTCCTAACTACCCAAATCATGCATGTGACTGATGTTGGTGTTGAGATTTGAACCAGGTGAATTTAGCCCCAAAGTCTATCTCCTTTTTGTAGCATATGTAATTTATTCTTAGGGCTTTTCAAACTGTAATGTGTATACGCATCATCTGAGGATCTCATGGAAATGTAGATTTAGGGCATCTGCATTCCCAACAACCACCCAACTAATGTTGCCAGTCCCTGAACCATACTTGGAGTAGAAAGACCATTCAATACTAATTTGGGGTCTAAATAGTTGCACAGCTGTTACCTAAACAATGCACAACCACATTTTCTTAAATTAAAATGTACTGTCAAATTCCTCTCTGCTAATAGATATGAAAAAAGAAGTGCCTGGTGGTTTTAATCAAGTAAGAGACATGTGAATTTATGAGTCATCCACTTTCTGAACCCAGTTTTCTCATCCACAGAATAAGTACTGGGCCACTTCCAGGCTTATTTCCCCAACACCGCCCCTGTGTGTAACTTCAGTGGACCATGTATCTAATGGTGCTCTGCAGCTCTATTTTCAAAATAATTATTTTCCTTTCACTAATGTTATCTCTCCTTTTAAGTCTAATTTGAAAAGCTTTTTCTACAGGCATTGTCATGGAAGTTAAAAAACAACATCAAGAGGCATTTGGTATTTTTTGGTTGTCAGAATCTCTGCTAAATTAAAGGTTAAATATTCCAAAGTCAAGGCCTTTCAGAGGAAATAGATACCCCTGAGTGCCACTGATTATTATCAGCTCTTCCTCAAGCACCATGCTTCTGGCGCGTTTCTTTCTGTCTACATTTCATACATTTGCATTTTCTCACTCCCTCATGACATAGCAACAAGAGCACAGGCATTTAATCAGACACTTGGTAGAATGTGAGCATTGTGGATTCCGTTTATTTAGTATTAGGTGTCAATTCCTAAAAATGGTTGAATATTTTCTTGGTTCCTAAGTCATATTTCTAATTTATCTTGTTTGGGAAGAATGTCAGACCAAATACTAAGCCACCTGCTGTTTATTGAACATGTTAAGCTCAGTCAGTCACACCTCTGTGATTTCACCCGAGGTACTGTTTCTCCCTGAATACTATTCCCTTTCTTTCCTAACTACCCAAATCATGCATGTGACTGATGTTGGTGTTGAGATTTGAACCAGGTGAATTTAGCCCCAAAGTCTATCTCCTTTTTGTAGCATATGTAATTTATTCTTAGGGCTTTTCAAACTGTAATGTGTATACGCATCATCTGAGGATCTCATGGAAATGTAGATTTAGGGCATCTGCATTCCCAACAACCACCCAACTAATGTTGCCAGTCCCTGAACCATACTTGGAGTAGAAAGACCATTCAATACTAATTTGGGGTCTAAATAGTTGCACAGCTGTTACCTAAACAATGCACAACCACATTTTCTTAAATTAAAATGTACTGTCAAATTCCTCTCTGCTAATAGATATGAAAAAAGAAGTGCCTGGTGGTTTTAATCAAGTAAGAGACATGTGAATTTATGAGTCATCCACTTTCTGAACCCAGTTTTCTCATCCACAGAATAAGTACTGGGCCACTTCCAGGCTTATTTCCCCAACACCGCCCCTGTGTGTAACTTCAGTGGACCATGTATCTAATGGTGCTCTGCAGCTCTATTTTCAAAATAATTATTTTCCTTTCACTAATGTTATCTCTCCTTTTAAGTCTAATTTGAAAAGCTTTTTCTACAGGCATTGTCATGGAAGTTAAAAAACAACATCAAGAGGCATTTGGTATTTTTTGGTTGTCAGAATCTCTGCTAAATTAAAGGTTAAATATTCCAAAGTCAAGGCCTTTCAGAGGAAATAGATACCCCTGAGTGCCACTGATTATTATCAGCTCTTCCTCAAGCACCATGCTTCTGGCGCGTTTCTTTCTGTCTACATTTCATACATTTGCATTTTCTCACTCCCTCATGACATAGCAACAAGAGCACAGGCATTTAATCAGACACTTGGTAGAATGTGAGCATTGTGGATTCCAAGTGAGTTAAGTTTTCTGAGACAACAATGTCCTCATCTGATCATCTATAGAATGGGATTGATAACAATAGTAATAATAATAACAGTAACAACAATAATAATAAAAAGGAAGAGAGGAAGGAAAAGAAGAAAAAAGATGCATGCAACAGTCAGGTTTTTAAAGGTCAAATTGAATCAGATATGATGTCTGGTTTGTAGCTGGAGTTTAGTCGATGTTGCTTCCTCGCCTAGCCTGTCCTTCACCATCTTTGCTCTTTCTTATTCACTCTCTTTTCCAAATGGGTTATTCTTTATTGGGTTTCTTTTACCAACTAGATCATACAAAACATCTCTGTGTTAAAAAATGAATGAATAGATTGGAGAATGAAGCGGCAGCTGAGTTGTAAGAACAATATTTGCATTCTGTGTCTACCTTTTCAGGCCTCTGAAGCGTTTTTTAGGTGAACCTCGTAACATCCTTATATGGGATTGTTTTGCCTTTCTTATGGTCACATTTGCCTTTACCTATGGGTCTTGTGTTCTTATGGCTTATCAATATGGCTACATGGAAAACTTTTCCTGAGGGTAAGAACTCATTCTTCTGCTTTTTCGGTGTCAGCTGTGTTAAGCAGAGTGCCTGGCCCACATGACTTCTTGAATAATGTTATTGATTGGATAAAGGATGGAGAGGAAAAAGGAAGGGAAAAAAAGAAGGAAGGAAAAATAAATTTATTTTTCTAGCTTGAAAGTGGCTTATTTTACACAGTGCCTGGCACATAGTAGGTGCTCAATATATATTCATCAAGAGCATGCAATTGTTAATTTAACCCTTAGATTCTGAATTGCCAGGTAGATGATAAGAAGTGTTTTCTTTGGGAGCTTGCAATGACAAACACAAAAGGTAACCAGGGAAAATAGAAGAGGAGAAGCCATTTCTTTTTTTTTCCCAGGGCAATGGTGTCAAGCTTTCATGTCCATATCTGCTGGGCCTCCGCAGGCTGATGGTTGCCAGGGCAACCGTAATGCCTAGTCTTTGCATTCGTGTAGTTTTCCATTGATAATTGCTAATGTGAGCAAGTGCTGGCTTGCACTTTACACCTACCTGGCTTGTAAGTCTACCTTAATTGGATGTGCCAAGATCGAGGAAAAAGTAATCTGCCCTTTCAAGACAACTGACAGGGAGATGAAGTGCTGTTTGGGCCTTTATTGTTACAATTTTGCTGACAAAATTACTATGAACTGTCTTATCTGGATGCATAGCCTGCCTCTGTTGACAGAGCCCTGGTGTTTATCTTCCAGGCGTGGTGTATTAAGTCAGGGGAAACTTCGATAAACTTCAATAAAGTGTTTGGAGCAGTTTGGTGGAAATTCACTTGTTCCTTTCACACACAGTAAGGGCAGATGTGGCACTGTGGAGGAAGCGACAGGCAGAAAGAATTAGGAAGGGGCGAAAGGGAACTCCACCATCTCCTTGAAGGACGTTGTTTTGGTCTTTCTAGTTTACATGGTCTTAATCTTTCCAATATTCCTGCCATGCAGGTGTTAAAAAATCTCTGAGACAGTTGGCTTTAATTCCTTTTTTTAAAGTCTCAGATTGAAATTAACACAAGTGGTCAAGATTCAAAGGCAGTTCTTAATGTTAATATCAGTCCCTTTATCTATTACTGGTTTTCAGTAGGAATTTGGACAAATTATTTTATTATTAACTCTAATGATCCCTATTTACCCTCATTTTTGTTTTCTAAAATCTTCTCCCAACACTCCACTCCCTCCTGCATCAATAGTTATACTAACATTTGAATATATTTACCCTAGTTTAGCAAACATTTTTTAACAGCCCAGCAAGTTCCAGGTCCAGTGTTGGAAGCGAAAAAGATGAATAACTATTGTCCCTATATTGAAGGAACTTATCATCTAGACTCTTGATTCTAGAAGGGGAGACCATGAAGGAAGAGTTGCTTTCAATTAGTTGAAGTCACTTACAGAGAAATAGTTCTGTGAGTATGCCATTGAGCCCAGTGAAAAACTTTAGCATCAAGGGAAGGTGACTTTTACTGGGGAGCAGCACCTATGAAGGCCCAGGGTAGTGAAACAGTGCTCCAGGGCTGGGAAACTATAGACCATACGGGATTTTGAGAGGAAGATATGGCACTTGTGATCTGGGCAAGGTAGCAAGGGGAAATGGGACTGGGAAGCATGTCACGGAACACGAACATAAACCCCAGAGATGGGAGAGATTGGCTTCTCCTTAGAGGTGGCAGCTCTCCAATGACATCCCTTTACAGCCAGAATCAGCAATATACATTTACTTAAACAAAGAGTTACAAAGTAAATCTTTGAGGCTTTGCAGACCACATACAGGACCTGATGCATAGTATTTTTCCTCTTCTTTTTTCTTTGTTACAAGTTTTTAATAATGTAAAATACTCCGATTACTGATTGGAACACAAAAACAGACTGCTGACCATATTTTGCCCACAGCTCATAGTATGCTGAATTCCGCTTTATGGCACGGTCTCCAGTCTATCCCAAACTTGCGGACCAGTTTGATTGGTCAGGTTGTCTCTTAACATTTAGTGATTAGTTAAGATGAATGTATGTTATCTCATTTAATCTGTACAACAATCTATTTATAAATTATGAACAATGATTATTTTTAATTGAGTCAACCCTCAAGGTAAACAGTAATACTAAAATCCTTAACCCATTTTTCATTCTCCATTAGGGATTTGTTAAACTTCTAGAAAGTAAAATGGTGTCTTCCCTGGTTGTCCAGTGGTTAAGACTCTGGGCTCCCAATGCAGGGAGCCGTGTTCAATCCCTGATCAGGGAACCAGATCCAACATGCCTCAACAGAAAATTCCACATGTTGCAACAAAGATTGGAGATCCCATGTGCCACAACTAAGACCTGGCACAACCAAATAAATAAATATTTTGAAAATTAAAAAAAAATAAAAATTTGAAAAATCTTTTAAAAATCTAAAGGGTTACACATAATTTTAACATAATTTAGCCCTGCAGGGCTTAAATTCTCTTAGGCAAATATACCTAACATGACTGTATGCCCCAGACCATGTATATTCTACCTTATGTGTAAAATTAGTATTTTTTAAAATTTGTTTTGGCTCTATGAAATTTTTCATCCATAGACTGATTTCAGAAGGGATTTTTCTCCTAGTAACATGTACATAGTATAGTGGGACAGTCAGACCCCTGGTCAAGATCCTGAGTCTCTAAATATCCATTGCAACCTAGATAGTTAAGGTTAATCGTTTTCACTATTTGTTTTAGAAATTCAGTTGCACATTAAGGTGGTGACTGACAGAAGATGCCAGCATATTCTCACTTGCACCAGGATCAAACTCTACCTCTCATTGTCTACCAGCAAGATTGTCTTGGTATTGTTGCTCTTGTTTTTCAAAAACTTTCCATTTTATATTTACCCCGCAAATCTTTGACATTTTTCAAACTTGCGGGAACCAAAATGATGCATAGTATTTTTCCTCTTCTTTTTTCTTTGTTACAAGTTTTTAATAATGTAAAATACTCCGATTACTGATTGGAACACAAAAACAGACTGCTGACCATATTTTGCCCACAGCTCATAGTATGCTGAATTCCGCTTTATGGCACGGTCTCCAGTCTATCCCAAACTTGCGGACCAGTTTGATTGGTCAGGTTGTCTCTTAACATTTAGTGATTAGTTAAGATGAATGTATGTTATCTCATTTAATCTGTACAACAATCTATTTATAAATTATGAACAATGATTATTTTTAATTGAGTCAACCCTCAAGGTAAACAGTAATACTAAAATCCTTAACCCATTTTTCATTCTCCATTAGGGATTTGTTAAACTTCTAGAAAGTAAAATGGTGTCTTCCCTGGTTGTCCAGTGGTTAAGACTCTGGGCTCCCAATGCAGGGAGCCGTGTTCAATCCCTGATCAGGGAACCAGATCCAACATGCCTCAACAGAAAATTCCACATGTTGCAACAAAGATTGGAGATCCCATGTGCCACAACTAAGACCTGGCACAACCAAATAAATAAATATTTTGAAAATTAAAAAAAAATAAAAATTTGAAAAATCTTTTAAAAATCTAAAGGGTTACACATAATTTTAACATAATTTAGCCCTGCAGGGCTTAAATTCTCTTAGGCAAATATACCTAACATGACTGTATGCCCCAGACCATGTATATTCTACCTTATGTGTAAAATTAGTATTTTTTAAAATTTGTTTTGGCTCTATGAAATTTTTCATCCATAGACTGATTTCAGAAGGGATTTTTCTCCTAGTAACATGTACATAGTATAGTGGGACAGTCAGACCCCTGGTCAAGATCCTGAGTCTCTAAATATCCATTGCAACCTAGATAGTTAAGGTTAATCGTTTTCACTATTTGTTTTAGAAATTCAGTTGCACATTAAGGTGGTGACTGACAGAAGATGCCAGCATATTCTCACTTGCACCAGGATCAAACTCTACCTCTCATTGTCTACCAGCAAGATTGTCTTGGTATTGTTGCTCTTGTTTTCATACTTAAATGCAAATCTTTCCATTTTATATTTACCCCCGTTCAATTTTGTAGTCTTAATGTCCCCTCATTAAACCAGTAGTATCATTTTGAATTCCCTTTTTTTATATAAAAAAATCATCTGTTCTTTTATTTTCTATTCTTCCTAATGACATAGAGTCTTAAGGCTGGAGATTCTCTAAAGCTCTTCTATCCATTGAGGTTTGACTTGGCACTATAGAGTCAGGTCACTTCACCATCACCCTTTGCTTATGCACTTCCAGGGATGGGGATTGGGAATACAAATCAATACCCCCCACTGCATTATTGAACAGCTCTAATTGCTTAAAAAATGGGGTAAATGGAAGGCACAAACACAGGCTGGCAATCAGCAATTTGCATACATAATCTTATTCTCCAAACAACCAAGCAATCTAAGAATTCTTCTATTAGTGTTATAGATGAGAAAACTGAGCATTACCGAATGTTAATATGTATATTGTCCTAGCTGATAAGAAATGGAGGCGAAATGCAATGCCTTTCTGACACCTTAAAGTAGTTCAATAATTTCACAGGCACTTCTTTATAGCTGAAGATCTTGTCTAAGGTTGAACCAAAATTCCTTTCTTATATACTCTGTTCATCCTGCTCTCTGGAATGACACAGAATAAATTAATTTCCTCTTTTCTTGCCTTTGGTTTCTGACAGACTCTCAGGAGGAAGGGGGCCTGTGGGAAGGCACAACGTGGGGCTCTGGACATGACCTTTGACACAAGATAAGTCTGGGTCTGAATCCCAGCCATGTGCTTACTTTGTAACTGAGGTCAAGTCATATCAGTTCTCTGACCCTAATGTTCCTTGATATAAGATGAACAGTATAAATTCTAAGAAAAGATTGAATACAGTCCTCTCGCTGTGGTCCTACAGGATGAATGAGATGAGGGTGCGGAGAGCTTGGCTCAGTGCCTTGCAGAGAGTAGGTGTTGCCTAATTAGCAGCTGCTGTGTCCTTCCTGAAAACTCTACTTTGACAATAAGCAACATTCTCAAAGACCCATTTAACATATGGATTGTCTTCCTCTTTTCTCTTCCATAACTCTCCTCTGGTCAGGCCCCATTTTGTGTCCCCCAAGGCAATGTTCATTATTTTTTCCCATTATTTAATGTGTAACATTGTTTCTTAATGCCTGATGAAAGCATTGAATTATAATAGTTCACACCCTGAAGCTTTCTAAATGCCAAAGACAATTTAAACTCAGTTTATCTCATTCCATCCTCATAATATCCCTATGCTGTCCCCATTTTACAGATGGGTAAACTGAATCGCAAAAAGGTTCCTCAATTGCTCAAGGTCACATATGTAGAGAGAGGTACAGCTAGGATTCAAACCAAGGTGAGCTGGCCCAGTCCTCATGTTCTTAACCTGTATGCGAACCTGCCCCATAGAGAAAGCAGGGCCAGGGCTTCCCTGGTGGTCCAGTGGGTGAGGACACCGCCTTGCAGTGCAAGGGGCGCCGGTTCCATCCCTGACCTGGGAAGATCCCATGTGCCGCAGAGCGGCTGGACCCATGTGTCCCATTACCGAGTGGGAGCTCTGGAGCACATGTGCTCTGCAACAACAGAGGCCACTGCGATGGGAGGCACACACGAGCCAAAGAACAAAGATAGATGAAAAAGAGACAAATGAAAGACCAATAGAAGTGGGCCGCCCACCCCCTACCCTCCCCACTCCCCCGCAAAAAAAAAAAAAAAAAAAAAAAGAAAAAAAAAAGAAAAAACAAGGCCAGGGGAGCAGAGACTTCAGCCCAGCCTCACTCCAAATGTTGCTTGGCATCATTTCAGCTTATCACTATTTTAAAAATCTTCCTCCAAATCCCCAATACTCTTTTCCCACAACATGTTCTGTCTCCCTCGGGAAAATTAATTCCATTCTAATGTAAATAGTTTATCTTCTTTGAGCCTGCTTCTCTATCTATTAAATGGAAATAGAGGTACATACTCAAAAAAATGTTATAAAAACTACAGGTAGTCTAGTCATTCAAAGTGTCCAGAGCAGTGTTTGCCACATCTGAATAAGTGTGTGTTTCTGTTCTCTTAGCTAACAATGTGTCAGTCTTTGCATTAAAAGAGAATGACAAAGTAGTTAGCTTGTTCATTTACTCTACAGCTTATATAAATATAAACAACATACTAACACTAGGCTTCTGCATCAAATGAAATAAAAATCATGCTATAATATTTTGTAAACTGTAGGAAAGAGAAGCATGAGGTAGAGCAGGACCCCAGAAGGCCAGGAAGGGCTTTCCAGGCTGAGAAAATTTGATCTGGGTGTGGAAGATTTAACAGGAATTATTCGGGGGAAAGCTTGCAGTTAGCAATTTTGGTCCCCATTTTACAGATGGGTAAACTGAATCGCAAAAGGTTCCTCAATTGCTCAAGGTCACATATGTAGAGAGGTACAGCTAGGATTCAAACCAAGGTGAGCTGGCCCAGTCCTCATGTTCTTAACCTGTATGCGAACCTGCCCCATAGAGAAAGCAGGGCCAGGGCTTCCCTGGTGGTCCAGTGGGTAAGGACACTGCCTTGCAGTGCAAGGCGCGGTTCCATCCCTGACCTGGGAAGATCCCATGTGCCGCAGAGCGGCTGGACCCATGTGTCCCATTACCGAGTGGGAGCTCTGGAGCACATGTGCTCTGCAACAACAGAGGCCACTGCGATGGGAGGCACACACGAGCCAAAGAACAAAGATAGATGAAAAAGAGACAAATGAAAGACCAATAGAAGTGGGCCGCCCACCCCCTACCCTCCCCACTCCCCCGCAAAAAAAAAAAAAAAAAAAAAAGAAGAAAAAAAGAGAAAGCAGGGCCAGGGGAGCAGAGACTTCAGCCCAGCCTCACTCCAAATGTTGCTTGGCATCATTTCAGCTTATCACTATTTTAAAAATCTTCCTCCAAATCCCCAATACTCTTTTCCCACAACATGTTCTGTCTCCCTCGGGAAAATTAATTCCATTCTAATGTAAATAGTTTATCTTCTTTGAGCCTGCTTCTCTATCTATTAAATGGAAATAGAGGTACATACTCAAAAAAATGTTATAAAAACTACAGGTAGTCTAGTCATTCAAAGTGTCCAGAGCAGTGTTTGCCACATCTGAATAAGTGTGTGTTTCTGTTCTCTTAGCTAACAATGTGTCAGTCTTTGCATTAAAAGAGAATGACAAAGTAGTTAGCTTGTTCATTTACTCTACAGCTTATATAAATATAAACAACATACTAACACTAGGCTTCTGCATCAAATGAAATAAAAATCATGCTATAATATTTTGTAAACTGTAGGAAAGAGAAGCATGAGGTAGAGCAGGACCCCAGAAGGCCAGGAAGGGCTTTCCAGGCTGAGAAAATTTGATCTGGGTGTGGAAGATTTAACAGGAATTATTCAGAAAGCAGGAGGAGAAAGAAAGCCCTCTAGTCAAGGTCAACTAGGGCTTCCCAAGTGGTACTAGTTGTAAAGAACCCACTGCCAATGCAGGAGCTGTAAGAGACATGGCCTTGATCCCTGGTTTAGGAAGATCCCCTGGAAGAAGACATGGCAACCTACTCCAGTATTCTTGCTTGGAAAATCCACGGACAGAGGAGCCTAATGGGTTACAGTCCATAGACAATTGCTTGTAAATATGTTGTAAACGTTTAAACTTTAAAATTTCCAAGGATAATTACCTTGAAGAATATACCATAAAGTTGCTAAAATCATAGACTTTTTGTAAAATATTCAGGTTCAAATTCTAACACCGTTAACTATTATTTTTGTCACCATGGGTTATTTATTTGAACTGCCCTATTTTTTTTTTTTTTTTAACTATTGTGTTTTCTCTCAAATGGGGTTAACAACTACTTTATGTTTATAGTCGTGAAAATTAAATAGTTTAAGACAGTATAAGACACTGTGTCCAGTGCCAAACTATTAATGATGGCTATAATTATGAATATGTAATATCTATCTATTTTTACATAAGTCTGAACACATACGTAAATATAATTGATTGAGTCGATTCTTAGCCAGGAACAAAAATGTTCATTTCTTACTTTAACTCCAGTCTTCTTATATCTTGTCTTTCTATAAGAATCATATAGAATTTCAGTGTTTTCAGATGTTGTTTGTTCATTCAGTCAAATTGCTGAATGTGTGCCTTGTCCTGAACACCATCCTAGGCTCCAGAGATACTCATGGTCTGCAGGAGAAACCGATCAATAAGCACAAGATGACAATGAGGTGTGAGATTGACCTTCTGCCAACAAAGGCTACACAAAGCTGTGTAGGACTCAGAAGCCAACACTCACTGTGGCCTCCTGGGCCCTGACTGATGTGGCATTAGCCCATTCCTACAGATTCATCCACCAATCCTTATCCCTGTCTCTACCCTCTTCTTTGCCCTTCTCCCTTTCTCCACATGCTTTCTTCTGGTTCCCATGTTCCTGTCTGTCTCAGGATCTATGTGCACACTCTTCCTCATCCAGGAACCCCTCACCTGCTGATCACACACTACTTCCTTCTCATTGTCATCTCAGCTTCAGTGACACTTTCTCAGAGAGCCCCTGTGTCATCCACTGGCCTGTTGCCCTCTATTTTCTCCATTCGTGCTGTATTTCCTTCTTAGAACATTTCAAGTGTGTAATTGTAGATCACCCCTGTAGTCTGTGAACTTGAGGCAGAGATGGTACCTGTGTTCACCTCTGCCTACACAACACCCAGCAGTGAGGAATGTAGAAAGGGTTCTGTAAAATATTTGTTCAGTAGATAAAAATCAGTGATAGTGATAGACCGGTGGGTTGAAACTTACCTGCTGCTTAAAAGTTCATCTCAGGCAGAGTGTTCATAGTACCACTATTTACAGTATTCAAGACATAGAAGCAACCTAAGTGAAGAAAGATGTGGTTATAGACTATATGGAATGGAATGAGTATTGGAATATTACTAATTAATTGAATGTTACTCAGATATAAGTAAATGAAATAATACCTTTTATGGCAACATGGATGGACCCATAGATTATTATACTGAAATAAACCATACTGAGAAAGACAAATATCATATGATATTGCTTATATGTGGGCTTCCCAAGTTGCTCAATGGTAAAGAATCTGCCTGCCATTGCAGGAGATATGGGTTTGATTTCTGGCTCAGGAAGATCCCCTGGAGAAGGAAACATCAGCCTATTCCCATATTCTTACCTAGGAAATCCCATGAACAGAGGAGCTACAGTCCATGGAATCACATGAGTTCAACTTAGCAACTAAACAATAACAAAAAAAAAAATACAAATGAAATTATTTATGAAACAGAAATAGACTCACAGACATAGGAAACAAACTTATGGTTACCAAAAGTGAAAGGAGGAGGGAGGGATAAATTAGGAGTTTGGAATTAAAATATATAAACTGCTACATGTAAAATAGATAACCAACAAGGACCTACTCTATGACATAGAGAACTATACTCAATATCATAATCTATAATAGAAAATACTCTAAAAATTATACACATACACACACACACACACACACACACATATTCACTTTGCTGTACACCTAAAACTAACACAATATTGTAAATCAACTTTATTTCAATAAAAACTTTTAAAAAAGAAACTTATGTGGCAGATAGCCCTGTGGCATTGGAAATTACATATGAGTTCAAATCCTTACTCCAGCACTTAGTAATTGTGTAGCCTTGGGCAAGGCTGTTAATTGTCCTGCACCTCTGTTTCTCATTTAAGAGACAGGAGGGCAATGATGTCTACCTTGCAAGGGGTGATGATATTTAAGTAAGGCAGCGTGGTTAGTGGGTAGGTGCCAGCCTTGTATCTGATACTCACTAGAAGATAACTAATGTGACTGCTCACAGTCAATCTAAAATCCGCTCCTGGGTCCTGACGTGGTTGAGATTTCACAAGCCTTGATGGCTCGTAATTGAGAAATATGCATCTGTGACAGGTAATCAATATGCTCATTTGGCAGCCAGGTTCCAGATGAAATAAAGCTAAACGATGATGCAGTTAGAATATACAAACAAATCCCCTACAGAAGCCAAACAGACTTGACTGCTTTTCCATCCTGATCATGTCCTCATATTCAGAATGCATCTGGAAAGCGTTTTTCGTGATGAATCTGGACCCAGCCACTTAATGGAGGCGTCTTTCACTCATTGCCTGTTTCCATTACATGCTCTCTTCTTGGAGCTCAATTTCCCTCTCCCCAAGGGTAGACAGCACATAGGTCTGACTCCCCAAGTGTGAAGGACGTGTTGTACACCTTGCTGACAGTCATTGTCCCCTGAAATGTACGTTGTCACTTCTTTTCTCATTGTCAGACACAATGACAATAGCTGGCGATTTTCATGCGGAGGCAGCGCTGGAGACAGGATCTCTGCAGTTTCTGGCAAATCTTTCTAAGACAAGTCTTCCTCATCTCCTTTGCTGGAGTCTGTGAATTCCTAAATGACAAGGCTATGTTTAGGGTCACCTCACACTAACCTTCTCCAATTTCTCTTCTGGTATTCATAACTGCAGTTTATGAGCTTGACAGTAGCTGCAGCATGCCAGGAAGCATCACAAATCATAACTTCAGCCAGCTTTTTAGTTGCTCTTGGTTCAAATCCAACATCACCTACTTATTAGCTCTGCATCTTGGGCAAGGAATGTTCACCTAGTGTCTCAGTTTCCTCACTTATCAAAGGAAGATGATGATCTTACCTGGCATTTGGTTTGACATGTAAAATTTCCACATCACTACTGGTACATTATAAGCCCATAATACATGCTAGCTATTATTATTATTAATACTACTAGTTATTATTACCACCTAAATCTTGAGTCACATCTTAGAAATGAGGTTAATTTGGGTCAACTGACTAGTGTGAATAGTAGTTTTCCAGAAATTGCAAAGAACCAGGGCTTTATACAGATAAACTGGGTTTCAAATTTTAGCTCTTCCAATTCTGTGTGGCCTTAAGTAAGTTCAGAATTCACAACATTTATATAACTGTGAAAATTCTTTTTCTTTTTTAAAATTTTTTATTTTATTTTTTTCTTTCTTTCTTTCTTTTTAAAAATTCTTTATTTTAAAGGTATTACAGAGTTTTGTTGTTCACCGACATGTATGTTCCCAGATCAGTCATATGCATATCCCTGGTCCCCTGCCCCCCAGTTCCCTCCATCCCACCCCTCCAGACCATCGCCCCAAGCCATTGTGAGTACTCCTATTCCCTTAGCACAGTGACAATAGCTATCTTTTCCACACATGACAGTATAGGTTTCCATGATTGTTCCCTCCATGCCTCCCGCTCCTTGTTTCTTCCCTGCAATGTCCCTATGTCTATGCTCTGTCTGTTTTTCCATGAGTTCACTGTGTGTGTTATCAAGACCATCCTACTACATTCCATATATACGTGTTAGTATACTGTACTTGTCTTTCTCTTTTTGACTTACTTTACTTTTTATGATAGGTTCTAGAGCCAGCCACCTCATTAGGACTGAGTCTTCCGCATTTCTTTTACCAGCTGAGTAGTATTCCATTGTATATATGTACCAGTGCTTATGTATGCATTCATTTGTCAATGGACATCTAGGTTGCTTCAATGTTCTGGCTATTGTATAGAGAACTGCAATGAACATTGGGGTGCAGGTGCTTCTTTCAGTTTTGATTTCATCAGGATATAGGCCTAATAGTGGGATTGCTGGGTCATAGGGTGCTTCTATTTTTAGTTTTTTAAGGAATCTCCATACTGTCTTCCATAGAGGCTATATCAATTTACGTTCCCACCAGCAATGCAAGAGGGTTCCCTTTTCTCTGCACCCTATCCAGCACTTATTGTCTGTCGATTTATTGACGATGGCCATTCTGACGGGTGTGAGGTGATATCTCATTGTGGTTTTAATTTGCATTTCTCTAATAATAAGCGAGGTTGAGCATCGTTTCCTGTGCTTTTGGGCCATCTGTAGGTCCTATTTGGAGAGGCGTCTCTTTAGATCTTTTCCCCATTCTTTGATTGGGTTGTTCGTTTTTCCTGTGCTGAGTTGTCTGAGTTGCTTGTAGACTTTGGAGATTAATTCTTTGTCTGTTGTTTCATTTGCTATGATTTTCTCCCACTCTGTGGGCTGTCTATTCAGCTTTTTTGTAATTTCTTTTTCTCTACAAAAGCTTTTAAGTTTCATGAGATCCCACATGTTCATTTTTCTATTCAGTTCTGCTATTTTAGTTGGTGGGTCAGAGAAGATCTTGCTTTGATTGATAAAGTATAGGTTTCCATGATTGTTCCCTCATGCTCCCGCTCCTTGTTTCTTCCCCTGCATATGTCCCTATGTGACAATAGCTATCTTTTCCACACATGACAGTATAGGTTTCCATGATTGTTCCCTCCATGCCTCCCGCTCCTTGTTTCTTCCTGCAATGTCCCTATGTCTATGCTCTGTCTGTTTCCATGAGTTCACTGTGTGTGTTATCAAGACCATCCTACTACATTCCATATATACGTGTTAGTATACTGTACTTGTCTTTCTCTTTTTGACTTACTTTACTTTTTATGATAGGTTCTAGAGCCAGCCACCTCATTAGGACTGAGTCTTCCGCATTTCTTTTACCAGCTGAGTAGTATTCCATTGTATATATGTACCAGTGCTTATGTATGCATTCATTTGTCAATGGACATCTAGGTTGCTTCAATGTTCTGGCTTTTGTATAGAGAACTGCAATGAACATTGGGGTGCAGGTGCTTCTTTCAGTTTTGATTTCATCAGGATATAGGCCTAATAGTGGGATTGCTGGGTCATAGGGTGCTTCTATTTTTAGTTTTTTAAGGAATCTCCATACTGTCTTCCATAGAGGCTATATCAATTTACGTTCCCACCAGCAATGCAAGAGGGTTCCCTTTTCTCTGCACCCTATCCAGCACTTATTGTCTGTCGATTTATTGACGATGGCCATTCTGACGGGTGTGAGGTGATATCTCATTGTGGTTTTAATTTGCATTTCTCTAATAATAAGCGAGGTTGAGCATCGTTTCCTGTGCTTTTGGGCCATCTGTAGGTCCTATTTGGAGAGGCGTCTCTTTAGATCTTTTCCCCATTCTTTGATTGGGTTGTTCGTTTTTCCTGTGCTGAGTTGTCTGAGTTGCTTGTAGACTTTGGAGATTAATTCTTTGTCTGTTGTTTCATTTGCTATGATTTTCTCCCACTCTGTGGGCTGTCTATTCAGCTTTTTTGTAATTTCTTTTTCTCTACAAAAGCTTTTAAGTTTCATGAGATCCCACATGTTCATTTTTCTATTCAGTTCTGCTATTTTAGTTGGTGGGTCAGAGAAGATCTTGCTTTGATTGATGTCCTTGAGGGTTTTGCTTATATTCTCCTCTAAGAGTTTGATGGTTTCTGGCCTTACATTTAGGTCTTTAATCCATTTTGAGTTGATCTTAGTGTATGGTGTCAGGGAATGTTCCGACTTCATTTTTTTGCATGTAGCTGTCCAATTCTCCCAGTACCACTTGTTGAAGATGCTGTCTTTGTCCCATTTTATAGTTTCTCCTCTTTTGTCAAAAATAAGGTACCCATAGGTGCATGGGTTTATCTCTGGGTTCTCTATCTTGTTCCATTGATCTATAGTTCTGTTTTTGTGCCAGTACCATACTGTCTTGATGACTGTTGCTTTGTAGTAGAGTCAGAAGTTAGGGAGGCTGATCCCTCCAGCTCCATTCTTCTTCCTCAGGATTGCTTTGGCTATTTGAGGTCTTTTGTGTTTCCATATGAACTGTGTTATTCTTTGGTCTAGTTCTGTGAAAAATGTCAATCGTAGTTGAATAGGTATTGCACTGAATCTGTAGATGATATTTGGTAGTATGGTCATTTTCACAATATTGATTCTTCCGACCCAGGAACATGGAATATCTCTCCATCTGTTTAAGTCTTCTTTAATTTCTTTCATGAGTGTCTTGTAATTTTCTGTATACAGTTCTTTTGTTTCTTTGGGTAGGTTTATTCCTAGATATTTGATTCCTTTGGTTGCAGTGATGAAGGGGACTGCCTCTTTGATTTCGTTTTCTGATTTTTCATTGTTTGTGTATAGGAATGCCAGTGATTTCTGTGTGTTGACTTTGTATCTTGCGACTTTGCTGAATCGTTGATTAGCTCTAGTAGCTTTGTAATAGAGTCTTTGGGATTTTCTATGCAGAATATCATGTCGTCTGCAAAAAGAGAGAGCTTGACTTCTTCCTTTCCAATCTGGATTCCTTTGATTTCTTTCTCTTCTCTTATTGCTGTTGCTAGAACTTCCAGGACTATGTTGAATAGTAGTGGTGAAAGTGGACACCCCTGTCTTGTTCCTGATCTTAGAGGGAATGCTTTCAGTTTTTCACCATTGAGGATAATGTTCACTATGAGTTTCTCATAGATGGCTTTCACTGTGTTGAGATAGGTTTCTTCTATGCCCATTTTCAGAAGAGTTTTTATCATGAATGGATGCTGTACTTTGTTGAAGGCTTTTTCTGCCTCTATTGAGATGATCATGTGATTTTTGTCTCTCAGTTTGTTGATATGGTGTATCGCATGGATTGATTTGCAGATATTGAAGAATCCTTGCATGCCTGGGATGAACCCGACTTGATTGTGATGTATGAGTTTTTTGATGTGTCATTGCATTCTGTTTGCTAGGATTTTGTTGAGGATCTTGGCATTTAAGTTAATCAGTGAAATTGGCCTATAGTTTTCCTTTTTTGTGTTGTCTTTGCCTGGTTTGGGTATCAGGGTGATGGTGGCCTCGTAGAATGTGTTTGAAAGTTTTCCTTCCTGTGCAATTTTTTGGAGGAGTTTTAGAAGGACAGGCATTAGCTCTTCTTTCAATGTTTGGTAGAATTTGCCTGTGAAGCTATCTGGCCCTGGGCTTTTATTTTTGGGTAGATCTTTAATCACAAATTCGATTTCTGAGCTTGTGATTGGGTTGTTCAAAGTTTCTGTTTCTTCTTGACTCAGTCTCGGGAGATTAATCTTCCCCAAGAAACTGTCCATTTCTTCCAGGTTGTCCAGTTTGTTGCCATAGAGTTGTTCATAATAGTCTCTTAGAATCCTTTGGATTTCTGCATTATGTGTTGTAATCTCTCCTTTTTCGATTTTGATTTTGTTGATCTGGTTCTTCTCCCTTTTTTTCTTGATGAGTCTGGCCAGTGGCTTGTCAATTCTGTTTACCTTTTTGAAGAACCAGCTTTTTGTTTTATTTATCTTTACTATTGTTTCTTTTGTTTCTTTCTCATTTATTTCTGCTCTGATCTTTACAATTTCTCTTCTTCTGCTGGCTTTGGGGTGTCTTTGATCTTCTTTCTCCAATTGTTTTAAGCATAGGTTTAGGTCATCTGCTTCATATTTTCCTAGTTTCTTGAGGTTGGATTGTATTGCTATAAATTTCCCTCTTAGAACTGCTTTTGCGGTATCCCATAGGTTTTGCACTGTCGTGTATTCATTGTCATTTTCTTCTAGGAATTTTAAAAATTTCTCCTTTGATTTCCTCAGTAATCAGTTGGGTTCTTAGGTATGTGTTGTTTAATCTCCATGTGTTTTTATTTTTAGCGTTTTTTTTTTTTTTTTTCCTGTAGTTGATCTCTAGTTTCATTGCATTGTGGTCCGAGAAAAAGCTTGATATAATTTCAGTTTTCTTGAATTGACTCAGGTCTGATTTGTGGCCCAAGATGCGGTCTATCCTGGAGAATATTCCATGAGCACTTGAGAAGAAAGTGTATTCTTCTGATTTTAGATGGAATGTCCTAAAGATATCGATGAGGTACATCTTTTCTAGTGTGGCATTTAAGGCTTGTGTTTCTTTATTAACTTTCTGTTTGGATGATCTGTCCATTGGTGTGAGAGGAGTGTTAAAGTCTCCTACTATTACTGTGTTATTGTTGCTTTCTTCTTTTATGTCTGAAAGTACCTGTCTTATGTATTGAGGTGTCCCTGTATTGGGTGCGTAGATGTTCATGACTGTTATGTCTTCCTCTTGGATAGATCCCTTAATCATGATGTAGTGACCTGCCTTGTCTCTTAGAATCTTCTTTACTTTAAAATCTATTTTGTCTGATATGAGGATTGCTACTCCAGCTTTCTTTTGATTTCCATTTGCATGGAATATCTTTTTCCAACCTTTCACTTTCAGTCTATGAGTGTCTCTAGGTTTGAAGTGAGTCTCTTGTAAACAGCATATATATGGGTCTTGCTTCTTGATCCATTCAGCCAGCCTGTGTGAACATTTAGTCCATTTACATTCAAAGTAATTATTGACATGAATGTTCCTATTGTCATCTTCTTAGAAGTTTGGGGTTTGATTTGTAGGACTTCCCCTACTCTTGTATTTATTGGCCGTATTAGGCCCTTTAACACTTGTTGTAGGGCTGTTTTTGTGGTACAGAATTCTTTTAGTTTTTGTATGTCTGTGAAGCTTTTGACTTCTCCATCAATTCTGAATGAGATTCTTGCTAGGTAGAGAATTCTTGGTTGGAGGTTATTCTCTTTTAGCCATTTAAATGTGTCTTGCCATTCTCTTCTGGCCTGCAGAGTTTCTGTTGAAAGATCCGCAATTAGACGTATGGAGTTTCCTTTATATGTGATTTGTTGTTTGCTCCTAGCTGCTTTTAGTAATCTATCTTTATATTTAGTCTGTGTTAGTTTGATTAGAATGTGCCTTGGTGTGTTTCTTCTGGGGTTTCTCCTGTATGGAACTCTTTGTGCTTCTTGGAGATGGTTGACTATTTCCTTTCCAACACTGGGGAAGTTTTCAACTATAACCTCTTCAAGAATTTTTTCGTAGCCTTTCTTCCCCTCTTCTTCCTCTGGAACTCCTATAATTCTAATGTTGGTGCGTTTGATACTGTCCCACAGATCTCTAAGGCTATCCTCAGTTCTTTTAATTCTTTCTAGTTTGTTCTGTTGTTCAGCACTTATTTCCACCATTCTGTCTTGGGTGAAAAGTCTTACTATTACTGTGTTATTGTCTTTCTTTATGTCTGAAAGTACCTGTCTTATGTATTGAGGTGTCCCTGTATTGGGTGCGTAGATGTTCATGACTGTTATGTCTTCCTCTTGGATAGATCCCTTAATCATGATGTAGTGACCTGCCTTGTCTCTTAGAATCTTCTTTACTTTAAAATCTATTTTGTCTGATATGAGGATTGCTACTCCAGCTTTCTTTTGATTTCCATTTGCATGGAATATCTTTTTCCAACCTTTCACTTTCAGTCTATGAGTGTCTCTAGGTTTGAAGTGAGTCTCTTGTAAACAGCATATATATGGGTCTTGCTTCTTGATCCATTCAGCCAGCCTGTGTGAACATTTAGTCCATTTACATTCAAAGTAATTATTGACATGAATGTTCCTATTGTCATCTTCTTAGAAGTTTGGGGTTTGATTTGTAGGACTTCCCCTACTCTTGTATTTATTGGCCGTATTAGGCCCTTTAACACTTGTTGTAGGGCTGTTTTTGTGGTACAGAATTCTTTTAGTTTTTGTATGTCTGTGAAGCTTTTGACTTCTCCATCAATTCTGAATGAGATTCTTGCTAGGTAGAGAATTCTTGGTTGGAGGTTATTCTCTTTTAGCCATTTAAATGTGTCTTGCCATTCTCTTCTGGCCTGCAGAGTTTCTGTTGAAAGATCCGCAATTAGACGTATGGAGTTTCCTTTATATGTGATTTGTTGTTTGCTCCTAGCTGCTTTTAGTAATCTATCTTTATATTTAGTCTGTGTTAGTTTGATTAGAATGTGCCTTGGTGTGTTTCTTCTGGGGTTTCTCCTGTATGGAACTCTTTGTGCTTCTTGGAGATGGTTGACTATTTCCTTTCCAACACTGGGGAAGTTTTCAACTATAACCTCTTCAAGAATTTTTTCGTAGCCTTTCTTCCCCTCTTCTTCCTCTGGAACTCCTATAATTCTAATGTTGGTGCGTTTGATACTGTCCCACAGATCTCTAAGGCTATCCTCAGTTCTTTTAATTCTTTCTAGTTTGTTCTGTTGTTCAGCACTTATTTCCACCATTCTGTCTTCCAGCTCACTTATCCATTCCTCTGCCTCTGATACTCTACTATTGAGACCTTCTATAGTATTTTTGAGTTCAGCAATTGCATTGGTGGTCTCTAGTTGCTTATTTTTCATTTCTTGCATGTCTCTTCTCAGTGCACTAATTTCCTCTAATATTCTGTTTTCGATGTTTTGCATCCTTATTAGTATAGCTTTTCTGAATTCTCTTTCAGATAATTTGTCTATCTCCTCCTCTGTCATTTGAAGCTGTGTTTCTCTAGCTTGGTCCTTCATTTGTGTAGTGTTTCTCTGTCATGTCATTATCAGGTTAGTTTTTGTTTCTTTGTGGGTATCTGTGTGTGTGTGTAGTTCTTTTTCCCACCAGGCTTCTTGGTTGAATTCTCCCTTCCTTTGGGTTTCTGTCCTTGTAGAAGGTTTCAGTGGTTTGTGTCTTGGGTGGTGTTAGGTCTTGTTTACAGGTGAATAATCTCTAGTGTTGTATGTTCTTTGATAGTGTGGGGTCTTGAAATCAGGGTTTCCACTCTGAGGATCCTTGGTTTGATGACTGTTCAGGGGGTGTAGGCTCTATGTCTGGTTTGCTATGGTGTTCCGTGATATTAGTTCACATACTAGCATCTGAGGAACAAGAGGTGCATCCCTGATGGGTGACAGTCATAAAAGCATGCAGATGTTTTCTAACATAGTCGTAAGATATACATACATACACAGCAATCCCCACAACTGACCAGTTTTACAGAGATGAGGAACAGGAAATCTTTCTGGCAAATCACACAGTTATAGATGATACTTGCCCGTTAACCTCTGAATTAATTAAAATAGTGCCTGAAAATAGATCCAGGACAAGGTCCTGGCTTGGACTATTACAATGATAGCAATTTTAACTCAGACATGCATTGGGGTGATGAGGAGGAGAGTGTATGGGTACTGAGAAGGAATAGATTTGTCTCGGATGGATTTTATAGGGTTAGGTAGCAAAATTAGTGTGTATTGTTTAGTGCAGCTGGAAGAGAATAGTGGAGACCAGGATTCTTTTTTTGAACTCCTATAATTCTAAGTTTGCGTTATACTGTCCCTTGTCCCAGTTCTTTTAATTCTTTCTAGTTTGTTCTGTTGTTCAGCACTTATTTCCACCATTCTGTCTTCCAGCTCACTTATCCATTCCTCTGCCTCTGATACTCTACTATTGAGACCTTCTATAGTATTTTTGAGTTCAGCAATTGCATTGGTGGTCTCTAGTTGCTTATTTTTCATTTCTTGCATGTCTCTTCTCAGTGCACTAATTTCCTCTAATATTCTGTTTTCGATGTTTTGCATCCTTATTAGTATAGCTTTTCTGAATTCTCTTTCAGATAATTTGTCTATCTCCTCCTCTGTCATTTGAAGCTGTGTTTCTCTAGCTTGGTCCTTCATTTGTGTAGTGTTTCTCTGTCATGTCATTATCAGGTTAGTTTTTGTTTCTTTGTGGGTATCTGTGTGTGTGAAGTTCTTATTCCCACCAGGCTTCTTGGTTGAATTCTCCCTTCCTTTGGGTTTCTGTCCTTGTAGAAGGTTTCAGTGGTTTGTGTCTTGGGTGGTGTTAGGTCTTGTTTACAGGTGAATAATCTCTAGTGTTGTATGTTCTTTGATAGTGTGGGGTCTTGAAATCAGGGTTTCCACTCTGAGGATCCTTGGTTTGATGACTGTTCAGGGGGTGTAGGCTCTATGTCTGGTTTGCTATGGTGTTCCGTGATATTAGTTCACATACTAGCATCTGAGGAACAAGAGGTGCATCCCTGATGGGTGACAGTCATAAAAGCATGCAGATGTTTTCTAACATAGTCGTAAGATATACATACATACACAGCAATCCCCACAACTGACCAGTTTTACAGAGATGAGGAACAGGAAATCTTTCTGGCAAATCACACAGTTATAGATGATACTTGCCCGTTAACCTCTGAATTAATTAAAATAGTGCCTGGAAAAATAGATCCAGGACAAGGTCCTGGCTTGGACTATTACAATGATAGCAATTTTTAACTCAGACATGCATTGGGGGTGATGAGGAGGAGAGTGTATGGGTACTGAGAAGGAATAGATTTGTCTCGGATGGATTTTATAGGGTTAGGTAGCAAAAATTAGTGTGTTGTATTGTTTAGTGCAGCTGGAAGAGAATAGTGGAGACAGGAAGATAGGAAATATTTATCTAGAGGATAGTGGTAGATAGGAGAAAGATTTACATTTAGAACATGGAGGGAGGAAGCAGTGGCAAAGAGGAAAGAAAATTAGAAGTTTCCACGAATTAGAATTTTTAAAAAAATTAAAAATTAAAAATCAAGAAAAAGAAATTAAAAATTCAAAAGGGAAGAAAAACTTAATAAGAAGAGACAAAAAAACAAACAAAAACCCAATCCTGATCAATCAATACAATAGACAAAACTGTCCACAACAAATAAACAAAAAAAGGCTAGATACTCTCGCTGGTTTTTATCCTCTCATCTGCCTGGTGGAAACCAGTCAGCTCTCGATGGTGTTGTCTTGATGATGAGGTCTTTTCCTTACAGCACTGGTTCCTATGGTTTCTGTTTTCGTTTTCAGCAAAACAAAAGCTTTGCCGCGAGCTCAGGTGCTGGCTGGAGCTGCGGGCTGATCCCAGTCCTTTCGGCAGGGGGCCCATGGTGCGCGTAGTCCAGTGTTGGAGGGGGGCGCCCCGGGTCTACTGTGCACCTGCCACTAGTAGCCTCCAATCCCTGCTCTTTGCCCGGCTTCCTCCGCTGCAGCTTCAGCCTTGAGGGGCACGGGCTCCTCCGCTGCTGGCGCGTGCGCACTGCCGGTTACGTGTCTAAGTCCCAAAGACGGGCATGAACTTTCCCGACCGGCTCGAGCCCGGTCCCTGGTAAGCAATCCGTGGGCGACTTCCCCTCTCTGTTCAGCAAGCTCCCCACTAGGAGTGTTTGAACTTACCTGGTGCCAGGCGGAAAGTCGCGATTTTCGCCCTGCCAAGTGGTGCGGTTTTCGCACTTGGCACTCCCTATGCGGCCCCATCCAGGTCCCTAGGCAGCTCCCTGCGGGGAACTTCCTAACTGCGTTCCGCACGCTCCCTCTCCAGTATCTTATCTTCACAGTGTCTTAATTTCTGCCGGATTCTTGGAATTTTCACGCTGAGCGCTGCCCTCTCTCCCCCAATGCTCCACTCAGGCCCCTTTTAGAGCACTTGCTGGTGCGCTCTCCGTCGGTCAGGCGTAGGGGTTAGGATAGAAGGTTCTCAGAACAGGAGCTACAGGAAAGTTCTGGCTGTTCACTCTTCGACCCTCAGAGACCTAAGGAGTTCTTCTGTCGTCTAGTGGCTGGTTTGTTGTTGGTGTTTCATTTCTTGATTAGTTCTGGTGATTCTGTTGGGGAGCTGGTGAAATCTTTCCCTCATTCCTCAGCTATCTTGCCTCGCCCCACTGTGAAAATTCTTGATCAGACTGTTCTAAGACTGCTTCCAAAGGAGAAAATGAAAAGACAGTAGGACCAGTAAAAGGGTCTTCCATTATCATCTTGCCTAATGCATTCGTTTTCAGAGGGAAAAACCTCCTAGGTTTAAGGAAGTTAAGTGATTCTTCTAAGTGACATGGCTAGTAAAAGGCTGACCCCAGACAGATAGTTCAGTTTTCCTATAGCAATCAATATTCTGTCCCATTTAGTCAGAGCAAAACAAAGGAACAGAATAAGCAAAAGAATGAATTAGATCATAAATAAAGGTTGAAGGGAAAAAGAGGAGGGAAGTTAAAGAAAGAAAGAGATGGATAAGGGAAGAGAGAAAAACCGAGTGAGTGCATCCCTTGGAGCTTATGGCAGTCCTGTAAGGCAGAGGTGGTGATGAAACCAATGTGAAGCATGGTAAAGGTGGCAAGGCAGAGGTGAGATTCCATGGACTCAAATCCCAGCTCTACAACTGTGATGCTGTACTGTCTGACCAGAGGCGCTCAACTTCCCCATGCCTCAGTTTTCTAATAGCACCTTCTCTGTATGGTTGTTGTGAGCACCAAAGAAATCCTCGATATAAAATTATAAGACAAGGTATGCTACATAAGGAACATTGAATCTATTGAACTTTTCTTATTAGTAAATGTGGAGTTTATGTCCTCTCTTTTTTTCCCACTTTTATTTTGAAGTCTTTGAGTTTTGTTTTGTTTTCAGTTAAATACCATGAAGCAAACAGGGTCTGCTTCATGATACAGTATTGGAAGTAATTACAAGAGAGAGAAAGGGTTGTGGTGGTTGAGGACTGAAGAGCAAAGGAGCACTAGTGTATATGCAGTGTCTGCTGTGCCAGCTTTGACCATCCTCTACTTAATCCTCATCACGGGACTATGGGGCAATTATTATCACCCTCATTTTATAGACAAAAATATAAAATTCCAAGTCTATAAGTCCAAGTCATTAAGAAGGCCAAGGCACTTCTGACACGGGAAAAGTATTTCCACCGTTTCTAGGATATTGTGGCTGCCTGCTAACAATGCAGGGAATACAGATCTGTTCCCAAAAGAACCAACCTACATTCCAAAAAAACTTTAGTCAAAAGATGGATGAAAACCATCTATCACTGGCTTTCTTAGCTTTTAGGCAAGCTGTTCTTTGACTTTCTCCCTGAAGACTCATCTGCATTTCTCATTTTTAAAATTTCTTTCTATAAACTGGGAACTACTAGATTTAAAAGTAGGCAGTCTCTGAGTTTATGTATTTTTTAATGTTTTTCCATTTTAGGATAAACATCATTACCACTCACAGGAAAATTTGAGTCAAATGTTTTTGGACTTTGATTGGAATGTCTAATTAAGGTAAGAAATCATATGTATGTGGTTATGTTTTCTTATACTTATTCTGTGTTCAAGTGTTTATGGTTGGCAGGAATGTGTTGGTAGATGGGGGAAGTGGAGAACAATACCGTCATGTTATTTTTATGTTCTTCTTTGTCTTGAACACAATTTTGTGGATTAGAAATGGCATTCTCAGCAGACTTTTGTCAATAGGATCCTTCATAGTTGGTATAGGTGACTCATATCATATGCAAATATCTTTGGCTTGAACGGGTTGATTTTCCTTCCTGTGAAGCATTGTTTTAATCTGTGAGGAAGACCAAAGGAGACACTTTCACTTTTGATGCATAGTGAAGTTCTGCGACTTAGAAAATTCTTACAAATTACAGAGTTTCTCTTTTTAAGTTACCTGAAATAGATTAGAATTGAACATGGGATGGGCTATATTTACGTGAATGGAAGTAAATTGTTTGGTATGTGGGAGGAAAATTCTTACCAATATCTTTGAGTTTTGTTTTGTTTTCAGTTAAATACCATGAAGCAAACAGGGTCTGCTTCATGATACAGTATTGGAAGTAATTACAAGAGAGAGAAAGGGTTGTGGTGGTTGAGGACTGAAGAGCAAAGGAGCACTAGTGTATATGCAGTGTCTGCTGTGCCAGCTTTGACCATCCTCTACTTAATCCTCATCACGGGACTATGGGGCAATTATTATCACCCTCATTTTATAGACAAAAATATAAAATTCCAAGTCTATAAGTCCAAGTCATTAAGAAGGCCAAGGCACTTCTGACACGGGAAAAGTATTTCCACCGTTTCTAGGATATTGTGGCTGCCTGCTAACAATGCAGGGAATACAGATCTGTTCCCAAAAGAACCAACCTACATTCCAAAAAAACTTTAGTCAAAAGATGGATGAAAACCATCTATCACTGGCTTTCTTAGCTTTTAGGCAAGCTGTTCTTTGACTTTCTCCCTGAAGACTCATCTGCATTTCTCATTTTTAAAATTTCTTTCTATAAACTGGGAACTACTAGATTTAAAAGTAGGCAGTCTCTGAGTTTATGTATTTTTTAATGTTTTTCCATTTTAGGATAAACATCATTACCACTCACAGGAAAATTTGAGTCAAATGTTTTTGGACTTTGATTGGAATGTCTAATTAAGGTAAGAAATCATATGTATGTGGTTATGTTTTCTTATACTTATTCTGTGTTCAAGTGTTTATGGTTGGCAGGAATGTGTTGGTAGATGGGGGAAGTGGAGAACAATACCGTCATGTTATTTTTATGTTCTTCTTTGTCTTGAACACAATTTTGTGGATTAGAAATGGCATTCTCAGCAGACTTTTGTCAATAGGATCCTTCATAGTTGGTATAGGTGACTCATATCATATGCAAATATCTTTGGCTTGAACGGGTTGATTTTCCTTCCTGTGAAGCATTGTTTTAATCTGTGAGGAAGACCAAAGGAGACACTTTCACTTTTGATGCATAGTGAAGTTCTGCGACTTAGAAAATTCTTACAAATTACAGAGTTTCTCTTTTTAAGTTACCTGAAATAGATTAGAATTGAACATGGGATGGGCTATATTTACGTGAATGGAAGTAAATTGTTTGGTATGTGGGAGGAAAAACTTCTCCTACCTTCTTAGTTTATATTGCTGGGGGCTTGTGTTATCAGAAGATATTCCTCCATTGGTCACTTTTTCTGTTAACATTTTATAGTCTGTTATCTTTTTGGCTTAGGATGGTCAGTATTTAGTATGGTATATTTGAAAATAATAATATGACAGGAACTCTTTAAGACTTATGGATATTTTCTGATTTTTCATATTTCAGCTTTTGATTTAGACCACAACTTCTGTCTAAG
The DNA here is from genome assembly GCA_022376925.1 of Tragulus kanchil. Taxonomy (NCBI): domain Eukaryota; kingdom Metazoa; phylum Chordata; class Mammalia; order Artiodactyla; family Tragulidae; genus Tragulus; species Tragulus kanchil. The sequence goes on from JAIOJX010000006.1 coordinate 121,879,286, forward strand.
AAAGAGAACGCCAAAGGAGAGTTTATGGTATGTCCCTATGTTGGTGACATTCTGGCTATAGCATAGAGAGAAATTTTTAAGTTATATCACCTGATGAGGAATTATTTTAAACACATCTTGAAAAGGAAAGCAACACAGGAAGCCATCTGAACAGTAAGTCTGAACAATAGTCTGAACAATAGTCAGACTTCAGGAAGAATGAAAACAACATTCAGCATAAAATTGTCACCCTGAGGTAAAGCCAGGCAACTTCATCTTGCCAAACCTTTGTAACTCCCGGGACCCACCACTGACTGTAACAAGTTCTCCATACTCATTATGGAGAAGAGTCTTGCCCTCCACTCCCACTATTACAGCTGCCTCTGCCCCCATAGCTTCCGTGCCATACTAACGTATACCACATATCCATGTTTCCAATGTGGAAGACTCAAATTGACTTGGTTTGTCACTATTATCCATAAGACATCCTAATGGGAAGAGTCCCTTTGTGAAACATTCTCTAGGTCCCTAGGCTTCCTTATGTCTGGCACATAACTGTTTGCTGATAGCTACTGTGTGAATACTTGGCCCAATGTGTTGAGGTGAGGGAAAGAAGTCTGCACAGCTACTGATGATACAGCCTTTGGCCCCTTTCTGAGGAAGGGGTTGTGGGAATGCCAGGTATTTGTAGAAAACTCCCATCCTTTGGGATGCTGGGTTTCTGATATGATCAGACTGTGGATTGCTGATTCCCCTTTCATTGCAGTATCTTTTAGAAATACCACATTGGAATTTAAAATTCGTTTTGGTATGTGGGATGGGCTATATTTACGTGAATGGAAGTAAATTGTTTGGTATGTGGGAGGAAACTTCTCCTACCTTCTTAGTTTATATTGCTGGGGCTTGTGTTATCAGAAGATATTCCTCCATTGGTCACTTTTTCTGTTAACATTTTATAGTCTGTTATCTTTTTGGCTTAGGATGGTCAGTATTTAGTATGGTATATTTGAAAATAATAATATGACAGGAACTCTTTAAGACTTATGGATATTTTCTGATTTTTCATATTTCAGCTTTTGATTTAGACCACAACTTCTGTCTAAGAAAGAGAACGCCAAAGGAGAGTTTATGGTATGTCCCTATGTTGGTGACATTCTGGCTATAGCATAGAGAGAAATTTTTAAGTTATATCACCTGATGAGGAATTATTTTAAACACATCTTGAAAAGGAAAGCAACACAGGAAGCCATCTGAACAGTAAGTCTGAACAATAGTCTGAACAATAGTCAGACTTCAGGAAGAATGAAAACAACATTCAGCATAAAATTGTCACCCTGAGGTAAAGCCAGGCAACTTCATCTTGCCAAACCTTTGTAACTCCCGGGACCCACCACTGACTGTAACAAGTTCTCCATACTCATTATGGAGAAGAGTCTTGCCCTCCACTCCCACTATTACAGCTGCCTCTGCCCCCATAGCTTCCGTGCCATACTAACGTATACCACATATCCATGTTTCCAATGTGGAAGACTCAAATTGACTTGGTTTGTCACTATTATCCATAAGACATCCTAATGGGAAGAGTCCCTTTGTGAAACATTCTCTAGGTCCCTAGGCTTCCTTATGTCTGGCACATAACTGTTTGCTGATAGCTACTGTGTGAATACTTGGCCCAATGTGTTGAGGTGAGGGAAAGAAGTCTGCACAGCTACTGATGATACAGCCTTTGGCCCCTTTCTGAGGAAGGGGTTGTGGGAATGCCAGGTATTTGTAGAAAAACTCCCATCCTTTGGGATGCTGGGTTTCTGATATGATCAGACTGTGGATTGCTGATTCCCCTTTCATTGCAGTATCTTTTAGAAATACCACATTGGCAGAATTCTATTGGTTTATATGTGAGAATCTGACTGAAACCTATGAGTACTAGTCCAGTAGAAAGACTTCCACTGAACAGAAAAACACAGGCTTTGGGCCATGAAGAATAAAAAGAAAGCTACAGCTTTATGCCATAAGAAGCAACATAAGGGACAAATTAAGAAAAAAGAGGGCTACTTTTGAAGGAATCAAAAGGAGAAATTTGAGAAGAGAAAGGTCTAGAGAGTGTGATGTAGGTAACCTCATGCTTTTCCATAGGGTTAGCTTCAGGAAGAGACTGTGAGGTTCTTTAGGGGAGCATGGAAGGAAAAAGGAGATACCATTTTGTACAAATCGGAACTCCAGTGTCTGAGAGTAGTCAATGAAAGGCAACTTTGGTTAGACCCTTGAGTGGTTCAAAGGATCAGAGAGTGGTCTGAGATAGGGGAAACTTGAAGGGGAAAGACAAGAGAGAGCATGAGTCAGAACCTGATCAATGCTCTTCTACTCCCATTTCCTCTCCCTCTACCCAAACTTCTAAAGCGATGGAGCAATCTAAGAGGGCAAATACTGTGATTTCTTATCTTGTTCTAAAGTATTCCTTTGTAAAAAATCAAATAATACTGGATGTTTTCTTTTGATTAAGAAATAAGGTAATGGGGATGCAATTTCTCATTTCAAAACTGTATTCCCCTTGTTTCTCTTGAAACGTTGTGACCTGTTCTTATTTCAGCCTTTCCTGTGCACCTGCCAGTGACCACATTAATGAAACGTTGCAAATGATGTCAATGGAAAGAGTCAGAAATAGGTGCTCATGCTTCAGTCATGATGTACTTTCTTTATAGATTTGTTTTACCTCACTCTGTTTTTTTGTGGTATTAATACACAGCAATCTAGTCATAGTTTCTGCTCATAAAAGTCATACCTGGTTCAGATGCTGGGGCTAGCTATGTCTCTGTACTGGGACTGTGCAGAGATCATGGTCTTCTGTGACCTCCAGGTGCTCTACCACCTGGACAATGTACAGAACCACTGTTCAGGGTCATAGTTTCCATATGTGACTCCCACATGTGGCCACAATATTTGTTTTTGTTGACTGTATTTCCCAGAACATCTTTCTACAGGACTTTATTCAGAGTTCTCATATGCCAAGGATTATATCCTCCATTTACCATGCAGAGAGTTGATAGCCTGGTAAACCTTGCAAAGTGATAGCCTTTAGGCAGCCAAGCCCACCGAGTCATGTGATAAACTCAAGGGAATGCCAACTCGATGAGCTAGCAAGGATGCTCAGGAGGTTACTCCCCTTTCTGGGGAAACTGTCCCCAGCCAGAAGGCAAGTGAACAACCTGATCCTGCTCTTACAAATCAAAAGCTGAAAACCCTCTGTAACCAGTTAACTAGGTCTAGAAAAGAAACAGGAGTGTTGGTCAAAGACATTTATTAAGTACCTGGCATGTGCCTTAAGGATTAAGTCAGCTAAGTAGGAAGGTCTCCAGACTGATTTTTTGAATCAAAAAGAGTCAGTTTATGGGAGAAAGACCCCAAGATGTGATTTATGTCAAGACGCCTCCAAACTTGGGCAAGAGTTCTCCACCACAGAGAGCTGGATTGTGAAATCTCTGTCTTGTTTAAGGGAACCAGCTTGTCTAGAAGGTTAATGCTGGAAATCAGATTCCCCAAAGACCGGCTAGAGAAAAAACATGCTCTCTCAGTAATCAAACTGTGCAGCTCCAAGACAACATCCTTGAGAGATAGTCAGGTTTTCAGCAATGTAAACCAAATAAAACCCTAAATCTAAAGGGCAAGACTGACTTTTCCAAACAGAAATAGAAGGCAGAGCCCAGGGTCAGAAATAGAATGTCTAAAATTTATGGAGCATTTACCATTTAAGTACCACATACTGATCAATATTTACAAATTAACTCATTTTAAATGACAGTGATACTAACAAGCATCCCCATCCTGCACCTGAGAAAACTGAAACACAGAGAGTTCAAGTGACTTTCCCAAGGTCACACCCTTAAGAAGCTGTGAATGTAATCGCTAAACCTCACTCTGTTTTTTGTGGTATTAATACACAGCAATCTAGTCATAGTTTCTGCTCCTAAAAGTCATACCTGGTTCAGATGCTGGGGCTAGCTATGTCTCTGTACTGGGACTGTGCAGAGATCATGGTCTTCTGTGACCTCCAGGTGCTCTACCACCTGGACAATGTACAGAACCACTGTTCAGGGTCATAGTTTCCATATGTGACTCCCACATGTGGCCACAATATTTGTTTTTGTTGACTGTATTTCCCAGAACATCTTTCTACAGGACTTTATTCAGAGTTCTCATATGCCAAGGATTATATCCCCCTCCATTTACCATGCAGAGAGTTGATAGCCTGGTAAACCTTGCAAAGTGATAGCCTTTAGGCAGCCAAGCCCACCGAGTCATGTGATAAACTCAAGGGAATGCCAACTCGATGAGCTAGCAAGGATGCTCAGGAGGTTACTCCCCTTTCTGGGGAAACTGTCCCCAGCCAGAAGGCAAGTGAACAACCTGATCCTGCTCTTACAAATCAAAAGCTGAAAACCCTCTGTAACCAGTTAACTAGGTCTAGAAAAGAAACAGGAGTGTTGGTCAAAGACATTTATTAAGTACCTGGCATGTGCCTTAAGGATTAAGTCAGCTAAGTAGGAAGGTCTCCAGACTGATTTTTTGAATCAAAAAGAGTCAGTTTATGGGAGAAAGACCCCAAGATGTGATTTATGTCAAGACGCCTCCAAACTTGGGCAAGAGTTCTCCACCACAGAGAGCTGGATTGTGAAATCTCTGTCTTGTTTAAGGGAACCAGCTTGTCTAGAAGGTTAATGCTGGAAATCAGATTCCCCAAAGACCGGCTAGAGAAAAAACATGCTCTCTCAGTAATCAAACTGTGCAGCTCCAAGACAACATCCTTGAGAGATAGTCAGGTTTTCAGCAATGTAAACCAAATAAAACCCTAAATCTAAAGGGCAAGACTGACTTTTCCAAACAGAAATAGAAGGCAGAGCCCAGGGTCAGAAATAGAATGTCTAAAATTTATGGAGCATTTACCATTTAAGTACCACATACTGATCAATATTTACAAATTAACTCATTTTAAATGACAGTGATACTAACAAGCATCCCCATCCTGCACCTGAGAAAACTGAAACACAGAGAGTTCAAGTGACTTTCCCAAGGTCACACCCTTAAGAAGCTGTGAAGGTGTAGACTCGATAATACAGCTCTGGAAACCATTTTCCCAATGGTGACACTCTATATCCCTGTGCAGTTTCAAAGGAACAGGTTTGAACAAATAAGAAAAATCCAGGATGAGTCACCCTGGCTAAAGTCTTTAGCCTGCCTCTTTGGTTTTGTGTGTGTGGTCAGTGTGTGTCAGGAAGGCTTGATATCAAAAGAAGGGGACAGGAAATCAGCCAGTGGTTAGGAATTCATAGGCAATGATCCTTTGCTAATTCGGAGCTTATCACACTTCTGAGTATGACATGCTCTCTTTCCGAAGATTCCCTCCTCATTTGCACTGTCTGACACTGGAATACCTGTCAGAGGATGTGTCTGGAAATCAGTCCTAACAGACACATTCAAGGGTAGCATCCACATGAATCAGACAGGAACTGAGTTGCATCCACTTTCTGTCTCCCAATATCAGGGTATTCCTTGGCGCCAAGCTGGGGCCTGCTCTGTGGCCTGGCAGTCAGCAAACAGAAGCCATGATTCAATCACCTCTAAGCTGGCTCCAAGTGTCCTGGGCCTTCAATTGCATTTCCTGGCCCTGTCTGAGTGCAAGGTTGGCAGAAGTGACCCTCTCTCACCCTAGTGAGATAGAAGACCTCACAAATCTCTCTGGCCTGGCTCTTGGGAGCCCATCCAGCTCCTGAAACACTATATGGGAGTTTTTGTGACTCTAGTCCTGTGACAATAGACTTCTAGTATTGTAACTTGTAGGCAAAATCCTAAAATAAGACTGGGGAAGTAAGACTGACTTAGCACTCCCTCCTCACCAAGCCTCACTACATAAAGAACCAAAGAGCCCCTGTTCCCTCTTCCCTACCCTAGGTGTGCCCCTTACCTCCTCTGCATTCAAAGAAGTAATCTACTTCCCCAGGAATCATCAGGAATGCACTGCCTGACAGGTTGTGTTATTGCTTCTGATCCCATTGGTCACAATGTGTAACATCTTAACTCCTAACCTGATCTGATGGATGCTGTTTGACAGGGCATAGCGGGGATGTTGATCCAGCTTCCTGAAGGTGTATTTAAGACCCCACCTCTCTGCAGGCTGCTGGAGACCCACACAGTGTTCAGAACACATGTGAGCATATTTCTCAGTCAAAATAGGTATAAGGGCAGCAACCTGTCCCTAACTATAGGATTAGGTCCCAACAAATACCTGTGGCCATTCTTGATTTCTTATGTCAAGAAGGTTCACAATCTTAAGTCAGTATAAGAAAAAGCAGTGTTGAGAAGACTGAAGTTGTAGATGCTCTCAGAAGCACATGGTATTCAATCCAATCATTAAATCAATTAAAAATGTCAATGGCATCTTAATTCTCTCCAGTTTAAAATAAGAGAATTGAGCAAGTCAATTCAATGTACCATATCTCCCTTAGGAGCAATTACTAGCTTATCTGTGTTTTACTTCGTTGTTTGCAAGTGCATATTAAGAGGAATTTAGTTTTTCTATGTCAGTACATATAGATATTCAGGACCTTTCTGATTTTATGGCTCAGAGATGATTATTTTGGCCTCCTGGGTCTCCTATGTGTCCAAGATAAGGCTCAAATCATATGTTGTCAGCTTCTTCCCTCAGTACTTTCCTCCTACTTCTTGAAGGTACAGGGGGTAGTTTACTCTTACTTTCCTTCCTCTCTTTCAACACTTACTTGAAAAAGTCCTCATTCTTGTTCCTCCTCGAAGTGAACTCTATTTAATCTAGCCCAACCCCCAATGACTTCCCTACACATCTGAAGTCATAGGAATCTCACGTTGTGCCCATCGCTGACATTTACTAGCTGTGAATTTTTGGACAGTTTACTTAACCGCTGATAGCCTCAGTTACAGCATCTGAAAATATACGACTCTAGTCCTGTGACAATAGACTTCTAGTATTGTAACTTGTAGGCAAAATCCTAAAATAAGACTGGGGAAGTAAGACTGACTTAGCACTCCCTCCTCACCAAGCCTCACTACATAAAGAACCAAAGAGCCCCTGTTCCCTCTTCCCTACCCTAGGTGTGCCCCTTACCTCCTCTGCATTCAAAGAAGTAATCTACTTCCCCAGGAATCATCAGGAATGCACTGCCTGACAGGTTGTGTTATTGCTTCTGATCCCATTGGTCACAATGTGTAACATCTTAACTCCTAACCTGATCTGATGGATGCTGTTTGACAGGGCATAGCGGGGATGTTGATCCAGCTTCCTGAAGGTGTATTTAAGACCCCACCTCTCTGCAGGCTGCTGGAGACCCACACAGTGTTCAGAACACATGTGAGCATATTTCTCAGTCAAAATAGGTATAAGGGCAGCAACCTGTCCCTAACTATAGGATTAGGTCCCAACAAATACCTGTGGCCATTCTTGATTTCTTATGTCAAGAAGGTTCACAATCTTAAGTCAGTATAAGAAAAAGCAGTGTTGAGAAGACTGAAGTTGTAGATGCTCTCAGAAGCACATGGTATTCAATCCAATCATTAAATCAATTAAAAATGTCAATGGCATCTTAATTCTCCCAGTTTAAAATAAGAGAATTGAGCAAGTCAATTCAATGTACCATATCCCCCTTAGGAGCAATTACTAGCTTATCTGTGTTTTACTTCGTTGTTTGCAAGTGCATATTAAGAGGAATTTAGTTTTTCTATGTCAGTACATATAGATATTCAGGACCTTTCTGATTTTATGGCTCAGAGATGATTATTTTGGCCTCCTGGGTCTCCTATGTGTCCAAGATAAGGCTCAAATCATATGTTGTCAGCTTCTTCCCTCAGTACTTTCCTCCTACTTCTTGAAGGTACAGGGGGTAGTTTACTCTTACTTTCCTTCCTCTCTTTCAACACTTACTTGAAAAAGTCCTCATTCTTGTTCCTCCTCGAAGTGAACTCTATTTAATCTAGCCCAACCCCCAATGACTTCCCTACACATCTGAAGTCATAGGAATCTCACGTTGTGCCCATCGCTGACATTTACTAGCTGTGAATTTTTGGACAGTTTACTTAACCGCTGATAGCCTCAGTTACAGCATCTGAAAATGGGGGAAATACGACTTCAGTTCTGCTGAATGGTACTGAGAATTAAGTGACAGTGGTATATACAGAGTGCTTAGCAAACTGTCCGACACGCAGAACCTGCGCAGAGATCATCCTGTTTAGGAGTTGTAGCGTAGGCTTTGGAAGGCGATGCTTCCATGTTGGTTTTCCAGACAGACTACTACCTTAAGACTTTGAGCAAAGCTCCTTCTCTAAGCCTTTCTTTCCTCAGCTGAAATAGGAGGATAATAGCACGGTTAAGTCCTGCCAGAATGAGACAAGTGGGGCATGTAAAATTCAATCACATAAAACAAGGGGTTGCATTTTTGTAATTACTGGGGGAGGGCCTTTATAGACAGGTGGCCAGAAGGTTGGAGAGTTCATCTGGTCAATTTAAACCCTTCGGTTGATTTCTGACTGATTTGGCACCCTGTGGTGACTGGTATCCCCTGCAACTGAAATACTAATGAGGAGTTGGTACTGTACTGAGTATCCTGGGACACACTTTTAGTGCTCAACGGACAACCATTATAAGACATTCTTTACATTATTTTGGAATAGTCATTTTAATTCCACTCCACAGCATTGTGACGTGTTTCATGCTAAGTTCTACAGGCAGAAAGTAAGAAACATGACTGGTCCCTGATTTTAAAGAGGTCATAGTCTTAATGAAAAAAAAAAGGTAAGCGGACAAATATGCAAACAGTAATAATACTGAGCAGAACACAGGTTGGAGAGAAAAGAACTTAGAGTTGGAAAGAACAGCATAAATGTTTGCAGCATTCTCAGTGAAAGGAGGAAGAAATGGAGGTGGATAAAGGCAGTGGGAGCCGAGATGGAGAGAAGGGGCTAGAAAAAGTGGGTATTTGAGCTGAGAGCTCAGGGAAAGTGTCAGGAAGCAGACAGTTTAAAAGCTCAGAAAATCAAGACTCTAAGAAATGAATAGCTTTGAATTTTCCTTATCAAAATGGTTGCATTTCTCCTACTGTCAGGTAAATTTCCGAGGAGTTTAAACCTCTGGTAATTCATTTCCACGCCTTTTAAGGCATCTGTGGTGATCAGTTGTCTGATACATTAAGAAACAAGCTACTGATGGAATGTATTTGTTTTTTGTTCATTCAGTTTTCTTTCTTTCCTTTTTGGTCCTAAAGTGCTTTTGAAGTTAGAAGGAAGCTGTGAGTCATATGCTGCTTAGATAGGGAGGCTGGGGTTGGGCAATGCCATTACTAGCTGATAGAAAATCAGGTTACAAGTCTTGTTTCCCAGTGTCTCCACGATGTGACATTAGCAGAGGATGGCTGTGGTTATGGGGAGACATTTGTTCCAATGATGTTCATAAATACACTGTGTTAGGCAGTTATGTTGATCTGCCTGATTTTCCCTCCCTCTCTGAGAAGCAGTCTGCTTCTCAGTTGCTTGATTTTTCTCCCTGAAACAGGATTGTGCTAACTCAGAATTTGGAAGTCAGGTGTGAGACTTAGACTATTAAATCTACCTATACTATTTGTTTAGGAAGAAAAGGCAAAATGTGAGCAGAGAGGAAGGGACCCCTTGGGGAATTCTAAGCCTCTAAGAGTGTTTGCTTTTCAATTGAATGCTGGGCCTGACAGAGATGGAAAGGTGGCTCTTCTAGGCTGGCAGAATAGAGAGCTGGTTATTGAAGGACTGGCAAGTATCTTTCTTTTCTGGGTCGGAGTCTTGTACCTTGAATCAATCAGCTGAGATGGTGAATTCATGCTTCTTGGGGTTCACAAAGAGCTGTAGAGAAGAAAACAGAGTGAGATTAATGATCCTGGCTATGTGAATGCTCTGAGCTGGCAAATGTTTTATTAATTTTTATTTTATTTTGTTAATGCTGACAAATATAATCTGATTTATTAAAATGCCCTTCACATAATAGGGATTCATATTTTATCTAAAATCCTTGGGGCCAGATATGTCTTGTAATTCAGAATTGTGAATGGTAATATAGTACATATTCTACATATTACATATAACAGCAGAACCATTGAAAGAAAGCATATTAATAAAACATATTAATATTTCTGCAGCAGTACAAACAGACACACTGAGTGGCTTACAACAGCTCAAATAAGATTTTGCATCAAATAAGTGATATAAAATATTTAGTTTTCTTAGTGTTTTGGATGTCAGATTTGAAAGCAAAGTTTACAGGTCTTATAATGATTTTCTTCTTTCTTTTAATATATATTAGTTTTAGTTATTTATTTACTTGTACTCACTAGACCTATTTAAGTAATATTAAATGAGGGTGGACAGTAGTTTTTCTTAGGGTAGATCATATGCTGCTTAGATAGGGAGGCTGGGGTTGGGCAATGCCATTACTAGCTGATAGAAAATCAGGTTACAAGTCTTGTTTCCCAGTGTCTCCACGATGTGACATTAGCAGAGGATGGCTGTGGTTATGGGGAGACATTTGTTCCAATGATGTTCATAAATACACTGTGTTAGGCAGTTATGTTGATCTGCCTGATTTTCCCTCCCTCTCTGAGAAGCAGTCTGCTTCTCAGTTGCTTGATTTTTCTCCTGAAACAGGATTGTGCTAACTCAGAATTTGGAAGTCAGGTGTGAGACTTAGACTATTAAATCTACCTATACTATTTGTTTAGGAAGAAAAGGCAAAATGTGAGCAGAGAGGAAGGGACCCCTTGGGGAATTCTAAGCCTCTAAGAGTGTTTGCTTTTCAATTGAATGCTGGGCCTGACAGAGATGGAAAGGTGGCTCTTCTAGGCTGGCAGAATAGAGAGCTGGTTATTGAAGGACTGGCAAGTATCTTTCTTTTCTGGGTCGGAGTCTTGTACCTTGAATCAATCAGCTGAGATGGTGAATTCATGCTTCTTGGGGTTCACAAAGAGCTGTAGAGAAGAAAACAGAGTGAGATTAATGATCCTGGCTATGTGAATGCTCTGAGCTGGCAAATGTTTTATTAATTTTTATTTTATTTTGTTAATGCTGACAAATATAATCTGATTTATTAAAATGCCCTTCACATAATAGGGATTCATATTTTATCTAAAATCCTTGGGGCCAGATATGTCTTGTAATTCAGAATTGTGAATGGTAATATAGTACATATTCTACATATTACATATAACAGCAGAACCATTGAAAGAAAGCATATTAATAAAACATATTAATATTTCTGCAGCAGTACAAACAGACACACTGAGTGGCTTACAACAGCTCAAATAAGATTTTGCATCAAATAAGTGATATAAAATATTTAGTTTTCTTAGTGTTTTGGATGTCAGATTTGAAAGCAAAGTTTACAGGTCTTATAATGATTTTCTTCTTTCTTTTTAATATATATTAGTTTTAGTTATTTATTTACTTGTACTCACTAGACCTATTTAAGTAATATTAAATGAGGGTGGACAGAGTAGGTAAACTTATTTTATTTCTAATTTAGAGATCTGTGTCTTGTGTCCCCTAATAATCACTTGGTTGAGAGTCTAAAATGGGAGTATTCATTATATTAAGAAGGAATCATTTCATTCTACCTTGAAAAATGAAAATGTTGTTAAATTTCATCAAATGTACTTAAGGAATATTAAAATAATTATCTACTTTTATTTTTATTATTATGCTGGTAAATTTCTATTGCATTTTTTAATTTTATTATATTGAAACTTGGTTTATTCCTATTGGATTATTGAATCAGGAATATTAGATTGTTAAACTTTATTTTAAAGTAGTTAATTTCCAGTTTTGAATCTATGTTCACAATTTAGATTGTTTTGTTTTCATTTCATTTTTGCATAGTATCTTATCACCTTTGGGAATCAGGAGCAAATATGTCTTGTGGATGAATTAGTTTCTATATCTCCAACTGTCTGTAATAAATTATGATGAATGTATGTAGATATCTTTGAATGTTTGAATTAAATCGTCATTAAATTTCTCAGGATCTAATACGTTTTAGGCAGATAGTTTTTAATGGGCTTTCTATGATTCTTTCTCAGTTATTAGTCTGTTCTTATTTTGTATTTCTTCCTTAACTTTCCAAACTTGATTATTTCTTACTCGATTGGGAGGATTAGAAGTTCATGGAGGAGGTGTGTTTACTCTGCCCAGCTGTGAATGCATATGTCTTTACATAGCAAAATTTATGAGGGTTCCTATTTTCTTTTTTAATTGTCTGCTTTTTTAACTTGGGACTTCATTATCAGAGATATTTGATTTGGGTCCAAATGTTCATCAATTTATCTTTCACTGTGCTATCTCTGAAATTATGCTTTGAAGAACAGTTTTGCAGAAAATCACAGCCAGAAAGAACTTGAGAGATCATCTGGTCTCTTCTATTGATTTTAGAAATAAGAAAACTGAAGTATCAGCTGGTAAAATAATTTATACAAGTTATAGTGTAAGGACAAAACCAAACTCAATATAGCTAATAGACTGTCTTTTAAAACATAGCAATGGACCATCATACATGTATTTTACTTTTTTTTTTTTTAATAATTTTATTTATTTATCTTTTGGAGGGTGGGGTGGGGAGGAGGGGGATGGGTGGGCCACTTCTGTTGGTCTTTCATTTCTCTATTTTCATCCGTTTTTGTTCTTTGGCTCCTGTGGGCTTCCCATCATGGTGGCCACTGTCGTCACAGAGCACCAGCTCTGGGCGCATGCATGCCAGAGCTCCGGCTCGGTAATTGGACACATCGGTCCAGCTGCTCCATGGCACGTGGGATATTCCCAGGCCAGGGATCAAACCAGCGCCCCATGCACTGCAAGGTGGTGTCTTTACCCACTGGACCACGAGGGGAAGCCCTGTATTTTACTTTCTTACTGATGCTAAAACCACCATCCACTCCTGGCTTCCAAGTATTATGCCCTGTATACTATATGGGTTGGTACCCAAGAGCATCGTTGTATCCAGGAGCCTAATAGATATGGTGGCCAGATGACCAGGAATGTGTCATCAAAGCAGTAAAGTTCTTAGACTTCACATACTATGGAATGAAATATAAAAGTAATCCCAAGCATGATCAATGATCCTTAATTCTTTCTTCAGTTTACATATACTCATTATGAGGCATTGTCCAAAACCCAACTGAGAGTGTTAGTTATTTGCTTTATTATTCATATGAAATTGTTGTTATTCAATTGCTAAATAGTGCCGGGCACTATGTGACCCCATGGACTGCAGTGTGCAGGCTTCTCTGTCCTCTACTATCTTCCAGAGTTTGCTCAAATTTATGTTTATTGAATCAGTGATGCTATCTAACCCCTTCTCCTTTCAATTTCAATTTTCCCTAGCATCAGTGTCTTTTGCAGTGAGTCACTGCTTTCCATCAGGTGGACAAAGTATCGAACTTCAGTTTCAGCATTAGTCCTTCCAATGAATAGTCAGGGTTGACTTCCTTTAGGATTAACTGGTTTGATCTCCCAGCTGTGCAAGGAATTCTCAGGAATCTTCTCCAGCACTACAATTCAAAAGCATCAGTTCTTCAGTGCTCAGCCTTCTTTATGGTCCAACTGTCGCATCTGTACATGACTCCTTGAAAAATCATAGCTTTAACTATATGGCAAAGTAATGTCTCTGCTTTCACTATGCTGTTTAGGCTTTTCATAGCTTTCCTTCCGGGGAGAAATTTCATGGCCACAGTCACCATCCACAGTGATTGTGTAGCCCAAGAAAATAAAATCTGTTACTGCTTCAACTTTTTCTCCCCCTATTTTCTCTGAAGTGATGGTATCAGATGCTACAATCTTCATTTTTTGAATGTTGAGTTTCAAGCCAACTTTTTCACTTTTCTCTTTGGCCCTCATCAAGAGGCTCTTTAGTTCCTCTTCACTTTCTGCCATTAGAGTGCTGTCATCTGCATATCTGAGGCTGTTGATATTCTCCTGGCAATCCTGACCCCAGCTTGTGCTTCATCCCGCCTGGCATTTCATATGATGTACTCTGCATATAAGTTAATAAGCAGGGTGACAATATACAGCCTTGCTTTTCTCCTTTCCAATTTTGAACCAACCAGTTGTGCCATGTCCTATTGGTCCTATCAGTTCCTTCTTGACCCTGTTGACTAAAAAAGATGAACAATTTGAGAGTTGTGGATTAAATTTTATTTGGGGCAAAATTAGGACTGTAGCCTGGGAGACAGCACCCCAGATAGCTCTGAGAGACTACTCCAAAGAGGCAGTAGGAGGAAGTTCAGTGTATAAAATTTTGAGGAGGAGGACTTCAATATCATTAAACAGTCATTTTGCAAAGAGTCTTCAGTTAGTCATGAGGATCTGATCTCACCGTAAGGAGATTTAGTGCTCTTCTAAGTATGAGGAGATGCAGGGATTGAGATAATAAAATCTTTTCATAAAAGCAACCACCTATCTAAAGACCTGCCTCACCAGATTCCCTGGAGCAGAGTGCCTCTACCCTACCCTGATCTCCATCAGGGGTATTGAAGGTCAGTAGTTCTCAACAGCACAGGGTTTGGTCTCTGCAGAGGCTGAGGGCAAATGTCCTTGTTGTTCAGTCATTGACAATGTAATTGGTAAATGCCAGTTTGTAGTTGACAACCCGCATACAGCTCAAATCAAAAGCATCAGTTCTTCAGTGCTCAGCCTTCTTTATGGTCCAACTGTCGCATCTGTACATGACTCCTTGAAAAATCATAGCTTTAACTATATGGCAAAGTAATGTCTCTGCTTTCACTATGCTGTTTAGGCTTTTCATAGCTTTCCTTCCGGGGAGAAATTTCATGGCCACAGTCACCATCCACAGTGATTGTGTAGCCCAAGAAAATAAAATCTGTTACTGCTTCAACTTTTTCTCCCTCTATTTTCTCTGAAGTGATGGTATCAGATGCTACAATCTTCATTTTTTGAATGTTGAGTTTCAAGCCAACTTTTTCACTTTTCTCTTTGGCCCTCATCAAGAGGCTCTTTAGTTCCTCTTCACTTTCTGCCATTAGAGTGCTGTCATCTGCATATCTGAGGCTGTTGATATTCTCCTGGCAATCCTGACCCCAGCTTGTGCTTCATCCCGCCTGGCATTTCATATGATGTACTCTGCATATAAGTTAATAAGCAGGGTGACAATATACAGCCTTGCTTTTCTCCTTTCCAATTTTGAACCAACCAGTTGTGCCATGTCCTATTGGTCCTATCAGTTCCTTCTTGACCCTGTTGACTAAAAAAGATGAACAATTTGAGAGTTGTGGATTAAATTTTATTTGGGGCAAAATTAGGACTGTAGCCTGGGAGACAGCACCCCAGATAGCTCTGAGAGACTACTCCAAAGAGGCAGTAGGAGGAAGTTCAGTGTATAAAATTTTGAGGAGGAGGACTTCAATATCATTAAACAGTCATTTTGCAAAGAGTCTTCAGTTAGTCATGAGGATCTGATCTCACCGTAAGGAGATTTAGTGCTCTTCTAAGTATGAGGAGATGCAGGGATTGAGATAATAAAATCTTTTCATAAAAGCAACCACCTATCTAAAGACCTGCCTCACCAGATTCCCTGGAGCAGAGTGCCTCTACCCTACCCTGATCTCCATCAGGGGTATTGAAGGTCAGTAGTTCTCAACAGCACAGGGTTTGGTCTCTGCAGAGGCTGAGGGCAAATGTCCTTGTTGTTCAGTCATTGACAATGTAATTGGTAAATGCCAGTTTGTAGTTGACAACCCGCATACAGTTTTCTCAGGGGACAGGTAAGTTAGTCTGGTACTCCTGTCTTTTTAAGAATTTTCCACAGTTTGTTGTAATCCACATAGTCAAGGGCTTTAGCATAATCAGTAAAGCAGAAGTAGGTGTTTTTCTGGAACTCACTTGATTTCTCCATGATCCAGTGAATATGAAAATTGGCAAAACATTAAACATTAGCGACTTGAAAGAGTGAGAAGTAGATTATGCATAGGTAAAGCTCAGTCTCATTGATTTTGAAGATGGCTATTTGGGTTCTACTGGATGATCAGTGCCTGCCATTCTCCAGGTAAAACCTGCAAGATCATGTCACACCCAAGGCACGTGTGGGTTCTGTTACTCACTCTCACCTGTATCAGTAGACACGAACAGAAGTTTACTACATGAACCTTCAGGTATAGAAAACCAGTTGGTAAGTTAATTTGATTCTCTAAGAGCTATACTTAATGAAACATATTATTGTAATGGTATCCACTTGAGACCTGATTAAAGACCTTTTGCTTTTAAATTTTCCTGTGCAGTACAAATCTCTATGGCTATCCTTCCATGCATAATGAGTATACAAAATAATAGTAATAAGTTCACGATGCTCAATATCAAGATTGCCAGGAATAGAGGTGCCCGTCTCCTCTCCCATGGTCCTGGGCCCACATAATTAGGCAGACCGTGACTTGGCAGAACAGAGTGATTATCTGAAGAATATGAGAGCAGAGAACTAATGGGTGAGTGTTTAAGGAAGCCCCACTCTAGGAAACTTCAGGGCATTATGTGTTTTAAAAGTTGGATCTGCCATTAGTTTTAACTGTTGAGCCCAGTGCAAGAAATGGGAGATTGAGTCATTAAGATCAAGATCTACATAAATAGAGTTAAGAGTTTAAAAGAAAAATAAGCATAGTAAACAAAATCCAACCATTTTGTGATGAGGAACCAGTATTAAATGACAAATGAGTGTAAAGCACTTTGCACAGGGCATGACATGAAGGTCAGTAGTTCTCAACAGCACAGGGTTTGGTCTCTGCAGAGGCTGAGGGCAAATGTCCTTGTTGTTCAGTCATTGACAATGTAATTGGTAAATGCCAGTTTGTAGTTGACAACCCGCATACAGTTTTCTCAGGGGACAGGTAAGTTAGTCTGGTACTCCTGTCTTTTTAAGAATTTTCCACAGTTTGTTGTAATCCACATAGTCAAGGGCTTTAGCATAATCAGTAAAGCAGAAGTAGGTGTTTTTCTGGAACTCACTTGATTTCTCCATGATCCAGTGAATATGAAAATTGGCAAAACATTAAACATTAGCGACTTGAAAGAGTGAGAAGTAGATTATGCATAGGTAAAGCTCAGTCTCATTGATTTTGAAGATGGCTATTTGGGTTCTACTGGATGATCAGTGCCTGCCATTCTCCAGGTAAAACCTGCAAGATCATGTCACACCCAAGGCACGTGTGGGTTCTGTTACTCACTCTCACCTGTATCAGTAGACACGAACAGAAGTTTACTACATGAACCTTCAGGTATAGAAAACCAGTTGGTAAGTTAATTTGATTCTCTAAGAGCTATACTTAATGAAACATATTATTGTAATGGTATCCACTTGAGACCTGATTAAAGACCTTTTGCTTTTAAATTTTCCTGTGCAGTACAAATCTCTATGGCTATCCTTCCATGCATAATGAGTATACAAAATAATAGTAATAAGTTCACGATGCTCAATATCAAGATTGCCAGGAATAGAGGTGCCCGTCTCCTCTCCCATGGTCCTGGGCCCACATAATTAGGCAGACCGTGACTTGGCAGAACAGAGTGATTATCTGAAGAATATGAGAGCAGAGAACTAATGGGTGAGTGTTTAAGGAAGCCCCACTCTAGGAAACTTCAGGGCATTATGTGTTTTAAAAGTTGGATCTGCCATTAGTTTTAACTGTTGAGCCCAGTGCAAGAAATGGGAGATTGAGTCATTAAGATCAAGATCTACATAAATAGAGTTAAGAGTTTAAAAGAAAAATAAGCATAGTAAACAAAATCCAACCATTTTGTGATGAGGAACCAGTATTAAATGACAAAATGAGTGTAAAGCACTTTGCACAGGGCATGACATGTAGCACTTAGTAAATGTTGGCTATTATTAAGAATCAGGGTGCTCAATGTCTATCTCTTTCCCTTTAAAATGCAAATAACATGTATACCCTCCTCCTTTTCATTATCAAACCCTGTCAGCTAATACCTGGAACTCCTTGTTGGAATCATCCTCATCTTTCAGTCACAGTGGCATCAAAGCTGATGCCTCTGTTCACACTGTTGTCCCCAGCAGTGCATCCATTACCCAGAAAATCATGCAAGTCCTTTCTTTGCTCTCCGTGGATGCCCCAAGGTTTCCACTGCGCTTGAAAGTTCCATGCCTGCAAGACTCCATGTGGTCATGCCTGCAAGGCCCACATGGTCTGTACTCTGGTCACCTTTTCTTCTCCTGTTACCTTCCTCCAGTTACTCTACTTTTCTTGCAAATCTTAAAGAAAGGCAAACTCTTGCCCTAACCCCTGTGTTCTTACTGGGTCCTCTGCCATAAATACTCTTCTAATCTAGCACTCACAAAGAATTCCCTTGTAGTTCAGCTGGTAAAGAATTTGACTGCAATGCAGGAGACCCTGTTTGATCCCTAGGTTGGGAAGATCCCCTAGAGAAGGGAAAGGTTAACCACGCCAGTATTCTTGCCTAGAGAATTCCATGACCCGTCCATGGGTCACAAAGGGTTAAACATGACTAAGCAACTTCACTTTCACTTTTCAACCTAGCATTCAGTTTCTTCTTCTTTTTCAAGACTTTATTCAAATAGAAAAAGCTCAGGTAACTCAGTACCTAAATTTGACCTTACTGCGTTCCTTTTTTTTTTTTTTTCATGTTCCTTATCTCTTCTGTCTGAAAACTTGTTACACATTTATTTATTTTAAAGTTTGCAATCTGCTTCTCCTATAGAATATAAGCTCCACACAGGCAAGGACTTGACCCATCTTATTTACCACTGTGTCCTCCAGTCTCTGCCACCCATTCAGATAGGTGTCTGACAAATATTTTTGAAGAATGAAAGGATAGAAAGCTCTTCTTAGGGATGTGTGTTTGTATTTGGAATAGCATGTCGAAATATCATATGGTACACCAAAAAGTACACAAGAGTTGAATATGAGGTAAAGACAAAAACGAATGTTGGCAAATAAAAATTAAACTAATGAGAAGAGTTTTCCATGAAGTCCATTCATGTTTTGTACATTGCTAGATGGATTATGTGCTTGATTTTGTCAATATCTTTCTGACAATCTGTGTGCCAAGAATTTCCAAATATATCATGGCACTTTTAGATATGTATAAATATAAAAACGTAATTTTATGGCCAAGTTATATATATATATAACACAATATATATATACACACACACACATATATCCTGTATTTACTATCTAAGAAGACCAGCATTCAGAAAACCGTGGTTACTTCCTGTCTGTCACTCAGCCAGTGGAACCATAGTCTTTAAATAAGAGCGTAAGTAATGCTGAAGCTTAGACTTCCCCTGGTGGCTCAGCAGTAAAGTATCTGCATGCCAGTTTAGGAGACATGGGTTTGATCCCTGGGTCAGGAAGACAAATGCAACCCACTCCAGGATTCTTGCCTAGAAAATGCTGTGGAAGAGGGGGCTGGTGGGCTACAGTCCATGGAGTTGTAAAAGAGTTAGACACACCTTAGCAATTAAACAATGATATTGAAACTCAGAATTCCCATTGTCCACATATTTTTGAAAGTTTTTCTGAACGGTTTTCTTTCTTGCTCCACTACTTTCTAGCTGTGTTATATTTTCCAGTTTAGTTGGTCCTTCTGATTTGGTTTTCTCACTTGTAAGGTGAAATAAGCTGATTTAATCTGCTTAACTGAAAAAGTTGCTGCCCAGTCAGAGGAAGTAATGAATTTAAACATCGACAAAGATGGTTAGCTGTTCATCACTGTAGGGAAATCATCTCTCTCTAGTGGGAACCCACTGAGCCAATGGTGAAACAGAAGCAGAGAAAATGATGATATGAAGGTCCTGATGCTTTGAGCTCTGTGTCCAGTGATTCTTGAAGCCAGCCCATACACTCCTTTCCTACCATTTTTAAATGATACATTTTCCAATTAGACCTAAGACAGTAGAATAGTTCTCATTCACAGTATAAAACTACATGGTCTACACAGAGGTCCACATTCACCTCCTGGTCTCTGCTAATTTAGTTCCTATCACACACAGAAGCTTTTCACTTAACCAATTTAGACACATTTATAGAATGTATCTGACAATATGACCCAAGAGTGTAATCTTGAAAATGACTGAGTTTCTGCCCCCAAGGAGTTCCAGCACTAATCAGAAAGCAGATGTTTAAAAGAAATATATGCATATTACATGTGTGCAAAGTTTCATGATGAAATTGCATTTAAAACAAGCCCTTGAGGATAAGTAGGAGTGCACACTACCTGTGATTTTTTCAGACAGACCTCCTCTTAAAACAGATTTCAATACTTTTTGTAAATCCATTCAGTTTTGGATATTAATATCCTCAGATGGAGAAAATTATATTTCTGATCAAATGGTCATTCAATACATTTTATTTTTATTTATTTTTGGTGTGCACTGGATCTTCATTGCTGTGTGGAGGCCTTCTCTAGTTGCAGCGAGCAGGGGATATTTTTCATTGTGGTGTATGGGCTTCCCATTGTGGTGCCTTCTCTTATTGCGGAGCACAGGCTGTAAGCACACAGGCTTCATGTTGCAGCATGTGGTCTCTCTCAGTAGTTGCAGTGTGTGGGCTCTAGGGTGAACAGGCTCCAATAGTTGTAACACATAGACTCAGTAGTTGTAACTCATGGGTCCTAGGACATGCAGGCTCAGTAGTTGTGGCTTTCAGGTTCTAGAGTGTGGGCTGAGTAGTTGTGATGCATGGGGCTTAGATGCTCCACAGCATGTGGAATCCTCCCAAACCAGGGACCATCTGCATTGGCAGGCAAACTGCCATCCATTGTATCACCAGAGAAGTCCCACAAATACATTTAAAAAATATCACATACCTTCTAGTGCCACCAGCCCATAAATATATACTCCATTTTCACAGTTCTTAACATTCTGGGGTTTCATAGATAATCTTGGGAAAATTAGTATCATTGTTTCTGCAGAAAATTGTGCACAGAATTCTGCATACAGTATCATGAATCATGTGATGCCATTTTGAGATTCCCTACCTTGCAGATGAATCGATAATCCCCCACGCAAACCTCTCCTTAGGGTCAGAACTCCCCCAAATTCTACCCACAGGCAAGAGCTAAGTATTTCTGCCAATAGTATCATGGCAAAAATGGAGGGCGGCTTCCTTAAGAGCTTTATCAATATGATTTACCATCTAAACTCCAATGCCCCATGGTTATAATTCACTAGTTGAAGCTCAGGAAGAAAATAAGCCATTCAGCCTGGCTCCTACTTCCAATAGTGAGTTGTTCTCTAAGAAGCCAGCATCTCACTCAGGAGTATGTCTCTCAAACAGACATGAGTTATGTAGCTTCCATCTGGAGGGCATGGACACTTCCTCTCCACTGCTGCACAAGATGCTTCCTAGCCATCGTTATTGAATTAATCAATCAAATTTTATTTTTATTGCGCCATTCTGGAAAATCTGCTCATACTGCTTTCCAGTAATACTGAAAAGAAAAATAATCCATACCACCCAATTAAGAATAAAACATATGTCTTTTTGATGATGTCTGAACTGTGGTGGTTCCAATGGTCATTGACTCTTGAAGTTACTCAGCATTAAAGGCAACAGAGACTACAGGGTAATACCTGAAAGCACATAAGTTTCATTACAACCACTGAAAAAAAAAGGGGGTCTCAGATGTCCTAGTGCCTGCAGCCAGAAGCAATAATAATAATGTGCATTTATTGAGCACTTTCACTTCTATGAGTTCAAAGAGCTGCACCATGTAATATTTAATTCACCCCTACCACAGTTGTCTGATTTATAACTTCTCTAGGGCCCAGGGCTTGAGAAAGGAAGATTGTTCTGGCTTTCTCTGATGGTCTTGGCTGATAGAGCGGCTGGGGGTGAACATTTCCTGGCATTAAACGAGAGAAATTTGCCATCTAGAATGGGGGCTGGACAATGGATGTTGGGTGTTGAAGGCATCCCCAAAAGAAGAGAGCCCACGAGGAACACTCATGAGCAGCATCACCCTGGGAATAAGCCCAGCCTCAGGGTAGCATTCTCAGTCTTTTAGCTTCATAAACTCCATCTTGTTAGTGGCCCAGAACTGGTGTAACTCAAGGGACTTGCCAGACTGTCACCCAACTCACAAGACACATGTTTGAATTAAAACAGAATATCTCTACATGTGTTCACTTACAGAACTTTTCAGTGACTAAATGGCAATGCTAGCACACTAGAGCACTGACTAGTTTCCCAGAATATATCTCTCTCTATCTATCTATCTATCTATCTATCTATCTATCTATCTATCTATTTATAAAGCTTTCAGAGCTGAACTAAAGTCACAGGTATTTGATGCAGATGGGATCAGATTAAAAGGAACTTTGGACAGTCTTTTTCTCTCTCCCTGCCCCCTTTCTATCTCCCTTCATTTTTTCTCACACACATGGCAGGTCATTTGATACAGGATTTTCTCCATCTATAATGCTGTCTCTCCATAGCACCCCCCGCCCCCAACAAACACATGTATGCACACACATTTTGGTCAACTCTTATCCATCCCTTAAATATAACCTGCCTTCACAATGTTCTCCCAATACCAGTGTGAATTTCAATATGGGCTACCACAGCATCACTCACTTCTCTCCTTATTGTGTAGCTTTATCTATGTTTATGACATAACTCTTACCATGAGGAATACTTGTTGTTTAGTTTCTAAGTTACATCCATCTCTTTGTGACTCCATGGACTCTAGTCCACCAGGCTCCTCTGTCCATGGGATTTCCCAGGCAAGAATACTGGAGTGGGTAGTTATTGCCTTCTCCAGGGGATTGTCCTGACCCAGAGATTGAACCTGGGTCTCCTGCTAGGTGGATGATTTTGCCATGAGAAATAACAGTTAACATAGCTCATGAGATAATAGTTAACATATTTTCTATGAGACCAAGTTCTGTGTGACAATGATGAGTAGCAACTTATAGGCTTTTTTCTCTACAGTGCCTCACAGGGGAGCTAGCATATCTAGTAATACTGTGCTCTTAACAACAACAAAATATTGGGGCTAGCATGTCTATAAGATTTCAGTGTCAGAAACTGTACTATGCATGTTTCATTCATTATCTTATATACTCTTTGCAACTTGAATTTATGTTCCTTGGTCATCATTTTTAGAAAAGGAAAATGAAATTCACAGAAATGGTCACTGTCTCAGTTTGAGTCCCTAGAAATAAATTCCCAAACAAGATTTCGGTGTAGGTAGTTTATTTGGGAGGTGATTTCAGAAAACATCCATGTGAGAGTGAGGAAGTAAGATAGGAAAGGATAGCAGACAATAAAGGGAGCATTATCTGGCTAGAGACCACTGTGAAAGTGAAGGTGTTAGTTGCTAAGTTGCATCTGACTATTGCAACTCCATGAATCATAGCTTGCCAGACTCGTCTATCCATAAAGTTTTCCAGGTGAGACTATTAGAGTGGGTAGCCATGCCCTTCTGCTAGGAGTCTTCCCAACCCAAGCATCAAACCCGGGTCTCCTGCATTGCAGGCAGATTCTTACTATATGAGCCACCAGTGAAGCCTCAGAGACCACTGTGGGGAACTGTAACTCAGTCTCACTGAGAAAACTCAGACCACCTGAAGAACACACACCTGAGAGTTATCCCATCAGAAATGTGAGGTTCAGGGGTATTCATATACCACCTTCCATAAGTCATTGGTGGAGATCTTCAGAGGGTGAGTTTGGAGGCAGGGTTCTCCAGGTTTTCTGGCTTTCCAAGTGTTGCAGGCAGAACAGGTTCTGGCCAGCAAGCAGTTCATAGGCAGGTAGAGTGCACTGTAATGGAAAGTGCTAAGGTGAGATGGGAAGAGTTCCGTTCAAGTTCCCATTCTTCATCAGGGGCAATATTGGAACATGAACCATATGCATTTGACTCCAAAGCATATGCTTTTAATGACTATTTTTATACACCTGTGTCAAATAAATGATTAAAAAAAGGAAAATATAAACAAAATGAAGACATGAAGATTGTCACAAAGAATTTCTCTTTAGAGCTCAGATAGAGTCTGATAGAGCTTCTCTGTCTGCAATCACAATGTTCATGCTTTCTGGGATTAGTGTCTCTTCCCTTGAGACTAGCTGCGTGCTCTGTCAATTTTCTTTTTCTTCTTTCTTCCCCTGGTAAGGGGACCCCTCCACGGTGGTTCTCTGCATTCTTTCTTAAGATATGATAATATGCTGGTTTGAATACAGTCAAATCCTGACCTATCCTGTTAGCCATGCTGTTTCTATGGTGATCACCTATCTACCAGCTCTCAGCGGCTATGCATTGATTTTCTTGGTCCAAAGCTCAGATGGCTGAGGGCAGAGCAGACAGTTGTCAGAAAGCCATGCATCCTGCTTATGTGTTTCTTTTTTATTCTCTTATTTCCCTCATATACATCACCTCACTCCATGTAAGTTCCAAAATTAGTTTGCAGCCTCAAATGTAGTCAGTCTATTTTATTTGTGAGGTAATGACTCACCTTTCATAATGCAATAGCTTGGTTTTGAGTTGTTAATTCAGTTCTTGTCAATCAAATCCTTTTATTAAGAAATAATCATCTTTTAAAGGTAATAGTCTCAACCACACTGTTAGCCACCGTTTGCATACTTTCTGTCCTTTTGCTTGTTAGTGAAAAAAATTCTCACCTTCAGTTCAACAAATAATTGGTTTTTAAACCCCCATGTTATTGATCAAAAGATGAAGACTCCTCACTCCCTGTGCTTAAAGTCTGGGGTGGAGGGAGACAGATGTGAAACTGCCGTGTCAGTGCAAGGTGATATGTCAAATCACAGAGTGAAGCATAAAGTGATATAAAAAGAAAGTACAAGATAAAACAGATAGCCTCCATGAAGGGCAGGAAAATCTGAGAGATTATGCAGAGGGTGTAATATTTGTGGCCTTTGGGGTGGAAAAAAAAAAAAAAAACTCATACATGAGTTCTGAAGCGTAAGCATGGGTATTTCCTTCAGGTAAATGCAAAAGGTTTCATTTGATCCAAAATAAGGTTGGAAGACAGATGCCTTAGCCATTCACCTTCTGCTCTTTCCTCTAATGTATCAGTTTAGCCCTGCAGCTAGAGGGTGAGGGGCACCTCTTGGATTGCCTTTGTTACTTGGGCCCTCATTCCTTTATACACCTGTTCAAATGATTAAAAAGAAAATATAAACAAAATGAAGACATGAAGATTGTCACAAAGAATTTCTCTTTAGAGCTCAGATAGAGTCTGATAGAGCTTCTCTGTCTGCAATCACAATGTTCATGCTTTCTGGGATTAGTGTCTCTTCCCTTGAGACTAGCTGCGTGCTCTGTCAATTTTCTTTTTCTTCTTTCTTCCCCTGGTAAGGGGACCCCTCCACGGTGGTTCTCTGCATTCTTTCTTAAGATATGATAATATGCTGGTTTGAATACAGTCAAATCCTGACCTATCCTGTTAGCCATGCTGTTTCTATGGTGATCACCTATCTACCAGCTCTCAGCGGCTATGCATTGATTTTCTTGGTCCAAAGCTCAGATGGCTGAGGGCAGAGCAGACAGTTGTCAGAAAGCCATGCATCCTGCTTATGTGTTTCTTTTTTATTCTCTTATTTCCCTCATATACATCACCTCACTCCATGTAAGTTCCAAAATTAGTTTGCAGCCTCAAATGTAGTCAGTCTATTTTATTTGTGAGGTAATGACTCACCTTTCATAATGCAATAGCTTGGTTTTGAGTTGTTAATTCAGTTCTTGTCAATCAAATCCTTTTATTAAGAAATAATCATCTTTTAAAGGTAATAGTCTCAACCACACTGTTAGCCACCGTTTGCATACTTTCTGTCCTTTTGCTTGTTAGTGAAAAAAATTCTCACCTTCAGTTCAACAAATAATTGGTTTTTAAACCCCCATGTTATTGATCAAAAGATGAAGACTCCTCACTCCCTGTGCTTAAAGTCTGGGGTGGAGGGAGACAGATGTGAAACTGCCGTGTCAGTGCAAGGTGATATGTCAAATCACAGAGTGAAGCATAAAGTGATATAAAAAGAAAGTACAAGATAAAACAGATAGCCTCCATGAAGGGCAGGAAAATCTGAGAGATTATGCAGAGGGTGTAATATTTGTGGCCTTTGGGGTGGAAAAAAAAAAAAAAAACTCATACATGAGTTCTGAAGCGTAAGCATGGGTATTTCCTTCAGGTAAATGCAAAAGGTTTCATTTGATCCAAAATAAGGTTGGAAGACAGATGCCTTAGCCATTCACCTTCTGCTCTTTCCTCTAATGTATCAGTTTAGCCCTGCAGCTAGAGGGGTGAGGGGCACCTCTTGGATTGCCTTTGTTACTTGGGCTCATTCCTCATTGAGACCTGGTTGGGGGAGGTTACATGAGGACTTTCCCCACTAAGGAGTCTGAATTTTATTCTATAAGCCAGTGACATTTCAAATTGTGTTGCATAGACTACTTAGCTTAAGGGGCGGGGGGAATGAAGTAGAGCAGGGGCAGAGGGGGTGCTGGATGGCAAGAAAGTGCTCTTTGGGTTCCTCACCTCTAAACTTCTCTGAAGCAGCCCTGTTCATTGCTAGCTTCATATGACATTTATGAGGCAGAATTTGCTCAACAGAATACAGGAAGAAAGGAAGGAAGGAGGGAGAGGGAAGATAATATGCTATTTGGGAGGTATAGCATTTGAACAGTTTTTTATTTGTGATTTAGAAAGAGTCTTTTGTCATAAAGATAGGAAATGAAATGCAAGGTGTAAAACTAAGGAAGGAAGATCCGAGAGGAGGTTATTGAAATATTCCATGTAAAAGTGACAGATACAATCTAGAAATGAGTTTATGCTTGTGGAGAGGAGGGGTTAGATTAGAACCCAGATTCAGTTAAGGCATATAGTCAGCAGGACTTAATGAGGCACTGGATTCTTCGAACATAATAGCATGTATTCATAGGGTTCTTAGAAAGATCAAATACTATGAAACGTGCTTTAAACTACATAACAGAGTGCACTGTTAATTATGAGTGTTATTTTGACTCTATCATAGCTGTCTTTATTCCTAGTCAGTATTCTTTCCACAAGTCACTCTCAGGATTCATTGTAAATTGAGCTTTCAACTAATTGGATTTGCTGAAAGCAATAGAGAATGCCATTTGGCTACTTACTCTAGGGAATGTTGATATTCAAATCTCCAGGTCATATTTAGAATCCTCAGTTCCAACATGGGAAATTTAAAATTGATCTCCTGTTAATCTCTAATTCAAGGTCTCCTTTGCCTTCAGGATGAGCAAATATTTAGAATCCTCCCAAAACTGATATTCTGAGGGGCAAACTGGGTTAATCCAAAATAAGGTTGGAAGACAGATGCCTTAGCCATTCACCTTCTGCTCTTTCCTCTAATGTATCAGTTTAGCCCTGCAGCTAGAGGGGTGAGGGCACCTCTTGGATTGCCTTTGTTACTTGGGCTCATTCCTCATTGAGACCTGGTTGGGGGAGGTTACATGAGGACTTTCCCCACTAAGGAGTCTGAATTTTATTCTATAAGCCAGTGACATTTCAAATTGTGTTGCATAGACTACTTAGCTTAAGGGGCGGGGGGAATGAAGTAGAGCAGGGGCAGAGGGGGTGCTGGATGGCAAGAAAGTGCTCTTTGGGTTCCTCACCTCTAAACTTCTCTGAAGCAGCCCTGTTCATTGCTAGCTTCATATGACATTTATGAGGCAGAATTTGCTCAACAGAATACAGGAAGAAAGGAAGGAAGGAGGGAGAGGAAGATAATATGCTATTTGGGAGGTATAGCATTTGAACAGTTTTTTATTTGTGATTTAGAAAGAGTCTTTTGTCATAAAGATAGGAAATGAAATGCAAGGTGTAAAACTAAGGAAGGAAGATCCGAGAGGAGGTTATTGAAATATTCCATGTAAAAGTGACAGATACAATCTAGAAATGAGTTTATGCTTGTGGAGAGGAGGGGTTAGATTAGAACCCAGATTCAGTTAAGGCATATAGTCAGCAGGACTTAATGAGGCACTGGATTCTTCGAACATAATAGCATGTATTCATAGGGTTCTTAGAAAGATCAAATACTATGAAACGTGCTTTAAACTACATAACAGAGTGCACTGTTAATTATGAGTGTTATTTTGACTCTATCATAGCTGTCTTTATTCCTAGTCAGTATTCTTTCCACAAGTCACTCTCAGGATTCATTGTAAATTGAGCTTTCAACTAATTGGATTTGCTGAAAGCAATAGAGAATGCCATTTGGCTACTTACTCTCTAGGGAATGTTGATATTCAAATCTCCAGGTCATATTTAGAATCCTCAGTTCCAACATGGGAAATTTAAAATTGGATCTCCTGTTAATCTCTAATTCAAGGTCTCCTTTGCCTTCAGGATGAGCAAATATTTGAATTTGAGAATCTTTTCTGCCACCTCCAAAAAGTCACTGACTGAATTACCCAGCAGTGGTAGATCTGATATTCTGAGGGGGCATGTTAAGAACTGTGGTTAATACCCAGTGTTATTAATAATGAGGATGATGATGATGACAATGGTAATTAATAAAGATGATAATCTTTATGTGGAACACATTTTAGCAACAGGAAACATGCTAGACACTTCCTACACATTAGTTTTCTCATTGAAGCCCTATAATAATGCTCAATGTTATCACAGTTTGATAGACCAGGAAACTAAAACTCACCAAATTTAAGTAAATTATCTAAATTTATGTGATTAGTAATATGTAGATTAGAGATTTGATCCAGCCCAGTCTGCTTGACTCCAAATCACTCACTCCCTGTTTCTAGGCAGAAGAATCTAGTACCCTTGATTCTCTTATTCCTCACCCCACAGTCTCACCATGTGAGGTCCTTGTACCTTACTTGACAGGAAGTTGTATCTGAAATATTCTCGCGCTGGGCACAACAGAGTAGATTTTCCTGACTGAGGCTGTCAGGACATTCAGGAGTCCTCCTTAAGCAGAGAGAGTGACAAGACAAACAGAATGGCAATGTCTGCAGCTCTCAGAAATAAGAGATTAGTGTGTCTAGGCTAACAGGACTGGTGGAAGACACACCTCTAGCTTCATGCCCATGAAGACCTTAGACAGGAAATCAGATGAAAGAATCCAAAGCAGGCATTCATGATGTTTAGCTGTGAACTGAAATGCATATGAATGTTTCTATCTAGGGCTTGGAAGTACTCATGGTGGAAACAAGCCATGTTTTTTCATGATGTACTCAATTCTGTGACTCTACTTATGAAGAGAATGAAACCTCCACAATGTACCTGTTTCCTTTTCCAGCCCTTTCTTCTCAGCTACGTAAGAGTTAGGGCTCAAAATTCAACCAGTCAGTGTGTATATATCCCTGCTCAGTCATTCACCCACTATGTGACCTTCAGTGAATTTGTTCTAACTTCTCTGGACCTATTTTCTCACCTATGTGTGTGTGTTGGTTGCTCAGTTGTGTCTAACTCTTTACAACCCCATGGACTGTAGCCCACCAGTCTCCTCTGTCTATGGGATTCTCCAGGCAAGAGTATTAAAGTGAATAGCCACTATCTGGAGCTTTCCTGGTTGCTTCCTGCTTCCATGGTTGCCCTGGTAAAGAATCTGCCTACAATGCATGAAACCTCAGTCTGATTCGAATCCTGGGTCAGGAAGAGTCCTTGGAGAGAGAATAGGCTATCCACTCCAGTCATCTTGGGCTTTCCTGGTGACTCGAATGGTAAAGAATCCACCTGCAATGAGGGAAACTTGGCTTATTGCCCTGAGTTAGGAAGATCCCCTGGAGAAGGGCATGGAAACCCAATCCAGAGGGACAGAGGAGCCTGGTGGGCTAAAGTCCATGGGATCACAAGGTGTCAGATAAGACTGAGCGACTAAGCACACCACAGTCACTGTCTGAGCCACCAGGGAAGTCCCTTCTCATCTATACAGTGAGCATATGGTAGAACTTTGTCATGGGGTTTTAATTTTTATTTATTTATCTTTTTTTGGGGGAGGCGTGGGGTGGGGAGGGAGAGGGATGGGCGGGCCACTTCTATTGGTCCTTCATTTCTCTATTTTCATCCGTCTTTGTTCTTTGGCTCCTGTGGGCCTCCCATTGCGGTGGCCTCTGTTGTCGCAGAGCACCAGCTCTGGGCGCATGCGCACCAGAGCTCCGGCTCAGTAATTGGACACATCAGTCCAGCTGCTCCGCGGCACGTGGGATCTTCCCAGGCCAGGGATCGAACTGGTGCCACTTGCACTGCAAGGCAGTGTCCTTACCCACTGGACCACCAAGGGAAGCCCTGTCATGGGGTTTTAAAGTGAGTAAAATTTTACCATGCATGGAGAGAGCATTACTTAAAAATCCAACACATGAGAGCTTGATATGTGCTGGGTACAAATTATCATCGTATGTGTGTTTGTACACATGTGTATACATACACATACATATACACAGATGTATTATAAACATTTATATTCTCAGATCATGTAGAGGGGGCATGAAATAACAGAGAATGCCTCATATTGTAATTCTGTTTTGAAATACCTTCTTACATAGGTTCTCCGAGCCTGCATTTTCTCATTTATGTGTGTGTGTTGGTTGCTCAGTTGTGTCTAACTCTTTACAACCCCATGGACTGTAGCCCACCAGTCTCCTCTGTCTATGGGATTCTCCAGGCAAGAGTATTAAAGTGAATAGCCACTATCTGGAGCTTTCCTGGTTGCTTCCTGCTTCCATGGTTGCCCTGGTAAAGAATCTGCCTACAATGCATGAAACCTCAGTCTGATTCGAATCCTGGGTCAGGAAGAGTCCTTGGAGAGAGAATAGGCTATCCACTCCAGTCATCTTGGGCTTTCCTGGTGACTCGAATGGTAAAGAATCCACCTGCAATGAGGGAAACTTGGCTTATTGCCCTGAGTTAGGAAGATCCCCTGGAGAAGGGCATGGAAACCCAATCCAGAGGGACAGAGGAGCCTGGTGGGCTAAAGTCCATGGGATCACAAGGTGTCAGATAAGACTGAGCGACTAAGACACCACAGTCACTGTCTGAGCCACCAGGGAAGTCCCTTCTCATCTATACAGTGAGCATATGGTAGAACTTTGTCATGGGGTTTTAATTTTTATTTATTTATCTTTTTTTGGGGGAGGCGTGGGGTGGGGAGGGAGAGGGATGGGCGGGCCACTTCTATTGGTCCTTCATTTCTCTATTTTCATCCGTCTTTGTTCTTTGGCTCCTGTGGGCCTCCCATTGCGGTGGCCTCTGTTGTCGCAGAGCACCAGCTCTGGGCGCATGCGCACCAGAGCTCCGGCTCAGTAATTGGACACATCAGTCCAGCTGCTCCGCGGCACGTGGGATCTTCCCAGGCCAGGGATCGAACTGGTGCCACTTGCACTGCAAGGCAGTGTCCTTACCCACTGGACCACCAAGGGAAGCCCTGTCATGGGGTTTTAAAGTGAGTAAAATTTTACCATGCATGGAGAGAGCATTACTTAAAAATCCAACACATGAGAGCTTGATATGTGCTGGGTACAAATTATCATCGTATGTGTGTTTGTACACATGTGTATACATACACATACATATACACAGATGTATTATAAACATTTATATTCTCAGATCATGTAGAGGGGGCATGAAATAACAGAGAATGCCTCATATTGTAATTCTGTTTTGAAATACCTTCTTACATAGGTTCTCCGAGCCTGCATTTTCTCATTTATGAAATGAGGAAAGGCAACCATATATACGTCACTGGGTGATTTATATCATTAAGTGATACAATATGTATTAAAAGGTTAGCATAGACCTGATATTTAATAAATGTAAATTATTATTATGGAAAAGGATATGGAGGTTAGGAAAACAAATATAAGAGGAGTCATAGAAACAACCGTATTATCATTTTTTATGCTTTTTCTCATAATGTGTTTCAGTTGTACTCCTTAGCTTCTCTAACCCTCAGCCTCTTCATCTGAAAAATAGAGACAATAATAACTTGCTGATGTACCTGTGTTTTATGATGTTAGTTGTAGGTGACAGGTATAATTTTTTTTCTTTTTTTTGGCCACTTCTATTGGTCTTTCATCTATTTATTTTTATCCATCTTTGTTCTTTGGCCTGTGTGGGCCTCGCATCGCAGTGGCCTCTCTGGCTGCAGAGCACCGGCTCCAGGTGCATGCCCTCAAGAGCACTGGCTGGTAATTGGATGCACCGATCTAGCTGCTCCACAGCATGATCTTCCCAGGCCAGGGATCAAACTGGTGCCCCTTACACTGCAAGGCAGTGTCTTCACCCACTGGACTACCAGGGAAGCCTGATAGATATAATTTTTATGGATGTAGATAGAGGTGAAAGTATAGATACAGACATATATATGGCTAAGTAGCTAGAACAGCGCCTGGTATACAGTGGCTACTAAATTTATCTTAGTTTAGTTTTTCCTTCTTTCTTCCCCATTTGTCTCATTTATATTTTCATGTCCAAATATCCAGGTCCTGGATTACTTTTTGCTCTGTATTATGATAATCCAAGTTGATCTTACCCCCTATTTCCATACTAGACTAATTAGACTTTAAAATCCTTGGAAATAGAACCAGCATCTGGTTTTGGTTTTTTGTTTGTTTTTTTTTTTTGTTTTTCCTTCACAGTGCCTACCACATGCCTGATGTAGAAAAGAGTATGAATATTGTTTGTCAGTAAGTAGAGAAAAAGTTCAATTTGTACTTAGCAAATGAAGGAAGTGAACAAGATAGTTATAAATAAGTTTGTGAAAATAATTTCTTGAATTGAGTGTAAGGGGCAAGAGTATATCAACAGGGCTTCCCTGGTGGTCCAGTGGGTAAGGACACCGCCTTGCAGTGCAAGGGGCGCCGGTTCGATCCCTGGCCTGGGAAGATCTCACGTGCCACGGAGCGGCTGGACTGATATGTCCAGTTGCCAAGCCGGAGCTCTGGAGCGCATGCATCCAGAGCTGGTGCTCTGCGACAACAGAGGCTACTGCAATGGGAGGCCCACACGGGCCAAAGAACAAAGATGGATGAAATTGAATAAATGAAAGACCAATAGAAGTGGCCCACCCATCCTCTGCCCTCCCCAACCAGCCCGCCCCCAAAAGAGTATATCAACATTATTAATGGCCATAACATATAGAGTAAAAGGAGTTGAATAACATATGGATCAACTACTATATTTCAAATTTTCTACCAGTCATGATATATAATAACTGGGCAACTAGTCAGCTGTCAGCTTTATGACCTATGCCATGAAGTTTTGTTTCTAGTGTTAGCCATACTGCTGTACTGGTCCAAACAATTTTGTACATCTCCCGTCAAATATACCATGTGCATATCATATGTGGCAGTTAGTATGCACAGATAGTAATCATACCACAGAAAAGAGTTCCATGATTCTATTCACCCATAATCCACCATCTCATGGGGTTTTTCTTTGCATAGATTATGGTCTTCTAAGAACGTAATGGGTATGACTGTTTAAGAAAACAGTCATTTAAATAAGAACACATGTATCTTTGAGAATACAGCTCAGCCTAGGTGCAGCATTCAGTAATGGAATCATTTAGTGCCTCTCACCTTGAAGTTGGCGTCAAAGAAGGAGTGATTACAGATCTGTAAGGCTTAGGGGCTGAAGGGCTTTGGGAAATCATCTGGAGATAATTCAGAGACTCTTGAGTGTTGACTCCCATTTCTCTCTGTTCTTGCACCTTTCTCTGTCAATATTCCTCTCCCTCCCAGAAGCATAAGAATGCCTTTTGCTTTTTTTCTCCCAAATAGCCTTGCTTTTCTTAGAAGTACTAGGAGAACGTGAAATATTCTTGGCTTCAGCATAGTATGTTATACATTTTCATAGCCAAGTAGTAACTAATAATTATAATAATAGACAATATGCACTTGATATATTCCAGTTCTATACTATGGATGTGCACATTATTTGGTTTTTGTAAACTGCCAATGATTTAGGTACTTCATTATCCCCATTTTATCTATGAAGAAATTATGGATTAATAAAGTGAAGGAAACTGCCCTAGAATAATACCTAGCAAAGAATTGTCCTTGGATATGAATACAAGCACTTTGACTTCAGAAAACATATCGTTACCTTTTCAAAATATTCACTTTGCTATAGAATTCATCATTTCACTCTCTTGTTATTGTTCTTTATAGTAGGTTCAGGGTTATGCTCAGGGGAAAGGGAATATTGGCATTAAAAGAAACAACCTCTATCAATAAAATCCTCTAGATACTTAGATACTCAGAGCTCCCTGAGAGGCATTCCTCATTCCTTCAGGATTCTAAAGAGTCAGACAAGACTGAGTGACTGAACTGAACTGAACATTTATTAAACATCTTCCATTTTCAAGGCCCTGAGGTAGATGCCAGGAGAATAAAGATGGAAAGACAGAATTCCTATCTCAAGGAGATCCAAATCTAGTACCCTGAAGGCAATTACAAGGTATTCAGGAAACCACTTGATCTCCATCTCCAATTCTGGCCCTCTCAATGACACATTATAGAGCTTGTCCTTCTGGGGTTATGTGCAGCTTCAGAAATGCCTAAATGCAGAGCTCCAGTCAGATACCACCAATTAGTTGGATTTAGGACTTGAAATGAAACCTATTTCTAACCCTTATTTAGTACAAAGGCAGAGCTGAAGATATATATATATATATATATATATATATATATATTAGAATGGAAACTCAATGGCATCACGGAATTCTAGGTGGATCCTGAAAGATTGCCCAGTCTCACCTCTGATATTTTTATGAGGGATTGAAAGCCAGTACAAAGATTGTGAATAAGATAGAACTGAGTTGAGAATTGATGTCTCCCAAACTCTTTCCACCAGACCACAATGTGTTCTCTCTGCCTGACCTTCCCTCAACCATGAAGGAGAGTTAGCCAGGCCTAGGAGTTTCCTATGGAGCCAAAGAAAATGGGCCTTACACTGACATTTGCAAGTATCTGCAAAGCCTTCTCAATAAAGAGCCCAGTTGACCTGGGTGAGGGGACACTAAGAGTTACTTCCTAGAGGCTGGCACTGATCTTTTGATTTGTACAGCATTTCTTTTAACTTATCCCTTTAATTAACGTGTAAAAAAAGTGACATCTCTGTCAGCTTATGAGAAGTCTCCCCCACATTCAGTTTAGCATGCTGGGAAGTGAACTTGAGGTATCTGTGAGCAAAAGTTCAGAAAGCTAAAATAGGAAGCATTAATGAGTGGAACCGCTATGTGTGCACTTACCAGGATCAATTTTCCACTTAGACAGCTTTTGCCCAGTTGTGCTAACTACTAACCAATCTATACTTCCTAATGGATTAAAGCAGAAAGGTCAGGCATCATAAAATCATCCATTTCCCATTCATTAATATTCAAATGTGGTCTCCTGAACCTGCCCCAGGGTACATAACAAGAGGGCTTTTTATAACCAGGTTACAAGAAGACGGACAGCCCACAGTACATAGAAACATGGTTTGTGTGCAGTTTTCTGAATGAATGAATGAGTGGATGAATTAATGATTTAAACAGTAGTGCATCCAAAGTTCCCAGGTGGCACAGTGGTAAAGAATCCACCTGCCATTGCAGGAGATGCAAGAGATGTGACTTTGATCCCAGGGTTGGGAAAAATCCCCTCAAGGCACTTCAGGCAGATTATTTACCATCTGAGTCATCATGGAAGTCCCAGGAAATGGCTACTGTTCCATTATTATTGCCTGAAGAATTTCATGGACAGAGGAGCCTGGCAGGCTCCAGTCCATGGGCTTGCAAAGTGTCATACAAGACCTCATGACTGATCATGAAGACATTTTTAAAGGTTGGGTCATACATGAGTTGGGAAAAATTGATTTTTTTTTAAAACCAGTACAAAGATTGTGAATAAGATAGAACTGAGTTGAGAATTGATGTCTCCCAAACTCTTTCCACCAGACCACAATGTGTTCTCTCTGCCTGACCTTCCCTCAACCATGAAGGAGAGTTAGCCAGGCCTAGGAGTTTCCTATGGAGCCAAAGAAAATGGGCCTTACACTGACATTTGCAAGTATCTGCAAAGCCTTCTCAATAAAGAGCCCAGTTGACCTGGGTGAGGGGACACTAAGAGTTACTTCCTAGAGGCTGGCACTGATCTTTTGATTTGTACAGCATTTCTTTTAACTTATCCCTTTAATTAACGTGTAAAAAAAGTGACATCTCTGTCAGCTTATGAGAAGTCTCCCCCACATTCAGTTTAGCATGCTGGGAAGTGAACTTGAGGTATCTGTGAGCAAAAGTTCAGAAAGCTAAAATAGGAAGCATTAATGAGTGGAACCGCTATGTGTGCACTTACCAGGATCAATTTTCCACTTAGACAGCTTTTGCCCAGTTGTGCTAACTACTAACCAATCTATACTTCCTAATGGATTAAAGCAGAAAGGTCAGGCATCATAAAATCATCCATTTCCCATTCATTAATATTCAAATGTGGTCTCCTGAACCTGCCCCAGGGTACATAACAAGAGGGCTTTTTATAACCAGGTTACAAGAAGACGGACAGCCCACAGTACATAGAAACATGGTTTGTGTGCAGTTTTCTGAATGAATGAATGAGTGGATGAATTAATGATTTAAACAGTAGTGCATCCAAAGTTCCCAGGTGGCACAGTGGTAAAGAATCCACCTGCCATTGCAGGAGATGCAAGAGATGTGACTTTGATCCCAGGGTTGGGAAAAATCCCCTCAAGGCACTTCAGGCAGATTATTTACCATCTGAGTCATCATGGAAGTCCCAGGAAATGGCTACTGTTCCATTATTATTGCCTGAAGAATTTCATGGACAGAGGAGCCTGGCAGGCTCCAGTCCATGGGCTTGCAAAGTGTCATACAAGACCTCATGACTGATCATGAAGACATGATGGTTGATCATTTACATGAGAAATTGTGTGAAGGACTGAGACTAAGGTAAGAGGATTGTCTCACTAAATCGGAGCTGCATTTACTCAGTAATCATGATAGGTATATTACATGCAATGTTTTTAAGATAATATAAATGCTTATGTTTACATATCAAAGTTTTACATACAGAATCAGTTGAGCTAAATTTAAAATGGAGAGAGCGAGAGAGTGATTTACATGTTATGGAGATAAGAGGGTTTTGAATAAGACAGGAAAAGTAAGGCTAAAACCTCATCTCTGGAAATCATTAGCTGTGTAGCTTTGGGGATTTTCATTAACCAATGGCCTCAGTTTCCTCATTATTGAAATGGAGATAATAGCTCCCATTCACATAATTGTTGTAAGGATTAAATACACAAAGGACAGAGCTCCCATGTTATTTATTTATGTAGTCAACTTTTGCAAAAGGCTTCCTTTTCTCATGCATATGTGCATATTACAAATATTAGGAAAAAGTGAGCAAATAAAGGATGGAATAATATGATTTGAGTTCCAGATGCTGTGTCAAACTAAGCATATGTGTGTTTGGATGGAGACTAAACAACAGGGGATACTTCTTCAATGGGAGAGAATTCGGAATTTTTGCTCTATAATCTCACTGAATTATTATACTCATTGTGTGTGTATGAGTGTGTGTGTGTGTGTGTGTGTGTGTGTGTGTGTGTGTGTGTGAAGGTACCATCTATCCATGCTACAGTCTGCCTGCAATGTGGGATACCTGGGTTAAAACCTGGGTTGGGAAGATCCCCTGAAGGAGGGCATGGCGACCCACTCTAATATTCTTGCTTGGAGAATCTCCATGAACAGAGGAGCCTGGAAGGCTACAGTCCATGAGATCTCAAAGAGTCAGACATGACTAAGTGACTAAGCACAGCACAGCCCAAGCAAGTAAGCTAAACTTCAAAAAAATCTAGAATGATTTTCTGAGATCATATAACTAATCAGGAGATTCCACATGGCCTCTTTTTCTCTATCACACTTTTTTAAGATATGGAGAGTGGAAGTTTCATAGGGGAGACACTTTCACCCAAAAAGGTAGAGTTTTATGGAAATGCTCCAAAGGGAAAGATTTGAAGAATCAATGAATGGTGCCAAAAAGTTGAATCTCTTGAATCTATCTGTGTAAACCCAAGCGATATGTGGTGTTCTTGAAGTATCTCCATTAAATTAAAAGTGCATTGGGACACCAATGAAACCAGTATTTCAATTGGGAGAAATTAAGAAAGTGTGGAAGTAAGAAAACCTCACAGAGACACAAACTTTGAAGGAACTAAAATAAAAATAGGTGGTCAACTGGTTGAGAATCCTCCTGAAATGCAGGGGACATGGCTTCAATCCCCAGTCTGGGAAGATTGCACATGTCTCTAAGAAACTAAGCCCCTGTCCCACAGCTACTGAGTCTGTGTTCTAGGGCACACATGCAGCAACTATTGAAGCCTGCAAGCCCTGGAGCCCATGCTCTGCAACAAAAGGAGGCACTGCAATGGGAAACCCATGCACCACAATGAGAGAGTAACAGCCACAACTAGAGAAAGTCCATGTACAGCAACAAAGACCCAGTGCATCCCAAAATAAACCAATTAATAAATTTTAAAAATAGGTGAATAATGGCTTATTCATGGAGTGAGAAGAAGCATATGTAACTTACAGGGTATTGCAAGGGTTAATCATATATAGTTAAGCCTGACCTATAGCCAAGTAACACCTAGGGCTGCTGTTGTAGATATTTTTATTTGAAATTAGACTAAACTACATTCGAATTCCATATGAATCTTTCATGTGTCACCATAACAAAGGGAACCTTGGTACAGGTTAGGTTTTTAATCTATAAAATGAGAACCAAAGACCAACATCTCAATTGTTTAAAGATTAACTATCATAAGAGATCTATAGCCACTAGCTGAGTACCTACTACATTCTAGATATTCAGGAATTGGTGGTGGTACTTACTGTTGTAACAGGGAAAAAAATCTGTTGTTTCAAATAAAACTGACACTAGCTGTTTTTGCGTTCTAAGAGAATGTGGCAGTGTGAGTCAAATCAGTGGGAAAATAAATGTCAAAGCTAGTCCAGTTGTCTTTAGTTGAGGAAGAAGAAGCCCCAAGTTTGAAACCTTCTGCCATGTCTCATGAACGGATGAAGGGATGACTTAGGTACAGATGGACCTTTCTGTTAGCAGATATAGTAATGCATTTGGGATATGCAAAGAAAAGCAGATGGTAGAAAATTTCTATTCTGATTCCATATAACTTCAAGGTTTACAAGATCATAACCATCACCTAGAGGCAGGTCACTATAGAATACACATCTGGATCTTCCTAAACATCTGGAAAGCCGACTACATGTTTTTTACACTTTTACTCAAACATTTGGGATCAATATCAGAAAATAGGGGGCAGAATAATGACTTCAGGGAAGCTGTCAGATTGAATGTCTGTAATTGAAGCTTGGAAAAGTAACACCCGGGGTGTGTTATGTGACAGAAGAGCTGAGAGAAGTAAATTGCCTGTGAGCCAATAAGGAAAGCAGGTGTGATTGTGACTATGAGTGATTTTAGTTCCCCTAATTGTTGTCAGGAAACCTGTGAGACATTAGAGCCAGGAGGAGGGAATGACTGACATCTAAATGATGGGTTCCCAGAGCCAGGTGTCAAAGAGACCCCCGCAGGGAAAATGCATTTCTGGATCTAGTGATACCTTATATCGGGGATGTAAGTGAATAAGGTACAGTTTAGGCCTTTGACCTCATGTCCAGGATTGAACATAAATTAGTGTTATCTGGAATTCAAAATCAGTTACTGGTGAGATAGACATCCTTGATAAATAAGGCAACAAGGTCACCTGGAATTACATGTAAAGCTTTTTCAGGATCTCATAAAAAATTAGGAATTAATAAAATTGGCAGCAGCCACACTGTGAACAGGAAGGAAAACTTCAGGAAAACGTTGGCTCCCACAACCACAGAATGTTAGTGCAGGAAAGGACCAGAACTACCCTGCTATGGTCACAAGCAGGCAGACTGCAGGATGAGGTAATTCTTCAGGGGATGGGTTTTTCTGGTATGCTAACTGTTAAAATAATCGTATATAAATGCCTTGGAGCATTTCTCAAACTAGCCACAATCCCCTCCACTCGTTCTGTTTTTTTTTTTTTTTTTTGGTGGGAGGGCAGGTTGGGGGGGGGGCGGGGGGGTTGGGCCACTTCTATTGGTCTTTCATTTATCGATTTTCATCCATCTTTGTTCTTTGGCCCATGTGGGCCTCCCATTGCAGTGGCCTCTGTTGTCGCAGAGCACTGGCTCTGGGCGCATGTGCTCCAGAGCTCCGGCTCGGTAACTGGTCACATCAGTCCAGCCACTCCGCGGGCACGTGGGATCTTCCCAGGACAGAGATCAAACCAGCACCCCTTACACTGCAAGGCGGTGTCCTTACCCACTGGGCCACTAGGGAAGCCCCCCCTCCACTCATTCTTGCATTAAACCGGGTGACTTTACACATTTATAAGTTACCAGGAACTTCCCTGGTAGTCCAGTGGTTAAGAATCGCCTTGGAATGCAAGGGAAGTGGGTTCCATCCCTGGTTGGGGAACTAAGATCCTATAAGCCCCAGAGTAACTAAGCTGATGCTGCAGCTACTAAGCCTGCAGGCTCTGGAGCATGAGCGCCATAACAAGGGAGTCACTGAGTCACAATGAATAGGACATGCAATGAAGATTGGAAGTGCCACCTGAGGCAGTCAAGTAAATAAATAAATTAAAAATGTACCAGACTACTCAAGGGATTTGAGTTTGCAGTTCTCAAGACTTACTCCTTTGTTTTGCCAGATAAGGAGTATGAAAGCTCAGAAAAAGTACATCTATTTTAGGTCCATCATATACCCAACATGGGGCTAGATGACTCAATAAAGTGTCTGTTCAAATATTTACTGGGCACCTGTTAGATACCAGACCCCCCTTCTAAGTCCGGACTATATAAGATGGACATCATAGTTGCATTTCTCTAATTTATGATCTAACAGAGTAGAAACCTAGAATCGTATATTGTCCCCAGTCTTTGTTCACTGATAATTATCTCCCTGAACATTTGGGACTACAGAATATGATTATACATTCTTATTGTTATTTTGCCATTTTTGGTTTTCTGGCTTTGAGCCGCTGAGCATTGCAGCAGGAGTTGGAAATGGCTTTTACTGGAATGAAGTTCGAGCAGCAACAAACACTCAAATCTCTGAACAGGGTTGTCAGGGATAACCATATGTGGCCTCTCTGGAAGACCAGGAAATATGGTATTACTAGAAGAATTCTGTTTTTTACCCACTGTTCACAAGTGAATAGATCATAACTCAGGAAGCACACTCTCTGGCTGTTTATGAAGTGTGATAATACCACACATAATTCTAGCCAGGCATTTTCTGTATTATTTATGTCTAAGATTGTTTTATTACAGCTTCATGGTGGGGGTCTACTCTTATTTTTATTTGATGGAGAAACCGAGGTACTAGAGGTTAACTTTGTGAAGTCCACAGTCAGAATTTAAATCCATATGAGTTCCCATAACCATTTCATTACTTGACTTCAAAGCTCTTTAGTTTTCCTGGCTAGAAGAAATTATTCATAGAAATCACAAGACCACTGCTTTGCTTTCGTATTAGGCATTTCAGGACTGTACCCTATTAGCCAGAGTAAAGGGATAAATAGTCAGGTGAATGCTACCAGTATTTAGTTTCACCAGAGCATGGCCAGAGTCAAAGATATGACGATTTGCACCTTACTCAGCATGATACTTTTTGATCTGTTTTTTGTTTGTTGGTTGGTTTTATGGTGATCACAGTCTCTGAATATATATGAGAAAATTGGAAGTATTGGGGGGTGAGGACGAGGACTCCAGACACTCCAAAAAAGAAGAAGCCTTGAGATGAATGGACAGTTACTGATTTTAGTTTACTACAACTCTGGGGCTAGATGACTCAATAAAGTGTCTGTTCAAATATTTACTGGGCACCTGTTAGATAC
The DNA here is from genome assembly GCA_022376925.1 of Tragulus kanchil. NCBI lineage: Eukaryota > Metazoa > Chordata > Mammalia > Artiodactyla > Tragulidae > Tragulus > Tragulus kanchil. The sequence goes on from JAIOJX010000006.1 coordinate 121,921,236, forward strand.
CAGACCCCCCTTCTAAGTCCGGACTATATAAGATGGACATCATAGTTGCATTTCTCTAATTTATGATCTAACAGAGTAGAAACCTAGAATCGTATATTGTCCCCAGTCTTTGTTCACTGATAATTATCTCCCTGAACATTTGGGACTACAGAATATGATTATACATTCTTATTGTTATTTTGCCATTTTTGGTTTTCTGGCTTTGAGCCGCTGAGCATTGCAGCAGGAGTTGGAAATGGCTTTTACTGGAATGAAGTTCGAGCAGCAACAAACACTCAAATCTCTGAACAGGGTTGTCAGGGATAACCATATGTGGCCTCTCTGGAAGACCAGGAAATATGGTATTACTAGAAGAATTCTGTTTTTTACCCACTGTTCACAAGTGAATAGATCATAACTCAGGAAGCACACTCTCTGGCTGTTTATGAAGTGTGATAATACCACACATAATTCTAGCCAGGCATTTTCTGTATTATTTATGTCTAAGATTGTTTTATTACAGCTTCATGGTGGGGGTCTACTCTTATTTTTATTTGATGGAGAAACCGAGGTACTAGAGGTTAACTTTGTGAAGTCCACAGTCAGAATTTAAATCCATATGAGTTCCCATAACCATTTCATTACTTGACTTCAAAGCTCTTTAGTTTTCCTGGCTAGAAGAAATTATTCATAGAAATCACAAGACCACTGCTTTGCTTTCGTATTAGGCATTTCAGGACTGTACCCTATTAGCCAGAGTAAAGGGATAAATAGTCAGGTGAATGCTACCAGTATTTAGTTTCACCAGAGCATGGCCAGAGTCAAAGATATGACGATTTGCACCTTACTCAGCATGATACTTTTTGATCTGTTTTTTGTTTGTTGGTTGGTTTTATGGTGATCACAGTCTCTGAATATATATGAGAAAATTGGAAGTATTGGGGGGTGAGGACGAGGACTCCAGACACTCCAAAAAAGAAGAAGCCTTGAGATGAATGGACAGTTACTGATTTTAGTTTACTACAACTCTGGGGCTGTTTTCTAAGGGGAAGATAGCTTGAAGATGATGGAGGGGCATCAGATGACTTTAGGCAGGTGGGCTTCTCCATTCCATGAACCAAAGATGATGAGAGACATGCATTTTGTTTCCCTCAGGATGAACCATCATTGGCCTTCCAGGTAGAGTCAACTGAAGAATAGCATGTAATCTAAAGCTTGCAGGTTGAGTTTTTTTAACAGCATGCTTTTCCCCACACATTAGCATTTATTAAAGATCTTGAGTAATATAAACAATTACATTTTATGTAGCAATTTTTGGCATTTTTCTACCAGTACTTCATTCTTTTTAACTGTTGCAGATATTACATTTTATCTAGGCTCTTTCTAAATTTAAAAAGACGTAACAAATACTCTTGGGCCCATTGCTTTGTTCATGATTAACTTCTGAAAGTGGAAGTTCTGGATCCAAACTCAGAATATTTTGAATTTCAATTAATATTTGCAGGTTAAATTTTATTCTTAGCCATTACTAAGAACTGTAGTCCAGAAAACAGCCTCTCAGATAGCTCTGAAGAACTTTTCCAAAGAGCTGAAGGAGGAGCCAGGATATATAGTATTTTTTTGTTCTTTTTTTATTTGTTGAAAAAAACATAGTTAAACATCAATTATTAGTCTGATCACAAAAAACAGATATCACAGGTTAATGACTTTAGTGCTTTTTGTCTTCTATGTATGGGAAGATGTGAGAGTCTAGGCTCATTGAAATTGTTCCTTAGATGTGCATCTTAATTTAAATCCATATGAGTTCCCATAACCATTACTGCTTAAAGCTTTTTTGCTAAGAAATTATTCATAGAAATCACAAGACCACTGCTTTGCTTTCGTATTAGGCATTTCAGGACTGTACCCTATTAGCCAGAGTAAAGGGATAAATAGTCAGGTGAATGCTACCAGTATTTAGTTTCACCAGAGCATGGCCAGAGTCAAAGATATGACGATTTGCACCTTACTCAGCATGATACTTTTTGATCTGTTTTTTGTTTGTTGGTTGGTTTTATGGTGATCACAGTCTCTGAATATATATGAGAAAATTGGAAGTATTGGGGGGTGAGGACGAGGACTCCAGACACTCCAAAAAAGAAGAAGCCTTGAGATGAATGGACAGTTACTGATTTTAGTTTACTACAACTCTGGGGCTGTTTTCTAAGGGGAAGATAGCTTGAAGATGATGGAGGGGCATCAGATGACTTTAGGCAGGTGGGCTTCTCCATTCCATGAACCAAAGATGATGAGAGACATGCATTTTGTTTCCCTCAGGATGAACCATCATTGGCCTTCCAGGTAGAGTCAACTGAAGAATAGCATGTAATCTAAAGCTTGCAGGTTGAGTTTTTTTTTTAACAGCATGCTTTTCCCCACACATTAGCATTTATTAAAGATCTTGAGTAATATAAACAATTACATTTTATGTAGCAATTTTTGGCATTTTTCTACCAGTACTTCATTCTTTTTAACTGTTGCAGATATTACATTTTATCTAGGCTCTTTCTAAATTTAAAAAGACGTAACAAATACTCTTGGGCCCATTGCTTTGTTCATGATTAACTTCTGAAAGTGGAAGTTCTGGATCCAAACTCAGAATATTTTGAATTTCAATTAATATTTGCAGGTTAAATTTTATTCTTAGCCATTACTAAGAACTGTAGTCCAGAAAACAGCCTCTCAGATAGCTCTGAAGAACTTTTCCAAAGAGCTGAAGGAGGAGCCAGGATATATAGTATTTTTTTGTTCTTTTTTTATTTGTTGAAAAAAACATAGTTAAACATCAATTATTAGTCTGATCACAAAAAACAGATATCACAGGTTAATGACTTTAGTGCTTTTTGTCTTCTATGTATGGGAAGATGTGAGAGTCTAGGCTCATTGAAATTGTTCCTTAGATGTGCATCTTAACTATCTTGGGTCATGAGTCAAAGTGCAGAATGCTTCCTGTTTTCTTTGCCTTAAGTTCCCACTAAGGTGCACCGTGGTGGAGCCTGGAATGGCTGCAGTGGTTGGTGACTTGCTTCTTGTAGAACTGGACTGGCAACAGTCTTTTTTTTACTGGAATGGAAGGCAGTGTTACCTTTCCACAGAAGTAGAATCTTCTCCAAGATTCTAGCAAAAGAATGTTGGTCATTTTGGATTCAGGTGGTCGTAGAAGCTTCTATCATTTTCTCTAGAATTTAAAGTGCTTTATTGGTGCGATAGTAGTTAATGATTTTTTCTTTTTTTTTGGTCAGATAGTTTTGGTTTCCGCCTCTCCAGGGTATATGATAGGCTTGAATTTCCTGGCTTCCTTGTAGTTGAATGAGGACAGCCCTGGACAGTGTGCTGTGACCTGCACTGCTTTTGCTGAGCTCTAACTCCCCTCTGGTTCACTGGTCAGCTACTTTTAAGAAGGCAGGTTCTCCACTGACCTGAGTGCCCAAAAGTCTGTGAAAAGTGAAAGTGGCAGTCACTCTGTCATGTCTGATTCTTTGTGATCCCATGGAATGTAGCCTGCCAAGCTTCTTTGTCCATGGAATTCTTTAGGCAGGAATATGGGAATGGGTAGCCATTCCCATCTTCCAGGATTTTTCCCTTCCCAAGGATTGAACCTGGTCATCTCCATTGCAGGCAGATTCTTTACCATTCTGGAGTTCATGATTAACTTCTGAAAGTGGAAGTTCTGGATCCAAACTCAGAATATTTTGAATTTCAATTAATATTTGCAGGTTAAATTTTATTCTTAGCCATTACTAAGAACTGTAGTCCAGAAAACAGCCTCTCAGATAGCTCTGAAGAACTTTTCCAAAGAGCTGAAGGAGGAGCCAGGATATATAGTATTTTTTTGTTCTTTTTTTATTTGTTGAAAAAAACATAGTTAAACATCAATTATTAGTCTGATCACAAAAAACAGATATCACAGGTTAATGACTTTAGTGCTTTTTGTCTTCTATGTATGGGAAGATGTGAGAGTCTAGGCTCATTAAAATTGTTCCTTAGATGTGCATCTTAACTATCTTGGGTCATGAGTCAAAGTGCAGAATGCTTCCTGTTTTCTTTGCCTTAAGTTCCCACTAAGGTGCACCGTGGTGGAGCCTGGAATGGCTGCAGTGGTTGGTGACTTGCTTCTTGTAGAACTGGACTGGCAACAGTCTTTTTTTTACTGGAATGGAAGGCAGTGTTACCTTTCCACAGAAGTAGAATCTTCTCCAAGATTCTAGCAAAAGAATGTTGGTCATTTTGGATTCAGGTGGTCGTAGAAGCTTCTATCATTTTCTCTAGAATTTAAAGTGCTTTATTGGTGCGATAGTAGTTAATGATTTTTTCTTTTTTTTTGGTCAGATAGTTTTGGTTTCCGCCTCTCCAGGGTATATGATAGGCTTGAATTTCCTGGCTTCCTTGTAGTTGAATGAGGACAGCCCTGGACAGTGTGCTGTGACCTGCACTGCTTTTGCTGAGCTCTAACTCCCCTCTGGTTCACTGGTCAGCTACTTTTAAGAAGGCAGGTTCTCCACTGACCTGAGTGCCCAAAAGTCTGTGAAAAGTGAAAGTGGCAGTCACTCTGTCATGTCTGATTCTTTGTGATCCCATGGAATGTAGCCTGCCAAGCTTCTTTGTCCATGGAATTCTTTAGGCAGGAATATGGGAATGGGTAGCCATTCCCATCTTCCAGGATTTTTCCCTTCCCAAGGATTGAACCTGGTCATCTCCATTGCAGGCAGATTCTTTACCATCTGAGCTTCTGGAGAAGCCTGCCCAAGAGACTAGTGCCTACTAAAAAAAATACACAACTTGAGAGTTGTGAGTTAAGGGTTTTTTTTAGGGAGGGGGGAGGCAAAATTAGGACTGTAGCCCAGGATACAACATCCCAGACAGCTCTGAGAAAATGCTCCAAAGAACTGGGGGGAAGATCAGTATATATGTGGTTTTGATGAAGGGGGAATACATGGAATCAAGTGTATATATATATATATATATATATATATATATATATATATATATATACACACACATACATGCATGTAGAAGGTTTCTGAAAGTCACCAGGAAAAGCTGTTACCCTGAAAGATTTTAGTGCTTTTCTAGCTATGTGGAGATACAAGAACTGGGCTCATAACATTGACTCCTGAAATAGCTAACTATCTGAGAATCGGTTCAAGTCACTTTTTGCCAAAGCACAGAGTGCCTCGTTTCTGCTTTCCACCCTGAGCTTGTTTCAGGGTGTGCTGAGAGTCACCAGCTGCAACCATACATGATTTAACCCTTATAGAGGAAGATGGTAAGTGCCAGGGCAATTGGTTGTTGACATTAGAATCAGCAAAGCCCGTTACACAGTAGACTTGTAGAATGGACATTATTCTCTTTTCTTCAAAACCACTGAGAGTTGGGGGTTTATTATTACTGTAGCATAACCTGACCCATCCTGACTAATAATACTGAAAAATTTAGGAGAGCCTACATGAAATAATTCCAGCCGGAAGCCATTTTACACTAGATTTTTCTAATGGGATCTTAAAAATAATATGCTATGTTCAAATAGATAAATAACATCCCTCTGTTTTGAGATGACACTTATATTATATTCCATTATTGAGCGTTACCAGCTCTTCAACATTCAACTCAAAAGTGATTGTGAAAGTTGAGCTCAGATTTCTTAGGAATATATATAAACCCATGTAATAAAAAGAAAAGAAACTCAGTGAAAGGACAAATTATGGTGAGCAAATTATGAACTTCGAATTATAGTCATATCACATCTGTACTTAGAAGTTTTTAATGGCTTGCCTTCACAATCAGGACATAGCTAATTCCTTAGCCTGTACAAAATAAGTCTCTTCATGACAGGACTTCACATCTATTTTTTCTAACCTCATCCTGCATAACTAGGTGTGAAGAGCACCATCTCCTAGATGAAAAGTCCAAACTCCAGAGACCCTGTGAATGTTCTAATGGCTATGGAATTGAGTGCTTTAGAGAAAAATCTGTTAGCCTATGGATAAAAAACTATTTTTTATGTTTACTCTTAGTAGTCTGCTGTACAAATGGATAGAAAACATACACTATACTATAGTATACTTTTTATATTGTTAGAATCTGGGCATGCTGCAGTCCATGGGGTCACAAAGAGTTGGATAGAACTTAGCGACTGAACAACGACAATTTTTTAAAGTAACACACATTTATATATTTGCCATATATTTCATAGGAAATGACGAGACATCCTTACATTTTAACTTTTTTTCTTACATTTTAAAATTATAAATATATTGCTAATGTCAAGCTCCTTGCTGTTCTCAGATTTACATATTCAGTAACACAAAATGGATAATGTTGTTACCCATCATTGAATGAAACATACCAGAAATTAAAACAAAACAAAACAAAAACAGCACCATCTCTTAGTCTTGTACATGCTACTGCTTCTCCCTGGAGCACATTTCTATTCCTGCAGCTTGCCACTCTCCTTCAGCTTTAATCATGGATCTAATCACCTTCAGAAAACTGTCTCTCCCCATTTAGGGGAGGTCAAGAGTCCCCAAGCATTCCATACTATCCTCTAGATGAGTATCTACCACATTGTGTTGAAATGATCTGTGTATTGGTTTGTTACCATTTCTATCCCAGGGGCTCCGTGAACGTAAGAACTATCGTGTTCATTTTCTATTTCCACCCCCCAAACAGTATTTGGCACTGATTATGAGCTCAATAAGTATTCCCTGAAGTAATATACGTAATTAGATATAGTAAATAAATTTACCAGCTCACAGGCGATAACCAAAGTCACCAAGTCATTCTACAGGCCACAGATGAAGGAGTCTGTATGAATGGCCATAACAAGCATCTAAATCCATCAGTCCTTGATTTAAATCAGGCATTTCCTCTTGATGTGGGACTTAAAGAATGTTTGATCCTATTTATTGTTCAATATGTTGTGTTATAAAAAGACAAGAATCAGTGAGTTTTAGGATGTGTGAATCTTGCAAATACATTAATGGTAATTTTGGTAGGAAATCATAAAAAAGCAAATAGAATATGAGAATAACTTTCTAAGAAAGGACTTTAGTGCATACCTACTGTGTGTAAGTTTTGATGACACAGAAATAAAGTGAAGGCAAATCCTTGTATTCAAGGAGTGCAAAGTCCATTGGGAAAGAAATAGGGTACACACAGGAATTCTCTTAAAAGGAAGAAAGGGTAAATCCTAGTAAAAAAATGCTAATTGAATTCCAAAAGAAAGGAAAAAAGGCAAAAAACCAGGTTAGAATCTGGGCATGCTGCAGTCCATGGGGTCACAAAGAGTTGGATAGAACTTAGCGACTGAACAACGACAATTTTTTAAAGTAACACACATTTATATATTTGCCATATATTTCATAGGAAATGACGAGACATCCTTACATTTTAACTTTTTTTCTTACATTTTAAAATTATAAATATATTGCTAATGTCAAGCTCCTTGCTGTTCTCAGATTTACATATTCAGTAACACAAAATGGATAATGTTGTTACCCATCATTGAATGAAACATACCAGAAATTAAAACAAAACAAAACAAAAACAGCACCATCTCTTAGTCTTGTACATGCTACTGCTTCTCCCTGGAGCACATTTCTATTCCTGCAGCTTGCCACTCTCCTTCAGCTTTAATCATGGATCTAATCACCTTCAGAAAACTGTCTCTCCCCATTTAGGGGAGGTCAAGAGTCCCCAAGCATTCCATACTATCCTCTAGATGAGTATCTACCACATTGTGTTGAAATGATCTGTGTATTGGTTTGTTACCATTTCTATCCCAGGGCTCCGTGAACGTAAGAACTATCGTGTTCATTTTCTATTTCCACCCCCCAAACAGTATTTGGCACTGATTATGAGCTCAATAAGTATTCCCTGAAGTAATATACGTAATTAGATATAGTAAATAAATTTACCAGCTCACAGGCGATAACCAAAGTCACCAAGTCATTCTACAGGCCACAGATGAAGGAGTCTGTATGAATGGCCATAACAAGCATCTAAATCCATCAGTCCTTGATTTAAATCAGGCATTTCCTCTTGATGTGGGACTTAAAGAATGTTTGATCCTATTTATTGTTCAATATGTTGTGTTATAAAAAGACAAGAATCAGTGAGTTTTAGGATGTGTGAATCTTGCAAATACATTAATGGTAATTTTGGTAGGAAATCATAAAAAAGCAAATAGAATATGAGAATAACTTTCTAAGAAAGGACTTTAGTGCATACCTACTGTGTGTAAGTTTTGATGACACAGAAATAAAGTGAAGGCAAATCCTTGTATTCAAGGAGTGCAAAGTCCATTGGGAAAGAAATAGGGTACACACAGGAATTCTCTTAAAAGGAAGAAAGGGTAAATCCTAGATTAGAAGCACAAAACAGAGTGCTAATTGAATTCCAAAAAGGGAAAGGAGGAAAAAAACCTAAAATTAAGTGTCAATTAAATATTAACCATTTTACAGACACAGCTTCATTTAGTCCTACAGAAATGTCCTGTAGAATCATTTTTTTCTGAGGTGAATGCTCTGAGGCTCAAATAGTTTCCATAAAAACTAAGGACGAACTGCTTGCCCCTAATAAACTTGAGGCAAGTTGACATTCTGATCAGCTAGACCTCACAGTCCTTGTGTGAAACACCCCAGGGTTTCTCAAAGCACACCCAATGAACTGCAGGGTTTCCTGGAGGTGCTTGTAAAAGTTAAAAATTTCTAGATTCATAACTCAGATCTAATGACTCAGAATGTCCAGAAATTGAGTCTGAGAATCTGCATAAAATCAAGTTCCCCACATGTGATCTTAATATGCTTGGGAGTAACTTTGGCATTACATCATATTTCTTCCCAGATGAAGGGAGTCAGAGGGGTAATAATTTAGCCTAGCAGTACATAGAACTTATCTGAGAGGAAGGTAGGCCAAGATTTTTGTTATCCTAACCACAAAGTATGGGGTTCCCCTGGTGTCTCTGTGGTAAAGAATCCTGACAATGAAGGCAATGTGGGTTCAGTCCCTGGGTCCAGATGATCCCCTGGAGAAGGAAATGGCAACCCACTACAAAATTCTTGCCTGGGAAATCCCATGGACAGAAGAGCATGGCGGGGTACAGTCATGAGGTCGCATAAGAGTCAAACACCAGTTAGCAACTAAACAACAACAGCTACAACCACAAATTATAACTATTGTCTTCATTAACTAGTGAAAATCATAATAGTTACAGCAATAATGATAAAGAAAAACAACTGCTTTGTGTTCCTTGAGATGCAGGGCCATGTCTTATTTGGAACAAAATCTTACTTATCTCTGAGCCCTCAAATGAAAGAAAGGTGAATCTTAAATATCAGCTACACAATAAAAGTTGGTTGAATGAATGAATGAATTTAGCCGATGAATCCGTTTCATCTGAAAGTGCAAGCTAAAAAGACAACGAGTTCTGTTTTCCTGCAAAATGTGGTTCTCTGAAGAAAAATAAAAGCCAATCATGACAAATGCTACCACTTCAATCAGAATCACTACTAGAATTGGTGTAGGTTTCTGTTTGATAAGGAATGCACTTTACCTCTTTCTTGCTTCCAATGATCCCTAACTTGGTAGTGATCTTTAATTAAGGGATGTCATACATTGAGTTCTCAGCAGTTATTCCAGATATTCTATGGGATTCTGCTGCAGATAAGAAAAGTCAAAGAGTCCAACTGTGAAGCCGTAAAGTCCTTTAGCCTCTGGTCTGTACATGGTAGAAGACACAAGCTGTTCCTGATTAAAAAAAAAAAAAAAATTGGAACATTAAAAAATGTTAACCTTTGACTGTCCTGTGATTCACAGTAGTCCAGTATAAGCCACGGCTACCTAGATATCCTCACACAGATACTTCCCAGCATCTTAAGAGCATTGTGTCCAAAGCTGAGCTCATGAAACGTGCCTCTCCTGTTGTTTTCAATCTCTTTAAGATTTCCATCAGCCACCCAACCACCCCAGCCGGAGAGCAGAGAGCCATCTACTACCTTCTTTCACCATCCTCTCATCCAGTTAGTCACCAGCCCTCTCTATTTGCATCTTCTAAATCTCTCTCATATCTAGCCCATCTGCTTTCCCCTTCTTTCCTTTTACCAACATTTTCTCTCCAGTTAGATTTCTGGTTTACCTATTTTGAGTCTTGTCACCTTATAACTGATCTTCCACAGGTTGTGTGAATTTCTTGTCGACAGCTAAGATCTGACCATGTATATCAATCCCCAGGTTTAAATCTACAGCTGAAATCCACTCTTAGGATGATGTATAACACCGTTCATGATAAATATATAGACTGTGTGAAATCTACATGCCTTTGTACATATTTTCTGTCTTGGAAATGTTGTCTGTCCTCCTGGGTAGGTTCCATTCACACCTTAAAACCCACTCCAAGCATCACCAATGCATGAGGCTATTCTTGACTCTCCCTGTCAGCTCCCATGCTGGTCAATTGTCCCTACTCTCTTATGTCTCTTTATTTTATGTGCTTCTATGATGACATTTACTATGTTGTTCTGTGACTGTTTGCTTATACACTTTGCTCCCAAATACACAGAGCATTTATTTTAGGAAAGGCAGTGGTTTTATTTTTGCCTCTTTTCTGTCTTTTTTTTATATAGTGTATTTGTTATACAGCAGGTGTATATTTTCCAAATTTGTCAAATTAGTCCAGCCATGCAATATATCACTTGGAACAAAGAAAAACATTCCACCCAAATACTCAAGCCCTGGTCATTTGTAAGAGATGACTCCTTCTCTCTTACGCTTGGATGCATGTATTGCTTTTCCTCTAGAAGACCCTTTCATGTCAAAATGCCTAAGGCTAATGTTCAAGGTTATCCAGCACTTGATCCCAGATTGAATTTTCAGTGCCTCAAGACTCATGTTCAGCACACAGCAAGCCCTCAATCAGAATGTGATATGTGACATCTATTTCCTATGGTGCTCTGGAAGGAATCACTGAATATAAGCTTATGTCAACATCCACATTCTGCATCAATGACCTCCAAGCAGTGCACCAAACATTCAGCTAGCTCTAAGACAAACCCCTTGCCCACTTGAGACAAACACTAGTTCAAGGAGATATGTAATTTTCAATGGAGGATATTTGGCCATAGAGGTATTTGTCATAAAAAATTCTACTGTGGATATGGCATAGATGATGAAATAGTCAGCAGAACACACAGCTTAGCTGGCATCAGAGAATGGTTACGTACATCCTGGAATATGTGAACACTTGCTATAGTATGTAAAGTACAGAATATGTCTCAATGATAAAGTCTATCAAATGGTAAGGGAGGGCAAAGGACAAGGAAGTGCAAAGTAATGTTTTATTTTGGTATTTCTCTAAAACTTACTTTTAAAAATACATTAAAAAAGATTTTATGTCTATATCCATTTAAGTGTTTTGTCAAAATGTGTGCAAAGAATAAAAGGAATTTTGTTAGGATTAGAGTTAGAATGCCATTTGAGATAGTAAAAATTATGAACAACCTTTATGTCCACAAATTGATGATAGATTGTCCCTCCAATTTCACACCTTAAAACCCACTCCAAGCATCACCAATGCATGAGGCTATTCTTGACTCTCCCTGTCAGCTCCCATGCTGGTCAATTGTCCCTACTCTCTTATGTCTCTTTATTTTATGTGCTTCTATGATGACATTTACTATGTTGTTCTGTGACTGTTTGCTTATACACTTTGCTCCCAAATACACAGAGCATTTATTTTAGGAAAGGCAGTGGTTTTATTTTTGCCTCTTTTCTGTCTTTTTTTTATATAGTGTATTTGTTATACAGCAGGTGTATATTTTCCAAATTTGTCAAATTAGTCCAGCCATGCAATATATCACTTGGAACAAAGAAAAACATTCCACCCAAATACTCAAGCCCTGGTCATTTGTAAGAGATGACTCCTTCTCTCTTACGCTTGGATGCATGTATTGCTTTTCCTCTAGAAGACCCTTTCATGTCAAAATGCCTAAGGCTAATGTTCAAGGTTATCCAGCACTTGATCCCAGATTGAATTTTCAGTGCCTCAAGACTCATGTTCAGCACACAGCAAGCCCTCAATCAGAATGTGATATGTGACATCTATTTCCTATGGTGCTCTGGAAGGAATCACTGAATATAAGCTTATGTCAACATCCACATTCTGCATCAATGACCTCCAAGCAGTGCACCAAACATTCAGCTAGCTCTAAGACAAACCCCTTGCCCACTTGAGACAAACACTAGTTCAAGGAGATATGTAATTTTCAATGGAGGATATTTGGCCATAGAGGTATTTGTCATAAAAAATTCTACTGTGGATATGGCATAGATGATGAAATAGTCAGCAGAACACACAGCTTAGCTGGCATCAGAGAATGGTTACGTACATCCTGGAATATGTGAACACTTGCTATAGTATGTAAAGTACAGAATATGTCTCAATGATAAAGTCTATCAAGTGGTAAGGGAGGGCAAAGGACAAGGAAGTGCAAAGTAATGTTTTATTTTGGTATTTCTCTAAAACTTACTTTTAAAAATACATTAAAAAAGATTTTATGTCTATATCCATTTAAGTGTTTTGTCAAAATGTGTGCAAAGAATAAAAAGGAATTTTTGTTAGGATTAGAGTTAGAATGCCATTTGAGATAGTAAAAAATTATGAACAACCTTTATGTCCACAAATAGTGGATTTGATAAAAAAAATTTGTTACCATCATGCAACAAAATGCTATGTAACTATTAGGAATGAAGGGGTAGAATAATACATGCCAAGCTTGGGACTCATTCATGGGTTTTTTAGGAAAGCATACATAATACAATCTGATTTTCAGTTTAGAAGTATGTGCATTGTATGTATACACATGAAAATACTCTAAAAAGTATTTAAAACTAAATACTAAAACTGCAAAAAAACTGCTACCCATTGGCTATAACAAGTCTTATTTTCTCCTTTATTCATACCTATGTCTCCCATGTTTTCTATATTAGCACCTTTGCTTTTTTTTCAGGTACTTCTAGATTTCCATAACAGCTGCCTTTCCGTTTCTTACCTCTGTCTCTCCTTTCCTTTCTCTTCCTTTCTCTGGCCATGCTACTAAATAAGCCAAATTCTTTGAAAAACAATAAAATTTAGCCAAGCGATCAGTCATTTTGAAAATAACTATGTTTACAAAACGCCCAGCCATTTGGCAGAATCCATCTGTGCTGGGGCTATTTCAGTGGCTTTTCTTCAAATAGGTTTTGTGAGCCCCCCAGAGACTCCAATTTTCTCTAGAAAGGAATTGCACCTCCTAGTGTGGCATTCATGGTCTTTCACACTCTGGAGCCCATGTCACATCCAGCTGCCAAGGCCCCAGCCTCAGTAATTCAGATCACTCAGGCCCCCAGTGCTGCACAGATGCTCAGCCTGCTTCAATCTGCACGAGGCAATCCCGGTGCGTGGAGCATCCTGCCCGCCTCCTCTTTGTTCTTCTATCTTGCTCATCCTCCAGGCATTGCTCAACTGTCTTCTCTTCTGCATCCTGTCCCTGCTACAGTCCAAGCAGAATCCATTGCTGTTGTCCTTTATGCCCCCCACCCCCAACAGGTACTGTGTAGGAGTTGACTTACAAAGCTCCTGAGACCCTATTGTTAAATAAATACTTATGAATTTGTAAGTCAGTTTTCAAATTATGAGCTTATTAAAAAGATTTTATGTCTATATCCATTTAAGTGTTTTGTCAAAATGTGTGCAAAGAATAAAAGGAATTTTGTTAGGATCAGAGTTAGAATGCCATTTGAGATAGTAAAAAATTATGAACAACCTTTATGTCCACAAATAGTGGATTTGATAAAAAAAATTTGTTACCATCATGCAACAAAATGCTATGTAACTATTAGGAATGAAGGGGTAGAATAATACATGCCAAGCTTGGGACTCATTCATGGGTTTTTTAGGAAAGCATACATAATACAATCTGATTTTCAGTTTAGAAGTATGTGCATTGTATGTATACACATGAAAATACTCTAAAAAGTATTTAAAACTAAATACTAAAACTGCAAAAAAACTGCTACCCATTGGCTATAACAAGTCTTATTTTCTCCTTTATTCATACCTATGTCTCCCATGTTTTCTATATTAGCACCTTTGCTTTTTTTTCAGGTACTTCTAGATTTCCATAACAGCTGCCTTTCCGTTTCTTACCTCTGTCTCTCCTTTCCTTTCTCTTCCTTTCTCTGGCCATGCTACTAAATAAGCCAAATTCTTTGAAAAACAATAAAATTTAGCCAAGCGATCAGTCATTTTGAAAATAACTATGTTTACAAAACGCCCAGCCATTTGGCAGAATCCATCTGTGCTGGGGCTATTTCAGTGGCTTTTCTTCAAATAGGTTTTGTGAGCCCCCCAGAGACTCCAATTTTCTCTAGAAAGGAATTGCACCTCCTAGTGTGGCATTCATGGTCTTTCACACTCTGGAGCCCATGTCACATCCAGCTGCCAAGGCCCCAGCCTCAGTAATTCAGATCACTCAGGCCCCCAGTGCTGCACAGATGCTCAGCCTGCTTCAATCTGCACGAGGCAATCCCGGTGCGTGGAGCATCCTGCCCGCCTCCTCTTTGTTCTTCTATCTTGCTCATCCTCCAGGCATTGCTCAACTGTCTTCTCTTCTGCATCCTGTCCCTGCTACAGTCCAAGCAGAATCCATTGCTGTTGTCCTTTATGCCCCCCACCCCCAACAGGTACTGTGTAGGAGTTGACTTACAAAGCTCCTGAGACCCTATTGTTAAATAAATACTTATGAATTTGTAAGTCAGTTTTCAAATTATGAGCTTATTAATTGGGACTGTGAAAACTAACTGTGGTGGAAATATTTACAATGTGGAAAATCAGAGCTCTCCCTTCCCCGTGAGACTCCATCCCGTACTACATCATGACTGCACACACATGCCTTTATTAATACACCTGTCTGTTCCCACCTGTTACAGTGAAAGAATCATTCTCTCCTACAAGGCTGTGAGCTCTGTAAGAGTGGAGTCATTGTCTGAATTTTTCTGCCACTCAGAATCAAGAAAGACTGGCATATAACCGTGATCAATAGATAACCGTTGAAAGAGAGTTGCTTTGACACCCATTTGCTAAATTGCATTTAGAATTTAGCCGTGATCCTTTTTCTTCTATCCTGATATTCTTGTTTCCCATTTCCAGAGCTAACAAGTTTAGCTAAATAGCATTTATTTTTATTAGCGTACTTAAATATTACAAAATAATTGACTTTTTCAGTGTGGCAGTAATGTTGATTAGAATAGAAAACTCATAAGTGTATCTTTATTATATATAGATGTGATTACCCTCGTATCTTTACTTCCAATAGCTTTGCTTAATAAAAAATCTAAGGAGAGCCTCAGGAAGGCATAATATGATTTTAATATACTTAGCTTCAGAGAACCTCTGATGGTTAATTAAGAAACTTTCATCTTTGAAGTAAAATTAGAAAAAAAAAAAACTTATTAACTAAAGGATGCAGGGTCAGTAATAAGACAGCTTTCCTTTTGAACATTCCATCTAATCAATCCTGAGAGACTTAAGACAATTATATTTTATCAAAAACACAGAGAACTAAGCACCAACAGGGGACATAGAGTGGCTTTGGGCATTTCTTACAAAACAGTCTTAGGAAATGATCAATCCCTTCCTAATCAGAGTCATTTTACGAAATGACAAAAACATATTATTTACAAAGCCACAGGAGTGAAAATTGCAGTCTGAGGATTAGGAGGCTCAGCCTCTGAAATTTGAAAAGCTGTCATATTTAGGCCCATTCCCTCCACTGAAAGTTAATTCAAAAAATACAGCATTCACCTGTTCATTTGTTCATCTGTTTGTCCAACACAATCATTTTTTTGCTTGAGGGTATAATAGAGAGGGAGCAGGCACTGAATTCAGACCCACCTGGGTTCTGTCATCAGGCCCACAACTTACGTGAGGTAGAATCTGACCCAAGTTCACCCCTCTGAACTTCTGTTTCCTCATCTCTAAACAGGGATAACGCTGACCTTATCAACATCTTGTGAAAAGCAACGAAGATACTATTTTTATGTTAATGGAAGATGCTCAATTAGTATTATTTCCTTGGTCCCCAACTCCTTTCACTCCTAAATAAATAGGTTTCTTAGGAACACATACTATGCTCTTAATACATTGTTTTCTCTTTGCTGTCTAGTTGCTATGTTGCATCCTATTCTTTGCAACCCATGGACTATAGCGTGCCAGACTTCTCTGTTCATGGGATTTTCCAGGCAAGAATACTGGAGTGAATTGCCATTTCCTTTTTCTTGCCTTGTTGAGACATCTTTAATCTGTTTTATAAAACCAATCACAAAAGCATGAAATGAACAGAAGGCAGCGTGTTATATTGGAGGAAGCACTGACTTGCGGAGGAGGAAAACTATACTCTAACTCTGGGTCTACTTTTGATAAAAGTCTGTACATTGGAGCAATTTGTAAAGCCAGAAAGTTAAATGAATATATGTGTGTTTAAACAAAAATATGAGATCATGTAGTATTTGCTCCCTGTGAGTAGGACAAACAGCGTCTTGTAATTATTCTTCTTTGTGATGAGCACATAGTAGATGCTCAATAAATATATGATGAATGAATATATATAGGAGAACAGATGTCCAGACACTCAGAAAAGGAGAGTCAGTGGTTAGTTAGAATAGTCTGGTAGGGTTTCTGAGGGTTTGGTGATTATAGAGAGAAGTTTAAGAACAAAGAAGATTTGGAGAGGTATGGAGAGTATTCTGGCAGATGGAGGACAGACTGAACACAAATTAGTATAATTATATTCTAATAGCAAATATGCTTCTGGTATTAAACAAAGGCCAGGAAATGTGGTTCATGCTTCAACTGTCACTTATGTGGTTCTCAAGAAAATTTTGCAAATCAAAATTATTGTTTTTATTCTCCAGCTTAATGCAGAGAAGTCAATCAACTCACTATAGTCACATAAAAATTGAGTGTTAGAATTTGAATATGCATTAGTTAGACTTAATTCAGAAGATTGGTCTGAGAATCATGTACAGCCCAAATCTGGACGAAGTGATGCATAACCATACCCTCCCAAAGAGTACCTACTTACAGTTCTCATAACCTACCACATCTTTCCTTCTTTCTTTCTGTGTGTGCTTCTCCCAGTGACCTCTTTTTCTACTTGACCAACTCCAGGTCATCTTTTTGGCTCTAACCTGACCTCACATTGGAAAAACGTCTCTTAACAGCCTCCGGACTATGTGTGTGTATTGTTTCTTCTTTTGGGTTCAAACAGCTTTTGTGTAATCTCCCATAATGCAAGTCACTACTTGAAAATCCATTATACTGTGCGTGTGCATTTGTCTGATCCTTCTAGTTTATAGGGAGGTTCCACAAGACAAGGAAGGAACATTTGCCTCTTACTAACAATAAGGACAGTCACATAACAGATATGAAAAGCGTGTCATATAGATGAATGAGTGAATGGACTGATGGATGGGTGGGTAAGGACCAGCCAAAAATTACCTTCTGGTTGGGTTTAGAGAGAAATGCAGAGATTGCTGACTCCATAAATAGAGGTATCTTCAGTCTCAGAATCCATTTTGGTACTGTTTTCTCTCTTCCAAGTTTTTAATTTTTAATTAAGGAGCAAAACAAAAGTCAATGAGTCCGTGGATTAGATAGAGACCTGAGAATTACCTGGGGCTTCCCTTTTCCTTGTAGCTCAGCTGGTAAAGAATCCACCTGTAATGCAGGAGACACCAGTTTGCATCCTAGGTCGAGAATATCCCTTGGAGTCCCTTGGGATAGACCACCCACTCCAGTATTCTTGGACTTCCCTGGTAGCTCAGATGGTAAAGAACCCACCTGCAAAGCGGGAGACCTGGGTTCAATCCCTAGATTAGGAAGATCCCAAAGGGAAAGGGTACCCAGACCAGTATTCTTGCCTGTAAAATTCCATGGCTCATCCATGGGTCACAAAGAGTTGGAGGCGACTGAGTGACTTTCACTTTCACTGAAGGGTTACCTACTACCTAAGAGCTCATCTGTCTGCAATGCAGTGTGAAAGTAGAGAAGGAAGGGACACCACCCTGCTCATAGTACACGGGGATGGGAATCTCGACTCTGGAGCTGGACCACCCTTTAGCAGGATGATCTTGAACCACCTCTTTGCCTGATTTTCCTTCACAGTAAAATGGGTACAATATGACATACCCAACGGGGCTTCTATAAGGATTAAATGACCTAATACTGTGTGTTACTGAGTATATTGCTGGACCATGGTTAATACTCAGTAAATATTAGTGTGCTTCTTCTGTCTCCCCCTTTTTCTGTTGTGCAGAGGGAAAGCAAACATCTTAAGTTTATCCTTGGCACAGAAGATGAAAAGTGTCTCCTTCCCAGAAAGAGGAAGACACTTTTTCATTATTCTGGACCAAGCTGAGCACCAGTGACTGCCCCCACCTCACCTTCTATCTTGTCAAGAGCTTTGGCAGGATTTCCTGGTTTGCATTTCCAATTCATTGTTCCTAAAGAGAACCTTTTAGATGAATAAGGAAAAAGAAATAAAAAGATGGCCTCAACATCCATTCTGTCAGAGAGAGAAAGGCAACCCTTTAATTCCATTTTCTTCCGGAGAGCTGATTCAGCAGCTTGCCACCGTCTGCATCCCAGCTCCATTTTTTTCCCTTTATTCCAGGCCCTGTTCTCATTATCCACAACTTATCTTAGTCAGCAACTTTATCTTTCCCTTTTAAATAAGGAAGAACTCTTTTAATCCTTCTTGCCACCAATGGCTTGCTGCCAGATTGAGTAAGATTACTCTAAGGGGCCCAGGGATGCCAGACCAGGCCTCCTGCAATACCTTTCCAGCAACCTCGCCGTGAGACAGGGTCTTTCCCTACCTGTCCCTGGCCCATTCTTGAGTCAGTGATGATCTGCTTGCCCCTTTGTGAAGGTCCCACCACTGGGTGGCCCCATTTAGCCTTGCTGCTTATGTGAATTGTGGTGTGGTGTGGTCATGACAGGCTGTTGGTTTGGGTATTATTGTGTGATGTGACCAAGCAGTTCTGGGCTCTGACCTGCTGCTCTGTCCCTGAAGCTTCATAGCTGAGACCCTGACAGCAAAGCAGAGGGACCACAGACTATGCAGCCAGACAGGGTGAATTCCAGCTCTCCCTGGAATTCGTTTCTTAGTGTGGGGCCACTTACTAGTGTAGGGTCTTGGGCCAGATAACATGAGCTTTCTGGAATCTAGCTTCTCTTATGTAAAATGAAAATGTCAGAGACTTCTTATTTTGTGAGGATGATTAAGTTTGTAAAAAGAGAGACCAAGAAGGAAACAGAGAAAGAGAAATGATAAGAGAGAAAAACAGAAAGAGAGGAAAATGGTATCAAGCAGCTTACCAGATAGTTCTTGGTTTCAAGTGAAAGTCCATGGCCTCCAGCCTTCCACTCCAGATCCCTTTATTCAGAGGTTGAACTCTCCTCTCTGCTTTCCTGGCTGCTGCTTTGTACTTGAGGCTTATTTCAGTAGTTCTTGAACACAGGTTTGTCTTATATAAACAGTATCTCCTAATGGTTACCTTTGGCTTTAGAAGAAGAAATGCTCTGTCTAGCTTCCAAGGGACCAGTTGAGTAGGTTAGTCTGTTTCAGAACTGGATAGGGTGTTATGGGATACTTGACTTAGATGTTTCTTCCTCCAGGAAATCTCTATCAATAAGAAGACCTAGTTAGAGATGCCCTTGAGGCCTCATGGTGCCTGGCACCCATCCATCAGAGCTCTTAGTGAGTTCTAATACATTCTTCTGTTTTCTGGTCTAGCTTCCACATCAGATTTCAAGTTCCTAGAAAGAGGTAGGATACTGAGCTTCTTGCACAGTATTTAGTATGACTGGTGCACTTTAGTGAGGAAATGAGTGACAAAAGAAAGGGTGGGATGTAGCTAGAATAGCTTGCCCGGTGAGACAGGCCTCCTGCAATACCTTTCCAGCAACCTCGCCGTGAGACAGGGTCTTTCCCTACCTGTCCCTGGCCCATTCTTGAGTCAGTGATGATCTGCTTGCCCCTTTGTGAAGGTCCCACCACTGGGTGGCCCCATTTAGCCTTGCTGCTTATGTGAATTGTGGTGTGGTGTGGTCATGACAGGCTGTTGGTTTGGGTATTATTGTGTGATGTGACCAAGCAGTTCTGGGCTCTGACCTGCTGCTCTGTCCCTGAAGCTTCATAGCTGAGACCCTGACAGCAAAGCAGAGGGACCACAGACTATGCAGCCAGACAGGGTGAATTCCAGCTCCCCCTGGAATTCGTTTCTTAGTGTGGGGCCACTTACTAGTGTAGGGTCTTGGGCCAGATAACATGAGCTTTCTGGAATCTAGCTTCTCTTATGTAAAATGAAAATGTCAGAGACTTCTTATTTTGTGAGGATGATTAAGTTTGTAAAAAGAGAGACCAAGAAGGAAACAGAGAAAGAGAAATGATAAGAGAGAAAAACAGAAAGAGAGGAAAATGGTATCAAGCAGCTTACCAGATAGTTCTTGGTTTCAAGTGAAAGTCCATGGCCTCCAGCCTTCCACTCCAGATCCCTTTATTCAGAGGTTGAACTCTCCTCTCTGCTTTCCTGGCTGCTGCTTTGTACTTGAGGCTTATTTCAGTAGTTCTTGAACACAGGTTTGTCTTATATAAACAGTATCTCCTAATGGTTACCTTTGGCTTTAGAAGAAGAAATGCTCTGTCTAGCTTCCAAGGGACCAGTTGAGTAGGTTAGTCTGTTTCAGAACTGGATAGGGTGTTATGGGATACTTGACTTAGATGTTTCTTCCTCCAGGAAATCTCTATCAATAAGAAGACCTAGTTAGAGATGCCCTTGAGGCCTCATGGTGCCTGGCACCCATCCATCAGAGCTCTTAGTGAGTTCTAATACATTCTTCTGTTTTCTGGTCTAGCTTCCACATCAGATTTCAAGTTCCTAGAAAGAGGTAGGATACTGAGCTTCTTGCACAGTATTTAGTATGACTGGTGCACTTTAGTGAGGAAATGAGTGACAAAAGAAAGGGTGGGATGTAGCTAGAATAGCTTGGTAAAGTCTGAGTTTCTTTAAAGTGATAGCAACAAACACTCTTCTCAGGGAAGATAAATGACATTTATGCAGCTCCATGATGGTTCAGGACACTTAAGGTATTTCATTTCATTTCATAACTTATTTCATTCAATTTTCTCAAATTTGATGCAATACTTTCATGCCCATTTTACAGATGAAGCACTGGGAATTCAAATCCCACACTGAAGGATGTAGAACTAGTCATCCAACGATCAGAAATTCAGACTGCAGTATCTCTGACTCCACACCAAACCACCACCTACAATTCATAATTCTTGGCTTATTTTTTTAAGGAGATACTGATCCTTCTGCTCTTGGAAACTGTGATGAGAAGGAATGAATCGTTTCCTATGCTAAGTGGCAACTTTTTAAAGAACGCTTTTACCCAATGTGAAATGAAAACATTTTCTTTATGAGAAATATGTGATCCATATGTGTGTTTATATTTCAAAGCCCCCAATTCACTAAGATTTCTCTAGGCTGTTATTGTCAGGGTTTGAAAAATAACTCCCTGCGATTTTTTTGATGTGAGTTAATATACTGATAAACACCATAAAGTCTTGGGGAATAACACATCATTAATTTACCTCAGAAAATAAGACTTCAGTGACAAATAAACCTCATAAGGGCTCTGTGGTTAAAGTGGCTTGGCGAGCAATGGCTATTTGAATTGAGTCAAATTAAAAGTAAAAAGAGTGCAGCAAATAATTATTTTTTGCAGTTGAACGACACATAGGCTGTTTTATGAAGGGTCCTTGATTAAGTTGAAGAGAAAAATATAGCCCTGGAAATGCTCCATTTTTTTCTGAGAGGCAATATTATGTTCTAGGGAGAGCACTGGATTCATAGGAGACCTAATTTACATCCTTGCCTGGACACTAATTAATTGTTTGACCTTGAAAAAGTAACTTTATTTCTCAAGACCTTCGTATCCTCATCTGCCTGGACCCAACCTAATTTAGATTGGGTTGAAAAAATTCAGAAGGGAGTATGGTTCATTAGTCCACAGTATTTAGTATGACTGGTGCACTTTAGTGAGGAAATGAGTGACAAAAGAAAGGGTGGGATGTAGCTAGAATAGCTTGGTAAAGTCTGAGTTTCTTTAAAGTGATAGCAACAAACACTCTTCTCAGGGAAGATAAATGACATTTATGCAGCTCCATGATGGTTCAGGACACTTAAGGTATTTCATTTCATTTCATAACTTATTTCATTCAATTTTCTCAAATTTGATGCAATACTTTCATGCCCATTTTACAGATGAAGCACTGGGAATTCAAATCCCACACTGAAGGATGTAGAACTAGTCATCCAACGATCAGAAATTCAGACTGCAGTATCTCTGACTCCACACCAAACCACCACCTACAATTCATAATTCTTGGCTTATTTTTTTAAGGAGATACTGATCCTTCTGCTCTTGGAAACTGTGATGAGAAGGAATGAATCGTTTCCTATGCTAAGTGGCAACTTTTTAAAGAACGCTTTTACCCAATGTGAAATGAAAACATTTTCTTTATGAGAAATATGTGATCCATATGTGTGTTTATATTTCAAAGCCCCCAATTCACTAAGATTTCTCTAGGCTGTTATTGTCAGGGTTTGAAAAATAACTCCCTGCGATTTTTTTGATGTGAGTTAATATACTGATAAACACCATAAAGTCTTGGGGAATAACACATCATTAATTTACCTCAGAAAATAAGACTTCAGTGACAAATAAACCTCATAAGGGCTCTGTGGTTAAAGTGGCTTGGCGAGCAATGGCTATTTGAATTGAGTCAAATTAAAAGTAAAAAGAGTGCAGCAAATAATTATTTTTTGCAGTTGAACGACACATAGGCTGTTTTATGAAGGGTCCTTGATTAAGTTGAAGAGAAAAATATAGCCCTGGAAATGCTCCATTTTTTTCTGAGAGGCAATATTATGTTCTAGGGAGAGCACTGGATTCATAGGAGACCTAATTTACATCCTTGCCTGGACACTAATTAATTGTTTGACCTTGAAAAAGTAACTTTATTTCTCAAGACCTTCGTATCCTCATCTGTCAAATGAGAGAATTGAATTCTAAGAACTCTCCAGCCCCATCCAAACCTAATTTTCTAGAATTTCAAGGGTTTGATGGCATATAGTGTTAGGAAGCATAAATATGTTCTCAGAAGGGAGTATGGTTCATTAGCCCAAAAATCAAGAGACACACAGCAGATGCTTAATGATTATGCCTGACTTTGGAGCAAGATGACCTGGTGGTCCTTATTCATCCACTTGCTGATCATGTGATTTTTGATAAATTTGTTCACCATTTTTTTGAAGTATAATGAGTTACAATTCTTTTTAGTTTCAAGTATACACCAAAGTGATGTGTAAGTATGTGTATATATATATGTGTGTATATATATATATATATATATATATATATATATACACACACACACATTCTTTTTCAGATTCTTTTTCATTATAGCTTATTATAAGACATTTAATATAATAGTTCCTGTGCTATACAGTAGGTCCTTGTTACTTATCTCTTTTATATATAACAGTGTGTATATATTGATCCCAAACTCCTAATTCATTTCCATCCCTGCCCCAGGTATCCCCTTTGCTAACAGTTAAAATTTTCTATGTCTGTAAGTTTGTTCCTGTTTTGTAAATAAGTTGATTTGTATGATTTTTTTAGATTCCACATGTGAATGATACCATATGATATTTTTCCTTGTCTTGCTTCACTTCATAATCTCTAGGTTCATCCATGTTGCTGCCATTGGCATTATTTCATTCTTATTTATGTCTGTGTAGTACTTCATTGGAATATTTCATTGTATGTGTATAGATAGATAGATAGATAATCATATCTTCTTTATCCATTCATCTGTCAATGGACATTTAGGTTGCTTTCATGTCTTGCCTATTATAAATGATGCTGCTATGAACACTGGGGTTCATATATCTTTTCAAATTTGAATTTTCTTTGGATATATGTCTAATGTTAGGATTGAAGAATAATACAAAACATCTCCTTTCAGGAACTTCCATATTAATTCTCTGTGGAGAATTAACTATGTTAACTACTCCCACCAACAGTCTAGGAGACCTATTTACATCCTTGCCTGGACACTAATTAATTGTTTGACCTTGAAAAGTAACTTTATTTCTCAAGACCTTCGTATCCTCATCTGTCAAATGAGAGAATTGAATTCTAAGAACTTCCAGCCCCATCCAAACCTAATTTTCTAGAATTTCAAGGGTTTGATGGCATATAGTGTTAGGAAGCATAAATATGTTCTCAGAAGGGAGTATGGTTCATTAGCCCAAAAATCAAGAGACACACAGCAGATGCTTAATGATTATGCCTGACTTTGGAGCAAGATGACCTGGTGGTCCTTATTCATCCACTTGCTGATCATGTGTTTTTTGATAAATTTGTTCACCATTTTTGAAGTATAATGAGTTACAATTCTTTTTAGTTTCAAGTATACACCAAAGTGATGTGGAAGTATGTGTATATATATGTGTGTATATATATATATATATATATATATATATATATATACACACACACACATTCTTTTTCAGATTCTTTTTCATTATAGCTTATTATAAGACATTTAATATAATAGTTCCTGTGCTATACAGTAGGTCCTTGTTACTTATCTCTTTTATATATAACAGTGTGTATATATTGATCCCAAACTCCTAATTCATTTCCATCCCTGCCCCAGGTATCCCCTTTGCTAACAGTTAAAATTTTCTATGTCTGTAAGTTTGTTCCTGTTTTGTAAATAAGTTGATTTGTATGATTTTTTTAGATTCCACATGTGAATGATACCATATGATATTTTTCCTTGTCTTGCTTCACTTCATAATCTCTAGGTTCATCCATGTTGCTGCCATTGGCATTATTTCATTCTTATTTATGTCTGTGTAGTACTTCATTGGAATATTTCATTGTATGTGTATAGATAGATAGATAGATAATCATATCTTCTTTATCCATTCATCTGTCAATGGACATTTAGGTTGCTTTCATGTCTTGCCTATTATAAATGATGCTGCTATGAACACTGGGGTTCATATATCTTTTCAAATTTGAATTTTCTTTGGATATATGTCTAATGTTAGGATTGAAGAATAATACAAAAACTCTCCTTTAAGGAACTTCCATATTAATTCTCTGTAGTGGAGAATTAACTATGTTAACTTACAGTCCCACCAACAGTCTAGGAAGGTTCCCTTCTTTCCACAACTTCTCCAGAATTTATTATTTGTAGACTTTTCAATGTTGGCTCTTCTGACTGGTGTGAGGTGGTACCTCCTTAGACAACAGTATTAATTTGCAGTTCTCTAATAATTAGTGATATGGAGCATTTTTTCATGTGCTTGTTGGCCATCCGTTTGCCTCCTTTGAACAAATATCTTTTTAGTCCTTCTACCCACTGATTGTGCTCATGTTTTTAAGCCTTGATTTCCTATAGGATCATGTGTAATACTTCCCTCAAAGGAGTTGTCCTTGTGATTTAATTAGATAAAATACATAAATTGCATTCATAGCACCTATCACATGATAGATATGTAACAAAGATGAGCCTCTACTAATATGAACAGCCTGTTAGAAAGTCTTCTCTGGTAGGACTTAGGCACATGCTTGGAGAGAAGTGGCTGAGAAAGAAAAGCTGAAGGAGTTCCTACATAGTAATATGTGGAGTCCAGGGAGCTTGAAGAGCTTGTGTAAGGACTAAAGCCAGAACATGTATTATACAAAGCTTGTATAAGGACTAAAGCCAGAACAAACAAAAATCTCTACCCTTGAGGATTTCATAGTCTTTTGCTTGTTATCTTTATGCCTACTAGCTCATCCTGAATATTCATTGGTTTGAAAAAATACATTTCAAAGCGCTGGCTCCATAACATACTGTCTGTGACACTAGGCAGATCACCTTACCTCTCTCTTCCTCAATTTCTTTAACCATTTAATGTGGCACAACAAGCCCTGTTTAGAAGTTCTTAGGGTGCTGTTGGTGAGCAGAGGAAGACATGGCAACCTGCTCCAGTATTTCTGCCTGGAGAACCCCCATGGAGAGAAGACCCTATAGTCCATGGGGTTGCAAAGAGTTTTACACTGCTGAAGAGAATTAGCACATACATGGTTGAGCAAAGACAATCAGTCCCAAGAACAGACAAGCCACATGTAGTAGGTAAGACTGAAAATAGATTTTTAGTGATCAAACCCAACCACAGCATCAGACAGAAGAACTCAGGCTGGATTGGCATGCTGTGGCAGTGAGATTGAAAACTCAGGCTGTACCAAGGGTAAGGCATGATACTTGAGATGCTGCTACCTTGTCACAGACATCCTTGGCTATATCTGCAATTGCCAACTCCCTTTATTTACTCTTTTCCCTGTCTTTCTTCACTATCCTGATGAGCATCTTCAAAGGGGTTTCTTCTTACATCTAAACAAAACTCCACTCAAAACCTTTGATCTTCTTGGCCCTATCACTTTTCAACCCAGCCTGACCAACCAGTCTTATAGTACCCAGACCATGATAAGTTGTTCTGGTCCGTTTGCCTCCTTTAAAAATATCTTTAGTCCTTCTACCCACTGATTGTGCTCATGTTTTAAGCCTTGATTTCCTATAGGATCATGTGTAATACTTCCTCAAAGGAGTTGTCCTTGTGATTTAATTAGATAAAATACATAAATTGCATTCATAGCACCTATCACATGATAGATATGTAACAAAGATGAGCCTCTACTAATATGAACAGCCTGTTAGAAAGTCTTCTCTGGTAGGACTTAGGCACATGCTTGGAGAGAAGTGGCTGAGAAAGAAAAGCTGAAGGAGTTCCTACATAGTAATATGTGGAGTCCAGGGAGCTTGAAGAGCTTGTGTAAGGACTAAAGCCAGAACATGTATTATACAAAGCTTGTATAAGGACTAAAGCCAGAACAAACAAAAATCTCTACCCTTGAGGATTTCATAGTCTTTTGCTTGTTATCTTTATGCCTACTAGCTCATCCTGAATATTCATTGGTTTGAAAAAATACATTTCAAAGCGCTGGCTCCATAACATACTGTCTGTGACACTAGGCAGATCACCTTACCTCTCTCTTCCTCAATTTCTTTAACCATTTAATGTGGCACAACAAGCCCTGTTTAGAAGTTCTTAGGGTGCTGTTGGTGAGCAGAGGAAGACATGGCAACCTGCTCCAGTATTTCTGCCTGGAGAACCCCCATGGAGAGAAGACCCTATAGTCCATGGGGTTGCAAAGAGTTTTACACTGCTGAAGAGAATTAGCACATACATGGTTGAGCAAAGACAATCAGTCCCAAGAACAGACAAGCCACATGTAGTAGGTAAGACTGAAAATAGATTTTTAGTGATCAAACCCAACCACAGCATCAGACAGAAGAACTCAGGCTGGATTGGCATGCTGTGGCAGTGAGATTGAAAACTCAGGCTGTACCAAGGGTAAGGCATGATACTTGAGATGCTGCTACCTTGTCACAGACATCCTTGGCTATATCTGCAATTGCCAACTCCCTTTATTTACTCTTTTCCCTGTCTTTCTTCACTATCCTGATGAGCATCTTCAAAGGGGTTTCTTCTTACATCTAAACAAAACTCCACTCAAAACCTTTGATCTTCTTGGCCCTATCACTTTTCAACCCAGCCTGACCAACCAGTCTTATAGTACCCAGACCATGATAAGTTGTTCTGGTCACATGATCTCTTGATAGTCTATAGGTAGACACTCAGTCTCTAATAGAGTTCAATAGAGTCCTAGTAGTGGTTTTCCAAATGATGTCTTGTTCTGGTTGCTGCTGATGGCATGGTTTTAGTTTAGAACTATAAGAATCCATGTTGCAATGCTTCTGTCAAGGTTTCACTGAGACTTCTTATAGTATCTTTATCCACAGTAGATGCCTCTAGTACCATGGGATTTGCTGAATCATATGGTCACAGCAACACATGTCCTCCAAATACAGCCTTTGTTTTGCTGTGTGTGTCTGTGTGTTAGTCACTCACTTGTGTCCAACTTTTTTTGACCCCATGGACTACAGCCTACTAGGTAGCTCTGTCTGTGGAATTCTCTAGGCAAGAATACTAGAGTGGGTTGCTGTTTTCTCCTCCATTTGCTTGCTATGGGCCCCACTCAAACTTATAGCTTCTGGATCACCTAAAAATGGGTAAAAAAAAGTATTCCCAGTTACAGAATTTAACTTTTAAATTTCAAAGAGACCTATCAAGCATCAAGCTTCTTTCTTGATAGTAAGAGAGACATGGAATAGTTTGTCCTCTGAAACAAGGTACCAACATGGACCCTTAAAACTTTACTGACATATCAGGCCATGAGTCTCTTTAGATTTTATCTCTCTCCTTCTCAAGCACATGCATCTTACTGGGGCATCCAGAGTATTTCCCATGAGATGTATTTAAATATTAATATTACAGACCAATGTAACATTCATTAGGATGTCTAAATGGTCCTGGTCTCTTCAAACTATATTGTTTTAGAAAGCCAGAGAATCAACATAGCCCTAGGACAATATCCTGAATGTATACTGTTGTTCTATGAATGTTAACTATTTCTGATCATCCTTCATGACAGCTACTGAAAAAGGATTTACAGAATCAATAGCTGTATGCTATGAACGGTACACAGTTTTGTTTCTCTAGTAAGGATGAACATTTGTATAGAAGCTAAAACTCTGCTAAATCCTGGTTAAATTGTGATAGCCTATTACTAGTCTAAGGGATTCCATTAGGCTCTGTGTATGGGTTAAATAAGTGGCAAATACAGTGGGAGAAAGAAAAGGGAATAGCAACCCTGTATTGCATCCTTCAATTGCCATTTACCCAGTACAGAACATTTTTTTTTAAGTTGAGTTGTAGCTTATATACAGTAGGATTTACCGATTTTAAGTGTACAACTTGATGTGCTTTGACAAATATATATGGTCATTTAACCACAATTCAATGTTTTTTCATGTCTCAATACAGTCTACTCCTCCAAATAAGTTACTTGTAATTTTTAGATTTGGAAGCTTTTCTAGAGAGTATTTATTTATTTATTTAAATTGGGAACAGAAGAGATTCTAAGGTTTTAATCTTTCAAAATTAAATGATAATTGTTTTATGTCCTGGAATATGGTCGATATTGGTAAAAATTCTGTGTGTACTTGAAGCTGTATTCTGTAGTTGTCCATATGTTCAATAACACATGGGAAGTTTGGTTAAGGAGATTGATCTATATTTTGTTTAATTGTTCTATCAATTGCTGAAAAGTAAATTTTTTAAAACTTCAAACATTGTTTTAGGCATATAAGTTTTGACATCATATATTTGAAGTTCTGTTTTATATATGCTTATATTTAAATTTCAAAGAGACCTATCAAGCATCAAGCTTCTTTCTTGATAGTAAGAGAGACATGGAATAGTTTGTCCTCTGAAACAAGGTACCAACATGGACCCTTAAAACTTTACTGACATATCAGGCCATGAGTCTCTTTAGATTTTATCTCTCTCCTTCTCAAGCACATGCATCTTACTGGGGCATCCAGAGTATTTCCCATGAGATGTATTTAAATATTAATATTACAGACCAATGTAACATTCATTAGGATGTCTAAATGGTCCTGGTCTCTTCAAACTATATTGTTTTAGAAAGCCAGAGAATCAACATAGCCCTAGGACAATATCCTGAATGTATACTGTTGTTCTATGAATGTTAACTATTTCTGATCATCCTTCATGACAGCTACTGAAAAAGGATTTACAGAATCAATAGCTGTATGCTATGAACGGTACACAGTTTTGTTTCTCTAGTAAGGATGAACATTTGTATAGAAGCTAAAACTCTGCTAAATCCTGGTTAAATTGTGATAGCCTATTACTAGTCTAAGGGATTCCATTAGGCTCTGTGTATGGGTTAAATAAGTGGCAAATACAGTGGGAGAAAGAAAAGGGAATAGCAACCCTGTATTGCATCCTTCAATTGCCATTTACCCAGTACAGAACATTTTTTTTTAAGTTGAGTTGTAGCTTATATACAGTAGGATTTACCGATTTTAAGTGTACAACTTGATGTGCTTTGACAAATATATATGGTCATTTAACCACAATTCAATGTTTTTTCATGTCTCAATACAGTCTACTCCTCCAAATAAGTTACTTGTAATTTTTAGATTTGGAAGCTTTTCTAGAGAGTATTTATTTATTTATTTAAATTGGGAACAGAAGAGATTCTAAGGTTTTAATCTTTCAAAATTAAATGATAATTGTTTTATGTCCTGGAATATGGTCGATATTGGTAAAAATTCTGTGTGTACTTGAAGCTGTATTCTGTAGTTGTCCATATGTTCAATAACACATGGGAAGTTTGGTTAAGGAGATTGATCTATATTTTGTTTAATTGTTCTATCAATTGCTGAAAAGTAAATTTTTTAAAACTTCAAACATTGTTTTAGGCATATAAGTTTTGACATCATATATTTGAAGTTCTGTTTTATATATGCTTATATTTATAATTTTGTGGTTTTTTTGTGTGTTGACTTCTACCGTGAGCTATCTCTGCTTATCTTGAGAAAAACTTCTTGACTTGGAGTATATTTTGTCTGATACAAGTATAGTCATTTTATCTTATGCTTATTATCTACTTAGTATATTTTTATTTTACTTTCAATGTACTGGTGCTTTACATTTAAAGTTTGTCTCTTACAGAAATGAGATAGTAAATTCTTGCCTTTATACAATCTGATAAACTATCTTTTGAAAGAATGGCTTACCCTGTTTACATAAAATGTAATTTTAATGTGTTGTATTTAGACTAGCTCTTTTTCTTTTCTTTTCTTTTTCTAATTTGTCTAATCTAGTGTTTGTTCTGTTTCTCCTTTTTGTATTAATTCAGTATCATTTAGAATTCCATCTTAATTGCTCTGTTGGCTTGCTATGTCTCTTTTGTAACTTTAGACTTTCCTCTAGGAATTACATACAGATCTTAAATTTACATCAATATAATTAGTTAATATTTAATTATATATGTCAAATGTAAGAATCTGCATCAGTGTTTTTCCATTAGTTTCTCCTTTCTTAGTGGGTTGTTTTTTTTTCTTTATATAAATATGTATTCTTTAAAGAAATTAGAAGCAAGAAAAATTGTGTGTGTCTGTGCATATGTTAGCATTTCCTCTAGTATATGTTTGTTGTCAATAAATTATTTTCAGTTTGTAGGTATCTAAAATTTTCTTTATTTCATTTAGAATGATAGATTTGCTAGATATAGAAATTTTAGCAACAGTTTTTTTTTAAAAACAGAAGAAAAAAAAATTCTAAGGTTTTAATCTTTCAAAATTAAATGATAATTGTTTTATGTCCTGGAATATGGTCGATATTGGTAAAAATTCTGTGTGTACTTGAAGCTGTATTCTGTAGTTGTCCATATGTTCAATAACACATGGGAAGTTTGGTTAAGGAGATTGATCTATATTTTGTTTAATTGTTCTATCAATTGCTGAAAAGTAAATTTTTTAAAACTTCAAACATTGTTTTAGGCATATAAGTTTTGACATCATATATTTGAAGTTCTGTTTTATATATGCTTATATTTATAATTTTGTGGTTTTTTTGTGTGTTGACTTCTACCGTGAGCTATCTCTGCTTATCTTGAGAAAAACTTCTTGACTTGGAGTATATTTTGTCTGATACAAGTATAGTCATTTTATCTTATGCTTATTATCTACTTAGTATATTTTTATTTTACTTTCAATGTACTGGTGCTTTACATTTAAAGTTTGTCTCTTACAGAAATGAGATAGTAAATTCTTGCCTTTATACAATCTGATAAACTATCTTTTGAAAGAATGGCTTACCCTGTTTACATAAAATGTAATTTTAATGTGTTGTATTTAGACTAGCTCTTTTTCTTTTCTTTTCTTTTTCTAATTTGTCTAATCTAGTGTTTGTTCTGTTTCTCCTTTTTGTATTAATTCAGTATCATTTAGAATTCCATCTTAATTGCTCTGTTGGCTTGCTATGTCTCTTTTGTAACTTTAGACTTTCCTCTAGGAATTACATACAGATCTTAAATTTACATCAATATAATTAGTTAATATTTAATTATATATGTCAAATGTAAGAATCTGCATCAGTGTTTTTCCATTAGTTTCTCCTTTCTTAGTGGGTTGTTTTTTTTTCTTTATATAAATATGTATTCTTTAAAGAAATTAGAAGCAAGAAAAATTGTGTGTGTCTGTGCATATGTTAGCATTTCCTCTAGTATATGTTTGTTGTCAATAAATTATTTTCAGTTTGTAGGTATCTAAAATTTTCTTTATTTCATTTAGAATGATAGATTTGCTAGATATAGAAATTTTAGCAACAGTTTTTTTTTTTTTAGTTTTATTATTATCTTTTTGTCTTTTGATTTGTTTTCCCAACTCCAAACCCCCTAGAATTTTTAAATAGTCTTCCAATATGTTATAGCTTCCTTAATTTCTTATAAGAAGTCAGTCATACTTATTATTGTTCCCTCTTTATGCGTTGTTGCTGGTGGCTTGTGCCTTAGATTTTATTTGTTTAGGTATAGTTCTGTTAAGATTTTCTTTTTTTTTTTTTTTTTTTAAACCTTTATTTTACTTTTAACTTTTACAGAGTTTTGTTGTTCACAGACATGCATGTTCTCAGATTAGTCACATGTATATCCCCCCCTTCCCTCCCCTCCCGACCATCACACAGCACCCCTGAAGGATCCCCTTTTCTCACAGAGCAATGATTAGAGCTATTTTCTTCACTTATGATAGTACAGGCCTTCATGCTACTTCCTTTACGCCTCTCACCCACTGTTCCTTCCCCACAATGTCCATATGTCCTCTGTCCATGTCTGTCTTTCTGTCGCTTCACTGCATGTGCCATCATCACCATCCTACTAGATTCCATATATATGTGTTAATATACTGTATTTGTCCTTCTCTTTCTGACTGACTTCACTTTTTAGGATACGTTCTAGATCCAGCCACCTCATGAGGGCTGATTCTTCTGCATTTCTCTTTACAGCTGTGTAGTATTCCATTGTATATATGTACCAGAGCTTTTGGATCCATTCGTTCGTCGATGGGCATATAGGTTCCTTCCATGTTCTAGCTATTGTATAGAGAGCTGCAATGAACATTGGGGTACAGGTGCTTCTTTCAGTTTTGATTTCGTCAGGGTATAAGCCTAAGAGTGGGATTGCTGGGTCATATGGTGCTTCTATTTTTAGTTTTTTAAGAAATCTCCAGACTGTCTTCCATAGAGGCTGTATCAATTTACACTCCCACCAGCAATGCAGGAGTGTTCCCTTTTCTCCGCAGCCTCTCCAGCATTTATTGTCTGTCGATTTGTGGATGATGGCCATTCTGACGGGTGTGAGGTGATATCTCATTGTAGTTTGGATTTGCATTTCTCTAATTATTAGTGAAGTTGAGCATCGTTTCATGTGTTTTTGGGCCATCTGTATGTCATCGTTGGAGAGGTGTCTGTTTAGGTCCTTTTCCCATTTTTTGATTGGGTTGTTTGTTTTTCCAGTGCTGAGTTGTCTGAGTTGCTTGTAGATTTTGGAGATTAATTCTTTGTCTGTTGTTTCATTGGCTATGATTTTCTCCCACTCTGTGGGCTGTCTATTCAGCTTTTTTGTAATTTCTTTAGCTGTACAAAAGCTTTTAAGTTTCATTAGGTCCCACATGTTCATTTGTCTTTTTAGTTCCACTATTCTAGTAGGTGGGTCAGAGAAAATCTTGCTTTGATTGATGTCCTTGAGGGTTTTGCCTATATTCTCCTCTAAGAGTTTGATGGTTTCTGGCCTTACATTTAAGTCTTTAATCCATTTTGAGTTGATCTTTGTGTATGGTGTCAGGGTATGTTCCAACTTCATTTTTGCGTATGTCCAATTTTCCCCTTTCCTCCCCTCCCGACCATCACACAGCACCCCTGAAGGATCCCCTTTTCTCACAGAGCAATGATTAGAGCTATTTTCTTCACTTATGATAGTACAGGCCTTCATGCTACTTCCTTTACGCCTCTCACCCACTGTTCCTTCCCCACAATGTCCATATGTCCTCTGTCCATGTCTGTCTTTCTGTCGCTTCACTGCATGTGCCATCATCACCATCCTACTAGATTCCATATATATGTGTTAATATACTGTATTTGTCCTTCTCTTTCTGACTGACTTCACTTTTTAGGATACGTTCTAGATCCAGCCACCTCATGAGGGCTGATTCTTCTGCATTTCTCTTTACAGCTGTGTAGTATTCCATTGTATATATGTACCAGAGCTTTTGGATCCATTCGTTCGTCGATGGGCATATAGGTTCCTTCCATGTTCTAGCTATTGTATAGAGAGCTGCAATGAACATTGGGGTACAGGTGCTTCTTTCAGTTTTGATTTCGTCAGGGTATAAGCCTAAGAGTGGGATTGCTGGGTCATATGGTGCTTCTATTTTTAGTTTTTTAAGAAATCTCCAGACTGTCTTCCATAGAGGCTGTATCAATTTACACTCCCACCAGCAATGCAGGAGTGTTCCCTTTTCTCCGCAGCCTCTCCAGCATTTATTGTCTGTCGATTTGTGGATGATGGCCATTCTGACGGGTGTGAGGTGATATCTCATTGTAGTTTGGATTTGCATTTCTCTAATTATTAGTGAAGTTGAGCATCGTTTCATGTGTTTTTGGGCCATCTGTATGTCATCGTTGGAGAGGTGTCTGTTTAGGTCCTTTTCCCATTTTTTGATTGGGTTGTTTGTTTTTCCAGTGCTGAGTTGTCTGAGTTGCTTGTAGATTTTGGAGATTAATTCTTTGTCTGTTGTTTCATTGGCTATGATTTTCTCCCACTCTGTGGGCTGTCTATTCAGCTTTTTTGTAATTTCTTTAGCTGTACAAAAGCTTTTAAGTTTCATTAGGTCCCACATGTTCATTTGTCTTTTTAGTTCCACTATTCTAGTAGGTGGGTCAGAGAAAATCTTGCTTTGATTGATGTCCTTGAGGGTTTTGCCTATATTCTCCTCTAAGAGTTTGATGGTTTCTGGCCTTACATTTAAGTCTTTAATCCATTTTGAGTTGATCTTTGTGTATGGTGTCAGGGTATGTTCCAACTTCATTTTCTTGCATGTAGCTGTCCAATTTTCCCAGCACCATTTGTTGAAGAGGCTGTCTTTGTCCCATTTTATATGTTCGCCTCCTTTGTCAAAAATAAGGTACCCATAGGTGCGTGGCTTTACCTCTGGGTTCTCGATCTTGTTCCATTGGTCGATATTTCTGTTTTTGTGCCAGTACCATACTGTCTTGATGACTGTTGCTTTGTAGTAGAGTCTGAAGTTGGGGAGGCTGATCCCCCCAGCTCCATTCTTCTTCCTGAGGATTGCTTTGGCTATTCGAGGTCTTTTGTGTTTCCATATGAACTGTGTTATTCGTTGGTCTAGTTCTGTGAAGAATGTTATTGGAAGTTTGATAGGGATCGCATTGAATCTATAGATGACATTTGGTAGTATGGTCATTTTCACAATATTGATTCTCCCGACCCAGGAACACGGAATATTTCTCCATCTGTTTAACTCTTCTTTAATGTCTCTCATGAGTGTCTTGTAATTTTCTGTGTACAGTTCTTTTGTTTCTTTGGGTAGGTCTATTCCTAGATATTTGATTCTTTTGGTTGCGATGGTAAAGGGGATTGCCTCTTTGATTTCATTTTCTGATTTTTCATTGTTTGTGTATAGGAATGCCAGTGATTTATGTATATTGATTTTGTATCCTGCAACTTTGCTGAATTCGCTGATTAACTCTAGTAGTTTTGTAATAGTGTCTTTGGGATTTTCTATGTATAATATCATGTCATCTGCAAATAGAGAGAGTTTGACTTCTTCTTTTCCAATCTGGATTCCTTTGATTTCTTTCTCTTCTCTTATTGCTATTGCTAGAACTTCCAGGACTATGTTGAATAGTAGTGGTGAAAGGGGACACCCTTGTCTTGTTCCTGACCTTAGAGGGAATGCTTTCAGTTTTTCACCATTGAGGATAATGTTCGTGTGGGCTTCTCATATATGGCTTTCATTATGTTGAGATAGGTTCCTTCTATGCTCATTTTCTGAAGAGTTTTTATCATAAATGGATGTCATACTTTGTCGAAGTCTTTAATCCATTTTGAGTTGATCTTTGTGTATGGTGTCAGGGTATGTTCCAACTTCATTTTCTTGCATGTAGCTGTCCAATTTTCCCAGCACCATTTGTTGAAGAGGCTGTCTTTGTCCCATTTTATATGTTCGCCTCCTTTGTCAAAAATAAGGTACCCATAGGTGCGTGGCTTTACCTCTGGGTTCTCGATCTTGTTCCATTGGTCGATATTTCTGTTTTTGTGCCAGTACCATACTGTCTTGATGACTGTTGCTTTGTAGTAGAGTCTGAAGTTGGGGAGGCTGATCCCCCCAGCTCCATTCTTCTTCCTGAGGATTGCTTTGGCTATTCGAGGTCTTTTGTGTTTCCATATGAACTGTGTTATTCGTTGGTCTAGTTCTGTGAAGAATGTTATTGGAAGTTTGATAGGGATCGCATTGAATCTATAGATGACATTTGGTAGTATGGTCATTTTCACAATATTGATTCTCCCGACCCAGGAACACGGAATATTTCTCCATCTGTTTAACTCTTCTTTAATGTCTCTCATGAGTGTCTTGTAATTTTCTGTGTACAGTTCTTTTGTTTCTTTGGGTAGGTCTATTCCTAGATATTTGATTCTTTTGGTTGCGATGGTAAAGGGGATTGCCTCTTTGATTTCATTTTCTGATTTTTCATTGTTTGTGTATAGGAATGCCAGTGATTTATGTATATTGATTTTGTATCCTGCAACTTTGCTGAATTCGCTGATTAACTCTAGTAGTTTTGTAATAGTGTCTTTGGGATTTTCTATGTATAATATCATGTCATCTGCAAATAGAGAGAGTTTGACTTCTTCTTTTCCAATCTGGATTCCTTTGATTTCTTTCTCTTCTCTTATTGCTATTGCTAGAACTTCCAGGACTATGTTGAATAGTAGTGGTGAAAGTGGACACCCTTGTCTTGTTCCTGACCTTAGAGGGAATGCTTTCAGTTTTTCACCATTGAGGATAATGTTCGCTGTGGGCTTCTCATATATGGCTTTCACTATGTTAAGATAAGTTCCTTCTATGCCCATTTTCTGAAGAGTTTTTATCATAAATGGATGCTGTACTTTGTCAAAGGCTTTTTCTGCATCTATTGAGATGATCATGTGATTTTTGTCTTTCAATTTGTTGATATGGTGTATCACATTCATTGATTTGCGGATGTTGAAGAATCCTTGCATGCCTGGGATGAACCCAACTTGATCGTGATGAATGAGCTTTTTGATGTGTTGCTGAATTCTGTTTGCTAGGATTAAGATTTTCTTTTATTGTTATCATTTAGTGATTTGACTTTGATATCTCTAAAAATGATTTTGTTTTTATGCTACCCAAGATTCATTAAGATGTCTTAATCATTATATATTATAATAGTATTTAGTATTACTAATACTAATTTGTATTTTCAACCAGATTTAGGGATCTAGTTTTGAATTTAGTTTTCTTTATATTTTTCCTTATGATACTTGCTTTCCTTCATCTCTTTTTGGAATTTAAAAAAAAATTCTTATTTATTTATTTTTTGCTATTCTAGGTTTTCACTGATTCCACATGCTCTTCTCTAGTTGCAAGGAGTGGGGTATACTCTATAGTTGAAGTGAGCAGGCTTCTTGATGCGGTGACTTCTCTTGCTTCTCTTGTGGAACTCAGGCTCTAGGGCACACGGGCTTCAATAGTTGCAGCACACGGGCTCAGTAGTTGCAGCTCCAAGGTTTTCGAGCACAGGCTCCATAGTTGTGGCTCATGGGCTTAGTTGTTCTGCAGCATGTGGAATCTTCCTGGATCTGGGATGGAACCCATGTCTCCTGCATTGGCATGTGGATTCTTTATCACTGAACCACCAGGGAAACCCTCTTTTAGAAATTTTAATTAATATTTGTCAAATTGCCCCAAGTTGCTTTACAGATCTCTTAGAGTCTGTTTAATTTTGTTTTAGCAATTTCCCCC
The DNA here is from genome assembly GCA_022376925.1 of Tragulus kanchil. Taxonomy (NCBI): domain Eukaryota; kingdom Metazoa; phylum Chordata; class Mammalia; order Artiodactyla; family Tragulidae; genus Tragulus; species Tragulus kanchil. The sequence continues at coordinate 121,959,479 of JAIOJX010000006.1, forward strand.
AGTCCTTTGAATTGGGAAATTTCTTTAGTCATACTTCCAGGTTTACTGGTTCTTTCTTCTCCCACTTCTAATCTATTGTTGAACCCATCCAGAGAATCATTATTTTAGATATTTTGTTTTTTTGCTCTAGATTTTCCATTTTAAATACTTTACATTTTGTTATTGATATTTCCTGTTTATTCATTTTAGTATATTTTCTTTCAGTTCCTTCAACATTTTTTCTTTTATTTTCTTAAATATATTCATAACATGTTTTTTAAAGACTATGCTAAAGTAAGCATCTTATTCCTCATGGACTCACTTTTCTGTTGACCACCTTTTGTATCTTTCTAAATATGGGTCAAATTTCTCTGTCTTCTGGTTTAGTTAACTTTTTTTTTTTTTTTTAAGATTTATTTATTTATTTATTTTGGGCAGGGGTCAGGTTGAGGAGGGAGGGAAGGGGGCGGGCTACTTCTATTGGTCTTTCATTTCTCTATTTTCATCCATCTTTGTTCTTCGGCTCCTGTGGGCCTCTCATCGCGGTGGCGTCTGCCATTGCAGAGCGCCAGCTCTGGGCGCATGCGCTCCAGAGCTCCAGAGCTCCGGCTAGGTAATTGGACACATGGGTCCAGCTGCTCCACGGCACGTGGGATCTTCCCAGACCAGAGATCGAACCGGCGCCCCTTGCACTGCAAGGCAGTGTCCCCACCCACTACGCCACCAGGGGAAGCCCTTTAGTTAACTTTTGATTGAAAACTGGACTTATAGATAATACACTACTGAATTTTTCATGTTATCTGAGAATTATTGGGGTTCTATTAGCTGATTAACTTGCTTACATTCAAATTTCAAACTTTTTTTCCCCAACATGAAGATACTGATATATTAGTCTCTATTGCATCCCACTGCTGATCTTTTAGTCTGGCCCCCACGGTACCTTCTTTGTTCTTGAGAATTTTGGAGAGTAGACAAAGATTTGGGCAAAAATTGTGTTTGCCCTCTTTATGATTTCCTTGCCTCTAGAAATCCCCCATAGCTTTCAGCTTCTCTGCCATCTTTGTGCTTTGTATTCTGACACTTCAGGTATGTCAGATTTTAGACTTCTGCCACCTGAGGTGTTTAATTTTGTTTTAGCAATTTCCCCCAGTCCTTTGAATTGGGAAATTTCTTTAGTCATACTTCCAGGTTTACTGGTTCTTTCTTCTCCCACTTCTAATCTATTGTTGAACCCATCCAGAGAATCATTATTTTAGATATTTTGTTTTTTTGCTCTAGATTTTCCATTTTAAATACTTTACATTTTGTTATTGATATTTCCTGTTTATTCATTTTAGTATATTTTCTTTCAGTTCCTTCAACATTTTTTCTTTTATTTTCTTAAATATATTCATAACATGTTTTTTAAAGACTATGCTAAAGTAAGCATCTTATTCCTCATGGACTCACTTTTCTGTTGACCACCTTTTGTATCTTTCTAAATATGGGTCAAATTTCTCTGTCTTCTGGTTTAGTTAACTTTTTTTTTTTTTTTTAAGATTTATTTATTTATTTATTTTGGGCAGGGGTCAGGTTGAGGAGGGAGGGAAGGGGGCGGGCTACTTCTATTGGTCTTTCATTTCTCTATTTTCATCCATCTTTGTTCTTCGGCTCCTGTGGGCCTCTCATCGCGGTGGCGTCTGCCATTGCAGAGCGCCAGCTCTGGGCGCATGCGCTCCAGAGCTCCAGAGCTCCGGCTAGGTAATTGGACACATGGGTCCAGCTGCTCCACGGCACGTGGGATCTTCCCAGACCAGAGATCAAACCCTGGCGCCCCTTGCACTGCAAGGCAGTGTCCCCACCCACTACGCCACCAGGGGAAGCCCTTTAGTTAACTTTTGATTGAAAACTGGACTTATAGATAATACACTACTGAATTTTTCATGTTATCTGAGAATTATTGGGGTTCTATTAGCTGATTAACTTGCTTACATTCAAATTTCAAACTTTTTTTCCCCAACATGAAGATACTGATATATTAGTCTCTATTGCATCCCACTGCTGATCTTTTAGTCTGGCCCCCACGGTACCTTCTTTGTTCTTGAGAATTTTGGAGAGTAGACAAAGATTTGGGCAAAAATTGTGTTTGCCCTCTTTATGATTTCCTTGCCTCTAGAAATCCCCCATAGCTTTCAGCTTCTCTGCCATCTTTGTGCTTTGTATTCTGACACTTCAGGTATGTCAGATTTTAGACTTCTGCCACCTGAGGTGCTCATGTTAAAGAATACACTTAGTAAAGGAAAACAACAAATTCACACATCTGCTTGCTTCCACATACTTCTCTATTCCATGAGTAGATATCTTTCAGGAATTTTCTCCTTCATCACAGAGATACCTTCATTGTCTCCCACATGTACATAGTTTGGTCGCTAACTAGAAAATTAGACCGCTTATGAATTGGAATTGGGTCTTACTCTTGAAATTCTTTTCATGCCAGAACCTTTCCTTGAAAATTTTAGCTGCTTTTCCATTTCTGAACTGCAATTTTCCCTACTATGTATTTCTCCATGTAGTGATGCATATGTTAGATAGCCCTTGAGCCAGAAAGCCACAAGTTTCTATCCCTACCCCTTGTGATTGCATTTATTCTAAATTAAACTCCACAGTCTAATTTTGCATGTTTTCCAGTGTTTTTTTAAATTATATTCAGTATTTTGTGGTTATCTGTAGGGTCTTACCTGACCATTCTCCTTCCAGAATTACCAAAGTCTAGCCATGGCTTGGCAGAGCACTCACACATTGAGTTTGGTTTGATGTACCTTTAATCCTTGGGCTTCCCTGGTGGCTCAGATGGTAAAGAAACTGCCTGCAATCTGGGAGATTGGGATTCAATTCCTGGATCAGGAAAATCCCCTGGAGAAGTGAAATGGCTACCCACCCCAGTATTCTTGCCTGGAGGAGTTCATGGACTGAGTAGCCTGGAAGACTGTAGACCACAGGGTCACAAACATTTGGGCATGACTGAGTGACTTACACTTTTAAGTCTCAGGTGCCTTTTAACAGTAGGGAGGCGTCTTTCTGATCAGACAGCAGCTACTTCCAACAGCTCCTGCAGATACTTGGGCTCAAGCAAAGTATGCTATATATATATATATATATATATATACACACACATACATATATACACACACACAGAAACATATATATATATATATACACACACACAGAAACATATATATATATATATACACCCACACATACACACACACACACACATACATATATATATATATATATATATAATTTGGCCACTTCTATTGGTCTTTTATTTATTTCCATCTTTGTTCTTTAGCCTGTATGGGCCTCCAATCACAGTGGCCCCTCTCACTGCAGAGCATCAGCTCTGAGCACATGCGCTTCAGAGCTCTGGCTCAGTAGTCAGACACATCGGTCCAGCCTCTCCGCAGCACATGGAATCTTCCCAGGCCAGGGATCGAACCAGCGCCCCTTGCACTGCAAGGCGGTCACCTTCCCCACTGGACCAACAGGGAAGCCCTGCAATATTTTTTTTTTAAACTTGACCAGAATGGGGGTAGGTATTATGATTGTAGGAGCTTTTACTGGGTCTTTCCTACTACCCTGACTATTAATGTTTCTCAGTTTAAAGTTACTCAATAAATAGCTACAGGTTTCTTTGTAGAAGACTGGGGAATCACTATTTTAGGTATTTGCTATGATATAAATATATGGGGGCCCTACCTCTCATTCCATTGATGGCATCTGGATACAAGGCCTAGAGCATGTCTAGAAACTTGGATTTCCATCATGCCTTTCCATTGATTCAGCTGACTCCAGTTTTCTGCTCATTCATTTCTGATATCTTACTTTGTATATATTAGTATACACTCTTGTTGACTGCCTATCTATCTTACTCTCAGGAACTTCATGCTCTACTAGTCAGCTCCATAGGTCTCTGCAGGCGTGGCTTCCCTGGCAGCAATTCTAATTTTATTTCCCCTTACAATGAATACAGTCACTTGGTTTGGGAAGTCAAATGCTACCACTTGGACTTTGCTATTCTGTGATTTTACTTTTTAATTTTTTAAGTTATTTTGGGAAATTTGTTTCTGTAAATTCATGGACTGAGAGCCTGGAAGACTGTAGACCACAGGGTCACAAACATTTGGGCATGACTGAGTGACTTACACTTTTAAGTCTCAGGTGCCTTTTAACAGTAGGGAGGCGTCTTTCTGATCAGACAGCAGCTACTTCCAACAGCTCCTGCAGATACTTGGGCTCAAGCAAAGTATGCTATATATATATATATATATATATATACACACACATACATATATACACACACACAGAAACATATATATATATATATACACACACACAGAAACATATATATATATATATACACCCACACATACACACACACACACACATACATATATATATATATATATATATAATTTGGCCACTTCTATTGGTCTTTTATTTATTTCCATCTTTGTTCTTTAGCCTGTATGGGCCTCCAATCACAGTGGCCCCTCTCACTGCAGAGCATCAGCTCTGAGCACATGCGCTTCAGAGCTCTGGCTCAGTAGTCAGACACATCGGTCCAGCCTCTCCAGCACATGGAATCTTCCCAGGCCAGGATCGAACCAGCGCCTTGCACTGCAAGGCGGTCACCTTCCCCACTGGACCAACAGGGAAGCCCTGCAATATTTTTTTTTTAAACTTGACCAGAATGGGGGTAGGTATTATGATTGTAGGAGCTTTTACTGGGTCTTTCCTACTACCCTGACTATTAATGTTTCTCAGTTTAAAGTTACTCAATAAATAGCTACAGGTTTCTTTGTAGAAGACTGGGGAATCACTATTTTAGGTATTTGCTATGATATAAATATATGGGGGCCCTACCTCTCATTCCATTGATGGCATCTGGATACAAGGCCTAGAGCATGTCTAGAAACTTGGATTTCCATCATGCCTTTCCATTGATTCAGCTGACTCCAGTTTTCTGCTCATTCATTTCTGATATCTTACTTTGTATATATTAGTATACACTCTTGTTGACTGCCTATCTATCTTACTCTCAGGAACTTCATGCTCTACTAGTCAGCTCCATAGGTCTCTGCAGGCGTGGCTTCCCTGGCAGCAATTCTAATTTTATTTCCCCTTACAATGAATACAGTCACTTGGTTTGGGAAGTCAAATGCTACCACTTGGACTTTGCTATTCTGTGATTTTACTATCTTAGTTATTTTGGGGAAATTTGTTTCTGTAAATTGCATTTATTACTATTAACACAAGACTCCAGAGAATAGATATTGCTGAACTTCCCAATGATACTACTATCCCCATAGCCAAAGCACTCATTTTCCTTTTATAAATAAAGTCCTTTGGGGTCTCATGAATAATACAACTAGGAGGTAGGTTTTCTAATCTTATAGACTAAACACATTCTAGCATGCTTATCTCTTTTGAGCTCTTCCTCCACAGTTTTCCATGGACCTATAGCATGGGCATTTTATATAAACCAGTGTTCAGCTCCATAGAGGAATTCATGGGCTTCACTGGTAGTCCAGTGGGTAAGGACACCGCCTTGCAGTGCAAGGGATGCTGGTTCGATCCCAGGCCTGGGAAGATCCCACGTGTCATGGAGCAGCTGGACCGATGTGTCCAATTACTGAGCCAGAGCTCTGGTGTGCATGCACCCAGAGCTGGTGCTCTGCGAGGAAAGAGGCCACTGCAATGGGAGGCCCACACAGGCCAAAGAACAAAGATAAATAAATGATAGATCAATAGAAGTTGCCAAAAAAAAAAAAAAAATCAACCTGTAACAAAATAAAACTGTATACATCATTTTATTTTTATTTTTATTTATTTATTTTTACCTTTATTTTGCTTTTAACTTTTACAGAGTTTTGTTGTTTACAGATATGTATGTTCCCAGATTAGTCATATGTATATCCCCCCCTTCTCACCCCTCCCAACCATCACGCAGCACCCCTGAAGGATCCTCTTTTCTCACAGAGCAATGGCTATAGTTATTTTCTTCACTTATGATAGTACAGGCCTTCAAGCTACTTCCTTCATTTTATAATAATGAAAGAGACTGGGCCTTTCATAAGCTGAAGTTGGCTTTAGTGCTAATTAACCATATGACTTTGAATTGGGGGTGTTTTTGGGAGGGCCATCATGCCTTTCCATAAACCTCCAGTTTTCTGCTCATTCATTTCTGATATCTTACTTTGTATATATTAGTATACACTCTTGTTGACTGCCTATCTATCTTACTCTCAGGAACTTCATGCTCTACTAGTCAGCTCCATAGGTCTCTGCAGGCGTGGCTTCCCTGGCAGCAATTCTAATTTTATTTCCCCTTACAATGAATACAGTCACTTGGTTTGGGAAGTCAAATGCTACCACTTGGACTTTGCTATTCTGTGATTTTACTATCTTAGTTATTTTGGGGAAATTTGTTTCTGTAAATTGCATTTATTACTATTAACACAAGACTCCAGAGAATAGATATTGCTGAACTTCCCAATGATACTACTATCCCCATAGCCAAAGCACTCATTTTCCTTTTATAAATAAAGTCCTTTGGGGTCTCATGAATAATACAACTAGGAGGTAGGTTTTCTAATCTTATAGACTAAACACATTCTAGCATGCTTATCTCTTTTGAGCTCTTCCTCCACAGTTTTCCATGGACCTATAGCATGGGCATTTTATATAAACCAGTGTTCAGCTCCATAGAGGAATTCATGGGCTTCACTGGTAGTCCAGTGGGTAAGGACACCGCCTTGCAGTGCAAGGGATGCTGGTTCGATCCCAGGCCTGGGAAGATCCCACGTGTCATGGAGCAGCTGGACCGATGTGTCCAATTACTGAGCCAGAGCTCTGGTGTGCATGCACCCAGAGCTGGTGCTCTGCGAGGAAAGAGGCCACTGCAATGGGAGGCCCACACAGGCCAAAGAACAAAGATAAATAAATGATAGATCAATAGAAGTTGCCAAAAAAAAAAAAAAATCAACCTGTAACAAAATAAAACTGTATACATCATTTTATTTTTATTTTTATTTATTTATTTTTACCTTTATTTTGCTTTTAACTTTTACAGAGTTTTGTTGTTTACAGATATGTATGTTCCCAGATTAGTCATATGTATATCCCCCCCTTCTCACCCCTCCCAACCATCACGCAGCACCCCTGAAGGATCCTCTTTTCTCACAGAGCAATGGCTATAGTTATTTTCTTCACTTATGATAGTACAGGCCTTCAAGCTACTTCCTTCATTTTATAATAATGAAAGAGACTGGGCCTTTCATAAGCTGAAGTTGGCTTTAGTGCTAATTAACCATATGACTTTGAATTGGGGGTGTTTTTTTGGGAGGGGCCACGTCTATTGGTCTTTCATTTATCTATTTTCATCCATCTTTGTTCTCTGGCCTGTGTGAGCCTCCCAGTGCAGTGGCCTCGCATCAAACCAGTGCTCCTTGTACTACAAGGTGGTGTCCTTACCCACTGGACCACCAGGGAAGTCCTTGATTTTTATATGTATGTATATATATTTTTTTATTTTGGCCTCTTTTGTTGTTTATTTATTTGTTTTCATCCATCTTTATTCTCTGCCCATTGCAGTGGCTTCTCTCAGTGTAGAGCACTGGCTCTGGGTGCATGCACTCCAGAGCGCTGGTTCGTAATTAGACACACTGGTCCAGCCACTCTGTGGCATGTGGGCTAGGGATCAAACTGGTGCCCCTTGCACTGCAAGGTGGTGTCCTTACCCACTGGACCACCAGGGAAGCCCTTAATTATATATATATATATATATATTAATTTTGGCCTCTTTTCTTTTTTTAATTTGTTTTCATCCATCTTTATTATTTGGCCTGTGTAGGTCTCCCATTGCAGTGGCCTCTCTCGGTGTAGAGCACTGGCTCTGGGTTCATGTGCTCCAGAGTGCTGGTTCGTAATTAGACACACCGGTCCAGCCACTCTGCAGCATATGGGATCTTCCCAGGCTAGGGATCAAACTGGTGTCCATTGCACTGCAAGATGGTGTCTTTACCCACTGGACCACAGGGAAGCCCACAGGTTGATTTTTTGTTTGTTTGTTTTGGCCACTACTATTGGTCTTTCATTTATTTATCTTTGTTCTTTGGCCTGTGTCGGCCTCCCATCTCAGTGGCCTCTTTCATTGCAGAGCACCAGATCCAGGTGCGTGCGCTCCAGAGCTCCAGCTAAGTAGTTGGACACATCGGTCCAGCCGCTCCACGACACATGGGATCTTCCCAGGCAAGGTATCGAACCGGCCCCTTTTGTACTGCAAGGCAGTGTCCTTACCCACTGGCCCACCAGAGAAGCCCCACAGGTTGATTTTTATTTGTGGTTTTATTTATTTAGTTGGTCACTGGTTAGTTTGAATTGAACCAGCCAGTCTGAGATTTGGATTTATTTCTACTAATTTTCTAACCAGATGACTTTTTTAGAGGAACAGTGACAATTTAGAAGTATTTGTAGCATCAGAAGAGAAAAGAGAAGTAGGTTGCAAAGGCTGTTACATATGCCATACTGTGACTGGAAAATAATAATAATAAATTTGTGTTATTTAGTTCTACAAGATTTGAAACATGCATTGAAGCTCTCATTCTAATCCCTATGGATTTTTATTTTCTCAAGAAACAATAATTGTCCTGCCTTTGTCTGAGGGGTTTGAATAGCACAAATGGCGTGTGACTCCACTGGTTCTGTAAAGAATAGTTCATGACTGAATGGCCTCCTCTGGGACTTGAGTTCTGATTGAAATTCAAGAGCAATACTGGCTCAAAGCTCATTTATTTCCCTGAAAGTTAACAAGGGAGTCCAACCCTGTGAAGATACAGGTGTGTTGCTGTCATATGCGTTGACTCCAAAAGCATCCACTCCAGGCCTATACTTTTCCAAAATATGCTTCTATATTACTAAATATGAAGCCATATCCCTGAATCTCTGTGCCTTCATTTGGACAGTGGGAGGGATAATGTCTAGCTTGCAGGGTTATTGCAGAATTTCTCAGCCACAGTACTACTGATATTTCTGTCTAGATAGTTACTGTTGTGGCGGTACCCATGATATAGAATCTGCCTGACAGTGCAGGAGACACAAGAGACATGGGTTTGATCCCTGGGTTGGGAAGATCCCTGGAGGAGGAAATGGGAACCCACTCCAGTATCCTTGCCTGGAAAATCCCATAGACAAAGGAGACTGTTGGACTAAAGTCCATGCGATCACAAAGAGTCAGACATGACTGAGCAACTAAGTACACACAATTGTTGTGAGTGCTGTTCTGTGCTTTGTGGGATGCATAACAGCATTGCTGGTCTTTACCCACAGTCACTTCTGTACACTCACTCATTGCAACCAAATGATACTAGATATTGCCAAATATCCCTTAGAGGGCAAAATCATGAACCTTTTCTACCCTCAGTCCCCCATTGAGAACTACATAGTTTTAAAGGCAACACTAATATAAACTAATTGAATGCTTTTCTTATGGTGCATGTGTGATGTGCCAGACATGTTCTGAGAGTTTTACACAGCTTATCATTCCATCCTCATAGCAGCCCTATGATAAGATATGATAAAGTAGGTACTCTTGGAGCTTCCAAGGTGGCTCAGTGGTAACAAATCAGGAGATGCAGGTTCAATCCCTGAGTCAGGAAGATTCCCTGGAAGAGGAAATGGCAATCCATTCCAGTATTCGTGCCTGAAAAAATCCCACAGACAGAGGAGCCTGGAAGGCCAAAGTCCGTGGGGGTCACAAAGAGTCAAAGATGACTGAGCATGCACAGTTTGTATGCTTGTCATCTTGACTGTATAGAAGTGGTTACTGAATAAAGGCATTAACTTTACTGAGTGTCAGAGTTTTTGAAAGTTAACAAGGGAGTCCAACCCTGTGAAGATACAGGTGTGTTGCTGTCATATGCGTTGACTCCAAAAGCATCCACTCCAGGCCTATACTTTTCCAAAATATGCTTCTATATTACTAAATATGAAGCCATATCCCTGAATCTCTGTGCCTTCATTTGGACAGTGGGAGGGATAATGTCTAGCTTGCAGGGTTATTGCAGAATTTCTCAGCCACAGTACTACTGATATTTCTGTCTAGATAGTTACTGTTGTGGCGGTACCCATGATATAGAATCTGCCTGACAGTGCAGGAGACACAAGAGACATGGGTTTGATCCCTGGGTTGGGAAGATCCCTGGAGGAGGAAATGGGAACCCACTCCAGTATCCTTGCCTGGAAAATCCCATAGACAAAGGAGACTGTTGGACTAAAGTCCATGCGATCACAAAGAGTCAGACATGACTGAGCAACTAAGTACACACAATTGTTGTGAGTGCTGTTCTGTGCTTTGTGGGATGCATAACAGCATTGCTGGTCTTTACCCACAGTCACTTCTGTACACTCACTCATTGCAACCAAATGATACTAGATATTGCCAAATATCCCTTAGAGGGCAAAATCATGAACCTTTTCTACCCTCAGTCCCCCATTGAGAACTACATAGTTTTAAAGGCAACACTAATATAAACTAATTGAATGCTTTTCTTATGGTGCATGTGTGATGTGCCAGACATGTTCTGAGAGTTTTACACAGCTTATCATTCCATCCTCATAGCAGCCCTATGATAAGATATGATAAAGTAGGTACTCTTGGAGCTTCCAAGGTGGCTCAGTGGTAACAAATCAGGAGATGCAGGTTCAATCCCTGAGTCAGGAAGATTCCCTGGAAGAGGAAATGGCAATCCATTCCAGTATTCGTGCCTGAAAAAATCCCACAGACAGAGGAGCCTGGAAGGCCAAAGTCCGTGGGGGTCACAAAGAGTCAAAGATGACTGAGCATGCACAGTTTGTATGCTTGTCATCTTGACTGTATAGAAGTGGTTACTGAATAAAAGGCATTAACTTTACTAGTGTCAGAGTTGAACTCAGGCTATTCAGTCTCACTGCCAGTGCTTTAAGTACGTCTATACAGAGGAGTCCCTGAGCAGGAGCATCAGTATCACCTGGGAGCTTATGGAAAAAGAAATCCCAAGCCTCACTCTAGACAGACTGAACAAGAACCTTCATTTTAACAAGATCCCAGTGATTCACATGCATATCAGAGTTCCAGAAGTGCTGATAAAAAGAACATAATATAGTCTCTCAAACTGGTAGGAGTTTGTATCAGTCAGGGTTCTCCAAAGAAACAGAACCAATACACAGTGTGTGTGTGTGTGTGTGTGTGTGTGTGTGTGTGTGTGTGTGTGTGTGTAAGGAGAGAATGAAAGAGAGGAATTTTGAGGAAGTGATTCTCATGACTGTGGAAGTGAAAATGCAAAGTTTGTAAGGTAGGCCAGAAAGGTGGAGATCTAGAGAAGAGTTGAAGTTTGAGTTCAAAGGTAGTCTGCTGGAGGAATACCCTTCTTACTTGGAAGAGGTCTGTCTGTATTTAATCAAGGCTTTCAATGAACTGGGTTTGACTCAGATTCCATTGGTTTAAAGGTTGCTGTTGTTTAGTCACTAAGTTGCATCTGAGTTTTGTGACCTCATGGACTGTAGCCCACCAGGCTCCTCTGTCCATAGGATTTCCCAGGTAAGAATACTGGAGTGGGTTGCCATTTCCTTCTCCAAGGGATCTTCCTTACCCAGGGATCGAAACTGCTTCTCCTGTATTGGAAGGCAAGTTCTTTACCAGAACTTAAATTGCCTGGGAATTGCCAGGGAAGCCAATTTAAAGGTTAATCTCATTCAAGAAAACACTTACTCAGAGACAACAGAATTAACAATCAACTGAACATCATGGCCCAGTCAAACTGACATATAAAACTAGCCATCACAGTGTCCAATCAATATTAGCTCTTTTTGTTCTTTTTAAATATTGAGGGAAATAACGTCTGATTTTTTTCAGTCTTCCAATTCCACTCCTAAATACACAAGTTATATTGGTAACAGAGCTATAGAGGAATGATTCTGATGGTTTCAGAATTCAAAGAAGATAACTTATGATCAAGTAGAGACTGAGTGGTGAAACTTATAGAAGGAAAATACATCTGAGAGGGAAAATGTATTTTGTAACTGAATCATGCTTTGAATATAGACAGGTCTGCGTTCTAATCCCAGTTCTGAAGCCCGCAATGGTGACCATGGACAAAGTGCTCTACCTATGTAAGCATCTATTTCTTCATCTGAGATGGAGAGGAACAGGAAACACATTTCAGGGCTCTTGTGAGGAAAGAGGAAGCTACTATCCCTAATGCACCAGGTCAGTGCCTGACACAAGCCTGAGGCAGCTTAAGAAAAACTGACTCTTCATCATGACTTTCCTCCCTCCTTCCCTTCATTCCTTCTTCCTTCCACCCATTTTGAAGAGTTCATGAATCCTTTTTTTTAAAACTCTAGATATTAATTTGTGGTTGGTAGCACAGAATAGAAACATGCTCCCACCTTCTGTGGTTTACAACCTAGTACAGGAAATAGAATGGCAAACAGACATGTGTGGTGTTACATGAAAGTCTGCCCACAGTGCCCGGTGTGTATACAATGAAATGTTGTTATAGAAAAAGAAGGCCAAAGTCTGACTTTGAGATCAGTCGATGGCTCTATAGAGGGGGCAGTGTTTGACATGAGGCTTGAAGGATGCATCAGAGCTTGCAGGTAGATGAGGGGAGACAAAAACTTTACAGGGTCTATGGAAATGAAGCATTTTCTGGGAGTGGTGCAGGCCTTGGATATAATTGATATATAGGGTTGAAGGGAGAGAGTGCCTGAGGTGAGGCAGGAGAGGTGAAGAGGTAGACACATCAGATTTGGAAGAGCCTTCCTTGTCATGTGTCCAGGAGTCTGGACTTTTACTAATAGACAGTGGAGAACTATGAAGTAAGACAGGAACACAGCCAATCATTACCCGTATTTTAGAGACAATCAGTCTGGAGCATGGAGTAGCATAGTAAATGGAAGAGCCCCTCCTGATCACCTCCTCTCCTACCTCTCCCTCCTTCTGGATAGACTTTGCAAGAAATCCTATTCCAGCACTCACTGTTCACGTTAAATTGAGCCTCAGTGTTTTCATCTGTATAAGGTGGGATTTAAATATCTTGCTTTATTTTCTCAAACAGCATAAAATATGCCCATCCATTGGACTGTAGTTATGAAAATTAATGGCCACATGAAGTGTCCTTCCACACATATATACGTTCATGTGTCCTTAATCCCTGTGTAATTCACTTGCTTCCTCCACAATTAGGTCAGTTGGGTCTTGCTCTAAGCAGAGTCACATTTTTGTCTTATTTGTTTGGCAGGGTAGGGGAGAGAAATCAATAAACTGACACATTTTCTACATATTTTGATTAATAATGATTAAAAATGATAATATTTATTTGACTTCTTACTATGTGCTTGGCACTGTAAAAGGTGTTTTCCACATTAAAGTGTTTGGCAAAATCCTCATACAGCCCTATGGAGTTACGACTACATTCTTTACTTTTTGAAGCTCCCTTTGAGGTTCACCTTTTTTTTTGGTTGGTAGCACAGAATAGAAACATGCTCCCACCTTCTGTGGTTTACAACCTAGTACAGGAAATAGAATGGCAAACAGACATGTGTGGTGTTACATGAAAGTCTGCCCACAGTGCCCGGTGTGTATACAATGAAATGTTGTTATAGAAAAAGAAGGCCAAAGTCTGACTTTGAGATCAGTCGATGGCTCTATAGAGGGGGCAGTGTTTGACATGAGGCTTGAAGGATGCATCAGAGCTTGCAGGTAGATGAGGGGAGACAAAAACTTTACAGGGTCTATGGAAATGAAGCATTTTCTGGGAGTGGTGCAGGCCTTGGATATAATTGATATATAGGGTTGAAGGGAGAGAGTGCCTGAGGTGAGGCAGGAGAGGTGAAGAGGTAGACACATCAGATTTGGAAGAGCCTTCCTTGTCATGTGTCCAGGAGTCTGGACTTTTACTAATAGACAGTGGAGAACTATGAAGTAAGACAGGAACACAGCCAATCATTACCCGTATTTTAGAGACAATCAGTCTGGAGCATGGAGTAGCATAGTAAATGGAAGAGCCCCTCCTGATCACCTCCTCTCCTACCTCTCCCTCCTTCTGGATAGACTTTGCAAGAAATCCTATTCCAGCACTCACTGTTCACGTTAAATTGAGCCTCAGTGTTTTCATCTGTATAAGGTGGGATTTAAATATCTTGCTTTATTTTCTCAAACAGCATAAAATATGCCCATCCATTGGACTGTAGTTATGAAAATTAATGGCCACATGAAGTGTCCTTCCACACATATATACGTTCATGTGTCCTTAATCCCTGTGTAATTCACTTGCTTCCTCCACAATTAGGTCAGTTGGGTCTTGCTCTAAGCAGAGTCACATTTTTGTCTTATTTGTTTGGCAGGGTAGGGGAGAGAAATCAATAAACTGACACATTTTCTACATATTTTGATTAATAATGATTAAAAATGATAATATTTATTTGACTTCTTACTATGTGCTTGGCACTGTAAAAGGTGTTTTCCACATTAAAGTGTTTGGCAAAATCCTCATACAGCCCTATGGAGTTACGACTACATTCTTTACTTTTTTGAAGCTGTATAAACAGACTCGTGGTCCTAAATGGCTTGTCCAGATTCACATAGCTAAGAGTGAGTCATTCCAGGATTTCAGCCAATGCAGAAATCTAGAGGCTCATTCCTGAACTCCCAAATTTATGATCTTTTTCTATGGTCACATTGTCTCCTCCCCACCTTCCACGTCCAATTTCAGTTGACTCCTCCCTTTACCTATTCATGTTGCCATCTCAGGCTCACACCCAGTACAGAGACTGTCGCATGTGCCCTCCATCGATTTATTGACTCCAGAAATCCTCATGGAGCCCTGCTATGTTCCACTCAGGAACACTGGAAATAAAACAACATAAGGAAAGCTATCAACAACAACAAAACCAGTAGCAGCATCGACAAAGCAAATGTAAACAAAATAACTGTATTTCATTTCGGGGGCAGAGTAAAAAGGCTACATAATTTATATCATGTTAGCATAGGGGCCACATGAATCATCAATATATTAGATGAGAAACTTAATATTGTTTTTAAGTAACTCAGTTGATGAAAGAGTATGAATGTATTTTATTTCTGTACCCCCCGGTATTAAACCAAAAACAACAAAAAATGTAGACTATTCTTCTAGAACAACTGCTGTGATTTTCTAGCTAGATCCTTATTCAGCCTTTGTTTATAGGTATATAAGGTAATGGCCCAGCACCCTATCCCCACCCAGTCATTTCTCTGTGTTAAGCCAGAGAATATCATATTTATGAGAACCCCAGAGAATGAAGAGACCACAGGAAGTCATGCAAGTTTTAATCTTGCTTTATGTTCTCAAACAGCATAAAATATGCCCATCCATTGGACTGTAGTTATGAAAATTAATGGCCACATGAAGTGTCCTTCCACACATATATACGTTCATGTGTCCTTAATCCCTGTGTAATTCACTTGCTTCCTCCACAATTAGGTCAGTTGGGTCTTGCTCTAAGCAGAGTCACATTTTTGTCTTATTTGTTTGGCAGGGTAGGGGAGAGAAATCAATAAACTGACACATTTTCTACATATTTTGATTAATAATGATTAAAAATGATAATATTTATTTGACTTCTTACTATGTGCTTGGCACTGTAAAAGGTGTTTTCCACATTAAAGTGTTTGGCAAAATCCTCATACAGCCCTATGGAGTTACGACTACATTCTTTACTTTTTTGAAGCTGTATAAACAGACTCGTGGTCCTAAATGGCTTGTCCAGATTCACATAGCTAAGAGTGAGTCATTCCAGGATTTCAGCCAATGCAGAAATCTAGAGGCTCATTCCTGAACTCCCAAATTTATGATCTTTTTCTATGGTCACATTGTCTCCTCCCCACCTTCCACGTCCAATTTCAGTTGACTCCTCCCTTTACCTATTCATGTTGCCATCTCAGGCTCACACCCAGTACAGAGACTGTCGCATGTGCCCTCCATCGATTTATTGACTCCAGAAATCCTCATGGAGCCCTGCTATGTTCCACTCAGGAACACTGGAAATAAAACAACATAAGGAAAGCTATCAACAACAACAAAACCAGTAGCAGCATCGACAAAGCAAATGTAAACAAAATAACTGTATTTCATTTCGGGGGCAGAGTAAAAAGGCTACATAATTTATATCATGTTAGCATAGGGGCCACATGAATCATCAATATATTAGATGAGAAACTTAATATTGTTTTTAAGTAACTCAGTTGATGAAAGAGTATGAATGTATTTTATTTCTGTACCCCCCGGTATTAAACCAAAAACAACAAAAAATGTAGACTATTCTTCTAGAACAACTGCTGTGATTTTCTAGCTAGATCCTTATTCAGCCTTTGTTTATAGGTATATAAGGTAATGGCCCAGCACCCTATCCCCACCCCGAGTCATTTCTCTGTGTTAAGCCAGAGAATATCATATTTATGAGAACCCCAGAGAATGAAGAGACCACAGGGAAGTCATGCATTTGAGAATCAGGGTGAAATACTACAGGAGCATTGGAAAGACAACAGCAAGACCAGTTCTTATTTTACCTTTAAGTAATCACTATCTTTTAGTTTGACCATGTTAAGGACACTCATCTGGGCTTAACCTCAATTATCCTAGCCTTAAAAGGAGGAGATGGATTAGATTTGGTTTGTGACATTATGATTCTCTGAAATATAAATTAGATCCAGGCATCAGGGGAGAAAGATTCCAGGGGAAAAAATTTAGAAAATTATTCTAAATCCCTTCCTTCGACAAAGGCCCAAAAATTCAGAAGAAAGAAATCCAAGATTTTTCAGATGGATAAGAAGGTCTTCTGTTCACCTCACCTTGGGGACATTGCTGAACTGCAGTTCAGCTGACAGTCTCATCTGAGGCAGGATGAGCAAGGTGACACAGAGATGTCACCTTGATTCAATAAGGAGACAGTTAGAAGAGGATTAGACAGCATCGTTATCTTCACAAAAGTGATGTCTCACCTTGTCTGTGAGTGTTTGGCCAACATCTCAGCTTCTGGAAACCCCAAATTCAGAATGACATCCTTAGTAGGACTCTTATAGAAATAATGCTGGCTTAAATTGGTTACAATTTTATCAGGACAGCAAATGATAAGACAGTCTCATGTCATTGAACATCCTCTTGATAACATTTATGTGAAAACTGGAAGTTGCTATTGGATCTCGATAAGAGAAAACCATGTTTACAAAGTTGTTATTAAATGTGAGAGCTCTGCCTTAGGAACTCCACCTGCCATCAAGTCTTTTTGGAAATGGAAGTAGGTAATTATCATATTCACACTTATTTAGCAAGTAACTCAGTTGATGAAAGAGTATGAATGTATTTTATTTCTGTACCCCCCGGTATTAAACCAAAAACAACAAAAAATGTAGACTATTCTTCTAGAACAACTGCTGTGATTTTCTAGCTAGATCCTTATTCAGCCTTTGTTTATAGGTATATAAGGTAATGGCCCAGCACCCTATCCCCACCCCGAGTCATTTCTCTGTGTTAAGCCAGAGAATATCATATTTATGAGAACCCCAGAGAATGAAGAGACCACAGGGAAGTCATGCATTTGAGAATCAGGGTGAAATACTACAGGAGCATTGGAAAGACAACAGCAAGACCAGTTCTTATTTTACCTTTAAGTAATCACTATCTTTTAGTTTGACCATGTTAAGGACACTCATCTGGGCTTAACCTCAATTATCCTAGCCTTAAAAGGAGGAGATGGATTAGATTTGGTTTGTGACATTATGATTCTCTGAAATATAAATTAGATCCAGGCATCAGGGGAGAAAGATTCCAGGGAAAAATTCAGAAAATTATTCTAAATCCCTTCCTTCGACAAAGGCCCAAAAATTCAGAAGAAAGAAATCCAAGATTTTTCAGATGGATAAGAAGGTCTTCTGTTCACCTCACCTTGGGGACATTGCTGAACTGCAGTTCAGCTGACAGTCTCATCTGAGGCAGGATGAGCAAGGTGACACAGAGATGTCACCTTGATTCAATAAGGAGACAGTTAGAAGAGGATTAGACAGCATCGTTATCTTCACAAAAGTGATGTCTCACCTTGTCTGTGAGTGTTTGGCCAACATCTCAGCTTCTGGAAACCCCAAATTCAGAATGACATCCTTAGTAGGACTCTTATAGAAATAATGCTGGCTTAAATTGGTTACAATTTTATCAGGACAGCAAATGATAAGACAGTCTCATGTCATTGAACATCCTCTTGATAACATTTATGTGAAAACTGGAAGTTGCTATTGGATCTCGATAAGAGAAAACCATGTTTACAAAGTTGTTATTAAATGTGAGAGCTCTGCCTTAGGAACTCCACCTGCCATCAAGTCTTTTTGGAAATGGAAGTAGGTAATTATCATATTCACACTTATTTAGCAAGCATTTTGCAACAGTACTCAGAATTCAGAGAAAAGGAGACACTTCTCGGGTAATAGGCTTTAGCAAATGCTTAGGCTTTGTTTGAGGGACCAATGCTGAGCACTTTTTTTTTCAGAAAGAAACATCTCTAGGTCTCCTAGACAAAATCTGAAGTGGAGAAAGATGGCTCAAGAAGGGATGGGTGTGAAAAATGAATTCAATATGCTATTTTTTCTCTTTTCTCAAAGCTCAAGTGCCCTAGTTAAAAGGAGGGGTATTTGTACATGGAGAGGCTACTTTAGGAAATTGAGAAGGCTTTCTTCTACTTACAAAGTGAGATACAGTGAAGTTAAGTGAGGGATGTAAAAAGAATTCACTTAAGATTCTCTCCAATCTCCATCCTTCTACAAATAAGGTGGTGGTAGGAGTTGCTACTTGCAAAATATTTTTTGTGAGGATTAATCCCTGCCCCCAATGCTGAAATGCAAAATCACATATTTGAAGACCATGAGAGACTATCTGGTTCATGAAAATGAAAGCTGGTGTTAGCCCATGCTTTGCCTTTGATTTAAGGTGCAAACTACCTGGGTCTTATTTCTATCATTTGATTGGCATCCTCACCCTCTCATCCCTTTGCTTCAGTCTCATTTTTCCTCATAGAGCTTTCACATTAAGGTTCATTGCAGGCAAAGGGCTCCACTGCTAAAAGCATTTGCAAATCAAAGGAATGGATGATATCTGAGAGTATTTGAAAATTTTCTTTCTAGGATTCTAACATAGGCTCTGAAAGTGATTTTATCAAGCATTGATCATCCCTGTGCCAGTTAGGCTACTATTCCTCCAGGAGACCCATTTCTAAGAGTCAGCTGAATTCTCAGAATGGAGTAATGGTCATCAGAATTCAGCAAAAGGTTTCCTGTGTGTGTGATATTTCCTTTTGCTCCTGTCTTGTTTATAAAATGCTTTTGTACTACAAAGTCTCAATAGCACTGAAACAGCAAATGAAGGCATATAGTATTCTAAGAAGACCAGTATATCAATTTACTGTGTTTGGCCAATTTTAGAGCATGTATGTGAATCATTACTAGTATGTCCATCCTCCTGAAAAGGACACTGAGCCCTTAGAGTAGAGTAACTTGCAGAGGGCAACTTGAAGAATAAAGAGTAGAGTTGGAACTTGAATCCAAGACTTTCTGAACTAAGACCAAGATCTACTTCATGAGGCCACACTTGTATTTTAGGCTGAAAGTCCAAAATTTTAGACACCTCACCTAAGGTTCGTTGATTTCACTGGAGTCCACCTCTCAACCTGTGACTTGAATCAGTGGTGTTCTCTGAGCCACAAACTCCAAATGACCATTACTATGCACAGTGCCCAGAGATAGGGGGAAAGCCAGGGCCTCTTCTCAAATGCTGGGAATGCTGAGTATTACTGGAGAATTTAAGCTAGTTGAAAAAAAATAAAAAAGTCAAATGGATAAATGAAAACAACTTCATTTGTTAATCCTGAAATACAACAGGTCTCAGACTGAGCTCAAATTCGAGAACAGATTTAAATATCGACCCCAAGTTATTGACAAAATGGCAGTTGCTGTTGCTGTTCAGTCACTAAATCATGTCCATTTCTGTGACTCAAGGACTGAAGCATGTTAGTTTTCCCTCTCCTTCACCATCTCCCAGAGCTTGCTCAGATTTATGTCCATTGAATTGGTGATGCCATCCAACCATCTCATCCTCTGCCACCTCCTTCTCCTCTTGCCCTCAGTCTTTCCCAGAATCAGGGTCTTTTCCAATGAGTTGACCCTTTGTATCAGGTGACCAAAGTGTTGGACAGGTCATGGTGGAGAGTTCTGATAATACATACTCTATTGGAGAAAGGAATAGCACACCACTTCAGTATCCTTGCCTTGAAACTCCCCATTGGAAAAAAAAAAAAGGCTGTAACCATCATAAAAAAACTCTCATTTTTTGATCACCTATTATGATCTGGGTCCATTATAGATGTCACCTCATTTAAGTCTCATAGTAAAGTCTGCAGTGATGGTCTGTGAAGAAGACAATATAAGGCAACTTTAAAGAAAGGAAATTGATGAACAGCAAGGCTTTGTAACCTGCCAAAAGTCATATGGGTAGAATGTGGAGCTTCCACTCTATCTCTGTGGGAAACTCATTGTCATTCCATCATTTTGTTCTGATTTCCTTCTGATCAAAGAGTAAAAGGATTGAAATCTTCTTTATACTTGAGTTCTTCCAGCTTAGGCTCCCCCTCTCCCACACTCTGCTCTGGGACTAGATACGATAGAATCTTACTATGATAATTGAGTCAAATGACCTAATCATTTGGCTCTTTCTGCTTTTGGTACTTCATGTTTTCAGTGATGTGAAGAAAGAAATTAGCCAAAAATTAATTTGCATCCACATTGCTCAGGGAATATTTGTCAATGACTTAGAGATGCTATTGATTATCACAATGGTGTGCAAGTTGTGAGGGGGCCACTGCCAACAGCTAGATAAGCATTCCATCATGCAGGGAACAGTCCTCACAACAAAGAATTAATCCAGCCTAAGTGAAAATGTTGTGGAGATTGACAAATCTTTCCCTTGCCTAGTAACAGGTGCCTAGTAGGAAATAAGTAAGCAATGTTCTCCTCTCCATCCTAGTTAAAACAGTACCCCCTGGCCACCATTATCATATCAGACTGACTGATTTTAATTTATGCTTGTTCACATAAATATCGTCTGTTTCCATGACTGTTTTTTTTTTTTTTTTTGACTTTTATTTATTTATTTATTTATTTTTTACATGTATGTTCCCAGATATTCATATGCATATACCTGGGCCCTCCCCCCACCCAGTTCCCCCCCTCCCATCCCTCCAGACCATCGCTCCAAGTGGTTGTAGGTACTCATATTCCCCTAGCACAATGACAATAGCTATCTTTTCCACACATGACAGTATAGGCTTCCATGTTACTCCCTCCATGCCTCCCTCTCACTGTTCGGTCTCCACAATGTCTTTATGTCTATTCTCTGTTTTTTCATGAGTTCACTGCGTATGTTATCATGACCATCTTACTAGATCCCATATATATGAGTTAGTATACTATACTTGTCTTTCTCTTTTTGACTTACTTCACTTTTTATGATAGGTTCTAGAGCCAGCCACCTCATTAGGACTGAGTCTTCTGCATTTCTTTTAACAGCTGAGTAGTATTCCATTGTATATATGTACCAGAGCTTCTGGATCCATTCATTTGTCGATGGACATCTAGGTTGCTTCCATGTTCTGGCTATTGTATAGAGAGCTGCAATGAACATTGGGGTACAGGTGCCTCTTTCAGTTTTGATTTCATCAGGATATAGGCCTAATAGTGGGATTGCTGGGTCATAGGGTGCTTCTATTTTAGTTTTTTAAGGAATCTCCATATTGTCTTCCATAGAGGTTGTATTAATTTACATTCCCACCAGCAATGCAAGAGGGTTCCCTTTTTTCAACACCCTCTCCAGCATTTGTTGTCTGTCGATTTGTTGATGATGGCCATTCTGACAGGTGTGAGGTGGTATCTCATTGTGGTTTTAATTTGCATTTCTCTAATAATAAGCGAGGTTGAGCATTGTTTCATGTGCTTTTGGGCCATCTGTATGTCCTCTTTGGAGAGGCGTCTCTTTAGATCTTTTCCCATTTTTTGACTGGGTTGTTCGTTTTTCCTGTGCTGAGTTGTCTGAGTTGCTTGTAGATTTTGGAGATTAATTCTTTGTCTGTTGTTTCATTTGCTATGATTTTCTCCCATTCTGTGGGGTGTCTGTTCAACTTTTTGGTGATTTCTTTTGCTGTACAAAAGCTTTTAAGTTTCATGAGGTCCCACGTGTTGACTTTTCTTTTCAGTTCCACTATTTTAGTAGATGGATCAGAGAAGATCTTGCTTTGATTGATGTCCTTGAGGGTTTTGCCTATATTCTCCTCTAAGAGTTTGATGGTTTCTGGCATTACATTTAGGTCTTTAATCCATTTTGAGTTGATCTTTGTGTATGGGGTCAGGGAATGTTCCAACTTCATTTTTCTGCATGTAGCTGTCCAATTTTCCCAGCACCATTTGTTGATGTCTATTCTCTGTTTATCATGAGTTCACTGCGTATGTTATCATGACCATCTTACTAGATCCCATATATATGAGTTAGTATACTATACTTGTCTTTCTCTTTTTGACTTACTTCACTTTTTATGATAGGTTCTAGAGCCAGCCACCTCATTAGGACTGAGTCTTCTGCATTTCTTTTAACAGCTGAGTAGTATTCCATTGTATATATGTACCAGAGCTTCTGGATCCATTCATTTGTCGATGGACATCTAGGTTGCTTCCATGTTCTGGCTATTGTATAGAGAGCTGCAATGAACATTGGGGTACAGGTGCCTCTTTCAGTTTTGATTTCATCAGGATATAGGCCTAATAGTGGGATTGCTGGGTCATAGGGTGCTTCTATTTTTAGTTTTTTAAGGAATCTCCATATTGTCTTCCATAGAGGTTGTATTAATTTACATTCCCACCAGCAATGCAAGAGGGTTCCCTTTTTTCAACACCCTCTCCAGCATTTGTTGTCTGTCGATTTGTTGATGATGGCCATTCTGACAGGTGTGAGGTGGTATCTCATTGTGGTTTTAATTTGCATTTCTCTAATAATAAGCGAGGTTGAGCATTGTTTCATGTGCTTTTGGGCCATCTGTATGTCCTCTTTGGAGAGGCGTCTCTTTAGATCTTTTTCCCATTTTTTGACTGGGTTGTTCGTTTTTCCTGTGCTGAGTTGTCTGAGTTGCTTGTAGATTTTGGAGATTAATTCTTTGTCTGTTGTTTCATTTGCTATGATTTTCTCCCATTCTGTGGGGTGTCTGTTCAACTTTTTGGTGATTTCTTTTGCTGTACAAAAGCTTTTAAGTTTCATGAGGTCCCACGTGTTGACTTTTCTTTTCAGTTCCACTATTTTAGTAGATGGATCAGAGAAGATCTTGCTTTGATTGATGTCCTTGAGGGTTTTGCCTATATTCTCCTCTAAGAGTTTGATGGTTTCTGGCATTACATTTAGGTCTTTAATCCATTTTGAGTTGATCTTTGTGTATGGGGTCAGGGAATGTTCCAACTTCATTTTTCTGCATGTAGCTGTCCAATTTTCCCAGCACCATTTGTTGAAGAGGCTGTCTTTGTCCCATTTTATAGTTTCTCCTTCTTTGTCAAAAATAAGGTACCCATAGGTGTGTGGCTTTATCTCTGGGTTCTCGATCTTGTTCCATTGATCTATAGTTCTGTTTTTGTGCCAGTACCATACTGTCTTGATGACTGTTGCTTTGTAGTAGAGTCAGAAGTTAGGGAGGCTGATCCCTCCAACTCCATTCTTCTTCCTCAGGATTGCTTTGGCTATTCGAGGTCTTTTGTGTTTCCATATGAACTGTGTTATTATTTGGTCTAGTTCTGTGAAAAATGTCAATCGTAGTTGAATAGGTATTGCACTGAATCTGTAGATGATATTTGGTAGTATGGTCATTTTCATAATATTGATTCTTCCGATCCAGGAACATGGAATATCTCTCCATCTGTTTAAGTCTTCTTTAATGTCTCTCATGAGTGTCTTGTAATTTTCTGTGTACAATTCATTTGGTTCTTTGGGTAGGTTTATTCCTAGATATTTGGTTTTTTTGGTTGCAATGGTGAAGGGGATTGCCTCTTTGATTTCATTTTCTGATTTTTCATTGTTTGTGTATAGGAATGCCAGCGACTTCTGTGTGTTGACTTTGTATCCTGCGACTTTGCTGAATTCAATGATTAGCTCTAGTAGCTTTGTAATAGAGTCTTTGGGATTTTCTATGTATAATATCATGTCGTCTGCAAAAAGAGAGAGCTTGACTTCTTCCTTTCCAATCTGGATTCCTTTGATTTCTTTCTCTTCTCTTATTGCTGTTGCTAAGACTTCCACGACTATGTTGAATAGTAGTGGTGAAAGTGCGCACCCCTGTCTTGTTCCTGATCTTAGAGAGAATTCTTACTGTTTTTCACCATTAACAATAATGTTCACTGTAGGCTTCTCATAGATGGCTTTTACTATGTTGAGATAGGTTCCTTCTATGCCCATTTTCTGAAGAGTTTTGATCATAAATGGATGTTGTACTTTGTCGCAGGCTTTTTCTGCATCTATTGAAATGATCATGTGATTTTGTCTTTCAACTTGTTGATATGGTGTATCACGTTGATTGATTTGCGGATGTTGAAGAAGCCTTGCATGCCTGGGATGAACCCGACTTGATCATGATGTATGAGTTTTTTGATGTGTCGTTGAATTCTGTTTGCTAGGATTTTGTTGAGGATCTTGGCATCTAAGTTCATCAGTGAAATTGGCCTATAGTTTTCCTTTTTTGTGTTGGCTTTGCCTGGTTTGGGTATCAGGGTGATGGTGGCCTCGTAGAATGTGTTTGGAAGTCTTGGCATCCTAGTTCATCGGGAACTGTGTTATTATTTGGTCTAGTTCTGTGAAAAATGTCAATCGTAGTTGAATAGGTATTGCACTGAATCTGTAGATGATATTTGGTAGTATGGTCATTTTCATAATATTGATTCTTCCGATCCAGGAACATGGAATATCTCTCCATCTGTTTAAGTCTTCTTTAATGTCTCTCATGAGTGTCTTGTAATTTTCTGTGTACAATTCATTTGGTTCTTTGGGTAGGTTTATTCCTAGATATTTGGTTTTTTTGGTTGCAATGGTGAAGGGGATTGCCTCTTTGATTTCATTTTCTGATTTTTCATTGTTTGTGTATAGGAATGCCAGCGACTTCTGTGTGTTGACTTTGTATCCTGCGACTTTGCTGAATTCAATGATTAGCTCTAGTAGCTTTGTAATAGAGTCTTTGGGATTTTCTATGTATAATATCATGTCGTCTGCAAAAAGAGAGAGCTTGACTTCTTCCTTTCCAATCTGGATTCCTTTGATTTCTTTCTCTTCTCTTATTGCTGTTGCTAAGACTTCCACGACTATGTTGAATAGTAGTGGTGAAAGTGCGCACCCCTGTCTTGTTCCTGATCTTAGAGAGAATTCTTACTGTTTTTCACCATTAACAATAATGTTCACTGTAGGCTTCTCATAGATGGCTTTTACTATGTTGAGATAGGTTCCTTCTATGCCCATTTTCTGAAGAGTTTTGATCATAAATGGATGTTGTACTTTGTCGAAGGCTTTTTCTGCATCTATTGAAATGATCATGTGATTTTTGTCTTTCAACTTGTTGATATGGTGTATCACGTTGATTGATTTGCGGATGTTGAAGAAGCCTTGCATGCCTGGGATGAACCCGACTTGATCATGATGTATGAGTTTTTTGATGTGTCGTTGAATTCTGTTTGCTAGGATTTTGTTGAGGATCTTGGCATCTAAGTTCATCAGTGAAATTGGCCTATAGTTTTCCTTTTTTGTGTTGGCTTTGCCTGGTTTGGGTATCAGGGTGATGGTGGCCTCGTAGAATGTGTTTGGAAGTTTTCCTTCCTGTGCAATTTTTTGAAAGAGTTTTAGAAGGACAGGCATTAGCTCTTCCTTAAATGTTTGGTAGAATTCGGCTGTGAAGCCATCTGGTCCTGGGCTTTTATTTTTGGGTAGACTGATTTTAATTTATGCTTGTTCACATAAATATCGTCTGTTTCCATGACTCTTGTATGAGGTGCAAACGGGCTTAGATGAGGTCTGCCTGCCCAGAGTTCTATCTAGGCCAGAGTGAGTAGAAGAGAAACTGAATAAATATTTATTGACAGTGTATGAATGAATGAATAATCATAGTGTAGATGGTTAAAACCAGTTACACCTACTCTTGTGACTGAACACAGGGATCCCAGTTCTTCCTTTTATCTACAGAGCCCACCATGGCAACAAACCATTAAGCACACATTCAGTCTGGAATCCTTTATTCTCTGAAATTTGCTGGACAATTTCACAGATCCAAAGAGTTTCACTGAGCCTCAATACCACTCTGTGGTTTTCCTAACTAACCACTTAACTGCTTCTTAAGAGTCTCATCATTCCTGATTCAGGGAGAAATACTTATATCTACAGGTGCTTTTCTTCTCATGGTCTGAAAAGTTCAGAGCCTTGAGTCTTGAAGAACTGAGGACCCTTTAAGACTCAAGTGCAAAAGTGAGACACCTGAGGGGCAAGTCCATCCCAGGTGTAGACAAAAGGAAAAGATGAAGTTGTTCCATTTTAAGAAGAAACTCGATCTTCGCAACTCTTGACTCAAGAATTTTGGGGGACATGGAGGAGGGATATCCAAGGAAAGTGGCCCCAGGTGAATGAGATTTTGAAAAAAAAAAAAAAAGACTTGCTTCTACTTGATGATGATTTGCGGATGTTGAAGGAAGCCTTGCATGCCTGGGATGAACCCGACTTGATCATGATGTATGAGTTTTTTGATGTGTCGTTGAATTCTGTTTGCTAGGATTTTGTTGAGGATCTTGGCATCTAAGTTCATCAGTGAAATTGGCCTATAGTTTTCCTTTTTTGTGTTGGCTTTGCCTGGTTTGGGTATCAGGGTGATGGTGGCCTCGTAGAATGTGTTTGGAAGTTTTCCTTCCTGTGCAATTTTTTGAAAGAGTTTTAGAAGGACAGGCATTAGCTCTTCCTTAAATGTTTGGTAGAATTCGGCTGTGAAGCCATCTGGTCCTGGGCTTTTATTTTTGGGTAGACTGATTTTAATTTATGCTTGTTCACATAAATATCGTCTGTTTCCATGACTCTTGTATGAGGTGCAAACGGGCTTAGATGAGGTCTGCCTGCCCAGAGTTCTATCTAGGCCAGAGTGAGTAGAAGAGAAACTGAATAAATATTTATTGACAGTGTATGAATGAATGAATAATCATAGTGTAGATGGTTAAAACCAGTTACACCTACTCTTGTGACTGAACACAGGGATCCCAGTTCTTCCTTTTATCTACAGAGCCCACCATGGCAACAAACCATTAAGCACACATTCAGTCTGGAATCCTTTATTCTCTGAAATTTGCTGGACAATTTCACAGATCCAAAGAGTTTCACTGAGCCTCAATACCACTCTGTGGTTTTCCTAACTAACCACTTAACTGCTTCTTAAGAGTCTCATCATTCCTGATTCAGGGAGAAATACTTATATCTACAGGTGCTTTTCTTCTCATGGTCTGAAAAGTTCAGAGCCTTGAGTCTTGAAGAACTGAGGACCCTTTAAGACTCAAGTGCAAAAGTGAGACACCTGAGGGGCAAGTCCATCCCAGGTGTAGACAAAAGGAAAAGATGAAGTTGTTCCATTTTAAGAAGAAACTCGATCTTTCGCAACTCTTGACTCAAGAATTTTGGGGGGGACATGGAGGAGGGATATCCAAGGAAAGTGCAGGCCCAAGGTGAATGAGATATTTTGGAATTTATCTTAGAAGAAAAGCCAGGAACTGAAGGAGAATCAGCAAAGGATAAATTGTGAGCAGACTGGGCCACTGGGGGAACCTGGCTCTAGAGGGACACTGTGGTCAGGAGAAATGTAAGCGTAAAGATGGCCTCAAAGTCTGGATCTGGGTATGCAAAGGGAATCAAGCATGGAGATAAACCAGGGCTGAGAGACTGAAGGGAGAGATTCTCAGACAGGAGGTTAAATGGAAGGGAGAATGGAATGGGAAGAATGGAAAGGAAAAGAAAATGAAAAGGGAAAGAATGGATATATGTATGTGGATGACTGAACCACCTTGCCATATACCTGAAACTAACACAACATTGTAAATCAACTATACACTAATGTAAAATAAATTTTTTAAAAAAAGAAAGGGAGGCCATGTATAATGTGATGTATGCTCTGCTAGGTCCTTCTTCTTGCTCAAACACTAGAGTTGTACTCATTTTTCCATGAAGGAGAGTGAGACTTAGAGGGAACTAACTAACTATAGTCCACTAGAGAATGAAATCTAGTAGGGAAGAAACCATACCATGCCTCAGTGTTCATGGTCATATCCACCATGCATAGAACATGGTTCACTTCAGTTCAGTTCAGTCACTCAGTTGTGTCCAACTCTTTGCATAACTGGCTTCCCTATCCTTTACCATCTAGAAAACCGTGCTCAAACTCACGTCCATTGACTCAATGATGCCATCTAATCATCTCATCCTCTGCCATCCCCTTCTCCTTTTGTCTTCTTTTTCCCAAACATCAGGCTCTTTTCCAATGAGTCATCTCTTCACATCAGGTGGCCAAAGTACCAGAGCTTCAGCTTCAGCATCAGTTCTTCAAATGAATATTCAGGGTTTTTTCCCTTTAGGATTGATTGGTCTGCTCTTCTTGCAGTCCAAGGGACTCTCAAGAGCCTTCTCCAACACCACAGTTAAAAGGCATAAATCCTTCGGCACTCAGCTTTCTTTATGGTCCAGCTTTCCCATTCATACATGACTACTGGGAAAACCATAACTTTGATTATATGGACTTTTGTTAGCAAAGTGATGCCTCTTCTTTTGAATATGCTGTCTATGTTTGTCATAGTTTTACTTCAAAGGAGCAAGTATCTTTTAATTTCATGGCTGCAGTCACCGTCCACAGTGATTTTACCGCCCAAGAAAATAAAATCTGTCACTGTTCCCATTGTTCACCCGTCTATTTGCCGTGAAGTGATGGGACTGGTTACCATGATCTTCATTTTATGAATGTTGAATTTTAGGCCATCTTTTTCATTCTCCTCTTTCACCTTCATCAAGAGGCTCTTCAGTTCCTCTTCTCTTCCTGCCATATGGGTAGTCTCATCTGTATATATGAGGTTATTGATGTTTCTCCTGTCAATCTTGATTCCAGTTTGTGGATATTTCATGTGATGTACTCTGCGATTAGATAAGCAGATTGACAATATGCAGCCTTGACATACTCCTTTCCCAATTTTTAACCAGTCCATTGTACCATGTCCAGTTCTAACTGTTTATTACTTCTTGTCCTGAGTACAGGTTTCACAGGAGGCAGGTAAGGTGATCTGGTATTCCCATCTCTTTCAGAATTTTCCACAGTTTATTGTAATCCACACAGTCAAAACCTTTAGCATAGTCAGTGAAGCAGAAGTGGATGTTTTTCTGGAATTCCTTTGCTCTTTCTATGATCAAATGGATGCTGCCAATTTAATCTCTGGTTCCTTTGCCTTTTTTATATCCAGCTTGTACATCCAGAAGTTCTCAGTTCGCATACTTTTGAAGCCTAGCTTGGAGGATTTTGAGCATTACTTTGCTAGTGTGTGAAATGTGTGCAATGGTATGGTAGTTTGAACATTTTTTGACATTCCCATTCTTAGGAATTGGGATGGAAGCTGTTCTTTCAGTCCTGAGGTCACTGGTCCCCTTCTCCTTTTGTCTTCTTTTTCCCAAACATCAGGCTCTTTTCCAATGAGTCATCTCTTCACATCAGGTGGCCAAAGTACCAGAGCTTCAGCTTCAGCATCAGTTCTTCAAATGAATATTCAGGGTTTTTTCCCTTTAGGATTGATTGGTCTGCTCTTCTTGCAGTCCAAGGGACTCTCAAGAGCCTTCTCCAACACCACAGTTAAAAGGCATAAATCCTTCGGCACTCAGCTTTCTTTATGGTCCAGCTTTCCCATTCATACATGACTACTGGGAAAACCATAACTTTGATTATATGGACTTTTGTTAGCAAAGTGATGCCTCTTCTTTTGAATATGCTGTCTATGTTTGTCATAGTTTTACTTCAAAGGAGCAAGTATCTTTTAATTTCATGGCTGCAGTCACCGTCCACAGTGATTTTACCGCCCAAGAAAATAAAATCTGTCACTGTTCCCATTGTTCACCCGTCTATTTGCCGTGAAGTGATGGGACTGGTTACCATGATCTTCATTTTATGAATGTTGAATTTTAGGCCATCTTTTTCATTCTCCTCTTTCACCTTCATCAAGAGGCTCTTCAGTTCCTCTTCTCTTCCTGCCATATGGGTAGTCTCATCTGTATATATGAGGTTATTGATGTTTCTCCTGTCAATCTTGATTCCAGTTTGTGGATATTTCATGTGATGTACTCTGCGATTAGATAAGCAGATTGACAATATGCAGCCTTGACATACTCCTTTCCCAATTTTTAACCAGTCCATTGTACCATGTCCAGTTCTAACTGTTTATTACTTCTTGTCCTGAGTACAGGTTTCACAGGAGGCAGGTAAGGTGATCTGGTATTCCCATCTCTTTCAGAATTTTCCACAGTTTATTGTAATCCACACAGTCAAAACCTTTAGCATAGTCAGTGAAGCAGAAGTGGATGTTTTTCTGGAATTCCTTTGCTCTTTCTATGATCAAATGGATGCTGCCAATTTAATCTCTGGTTCCTTTGCCTTTTTTATATCCAGCTTGTACATCCAGAAGTTCTCAGTTCGCATACTTTTGAAGCCTAGCTTGGAGGATTTTGAGCATTACTTTGCTAGTGTGTGAAATGTGTGCAATGGTATGGTAGTTTGAACATTTTTTGACATTCCCATTCTTAGGAATTGGAATGGAAACTGTCCTTTTCCAGTCCTGAGGTCACTGCTGAGTTTTCCAAATTTGCTGTCATATTGAATGTAACACTTTAACAGCATCATCTTTAAGTATTTGAAAAATCTCAGCTGGAATGCCATCACCTCCACTAGCTTTGTTCATAGTAATACTTACTAGGACCCACTTGACTTCACACTCTAAAATATTTGGCTCTAGGTGAGTGATCACACCATTGTGGTCATCTGGCTCAGTAGTCTTTTTTGTATAGTTCTTCTGTGTACTTTTTCCACCTCTTCTTAATACCTTCTGCTTCTGTTAGGTCCATACGATTTCTGTCTTTTATTGTGCCTGTCTTTGTAGGAAATGTTACCTTGGTATCTGTAATTTTCTTGAAGAAATCTCTAGTTTTTACCATTCTGTTGTCTTCCTCCATTTCTTTGCATTATTCGCTTAAGAAGGGCTTCTCTGATACTCAGCTGGTAAAAAATCTGCCTGCAATGCAAGAGACCTGGCTGCAATTCCTAGGTTGGGAAGATCCTCTGGATAAGGGAACAGCTACCCACTCCAGTATCCTTGCCTGGAGAATTCTATGGCTCATCCATAGATTTGCAAAAAGTCAGACATGACAGAGAAACTTTCAGAGAATGTGGTAGCTGCACTTAGTGGGGATACAGGAAGTTTTGCTGACTGATTTGAACAATGTCACCTCACCGGTAAGAAGTGAATGGTTGGAAGGTGGTGTTCAAACCTTTCAGCAGAAACCCGAATCAAGTCATAAATCAGAGAACTTAGCAAGAGCAGAGATATGTAAGTACCTGACTTAATCAAAATAGAGTTGTCATTTCATTTATCTCTAAACCTAAAAGTTCCAGTTCTTGACTTTTATCATTTTCAAAGATATAAAACCATCTCACCATCTCAATTTTAAAGAGAAGAAGCATTATTAAAAAATAAACCTTATTACAATTACTTTGGTTTTTAGCCAACTTAATGAAAGACTGAAAGATTAGCATTATTTCAAATTACTGGTACTTTTAAGTTGGCTTGTATTACTTCCAAATTACATAAAATTGTTTTGGAAGTACATTATATTTATTCCATGACAGGTTTTTATAAGTTCAAATAAAGTCCCTTTGGTATCAGGTAGTCAGTTTTTATGAGCATTTCAACTGTAAATTTGGACTTTTCTTTGGTTTTTCAATATAATTTAATTTAAAATATATTCATTGAAGAGCCCTTGTGATTACGGTGAAAAGCAGTAAAACGTGCGGATGTGAATGAAAGAATCCACTTGGAACACTCTATTTCACTTGGGACACTCTCCCAGGGGAGGGTCACTGACAAATGAAGATGGCAATCCTAGGACCAAGAAACCTGGAATAAGCCAGACTGTCTACTCAGGGATACTGGTGAGTTGCAGTAACTATAGCAGTTGAGTGCCACTGCTTATCAACTGGCACAGAACCTCCCATTTCCCACAAAACCCTTATCAGTATTACTGAAACATTCTAGGTTATAACCTCCTATGTTGTTTAGCAATTCAGATCTATCTGTTGTTGTTTGGTTGCTAAGTCATGTCTGACTTTGCAACCCCAATAACTGCAGCACACCAGGGGTCCCTGTACTCCACTATACCTCAGAGCTTGCTCAAGTTCAGGTACACTGAGTCAGTGATGCTAACTATCCCATCCTCTGACACCCTCCTCCTTTTGCCTTCACTCTTTCCCCGCATCAGGGTTTTTTCCAATGAATTGGCTACTTTCATTAGATAGTCAAAATATTGGAGCTTCAGCTTCAGCATCAGTCTTTCCAATGCATATTGAGGATTCATTTCCTTTAGGATTGACTGGTTTGATCTCCTTGCAGTCCAAGGGACCCTCCAAATACTTCTCCAGTACCACAGTTTGAAACCACAATTTCTTCGGTGCTCAACCTTCTTTATGGCCCAACTCTCACATCTGTACATGACTTCATAGCTTTGACTATTTGAACATTTGTTAACAAAATGATGTTTTGCTTTTTAATATACCATCTAGGTTTGTTATACCTTTCTTTTCAGTAAGTAAGTGTCTTCTAATTTCATGGCTGCAGTCCTCATCTGCAGTGATCTTGGAGGCCAAGAAAAGAAAATCATGCACTGCCTAGCTGATCTACTAGTCATTGCTGTTCAGTATTGCGGCTGATGTCCAAACTGCATAGGGGGACCTAGCAGAATGAAGGAATGTGACATTCTGTTTTTCTTTGGGTTCCCTTCTAGAATCAAGAACCTGAAACAGAAATGCTTCTGTGTGCCCCCAAATCACTTACAACATTTTTGTGAAATAGCTCTTTTGCTATTTTGTTTAATATACTTTAGTAGTTCAGAGTATACACTGGAGTCAGACTTCCTAGGATCAAATCCTGATTCTACCAGTTACTAGTTGTGTGACTTCTAAAATCATTCATTTCTCTGCATAATGGGGATAATAGTAATTTAAATTTTATTGTGTTGTGAATATTAAATTAATAAATATGTGACATACAAATGTCAAAAGAGTGCAGATACTTAGCAAGCACTGTATTTATATTAGCTATTATTAACATTATCGTTAATCTGTAATAATTACTCCTAAGTGATAATAGCTGGATTCATTGAATGCTTATCATGTCCCAATTAGTATATTAGGCCTTTTTATATTTAAATCCCTTAGTAGCCCTGAAGGCAAGAATTACTGTCATTTCACTTTTAAAGCTGATGAAACTGGGCTTAGAGAGGTAAATAATTGAGAAAACACAGAGCTAGCACATGAATTCCATTCTTGGCTGGCAGGCTGACAACCAGAATTGGTTGATATTCATCTGCTCACTTGGTGGGAATGGCAGTTGCACTCACAGGTTCTGTCTCCCTCCCAAGTCTTGATCCTGAGTCACGCTCATTGCATCTGGGTCCTTCTCCCTCACAGATGAGTCCTCCCCCAGTAGGCATCTAAGATCCTCACAGAAGTGTCAAAAATTTAGGGAACCTCAAGCCACTCATTGGGACTAGAAATAGGCTAAGAAAGAAATAGATTAGGCTAAAGAAATGAGGAACTGGGTCATAAATGTTTATCTTTCTTAGAAGTGTGTACTTAATTCACTTAATCCCACTTAACAGCATTTCCCACACTGGGCTCTGTGAACAACTCCTGCCAGAGCATAAAAATATGGGGAAAATAAAGAAAAGACAAAACAAATTCAATGATTAAAATAACCATTAAATTCTAGGTTAGATCAAAATGTTTATTTAAGTGCAGGATTTCTCAGAGCTGCTCAAATCCTGATATGTATTCCAAAAGGAAGGAATAAAATGGAGTGCTCCCCAGATACATTCTCCATGGAGCCTTTCATGCCTACCAGCCTCCTCCTGTCCCTTCCATGCCCAGCCTCAGAGCTTTTCCCAGGAAAGACATTTCCAGCGAGAGCTCTACAGGACAGCTCCTGAAATGAAAGAAGGTCAGTAAAGAGTTCTAATAGCAGATCCAAGTCATCAGATTTATGACACTCATTCTTCCATAACTGTGCCAAGGTTAAGCTTAGAATGAGAAGACTTTCAGAAGATAATTCTAAATCCCTGTGAAGAGCAGGATCTAAATCAAGTTTGCAGGAGTGAGGAAACACAGAGAAGGCAAATGTGTCTCCCTTTTCTCACCCTTCCTTCAACCCTTCCAATGCTGCCTACTCCTCACCAAACTTCTCTAACTCTGTTCTCTAGCTTCACTGAACCCTCATACTCTTTGGCCTCCATACCTCTTTAAAGTCTCCTTCCTCTACTTAGAACAGCCTCTTAATTACTCCCTAGAACACATATGCTTACACCTGTGCCTGAGAACTATTCATTGGCTGAGGTCATCTCAGGAGACCCTTCTTCCAGGAAGCCTTCGCTGACCTTTCCAGGTGTAGACTAGGAACACTTCTTTAGCACTCTTCTTCCTTCATCACAGCACTCATCCCCGGGTGCCCAATGGCCCCATTTACCACCTTTCTCCCACTCTAGACTTTAAGATCCTGCCAGGTTGGACTCAGGTCTCATCTCTCTCACTGTGTTTCCATCACTGGGTTAAGAGTCAGGCTTATGGAAGAGGGGCACTGAGGCTTATTATATGAATTAAGGACTTCACATGGAGAAGGAAATGTTAATCCACTCCAGTATTCTTGCCTGAAAATTCCATGGAATGAGAGACCTGGTGAGCTACAGCCCATGGGATCTCAAATATATATATGCATAGGGATTCCCTGATGACTCGGTGGTGAGAAATCTGCCTGAAATGCAGGAGGCGTGGGTTCCATCCCTTGTCTGGAGGAGGGCATGGCAACCCACTCCAGGATTCTTGCCTGGAGAGTTCCATGGATGGAGGAGCTTGGAGGGCTGCAGTCTATGGGGTCGCACAGGATCCAACATGACTGAAGAGCAGCGTAGACTTCACAACAAACCCAAAGGGTAGATTTTATTTCTGTTACTTATACATAAAAATAGAGAGTCCATGGTAAACTCAGAAACTAAACTAAGCTCATACAGTTAGTGTTCACATTTAATAGATCTAAATCCATTCCAAAGAGCATTAAATTTCTCTTGGGGCTAAAGAGAAAAAGCAGTGACTTCTAGAGTGGCATTCAATACATGTCCAGAAGGCTCCTACCACAGCAACACTATCTTTCCTCCATGACTGCATTATCCCATAAATTTCCTGAGTTCTGAACACTCAGAGAGCACTGAGTGCCATTATGAGGTCAAAGAAACTATACACAGTAAAATGGACATGTTACTGAAAAATGTGATGAGTAGCTTCAGAGGAAACTTGAAATAATTTAAAATGTAAGTCTATATTCAAATTTAACCATCGTAGTGTATTTGTTATGACTCTGCATGTATTCTTACCTCTGGGGAATAGTCCAGCTAAAATAACATTGGCATAGAAAATTGTGTTTCCAATCGTTGACATTGCAGTTGTGTTTGCCTCCCTGAGGCTGCTGGAGGCAGGATGAATCAGGCACTCAGCCTTACAGAGCAAGTCAGGCTCTCTAAGGCAGGCAGGAAAACAAAAACCAATGAATATATTCTAATGGGGATGTATGTCTCTCCATAAGAGACAAGGTTAAGTGTTAATATCTAGGCAGAGACTGGGAGCAAGGAGGGTACTGAGCATTTTCAGGGAAGGTTAGAAGAGTTCCCCCAGCTCAGTATTTTTGTGCAACTGTGCATGCATTTTGTAGAACTGTGACCTGTGAGACAGTTGGGGGTACTTAAAAGACTTAAAGGTATAAGTTAGAGCATACATCACAACCAGAACCCTGAATTTAAAATTTTCAAATGTTATTTTGTTTAGTCTTCACAGCATCCCTATAAGAGGTACAGTATTCTATCCATTTTACAAATCAGGGAATTGAGTCTCAGAGAGGTTACCCAGTTTGTGTATAGTGAAGCAAGAATTAGGTCGCATCTCTGGCTATCCATATTCATATAGCCCTAAAACAAATAGACCAACTCTACTTGGCAGTATTACAGCTATTACTGATCTGTTCTCTGTGTCTCTCTTCCTCCCTTCTTCTCCTTCCCCAAAGGGGAAGTTATGCCAAAGATAACTTCTCACTTTCCAGAACTAGAAAAGATTGAACTTAAATGAGTAAACTTGTTAAGTGCAAAACTATTAAATACAAGCTTTTTAAAATGAGGTATTGATGTTATGCTAATATATTGTTTCTCATCATGGTTTGAGGATGGCACTATTTCAGCTTGCCTTCCTGTTGAGTAGTAAGCTTATCAATCAAACAAAGGGCCTCTATTTCTAACTTTTGTCGATTCAGTAAAGCAGAATATAATGTTTAGAGTCAAGGATAAGTTTGAAACGGGATCTCCTGAGTATTCAGAAAGATGGAGTCAGAAGCCCTAGCTCTGAATCCTAGTTTCTCTTTTACAGAACTCAGAATTAAAATTGGGAACAAATAAGATAAAATATATTAAAAAAGTATTTTGTAAACTAAAACGTGAAGGGGGCTGATGAAGTGATTATATTACAACTTCTTATTCTCAACTGAGTAGTAGCTACTGATAAAATAAATTTTAATCTGTAATTCACCTGGACTCCTATTGGTGAAATGTAGTCTTTTCATAAGAACCTGAAGGTGCTTGTTTTGCCAGCTGATGCAGTTTCTTCATATTGTTGAAGCTCAGGCCACCTCCACCGGATTCCCAGTCTTCAGTCATCCCTTTGTTCCATTAACTTCCCTAAATGGTCTCACAAAATGCAGAATTGTTTTATTACAAGGTTAATGATAGGGCTGGGGTAAGCCCTTTTGAGAGCCTGTAAGTAGACCATTCAGCATTATTCCAAATTTGCATTATTATAAGGTTTCATTGTTCCCCTGGACAAGTTTGTGCCAGATAGCCCAGCCTGGGTGGGACAGGTCGGCTTCACAGCATCCCTATAAGAACAGTATTTAAGTATTTTTTATCAGAATTAAAAAAGAATTGAGTCTCAGAGAGGTTACCCAGTTTGTGTATAGTGAAGCAAGAATTAGGTCGCATCTCTGGCTATCCATATTCATATAGCCCTAAAACAAATAGACCAACTCTACTTGGCAGTATTACAGCTATTACTGATCTGTTCTCTGTGTCTCTCTTCCTCCCTTCTTCTCCTTCCCCAAAGGGGAAGTTATGCCAAAGATAACTTCTCACTTTCCAGAACTAGAAAAGATTGAACTTAAATGAGTAAACTTGTTAAGTGCAAAACTATTAAATACAAGCTTTTTAAAATGAGGTATTGATGTTATGCTAATATATTGTTTCTCATCATGGTTTGAGGATGGCACTATTTCAGCTTGCCTTCCTGTTGAGTAGTAAGCTTATCAATCAAACAAAGGGCCTCTATTTCTAACTTTTGTCGATTCAGTAAAGCAGAATATAATGTTTAGAGTCAAGGATAAGTTTGAAACGGGATCTCCTGAGTATTCAGAAAGATGGAGTCAGAAGCCCTAGCTCTGAATCCTAGTTTCTCTTTTACAGAACTCAGAATTAAAATTGGGAACAAATAAGATAAAATATATTAAAAAAGTATTTTGTAAACTAAAACGTGAAGGGGGCTGATGAAGTGATTATATTACAACTTCTTATTCTCAACTGAGTAGTAGCTACTGATAAAATAAATTTTAATCTGTAATTCACCTGGACTCCTATTGGTGAAATGTAGTCTTTTCATAAGAACCTGAAGGTGCTTGTTTTGCCAGCTGATGCAGTTTCTTCATATTGTTGAAGCTCAGGCCACCTCCACCGGATTCCCAGTCTTCAGTCATCCCTTTGTTCCATTAACTTCCCTAAATGGTCTCACAAAATGCAGAATTGTTTTATTACAAGGTTAATGATAGGGCTGGGGTAAGCCCTTTTGAGAGCCTGTAAGTAGACCATTCAGCATT
This sequence comes from Tragulus kanchil, assembly GCA_022376925.1. Classification (NCBI taxonomy): domain Eukaryota; kingdom Metazoa; phylum Chordata; class Mammalia; order Artiodactyla; family Tragulidae; genus Tragulus; species Tragulus kanchil. Next base: position 121,997,844 of record JAIOJX010000006.1, read on the forward strand.
ATTCCAAATTTGCATTATTATAAGGTTTCATTGTTCCCCTGGACAAGTTTGTGCCAGATAGCCCCCAGCCTGGGTGGGACAGGTGGAAAAGGAGAGAAGTGTGGTGGAGTTAAAGTGTACAAGGGAAAGTTCTTGCTTAGAAGGAGCTGTCCATTGACTGGAGAGGACGATATACTTGAAAAAATAAAACAAGAGACTCCACTTGTTTGTTAATGCAAAACCCCAACTGTGTATCTTTCTACAATTGATATATTAACCCCTGCCTGGACTCTTCCATTGTAGTTACATCTCTTCCTTGTATATCCTCCATCAGCCATCAGATCAGATCATTTTACTGTATCAGTCACCATCCCCACAGAAAATAAATGACATGTTAAAAATAGATTATTCAAGGTGGGCTTAACAAGAAGTCTATTTTAAATGGTGTGGAAGGGACAGGAGAGCCACCTAGGGCTAATGACAGTGAGAGGCAACATCCTTAAGCCCGTACTAAGGAAGCCTGGAGGGCTTCCTTAGAGGTTCAGGACTTTTGGTAAAGAGAGAAAGCCCATTTGGGGTGACCCTGCAGGAGCAGAGCCTTGAAATAAGTATCATAGCTTCCCTTTCTCCCTTCCATCCCTCTCCTCTCTTCCTGGGGTACCTCTTGACTAAATTAAACAGAACCCAGAGCATTAAGCAGACTGTTGATGAAGTGACCAGAATGGAAAGCAAAAGATTCCAGCACAGACCCTTTATTTAAAGCCCATCTGTGTGCTGGAAATACAAAGAGCTGAAGTTCTTTCCACCCTGGAGGAAGCTTCAGTCAACAAAGATTTTGAAGAAAGGAGAGCTACAAGTGAGCTCCCAACCCTGAGAATGCTGTTAGAAATTCATTTCCATTTTCTGTTCTTTCATTGGCCCTTCCTCAAGGCCTCCTCTTTGACAAGCAGATGCAGACCCTGAGGATCCTGCATTGCAGGGGTATAATGAGACACAATCCTTACTGTCTATGAACTCATTATCTGTTTGGGCAGAGAAAACAAGCTGACGGAAAACCTGCCCAATTAAAGCTTCAGTTGGCTGGGGTAAGCCCTTGAGAGCCTGTAAGTAGACCATTCAGCATTATTCCAAATTTGCATTATTATAAGGTTTCATTGTTCCCCTGGACAAGTTTGTGCCAGATAGCCCCCAGCCTGGGTGGGACAGGTGGAAAAGGAGAGAAGTGTGGTGGAGTTAAAGTGTACAAGGGAAAGTTCTTGCTTAGAAGGAGCTGTCCATTGACTGGAGAGGACGATATACTTGAAAAAATAAAACAAGAGACTCCACTTGTTTGTTAATGCAAAACCCCAACTGTGTATCTTTCTACAATTGATATATTAACCCCTGCCTGGACTCTTCCATTGTAGTTACATCTCTTCCTTGTATATCCTCCATCAGCCATCAGATCAGATCATTTTACTGTATCAGTCACCATCCCCACAGAAAATAAATGACATGTTAAAAATAGATTATTCAAGGTGGGCTTAACAAGAAGTCTATTTTAAATGGTGTGGAAGGGACAGGAGAGCCACCTAGGGCTAATGACAGTGAGAGGCAACATCCTTAAGCCCGTACTAAGGAAGCCTGGAGGGCTTCCTTAGAGGTTCAGGACTTTTGGTAAAGAGAAAGACCATTTGGGGTGACCCTGCAGGAGCAGAGCCTTGAAATAAGTATCATAGCTTCCCTTTCTCCCTTCCATCCCTCTCCTCTCTTCCTGGGGTACCTCTTGACTAAATTAAACAGAACCCAGAGCATTAAGCAGACTGTTGATGAAGTGACCAGAATGGAAAGCAAAAGATTCCAGCACAGACCCTTTATTTAAAGCCCATCTGTGTGCTGGAAATACAAAGAGCTGAAGTTCTTTCCACCCTGGAGGAAGCTTCAGTCAACAAAGATTTTGAAGAAAGGAGAGCTACAAGTGAGCTCCCAACCCTGAGAATGCTGTTAGAAATTCATTTCCATTTTTCTGTTCTTTCATTGGCCCTTCCCTCAAGGCCTCCTCTTTGACAAGCAGATGCAGACCCTGAGGATCCTGCATTGCAGGGTGTATAATGAGACACAATCCTTACTGTCTATGAACTCATTATCTGTTTGCAGAGAAAGACACGTAAGTAGTGAACTACAATACACAAAGCTCCAAGGTCTTCCTTTCAACGGAATCTTCTTTCAAGTACCCAAATGCCCAACTCATAAAGCACAATTAGGTCTGTCCATCTTTTCAAAAGTTGGATGGTAACTAGTTTGGACAGCAGCCTATGTTCATTAGACTTAAAAACTTTCCTTGTCAGTTAATTTGATTAATATCAGAGAAAACTCAATTAGACTTGTCAACTTTTTGCACACAACATTTAATATCTATTAAAATGATGTCACCTCCATCAGCCAGGGGCTTTATTTTCAGTTTCTACAGATCGTCAACTTGAGAATGATGAAGACCCAAACAAGGGAGGTGAAAAATGTATTTCTATCATTCTCTCTACAATCTAACATAACATGAAATAAATCATTCTGTTAATTTGTTCCTTATTCTCATTTTCCTAGAGAACTGTACCTGAAAGAAGAATATATAAAGCTGAAGGGTAATTGTCCAAATAGTACTAAAGAGAGAGGTAGGCTAAGAGAAGCTTCATATGGATAGAGAGAATAATTACGTTTGTGGGATTGTTTGGGGTTGTTTATAGATCTGGCTGTCATTTCTAAACAAGGATACCATTTCTAGGTTAAAATGAGGCTATGAACCCCATGAACAATATTATTACAATCCTTAATAAAACAGAAAAGAATGCAAAACTGTATATACTAGTAAAATTTCTTTATATTAGAAGCTTTAAAGTTCTAGATGAAATTACCATAATATATGTAGCACACATGGAAGTGTAACAATTTTACTTTATCCTTTCAATGCAGAAAAAAAGCTCAAGGATCTCTATAGCTAATGTCTCTATTTTGCTTTTCTACTGTAACTTCTACTTCTTGTGCCTACTCTACAATTTACATATTTTCTATTGGAAAGCTCAAATTATTGGCTTTCAGAAAGGAGTATATTTGTCAGATTTGTTTGGAAAATCTCCTTCAAAACACAAAATTCACATCCTGATACAGTAGATGAAAGTGGGGCTTTGGAATCTGCAGGGCGTATAATGAGACACAATCCTTACTGTCTATGAACTCATTATCTGTTTGCAGAGAAAGACACGTAAGTAGTGAACTACAATACACAAAGCTCCAAGGTCTTCCTTTCAACGGAATCTTCTTTCAAGTACCCAAATGCCCAACTCATAAAGCACAATTAGGTCTGTCCATCTTTTCAAAAGTTGGATGGTAACTAGTTTGGACAGCAGCCTATGTTCATTAGACTTAAAAACTTTCCTTGTCAGTTAATTTGATTAATATCAGAGAAAACTCAATTAGACTTGTCAACTTTTTGCACACAACATTTAATATCTATTAAAATGATGTCACCTCCATCAGCCAGGGGCTTTATTTTCAGTTTCTACAGATCGTCAACTTGAGAATGATGAAGACCCAAACAAGGGAGGTGAAAAATGTATTTCTATCATTCTCTCTACAATCTAACATAACATGAAATAAATCATTCTGTTAATTTGTTCCTTATTCTCATTTTCCTAGAGAACTGTACCTGAAAGAAGAATATATAAAGCTGAAGGGTAATTGTCCAAATAGTACTAAAGAGAGAGGTAGGCTAAGAGAAGCTTCATATGGATAGAGAGAATAATTACGTTTGTGGGATTGTTTGGGGTTGTTTATAGATCTGGCTGTCATTTCTAAACAAGGATACCATTTCTAGGTTAAAATGAGGCTATGAACCCCATGAACAATATTATTACAATCCTTAATAAAACAGAAAAGAATGCAAAACTGTATATACTAGTAAAATTTCTTTATATTAGAAGCTTTAAAGTTCTAGATGAAATTACCATAATATATGTAGCACACATGGAAGTGTAACAATTTTACTTTATCCTTTCAATGCAGAAAAAAAGCTCAAGGATCTCTATAGCTAATGTCTCTATTTTGCTTTTCTACTGTAACTTCTACTTCTTGTGCCTACTCTACAATTTACATATTTTCTATTGGAAAGCTCAAATTATTGGCTTTCAGAAAGGAGTATATTTGTCAGATTTGTTTGGAAAATCTCCTTCAAAACACAAAATTCACATCCTGATACAGTAGATGAAAGTGGGGCTTTGGAATCTGCATTTTGTGATGCATACACAGCTTATTTAATGGACATCCTCAAATAAGAAAGAGTTCACTAATGCCCCCAAATAGTCCACACTAGTTCACACTCCTGGACATCTATTCTTTCATGACTGTTTCTCTTGTTTGTTTGCCTAGCAAATGTCTAGCACCTCTCTGAAGTCTGATAATTTCTTTGAAACATTTGCTATCACACAAAGATAATTGCCCCACCCTCTTTATATTTAATATACTTTTAAATATAAACATTGCTGCCTTGGGATGTGAATGGTATCCAGAGAAAACTGTAATTCTAAAATGTACATGCACCCCAATGTTCATAGCAGCATTATTTACAAAACCCAAAATGTGGAAGCAACATGTGTCCATCAGTCAATGAATGGATAAAGAATATGTAGTATACATATATACAATGGACATACACATATACATGCAGTCATAGAAAAAGAATGAAAATAGTGCCATTTGTAGTAACATGGATGGATCTAGTGATTATACTAAGTGAAGTAAGCTAGACAAAGACAAATATCACATGATATCATTTATATGTGTAATCTAAGAAAATGATACAAATGAATTTGTTTACAAAACACACACAGAGTCACAGACATAGAAAATAGACTTATGGTTACAAAAGGGGAAAGGGTGAGGGAATAAAGTATGGGTCGATGGATCACACTACCATCTATAATATAGATAAACAATAAGGATTTACTGTATAGTATTGCAGACTATGGGCTTCTTCTGCATTGCAGGAAACCTGGGTTTGATACCTGGGTGGCGAAGATTCTATGGAGAAGGAAATGGTTACCCACTCCAGTATTCTTGGCTAAAGAGTTCCATGGACAGAGGAGCCTGGCAGACTGTAGTCCATGGGGTTGCAAAGAGTTGGACACAACTGAGCTGAGTGACTAACACTTTCACTCACTCAACATCTTATAGTGAATGATAATACAAAAGAGTTGAAAAAATAAATGTGTGTGTGTGTGTGTGTGTGTGTGTGTGCGTGCACGTAGGGGTTTCCAGGTGGTGCTAACGGTAAAGAACCTGCCTTCCAATGCAGGATACATAATTTGCTGCACAACTGAACCCACAATAACAATGTAAATAAACTATACTTCAAAAAATCCAAAAAAAGAGAAGATTCTCTTATAAATCATAAAAAAACCACTTTGTGAGTGAGTTTCTTGAAGGCAAGAAATGAGTTCTACCTTTTGTATTCTGAGCTGTAGTGTCTAACCCACGGTAATGGTCAATAAATGCTATTGACTAGTATTGAACTGAATGGATATTGGATATATTTAGGTCATCTATTTCTTCCTTGTCTTTACTACTGATAATTTATCTCCACCAAAAGATTATTTATACAATACATAAAAATTTAGAGGTCTCATGTGTCACACTAACTGTGGCAGTATATTATTAAAAAGAAAAGGAAATAGGAAGTCTACTATTTCTAACTTTTCCAGCAACTATAAGAGACGTTAAATTAGATTCAGTGTAACTACTGATGTGACTTGCAGATATTTTCCTTCATTACCTTCTTTCTTGATATCTCAGACCTTGTAGCCACCCAAGCCCTTTCCTCGCTAGTACCCTACCCACATGGGGTCTTCTCTTTCCTCTCCTTCCTCCTTTCTTGCTGCTAGTGGCTCTGTCTCTTTTCTCTCACTTCCTTCCAAATGTTAGATACCAAGTATGAGACCTGCCTTCACTATTATTTTCCCAATATTCAGCCCAATACCTCTCTGGTCCTAATTCTATAACTTGATCTGTGACTTTGTACAACTTCATAATGACCTCTCAGCCCAATTTCTTACTATTGATAGTCCTCTGGGTGGGAAAATGCATTTTTGAGCTTCAAAATGTCAAATAAATTGATAAAATTTGTAATATATTTTAAATGTTTGCATTTTATGAATGAACCCATTTAAGATAAAATGAAAATGTATTCCAAGAATAATTATAGGACTTATAAAATCCTTACTGATGGTACACCGCAGGCTGTGTGTTTTGACAATGGAATACACAATGTTATTTTCCTTTAATATATTCAGTATATTTATGTATCTGGATGTCTAACCTCATTTAGAGAGAATATCAAAAAGACTTTATTTGGGGATTGTTTGTTAAAAAAAAAAAAAAAAGTCCATGTCTAATTTTCCTTTGACCCTAACTCTCACTGTTGCCACTAAATATCAGAGTGGAAAATACACATAGAAATATTTTGTGTCAAATCTGAATTCAAATCATTGCTCTTCTACTTCTTAGTTTTGTAATGTTCAGCAAGGGTCAAGCTTTCACTTTCAAAGAGGACTCTCTTACCTTTGAAATTATAGAGTTTTATGTTTTGCCTTTCCTGAAAAGGTTACTATTTCTCAAGAAGAGCATATGGATGAAAACTTACAGGAATCCTGACTCAAATGAGAAAGTAAATATTGGAAAGTCATACAGCAGGTCTAGACTTATGATCAGATGAGTTATGTCCAGTGGCAGACAAGTTACTCCCTTGTTGGATGACTTTAGACAAGTAACAGCCTCTCTGAGACTCATTTTCTCTCATCTGTAAAGGAATGTGTCTCATAGGACTGTTATGAGGATTAGATGGATTAAATGAGATAATGCATGAGCACATTAATTCAGTATCTGCATAGACTGAGTAATTAACATGGGTTTGTCTGTGTGTTGGGGGGTTTGGGGGGCTTAATCCCATCTGTGCATCTGCCCTTGCATGGAGACCAGGTAGACTTAGAAGGAATGAAAGAATTGTTAATGAAGATTAATTAGTAGTCAATTTATGGAAGAAACGGAAGTTTTATTGGAGCCAAGTTTGAGTATTATAACCTGGGAACAACAAGTTCAAAATCTCAGAGAACTATTCCACCCATTAAAAGTCAAGACAGTTGTTCATATATATAAGGAATTAGGAAGATGATACTGATGAACCTATCTGTAAAACAACAATGGAGACACAGACGTAGAGAACAGACTTGTGGACAAAAGTGGAGGAAGGACAAATTGAGAGAATAGCATGGAAACATATACACTCCCTTATATAAAATAGATAGCCAGTAGGAGTTTGCTCTATGACAGAGGGTGCTCAAACCTAGTGCTCTGTGACAGCCTAGGTAGGTGGGATGGGGTAGAGGTGGGAGAGAGGTTCAAGAGGGAGGAGACATATGGTATATTTATGTATCTGGATGTCTAACCTCATTTAGAGAGAATATCAAAAAGACTTTATTTGGGGATTGTTTGTTAAAAAAAAAAAAAAAAGTCCATGTCTAATTTTCCTTTGACCCTAACTCTCACTGTTGCCACTAAATATCAGAGTGGAAAATACACATAGAAATATTTTGTGTCAAATCTGAATTCAAATCATTGCTCTTCTACTTCTTAGTTTTGTAATGTTCAGCAAGGGTCAAGCTTTCACTTTCAAAGAGGACTCTCTTACCTTTGAAATTATAGAGTTTTATGTTTTGCCTTTCCTGAAAAGGTTACTATTTCTCAAGAAGAGCATATGGATGAAAACTTACAGGAATCCTGACTCAAATGAGAAAGTAAATATTGGAAAGTCATACAGCAGGTCTAGACTTATGATCAGATGAGTTATGTCCAGTGGCAGACAAGTTACTCCCTTGTTGGATGACTTTAGACAAGTAACAGCCTCTCTGAGACTCATTTTCTCTCATCTGTAAAGGAATGTGTCTCATAGGACTGTTATGAGGATTAGATGGATTAAATGAGATAATGCATGAGCACATTAATTCAGTATCTGCATAGACTGAGTAATTAACATGGGTTTGTCTGTGTGTTGGGGGGTTTGGGGGGCTTAATCCCATCTGTGCATCTGCCCTTGCATGGAGACCAGGTAGACTTAGAAGGAATGAAAGAATTGTTAATGAAGATTAATTAGTAGTCAATTTATGGAAGAAACGGAAGTTTTATTGGAGCCAAGTTTGAGTATTATAACCTGGGAACAACAAGTTCAAAATCTCAGAGAACTATTCCACCCATTAAAAGTCAAGACAGTTGTTCATATATATAAGGAATTAGGAAGATGATACTGATGAACCTATCTGTAAAACAACAATGGAGACACAGACGTAGAGAACAGACTTGTGGACAAAAGTGGAGGAAGGACAAATTGAGAGAATAGCATGGAAACATATACACTCCCTTATATAAAATAGATAGCCAGTAGGAGTTTGCTCTATGACAGAGGGTGCTCAAACCTAGTGCTCTGTGACAGCCTAGGTAGGTGGGATGGGGTAGAGGTGGGAGAGAGGTTCAAGAGGGAGGAGACATATGTATACTAATGGCTAATTCATGTTGCTGAAACCAACACGATATTTTAATGCAATCATCCTCCACTTAAAAATAAATAATTTTTTCAAAAAGGAAACACCAAACATGCAGAAACCAGAATTAAAAAAGTAAAATTAAAAAAAAAAAAAGACACAGTATGTAAGCATTTTGAGACAGAGATCTGTACTGTAAATGACATACTAGTGAGAGTTTATATAATCCAGGCCTAAGCACCATGTGACACCTTAAGGGATCAAGAAGGGATATTATCTTTAAGAGGTTGACTTGTTGATGCTAGGAGAATGTTGCTCTTTAAGGTTGAGCAGGTATTTTTGCAAGTAGGGAAGGTTTGATTGATGTATATAACACAGATACACAATGGGAGGGTAGGGGAGAGATGACACCATAGGTCAGAGAAGTTCTTTAATGTTTAAGTATTTACTGTCTTGCCATAAAATGTGAATTTTATTTCAAAGAATGATAAGATGAAATGGGGGAAGGGATTTGCCCATGATGATCAATTTAAGGATTAGCCAGGTAAGGCTTCAATTTCAGTATATGAGCTGTACTGTCAAGGATTGAGGAAGGACAATGATACCTTCACCTTTGTCAATTTGGTTCACTGATACAAGGCAAACATCTGAAATTGTGCTTACCATATGGTAGTTGCTCAATAAATATTCGCTGACTTCCCTATGCTAACTAACCCCTTTTTGTAGGACCAATATTTGCTGAAATTATAATACTAAGAACAAGTTCAAAATCTCAGAGAACTATTCCACCCATTAAAAGTCAAGACAGTTGTTCATATATATAAGGAATTAGGAAGATGATACTGATGAACCTATCTGTAAAACAACAATGGAGACACAGACGTAGAGAACAGACTTGTGGACAAAAGTGGAGGAAGGACAAATTGAGAGAATAGCATGGAAACATATACACTCCCTTATATAAAATAGATAGCCAGTAGGAGTTTGCTCTATGACAGAGGGTGCTCAAACCTAGTGCTCTGTGACAGCCTAGGTAGGTGGGATGGGGTAGAGGTGGGAGAGAGGTTCAAGAGGGAGGAGACATATGTATACTAATGGCTAATTCATGTTGCTGAAACCAACACGATATTTTAATGCAATCATCCTCCACTTAAAAATAAATAATTTTTCAAAAGGAAACACCAAACATGCAGAAACCAGAATTAAAAAAGTAAAATTAAAAAAAAAAAAAGACACAGTATGTAAGCATTTTGAGACAGAGATCTGTACTGTAAATGACATACTAGTGAGAGTTTATATAATCCAGGCCTAAGCACCATGTGACACCTTAAGGGATCAAGAAGGGATATTATCTTTAAGAGGTTGACTTGTTGATGCTAGGAGAATGTTGCTCTTTAAGGTTGAGCAGGTATTTTTGCAAGTAGGGAAGGTTTGATTGATGTATATAACACAGATACACAATGGGAGGGTAGGGGAGAGATGACACCATAGGTCAGAGAAGTTCTTTAATGTTTAAGTATTTACTGTCTTGCCATAAAATGTGAATTTTATTTCAAAGAATGATAAGATGAAATGGGGGAAGGGATTTGCCCATGATGATCAATTTAAGGATTAGCCAGGTAAGGCTTCAATTTCAGTATATGAGCTGTACTGTCAAGGATTGAGGAAGGACAATGATACCTTCACCTTTGTCAATTTGGTTCACTGATACAAGGCAAACATCTGAAATTGTGCTTACCATATGGTAGTTGCTCAATAAATATTCGCTGACTTCCCTATGCTAACTAACCTTCCCTCTTGTATACAGTAGGTCTTCAACCAATATTTGCTGAAATTATAATACTAAGAACAATAAAAATAACTATCTTTTATTGATCCTTTATGTGTCTCACAGTCTTTTGAGCTCTTTATGTACATAATTTCACTTTCACACTGTGAGACAAGCGCTTGTATTACTACTATTTTTTAGATAAAGGAAATGAGGTACAAATAAACTGAGTCACTGATGTGTTCAGCTAAAAACTGGTTAGCCCAGGGTTTGACCCCAGCCACTGTGGTCTGGGCAGCTGGGCCTGAGGAATCTTGTTGATTCTCTGTTTCTATATCAGGCTTAATAATGTGCTTGGAAAAAATGTTATGGTTTTGGGATAAGAACGAGGCTTAGTTTATGTGCTAAATTGCTTCAGTTGTGTCTAACTCTTTGTGACCCTATGGACTATAGCCTGCCAGTCTTCTCTGTCCGTTGGATTCTCCAGGCAAGAATACTAGAGTGGGTTGCCATACCCAACTCCAGGAGATCTTCCTGACCCAGGGACCCAACCTGCTTCTCTTAATGTCTCCTGCATTGGCTGAAGAGTTCTTTATCACTAGCACTACCTGGGAAGCCCAAGGCTCAGTTTGCTCCTCTACAATTAGAAATCACAGTACTTGTCCACCTTGTCAAAAAGAATAATTTTGTACATCAATTAAGTTAAGGTGAATTACTATGAAGAATAGTACATTTTACATTCCCTGTACTGTAATATAACTGAAAGAACATTGACATTGGATTTCAGAGACCTACATTCAAATTTTGGCCCCTTTTTATTAGTTTTATGGCCTTTGCAAGTCATTCTGTCCTGCCTTGACTATTATAAAGGAAACTTTATACAGATTTTGGGTTCATGAAAATCTCACATGAGATACAGCATGGAATAAGCCCCTTACTACCAAAAAACATTGCCTAGCACATGTACAGATAAGGATTAAAGACTGTTTCTTTTTATGTAGAGTGGTCTGTCTAACCAGTGCCAGTAATTAATTACTCAGTGAATCCTGCATTGTTTTTTTTTTTTTTAATTTTATTTATTTATTTATTTTTGGCTATTCTGGGTTTTCCTTGCTGCCACAGGCTCTTCTCTAGTTGCAGGGAGTGGGGGCTACTGCCTAGTTGAGGTGGGCAGGCTTCTTGTTATGGAATTCGGGCTCCACAGCACACAGGCTTCAGTAGTTGAGGTACATGGGCTCAATAGTTGCGGCTCTGAGGCTTTAGAGCACAGACTCCATAGTTGTGGCTCACTGGCTTTATTACTCCGCAGTATGTGGGATCTTCCCACATCAGGGATTGAACCTGTGTCTCCTCCATTGGCAGGCAAACTCTTTACCACTGAGCTACCAGGGAAGCCCCTACATTGTTTTTTAAATGTAGCAAGACTGCAGTGAACATTTCTTGAGTGCCTACTATGGACCCATCTCATAGAGGGAAACTCAATAAATAGAGCTGCTTACCCCTACATTTCTCCCTTCATTTCTCCCTTCCTGAAGTCACTTCCAGAAATCCATCTCTACTTCCTCCTCAGCACAGGGTGTCCCCCTGACTTCACCCAAGCAACCCTTCTGACTGCTGTCTGCCTCGTCATCTATAAAAGTAGCATGTGTTTCCAGTCTTGAGCTTTAATGAATATTTATGGTATAATTTACATAACTGTGAAGCACACAATGGCTCCTTTCTGCATCATTAAAAGATCTGGAATTTTGTGTATGGAGGGGCAGTATTAGTGCCTAGTTTCCCTGGTTGCCATTAAGAAAATGTGTACTGTAAAGTTTAGTGGAGTGGGACTCCAGGGCCTGATTCACAAAGCCTAGAAACCCCTTTGCAAAGACTTTTGTTTCTATCTTTCAGTTTCACATTTGTTCCAAGAAAATGCTGATCCCATTTGACTTAAATATTAACTTTAGAACATTTTAGGAACTCATTAAGCCTTTTTTTTTTTTCTCACTTTACTTGCAGGTGGAGTTCATTATGACAAGCTGGAGAGAGTCCTATAATAAACACACATTGACTTCTTTCTCTCTTTCATACACATGCGTGCGTGCACATGCACACACACACACACACACACACACACACACACACTTGTAGAAAGTGTAAGACAAAATTTGTATTCTACATGCAGACCAGTGGTTCTTAAGGTGGGGCAAGGGACATTTAGCAGTGTCAGGAGAGTTTTATGCTGTTACAATAGAGGAGACGCTACTGACACCTAAGGGAGAGAGGCCAGTGATGATACTAAATATCCTACAATGCACAAGAAAACCTGCTAAAATGAAGAATTGTCCAACGTATATGTCAACAATGCCAAATTTGAGAAATCCTTTTGTAGGCTAAAGAAAAAGTATTTTATCAAAGATTCTAAGTCTATGTATAGTCACCACAGAAGAAAATGAGTATCAAGCTTTCCACCAATTTATTAATATTTTCTGTTCTCAAGGAGCCCCAGCCCTACATTGAATGGGTTTGAACCTATACGAGCCAAGGCTAAATCCTCGTGCCACCATATGTTTGCTGTTGGACATAAGACTTTACATGACTGATCCTTGGTTTTCTCACCTGTAAAATGATATTTTTAAAAAATTATACACCTACCTTGGAAGTCGATTATGCAGATTAAATGAAATAATGTGTTTATAGCCCTAGAAGTGTCTGATGCATATCAGGCCCCTGGTAAATACACGCATATAACTGAAAGGATTGCCAGAGACCTTTAAAACTGGCCTATTCACTCCAAGCATCAAGTTCTCATGAAGACTGTGAGGTGCCTCCCTATAAACATACATAGGAAGGCAGGATATACATCAGAAGTAGGATATACATGTAGTAGAGGAACCTTCAGAGTGTTATATCAGCACTCTAAAATCTTACACAGCAGTAGAGGAAAGACTGGCTAAAGAAGAAGATGATAGACTTAAGTCTAAGCTTTCATGATTCTGAGTTATCAAACATGGACTCAAAATAGTCTGTTAATTTAGTTCAGTTTCACTGACTTTAGTCTCTGATTCCCTCAAGAAACTATTGCTATTTCTATCATTAGTGATCACATTGATGGTTTAATACAAATTTGAATATTTCATCCAATTTCAGCCAACTGCTGTCCTTTATATCCACTCATATTTCAGAAGCACAGAATGTTCCCTGTGTTTGGAAGTTGGCCCTTTCTCCTTTACTTGGAACAAGAAAACCAAAGAGGCTGGGTTGATGGTGGCTGGCAAATGTCCATTGATCTGAGTATCTGGCACATTTTTGATTTCCACACCCAAAAAGTATAGGCCCAGAAAGGTGTCCTTAATTACAACAATTACAGGGAAATCTCTAGTTCAAAGGCTTCACCTTTAGTGGTGTAAAGCATTCTCCAACTATTTCTGTTCCTTTTAGCAATCGAAAACCTGCTAAAATGAAGAATTGTCCAACGTATATGTCAACAATGCCAAATTTGAGAAATCCTTTTGTAGGCTAAAGAAAAAGTATTTTATCAAAGATTCTAAGTCTATGTATAGTCACCACAGAAGAAAATGAGTATCAAGCTTTCCACCAATTTATTAATATTTTCTGTTCTCAAGGAGCCCCAGCCCTACATTGAATGGGTTTGAACCTATACGAGCCAAGGCTAAATCCTCGTGCCACCATATGTTTGCTGTTGGACATAAGACTTTACATGACTGATCCTTGGTTTTCTCACCTGTAAAATGATATTTTTAAAAAATTATACACCTACCTTGGAAGTCGATTATGCAGATTAAATGAAATAATGTGTTTATAGCCCTAGAAGTGTCTGATGCATATCAGGCCCCTGGTAAATACACGCATATAACTGAAAGGATTGCCAGAGACCTTTAAAACTGGCCTATTCACTCCAAGCATCAAGTTCTCATGAAGACTGTGAGGTGCCTCCCTATAAACATACATAGGAAGGCAGGATATACATCAGAAGTAGGATATACATGTAGTAGAGGAACCTTCAGAGTGTTATATCAGCACTCTAAAATCTTACACAGCAGTAGAGGAAAGACTGGCTAAAGAAGAAGATGATAGACTTAAGTCTAAGCTTTCATGATTCTGAGTTATCAAACATGGACTCAAAATAGTCTGTTAATTTAGTTCAGTTTCACTGACTTTAGTCTCTGATTCCCTCAAGAAACTATTGCTATTTCTATCATTAGTGATCACATTGATGGTTTAATACAAATTTGAATATTTCATCCAATTTCAGCCAACTGCTGTCCTTTATATCCACTCATATTTCAGAAGCACAGAATGTTCCCTGTGTTTGGAAGTTGGCCCTTTCTCCTTTACTTGGAACAAGAAAACCAAAGAGGCTGGGTTGATGGTGGCTGGCAAATGTCCATTGATCTGAGTATCTGGCACATTTTTGATTTCCACACCCAAAAAGTATAGGCCCAGAAAGGTGTCCTTAATTACAACAATTACAGGGAAATCTCTAGTTCAAAGGCTTCACCTTTAGTGGTGTAAAGTCAATCATCTCATTACTTATGAATCTATTTCTGTTCCTTTTAGCAATCGAGTACGTATTTAGATCAATGTTTTCTTAGCCTGCAGATTCCTGTTCCTGATAAAGATATTGAGCTAACTTTGGAGGGTGAACTATTTTTAAATGAGAAACAGTATGCCGTTTTTGTGGTCACTGAATGATTATATTCCTGATTTGTAGCTATTATGGAAAATTAAAAGAAGAGACAGAATTGTGAGCTGTCACAGGGCACAAAAGTGTCAGTGTGAAAGGCTGGACATAACTCCAAGCTTTGTACCTGTGTCTGGAATTGCCACTGGTGGATTATGGAAGTGGTACATTCATTGTATGCATCTGTCTTTCATGCTTCACTCTGAATAATTCAGGAGCAGGAACAGAACTGGAATCATCTCAGTACCCAATGTCCAGCACTAAGCCTTCCTACAACAAACATTCAGCAAGTATTTGTGGAATAAATGGTTTGTTTATTAACTCATGTTATGAACCAAGACATTGTGGACTCTAATTCACCACCCCTTCCTCCAGTTGGCAGGGCCGAGAACCTGGAATCATTCTTGATCACTCTCTTTTACCCACACCTCAGATCCAACCCATGGGCAGTAATATTTGCACTGCCTTTACAACACATCACTAAATTCATGACTTCTTTCTACTTCCACAGTGTACTAACTTATCCAAGACACCACCCTTCTTCCCTGAACTGCTCTGTGTGCTTTTATCATCTACCGCTTCCACACACATCATGCCATCCTGAAACCAGTGTGCATCAGTTGCTCCTCCACTCAAATCTTCCAAAGACCTCCTACCTCACTTATAAAAGCCAAAGTCCTTACAAAGAATGACAGAACCTGGATGGATACCTCTATCTTTATTCACTCTTCCAGTCACAGCCTTCTCACTATTCTCCAAAATAAAAAAATCTGTCTATACCAAGAAGCACAGAATGTTCCTGGGAAGTTGGCCCTTTCTCCTTTACTTGGAACAAGAAAACCAAAGAGGCTGGGTTGATGGTGGCTGGCAAATGTCCATTGATCTGAGTATCTGGCACATTTTTGATTTCCACACCCAAAAAGTATAGGCCCAGAAAGGTGTCCTTAATTACAACAATTACAGGGAAATCTCTAGTTCAAAGGCTTCACCTTTAGTGGTGTAAAGTCAATCATCTCATTACTTATGAATCTATTTCTGTTCCTTTTAGCAATCGAGTACGTATTTAGATCAATGTTTTCTTAGCCTGCAGATTCCTGTTCCTGATAAAGATATTGAACTAACTTTGGAGGGGTGAACTATTTTTAAATGAGAAACAGTATGCCGTTTTTGTGGTCACTGAATGATTATATTCCTGATTTGTAGCTATTATGGAAAATTAAAAGAAGAGACAGAATTGTGAGCTGTCACAGGGCACAAAAGTGTCAGTGTGAAAGGCTGGACATAACTCCAAGCTTTGTACCTGTGTCTGGAATTGCCACTGGTGGATTATGGAAGTGGTACATTCATTGTATGCATCTGTCTTTCATGCTTCACTCTGAATAATTCAGGAGCAGGAACAGAACTGGAATCATCTCAGTACCCAATGTCCAGCACTAAGCCTTCCTACAACAAACATTCAGCAAGTATTTGTGGAATAAATGGTTTGTTTATTAACTCATGTTATGAACCAAGACATTGTGGACTCTAATTCACCACCCCTTCCTCCAGTTGGCAGGGCCGAGAACCTGGAATCATTCTTGATCACTCTCTTTTACCCACACCTCAGATCCAACCCATGGGCAGTAATATTTGCACTGCCTTTACAACACATCACTAAATTCATGACTTCTTTCTACTTCCACAGTGTACTAACTTATCCAAGACACCACCCTTCTTCCCTGAACTGCTCTGTGTGCTTTTATCATCTACCGCTTCCACACACATCATGCCATCCTGAAACCAGTGTGCATCAGTTGCTCCTCCACTCAAATCTTCCAAAGACCTCCTACCTCACTTATAAAAGCCAAAGTCCTTACAAAGAATGACAGAACCTGGATGGATACCTCTATCTTTATTCACTCTTCCAGTCACACGAGCCTTCTCACTATTCTCCAAAATACAAGAAAACTCCCAAGTCAGAACATTTGACCCTCCTGTTCCCTCTGCTTTGAATAGTCACCTATAAGAATTCACTTTGCTTATGCCTTTTCTTCATTCAGATCTCTGTTCTGCATCATTCTGCCTAAAATTCAGTATCCCCATTCACTCTTTATTCTCTGTTCATGTTTCATTGTTACTTCATAACCGTTATCCCATCCAGAAGTAATTGTGCATATATAGATATATTGATTGGGTGCAGGGAATATATATATATATATATATATATATATATATATATGTGTGTGTGTGTGTGTGTGTGTATGTGTGTATGTATGTGTATAGTTAGACATATATATTTGTTTACCACTTATTTCCTTCACTCAAATGTAAGCTACAGTGGGTAGGGAAATTTTTCTTTACTGCTAGAGTAGCAATTAGGAGGTCACTTAATCATATGCTGAATGAATACATCAACAATAAGGAGGCCAGTGCCATTGGGTCATAAGTGACCAAAGGGGAAAGTCGAAACCACAGTAGGCAGTTTGTACAGTGAATATCATGTTGGTCTATAAATCATACTGTGTAGCTTGGATTTTATTCTAAGATCAATAGAAAAGTCTTTGAAGTGTTTTATGTTGTACAGTAATAAAATATGGATTCTGTTTTTGAAATATTAGCTCATGTTATGAACCAAGACATTGTGGACTCTAATTCACCACCCCTTCCTCCAGTTGGCAGGGCCGAGAACCTGGAATCATTCTTGATCACTCTCTTTTACCCACACCTCAGATCCAACCCATGGGCAGTAATATTTGCACTGCCTTTACAACACATCACTAAATTCATGACTTCTTTCTACTTCCACAGTGTACTAACTTATCCAAGACACCACCCTTCTTCCCTGAACTGCTCTGTGTGCTTTTATCATCTACCGCTTCCACACACATCATGCCATCCTGAAACCAGTGTGCATCAGTTGCTCCTCCACTCAAATCTTCCAAAGACCTCCTACCTCACTTATAAAAGCCAAAGTCCTTACAAAGAATGACAGAACCTGGATGGATACCTCTATCTTTATTCACTCTTCCAGTCACACGAGCCTTCTCACTATTCTCCAAAATACAAGAAAACTCCCAAGTCAGAACATTTGACCCTCCTGTTCCCTCTGCTTTGAATAGTCACCTATAAGAATTCACTTTGCTTATGCCTTTTCTTCATTCAGATCTCTGTTCTGCATCATTCTGCCTAAAATTCAGTATCCCCATTCACTCTTTATTCTCTGTTCATGTTTCATTGTTACTTCATAACCGTTATCCCATCCAGAAGTAATTGTGCATATATAGATATATTGATTGGGTGCAGGGAATATATATATATATATATATATATATATATATATATGTGTGTGTGTGTGTGTGTGTGTATGTGTGTATAGTTAGACATATATATTTGTTTACCACTTATTTCCTTCACTCAAATGTAAGCTACAGTGGGTAGGGAAATTTTTCTTTACTGCTAGAGTAGCAATTAGGAGGTCACTTAATCATATGCTGAATGAATACATCAACAATAAGGAGGCCAGTGCCATTGGGTCATAAGTGACCAAAGGGGAAAGTCGAAACCACAGTAGGCAGTTTGTACAGTGAATATCATGTTGGTCTATAAATCATACTGTGTAGCTTGGATTTTATTCTAAGATCAATAGAAAAGTCTTTGAAGTGTTTTATGTTGTACAGTAATAAAATATGGATTCTGTTTTTGAAATATTAGCTACTTTGTAGTAAAATAAAGTAAATTAGTTAGCAGGTCATAATTGATGAAAGAAATAGAGGGGACGTAAGGAATCAGATTAGAAAGGTCTTGAAGTAACACAGACAAAGATGAATTAGAAAGGTCTTGAAGTAACACAGACAAAGATGAAGACAGTGTGGCTATAGTGTGCCTGTGAAAGGGACAGAGAGGGAATGGGTGGGGAGTCTATTTCAGAGACAGCAGGACCTGATGCTGAACTGATTGTGGGGCAGGGGGAGGTAGAGGAAGGAAAGAGAACATCTAGGGTTGCTCCTTGGCTTTTAGATTGAACAGCCTAGTCAATGGCAGTCTTTTTTTTATTAAGAAAGACTGGAGAAAAAAACATTTTGTATGAGGGAGTCAAATGCTCTGTTTTGAAAATGCTTTTAAACATTCTGAGCTTTACATGACTACTGTATATTAAATGAAGATGATTGAGAGGCTTTGAATATCTAAACATGGAAGTGAAAGGTATCTGGGATGTAGTTAGAGATCCATAAAGTTAAGTGCAGTTCAGCTTAGTTGTTCAGTCATGTATTGCTGTTTATGACTCCATGGACTGCAGCACACCAGGCTTCCCTGTCCTTCACGATCTCCCAGAGCCTGCTCAAACTCATCTCCATTGACTCAATGATGTCATCCAACCATATTGACTTTTGTTGTCCCCTTCTCCTTTTGCCTTCCGTTTTTCCCAACATCAGAGTCTTTTCCAATGAGCTGTCTCTTTGCCTCAGGTGGCCAAAGTACTGGAGCTTCAGAAAAAGTTTTAATTTTCCAACCATAAATTGAACTAGTTTGTTCAGTTCTTATCCATAAATGTAGCAAGTGGAGGTTTCTTTACTGCTAGAGTAGCAATTAGGAGGTCACTTAATCATATGCTGAATGAATACATCAACAATAAGGAGGCCAGTGCCATTGGGTCATAAGTGACCAAAGGGGAAAGTCGAAACCACAGTAGGCAGTTTGTACAGTGAATATCATGTTGGTCTATAAATCATACTGTGTAGCTTGGATTTTATTCTAAGATCAATAGAAAAGTCTTTGAAGTGTTTTATGTTGTACAGTAATAAAATATGGATTCTGTTTTTGAAATATTAGCTACTTTGTAGTAAAATAAAGTAAATTAGTTAGCAGGTCATAATTGATGAAAGAAATAGAGGGGACGTAAGGAATCAGATTAGAAAGGTCTTGAAGTAACACAGACAAAGATGAATTAGAAAGGTCTTGAAGTAACACAGACAAAGATGAAGACAGTGTGGCTATAGTGTGCCTGTGAAAGGGACAGAGAGGGAATGGGTGGGGAGTCTATTTCAGAGACAGCAGGACCTGATGCTGAACTGATTGTGGGGCAGGGGGAGGTAGAGGAAGGAAAGAGAACATCTAGGGTTGCTCCTTGGCTTTTAGATTGAACAGCCTAGTCAATGGCAGTCTTTTTTTTATTAAGAAAGACTGGAGAAAAAAACATTTTGTATGAGGGAGTCAAATGCTCTGTTTTGAAAATGCTTTTAAACATTCTGAGCTTTACATGACTACTGTATATTAAATGAAGATGATTGAGAGGCTTTGAATATCTAAACATGGAAGTGAAAGGTATCTGGGATGTAGTTAGAGATCCATAAAGTTAAGTGCAGTTCAGCTTAGTTGTTCAGTCATGTATTGCTGTTTATGACTCCATGGACTGCAGCACACCAGGCTTCCCTGTCCTTCACGATCTCCCAGAGCCTGCTCAAACTCATCTCCATTGACTCAATGATGTCATCCAACCATATTGACTTTTGTTGTCCCCTTCTCCTTTTGCCTTCCGTTTTTCCCAACATCAGAGTCTTTTCCAATGAGCTGTCTCTTTGCCTCAGGTGGCCAAAGTACTGGAGCTTCAGTTTCAACATCATTCCTTACAATGAATATTCAAGGTTGATTTCCTTTAGCACTGACTAGTTTGATCTCCTTGAAGTCCAAGGGATGCTCAAGAGCCTTCTTCAACACCATAGTTTAAAGGTGTCAGTTCTTCAGTGCTCAGTCTTCTTCCGAGTCCGTAAAACTATAGATGGTACTTAAAGTCATGAAACGAAATGAGATTATTTAGGGAGAGAAGTAAGTAGAAAAAAAGCCCTAACCCCCATTATCATTATAAATAGAATGGAGTAAATACTCCTGCAACCATATCAGCCTATTACTTAAACAGATGACATAAGCAGATATAGAAGACAGTGTACTAGAGAGTGCAGTACAAAAAAAAAAAACAAAAACAAAGGCTGACGATGAAAAACAGAACCAGAGGCCTTCATTAACAAGTGAAGGAATCAGAACTGTTTGAGAGACAGGACACAAAAGGGGTATTGGAGAGTTTAGAAAATTATAAGGTCCAAAGAGTAGAGACCTCAATGTGGTACAAGAATTGTCAGAATCATCATACATTTGAGTATGTGACCTAAGAATCCAGGAGGTAGTCAGAGAATGGGATGCCATGAATATCTTTGTTTCCCATGTTGCCTTTTGCCATTTAGCAATTTGTTTCCAATCTGTGTTAATGTCACCACTCTTGTTGACTTTAATTACAAATCTTAATCATTAGTGTGTATGAAGGGCTGTTTCTCTAAGATTTCCTGTATCTCTGATGCTAATTACTCACAACTAACAGAAGGCTTTTCTATCTCTTCAGCTTTGAGCATGACTACTGTATATTAAATGAAGATGATTGAGAGGCTTTGAATATCTAAACATGGAAGTGAAAGGTATCTGGGATGTAGTTAGAGATCCATAAAGTTAAGTGCAGTTCAGCTTAGTTGTTCAGTCATGTATTGCTGTTTATGACTCCATGGACTGCAGCACACCAGGCTTCCCTGTCCTTCACGATCTCCCAGAGCCTGCTCAAACTCATCTCCATTGACTCAATGATGTCATCCAACCATATTGACTTTTGTTGTCCCCTTCTCCTTTTGCCTTCCGTTTTTCCCAACATCAGAGTCTTTTCCAATGAGCTGTCTCTTTGCCTCAGGTGGCCAAAGTACTGGAGCTTCAGTTTCAACATCATTCCTTACAATGAATATTCAAGGTTGATTTCCTTTAGCACTGACTAGTTTGATCTCCTTGAAGTCCAAGGGATGCTCAAGAGCCTTCTTCAACACCATAGTTTAAAGGTGTCAGTTCTTCAGTGCTCAGTCTTCTTCCGAGTCCGTAAAACTATAGATGGTACTTAAAGTCATGAAACGAAATGAGATTATTTAGGGAGAGAAGTAAGTAGAAAAAAAGCCCTAACCCCCATTATCATTATAAATAGAATGGAGTAAATACTCCTGCAACCATATCAGCCTATTACTTAAACAGATGACATAAGCAGATATAGAAGACAGTGTACTAGAGAGTGCAGTACAAAAAAAAAAAACAAAAACAAAGGCTGACGATGAAAAACAGAACCAGAGGCCTTCATTAACAAGTGAAGGAATCAGAACTGTTTGAGAGACAGGACACAAAAGGGGTATTGGAGAGTTTAGAAAATTATAAGGTCCAAAGAGTAGAGACCTCAATGTGGTACAAGAATTGTCAGAATCATCATACATTTGAGTATGTGACCTAAGAATCCAGGAGGTAGTCAGAGAATGGGATGCCATGAATATCTTTGTTTCCCATGTTGCCTTTTGCCATTTAGCAATTTGTTTCCAATCTGTGTTAATGTCACCACTCTTGTTGACTTTAATTACAAATCTTAATCATTAGTGTGTATGAAGGGCTGTTTCTCTAAGATTTCCTGTATCTCTGATGCTAATTACTCACAACTAACAGAAGGCTTTTCTATCTCTTCATTTGCCCAGCATCACAAGCATCTCTCTCTCTCTGTCCTGCTCTGAATACTTTCTGCCCTGTTACCATCTCCACTTACCTCTCCTGAGTTTCTGTAATTTGCCAGGGATTACAGAAACAAAGAGCAAAGTACACTGTTTGTGGAAAGAATGACTTTTCCTTTGAGGTCCTAGTTCCCCACCATGCAGCACCATGTTACTTTCTGGGTAATACCATCTGCATTTCTATGTGCATGAATCTCTCCAGAATAATCCTATTTAATCACTTTAGTCTATATTAGTACTTGACACAGCAAATAGCTGAGTAGGTGCTAAACGAAAACTCCCAAAACTTTCCAATTTGGGGAGTCCATTGAGTCATTGATGGACTGATGTCTTTAATGCCTGCATCTCTCACCTCCATATCACACTGACCAAAAGAGAGCCAAAGATGATGTTTAAGGAAATCTAAAGAAAATTTGATGAATAAATTTTAAAATATTCTTATTTTTAACAACGAACACTCTCTTGAGCAAACATCCTATAGACATTTGCTACTGTTTTCCATATTTTTATTTGTATTATTTAAAAGATATAATTAATTATAATGTGTGACCTATTTATAAGTAAATACTATATGTCCTTGCAAAATAACGCATGCACTGAATATCTGCTCCAGACCAACTGCTGTTTTAAATTTTTAAAATCAGACGTTTCATTAAAATCTTTGTTCCTTTAAAGATTATCATTATATGGTCACTCTCTTTTCCAGGAGATCCTGGTTGCTGATATGTAGTTTAAAAAGTAGGCTGGTTCAGATAGTTAGATTTCTAAAGAACAGAGGTTAAAGTCCACCTATCGCAATACCCACAAGAGTGCTTGACAAATACCAGTTGTTCAATAAATATGCCTAAGTCAATGAACAGAGAAACAATCTCATTTTTTTTTAATTTTATTTTTGCTTTTACAGAGTTTTTTTGGTTACAGATATGTATGATCCCAGATTAGTCATATGTATATCCCTGAGCCTTCCCTCCTCCATCCCTTTCCAGTTCCCCGCATTCCACCCCTCCTGGCCATCACATAGCCCCCATATAGGATCCCTTATTCCCACAACACATTGACAATAGTTATCTCTTTTACGTATGATAGCATCGGTTTCCATGTTACTCTTTCCTTGCCTCTTACCCACTGTTAACTTCCCACAATGTCCATAAGTCTGTTCTCTATGTCTGTTTTTACATCGATGCTCTGTTATCATTACCATCTTACTAGATTCTATATATATGTATTAATATACTGTACTTGTCTTTCTCTTTTTGACTTACTTCACTTTGTATAATAGGTTCTAGATTCATCCACCTCATTAGGACTGATTCTTCTGCATTTCTTTTTACAGCTGAGAATTATTCCATTGTATAAATGTACCATAGTTTTTTATCCATTCATTTGTTGATGGGCATCTAGGTTGCTTCTATGTTCTAGCTATTGTATAGAATGCTGCAGTGAACACTGGGGTACAGGTGTCTCGTTCAATTTTGATTTCATCAGAGTATAAGCCTAATTGTGGGATTGCTGGCTCATATGGTGCTTCTATTCTTAGTGTTTTGAGGAATCTCCATACTGCCTTCCACAGTGACTGTATCAATTTATATCCCCACCAACAATGCAAGAGTGTTCCCTTTTCTCTGCACCCTCTCCAACATTTATTGTCTGTAGATTTTTTGATGATGGCCATTCTGACTGATGTGAGGTGATATCTCATTGCAGTTTTGATTTGCATTTCTCTGATAATAAGTGACTTTGAACATCTTTTCATGTGTTTTTTGGCCATCTGTATATCTTCTTTGGAGAGATGTCTCTTTAGATCTTCACATTTTTTGATTGGGTTGTTTGTTTATTGGTGTTGAGTTGTCTGAGCTGCTTGTAGATTTTGAAGAGTAATTCTTTGTCGGTTGTTTCATTTGCTATTATTTTTTCCCATACTATGGGTTGTCTGTTTACCTTGTTTGTAGTTTAATTTGCTGTGCAAAGTCTTTTAAGTTTCCTTAGGTCCCACATGTTTATTTTTGTTTTTAGTTCTGTTACTCTTTTGAGGCTGAGTTACAGTTTTCCCAGATTATTTTCCCTCCCCCTTTCCATCCCTTTCCAGTTCCCCGCATTCCACCCCTCCTGGCCATCACATAGCCCCCATATAGGATCCCTTATTCCCACAACACATTGACAATAGTTATCTCTTTTACGTATGATAGCATCGGTTTCCATGTTACTCTTTCCTTGCCTCTTACCCACTGTTAACTTCCCACAATGTCCATAAGTCTGTTCTCTATGTCTGTTTTTACATCGATGCTCTGTTATCATTACCATCTTACTAGATTCTATATATATGTATTAATATACTGTACTTGTCTTTCTCTTTTTGACTTACTTCACTTTGTATAATAGGTTCTAGATTCATCCACCTCATTAGGACTGATTCTTCTGCATTTCTTTTTACAGCTGAGAATTATTCCATTGTATAAATGTACCATAGTTTTTTATCCATTCATTTGTTGATGGGCATCTAGGTTGCTTCTATGTTCTAGCTATTGTATAGAATGCTGCAGTGAACACTGGGGTACAGGTGTCTCGTTCAATTTTGATTTCATCAGAGTATAAGCCTAATTGTGGGATTGCTGGCTCATATGGTGCTTCTATTCTTAGTGTTTTGAGGAATCTCCATACTGCCTTCCACAGTGACTGTATCAATTTATATCCCCACCAACAATGCAAGAGTGTTCCCTTTTCTCTGCACCCTCTCCAACATTTATTGTCTGTAGATTTTTTGATGATGGCCATTCTGACTGATGTGAGGTGATATCTCATTGCAGTTTTGATTTGCATTTCTCTGATAATAAGTGACTTTGAACATCTTTTCATGTGTTTTTTGGCCATCTGTATATCTTCTTTGGAGAGATGTCTCTTTAGATCTTCACATTTTTTGATTGGGTTGTTTGTTTATTGGTGTTGAGTTGTCTGAGCTGCTTGTAGATTTTGAAGAGTAATTCTTTGTCGGTTGTTTCATTTGCTATTATTTTTTCCCATACTATGGGTTGTCTGTTTACCTTGTTTGTAGTTTAATTTGCTGTGCAAAGTCTTTTAAGTTTCCTTAGGTCCCACATGTTTATTTTTGTTTTTAGTTCTGTTACTCTAGCAGGTGGGTCATAGAAGATCTTGCATTGATTTATGTCATTGAGTGTTTTGCCTATATTCTCCTCTGTTTTATGGTTTCTGGTCTTACATTTAGGTCTTCAATCCATTTTGAGTGTATCTTTGTGTATGGTGTAATGTTTGTGTAATGTTTCAACTTCATTTTTTTTTTTTTTTTTGCATGTAGCTGTCCAGAAGCTATGTTTTATAGAGACTGCAGCTACCACTAGTAGCAAGAGTGAATGGAGGGCTGAGAATCCAGTGATATTTATTTGTAAGCATGTGTGAATGATATAAGGGTAGTACCAAATCATGGAAGATCACCTGCGATCATATCCAAACTGAAATATGAAATAAGAAGACAGAAAGTTAAAAGTTCAGAAACAGGAAACCAAGGAATTCAGGCAATTCTCTTTGACTAGCTGACACTGAGCTATTTTCCCTTCATTAATTCTTGATGGTCTATGGGAGATAATCACTGTATTTAATGGTCTAGGAGAAGAGAAATCATCATATTTAGCAATGGCAGTTGTGAATATTAAGAACATACTTTGAAGTGGACATAGAAGTACTTACATCAAGTAGAGATAAGTGAAGCCACATAGCATTTCGTCAGTAGGTTTGACATCTCAGGGGAGAAATTTTCTTTTATGATAAAAGGAAACAGGCTATGTAGCAATTTGAATATTTTGTTATACCAGCAATGATAAGGAGAGCCTCTAAGAAATTATGTTCATTCAACAGCATTTACTGGGTACCTACTGTGGAGATGCCATGATTCTTGACAAAAGGATTAAAGTCTGGACAAAACAAAATGCCCACCCTTGCAAAGTTTCCATTTGGGAGAATCAGTTTATTTGTTGGAAATATGAAGTTCCGAGGCTACCTGACTTACACAGGAAGGGAAAGAAAATGTATCATTATATGGGTACACTAACATTAAAAAATTGATAGTATTATCTGCTTAATATTGCCCTTGACATCTGTTGACCTATGTTTGAAATTCTGTGTGATATTCGATTGCTAGAGATTTAAATTTCAGAAATGATCTCAGTGCTGAGAGACCAGAAGCAAATGCTAGATACTTTGTCAAGTGAAAAATTGGAGCACAGAATCTAACATCTGGTAAACATTCAATCAATGTCAATTTATGACTCCTTTTTCTCTTCCATTGCATCTTTTATCCTTATAAAGTTATGAGGACAACCATCATGTTTAACACTTGGAGAAACAGAAACATATACATAAAGACTGTAAGAAATAAGTTCTAAAATACGTATAAATGTGGGCTATTTCATTCCAGTGGGTAACCTAGTTCAACCCTAATGCAGAGACAGGCAAAAGAGGGGAAGAGGTCTCCTTCAGACATGATTTACTGTCAATCATTTTTCTGCTAGTGGCTGAAGGGCAAAGGAAGTGCAGTAGTTCTCATCCTGCTGATTAAATCAAGAGCACATGGGTTTGAAGGGCACGGATGAGAGATTAAGTTAAATCATAGAAATTCAAGCAGAGGAAATAACAATTAAGTTGATCAGCCTATCCTCTGCTGAGGAAGGGGAACATTTTTAGAATACGTTTTTGTCACCAGCATAGTATTAATAAACCAGAGTTTAAGTCCCATAAAATTTATTCATTCCATAGACATTTATTGAGTCCACACTATGTGACAGAAACTGTTCTAGGCACTGGGAATGAAGTTATGTTCAGTCAAATTCTATAGCTTTATGAAACGTATACTGAAATCCTGGGAATAGCCAATACAAATATGTAAAATTTAGTAATGATAAGTGTGAACAAAATAAGTTAGGTCAGAAGTCCCAGAATATTACTTATATCACATTCTATAGCTATAAAAGCCAGAAAGCATTCACAGTGAGAGAAGAAAGAAAATTAGACTTTACCTTTTAAAGAGAGGAATAGCAAGAACATACAGTCATCTTTTAACCACCACATGCATCTGTGTGCATGTTGAATTGCTTCAGAGGTATCCAACTCTTTGTGATCCCATGGACTCTAGCCCACCAGGCTCCTCTGTCCATGGAGTCTCCAATGACACTAAATTAAAATTGCGACCCACACGGGAATGTTTGAAATTCTGTGTGATATTCGATTGCTAGAGATTTAAATTTCAGAAATGATCTCAGTGCTGAGAGACCAGAAGCAAATGCTAGATACTTTGTCAAGTGAAAAATTGGAGCACAGAATCTAACATCTGGTAAACATTCAATCAATGTCAATTTATGACTCCTTTTTCTCTTCCATTGCATCTTTTATCCTTATAAAGTTATGAGGACAACCATCATGTTTAACACTTGGAGAAACAGAAACATATACATAAAGACTGTAAGAAATAAGTTCTAAAATACGTATAAATGTGGGCTATTTCATTCCAGTGGGTAACCTAGTTCAACCCTAATGCAGAGACAGGCAAAAGAGGGGAAGAGGTCTCCTTCAGACATGATTTACTGTCAATCATTTTTCTGCTAGTGGCTGAAGGGCAAAGGAAGTGCAGTAGTTCTCATCCTGCTGATTAAATCAAGAGCACATGGGTTTGAAGGGCACGGATGAGAGATTAAGTTAAATCATAGAAATTCAAGCAGAGGAAATAACAATTAAGTTGATCAGCCTATCCTCTGCTGAGGAAGGGGAACATTTTTAGAATACGTTTTTGTCACCAGCATAGTATTAATAAACCAGAGTTTAAGTCCCATAAAATTTATTCATTCCATAGACATTTATTGAGTCCACACTATGTGACAGAAACTGTTCTAGGCACTGGGAATGAAGTTATGTTCAGTCAAATTCTATAGCTTTATGAAACGTATACTGAAATCCTGGGAATAGCCAATACAAATATGTAAAATTTAGTAATGATAAGTGTGAACAAAATAAGTTAGGTCAGAAGTCCCAGAATATTACTTATATCACATTCTATAGCTATAAAAGCCAGAAAGCATTCACAGTGAGAGAAGAAAGAAAATTAGACTTTACCTTTTAAAGAGAGGAATAGCAAGAACATACAGTCATCTTTTAACCACCACATGCATCTGTGTGCATGTTGAATTGCTTCAGAGGTATCCAACTCTTTGTGATCCCATGGACTCTAGCCCACCAGGCTCCTCTGTCCATGGGAGTCTCCAGGCAAGAATACTGGAGTGGGTTGCCATTCCCATCACCAGGGGATCTTTCTGACCCAGGGATCAAACCTAGATCTCTTAAGTCTCCTACATTGGCAGGTGGGCTCTTTACCACTAGTCCCACCTGGGAAGC
Organism: Tragulus kanchil; assembly: GCA_022376925.1. Classification (NCBI taxonomy): domain Eukaryota; kingdom Metazoa; phylum Chordata; class Mammalia; order Artiodactyla; family Tragulidae; genus Tragulus; species Tragulus kanchil. The sequence continues at coordinate 122,026,782 of JAIOJX010000006.1, forward strand.
CCCAAGCCACCACTGACACCTTTAAAGACTGTAAGAAGGGAATTCCCTTGTTGTTCAATGGCTAAAACTCTGTGCTCCTAGCACAGGGGGCCTGGGTTCAATCCCTGGTCAGGTAACTAGATCCCACCTATTGCAACTAAGACCCAGCACAGCCAAATAAATAAATTAAAATAAATACTAAAAAATAAAAATAATAATAATGGTGTGAGAAGGGGAGTGATGTGAGCTAACATTGTGGAAGGCTTGCTCTGATGGCTTCTGTAGAATGAATGGGGGAAGGGAGGGTGCAGAGCAGACAGCAATAAAATCAGTTGTCCATTCCATCCTCATTTACTCCCAACTTTTGGGCCTCTTGATTCTCACTAGCTAAATTATGAGAAAGAAAATAAGAAGAGGGCAAGCACCTGACTCAGGATTGCAGATGGGTAGCAATTTCACATAAGGCACAATGTGCGCACAATTTCATTTGCTCATCCCCCCAAATTTTATCATCACCTATTATGTTCCCACTAGAGACACTGAGATAGGCAGCTGCAATCCCTGTCTTCACAGAACTCACCATGTAGTTGGGGGTAAAGATGAATAACATGTGAATTTCAACATACTGTCCCAATGTCAGAGGATTAATCTGAGTTTTGCTTTCTCAATATTCTTTGTAAGATGTCAACCTGATCATTTGCTTATTTTCAAAGTATAAAAATCCACCCTTTTTTGACAGTATAGGAATGTACTTTTTATAGATTGTAATCTCAAAATCACTTTTGTACTGAAATTTGTAAAAGCCCAAATTAAAAATTTGTGACTACTAGAAGAATCATGTCAAGTGAACTCAACCACTCATAGGCTCTATTTCATTTTGGTCGTATCAACCCAGACCCTCTCCTGAATTTTACTTTAACTGCACATCCATAGTTTCTCCACTTAATGAAATGATTAACTTTTAAGGTCCAGCTAAACATGCCATCTCTTCCACTAAGCCCTCTATGATCCTCTTCAGTGAAACTTCCTCAGTAGATTGTGTTTATCTCTGTTTAATGTATTTAAGGATGTATTTAATGCTTCCTTTTTAGGTAATCAATGGGAAACTTTGATAAAGTAAGAAAGCTGCACAGCTATACGTTGTGAGTGCCTACTATGCTTTACTATGTGTTATAAGAAAGATAAGGCTCCTGTATTTCCTTAAAGTTAACAAAATGCTAAATTAAACATTAGAATACCCACCTATTGCAACTAAGACCCAGCACAGCCAAATAAATAAATTAAAATAAATACTAAAAATAAAATAATAATAATGGTGTGAGAAGGGGAGTGATGTGAGCTAACATTGTGGAAGGCTTGCTCTGATGGCTTCTGTAGAATGAATGGGGGAAGGGAGGGTGCAGAGCAGACAGCAATAAAATCAGTTGTCCATTCCATCCTCATTTACTCCCAACTTTTGGGCCTCTTGATTCTCACTAGCTAAATTATGAGAAAGAAAATAAGAAGAGGGCAAGCACCTGACTCAGGATTGCAGATGGGTAGCAATTTCACATAAGGCACAATGTGCGCACAATTTCATTTGCTCATCCCCCCAAATTTTATCATCACCTATTATGTTCCCACTAGAGACACTGAGATAGGCAGCTGCAATCCCTGTCTTCACAGAACTCACCATGTAGTTGGGGGTAAAGATGAATAACATGTGAATTTCAACATACTGTCCCAATGTCAGAGGATTAATCTGAGTTTTGCTTTCTCAATATTCTTTGTAAGATGTCAACCTGATCATTTGCTTATTTTCAAAGTATAAAAATCCACCCTTTTTTGACAGTATAGGAATGTACTTTTTATAGATTGTAATCTCAAAATCACTTTTGTACTGAAATTTGTAAAAGCCCAAATTAAAAATTTGTGACTACTAGAAGAATCATGTCAAGTGAACTCAACCACTCATAGGCTCTATTTCATTTTGGTCGTATCAACCCAGACCCTCTCCTGAATTTTACTTTAACTGCACATCCATAGTTTCTCCACTTAATGAAATGATTAACTTTTAAGGTCCAGCTAAACATGCCATCTCTTCCACTAAGCCCTCTATGATCCTCTTCAGTGAAACTTCCTCAGTAGATTGTGTTTATCTCTGTTTAATGTATTTAAGGATGTATTTAATGCTTCCTTTTTAGGTAATCAATGGGAAACTTTGATAAAGTAAGAAAGCTGCACAGCTATACGTTGTGAGTGCCTACTATGCTTTACTATGTGTTATAAGAAAGATAAGGCTCCTGTATTTCCCTTAAAGTTAACAAAAATGCTTAAAAGATAGTTAATATTAAATTCATTTATAGATAAGGTGATGTTCAGGGGTTTTAAATGGCTTTATCTATAGTTAAATTCTTAACAGCTTATTATAAGACCTAGGCTTCGACTTTTGTTCCATCTGGCCTTTGTAGTGCATTGAGTAATGTCACCCCAAATTCATATCTACTTGGGATCTTAGAATGGGAACGTATGTGGAAATAGTGTCTTTGCAGGTGGAATTAAGACAAAGATAGAGATGAGGTTATACTTGATAACTGGGCCAGACATCCAATGAGAGTTTTCCTCTAAGAGTTGGTGCGGGGGGGGAGCACAGAAACACATAAGGGGGCAAAGATCGTGTAAAGATAGAGGTAGAGATTGGAGCTATGCTATCCAGAAAGTGCTGGGATCTACCAGGAATAAACTAGGAAGGATTTTGCCCTAGAGTCTTCAGAGAGACTGTGGACCACCTGACAAACCAGTTTCCCACTTCTGGCCTCCAGAATGGTGAGACAAATGTCTATTGCTTTAAGCCAACCAATTTGTGGTTCTTTGTTAGGGTGGCCCTAGCAAACTCACATAGCCCTAAAGCCCATTATCTTGTCCATAAGTCTCTCCCCCTTCCAGAACTGCACTTTGATTCCTCCTAGGGTTTTAGGGTAACCTTTACCTTTGGATTTGGACCTTGCACAATATCACTCCACCCCCACCAAATGCCTCCTGAAAAAATGTAGGGCTGATAGAGATAAATATTACAGGAAGATTTTGATTGCAAGTTGCCAACATTCAGTTTAAACTAGAGTATTTAGAAGGTGAAATTTATTGTCTCTTATCCCCAAATGGGAGAAGATCAAGGATGCAGGGAGGCCTCCATTAAGACAGGAACCAAGATTTTGATCTCCACTAGTTTCTCTCAGCATCCCCCATCCCTCCTTTCTTCTGCAAATGGAGAGACAGACAGTACCAGGGGCTTATGTCTGTTTAGTTGTGCAGTGATCTCCTATTCTCTGCAACACCACTGACTGTGGCCCACAAGATTCCTCTGTCCATGGGGTTCTTCAGACAAGAATACTGGAGTGGGCTGCTATTCCCTTCTCCAACCCATCTTCCCAACCCAGGCATAAAACCCAGGCCTTTTGCATTGTAAGCAGATTTTTGACCATCTGAGCCACTAGGGAAGTCTCACATCTTGGTAAGTTAGACTACCCTTGAAGAAAGGGACATTTTCCTGATTTCCAAGTTGAAAATTTCTAAGGAAGGTTTGTGATTGGCCCAATCTGGACCACCCACTCACACTCATATCAAGGAGGCAGTGTTCTGAGATTTATTTTTCCCACTAAGACCATGTGATTATATCAGGCTCAAGAAGTCTCTTCTATCCCCACCAAAATTAGAAAGCTATTATCAGAAGAAAGGTGTGTAACTCAGGCATATATAAATTAATATAGATCATTTCTATGTAGATGGGACTCAGCTATCTTTTCAGGAGAGACTTTTGCTTGCATAAGGCCCAAAAGAAGTAAAGCCAAGGGCTTCCCCTGGTGATCCAGTGGGTAAGGACACCGCCTTGCGGTGCAAGGTGCACCGGTTCGGTCCCTGGCCTGGGAAGATCCCACGTGCCATGGAGCGGCTGGACTGATGTGTCCAATTACCGAGCTGGAGCTCTGGGGCACATGCGCCCAGAGCCGGCGCTCTACGATGACAGAGGCCACCGCGATGGGAGGCCCACAGGAGCCAAAGAACAAAGACGGATGAAAATAGATAAATGAAAGACCAATAGAAGTGGCCCACCCGTCCCCCTCCCTCCCCACCTCACCCCCAAAAGATAAATAAATAAATGTTAAAAAAAAGAAAGAAAAAGAAAAAAAAAAGATAGGAAAGAATAAACCTTCAGACTTCTTTAAACATTAAAAAAAAGAAGTAAAGCCAAAATACAGACTTAATTACTACAAGCTGCCAAGCCACTCAATATGAGTATCAATAAAGATGTTTGCCTGTAATATAAGGCTTTTTTCTTTTTTTTTTCCAGAAGAGCTAGTGGCTTGTGAGAACTCTTTTGAATAGATGTGGAAATGCAAGCAGTAGAAGTTTCATTATCCAGATTATATCACAGAGACTTAGCTAGTAGAAGAGAGGTTCTAATAACTAATAGTGATTTGATCTTTTTTCAAATATTGTAGATTGCAGTATCTTCAGAGCTGACTTCCCTTCTGATTGCAAGGAAAGCACTGAAGATAACAAAAGAGGGAAATGAGGGGGTGGAGGACAAACTGCTTTCCAGCAATGGCTGGTCCTCACAGGACTTGGCAGGCTGGCTGGGGCTAGAGACAGAATTCCTGTGCCAAGGCACCTGCTTTCCTTGGAGGTCCATGCATGACTTGCTTCTGACAGATGTTGGACAAATTCCAAAACATTTGCCTCTTTGGTAGATTTGGTCATCTCTTAAGAAGAAGATGGTCTGTGTCCAGAATTGATTTAACCTTAGAAGGGCCTTTCCCTTAAACTGCACATACAGGTGCCCCCAGACTAAAGAACAGCAGCCACGATGACATGATATTGGAGCAGAAGTGATGTCAGGCCCCCTCATATTAAGGGCCAAAAACCAGGTCACTTCCCCAGGGAAGCCTTTCTCTCATGATTGTGAAGCACTACATTATATACCTGAAACTCTTAAGTGTTTACATTTTGCTTTTCTTCCCATTAGGTTGAGTGTGTGTCTTCACAATTGGGATCTTCCCTTCTGTATGTTAAAGTCACAGCCTAGCGCCACAGTTTGTACATGACTCAGTGCATTTGTTTCAGTAAAAAGTTGAAAGAGACAAGGAGCTAATGGGAGATAGCGGGAAGAAGTAAAGTTAATTTTTTTTTTTTCCTGTTTCTCACTGGAAGAGGGGGAAAAATGAACAAAGAAGGAAAATTCATAGGAAATGAGTGTGTACCTCATTCCAGACACTTAGATAGGTAATTTACATTCTTTGCCCTTATCTTATTATCCGAAAGGTGACTCCATTTCCTGAATTATTTCGGTAGTAAGACAGGATACTAATATACGACCCAGAAGTTTGTACTATTATCTCTACCTTGCAGATGAAGTTCAGAGAAATTAAGAGAATAACCCAAGATCACAAAATAAATAATTTTTTTGGTCTTTTTTGGTACATTAAGGATTTTAGACAACATAATGAGATTGATGAATATATAACAGATATTGACCATTATTGGGACCAGGTAGATGGTCTATCAGTTAGAAGTGGGCCTGAATTTCACATCCAACTCTGGCTGACTGTGAAGTCCCCTTTGTTCACCAGCATCACACTGAGAGCAGTGAAAGTACTTGGGTCCTACATTGTGCAGGGCATTGTCGCAATCTAGAAACATGCAAAGAGGGTGCCATGGAATATGAAAATAGCCATGTGTTTTCCTTGAATGAGTGAGTGAGTGAATAATTTTCAGTAGCTTAGATTTGATTTGTGTGTAGATGGATTATAACAATAAGAAGTGTTAAAATATCAGTCTAATGGCAGATACCCCATCCTGAGCCCTGTTACATTGTCCATTGTAATAAAATGCAATGGATACTCTGATTACAGTTGTGGTCAAATGGATGGCTCAGTCTCCTGGCTTATACCAGGTTGTCCCAGCACTGTCCGCTTCCTCACCTGAAGGTCTTTGCCAAATCCAAGCAACCACTGCCAAATTAAAGCCCTTTAGATGATAGTTTTCATGTCTAGGAATACTGTCTTTGGAAGGAACAAAGAAAACTATATAAATATATTGGCGATGGAAATGGCAACCCATTCCAGTATTCTTGCTGGAGAATTCCATGGACAGAGGAGCCTGGCAAGCTATAGTCCATGGTGTCACAAAAGAATTGGACACGATTGAGTGACTGTCACTCACATGTGAATATATTTGAGTCTTTTAGGTAGTTCAGTGATAAAGAATCCACCTGACAACCCAAGAGCTGCAGGAGTCAAGGGTTCGATTCCTGGGTTAGGAAGAACCCCTGGAAGGAAGAAATGGTAACCTACTCCAGTATTCTTTCCGGGATAACTCAGGCAAGAGGACCTGGAGGGCTACAGTCCACAGGGTTGCAAAGAGTTGGACATGACTGACAATTATACAGCACTAACTATGCATGCAAGAAACTCATATCTACTAATATACGACCCAGAAGTTTGTACTATTATCTCTACCTTGCAGATGAAGTTCAGAGAAATTAAGAGAATAACCCAAGATCACAAAATAAATAATTTTTTTGGTCTTTTTTGGTACATTAAGGATTTTAGACAACATAATGAGATTGATGAATATATAACAGATATTGACCATTATTGGGACCAGGTAGATGGTCTATCAGTTAGAAGTGGGCCTGAATTTCACATCCAACTCTGGCTGACTGTGAAGTCCCCTTTGTTCACCAGCATCACACTGAGAGCAGTGAAAGTACTTGGGTCCTACATTGTGCAGGGCATTGTCGCAATCTAGAAACATGCAAAGAGGGTGCCATGGAATATGAAAATAGCCATGTGTTTTCCTTGAATGAGTGAGTGAGTGAATAATTTTCAGTAGCTTAGATTTGATTTGTGTGTAGATGGATTATAACAATAAGAAGTGTTAAAATATCAGTCTAATGGCAGATACCCCATCCTGAGCCCTGTTACATTGTCCATTGTAATAAAATGCAATGGATACTCTGATTACAGTTGTGGTCAAATGGATGGCTCAGTCTCCTGGCTTATACCAGGTTGTCCCAGCACTGTCCGCTTCCTCACCTGAAGGTCTTTGCCAAATCCAAGCAACCACTGCCAAATTAAAGCCCTTTAGATGATAGTTTTCATGTCTAGGAATACTGTCTTTGGAAGGAACAAAGAAAACTATATAAATATATTGGCGATGGAAATGGCAACCCATTCCAGTATTCTTGCTGGAGAATTCCATGGACAGAGGAGCCTGGCAAGCTATAGTCCATGGTGTCACAAAAGAATTGGACACGATTGAGTGACTGTCACTCACATGTGAATATATTTGAGTCTTTTAGGTAGTTCAGTGATAAAGAATCCACCTGACAACCCAAGAGCTGCAGGAGTCAAGGGTTCGATTCCTGGGTTAGGAAGAACCCCTGGAAGGAAGAAATGGTAACCTACTCCAGTATTCTTTCCGGGATAACTCAGGCAAGAGGACCTGGAGGGCTACAGTCCACAGGGTTGCAAAGAGTTGGACATGACTGACAATTATACAGCACTAACTATGCATGTATACATACACACACACATACATATACACAGAAATTCATATCCTCACATATACTCATACACACGTATAAAACTTTTCCCTGTCCATAGCCCTTCTTTACCCACCTGCCCAGGGCCACTGGGTCCTGGGACCACTATGTACAATTCTACCTGGGAGGCCCAAAACTCCTATAACTTACTCTTGATATCTACCTCTCCTTCTAGCTCTGCTTGCAATACTCCACTGTGTATATCCCTACCCTAGTACTTACTGATTCACTATCTAATTCTAAAGTTACTCTTTAGGTGAATGCCAGAGGACAGAAAATTTTCTAAAAAGCTGATTTCAAACCCTACCATATGACATCTTGAGTTTTGCTTTTGACATTTCATTGAGATGGATAGTGGGTGGTTGCTTCGTATATAACCATCTCATCCACTATTTTTATACACATTTCTACAGACCTTTCATTTCATGGGATAAGGTGATGATGGTGGTGAGGAGGATAATACTAGTGATCATAACAAGTGAAAATATAGAAGCTACAGAACTACTCTGTGCCAGGTACTTCACAGGATGCTTTTAATATTCTCTGTCCCTCGATCTTCTACAAAGCTTGTGAAGTGGTATTTATTATTCTCATTTTAATAACAAAATCTGAGGCACTCAAAGGTTAAGTTACTTACTCAAGCTGACTTGGCCTTAAAGGTGAAGAGGTTGGATTTAAATTCATGAGGTCTAATTCTAAGTGTCAAATTCCTTCAGCATCCCTGCACTTGTCTGTTAGGCTCTACACATTTAATGGACACTTCCTACTTAGAGGCTAGAAAAAGAGAACAGAGTTTGTTTTTCTTCCCATGGTTCATAGGAGTCAGTACACTATAACAAAGTAATGAGCTTGATTGAGGTCAGGACCATGTCTTGGGCATTGAACACTTATGTGGTAATAAGAGATACAGTGATGAAAACAAGTGGTGCTGTGATTATAGTCTTACTTTTTAGTGAGAGAAACACATTAATCAATATATGTGAAAATGTTCATTCCAAAAGGAATGAATTTCATTGCAAAAAGCTGTAATGAGGGATCTTGACTAGTTGGAGAAATCAGAAAATACATGGATTGGAGGGAAATGAGTTTTCAAATGTTGAAAGTGCATGGTAACTTGGTGGTACCTGCATATCTTGTTCAGCAAGTTAAAGAACTTCACAATATAAGAAATGATCTGGGTGAGGACCAGCTCATGTAGGGCCTTAGTAGTGTGCTCCTAAATCCAGCAGCATTGAGAAGCCATCATAGAATTTTAAACAAGGAAAGGGTCTGGTCTGGCCTATGTCTCTGATGAATATTTCTATGGAGAACTGATGAGACATAGGAATTGGCAAATCTGAGGCAGGGGACAAGATAGGAAGGTGTATGATCAAGGTGAGATGATCAAGACCTCAGCCAACATGATGGTGAGAAGAGTGGACAGAATCTGCCCTTAGTATTGGTGGTATGCTCAGTGAAGTTTTGACATATGAATGAATAAATTATTGATGCATTCTAAGGACTCAGTAAGCCTGCCACATATCTTATAATTAGAGTCAGTGACTATCAAATTAACTATCTTTTTTTGCCATCATTACTACTATTAATATTGAAAACTTATTGTTTATTTTATATGAGGCATTTGCCATGTGTGCTAAGCATGGTACATATATGATTTGACTTATTCAATAACTTTGTGTTTAAAAAAATTGCACTCCCATTTTAAAGATGATAAAATCCTAACTGAGGACAAATTAAGAGCAAACACTTATACGGTCAACAGTTTCAGTCAGTAAATGAATGCATACTTAAACTGATTCATTCAAAGAGGATTTATGTTTAAGGGACTTATTATACAAGTGTAAACACAAAAAAGGCAACCACAAAGGACTATGAGAAAAGCCAAGAGTAGTGGAAAGGAAAATATGGTCCTATTTTAGTCCCATTTTAAGTTTAAGAGAGGAAGGGGTTACTTGACCTAGAACCAGAAAGAAGCACATAGAGAAGCTGGTCTTGAAAAGTACTGTGAGCTTTGATCAGAGCATGCAGGAGAGCAAATAAGCATTCTGACCTCACTCTCTTCCATCACACTGATCTCTTCTTGTGGATTTCCACTGTGAACCCAACAGGAGCCAGAAGCCACAAAATCCCTGTTCATGGTTATCCATACAGGAGAGTCTCCTAGGAGAGAGGGAAGAGTGGGAAAAAATTGAGGGTAGATACTGAGGAACAAACAGAAGATATATGGCATAGGAAACCAATGTCTGTTAAGAATCTACTAGAATGGTTAGTTTTAGATATCAACTTGGCTAGTTTATGTTGCCCAGATATTTGGTCAAACCTCGATCTGCTGGTAAAAGGAATTTTTAGATGTTGTGAATGTTTAAATCTGTAGACTTTGAATAAAGCAGATTGTTATCCATAATGTGGGTGGGTCTCATCTAATCAGTTGAAGGCTTTAAGAAAAAACTACTAAGGTCTGACAGAAGAAAGACTGTTTCCAGATGGTTTTCACATTCAAAATTGATACATCAACTACTCTCTGAGTCTCTAGCCTGCCAACTCACCCAGTAGATTTTGGACTGTCTAACGTCTACAATCACTTGTACCAATTGCTTAATATCACCTCTCTCTCTTCCTTACCTTTCTCTCTTCCTCCCCCTCCCCTCTCTTTCTTACTCTCTTTCTCTCCCCTCATATAGGGAAATTCTTTCTGTTTCTATAGAGAACCCTAATGCACCACCATATATCAAGTACTGTACTAGGCCATGGCAATATGAACACAAATCTTCACAGCCCTGTCCTTAAGAAACACACTTTCTGGCACTGTGATAAATCATATCACAAGGGTAACAAAGGGTGTGTTATGAGCAGAAAGAGGGACCTCCTCATTCAGCCATTGCAGTGGTTGAGAAGAAGGCAAAAAGAGGTCAGGGAAGGCTAGCTGGTGTTAACTCTATTGAAACACAGTTATTAATCAATTTGCAGAGCCCCAGTACTAACCCTGATGCTCTATGTCTGAAACCAGAGCTATTTTCACCACTGTAACTTTTTGCTTTACTTTGCCACCCCAACCCCTTAGCCCTTGGCATTTGAGTTAGTGTCTGATGTCCATGAACCACAAGGAATCTCTGCTCCATTTATGGTAGTAATGACCTTCAAATGGGTACAAACTTCTGCGTCTAACTTAAGAGGAAAACATAGCTCTTTATTCTTATGAACAAGATATTTCCATACCCTACCAACTCAAATGTTCTCAAGGACCATGCATTTGGAAGAAAAACCACCAAACTAGTTCAGGGTACCTGGGCTCAAATCCTAGTTTGTGCCATTTTTCAGCTATGTAGTTATAGGCAAATTGATTAACTTCCCTTGTTCTTATCAAGGGCAAAAATAAGACAGTGTTTTGTAAACTTTAAAGTTTCTGACATGTAGAGTTCAAATTTGTGTTGAATATTTTTTTTTCCCTTTTACTTGAAACTCCTAACCAACTCTCATTTTAATATCTCTCTTCCCTTCGTTTTGCCTGAAAAACATCTAACCCTAAAGCACTCATTGTTTGATTCTCTGAGGCCCAGGATTTATCTGTGATTAGAAACCTTAAACTAAAAATTCTGCTGGATCTTTCCTAAAATGCTGTTTTCAAGAGTTTGTTTGCAAAAGTGTGTTCTGGTAACTTATAATTAGCCACTTACCTAAGAATAATTTTTAGCAAAGAAAAATATATATATACTTATATATATAAACTATCACAGATCCTGGTGCAATGAGATGGTCTGGTTTAAGAAGAAAGGCAGAGGTCTAAAGAGAGTGTTATCGGTTGGATTCCAGTCTCTGAGTTCAGCCTCAGTCTCGGAGCTGCCTGATCTTAGCTGGGATGTAGCTGCCTTTACAGAAGTGCGTCTAGGAAGCCAGGCCTGAGCACCGGAAGCCCCCGTGCCTCAGAATTATTCCTCACCAACTTGCCTCCCAGGTTCCCTGCTCCAGGCCTTCAATTCAGTATTGATGCCTGTCCTCCTTGATCTCATACTATTACACAGCCTTTGACTCTCCTGCTCATTTTGCTCACATATGTCATCATCTTGGTGCATTTTCTTTGTGTTCAACCATATATCTGATTCCCTTCTTGTCCTATTTCGACACCTAGGCCCTGGCCTCATGTCACAAGCCTCACACTTTGATTTCAGCCCTGATTAGCCATCTCACACAACGCAATAAAGAGGTGACAGTGTACATGTAAGTTGGTATGGCCCTAAACCTCCCAGCACGGAGTCTCCTCCCCAGGATGGAAGTACGTTCCTTCCATCTCTGAGTCCATGAGTCACCATTTGCAACAAACCTCCTCGTGCCCCCCTCCATGGCTGGGAGTGCTAAAAAAAAGTTCAGGGTACCTGGGCTCAAATCCTAGTTTGTGCCATTTTTCAGCTATGTAGTTATAGGCAAATTGATTAACTTCCCTTGTTCTTATCAAGGGCAAAAATAAGACAGTGTTTTGTAAACTTTAAAGTTTCTGACATGTAGAGTTCAAATTTGTGTTGAATATTTTTTTTTCCCTTTTACTTGAAACTCCTAACCAACTCTCATTTTAATATCTCTCTTCCCTTCGTTTTGCCTGAAAAACATCTAACCCTAAAGCACTCATTGTTTGATTCTCTGAGGCCCAGGATTTATCTGTGATTAGAAACCTTAAACTAAAAATTCTGCTGGATCTTTCCTAAAATGCTGTTTTCAAGAGTTTGTTTGCAAAAGTGTGTTCTGGTAACTTATAATTAGCCACTTACCTAAGAATAATTTTTAGCAAAGAAAAATATATATATACTTATATATATAAACTATCACAGATCCTGGTGCAATGAGATGGTCTGGTTTAAGAAGAAAGGCAGAGGTCTAAAGAGAGTGTTATCGGTTGGATTCCAGTCTCTGAGTTCAGCCTCAGTCTCGGAGCTGCCTGATCTTAGCTGGGATGTAGCTGCCTTTACAGAAGTGCGTCTAGGAAGCCAGGCCTGAGCACCGGAAGCCCCCGTGCCTCAGAATTATTCCTCACCAACTTGCCTCCCAGGTTCCCTGCTCCAGGCCTTCAATTCAGTATTGATGCCTGTCCTCCTTGATCTCATACTATTACACAGCCTTTGACTCTCCTGCTCATTTTGCTCACATATGTCATCATCTTGGTGCATTTTCTTTGTGTTCAACCATATATCTGATTCCCTTCTTGTCCTATTTCGACACCTAGGCCCTGGCCTCATGTCACAAGCCTCACACTTTGATTTCAGCCCTGATTAGCCATCTCACACAACGCAATAAAGAGGTGACAGTGTACATGTAAGTTGGTATGGCCCTAAACCTCCCAGCACGGAGTCTCCTCCCCAGGATGGAAGTACGTTCCTTCCATCTCTGAGTCTATGAGTCACCATTTGCAACAAACCTCCTCGTGCCTCCCTCCATGGCTGGAGAAGTGGGGAGTTGGCACTGACAAGAAGGTTAGGCAGTCTGTGCCCTGTACATGTTGTTTCGGAGTAAAGCTCCATTTCTGACTCAACAGCAGAAATACCCCATTTGTAACTGTGCCAAACAAATGTGTATTAGTTTACTTCATTTGAATGAGGCACTTGTTTGTTTTCAAACTAGGAAGGCAAAATGCAGGTAATAGAAAAGCCCCAACTACTGCTGTTTTACATATTTTACTGTATCCTCTGCCTGCAAAGTCAAAAGTGCATTAAAAAGTAATATTGTGCTGAGCTCAGACATATGCAAACGTCTCTAGATATCTTGTCTCAATAAACTTTATAGAATGCATTCCCAAAGGTCTGACAACAAAACAGAATAAATCGCAAGGCTCATAAAAATATAATGCATCCTTTTTTTTTTTTTTTTTTGCTTACATAAACACCAGCAGATGCGATGGGAAAGGGACTGACTGGGCTTAAGAGGCAGCCCTTTCTCATAACAGCCCCTTTTATCATTAGCTCCCAACAAGACAAGAATTGGCCCCTTCCCTATGGAAACATAGGGGAGGATTGAATACATTGTGAATGGTTTGGATCCTCCAGTCTTCGTTTCTTTCATTAAATGACCTGGTCTGCTTCTTACTCAACCTTTCAACCAAGTTTTATTGACCATCTGATCTGCCAAACATGACAGTAGGCATGCTGAATATAACAGAAAACCATACAATCTCTGTTCTCAAGGAATTCAATCTTATAATAAAAAACACACAGAGAAAAACTAACCCCAATTAAGTGCTATATTAGGAGCAGTGTTTCTTTACCTTTTTCAATTCATTGATCAGATATGCACATTTGAATTAATGCAAAAAGGATGCAGTCAAGTTTGTCAAACTAAAACTGTATTATTGCATATTGTACTAGCTGTCTAGATGTCTAACGTATTTGAGACATATAGGACAATATGTTTTGAATACTTGCAGTGCTCTGAGCTCTTCTCAAAACTCTTTATAGAATTAATTTCATGCAACCCCGAAAACTGGTTACTATTACATTGCCCACATTTACAGATGAGAAAACATAGGCTGAGAGAAATTAAATGACTTGCACAAAGTCACATGGCTTCTAAGTGGCAGAAGGAGGATTTGAACCTTGACAGTTCAGCTCCAGAACCTGTACTGTTGGACAGCCTACTCCACTGCTTCTCGTGGACCCTTGGATGTGCCATGCAACATCCCAGGTTTGTGAGTGACATCTCTCCCTGTATTATTCAGTCTCTTGGCTGATAAGGAATAGAGCCAGGATTTGAGGGGACCTCTTTAGGTATGTGGGACAACACCTTCCTCTGTAGTGAATCACTTTGAGATGGAAGGGAAGCCTTATTCATTCACTTACATGCTAAGTTGCTTCAGTCATGTCCAACTCCTTGTGATCCTATGAACTGAAGCCTGTCAGGCTCCCTGTCCATGGAATTCTCCAAGCAAGAATACTGGAGTGGGCCGCCATGCCCTCTTCCAGAGATCTTCCAAACCCAGGGATCAAATCGGCGACTCTTATGTCTCCAGCATTGGCAGGTAGGTTCTTTGCACTAGCACCACCTAGGAAGTCCCTTCATTGACTTAACCTGTATTCTTTTCTTTAGCAGGTTGACTCCCAGACAGAACTCACTGAGGCAGAAATGTCATATAGCTTTATTGTGTTATCAATTTCATATCATGGTGCATCAAGGTCTCCTTGTATTAACATTACTTTTCTCTGGAAGATCATATTACTGCTTGTTTCCATCAAACAAAGTTCTCTGAGTGTCCTATGAACACTTCTCCTGGGTTGGTTGCAGTCTTACACAAGCATAGCAAACTCCTTGCTGAAAACAATGCAAAGACAGGAAGCTGTGGACTCTATTTCCCACAGGTTATCATCACTTATATGGTCATAGACACTTCTGAATTACAAGAACAATGATAATAGTGTTAAAGAAGCATTGGCCAATATTTCTATCCATTGAAAGCAAACCAGGCATAAGTTCTTAACCTGCATTTCCTTATTTTATGGCAAGGATTACTTCAAGGGGTCTTTGAGCTATACCCACTCCATAAGTAAATACTTAAGGTAATGTCAAGAAAGGTTAGGAAATTTGCCTACTGCCATATAGCTACTAAGTTACAGACTCCAAGTCCTGCATTCATGTCCACAACAGTCTATAACTCAGCTCCACTTCAACCTGAGCCCAACCTAACTTCTCAATGTAAACTCTAGACAACAAAGCCTAGAACAAGTGTGAGATCACCACCACTTATTCAGGCATCAGTGCCCCAGCATATTGTGAGGAGCAAAAGCTGTAGGAGTGATGTACCAATGTTGCTCCGCATAGAGTAGCAATGAGGCATTAGAATGAGGATAGGCTTTGCCCTTGCCCTCCAAACATACCTCAATGGAAAAAAATTAAACACAGAAGCCTAGTTCAGTCTGTGTTCCACCCTATCTGCTTTCCTCATATTTCTGAGGACTTCCAAGAGAGCTCTGTGGAAGCAGGGGAAAGGTAAATGCTGGGAAAATCCAATCTAACACTTTTAAGTTACTACCTGGAATCCTTGCACTAAGACCTGCACCAGAGAATCTAATATCTTCATTTCAAGTGTCAAGAAGACATAAATAGGTAAATGGAGAGTTAAACAAAGACCAAAGTGATGAAGTACATTCTTTTGATTCCCAGAAATAAATTGATAGCTCTTCCATGCTTATACAGGAAGAGGAGGAAAAAAGGGAAAGTATAGCATATACTATGTGTGCTTTGGAGTTCATCCATCTCATAGCAGAAAGCACATGCTTCTACTGGAACATGGAAGGTGCTGGAAGCTTTGACGAGCTCACAGGCATACAACTGCCATTATCATCTGCAATGAAATCATTACACTGGATGACATGTCCTATGAACACTTCTCCTGGGTTGGTTGCAGTCTTACACAAGCATAGCAAACTCCTTGCTGAAAACAATGCAAAGACAGGAAGCTGTGGACTCTATTTCCCACAGGTTATCATCACTTATATGGTCATAGACACTTCTGAATTACAAGAACAATGATAATAGTGTTAAAGAAGCATTGGCCAATATTTCTATCCATTGAAAGCAAACCAGGCATAAGTTCTTAACCTGCATTTCCTTATTTTATGGCAAGGATTACTTCAAGGGGTCTTTGAGCTATACCCACTCCATAAGTAAATACTTAAGGTAATGTCAAGAAAGGTTAGGAAATTTGCCTACTGCCATATAGCTACTAAGTTACAGACTCCAAGTCCTGCATTCATGTCCACAACAGTCTATAACTCAGCTCCACTTCAACCTGAGCCCAACCTAACTTCTCAATGTAAACTCTAGACAACAAAGCCTAGAACAAGTGTGAGATCACCACCACTTATTCAGGCATCAGTGCCCCAGCATATTGTGAGGAGCAAAAGCTGTAGGAGTGATGTACCAATGTTGCTCCGCATAGAGTAGCAATGAGGCATTAGAATGAGGATAGGCTTTGCCCTTGCCCTCCAAACATACCTCAATGGAAAAAAATTAAACACAGAAGCCTAGTTCAGTCTGTGTTCCACCCTATCTGCTTTCCTCATATTTCTGAGGACTTCCAAGAGAGCTCTGTGGAAGCAGGGGAAAGGTAAATGCTGGGAAAATCCAATCTAACACTTTTAAGTTACTACCTGGAATCCTTGCACTAAGACCTGCACCAGAGAATCTAATATCTTCATTTCAAGTGTCAAGAAGACATAAATAGGTAAATGGAGAGTTAAACAAAGACCAAAGTGATGAAGTACATTCTTTTGATTCCCAGAAATAAATTGATAGCTCTTCCATGCTTATACAGGAAGAGGAGGAAAAAAGGGAAAGTATAGCATATACTATGTGTGCTTTGGAGTTCATCCATCTCATAGCAGAAAGCACATGCTTCTACTGGAACATGGAAGGTGCTGGAAGCTTTGACGAGCTCACAGGCATACAACTGCCATTATCATCTGCAATGAAATCATTACACTGGATGACAGTGTGATTTTTTATGGGGGTTTTAATTTGCATATTCTATATAATTCCCAGGCTCCTGCAGGTATTTAAAGTTGAATTATAGGGCAGTTATAAAGGTCTCAACAGGCTGTTTGGGGCTGTCGTAACACCTGTGTGCCTGATAAGACACTTGGCATAATTCAGTTTTGAGGGCTTCCACTGTTTATTTGGAAAGACATATGAACACTGGAGTTGAATATGTGTAGAGACACTGGTGAATATTCCTAAACACAGAGGCACAGGTAGAGAAAGGGCTACTGGAAAGAAATTTCACCAAACAAAGGGAGAAGGAGGAGATCTTGAATTTGTACATTATATTTTGTATCAAAAAGTGTGAGGTGACAGGACCAAATGCAGGCTCTGATCTCAGCCCTCGCTAGGCTCACATGACGGTGCCACCTGTCCCCAGCTTCTTCAGTCCAGATAATTAAAGTTGGTAAGCCTTAATTTTACTGTCACAAAAAGTATAGCTGTGTCCTAAGTGTATTTTGCAGTATTTCAGTGGGAGGGTACTGATGAGAAATATATGATGAGTGTTAGGGAAAGTCTAAGAAATGTACATCCTATTTCTTTCTGTATACATGTACTTTAATTTATTTCTAAAAAAATATTGATAAGTATGTTAGACCCCATGTATCAAATAAGGAACCAAGACTTTTAAGAATACTTGATAACCTTATAACCACATTTGGAATAATATAGACACATTTTATTATTTAGACAGAGTCACCTCTCAGATGGGCAGGAGCTCCAAGCAAATCATTTTTATGTGACTCCTCTCTATATGAACATTAGCTTCACTCAAAACCAGTGTGCATATACAATTACAGCAACCTAAACTCTCAAAATTCCAATCAATTAGTAATGCCTTGTAAGAAACATATTCTTTTCTAATTTTTCAAAGCATCCCAGTGAGTTATTATTCATATTTTACAGAAAATCAAGATTCTTTACATAATACACAGAAGAATTAGGACCAGAAACTGGGTCTTCCTTGACTACTACAGTTCATGACACTATTTTAGACTGGAATCCTAGTGGAGTTATTTTTCACCCATAAGATTTTTTATTATTTTTTTAATATATATATTTTAAATTTTGACCTCTTTTATTGGTTTTTTATTTATTATTTTCATCCATCTTTATTCCTTGGTCTGTAAGGGCCTCTCATCACAGTGGCATCTCTCCTTACAGAGCACTGGCTCTGGGCACGTGCGCTCCAGAGCACTGGCTTGAAATTGGACACACTGGTCCAGCCACTCCGCGGCACATGGGATCTTTCCTGGCCAGGGATCAAACCGGTGCCCTTTGCACTGCAAGGTGGATCTTTACCCACTGGACCACCAGGGAAGCCCAGATTTTTTATTCTTTATGGCTCTTAATTGTATTGAAGTTTAGACTGTTAAACTGATCACCTGTTGGACCCCATATTGGGACAGAGTAGAAGCTAAAGAAAGACAATAGCATAGTAAGATGTACTCGCGGTAATAGGATTGGAGTATGAGTCAATGGAAATAAATTTCCCATGTTGTTTAGTCACTCAGTCATGACTGACTCTTTGTGGCCTCATGGACTGTAGCCCACCATGCTTCCCTGTCTTTTACCATCTCCTGGAGTTTGCTCAAACTCATGTCCATTGAGTCAGTGATACTACCCAACCATCTTATCCTTTATTGCCCCCATCTCCTCCTGCCTTCAGTCTTTCCAAGCATCAGTTAACTGAGTATAATTCCTTGACATTCAGTATATCGTGGGACTTTCTTAAGTCTCAAAACTATTTGACTGTTCTTCTGGATTTGAGCAGAAAGCACTCCACTTTTCTGAGATTCTCTTTCTTCATTAGCACAGTAGATCAAAGAGGTTCTTGAAGATTATTTAAAGGCAAGGTAGTGTTAATACCTTCCCAGGTGGTGGTAGTGGTAAAGAACCTGCCTGTCAATGCAGGAGACATGAGATGCAAGTTCTAATTACAAAGTGTGCATATACAATTACAGATAAACTCTCAAAATTCCAATCAATTAGTAATGCCTTGTAAGAAACATATTCTTTTCTAATTTTTCAAAGCATCCCAGTGAGTTATTATTCATATTTTACAGAAAATCAAGATTCTTTACATAATACACAGAAGAATTAGGACCAGAAACTGGGTCTTCCTTGACTACTACAGTTCATGACACTATTTTAGACTGGAATCCTAGTGGAGTTATTTTTCACCCATAAGATTTTTTATTATTTTTTTAATATATATATTTTAAATTTTGACCTCTTTTATTGGTTTTTTATTTATTATTTTCATCCATCTTTATTCCTTGGTCTGTAAGGGCCTCTCATCACAGTGGCATCTCTCCTTACAGAGCACTGGCTCTGGGCACGTGCGCTCCAGAGCACTGGCTTGAAATTGGACACACTGGTCCAGCCACTCCGCGGCACATGGGATCTTTCCTGGCCAGGGATCAAACCGGTGCCCTTTGCACTGCAAGGTGGATCTTTACCCACTGGACCACCAGGGAAGCCCAGATTTTTTATTCTTTATGGCTCTTAATTGTATTGAAGTTTAGACTGTTAAACTGATCACCTGTTGGACCCCATATTGGGACAGAGTAGAAGCTAAAGAAAGACAATAGCATAGTAAGATGTACTCGCGGTAATAGGATTGGAGTATGAGTCAATGGAAATAAATTTCCCATGTTGTTTAGTCACTCAGTCATGACTGACTCTTTGTGGCCTCATGGACTGTAGCCCACCATGCTTCCCTGTCTTTTACCATCTCCTGGAGTTTGCTCAAACTCATGTCCATTGAGTCAGTGATACTACCCAACCATCTTATCCTTTATTGCCCCCATCTCCTCCTGCCTTCAGTCTTTCCAAGCATCAGTTAACTGAGTATAATTCCTTGACATTCAGTATATCGTGGGACTTTCTTAAGTCTCAAAACTATTTGACTGTTCTTCTGGATTTGAGCAGAAAGCACTCCACTTTTCTGAGATTCTCTTTCTTCATTAGCACAGTAGATCAAAGAGGTTCTTGAAGATTATTTTTAAAGGCAAGGTAGTGTTAATACCTTCCCAGGTGGTGGTAGTGGTAAAGAACCTGCCTGTCAATGCAGGAGACATGAGATGCAAGTTCAATTCCTGGGTCAGGAAAATCCCCTTGAGAGGGAAATAGCAACCCATTCCAGTATTTTTGCCTGGAGAATCCCATGGACAGAGCAGCCTGTGGGCTACAATCCATAAGGTTGTAAAGAGTTGGACAAGACTGCAGTGACTTAACACACACAACTTGCAGTACTTAAATGCTCAAGAAGTGATCATTGTTGCTAGTGGCAGAAGCAGTAGAGATACCCTTGTCTTCTTCTTTGGATCATTGTGCAGATGAAACACATGAGATTAATCATGGGAGTCAAAAATGTTGAACATTTATAGCAAAGCAAGTCTTTCTGCCACTAAGATTTAAAATATCAAAATAGGCAAATAAAGGCATTCCTTTCCTCAGGGTGATGCCTATCAAAATGTGGTTGGTACAGATATCCACAGGATAGAGGAGGATGGTTAGGATTCCGAAGGCAGTGTTTCTCAAAGTGTGCTCTGGGGAACCAGTTCCCGACCTTTTTGGCACCAAGAACCCGTTTCGTGGAAGACGATTTCCCACTGACTGGAGGGGCCAGGATGCTTTCAGGATGATTCAAGTGCATTACATTTATTGCACATTTGATTTTTATTATTATTACATCAGCTCCACATCAGATCATCAGGAATTAGATCCTGGAGGTGGAGAACTCCTAATCTAAAGGGCATAAATTAGACCAGTCATATCTTCCATTAATATTAAGTAAATTAAAAATATAAAGTGTGTACATAGTTTGGGATATCAGCATGTACAACAGCAATGAATGGAACGTAAGTATAACCTTCCTATTGAACCCAGAAAAAGCATCTCCTCCTGCCTTCAGTCTTTCCAAGCATCAGTTAACTGAGTATAATTCCTTGACATTCAGTATATCGTGGGACTTTCTTAAGTCTCAAAACTATTTGACTGTTCTTCTGGATTTGAGCAGAAAGCACTCCACTTTTCTGAGATTCTCTTTCTTCATTAGCACAGTAGATCAAAGAGGTTCTTGAAGATTATTTTTAAAGGCAAGGTAGTGTTAATACCTTCCCAGGTGGTGGTAGTGGTAAAGAACCTGCCTGTCAATGCAGGAGACATGAGATGCAAGTTCAATTCCTGGGTCAGGAAAATCCCCTTGAGAGGGAAATAGCAACCCATTCCAGTATTTTTGCCTGGAGAATCCCATGGACAGAGCAGCCTGTGGGCTACAATCCATAAGGTTGTAAAGAGTTGGACAAGACTGCAGTGACTTAACACACACAACTTGCAGTACTTAAATGCTCAAGAAGTGATCATTGTTGCTAGTGGCAGAAGCAGTAGAGATACCCTTGTCTTCTTCTTTGGATCATTGTGCAGATGAAACACATGAGATTAATCATGGGAGTCAAAAATGTTGAACATTTATAGCAAAGCAAGTCTTTCTGCCACTAAGATTTAAAATATCAAAATAGGCAAATAAAGGCATTCCTTTCCTCAGGGTGATGCCTATCAAAATGTGGTTGGTACAGATATCCACAGGATAGAGGAGGATGGTTAGGATTCCGAAGGCAGTGTTTCTCAAAGTGTGCTCTGGGGAACCAGTTCCCGACCTTTTTGGCACCAAGAACCCGTTTCGTGGAAGACGATTTCCCACTGACTGGAGGGGCCAGGATGCTTTCAGGATGATTCAAGTGCATTACATTTATTGCACATTTGATTTTTATTATTATTACATCAGCTCCACATCAGATCATCAGGAATTAGATCCTGGAGGTGGAGAACTCCTAATCTAAAGGGCATAAATTAGACCAGTCATATCTTCCATTAATATTAAGTAAAAATTAAAAATATAAAGTGTGTACATAGTTTGGGATATCAGCATGTACAACAGCAAGATGAAAACTACAAACTGAAAAATTTTGCAACAAAGGAACATTTATTTGTAACTTATTTGTAATGTTAGGTGTTCTTACTACAAACAAACACAAAAAAGAGACACAGAAAACCCTGGGAGGTATTGGTTATGTCTATTACTTTGATATGGTGACAGTGTTGTGGGCATTTGCATATGTCCAAACTGATCAGATGTACAACTTAAGTATGTTCAGTTCTTTGTATGTCAATTTCACCTCAGTTAAGCATTTTACAAAAAAGAAACATTTACATGAGTTTAGCTAAGCTTCCAATTTTACTGAGCCAAGGGGTTGCTCACTTGTAGAATACCCACAGAATGCCAGAGGAACACTGTTGACTTCAATGAGTGGGCCGGTACTTGTGCCCCACCCACATGACACTGACTGTTGCACATACTCAATAAAATATAAATGTGTTATTTACCCAATTTTTCTTTAATTAAAGTTACACTGATTTTTTTTTAAGTGGAGGGGAAACTAAGAATTTCCTCGAATAGGTATTAGGCAGCCTGAAGGAATAACAGCTCAGGAATGTGTCTTATAAACACTGAGAAGTGTGAGAGTCACTTGAGAATGACACCTGCCATCCTCTTCTCGCCAGGACACGCAGATGTGACTGACTAGGTCAGTGTCCTTTCTCTTATAATGGTGATGAAAGAGAGGTAAGGCAGACAGGGGAAAAGAAGGAAATGCACTGAACTTTGGGGACTTCTGCAAATTTTAACACAATCATTGTATTCCTCTGTTAGTTAAATTATTTAAAGAGTATCGGTGTATTATCAAATGTGGGTGATTGTTGATGTATTTCATCAACATTAAAAAATCTGGTTAGTCTGTTCTATTTCTCTCTAATGGAGTTCAGTTCAGTTCAGTTGCTCAGTCATGACCAGCTCTTTGTGACCCCATAGAATGCACTATGACATGCTTCCTGGAGCTTGCTCAGGCTCATATCTATTGAGGTGGTGATGCCATCCAACCATGTTATCCTCTTCCATTAATATTAAGTAAAAATTAAAAATATAAAGTGTGTACATAGTTTGGGATATCAGCATGTACAACAGCAAGATGAAAACTACAAACTGAAAAATTTTGCAACAAAGGAACATTTATTTGTAACTTATTTGTAATGTTAGGTGTTCTTACTACAAACAAACACAAAAAAGAGACACAGAAAACCCTGGGAGGTATTGGTTATGTCTATTACTTTGATATGGTGACAGTGTTGTGGGCATTTGCATATGTCCAAACTGATCAGATGTACAACTTAAGTATGTTCAGTTCTTTGTATGTCAATTTCACCTCAGTTAAGCATTTTACAAAAAAGAAACATTTACATGAGTTTAGCTAAGCTTCCAATTTTACTGAGCCAAGGGGTTGCTCACTTGTAGAATACCCACAGAATGCCAGAGGAACACTGTTGACTTCAATGAGTGGGCCGGTACTTGTGCCCCACCCACATGACACTGACTGTTGCACATACTCAATAAAATATAAATGTGTTATTTACCCAATTTTTCTTTAATTAAAGTTACACTGATTTTTTTTTAAGTGGAGGGGAAACTAAGAATTTCCTCGAATAGGTATTAGGCAGCCTGAAGGAATAACAGCTCAGGAATGTGTCTTATAAACACTGAGAAGTGTGAGAGTCACTTGAGAATGACACCTGCCATCCTCTTCTCGCCAGGACACGCAGATGTGACTGACTAGGTCAGTGTCCTTTCTCTTATAATGGTGATGAAAGAGAGGTAAGGCAGACAGGGGAAAAGAAGGAAATGCACTGAACTTTGGGGACTTCTGCAAATTTTAACACAATCATTGTATTCCTCTGTTAGTTAAATTATTTAAAGAGTATCGGTGTATTATCAAATGTGGGTGATTGTTGATGTATTTCATCAACATTAAAAAATCTGGTTAGTCTGTTCTATTTCTCTCTAATGGAGTTCAGTTCAGTTCAGTTGCTCAGTCATGACCAGCTCTTTGTGACCCCATAGAATGCACTATGACATGCTTCCTGGAGCTTGCTCAGGCTCATATCTATTGAGGTGGTGATGCCATCCAACCATGTTATCCTCTGTCACCCCTTTCCCTTTTGCCTTCTATTTTTCCCAGCGTCAGGGTCTTTTCCAATGAATCAGTTCTTGGTTTCAGGTGGCCAATGTACCGGAGCTTCAACTTCAGCATCAGTCGTCGCAATGAATATTCACAGTTGATTTCCTTTAGAATTGACTGGTTTGGTTTCCTTGCAGTCCAAGGGGCTTGAAAAATCTTTTCCAACACCACAGTTCAAAGGATCAATTCTTTGGTGCTCACCCTTCTTTATGGTCCAGCTCTCACATCCATACATGACTACTGGGAAAACAATAGTTTTGACTGTACAGACTTTTGTCAGCAAAGTGATGTCTTTGCTTTTTGATACATTGTCTACATTTGTCACAGCTTTTCTACCAAGGAGCAAGTATCTTTGAATTTCATGACTGCAGTCTCCATCTGCAGTGATTTTGGGGCCTAAGGAAATAGTCTGTCACTTTTCCATTGTTTGCCCATCTATTTGCCATGAAGTGATGGGACCAGATGTCATGATCTTCAGTTTTTGACTGCTGAGTTTTAGGCCAGATTTTTCACTCTCTTTCACCTTCATCAAGAGGCTCTTTAATTCCTCTTCACTTTCTGCCATAAGGGTGGTTATTGATATTTCCCCTGGAAGTCTTGATTCCAGCTTATGCTTCTTTCAGACCAGCATTTTGCATGATATAATCTTCATATAAGTTAAATAATCAGAGTGGCAATATACAGCCTTGACATACTCCTTTTGCAATTTAGAACCAGTCTGTTGTTCCATGTCTGGTTCTAACTGTTGCTTCTTGTCCTGCATACAGGTTTCACAGGAGGCAGGTTAGGTGGTCTAGTATTCCCATCTCTTAGAATTGTCCTCAGTTTGTTGTGATCCACACAGTCAAACTCTGTAGTGTAGTCAACAGCAGGTCTGTGATCTGTCTTGGAATGTAGTAGTTTAATGGAGTATCAAACAGTAGATGAGAGAGGAAAGAACAGAGAAAGAAGTAGTGATGGGGAGAAGATAGGGTATTGATCTTGGTCTGAATGAAATTAGCTACAGAGACATACCTTGGCCAGACCTCCTAGATTTCAGTCTCAGATCTTCTGAATGTTGAGCATGTTTGGAGATCTTGCAGACATTTTTGCTAAGAGGATAACTTCAAGGATCTTTAAAAATTACTTCATTTCTTAATATAGTATCAAATAATTACTGCAGACCTTGGAAATATTGGAGGATTTTGCATTGAACAAATAGGAGTTTGAATCCTGACTGTAAAATTTATTATGAGACTTTGGGAAAATTACTCGGGACTCCTGAACTTTACTTTCCTCATCAGTTAATTGGGATAGTAACTACTCTATAGTGTGTCGGTGAAGAGTAAGGACTGACTTATATGAAGTTTTCAGCTTTGTGTCTGTTACAATAGAACCTAAAGATGCTAGACCCTCCTTTCTTTAGCTCCCTGTGCATTGCTAACACTGTCTCTCTTTTGGTCATTAGTGACAGACACCTGTCATTAATGATGTCAACTTAAGTGATGATGTCAAGTCAAGTTAGAAATATGGAAGTTTCAATTCTATGTGTACCCATGCAATAATCCTCAGGAATATTCCAGTGTATTCCTTTCCTCTTTCTCCCCTATTTTTCTATTCCTCCCTCCTCTCTCTCTCTCTCCTCTTTATTTCTGTCCCAGCCTCTCTCTGTCTTTTTCCTCTGTCTCTATCTATCTATCTGATTTCTATTTTGCTCTGTAGTGTGGAAGCTGAGTCCTTGATGGCTGTGTAACAGCCATCAAAGAGGAAGTGCTTAGGGAGGACAAAACACAGCCAAGCAAACCCTCACTTTCACTTCTGCATGCTGAATGGGAATAAACCCATTATAAAAAAACATCATTTCAGTAAAAGAGCAATACATTTCCATGTATTTCCATAAGGGTAGGTGTCATTTTTACTTTACATGTTGGCGGATCCATTGTGAAAGTAGTCAGCCCACATCACGTTATCTAAAGGGTTGAGCATACATCTGACAATTGGACCAGGATCTCTCATTTGGAACTGAGTGAAGGTTAGAAGAAAAGTCATAGATATTTAGGAGCCTATCTCTGGGTCACTGACAAATACAATCTCTTTCTAAACCTTTATTCTCTGGTCTGACATCCTACACTGTAATTTATCATTCTTACATACAACATTAAATAAAGGGTAAATATCAGTGGATATCACCATGAAAAATAAGAAATAGAAAGAAGAAAGCTTTCAACTTCTCAAATCTTATTTAGTAAAAAATACACTATGTGTTATATTTTTCCATGGAGAGTCAACATACGTATTAACAAAGGAGCTCTTTATTCTGGCAAGATGAGGTAGAAGCATTCATTTGAGCTTCAATACATGAAAGTGACATTTTTTAAAACAACATTATATTGTACAAGAGTATATTACTCCACAAAAACAAAAATAAAAGAAGACAAAACTAATATGTACTGTAGTCTGTCATGGCAGCTTGTTTTCTGCATTTAGGTCT
The DNA here is from genome assembly GCA_022376925.1 of Tragulus kanchil. Classification (NCBI taxonomy): domain Eukaryota; kingdom Metazoa; phylum Chordata; class Mammalia; order Artiodactyla; family Tragulidae; genus Tragulus; species Tragulus kanchil. The sequence continues at coordinate 122,053,402 of JAIOJX010000006.1, forward strand.
TAGATATGATTCTTAATGGTATCATAAACAAAATCTCATTTTTGGCCTCTGTATCTAGCTAATCTTGTACCTAAGTCTGTAACTTTGCCTTTTATCTCCTGTAACCCATGTTGCCTATACCTTGTAAAAGGCTCTAAAATAAGAGTTCTTGTAAGAGGAATAAAGGAGACTTTGGGAGGAAAACAAAAGACTGTAATTGAGAATAAAAAGCTTTATGGACTAATTAGAAACTGTTAAATGATGAACCATTGGTAGCAGGAGCAGCAAGTACCTATAAACTAAGCCATAGAGTTCAGAAAGGGATATCTGAAAGGTGACACTGAACTGTAGACAAGAATAACAGCAGAGGCTTCAAAAGCCATGCCCAGATTCTGCCTTCTCAGTGACTGGTCGAGGGAAGTGCAGGGCAGGTGGGCGTATACACCTGTGGTGATGGGATAGGACTGCATGGGCCAGGGATCAGCAAGCCAGAGGCACAATGTGTACACAAGGCCACCTTGCTTTGCATGGCACAGCCCTTGTTCCCAGGGCAATGGCAGATCATCTGTAACCAATCTCACATACCTTTGAATGTCTTCCATTGTCTGCATGACTTCAAGTGGAGTCACAAATTCCCTAGAGAAAAGTCCAGTGAGGAAATGGACCTTGTCTCTAGGCAAAGAGGTTCTTTTCCCTACAGTGTGCCTTCTCCAGAAATGAAACAATGAGTGGGGAATTCTACATTCTAGGAACATACATTTGTCTAAGTATGCAAATATGAATGGTATATTTGGTAATAGAGAAGGAGCATGTTTTAAATGAATTGTTTAAATTTTAGACCAGTTTTACAGAATTATTGTGAAGATGGTACAGAAGTTTCCTGTATACTCCACACACTCCATACCCAGTTTTCTTCACTATTAATATCTGATATCGATTGTAGTATATTTATTGCATGAACCAATCTTGATATATTAGTTTTATATGAACCCATTTTTGATGTGACTTCCTCAGTCTTTCCCTGCTCTTCTTTTCCAGCCTAAGACCTCATCTAGGATACCACTTTACATTTAACAGGCTTGTCTTCTTAGGATCCTCTTGGTTGTGACAGCTTCTCAGATTCCTTGTTTTAGATACCACTGACCACGTCTGGGATTAGAAAGATTCAGGGGTTTTGTAGAAAATCCCTCTGATGGGAGGCTTCCCAGGTAGCTCAGTGGTAAAGAAACTGCCTGTCAAAGCAGGAGTTGCATGAAACGTGGGTTCAGTCCCTGGGTTAGGAAGATTCCCTGGAGGAATAAATGGAAACCCACTCTCATATTCTTCCCTGAAAAATTCCATGGACAGAGGAGCCTGGAGGGCTTCAGTCCATGGGGTCGCAATTAGACATGACTAAACACAGCACAGCTGCAGCAGCAGCATCATGTGGGATTTATGTAATTTTTTCATGATTAGTCTGGGCTAGTATATTTGGGGGTGGGGTGGGAAGACCACAGAGATAATGTACCATTCATGTCAGATCTTATCAAGAGCATATATTGTCACTATAACTTATCACTGTTGATGTTAGTCCTGATCCCTGATTTGACATATATTAGACATATTTCACCTCTGTAAAGTTACGTGGTGATGGGATAGGACTGCATGGGCCAGGATAAATCAATGTGTACACAAGGCCACCTTGCTTTGCATGGCACAGCCCTTGTTCCCAGGGCAATGGCAGATCATCTGTAACCAATCTCACATACCTTTGAATGTCTTCCATTGTCTGCATGACTTCAAGTGGAGTCACAAATTCCCTAGAGAAAAGTCCAGTGAGGAAATGGACCTTGTCTCTAGGCAAAGAGGTTCTTTTCCCTACAGTGTGCCTTCTCCAGAAATGAAACAATGAGTGGGGAATTCTACATTCTAGGAACATACATTTGTCTAAGTATGCAAATATGAATGGTATATTTGGTAATAGAGAAGGAGCATGTTTTAAATGAATTGTTTAAATTTTAGACCAGTTTTACAGAATTATTGTGAAGATGGTACAGAAGTTTCCTGTATACTCCACACACTCCATACCCAGTTTTCTTCACTATTAATATCTGATATCGATTGTAGTATATTTATTGCATGAACCAATCTTGATATATTAGTTTTATATGAACCCATTTTTGATGTGACTTCCTCAGTCTTTCCCTGCTCTTCTTTTTCCAGCCTAAGACCTCATCTAGGATACCACTTTACATTTAACAGGCTTGTCTTCTTAGGATCCTCTTGGTTGTGACAGCTTCTCAGATTCCTTGTTTTAGATACCACTGACCACGTCTGGGATTAGAAAGATTCAGGGGTTTTGTAGAAAATCCCTCTGATGGGAGGCTTCCCAGGTAGCTCAGTGGTAAAGAAACTGCCTGTCAAAGCAGGAGTTGCATGAAACGTGGGTTCAGTCCCTGGGTTAGGAAGATTCCCTGGAGGAATAAATGGAAACCCACTCTCATATTCTTCCCTGAAAAATTCCATGGACAGAGGAGCCTGGAGGGCTTCAGTCCATGGGGTCGCAATTAGACATGACTAAACACAGCACAGCTGCAGCAGCAGCATCATGTGGGATTTATGTAATTTTTTTCCATGATTAGTCTGGGCTAGTATATTTGGGGGGGTGGGGTGGGAAGACCACAGAGATAATGTACCATTCATGTCAGATCTTATCAAGAGCATATATTGTCACTATAACTTATCACTGTTGATGTTAGTCCTGATCCCCTGATTTGACATATATTAGACATATTTCACCTCTGTAAAGTTACTATTTTTCTCCATCTTTCCATATTTCACTCTGTGAAAGTAAGTCACTGTATGTAGTTCACACTTAAAGAGTGAGGAATTATGCTCTGCCTTCTTGAGGGGGGAGTAGCTACATAAATTAGTTGAGGCTCTTCTACCTGAAACATTTGCCTCTATCTTCTGTTTATGTGTTCAATCATTTGTATCAGTATGGATTTATGGATATTTATTTTATATTTTACATTATAATCTAATACTACCCTATTTATTTTCTTACAGCAATATTTTTGAATGGAACTCCATTTTATTTTGAGAAAATAGAGGTACAAACCAGTTAAACAACTTGCTTTAATCCACAGTATTGATAGTGGTTGGTGAAACTAGGCTTCAAGCTCAGACAAGCAGTGTCTTACCTGCTATAAGCATCGTGCTATAACATAACCCTAAAACAAGATCATGCACCTGAAGCAATGCCTGTCTAAAATGATATAGTACCCAAAAAGGATGCAACACATTTTCTTTATGGTTTACCTTAAAATATTTTTCATCAGGAAATTATTCCTAGATGACTTTTGGGGGATTGCCTGCCACACAGTTTGTGGGACCTCAGTTCTTCAACCAGAGATTGGACCTGGCCTCCTATGCCCAGTAGTGAAACCCAGAATCCTAACCACTAAGCACCCAAGGAACTCCTCTGGTGATTATTTTATTCGAGTCTTGGATTAGTTAAAGGGTGTTGTTTTATTTCCAGATACCCAAGTTTTTTCAAAATGAAAATTTATTCCACAAGCTTTAAACTTGCATGAAACGTGGGTTCAGTCCCTGGGTTAGGAAGATTCCTGGAGGAATAAATGGAAACCCACTCTATTCTTCCTGAAAAATTCCATGGACAGAGGAGCCTGGAGGGCTTCAGTCCATGGGGTCGCAATTAGACATGACTAAACACAGCACAGCTGCAGCAGCAGCATCATGTGGGATTTATGTAATTTTTTTCCATGATTAGTCTGGGCTAGTATATTTGGGGGGGTGGGGTGGGAAGACCACAGAGATAATGTACCATTCATGTCAGATCTTATCAAGAGCATATATTGTCACTATAACTTATCACTGTTGATGTTAGTCCTGATCCCCTGATTTGACATATATTAGACATATTTCACCTCTGTAAAGTTACTATTTTTCTCCATCTTTCCATATTTCACTCTGTGAAAGTAAGTCACTGTATGTAGTTCACACTTAAAGAGTGAGGAATTATGCTCTGCCTTCTTGAGGGGGGAGTAGCTACATAAATTAGTTGAGGCTCTTCTACCTGAAACATTTGCCTCTATCTTCTGTTTATGTGTTCAATCATTTGTATCAGTATGGATTTATGGATATTTATTTTATATTTTACATTATAATCTAATACTACCCTATTTATTTTCTTACAGCAATATTTTTGAATGGAACTCCATTTTATTTTGAGAAAATAGAGGTACAAACCAGTTAAACAACTTGCTTTAATCCACAGTATTGATAGTGGTTGGTGAAACTAGGCTTCAAGCTCAGACAAGCAGTGTCTTACCTGCTATAAGCATCGTGCTATAACATAACCCTAAAACAAGATCATGCACCTGAAGCAATGCCTGTCTAAAATGATATAGTACCCAAAAAGGATGCAACACATTTTCTTTATGGTTTACCTTAAAATATTTTTCATCAGGAAATTATTCCTAGATGACTTTTGGGGGATTGCCTGCCACACAGTTTGTGGGACCTCAGTTCTTCAACCAGAGATTGGACCTGGCCTCCTATGCCCAGTAGTGAAACCCAGAATCCTAACCACTAAGCAACCAAGGAACTCCTCTTGGTGATTATTTTATTCGAGTCTTGGATTAGTTAAAGGGTGTTGTTTTATTTCCAGATACCCAAGTTTTTTTTCAGATTATTATTGTTATTTATTTCTAATTTTATGCAATATTGATGAGATGACATATACTATATGACTTCAGTCCTTGCAAATACATTGAGACTTATTCTAAGGTACAGTTAGCCAGTGCTAGAATTGTCTTATATATTACACGTTTGTATGTATAAACTCTACAGGAGAGCATGCATGCATGTTTTCATGTCCAACCCTTGTCATGTCCAACCCTATGGACTGTAGCTCACTAGGCTTTTCTGTCCATGGATTTTCTAGGCAAGAATACTGGAGTGACTTGCCATTTCCTTCTCTAGGGGAACTTACAAACCCAGGGAGCATACGCTCATCTCTTATGTCTCCTGCATTGCACATGTATTCTTTACTGCTTGAGCCATCAGGAAAGCCCTTATAAACTCCATAGCCTAATATTACCATTTTTTTCTTTAAATAGTCATATATATTTTAAAGGAAATATAGTCCTTTTTATTTACCTACATATTTACCCTTCCTAGTGTTTTTATAATTCCTTTCTGAGGTTTTCATCTGTCCTAATTCCATTTTATTGTTGAAGAATTCTCCTCAGCATTTCCTTCATTATAGTTCTACTAGTAGTATATCCTATTAGTTTTCCTTTATCTTCTGTGTCTATTTTTGAAGAATATGTAATTGCTGCTATCTAGATACAGTTTCTTAAAATCTATTTGCCCAAGCATCATAATTGAAACAGTTTAGTTCATGAATCGTAGAAATGCTAGATTCTGTTATGTTCCTTGGATGTGTATTTATTTAACAGACCGTTTAGTTGACTGAACTCAAATTCCAAATTTTAGCTTCCCGCTGGTAGGCATCAACTGAAATCTCTTGCTTCATTTATGCTGTTAGGAAGCTGGGATCTACCTTGTACCTTTGCAGTTCAGAGGGCAGCCAGAAATTTGAGTAGAGCTTTTATATGCTTAGGAGCTTAAGATGTTCATATACTTAAGATTCCTCCTTTTTGGCTTTTTCCTTTCTCGGTTTTGCTACTTCATTTTTTTCCCACTCTTTTCATTACAGTAACCTCTCTCCAATCATTCTTCAAGCCATTTAGACCACGTATTTTAAAACTGATGTGATACCAACTGAGTACTGGTCTTAGACAAAACAAAACAAAACAACTTTTTGTTATTCTATGTGCCTTTGGGATCTTTTGCTCCAGAGTTTAGAGTTGTTATCTAATAACTTAATGAACGGCAAATGGAACTGGTCCTTCCAATGTTTTAATGTGTATGATTATTTCTAAATACATCTTATTATGACTTCCCTCTAGGGCACATTTTGAAAAAGAGTAATACTTTTAAAACACAAAGAGAAGAACAAAGGGAGTTTGAATGGAGGGGTCTGGGCTTTTTTTTTTTTTTAACCCTGGAGAGGGCAGAGGACTGAGTGTACATGCATAAGCATGAATCACTATGGTAAGATGGGTCGAATTCTGGTCCGTGGATCTGCAGGAGCAAGGACAACAAGCCTACGACTCACATACCTGGAACAGCAGAGGTTGCTGCGATACAGAGTGGACGGAGGGTAATTTATGATAAGAGATATAAAAGATGATGTTCATTACATAGGCAGAGTCTCAGACTGTGCAGAGAATTTAGACTCATTCTGAGGAGTTGTGCTTATATTCACAAGATTATTGATAAGTTTAAAGTTAAGGAATGACATGAATGTTTTAGTGAATTCATATAGACTTCATATAGACTGATACAGAATGAAAGAGACAGCAAGAAAGTAAGACCAAAGGCAAAGAAACCAGTTAGAAGATTTATAACTTCTTTTTGTTCCCCCAAAGAGTAAACTGATGAGTTCTAATGTTAGTATTTTGTAATGTGCCATGAGAGCCTGAGAGATAGAGATGTTAATTCTCATGGTAAGAATCAGGAAATAATTCACAATAAAGATAACATTCAAACTAGAATTAAATGATATAATGCTATGGACTGAATTGTGCCCCACCCCCCAAAAACCAAACTCATACATTGAATCTTGATGACTCTATACACAGATGGGACCTTTGTGGAGATAAATAATGTTAAATAAGGTCATGCGGTAGGGCCCTAATCTGATAGAACTAGCCTCCTTATAAGAAAAGGAAGACTTGCTTGGGAAATCCCATGGGCAGAGCAGCCAGGCGGGCTACAGTCCATGGGGTAGTAAAGAGTTAGAAATAAAGGAATCCGGATAGTCCCTTCCTAGTGCTCAGAAAAGTTAGGTCGTATTCAGAACTGGAAAGTATAAAGTCAAGGTCCTGAAGCAGCTCAAATTAAAACCTTTGTTGAAAAAAACAATAGATATCAGGGGTGTGCATACACAGAGAAAGAGACTGAGGATGCAGGAAGAAGGCAGCCAGAGAGAGAAGCCTTAGGAGAAATCAGCCCTGTTAACACCTTACTCTTGGACTTCCAGTTTCCAGACTGTGACAAAATTGTTATCATTTAAGCCATCCAGTCTGATGTTTTCTTATACCTGCCAGAGTAGACTAAGTTGTGGACAGTTCTTAATTTTGAGAAATTTTCACCATCCATACAGCCGTCACCTCTTCCATGCATTTGATAGCTCTTTCTTAAGGATTCATTATTTGCCAGCAACTGTGTTCCATGCTAGGGCACAGAAATGAAGAAGACGTGGTAGCTAACATATAAATATCCTGTCCCTTCCTCTCTCCCTCATCCTCCTTCCACTTCCCCTTCATCTTCTCATCTCCTTGTTCCTCCTCCCACTCCCAATAGAAAGTGTAAGTGACATTTGTGCTCTCCCCGCAGTGGTGGTAATCATTAGCACTGGCCAACAGTGCCATCCAAGGGGATGGAACCCAATTTAATTACCCCCGACCTGCAATTCCCAGTAGATACCTCAATCCATACACCTCTTACAGCTGTTGGGAAAGAGTAAACTGATAGCTAATGTTAGTATTTTGTAATGTGCCATGAGAGCCTGAGAGATAGAGATGTTAATTCTCATGGTAAGAATCAGGAAATAATTCACAATAAAGATAACATTCAAACTAGAATTAAATGATATAATGCTATGGACTGAATTGTGCCCCACCCCAAAACCAAACTCATACATTGAATCTTGATGACTGTATACACAGCTGGGACCTTTGTGGAGATAAATAATGTTAAATAAGGTCATGCGGTAGGGCCCTAATCTGATAGAACTAGCCTCCTTATAAGAAAAGGAAGACTTGCTTGGGAAATCCCATGGGCAGAGCAGCCAGGCGGGCTACAGTCCATGGGGTAGTAAAGAGTTAGAAATAAAGGAACCCGGATAGTCCCTTCCTAGTGCTCAGAAAAGTTAGGTCGTATTCAGAACTGGAAAGTATAAAGTCAAGGTCCTGAAGCAGCTCAAATTAAAACCTTTGTTGAAAAAAACAATAGATATCAGGGGTGTGCATACACAGAGAAAGAGACTGAGGATGCAGGAAGAAGGCAGCCAGAGAGAGAAGCCTTAGGAGAAATCAGCCCTGTTAACACCTTACTCTTGGACTTCCAGTTTCCAGACTGTGACAAAATTGTTATCATTTAAGCCATCCAGTCTGATGTTTTCTTATACCTGCCAGAGTAGACTAAGTTGTGGACAGTTCTTAATTTTGAGAAATTTTCACCATCCATACAGCCGTCACCTCTTCCATGCATTTGATAGCTCTTTCTTAAGGATTCATTATTTGCCAGCAACTGTGTTCCATGCTAGGGCACAGAAATGAAGAAGACGTGGTAGCTAACATATAAATATCCTGTCCCTTCCTCTCTCCCTCATCCTCCTTCCACTTCCCCTTCATCTTCTCATCTCGCTTGTTCCTCCTCCCACTCCCAATAGAAAGTGTAAGTGACATTTGTGCTCTCCCCGCAGTGGTGGTAATCATTAGCACTGGCCAACAGTGCCATCCAAGGGGATGGAACCCAATTTAATTACCCCCGACCTGCAATTCCCAGTAGATACCTCAATCCATACACCTCTTACAGCTGTTGGGAAAATGATCAAAGTTATCTGTTGAAACTCACAGGAAGATACCATAATACCAATGCACACTATCATTGTATGTCCCTTTTCAGAGGAGACATGCATTGAGGACGTATATGAGTATTTGTAATTACAAACCGCACTGTCATGATACCAGCATGCCATCTTAACTCAACAGTCACAGAAAAAAAACAAGCCAAATGATAGCATTCCTTTATTTCAACCCTAGTTATTATCCAACTAGGGTATTTACAGGGAGAATGTGTCCCTATCCGTGCTATTTAAATAACAATGGATATTTTTGATATCCATTAATTTTTCCTTCAGTGATTTACCTTCAGTGTATATAGCTAGGGAATCCAATCATGGAAAAAGGAATTATAAGATAAACAACCTGTTTCAGGGATGCAGGCTTTTGCAATGCTCAGAACATAGATTTTTTCTAATCAAGTAGACCTAGATTCCGATACCTGCTGGTCCCACCTTGCAGTAGTGTATTTTGCACTTTTCAGCAATGATTTCCTCATTATTAAGTGGGGATTAATGACATACTATTTGTAGAATATAGTGTCCAACACATGATTGTTGTTCAGTCATGAAGTCAGGTCCACCTCTTTGCAAACCCATGGGCTATAGTCCACCATGCTTCATGGAATCATCCAGGTAAGAATACTGGAGTGGGTTGCCATTTCCTTCTCTAGGGAATCTTCCCAGACCAGGGATCGAGCTCACCTCTCCTCCATTGGCAGGTAGATTCATTATCACTGAGGCCCCAGGGAAGCCCCTAGCATGTTGTCCGAGAGCCCCTAGCATGTAGCCCCTACCGAGATTACTGGTATCTTTCCTCCTACTTTCCTACATGCCACTCCTTTCATGCCCTGTGGTTGAATCTGTTTGAATTATAGTGAGATTAGCTTAAGGGAACTTTCTCACCAGCCTGATCAGCAAAAGACTCAGGGGGCTGAGGTTAGCTCCATTCAGCAGACACGTGTTTATTCATTATAAAGGCACCAACCCCTTGAAGGCACCTCAAACCGCCCTCTCTCCCAGAGAATTTCATATTCATACTGCTACATCAAAAGGTTGGGGAAGCTATCATGTATTAAAATGTGTCATTTTAAATTGCTTTTTTTGCTAGCACTAGCAATATAGATACTGAAATTTCTTCAGAAAGTGCTTATCTCATCAAGACTAAAATTATAGTATATGAAATACTAATTACAGTATTATGAAGAAGGTTGAACTTTTCTGTGACATTCTGTCTATTAGGAGAATACTAATTTTCTCCCTTTCTTAAGGCAGCTAGCACTACCATTATAAGAAATGTGATTCCCCCTCCCCCCCATCACTGCTTCTATTCCCCAGTGCCATTTTCACAGAGTAGCAGAATAAGGGCTCTGACTCTTCGTCTTGGTCAAACTCATCTGAACCTTTTCATCTGCTTCTAAAGACGTACTGGAAATTGAAACCAAATATGCCCCAGACTGAGTTCTAATACAGTGAAAATGCATTGGACAAGAAACTCTAATCATTGTCTGTACTGGCAGACTATATATAACTGAGTTCTAATACAGTGAAAATGCATTGGACAAGAATTTACACTAGAGTAGTGTATTTTGCACTTTTCAGCAATGATTTCCTCATTATTAAGTGGGGATTAATGACATACTATTTGTAGAATATAGTGTCCAACACATGATTGTTGTTCAGTCATGAAGTCAGGTCCACCTCTTTGCAAACCCATGGGCTATAGTCCACCATGCTTCATGGAATCATCCAGGTAAGAATACTGGAGTGGGTTGCCATTTCCTTCTCTAGGGAATCTTCCCAGACCAGGGATCGAGCTCACCTCTCCTCCATTGGCAGGTAGATTCATTATCACTGAGGCCCCAGGGAAGCCCCTAGCATGTTGTCCGAGAGCCCCTAGCATGTAGCCCCTACCGAGATTACTGGTATCTTTCCTCCTACTTTCCTACATGCCACTCCTTTCATGCCCTGTGGTTGAATCTGTTTGAATTATAGTGAGATTAGCTTAAGGGAACTTTCTCACCAGCCTGATCAGCAAAAGACTCAGGGGGCTGAGGTTAGCTCCATTCAGCAGACACGTGTTTATTCATTATAAAGGCACCAACCCCTTGAAGGCACCTCAAACCGCCCTCTCTCCCAGAGAATTTCATATTCATACTGCTACATCAAAAGGTTGGGGAAGCTATCATGTATTAAAATGTGTCATTTTAAATTGCTTTTTTTTTTGCTAGCACTAGCAATATAGATACTGAAATTTCTTCAGAAAGTGCTTATCTCATCAAGACTAAAATTATAGTATATGAAATACTAATTACAGTATTATGAAGAAGGTTGAACTTTTCTGTGACATTCTGTCTATTAGGAGAATACTAATTTTCTCCCTTTCTTAAGGCAGCTAGCACTACCATTATAAGAAATGTGATTCCCCCTCCCCCCCATCACTGCTTCTATTCCCCAGTGCCATTTTCACAGAGTAGCAGAATAAGGGCTCTGACTCTTCGTCTTGGTCAAACTCATCTGAACCTTTTCATCTGCTTCTAAAGACGTACTGGAAATTGAAACCAAATATGCCCCAGACTGAGTTCTAATACAGTGAAAATGCATTGGACAAGAAACTCTAATCATTGTCTGTACTGGCAGACTATATATAACTCAAAATGTATTTAAAATTAAGTGAGTTAATACTTTCAAAACACTTGCAGCCTTGACTAGCACATAGTAAATGTTCACTAAATGCCATCTGCTATTAGGTTTTTATCATTATTATTTTAATTGTACGAATTTCACAGCACCTAAGACCTTGTATGCCCACTGTTGTTATTTGGATCGCTAGTTGTGTCTAACTCTTTTGCAACCCCATGGACTGTAGCCTGCCAGGCTCCTCTGGTCATGGAATTTCCCAGGCAAGAATACTGGGAGAGGTTGCCACTTCCTTCTCCAGGGGATCTTCCCTTCCCAGGGATTGAACCCAGGTCCCTTGCATTAGCAAGCGGGTTCTTTACCACTGAGAACCACTTGCCAATATAAATGACTTGTTTGAGGTCAGAGAGCTAGCAAGCTGGGGAGACAGAGCTTGAGCTAGGATCCTATGAACAGGATTTTTGTGTAGTCATTTATTTATTTAACAGACTCTATTCCTTCTGGGCACATAAAGATAAAGGAGACTCAGTGTCTCTCCTTCTAGAGTTTCCTACCCATGGGAAAAAAATGAACCAGCAACCTTTTGGCAGGATGCCGTCTGGTCAGGGCTGTGACAGAGCAAACCAGAGCAGAGCCACGAGCACCCATGCTTTCCTGCTTCCCAGGATGGAGGAAGACCCACCGACGAAGGAGCCCTTTCCTCTCCAGGTCAGGTCATTGTATTGGGCCCCACTCATTTTCTCATCTAACAAATGGAGTTTTGAAATGGTTGATATTCGTGGCTCTTCTTAAATCAAAGGTTTCTATTTCAGTAAAGAAGTACTGCCCAGTGCAATAGTTTTTCAGAGTGGTTCTAAAGAATTTGAGTAGAGGTACTTTGAAAATGGAAGGATAAGAGGGCTGGCCTACTGCTGCTTCATTGTTTCTAACCGTTTGCACACCATGATATACACAAGCGATGATAGCACACATGTGAAGGAAGCATAAAGAACAGGAATGGGATCCATTCCCCTTAGAAATGAAGAGGTCAACGTCTTGCACATCAGTGGATGATTTGAGGCACACAGTTGTGGCCTCTGAAACCCAGGTAGGGAGCATGGAATTAAAGGATGATAGGCTAGAAGAGCAGTCTTATGAAGATAACTGAGACTGTTTTGAGTCTCCTTTGAGACAGACTTAGAAACCATGACCAGCCTCACCACTTACTGCTGTATGAGCTCAGGTAGTTTATTAACCTCTCTGGTGCTCCATTTCGTCATCTCTAAAAAGAGGGCCGTCATTTGTGTCATAAAGCTACTGTGCGGAGAGAAGGCATGCCATGAACAAGCCTAGTATGTAGGAATCAGTGGGTAAATGTTATCCCCTTTGCCATCTTCACTCCCAAATAGAAGCACGGACAAGTGTTTCCCTGCACTCCTTTCAAGTTGTTGCTTTTGGTTGACTGATGTCACTATACTTATTTTGAGCAGTTACTTTGCTTCTGATTTTCAAAAAATCAAAATAAATAATCCAAAAGAGAGAAACTACTCTAGTATGTACCCAAGATGAACAGCAATGATTAGAAGTTTTAGGGTTTTCATTCCAATAGACTTTAACTACTTCTCAATGCACAGAGGTTTCCATTGTGGAAGATTTATTTAAAACCCCAAAATGGGCAATGGCAAATAAAATCACTGCTTCTGTGCATATATGATTCTGTGATTTGTGTAGCACGAATAGGTCAGAGGCTTTATGACCGAGTTTTATAATAATATACTTTTTGCTTTGCAAATAGGGGATTTATTTAATTTTGCTGGTTTTTTATTATAAAGTTTCTATATATATACATATGGGCATGATTTAAGAATTTAAATAGTACTGAGAGACTTAAGGGGGGCTTCCATTGTTGCTTGCAGTGGTCAAGAGTCCGCCTGCAATGGAGACGTGGGTTCCATCCCTGGGTGGGGAAGATCCCCTGGAGAAGACAGTGGTAACCCACTCCAGTATTCTTGCCTGGAGAATCTCATGGATAGAGGAGCCTAGAGAGCTACAGTCAATAGGGTTGCAAAGAGTTGGACATGACTGAAGTGACTTAGAACGCATGTACAGAGGATTACAATGAAAAAAAATTTACCTTGTCTCAAATCCCCCAAACTTCTCAACTTACACATATTTTTTTGTCTGTTTTCGTTAGTATTCTTAGTAAACTGAATTTGGGTTTGCTTACCCAGCTGCAGAAAACCATTCCATGGTCACTGGGTTCTGCAGAATGAAAGTACAGCATCTATGGCACCAAGCAAGGAGAATGCAACTTGTATTCAGAAGACTCAAATGCTCAGATGACTTTCAGGGAAGAGTTTTTAAGGGCGGCATTTGAGGCAAGGGTTGTAGTTCATGGACTTTCTTCTGATTGGTCAGTGATGATGCAGCGGATGATGTTTCAGGGATCTTAATCATTGAAGTTCTGATTCCAGCTAGTCTAGGGTTTACACACTTGTGGTAATCATGTAGCCAAACTTCTTTTCCTGGGGAAGTTCTTAGCTTCTGCAGGACACCTAATAGATATGCAGCAGGCTGTTACGGGTATCTCTTGAGGACTGTGTCTTACCACTAAACTGTTGTATAAGCTATTATCGCTTCTCTTGCTTGACTGCTTTCCTTTGTTTCTGCATTCTTTCAATTTCCTAATTAGTAACTCTGAGTCTGCTTTTCGGAACTCAAGGAAGACCTAGGATACTAAAGCCTTTTACCTACAGACAAGAAACAGGGGACCCAAAAAGGTTTTTGTACCCAAGAAGGCCCTACTATATCTTGTTTGGTTTCAGTATTGATTGGTATATATCTAAGTAAATTGCTCATATTACTATTTCTTGATGTATCATCTTAGACATTTTTTTTTCTGTTATAGTACATAAGGTGTTGGTTCTCTTATATATACAGTTTCTCTCTTTTTTAAACATTTTGGCCTCTTTTATTGATTTATTTTTTATTTGCTTATTTTTCATTCATCTTTTTATTCTTCAGCCTGTGTGGGCCTCCCATTGCAGTGGCCTCTCTCATTGCAGAGCACTGGCTCTGGGCTCATGCACTCCAGACCACTCGCTCGCAATGGGACACACCGGTCCAACCACTTTGCTGCAGCTACAGTCAATAGGGTTGCAAAGAGTTGGACATGACTGAAGTGACTTAGAACGCATGTACAGAGGATTACAATGAAAAAAAATTTACCTTGTCTCAAATCCCCCAAACTTCTCAACTTACACATATTTTTTTGTCTGTTTTCGTTAGTATTCTTAGTAAACTGAATTTGGGTTTGCTTACCCAGCTGCAGAAAACCATTCCATGGTCACTGGGTTCTGCAGAATGAAAGTACAGCATCTATGGCACCAAGCAAGGAGAATGCGCAACTTGTATTCAGAAGACTCAAATGCTCAGATGACTTTCAGGGAAGAGTTTTTAAGGGCGGCATTTGAGGCAAGGGTTGTAGTTCATGGACTTTCTTCTGATTGGTCAGTGATGATGCAGCGGATGATGTTTCAGGGATCTTAATCATTGAAGTTCTGATTCCAGCTAGTCTAGGGTTTACACACTTGTGGTAATCATGTAGCCAAACTTCTTTTCCTGGGGAAGTTCTTAGCTTCTGCAGGACACCTAATAGATATGCAGCAGGCTGTTACGGGTATCTCTTGAGGACTGTGTCTTACCACTAAACTGTTGTATAAGCTATTATCGCTTCTCTTGCTTGACTGCTTTCCTTTGTTTCTGCATTCTTTCAATTTCCTAATTAGTAACTCTGAGTCTGCTTTTCGGAACTCAAGGAAGACCTAGGATACTAAAGCCTTTTACCTACAGACAAGAAACAGGGGACCCAAAAAGGTTTTTGTACCCAAGAAGGCCCTACTATATCTTGTTTGGTTTCAGTATTGATTGGTATATATCTAAGTAAATTGCTCATATTACTATTTCTTGATGTATCATCTTAGACATTTTTTTTTCTGTTATAGTACATAAGGTGTTGGTTCTCTTATATATACAGTTTCTCTCTTTTTTAAACATTTTGGCCTCTTTTATTGATTTATTTTTTATTTGCTTATTTTTCATTCATCTTTTTATTCTTCAGCCTGTGTGGGCCTCCCATTGCAGTGGCCTCTCTCATTGCAGAGCACTGGCTCTGGGCTCATGCACTCCAGACCACTCGCTCGCAATGGGACACACCGGTCCAACCACTTTGCTGCATGTGGGATTTTCCAGGGCCAGGGATTGAACCGATGCCCCTTGCACTGTGAGGCAGACTCTTTACCCATTGGACCACCAGGGAAGCCCTAAAGTTCCTCATTTTTAAACCCTAAAACTATTTTGTGACTTTAAAGGTCTGATAAAAATATAGTTAGTATAGCACATAAATATTGTTCACTGCCATTTCAAATTGTATATTCTTAATTTACTATATATTATTTTTTTAATCACTATTTTTATTTGTGAATCTTCTATATGTTTATTACCAGTTACTCAGAAATATCTCAATAAATTTTACAAAATTTGTATTTTAAAAATCAAATTATAAATGATATCCTTTTCCTCGGAGCCCTCAGTTTCCCTGTTCCTGTACAACTGACTCCACTCCAGTTGTCCTAGGGCTTTTCACTCCCCGGTTCCTGGGAGAGGCAGCCCATTCTCTAAAACATACCCATCCTTCTTTATTTAGTTCTGTGTTTTTCTGAAGTGCACTGCCTAATTACTGCAGGATACTTGTAGCTGTTAAATCACTTCCTTAAGAGGGAAGTCATTTTAATTCTATTGTACCTGATTGAAAGTGTGTCTAAGGGTAGACAACCACATTAGAAATCACATTTCTTTAACAGTTTGAAAACATTTCTCAGTTAACTTTTGAGTTCATTATTGCAGTTGAAAGCCTGATTCCATTCTGACCCTTGATTGCTGAGCGATCACTTGCCGTTTGATCTCCATGGATGCTTCTTAGGATCTTGCCTTCAATCCCAGTGATGATGTGGGTGTTTTCTTATCTGTAGAGACTAGCACTTGGGCACATAGTCTTACCTTCTTTGCTTTTATGGCAACTTCTGTTATTCTTGTCTAATAGATTTCTCTCCATTGATATAGGAAAAAAAAAAAAGAAAAAGTAAAGAAATTGATTTATTTTTAACATTATAACAACAGGAAGAACCCTCCAGATTTGAGAATGAGAGGGTCTTGTCAGGGTTTCTTTGCCTTTTACTGTAGTTAAGCAGAGTAGGCAAGTTTAAGGTGTGCTGACAAACAGTCTCTGTCAAACTGGTTTTAAGGAAACAAACTTCTAATCTCAGTTAAATATCTATTTGTTGAATGATAGATCACCTATTATTTCCTAGGCTAACTTCCCAAATTCGCTTTTTTGTTCAACTACTGAAAGAAATGTTGGAGCTTTTTAAAAATCCACTTTTTTAATTAAACAATCATAATTTTAATTTTCCAGAAGATTTTCTTTGTTTCAGTTATACTGATTTTAAAAAAATCACATCCCCTACTTGTTTTGAGAGTTCATTCTAATGTTTTCTCTTATTTGGAATTTTCTCAAGCTTCTGTTCCTTTTGGGACTTCATTTTCTCTCTCTCTCCTCCCCCGTCGCCCTCTCCCTCCGCATATTTAAAGCACTCTTTCATTCAGTGTACAGTTCTTTACATTAAGCTATGAGACACTAATAGGTAGATTGAAGATCTTCCAGGGAGTTGAAAGGGAAGTGGGGAAGAGTTCCCTTTGACTCTCTGGTTCCATTTTGGAGAAATGAGATGGAAGCCACTCCCCTTCCCCCACTGTAGAACCTCTGTATGTGATCACTCATATGTTTTATTCCTGGGTTTTCTCTTTGATTTTTCACAGACAGAAATCCTCCAGTCTCTAGCTTTGGAGAGATACACTTTGCTCCTTGTGTTTAGGAGTAGTAAAGGGAAGAAAGCTGGGCCTCTAGAACCGAAAACACGGACTCTCACTCCATCTCCCTAAATTTTTGGTCCCACGCCTCACCTCCATTTTCCCCTATGCCTGGTGTGCATGCTTCCAGAGCCTCTGGGATTTATTTCTGTAGAATGTAAGTTCTAGCTTCATGGAGCTGGAGGCATGTCAACAGCAGGAAAAAGGAGAGGAAATAAACCCTGGTCACAGAAAGATGGGAGACAGTAAGAGACAAGAAAAGCAACTGTTTTGCACACCAGTTTTAACACCCTCCTCATTCCTATTCCTTCCATCATCGACCTTCCTAAGTGTTGCAAGCTACAGGTCTTTTTGGATCCCAGTGAGGATCTGCTGCATCCTCCTGGGTATATCTCTTCAGGTGCAGAGGTTGTTTTAGCTCCTGCTCAGTTAGACCATGTATAATCTTCCCATCTGCTTCCAAATGTTCCACATTTTATAGAAATCCCTTGTCTACTCTTTTTCCTTCTTTATTCTCGTTGTAACATTGCTTTTTAACTACTAAAGAATGCATTTAATTTTATTTTAATAGAGTTTTAGTGCAGAAAAAAAATAAATGTGTGTAGCCATTCCATTCTGTTCTAACTGAATTCAAGTATGACATTTATTATCTACTTCCTTTTACTGTTTCTTTCTTTTAGACTCATTTAATAGTCTTGGAGTGACTACCATATTAGTAAAGTTATAAGAACAACATTAATAACTTTCATTCTTGAAGTAATATAATATTTTAGAATTTTAGAAGCCCTTTAGCATTTAATCCTCCATATGGTGTAGGTGTTTTTATCCTCCTATTACACAAGGTAATTGAGGTTAATAGAACTTAAACAATATGTCTATAGCCACATAATTAGTTATTAAAGGGCTCGAAATGGAACTCAAGAATATTGGTACTCTTTTAGGACCACTCCTGGTTCCATTTTGGAGAAATGAGATGGAAGCCACTCCCCTTCCCCCACTGTAGAACCTCTGTATGTGATCACTCATATGTTTTATTCCTGGGTTTTCTCTTTGATTTTTCACAGACAGAAATCCTCCAGTCTCTAGCTTTGGAGAGATACACTTTGCTCCTTGTGTTTAGGAGTAGTAAAGGGAAGAAAGCTGGGCCTCTAGAACCGAAAACACGGACTCTCACTCCATCTCCCTAAATTTTTGGTCCCACGCCTCACCTCCATTTTCCCCTATGCCTGGTGTGCATGCTTCCAGAGCCTCTGGGATTTATTTCTGTAGAATGTAAGTTCTAGCTTCATGGAGCTGGAGGCATGTCAACAGCAGGAAAAAGGAGAGGAAATAAACCCTGGTCACAGAAAGATGGGAGACAGTAAGAGACAAGAAAAGCAACTGTTTTGCACACCAGTTTTAACACCCTCCTCATTCCTATTCCTTCCATCATCGACCTTCCTAAGTGTTGCAAGCTACAGGTCTTTTTGGATCCCAGTGAGGATCTGCTGCATCCTCCTGGGTATATCTCTTCAGGTGCAGAGGTTGTTTTAGCTCCTGCTCAGTTAGACCATGTATAATCTTCCCATCTGCTTCCAAATGTTCCACATTTTATAGAAATCCCTTGTCTACTCTTTTTCCTTCTTTATTCTCGTTGTAACATTGCTTTTTAACTACTAAAGAATGCATTTAATTTTATTTTAATAGAGTTTTAGTGCAGAAAAAAAATAAATGTGTGTAGCCATTCCATTCTGTTCTAACTGAATTCAAGTATGACATTTATTATCTACTTCCTTTTACTGTTTCTTTCTTTTAGACTCATTTAATAGTCTTGGAGTGACTACCATATTAGTAAAGTTATAAGAACAACATTAATAACTTTCATTCTTGAAGTAATATAATATTTTAGAATTTTAGAAGCCCTTTAGCATTTAATCCTCCATATGGTGTAGGTGTTTTTATCCTCCTATTACACAAGGTAATTGAGGTTAATAGAACTTAAACAATATGTCTATAGCCACATAATTAGTTATTAAAGGGCTCGAAATGGAACTCAAAATTTTGAAGGCTTACTCTGGTACTCTTTTTAGGACATTATAAGTGCATTTTGCTAACCATTGGTATGTGATTTAAATATGAACAAGACCTAATATGTCCCTCATGGAGCTCTTAATCTAAGAAAAAAATCAGATGATATTTTAATTTTAACGTAAAAAAGAAGTCAATGAGTATTTCAGTGTTAATAGACTATGCTTCCAAGACAGATACCATGTTTAGAGAACGAAAGAAAAGGAAGTCTGTTCTGGTTAGAAAAATCCAAGAAAATGGGCATTTGAGTTCTATGAAAGAAGAGTATGTTTCTATCAGCAGATAGGAGGAATTTCCTAAGTGGTAGAAAGGAATGAGCAAGTACATTGAGGGGCACAATCTTTAGTGTGTATTATAGGAATAGGAGCCCTAGTTGCCCAGTGTAGGGTGAGTGGACAAAAGCAGGTTGGAAAGGCAACATTTAGAGCAATATCATAAAGGTCTTCAATGTCTTGCTAAGGAATTCAGAACTGATTTTTTTTTTCTTAAAAGAAAAGAAAATGAATAAGTGACATAAAAATATGATTGCTGGGCTTCCCTGGTGGTTCAGTGGTTAGAGAGTCATGGGCACCGGTTTGATCCCTGGCCCAGGAGGATGCCACATGCTGTGAAGTGGCTGAACTGGTGTGTCCAATTTCAGGCCGGTGCTCTGGAACACATGTGCCCGGAGCCAGTGCTCTGCAGCAAGGGAGGCTACTGTGATGGGAGGCCCACACATGCCAAAGAATAAAAGATGGATGAAAATAAATATAAACAAAAAGATGCATGATGGGGAAAAGAAAAAAAAATGGTTACTTTTTCTGTTTTCTGAGGTTTTTTTTCAAATTACTTCATTTTTTTTAGATATAAATTTAATCTTGAGAACTTACTAATAATGGAGGTCTTTGTTGCTAAAGTTGTCCTTTATGCTGAGAGCTATGGAAAATATGAATAGAATAGACAGGGAAATTGCCAGAGAAAGAGGCTTTAATAACTTCCCTCATAGGAACAGATTGTAGAGATAAGGAAACTGAGGCCCAGGGAAGTTGTAAGCTGTAATTCTTTCATATTTGTCACAATACTTAATTCTTACTTCTATTATAAAAATAATAATAGTGGTGTGCATGCGTGCTCTGTCTCTTCAGTAGTGTCTGACTCTGTGCAACTTTATAAACTGTAAACCACTAGATGCCTCTGTCCATGGGATTCTCCAGGCAAGAATACTGGAGTGGGTCATCATACCCTCCTCCCGGGGTACTTCCCAACCCAGATGGCGCTAGTGGTGAAGAACCCGCAGATTAATGCAAGTAGACTTAAGAGACATGGGCTTGATCCCTGGGTCAGGAAGATCTCCCGGAGGAGGACATGACAACCCACTCTAGTATTCTTGCCTGTCAAATTCCATGGACAGAGGCACCTGGTAGGCAACAGTCTATAAAGTCACACAGAGTCAGACACAACTGAAGAGACTTAGCAGACACACATATTTTTATCATATTGTATAACCCTTAGGAATAGGATTCTGCAAAACACCCAGAAGGATAGTTCATATTCTAAGCACTTAAGACACTATGAAAAATAAAAATTTAGTGGGAAGGGAATAAGGCATAAAATCTATGAAAGACTTTATTTTTGTGTTTACTAAAGTAAAACAGTAATGACAGAACACTCAATAGACATAGCACTAATGATAGTTTATGTGTGTTAACTTAGGAATAGTGGCTTTGGTACAATTAATTTTCATTTATTACCTCTTCAGACTGTTCAGAGTTTTACTCCCTTGTGGTTTCCAGGATAGCCTTGTTATTTTTCTGTATGGAAGTTACGCAGGGTAAGAGGCATTTGTTTCTTTGTTTTTGTCTCCACATAAATATATCTTCTGTTTCATTTTAGGTGCAGTTGACATACAGTATTATACTTGGCTTCAGGTGAACAACATAGCAATTGTGTATATACATATATATCACACACACATACACACACACACACACACACACACACACAGTGGGAATTTATCACCACAGTGAGTCTAGTAACTGTTATCATACAAACTTATTGCAATATTATTGACCATATTTCCTATGCTGTATATTTTATCACAGTGACTTATGTCTTTTGTATTAAGAAGTTTGTACCTCTTAATTCTTTCAAATGGTAAAGAATCTGCCTGCAATGGGGAGAGATGTATGTGTGTGTATTTTCTCATGGTTTATGATTTCCTAAATGTGTATATATCCATGGCCATGGGAGATAATACTGTGTACTATTTAACTGCTTAGATTCAGTTAGTCTTTGGTTTTGAATTTTGGCTGTACCATTTATCTACTTGTAGCCTTGGGCAAGTCTGTTAACCTTACAAACATTATTTTCTCAACCAAAAATATAGATAGGATGTTTCTTATAGGGTTATGGTAGTTATTAGTGGATCCCTATGACATATGTTTTATTTATTTATTTTTGACTCATAGGAAACACTCAAATTTTAATAATGCCAGACAGAATGATCTTTTTGAATTTGACATACAAGCTTATGAAATAAGACAGGAAGATTGTTATTATTCTTTGTTTTGTAGATAGAAAATATTGTGATTGAGATCTAGTGCTTAAGTAACATTCCGAAGACTTGATTAGTTCATGAATGTAGAAATTTGATTCCAGGTTTTCAGATTCTCAATTTAGACTCGTTGTGATATATTTCCTGCTATCTAAAATAGAGCCCCACTCTTCTTTCTTTGGTTTCTACTCTCTGTAGCATCAGTCCTTGCTCACATTTATCAGAGGTAAGTGAGGGGGTAAGACGGAATTTGTGTTCAAATGAAACTAACCATTCATCTCCACTGAGCAATTTTGAAGGAAAGCAATTTTCCTGTTCTCTGAAAACCATTCCCAGTTAGTATGAGCAGCTGGTGAAAAAATAGTTACTCTCATTACTTTATTAAACATCTTTTGAAATGATATCAAAAGGGCTTTATTTATAAAATGTTGTAAAGGTATAAAAACATTACCAACTACAAAGATATATGGTTGAAGTAAAACAGAAACCAATCCTTTTTGATAAGAATTCCTCGTCTGATGACCCCGTTCCTCTTTTAAATGTACCTTCTGAGAATTTGACGTTAATCAAACTACATTTTAAGCAGACTATTACATTAAGGAATGCACATTTGTCCTCAGAGATAATAGTGAATTCTTTTTACTCCTTATCAAAGTGTGTTTTAATTGACTAGCAAATTAAGAAATACATTCTATGCATATAATAAGCTAAAATGTTCACAGAAATAAATGAGATTCCTATCAAAAGAACACAGATTTATCTAGCTACAGAGCTATACAGCTCCACTGTGTCTATGACTGTATCTAGTTTAGTGTTGCTGGGGTCAATTTGAGCAATATTATGACACTGTAGAGAAGCTGTCAGAATGTTACACATGCATAAACATATATTTATGTGACATATGTACATATGAATATATATTGTGTATATAATACATACTATAAGGTTAACATTTTCTTGAACATGCGATTATATCTGTACCTTTAAATGGGACATAGTAGGTCATGTCTGTAAAGAGTCCTCAACCTGTTAAGCTCCATTGATCTCAGACAAGGAAAGGAAATCATACTTCAGTCTAAGACTTTTCCTAAAAAGTCTCAATGTTGAAACTACAGTATTATGCCTTATGTTTTATAAAAGGGAAAAATGGCAGAAATAAAAATGTGTGCTTCTTGCCCTTAAGAAACATAAATTCTGTGCTTATGTTGAATATGATATACTAAAAGTTTAAAATAGCATCAATAATTTATATTTTAAGTTCCTTTTCCATTTTCAAAGTATATTTGCAACCTTTGTTCCAAGTTCTCTCTGGCCAAGTCCATTTAGTACTACTTTGCTAGGATATAACTCATGAATATATATCATTATTAGCGGAATTTGTGTTCAAATGAAACTAACCATTCATCCCTACTGAGCAATTTTGAAGGAAAGCAATTTTCCTGTTCTCTGAAAACCATTCCCAGTTAGTATGAGCAGCTGGTGAAAAAATAGTTACTCTCATTACTTTATTAAACATCTTTTGAAATGATATCAAAAGGGCTTTATTTATAAAATGTTGTAAAGGTATAAAAACATTACCAACTACAAAGATATATGGTTGAAGTAAAACAGAAACCAATCCTTTTTGATAAGAATTCCTCGTCTGATGACCCCGTTCCTCTTTTAAATGTACCTTCTGAGAATTTGACGTTAATCAAACTACATTTTAAGCAGACTATTACATTAAGGAATGCACATTTGTCCTCAGAGATAATAGTGAATTCTTTTTACTCCTTATCAAAGTGTGTTTTAATTGACTAGCAAATTAAGAAATACATTCTATGCATATAATAAGCTAAAATGTTCACAGAAATAAATGAGATTCCTATCAAAAGAACACAGATTTATCTAGCTACAGAGCTATACAGCTCCACTGTGTCTATGACTGTATCTAGTTTAGTGTTGCTGGGGTCAATTTGAGCAATATTATGACACTGTAGAGAAGCTGTCAGAATGTTACACATGCATAAACATATATTTATGTGACATATGTACATATGAATATATATTGTGTATATAATACATACTATAAGGTTAACATTTTCTTGAACATGCGATTATATCTGTACCTTTAAATGGGACATAGTAGGTCATGTCTGTAAAGAGTCCTCAACCTGTTAAGCTCCATTGATCTCAGACAAGGAAAGGAAATCATACTTCAGTCTAAGACTTTTCCTAAAAAGTCTCAATGTTGAAACTACAGTATTATGCCTTATGTTTTATAAAAGGGAAAAATGGCAGAAATAAAAATGTGTGCTTCTTGCCCTTAAGAAACATAAATTCTGTGCTTATGTTGAATATGATATACTAAAAGTTTAAAATAGCATCAATAATTTATATTTTAAGTTCCTTTTCCATTTTCAAAGTATATTTGCAACCTTTGTTCCAAGTTCTCTCTGGCCCCAAGTCCATTTAGTACTACTTTGCTAGGATATAACTCATGAAATATATATCATTATTAGCTCCATTTTATATGCAAAAAATTTGAAGTTTCAGAGAAGTTAGGTAGCTTGCCCAAGGTACGTTTCTAATAAATATTGCAGTTTAGATTTGAATCCATTGGACAATAGGATTGTTAGTGCTACTGCTCTGGTTAGTTGGGAAAGTCTAGAAATCAAGAAAATCCATTTATCTTATGAGTATAAATGGCACAGCCAGATCCTGACACTTTTCAAAATTAAATGCTTTTTTATGTTACCATAGTATATTGTTCATTTCTCGACTATATAGCACCCAGTATAGAGTGACATGTAATATATTTAGTTAACTATCTATCTTTCTCCTCGAGACGTGAGTTTCTGAGGGCAAGGACCAAGCAGTTTATCACTGTGTTCTCATCAGAGATCCTAGATAGTACTTTCTGATTCTCTTCCTCGTCTAACACAAGTACCAAGGCAGAAACTGATAGTTTTTCTACCTCTAGTGGATAGTTTATAATTTGTGCTCTTCCCGTCATTAGACATTGTACTGACCCAAGAATCACACTCACATTTTGAGTTAGATGCTCATTTTCAAAGCTAGGGATTCCCCTCCTTGAGTTTTCCTACTTTTCAGCAGGGATGAGGGAGCCCTTTCTACTGCCTTATCTCTAATTGAAACTCCATGTTGCCTTTGGAATTTGATAAGTGGTGATTCATTTACAGGAACTAAGTTGGAAGAGCTCCATTTGCAGGCACTTTTTTGTTTTAATGTAAAATAACAATTTTGTTATTATTATTATTTTAAACCATTTTTGTTGGAGTATAGTTAATTTATAATGTTACATTGGTTTTAGGTGTACAGCAAACTGATTAACTTCATATACACATATACATGTTCTTTTTCAGATTCTTTTCTATTGCAGCTAGTTAGTTAATATTAGTTGCTCAGTCGTGTCTGACACTTTATGACCCCATGGACTGTATCCCACAGGCTCTTCTGTCCATGGAATTCTCCAGGCAAGAATACTGGAGTGGGTTGCCATTTCCTTCTCTGGGGAGTCTTCCCGACCCAGGAATCAAACCTAGGTCTCTTACATTGCAGGCAGATTCTTTGCTGTCTGAGCCACCAGGAAAGTACCCCCTTTTCCATTATAGATTACTACAAAATATTGAATATAGTTCCTAGTGCTGTATGGTAGGACCTTGCTGTTTGTTTTATATATAGTACTGTATATGTGTTAATCCCAAACTCCTAATTTATCTCTTACTCCCTCCTCACTTTCCCCTTTGGTAACATTAAATTTTGTTTTCTGTGTCTGTGAGTCTGTTTCTGCTTTGTACATAAATTTGTTTGTATCATTGTTTTAAATCCCACATATAAGTGTAATATTTGTCTTTCTTTGCCTGACTTTTGACTTACTTCACTTAATATAAAAATCTTTAGGTCCATCCATGTTGCTGCAAATGACATTTCATTCTTTCCTATGTCTGAATAATATTCCATTGTATACACTGCATATTCCATGTATATAATGGAATATGTAATATGTAAGATAATTTAAAAATTTTTGTAAATGTATACATTACAGTATATATAGATAACACACACACACACACACATATTCACACATGCACACATGACATCTTCTCGGTCCATTCATCTGCCAGTGGACATTTAAGTTGCTTCCATGTTTTGGCCCTTGCAGATAGTGCTGTGATGAACACTGGGGTGTGTGTGCATCTTTTCAAATTATGATTGTTTTCTAGACATAGCCTTATCTCTAATTGAAACTCATGTTGCCTTTGGAATTTGATAAGTGGTGATTCATTTACAGGAACTAAGTTGGAAGAGCTCCATTTGCAGGCACTTTTTTGTTTTAATGTAAAATAACAATTTTGTTATTATTATTATTTTAAACCATTTTTGTTGGAGTATAGTTAATTTATAATGTTACATTGGTTTTAGGTGTACAGCAAACTGATTAACTTCATATACACATATACATGTTCTTTTTCAGATTCTTTTCTATTGCAGCTAGTTAGTTAATATTAGTTGCTCAGTCGTGTCTGACACTTTATGACCCCATGGACTGTATCCCACAGGCTCTTCTGTCCATGGAATTCTCCAGGCAAGAATACTGGAGTGGGTTGCCATTTCCTTCTCTGGGGAGTCTTCCCGACCCAGGAATCAAACCTAGGTCTCTTACATTGCAGGCAGATTCTTTGCTGTCTGAGCCACCAGGAAAGTACCCCCTTTTCCATTATAGATTACTACAAAATATTGAATATAGTTCCTAGTGCTGTATGG
The DNA here is from genome assembly GCA_022376925.1 of Tragulus kanchil. Lineage (NCBI taxonomy): Eukaryota > Metazoa > Chordata > Mammalia > Artiodactyla > Tragulidae > Tragulus > Tragulus kanchil. The sequence continues at coordinate 122,079,993 of JAIOJX010000006.1, forward strand.
TAGGACCTTGCTGTTTGTTTTATATATAGTACTGTATATGTGTTAATCCCAAACTCCTAATTTATCTCTTACTCCCTCCTCACTTTCCCCTTTGGTAACATTAAATTTTGTTTTCTGTGTCTGTGAGTCTGTTTCTGCTTTGTACATAAATTTGTTTGTATCATTGTTTTAAATCCCACATATAAGTGTAATATTTGTCTTTCTTTGCCTGACTTTTGACTTACTTCACTTAATATAAAAATCTTTAGGTCCATCCATGTTGCTGCAAATGACATTTCATTCTTTCCTATGTCTGAATAATATTCCATTGTATACACTGCATATTCCATGTATATAATGGAATATGTATACAGTATAAGTATGTAATGTATACATTACAGTATATATAGATACACACACACACACACACACATATTCACACATGCACACATGACATCTTCTCGGTCCATTCATCTGCCAGTGGACATTTAAGTTGCTTCCATGTTTTGGCCCTTGCAGATAGTGCTGTGATGAACACTGGGGTGTGTGTGCATCTTTTCAAATTATGATTGTTTTCTAGACATAGTCCCAGCAGTGGAATTGCAGGACAGTATGGTAGTTCTGTTTTTACTTTTTAAAGGAACTTCCATATGGTTATCCACAGTGGCTGCACCAATGTACAGCCCCACCAATGGTGTAGGCAGCGGCCATATGCATGCACTCTTAAACACGCAATTCTAAGCAATGTTAATCTCATGGATGTCATACAAAGAGATAAAACCAGAGGCTGAACCTTCTACCTCATCCTTTAGCCGTTCAAAACGCACCTATTTTTGACTCACAGTCCACTGATATCTTCAACTTATTTCTAGTGTAATTAACTTCTCCTTTTCAACTCTGACTTCTCATTTACCTGCTTAACTCTAGTCAAATATTTAAAATAGCTTGACTTTTTAATTAATAAGATTTGTTTTTTAGATAAATTTTAGGTTTGTAACAAAGTTGAGTAGGAAGTACAGAAGATTCCCATACGCTGTCTTTCCCCTCACCACACACCTCAGGTATAACATTCCCTACTATCAACATCCACAGCGTACATTTGTTACAATAAGTGAACCTGCACTGACACGTCATTCCCACCCAAAGTGCATAGGTTATGTGTTGGTTCATTATTGTGTTGCACATTGTCTAGGTTTGGAACATTTTATTATGACATATATCCGCCAGTGTAGTATTATATAGACTAGTTTCACTGTGCAGAAAATCCTCTGTGTTCTGCCTGTTCATCTCACTCTCCTCCCTAACTCCTGGCAACCACTGACTTTCTGCTGTCTTTACAGCTTCGTCTTTTCCAAAATGTCATAGAGTTGGGATACAATATATAACTTTTTCAGACTGGTTTCTTTCACTTGTTGTTGTTTAGTCACTCAGTTGTGTCTAGTTCTTTGTGACCCCATGAACTGTAGTCAGCCGATTTCCTATGTCCATGGGATTTTCCAGGCAAGATATGCATTTAATATTCTTCTCTGTCTAAGAAACTTGATAGCACACTTCTTTTTAATGTTGTATAATATTCCATTGTTTGAATGTATCACAGTTTATCCATTCACTCACTAAACTCCATCTCCTTCCAAGTTTGGGTAAGTATGAATAAAGACTGCAAAAGGAACATGTGATAGAGGCTTGAGGCCTGACCTTCTTCTGGGTACTTTTTTTTCTTTTGAACATTGGCCTCTTTTATTGTTTTTTTATTCATTTGTTTGTTTATTTGTTTATTTTTCATCCATCTTCACTCTCCAGCCTGTGTGGTCCTCCGTTGCAGTGGCCTCTCTCACAGCAGAGCACTGGTTCTGGGCACATGTGCTCCATAGCACTGGCTGGCCATTGGACATACTGGTCCAGCTACTCTGCAACATGTGGGAACTTCCTGGGCCAGGGATTGAACCCATGCCCCTTGCACTGCAAGGCAAACTCTTTACCCACTGGACCATCAGGGAAGTCCTCTTCTGGGTATTTTCACATCAACAGTCTTAATAATTCTCAGAGCTACTTCTTTTTTTTCAGCCATGCTGGGTCTTATTTGCACTATGTGGGATCTACTTCCCAGACCAGGGACTGAACCTAGCCCCCTTTATTGGGAACAGAGTCTTAACCACTGGAACACCAGTGGGAAAGGAAAGTCCCTCTTAGACTACTTTTATCGTCTCCCCTATCAACATCCACAGCGTACATTTGTTACAATAAGTGAACCTGCACTGACACGTCATTCCCACCCAAAGTGCATAGGTTATGTGTTGGTTCATTATTGTGTTGCACATTGTCTAGGTTTGGAACATTTTATTATGACATATATCCGCCAGTGTAGTATTATATAGACTAGTTTCACTGTGCAGAAAATCCTCTGTGTTCTGCCTGTTCATCTCACTCTCCTCCCTAACTCCTGGCAACCACTGACTTTCTGCTGTCTTTACAGCTTCGTCTTTTCCAAAATGTCATAGAGTTGGGATACAATATATAACTTTTTCAGACTGGTTTCTTTCACTTGTTGTTGTTTAGTCACTCAGTTGTGTCTAGTTCTTTGTGACCCCATGAACTGTAGTCAGCCGATTTCCTATGTCCATGGGATTTTCCAGGCAAGATATGCATTTAATATTCTTCTCTGTCTAAGAAACTTGATAGCACACTTCTTTTTAATGTTGTATAATATTCCATTGTTTGAATGTATCACAGTTTATCCATTCACTCACTAAACTCCATCTCCTTCCAAGTTTGGGTAAGTATGAATAAAGACTGCAAAAGGAACATGTGATAGAGGCTTGAGGCCTGACCTTCTTCTGGGTACTTTTTTTTCTTTTGAACATTGGCCTCTTTTATTGTTTTTTTATTCATTTGTTTGTTTATTTGTTTATTTTTCATCCATCTTCACTCTCCAGCCTGTGTGGACCTCCCGTTGCAGTGGCCTCTCTCACAGCAGAGCACTGGTTCTGGGCACATGTGCTCCATAGCACTGGCTGGCCATTGGACATACTGGTCCAGCTACTCTGCAACATGTGGGAACTTCCTGGGCCAGGGATTGAACCCATGCCCCTTGCACTGCAAGGCAAACTCTTTACCCACTGGACCATCAGGGAAGTCCTCTTCTGGGTATTTTCACATCAACAGTCTTAATAATTCTCAGAGCTACTTCTTTTTTTTCAGCCATGCTGGGTCTTATTTGCACTATGTGGGATCTACTTCCCAGACCAGGGACTGAACCTAGCCCCCTTTATTGGGAACAGAGTCTTAACCACTGGAACACCAGTGGGAAAGGAAAGTCCCTCTTAGAACTACTTATGATGGTTAATATTTGGAGAAGTCACGGCTCAGAGAAGTTAGGTGACATATGTCAAACCAGCAAGTTTGACTGTCAGAAAACCTAAAATCCACAGCCCTATCTCTTGCCCTGGCATGATGTGCAAACTACACCTAAAGATGTAGTTTGCCATGGTAGTCATCATTGGTTGACTACAACTTACTTTATCATGAAGCCTGATTCAAGCTGCCAATATTAATCAATTATAATTGGCACACAGGAAAAACTAGTTGACACTTTTTCTATGAAAAGCTGTCATATGTATCCTTAGGGCATAAGCATTCAAGTTTTACAACATTTGGCTGAAAACAATGAGGTATAGATTTTATGATGAATACTATAATGCCTAATTGACAAATAAATCATATATATAATATATATATATTAGTTTACTTTCACAGAGTATTGTTGTTTATTGCCGTACATAAACCCTAATCCTCCATAGCTATGCATATGACCCCTCCCACTTGAACTTCCCTCCCATCTCCCTCCCCATCCCACCCCTCTAGATTGTTACATAGCCCCTGCGTAGGTAGGTTCCCTTAGTCTTACAGCAGATTCACATTGATTGTTTATTTTACATATGGTAATGTAAGTTTCCATGTTACTCTTTCCATACCTCTCGCCCATTCCTTCCTCCCCTTAATGTCCATAAGTCTGTTCTCTATGTCTCTTTCTCCATTGCTTCTTTGTATATTCATTTATCAGTACCATTTTTCTAGATCCCATATATATGTGTTAAGTGTACAATATTTATCTTTCTCTTTCTGACTTACTTCATTCTGTATAATAGGTTCTAGGTTCATCCACCTCATTAGGACTGGCTCAAATGCATTTCTTTTTATGATTGAGTAACATTCTATTGTATACATACCACAGCTTCTTTATCCATTCATTTGTTGACGGACATCTAGGTTGCTTCCATGCTCTAGCTCTTGTAAACAGTGCTGCAATGAACAATGGGGAACATGTGTCTTTTTCAATTTTGATTTCCTCAAGGTATATGCCTGGTTGTGGAATTGCTGGGTTATATTTTATGATCCTTGTAGTAACCTTAGGTTACTATATTAATTCTGCCTTAATTCGGTTTAGTTATTGATATTCTGTGTTTACCAACCTTATTCACTTCTACCTCTATGCTTAGCAACAGACAGAATGTTCTGTCTTCTATGTACTGATATTTCCCACATATATAAGAAGGAGTTGAGCTTCTGTTACCTATCAAGCAGCACAAACTCTGTCACTGACAGAACTGCACACTGCAGACAGAGCCTCAGAAAGAATATTCTGTCTATGCTGTCTTATGTTGAGCACCTCATGCTTTTCTGTCATGATTAAGTTGAGGTTCTGATTATACCAAGGCTAACTGTTTTGTTTTTAACATATGACGGCAGATGTATTATATATAGTTTTAGTATCTTAACGTGTTAAAATTCCAGATATTTCTGTCAGAGAACAACTCTTTTAGGTGATGCATGACAAATTGCCTCACATGTAGCAACTTGTCCTGTTGGTCAGGACACCAGGCATGGTCCAGCTGTGTCCTCTTCCCAAAGTTCCCCAGGGTAGAATTAAGTTGTTGACTGACTGTATTGTCCTCTACAGATCGAACTAGGGAATTTGTTAGAAATTACAAGTAAATTAGCTAACATGAGAGAGAGATATAATGCAACTCAATCAAGGGAGCAATATTCCATAACATTTGACACAGTCTGTTGGTTAAAAGCAGTTAACAAGTCCAAGTCACTCAAGGCAGGGGACTGAAAAAGACATAAATACACCAAAGGAGGGGATAATTAGGCCATCTTTGTCAGTTAACCACAAGAAACTACCTCAATATGATAGAAAGGGAACTGGTGAGAATTCAGAAGACCTGGGACCTCATTCTGACTCTCACACTAAATACCATTTGGGATCTGGGACAAATTACTGTTGCAGATATTTAGATTTTTTCATCTGTTATTTGAGTGGTTTGTTAGATGATCCTCAAGAGTTCTATAAATTCCAAAATTCTATGATAGAATGAAGCCTCAGGATGGTTTAAGATTCTTGAAATGTCAGTGACTGAATTCTGACTGGTTTCCTAGCACACTGGTCTTTATACATGTTCTCATTTCAACAAAATGACTCAAATGGTTTTAACAAAGCCATCGCACAATGCTTATCTATGCAAGATAATATCCAAAGGAAGATACATACTGTCAGGAGTTTTCTTCTTCATTGATCCAAGGCTAATTATTGTATAGTAAATAATTTAGAACAGAGGAATGTCTCAGGTTGCTTCTCTTGGTGTCCACTCACACTAGGACAGTGGTCAGAGCTTTATAAGCACCTGGGAACTTCATTAAAAACCTATCATTGACTTATATGACTCATAAAAGGAAGCTTTAATGAATGTCTTCACAGTTGTCTTATATGGAATCTAGATGAGTTGCACCTGCAACCTTAGACTCACCTCTGTGTTGTGGCAATATTAATTATGGCTAGAGAAATATTGAGAGACATTTACATATTCCTTGGAGGAGCCTAAAACACATCTTGAGGACAACATCATCCAGAATATCTGGGGAAACCCAATGTGTGTATGCATTCTCTTGAATGCCTGCTAGGTGCCAGCCACCAATTTAAAATGGAGAATTCCAACACAAACCCATTATACTTTTAGGATAGCATGGTCTGAACAGGGGAATAAATAATTAAAGACAATAACCAGAACAGAAGAATGTGATAAGTGCTATGATAAAGACTACTCTAGAAGTAGAGAGGAGAGGTGTGTGATCACACCAGGGAGACCTGTAATAGAAGAGTTTCTAGACTAAGAAATAGAAACGTGGAGCTAGATATTCAATATGAGAAAGAAGTCAGCTTACAGTATAAGGGACGTGTGTGTGCATATCTCATGTACAGAAAGAGCAAATATGAAATAGCTGAAGACCTAAGAAGTAACATGAGATTGGGTAAAGTTATGAAGTAACCTGATGACTTCAATAGAAAATTATAACAATATGGCTAAAAAACAGACTTAAAGGGCCAGTGTAAACTGGCCAGTGTAAACTGCGGTGATTTTGGAGTCCAAGAAAATAAAGTTTGTCATTGTTTCCACTTTTTCCCCATCTATTTGCCAGTGTAAGGAAGGGCCTGGAGGATTTCAGGCTAGTACACTGGTCTTTATACATGTTCAAAAAGACTAAATTTTACCTCCACAATGCTTATCTATGCAAGATAATATAAAAATACTGTCAGGAGTTTTCTTCTTCATTGATCCAAGGCTAATTATTGTATAGTAAATAATTTAGAACAGAGGAATGTCTCAGGTTGCTTCTCTTGGTGTCCACTCACACTAGGACAGTGGTCAGAGCTTTATAAGCACCTGGGAACTTCATTAAAAACCTATCATTGACTTATATGACTCATAAAAGGAAGCTTTAATGAATGTCTTCACAGTTGTCTTATATGGAATCTAGATGAGTTGCACCTGCAACCTTAGACTCACCTCTGTGTTGTGGCAATATTAATTATGGCTAGAGAAATATTGAGAGACATTTACATATTCCTTGGAGGAGCCTAAAACACATCTTGAGGACAACATCATCCAGAATATCTGGGGAAACCCAATGTGTGTATGCATTCTCTTGAATGCCTGCTAGGTGCCAGCCACCAATTTAAAATGGAGAATTCCAACACAAACCCATTATACTTTTAGGATAGCATGGTCTGAACAGGGGAATAAATAATTAAAGACAATAACCAGAACAGAAGAATGTGATAAGTGCTATGATAAAGACTACTCTAGAAGTAGAGAGGAGAGGTGTGTGATCACACCAGGGAGACCTGTAATAGAAGAGTTTCTAGACTAAGAAATAGAAACGTGGAGCTAGATATTCAATATGAGAAAGAAGTCAGCTTACAGTATAAGGGACGTGTGTGTGCATATCTCATGTACAGAAAGAGCAAATATGAAATAGCTGAAGACCTAAGAAGTAACATGAGATTGGGTAAAGTTATGAAGTAACCTGATGACTTCAATAGAAAATTATAACAATATGGCTAAAAAACAGACTTAAAGGGCCAGTGTAAACTGGCCAGTGTAAACTGCGGTGATTTTGGAGTCCAAGAAAATAAAGTTTGTCATTGTTTCCACTTTTTCCCCATCTATTTGCCAGTGTAAGGAAGGGCCTGGAGGATTTCAGGCTAGTACAGTCTGGAGTTTAATCTTAAAGAAAATGGGGACTCTAAAATATTTCACCATGTAACGTGTGTATTGTATTAGTCATTAATTTCTTTCCCCTTAAGTCCCCTCCTAAAAATTACCCTAAAGAAATTATTTGGATAAGTACCCAGGGTACGCTGATGTAAACATGTTTCTGATATTTTTTATGAAACAGTAAAAAGATGAAAATAGCTACATAAGGGGCCTTTAAAAATAACATATTGTGCATTTGTTAGATAGACTGTTATATATATCTTATGTTCACATGGAAATATATAAACAGTATGCTATTACATAGGCAATGTAGATTATACTACAGTATAAAAAGTTCAGTCTCATCAATATAGGCACGTGTAATTTTCCTTTTAGGCAGGTGTAATTATATGAAGTGATAAATTCCAAACCATTGGGTATCTTCAGGGTTTACACCTTTTTTCGGCATTTGTTTTGTTTGAATTTTTTTGAATGAACAAAACAATGAAGGCATTTTTCAATTTTTAAAAAATGTATATCTGGAGGATAACTAGTTTTATCATAGGAATTGGTATGAAAGAATTTATTAGTTGGACCAAGAACTAAAATGGCTGTAACAAAGATTCATAAAGTATAAATTTCAGACAAGTTACAAATTGATTTTCCTTTCTTGTAGCAGTCAGAAGGCTTTGGGTCCACAAGTCACCAGGGACCCAAACTCACAAGCAGCTCTGTGTTGTTTTCAAAATCGGTATATGAGATTTTCTAGGCCTTGCTATTTCCAGAGAGTGGGGAAGAAAAGGGAAAAGAATCCAAGACCGGCATCTTTATTGAGTTGGTTTGGAATCTGCATGCGTCACTTCCTCTTATGGCTATGGATTTAGTCATGGAATGGGCTGAGGGCTGAGGGAAGGGTTATCACCAGCAGCCTGTGCCACAGAGAGCAAAGAATTCTAGATGAGGAGATTGGCTTGCAGGTTGATATTATCATCACGCTAAGAGATGAGCTTTTGTTTTGTTGCTATTGTGTATTTTCAAATGAGCCTCAAGCACATAGAACTAGGTCATTCTTAGGTCACCCAGTATATGCTCTTATCATTGGTTCCTACAAAGTTCTCATCTGTTTGTTGTTTATCATAAACTAAATTGCCATTCTCCATAAAAACTAATTTGAGTGGATTTACCATCTAATAAAGTACTCCAAAACTCAGTGGTTTAAAATGACAGTGATTTATTAGTTCATGATTCTGTGGGTTAGCCATTTCCCTAGGTTCACCTGGTGGTTGGTTCCTGTGGTCTGGGCCAGTTTAGCTGAATGGTCTAAGGTGGCTTTACTCACAGTCATCTGGGTTAGTATTGGTTGTCATCTGGGGTGGTGGGACTGGTTGGACCTTGTTTCTCTACCAGGCTAATTATGTATTCACTTGGTAGTGGTTGCACTGTTCCCAAAATCAGCAAAAGAGGGCAAGCTTAAGATGCAAGCTTATTCCAAATTACTTTCCATCATATTTACTCTTGTTCCATTGACATATATTTTGCCAAAACTATAGTCAGTATGGGAGAGGATCGCTCAAAACACTGCATACAAGGAAACAAGGATGTCTTAAGACCTACATTGCAACCATTACTACAGCTATATACCACAGTGAATAAAACTTACATGGGGCTCTGTGGTCCTCCACTATCCATCCATCTCTACCTCCCTGCCACCCAAGATAACACTACCCTGAAACTTGTATTTACCAATCCCACATTTTATTTGATAAAAAGTATTTTTTACTTGATTTTATCTGTATTTTAAAAAGGGTATCATAAAAGGTATCATCTCAGGGAATTACTTTCTTTTTTAAAGACATTTACTTATATACTTATTTTTGGCTGCAGTGGGTCATCACTGCTGCACACAAGCTTACTCTTGCTGTGTCAAGTGGGGGGCTGCTCTTTTTTGTGGTACAGGGGCTTCTCATGACAGTGGCTCCACTTGTTGTGGAGCACAGGCTCTAAATGCATGGGCTTCAGTTGTTGTGGCTCTGGAGCTCTAGAGCACTGGCTCAGTAGTTGTGGCACACAGACTTAATTGCCATGCACTATGTGGGATCTTCCTGGAGGAGGGATCAAACCCCTGTGCCTGCATTGGCAGGCATATTCCTAACTACTGGGCTACCAGGGAAGCCTTGAGATTGCTGTCTTGTAATATTATATTGCTCAAATACAATACAGTTGTGTAACTGTAAGTGATCTGCTTTGACTCGTATAATATTTCACACTATAAATATGCCATACTTTACTCTATCATCTGAATATGGTACTTGAGTTGTGTCCAGACTTTGCTACTTTAAACAGTACTGCTATAAACATTCTCGAACATGGTTCTTGCTATGCACGTTCAAGTGTTTCTCTTGGATACCTCTGGGATTGAATTGTGAATATTCAGTGCTGCAAAGAACTGCTCAATTGTTTTCCCAAGTGGTGATGCCAGTCTGTATTCTCACCAGCAAAGTATGAGAGATCCTTTTGATCTTCAACCTCTTCACCTCTTAGTGTAATGTTAAAAGGCTTTGATCTGTATAATTTAAAGGAATATGAAGTTGCATCTCATTATGACTTCAGTGACAGTGGTTACATAAACTATCCCCAGTTGCTGCTCTTGACAGAGTTCACCAAAGTCTAGTCCTGGGACTCCCTGGTGCCCTGGTCCCAGACCTACTCCTGCTCATCTTCAGCTGCTCTTGTTTTTCTCACAGTCCCTGTGATTGAAGACCCATGTGGCCCCATGACCACCCTCAATAGAATTATGACATCAAGTTCCTTCCACATCTAAGTTCCCACTTTACTTATCTCTTTTCTTTCAAAGCAGTCTTTTTCTTGAAGCCCAGTGCAGGGAAAAGAACATGAGGCTGGCATTGGACAAGCCTGATATGAAGCCTACTTCCTATACTTAAGTAACTGCTCAACCATTGGCAAGTGATCTCACAATATCTCCACCCATGCTCCAGCTTCCTCACAAGTAAACAAATGTATTGGTTCTTGTTTGTCATGAGTATTCTGTGTGGTCACATCTACAAGAGAGCTTGCCACACTCAGCGTATAATAAGTGTTCAAAATTGAAGACATTGATGATGCCTCAGATGGCCTTCTCTCTGGAGTCCAGATTGAAGTTCCCATCCCAGTGCAGCACCAAGAGGAAATGAACCTGGGGTTAAATAGCCCATCCGGCATGCTCAGGTACCTTTGCCATGCACTATGTGGGATCTTCCTGGAGGATCAAACCCCTGTGCCTATTGGCAGGCATATTCCTAACTACTGGGCTACCAGAAGCCTTGAGATTGCTGTCTTGTAATATTATATTGCTCAAATACAATACAGTTGTGTAACTGTAAGTGATCTGCTTTGACTCGTATAATATTTCACACTATAAATATGCCATACTTTACTCTATCATCTGAATATGGTACTTGAGTTGTGTCCAGACTTTGCTACTTTAAACAGTACTGCTATAAACATTCTCGAACATGGTTCTTGCTATGCACGTTCAAGTGTTTCTCTTGGATACCTCTGGGATTGAATTGTGAATATTCAGTGCTGCAAAGAACTGCTCAATTGTTTTCCCAAGTGGTGATGCCAGTCTGTATTCTCACCAGCAAAGTATGAGAGATCCTTTTGATCTTCAACCTCTTCACCTCTTAGTGTAATGTTAAAAGGCTTTGATCTGTATAATTTAAAGGAATATGAAGTTGCATCTCATTATGACTTCAGTGACAGTGGTTACATAAACTATCCCCAGTTGCTGCTCTTGACAGAGTTCACCAAAGTCTAGTCCTGGGACTCCCTGGTGCCCTGGTCCCAGACCTACTCCTGCTCATCTTCAGCTGCTCTTGTTTTTCTCACAGTCCCTGTGATTGAAGACCCATGTGGCCCCATGACCACCCTCAATAGAATTATGACATCAAGTTCCTTCCACATCTAAGTTCCCACTTTACTTATCTCTTTTCTTTCAAAGCAGTCTTTTTCTTGAAGCCCAGTGCAGGGAAAAGAACATGAGGCTGGCATTGGACAAGCCTGATATGAAGCCTACTTCCTATACTTAAGTAACTGCTCAACCATTGGCAAGTGATCTCACAATATCTCCACCCATGCTCCAGCTTCCTCACAAGTAAACAAATGTATTGGTTCTTGTTTGTCATGAGTATTCTGTGTGGTCACATCTACAAGAGAGCTTGCCACACTCAGCGTATAATAAGTGTTCAAAATTGAAGACATTGATGATGCCTCAGATGGCCTTCTCTCTGGAGTCCAGATTGAAGTTCCCATCCCAGTGCAGCACCAAGAGGAAATAAGTCTAGCCTTACCTGGGGTTAAATAGCTGTTTCAAGATTCATTCATGTCGAATGAAATTGTGATTTCACTGTGGCTCAGGAAAACATAGTTAAATCTGACAAACTCAATCAGCTAATTTTTAGGTAAAGTCTCCATGATTATAATGTAGATCATTAGTCACCGTTCCACCTGCACATGAAACATGACAGATTTCAGTATGAGACATTTTCATAACTAGCAATAACAATAAGGAAAATAAGTCGATTAAGGCCCCTCAGTGCTTGCTACTCTACTCCAAGAGAAAGGGGCTGGAGCTGTTGGAGTGAGGCAGGATGGACCAGGCAGGGTATTCCCCTGAGAGTCACAAGACATATCTTGTAAATCCAGTTCTGCCATGAGCACACTGATTGATTGTGAAAGTATCTTGACTTCCCTGGATCTCAGTTTCTTAAAGTAGTTGATGAGTACTTAGGTGATAAACGTTTGTTGAGTTGAAGTGACTTGGATCCTAAAAATGGCAATGCTGAACTAAATCATGCCCAGGATCCCTGATGATACCCTGCACATTGGCCACACCCCAGTTGAAACAACAGTTCTTCTTCCATGAAGTCTCTGACTGCACCTGGCCTGGCAAGCCCCTCTTTACCGAGCTTGCTTCCTCCTGGTAAAGCCCTTTTCACAGGACTTTGGACCATAAAATGGTCTACTGAGGTCCAAAAAGGGTGCACAGGTTATTTTCACCTTAGAGGATGCCACACACCTATTACAAGTGACATTCTGAGGCTGGGAATACCTGGACCCCACGAACAGATATAAGCCTTTTTTTAGGACCCCGTGTGTGACGCCCAAAAACTCAACCATTGGCAAAGTGAATCTCACAATATCTCCACCCATGCTCCAGCTTCCTCACAAGTAAACAAATGTATTGGTTCTTGTTTGTCATGAGTATTCTGTGTGGTCACATCTACAAGAGAGCTTGCCACACTCAGCGTATAATAAGTGTTCAAAATTGAAGACATTGATGATGCCTCAGATGGCCTTCTCTCTGGAGTCCAGATTGAAGTTCCCATCCCAGTGCAGCACCAAGAGGAAATAAGTCTAGCCTTACCTGGGGTTAAATAGCTGTTTCAAGATTCATTCATGTCGAATGAAATTGTGATTTCACTGTGGCTCAGGAAAACATAGTTAAATCTGACAAACTCAATCAGCTAATTTTTAGGTAAAGTCTCCATGATTATAATGTAGATCATTAGTCACCGTTCCACCTGCACATGAAACATGACAGATTTCAGTATGAGACATTTTCATAACTAGCAATAACAATAAGGAAAATAAGTCGATTAAGGCCCCTCAGTGCTTGCTACTCTACTCCAAGAGAAAGGGGCTGGAGCTGTTGGAGTGAGGCAGGATGGACCAGGCAGGGTATTCCCCTGAGAGTCACAAGACATATCTTGTAAATCCAGTTCTGCCATGAGCACACTGATTGATTGTGAAAGTATCTTGACTTCCCTGGATCTCAGTTTCTTAAAGTAGTTGATGAGTACTTAGGTGATAAACGTTTGTTGAGTTGAAGTGACTTGGATCCTAAAAATGGCAATGCTGAACTAAATCATGCCCAGGATCCCTGATGATACCCTGCACATTGGCCACACCCCAGTTGAAACAACAGTTCTTCTTCCATGAAGTCTCTGACTGCACCTGGCCTGGCAAGCCCCTCTTTACCGAGCTTGCTTCCTCCTGGTAAAGCCCTTTTCACAGGACTTTGGACCATAAAATGGTCTACTGAGGTCCAAAAAGGGTGCACAGGTTATTTTCACCTTAGAGGAGTCCACACACCTATTACAAGTGACATTCTGAGGCTGGGAATACCTGGACCCCACGAACAGATATAAGCCTCTTTGCTATGTAGTCGATGGCTCCCTTTCTGGTGTCGCCTGAATCTGCCTTATGGGTGAGAGACATTTCCCTGGGATAATCTTGTTATTTGAAGCTTGCAGTCATTGCTGCCACAGCAACCTTGATTTGTATTTAGAATATGTAATTGGGTTAGAGGAATTGTTTGGAGGTTTGTCATTTTAGCTCCCTAAGACTCAAATAGTATGAACAAGGCGATGCAGTGTATGTCTTATATCCTCAATTTAGTGCAAGGCAAGAAGATCTAAACCTGTATTTCAAGACTCGAGGCCTTATCCCAGCTTGTCAACTAGTAATACATACGATTATCAGTGAATCTACTGTTTTCTGGGCTTCAGTTTCCTTATTTAGAAAGTAGGGATAATTAAAACGATGCTGTCTCCTTTGCAGGACCATTGAGAGTCTCAAAAAGTATAACATATGTGAGATTGCCCTGGCATTTCACTGGGGGTTGGTATTCCTAGGGACCATCTCCATCTGTTTCTGTGGTGGCCCCTGGTTCCCAGTTCCCGAGGGCCTTCACTAATCTTTAGTTGATGGGAGACACTGTCATAACCATCATGCAGATACTTTGTTTACACAGCACTTACTCAGAGGAGCTGAAGGCAATGGGGCTTCTCTTCTGCACCGTCCCTCAAGGGACACTCATAATATAACATCTCAGAGCTTGGACATATTTTGCAGGATAATCAGCTCAAATTCTCTTCTGGTTGGTAAAGCCCTTTTTCAATTTTCAGGATCTTTGGACCAATAAGCTGAACTAAATCATGCCCAGGATCCCTGATGATACCCTGCACATTGGCCACACCCCAGTTGAAACAACAGTTCTTCTTCCATGAAGTCTCTGACTGCACCTGGCCTGGCAAGCCCTCTTTACCGAGCTTGCTTCCTCCTGGTAAAGCCCTTTTCACAGGACTTTGGACCATAAAATGGTCTACTGAGGTCCAAAAAGGGTGCACAGGTTATTTTCACCTTAGAGGAGTCCACACACCTATTACAAGTGACATTCTGAGGCTGGGAATACCTGGACCCCACGAACAGATATAAGCCTCTTTGCTATGTAGTCGATGGCTCCCTTTCTGGTGTCGCCTGAATCTGCCTTATGGGTGAGAGACTTTTCCCCTGGGATAATCTTGTTATTTGAAGCTTGCAGTCATTGCTGCCACAGCAACCTTGATTTGTATTTAGAATATGTAATTGGGTTAGAGGAATTGTTTGGAGGTTTGTCATTTTAGCTCCCTAAGACTCAAATAGTATGAACAAGGCGATGCAGTGTATGTCTTATATCCTCAATTTAGTGCAAGGCAAGAAGATCTAAACCTGTATTTCAAGACTCGAGGCCTTATCCCAGCTTGTCAACTAGTAATACATACGATTATCAGTGAATCTACTGTTTTCTGGGCTTCAGTTTCCTTATTTAGAAAGTAGGGATAATTAAAACGATGCTGTCTCCTTTGCAGGACCATTGAGAGTCTCAAAAAGTATAACATATGTGAGATTGCCCTGGCATTTCACTGGGGGTTGGTATTCCTAGGGACCATCTCCATCTGTTTCTGTGGTGGCCCCTGGTTCCCAGTTCCCGAGGGCCTTCACTAATCTTTAGTTGATGGGAGACACTGTCATAACCATCATGCAGATACTTTGTTTACACAGCACTTACTCAGAGGAGCTGAAGGCAATGGGGCTTCTCTTCTGCACCGTCCCTCAAGGGACACTCATAATATAACATCTCAGAGCTTGGACATATTTTGCAGGATAATCAGCTCAAATTCTCTTCTGGTTGGTTTCAGCCCATTTCCCTTGCTGCATTTCCTGGGACCAGACTTCTCTCATCAGCAGTGGGGTGAGCCGGGCTAGTGCCAGATTATCCAATTACAGAGCTAAAAAGACAACTGCCACTACACACTGTGCAAATACATCTTGATCAGGGTCCTGATACTGATTTCTGGGACGTCACATTGCATTAGTGGTATATGGTCTCTTCTCCACTGCTTGGCACTTGACTCCACCCCTCCCAGTAGAATGGAGACAGGCTGCTCTCTAACTGAGATGTCAAGGACACAGTTTTGTCCCTTTGCAGCCATATATCATAATGAGTAAGAGCATGCATTTTGGATGCTAAGAGAACAGAGATTAAAATCTATCTTTGCTATTTACTAGTTCTAAGACCTTCCACAAGTCACTAAACATCAGTTTTCTTATATGTAAAATAACTAATATTTACTCTCATAGGGTTTTAGTGGGTACGAATCGCCTATTTAAAGTGTTTGACACAGTGCTTGGTACATAGTAAGAATTCAGTATTAGTAGGCACCATTATCAGTATATCATCACAGAACCCTATGTGATTTCATTCCCAACATGGGTTTCAATTACATTCATATAAAATTTGCTCTATCAGCTAATTGAACAAGAACTTGCATGCCTTCTTTTTTTTTTTTTTTTTTTAAGATTTATTTATTTATTTACTTTGGGCGGGGATCGGGTTGGGGAGGGAGGGGAGTGGGCAGGCCACTTCTATTGGTCTTTCATTTCTCTATTTTCTCTGCCTTCGTTCTTTGGCTCCTGTGGGCCTCCCATCGCGGTGGCATCTGTCGTTGCAGAACACCGGCTCTGGGCGCATGCACTCCAGAGCTCCGGCTCGGTAACTGGACACATCAGTCCAGCCGCTCCATGGCACGTGGGATCTTCCCAGGCCAGGGCTCGAACCGGCGACCCTTGCACTGCAAGGCGGTGTCCTTACCCACTGGACCACCAGGGGAAGCCCCAAGCCCCTTGCATGCCTTCTTGATGAGAAGTCTGGTATTATCCCTTGAGTCCTTTACTGATATTCCATATCTCCCCTATGGATTGTCCAAGTACACTGGTGTATATTAAAACCAAGAGCGAGGACCAGTCTGATCCATCCCCTTCTGCCATGATGTCTTGCTGCCGCATGGTGTCTGTGGAAGATGGGTTCTGCACAGCCTGAGCTTGACTGGTGCCCAAGGATGACCTTGTGAGCCAGCTTTAGGCTGTTTGCCTTCAGACCCGTTTTCACTTTTCCCCTGCTCTGCTCTGAGTCGTAAAGGTGGAGGGGCTGAATATAGCAAGTGTGACCTGTTTCCAGGTCTCTGTGTCAGCTACCTTCTAAATGACTTCAGCCAATGGAAGGTACTAGGGGGAACTAAGAAGGTGAAAGGAAGAACCAGAGTGCTTTTCCCCCTTCCTCTATGCCACAGGCTTCTCAGTCAGATAACTCCTCCTACTTAACTCTCCTCTCATTTTTCCTATTGTTGCTCATCTCTAGGTTAGCCCACAATGCTCTACTTGTCTTCTCAAAACTCCATCGTCTGCATACCAGATCTCCACATTAAGACTGGAATGGTCTAGACTGACTAGACTCTAACTGGTACAATGTGCTGGCCTCCTGTCAGTATGGAGGTGTTGTCCCATATGAGCCCCAAGGTTACACCGCCCATTCCCCACTTGTCGATGCTCATCTGTTGCTTCCACAGATAAGACACTGAGTCAGGGTGACTGAGGCCTGAGGAGCTCCCAGCCTCAGCCCTGGGCAGTGCAGGGCCCCATGCCAGATGGACTCACCAGCTACACACTCCTGCTTTACTGGTGAGATCTCCTTAGCAAATCTTGGCCAAGATCTTTTTTTTTTTTCCTTTTACTTTCTGAAGCAGGATTATGTTCCCTCTATCCTTTGAAGGCTCTGAACTCCTCTTGCAAATTAATCTGTCAGCTCTCCAGCACCCAGCCCTCTGTGACAAAGGCCATACACTTTTCTGTTCCAATCATCCCCCAGGGCTATGGATGCCAAATGCCCTGCCTTATAATTGCATAACTAAGGAATAGTACAAACAAAGAGCTCTTTTCTGGGGCCTGTGGATTACTGAAGATGACATTGGAGCTCAGCTATCACCTCCTTCTTAAAGATTGTCTTGTTGCTCCCAGGTGGTGTTTTATCACATACCCATCCATGATACCACAGTTTCTATATCTGTGGAAGCACCCACACCATGTTCGTAATTACATGTATGTATGTGCACATGCATCTTATCATCCCCAGGAACTCTGAAGATTAGGACTGAGTCTGTATCTCATGTACATACCACAGTACCTCCCACAGAGGAGGTATTCATCGTGTTTATCAAGGAGAGAATGAAGGAGAGCATACATAAATGATCAAGGGAAACACTGAATTTATGATTGCATAAATGAATGAATGAGTGAGTGACTAAATGAAATTCAAGGAAGCAAATGAAAGGGGAACACAGGGGATGGCAAGATACCTGGAGCATGAACAATATGCAGGTTTCAAACTTGAGGTTGTGCTCCTTCTTTGCAGTCCGGCACTAGGGGCCTGCATCAGAAGTCTGTTTAAAAGAATGAATGAGAACTCTTTAAGAGAGTTATGAGAGCTTTCCAAAATTGGAAGACTGCAGGTCAAGTCCTGTTCTTTCAGACTGCACTTCCTCTCGGCAGCCCTCGCCTAGAGATCGACTCCTAAAAGCCATTCAGTCCTCGCAACAGTGATCTTCCTAGCCAGGGATGTTACTCCTATTTTATAGATAACAGATCGTTTATAGATAAGAAATTTAGTGCTTTTGAGTAAATTTGTCCGGGATTCCCCAGCTAATTAAGGGTTGTAGTTTGGATTGGCACCCAGATCTTTGCAAAGGCCAAAGTGGCCTTTTCTACTCTCCTAGGCAGCTTGCAATAAGATAACAGGTGCTTTTTTTGTTCCAACCCATCCCCAGGGCTTTTGGATTGCAAATTAATCTGTCAGCTCTCCAGCACCCAGCCCTCTGTGACAAAGGCCATACACTTTTCTGTTCCAATCATCCCCCAGGGCTATGGATGCCAAATGCCCTGCCTTATAATTGCATAACTAAGGAATAGTACAAACAAAGAGCTCTTTTCTGGGGCCTGTGGATTACTGAAGATGACATTGGAGCTCAGCTATCACCTCCTTCTTAAAGATTGTCTTGTTGCTCCCAGGTGGTGTTTTATCACATACCCATCCATGATACCACAGTTTCTATATCTGTGGAAGCACCCACACCATGTTCGTAATTACATGTATGTATGTGCACATGCATCTTATCATCCCCAGGAACTCTGAAGATTAGGACTGAGTCTGTATCTCATGTACATACCACAGTACCTCCCACAGAGGAGGTATTCATCGTGTTTATCAAGGAGAGAATGAAGGAGAGCATACATAAATGATCAAGGGAAACACTGAATTTATGATTGCATAAATGAATGAATGAGTGAGTGACTAAATGAAATTCAAGGAAGCAAATGAAAGGGGAACACAGGGGATGGCAAGATACCTGGAGCATGAACAATATGCAGGTTTCAAACTTGAGGTTGTGCTCCTTCTTTGCAGTCCGGCACTAGGGGCCTGCATCAGAAGTCTGTTTAAAAGAATGAATGAGAACTCTTTAAGAGAGTTATGAGAGCTTTCCAAAATTGGAAGACTGCAGGTCAAGTCCTGTTCTTTCAGACTGCACTTCCTCTCGGCAGCCCTCGCCTAGAGATCGACTCCTAAAAGCCATTCAGTCCTCGCAACAGTGATCTTCCTAGCCAGGGATGTTACTCCTATTTTATAGATAACAGATCGTTTATAGATAAGAAATTTAGTGCTTTTGAGTAAATTTGTCCGGGATTCCCCAGCTAATTAAGGGTTGTAGTTTGGATTGGCACCCAGATCTTTGCAAAGGCCAAAGTGGCCTTTTCTACTCTCCTAGGCAGCTTGCAATGAAATGCGCTACTTACCACGATAGGCAGGTCTGTGCTTTATCTGTTTAGTGAAAGGGAGGTATGTGGCTGACCGGATCATTGACACCCGTCAGGAGACACAGCTTTGGGTAGAATGGTGTTCTACATGAAATGGGAAATGGGTGGGGGGGAATGTAAACCAGAGCTTTCTGCCAGGTGCCTGCTGCAAGCTTCAATAACAGAACTGTATGAACACAGACTGTCTTTTAAGATTTTAATCCTCTTTTAGGTGTTTTTTCTTTACTTTTTTTAGGTCAATTGATTTTTATTTTTTTTTCCCATGAGCAACAGCTTGAGTACCATCTGTCACTCACTGCATTCTCTGGCAGGTTCTCAGAATCTGTCTCAGAAAAGTACCCTATGTCTGTCACCTCCACATCTACAAATGGTCATAGGTCACAGGTCAGAGCAGGGAACTGGTCCTTGTCCCACTGTTACCTCTCTTCAATGCTGGGGGCAGAAAAGTCACTTGTTCTCTAAGCTGCTCCTTCACCCATCCATCCATTCATTTAGGCCGTAAATTTTTCCTAAGCTAAGAAGGTATATCCTGTCAGTTTAGCAGGAAAACTTGGACACAGCTGATTACAGGAGCACACTTAAGAACCTTCATGAAGTCCAGAGGAGTTAGCCAACCTATTTCAATGGAGAGGAGAAAGCAGTTACTAAGGAAGAGAATTTCAAGTTCATCTTAAAGGATGAATTAAGGCTGCCCCCAGTGTGGAAGAGAGGTAAGTGGGTGCAGGGGAAGGAACACTGTGGCGGCCAGGATTAGAGATTTGGGAGAGGCACGTCATGACATGTCAATGTGGGAGGGGAGCCTAGGAGGAGAGTCAGTCATAAAAGCAGCCTCCATGCCAGGCTCAGGAAGTAGAGTGTCATCCCATAAACACAGCCAAGCCACTGGAGTTTTAGGCACAAAGATGTGCCTGAAGTGCCCAACAGGAGCTGTTTCAAGATACATCCTGGAGACAGCTCCCTCCCTTTCCTACCTTGTGTTGGTTCAGCTCAGAATCCCTGCTCCCTGTCAGTCGTGTAAGGTGGCACATTGGTGAGCAGCCAGCGAGAGCAAGGCTCTGGGCCTCTTCTTGGGTGTCTTGAGCACAGAGGCCCATGTAAATAATGCTTTTAGGTACAGCAAAGCCCGGGCTAAGAGTAAGTCAGGCCTCTGTAGTTTTTATGAGAACTATCTTCCCACCTTCAGTCTCAATTATCCTGTTTGAGGTTTTCTCACTTCTATATTTTTGGTCAAACAACTAATTCTCTCCTCCTAGAATGCCCTGGATTCTCCACATTCGTATAAAGTTTTCCAATGAGGTGACTGTATTCTTTGAGCTCTCAGAACCCTCTTCCCCTGTGAAAATCATTTCTGCCTGGAGATAAAGTGTAAAGTAAAAATGTTAGTCGCTCAGTCCTGTCCCCCTCTTTGTGACCGCATGGACTGGTGCCCACCAGGTTCCTCTGTCCATGGAATTCTCCAGGCAAGAATACTGGAGTGGGTAGCCATTCCCTTCTCCAGGGGATCTTCCCGTCACAGGGAGTGAACCCTGGGTCTCCTGCACTGCCAGAGGATTCTTTGTCTGAGTCACCAGGGAACCCCTGAAGATAGAGTTGTAGCTAATAAAGAAGCAAAGTCTTATACCTGAAATGCAAGCTCCAGGCATCACTGTTCCCACCGCTCTATTTCTGGTCCTGTAGAGCACCTGGTTTTCGGTGGCTGCCTAAACCTGATGCAGTGACCGGAGCACAGACTCAGGAGTTCCTCAGGACTGAGTTACAATCCTGGCAGGAGCATTTCCTAAGTGTTATTTAATGCCAGGTCACATTTAACCTCTCTGATTCTCAAGCAGCCTTGACAGATTAAGAGATCATGAAGGAAAAGCACGCAGCCCAGCATCTCAAACATACAACATGTTCAAGCAGGGGTGACTACTCACAGTACCCTTTCTTTCCTTCCTCTCCTCTTTACCCCTTGCTACCTAGGAACTTGTTTTGTTCTTCTACATTTTGTACCTATAGAACAAACAAATAAACGAAAAATCTAAAACTCAAAGCTCTAAACTAGATTATAGAACTCTATAACAGATCCCCTCCATCCCCATGAAAAATGAAAAAAACTCGTGTAAGGTGGCACATTGGTGAGCAGCCAGCGAGCAAGGCTCTGGGCCTCTTCTTGGGTGTCTTGAGCACAGAGGCCCATGTAAATAATGCTTTTAGGTACAGCAAAGCCCGGGCTAAGAGTAAGTCAGGCCTCTGTAGTTTTTATGAGAACTATCTTCCCACCTTCAGTCTCAATTATCCTGTTTGAGGTTTTCTCACTTCTATATTTTTGGTCAAACAACTAATTCTCTCCTCCTAGAATGCCCTGGATTCTCCACATTCGTATAAAGTTTTCCAATGAGGTGACTGTATTCTTTGAGCTCTCAGAACCCTCTTCCCCTGTGAAAATCATTTCTGCCTGGAGATAAAGTGTAAAGTAAAAATGTTAGTCGCTCAGTCCTGTCCCCCTCTTTGTGACCGCATGGACTGGTGCCCACCAGGTTCCTCTGTCCATGGAATTCTCCAGGCAAGAATACTGGAGTGGGTAGCCATTCCCTTCTCCAGGGGATCTTCCCGTCACAGGGAGTGAACCCTGGGTCTCCTGCACTGCCAGAGGATTCTTTGTCTGAGTCACCAGGGAACCCCTGAAGATAGAGTTGTAGCTAATAAAGAAGCAAAGTCTTATACCTGAAATGCAAGCTCCAGGCATCACTGTTCCCACCGCTCTATTTCTGGTCCTGTAGAGCACCTGGTTTTCGGTGGCTGCCTAAACCTGATGCAGTGACCGGAGCACAGACTCAGGAGTTCCTCAGGACTGAGTTACAATCCTGGCAGGAGCATTTCCTAAGTGTTATTTAATGCCAGGTCACATTTAACCTCTCTGATTCTCAAGCAGCCTTGACAGATTAAGAGATCATGAAGGAAAAGCACGCAGCCCAGCATCTCAAACATACAACATGTTCAAGCAGGGGTGACTACTCACAGTACCCTTTCTTTCCTTCCTCTCCTCTTTACCCCTTGCTACCTAGGAACTTGTTTTGTTCTTCTACATTTTGTACCTATAGAACAAACAAATAAACGAAAAATCTAAAACTCAAAGCTCTAAACTAGATTATAGAACTCTATAACAGATCCCCTCCATCCCCATGAAAAATGATCACAGGAAACACAAATACATAATCAAGGGGAGAGATAAATGTCACGCAAAATTGTCATCTCAAAATAAGAGGCGAGCCACGCTGTCCTTGCCCCTATAATCACTTCATGGAAACATGCACAGCTCTGAACTGCCTGGAGTGTATTATGAACCCCTGCAGACACAGAGATTTTGTAAGCTGTAGGTAGCAGGAACCCACAGAGCTGGGAAGGCAGAGGTTTAATGGTATTTTAAATGTTTTGACTATGCAGAAGTCAGAATCTGCACTCTAATCACTTTAAGAATATTTGATGTGCAGTTATTATCCCTAGGTCCTGCATATGTACCCACCATGCACACTCAGAGTAGAACAAGTTCAAAGGAAAGGATAGAGGATTTCAAGTATATGCTAAACCTACTATGTGCAGGGTACTTATTTTTCACTCATTGCCCTTAACCCTCCCAGCAGTCCAGGGAGGTGGATGTTCTGATCTACACACCTGGGCCTGGAAGGTAACCAGTAGCCCTCCATCGCTTCCCCTGCCATGATCCCTTTAATACACGTCCACAGGGCTGTTCATGGAGGGCCTGAACTCTGGCCAGCCAGTGTCCAGAATTATATTATGATCAAAATGCTCCTCAACTGACTCTCTTTTATGTGTTAAAATTAAATCGTTCTGCATGCCCATGTTCATAGCATTACTGCTAGTAGTCAAAAGGCAGAAGCAACGTATGTGCCCACTGATAAACGAATGGATAAGGAAAATGGAGTATGTATGTGCGGTGGAATATCATGCATGTTGGTCCCTTAGTCATGAATTCTTTACAATCCCATGGACTGTAACCAACCAGGCTCCTCTGTTCATGTGTTCTTCCCAGGCAAGAATGCTGGAGTGGGTAGCCATTCCCTTCTCTAAGGAGTTTTCCTGACCCAGGGATCGAACCTGGGTCTCCTCCATTGCAAGAAGACTCTTTACAATCTGAGCCACCAGGAAAGCATATGGAATATTATTCAGCCTGAAATGGGATGGACATTCTGACACATGATATCATATAAGTGATCCTTAAAGACATCATGCTAGATAAAAATAAACCAATCACACATACACAGACTATTCTATGATTCTCTTTATATGAGTTACTTAGAGTAGTCATAGTTATAGAAATGAAAAGTAGAATGGTGCCAGCCAGGGACTGGGGAAGTGAAAAATGAGGAGTTGTTTAATGGGTGAGAGTTTTGATTTTCTAAGGTGAAAGAGTTCTACAGATGGATAGTGCAGCCACATAAATATATTGAGCTATATATTTGAAAACGGTTAAGGTGGTAAAGTTTATGTTGTGTGTATAGCACCATAAATCTTTGGTACTTCATTGTGTCACAATAATTTGCTGAGATATTAATTGTGCTTTATTTCCTCTGAAGTGGAAAATGGATGGAAAGAATGGGGCTTTACAGAGATTGTCTTCCTCTGATCTGGTCCCTATTCTAAACAGGAGCCCAGGCTTCTTGTGCTCTAGCCCCAGAGGAATCTGTTCTTCCTGGCCTTTATAAAAACTAATCCTTTAAGGTGATTACACTCATTGTTTAGACAGAAGAAAGACTTAGAGGACTTTCAGAGTTGTCACTGTAGTAAAAAGAAAGGGAGAGGCAGAGACAAAGTAAGGCAAAGACAAGAGAAGGTTCTGGAAGGTCATAAAGGAAGGACTCAGAGGTGAGTCCCAAGTAACTGCAGAAACCCTTTCAATCCATACCCTAACCCCCAACCGAAGGCAGCAGAACCTTTGCCAAGGCTGGGAGACCAAGGTACCTGGAACCTGGTTACCATGGCTTCCAGCCTTTGCAAAGGCCTAGGTGCCCAACAGGATACCAAAGAGGCAGATTTTCTGAAATCCAAAATGTCACAAGACATTAGGCAACTGCCATTTTTAAGTACAGCTGGTGTGGCCTGAACTCCTGAGGGCTCTCCTCAAAGGCTGTACTCTGCAGAAGACTGCCGGGAATTTTGCAAGCCCTGAGGACACAGATTCTAGTATTTACTAAGATTGCATTTTCTATCAGCTTTGCAAGATCAAATTTCCACTTAAAATAATGTTTGAAGTTGGGTTAATTTAATTTAAAAAAATTAAATGATGTGACATTTTTCTGTAGACTTGAATTTGTGGACACATATTCATATCCTCTAAAATTTACTTTTCTTAAAGCAACACCATAGTTTATTTGTAAGCATATTATAGTGTCAATAAGTAAATTGACAACACTTTACACATTTCATTATATATACATATAAATATATATATAATGATATAATATTAACATTATACCAAAAAAATCCACTGTACTCAGTTACAGTTTTAGTAATTTAAAATCTTTAAATACAAACTATGTTTGAAATGCTGATGATAAAAGAGAAATACAAATGGCATAAAAAACTGGAAATAACTGAAAGAAACCACTATGCCCCCCAAATAAATAAAATCATCTGATTACATATTTTTAAACAAAACAGAAATCAAGATCAGATGATTATATATATATTAACAACATAAAGTTACATTTCTTAAGACCTATGTGAGAGGTGAAATTGTACCATACTAAATTCCATGTCCTATTTCATATAAAATTTATTCTTAACAAATTATTTGCATACACTTTTCTATTCATCTTCTAGATGAGCCTGAAATCTTGATAATCCAACTGCTCTGAGTAAGCACTCAGGGACCCCTTCTAGATAGCCCACTGCACTGTCTACTTCCAGCTCAGGTGACCTGCCTGCTGAAATGGAATTGGCTCTTGCATGACTGCTCAGGCTCCTGTCTTTATGGTAGGACTCTCAGGGGGGTGATATTTAAAATTCTACAGGTTTCTCTCCAGCTGGCTTCTCTGTTCTCTCTTGGGAGCAGTCCTTGCTCTAGACTCTAGCCCTGGAGACTCCAAGTCTTGCCCTGTTCCTTAAATGTCTCTTTAGTTTGATCAATTGCAACCCTCACTGTTCAGCCTCCCTTTGGGGGAGGAGATGGAGGTGTTAACAGAAATAAAGAGTCCAATAAGTTGTTCAAAGTAACACAGGGACAGCCGCAAAGCCAAGACTATAAAGCCAAAGTCTATCATGGCTCCAAAGTTTATGTTTTTGCTTATATACCAGGCTGCCTCTGTAATCCCATGACCCCCCCCCCCAACAGAGTTATAAAAATCAATGTTTTTTTTTTTTTTGCATTTTTCACATTTTACACTAAAACTTATATGATTCATAGTATTGTATTAGTGACAGGTATATACCAAAATGATTTACTTATATGTATGCATGTATCTATTCTTTGTCAGATTCTTTTCCCATATAGGTCATTACAGAATTTTGAGTAGAGTGTCCTGTACTATATAGTGGGTCCTTGTTGATCATCCCTTTTCAATCAATGTTGATTAAATAGTTTTATGTTTCTTACTGTAAAATATGTAAGTAATGAGTGATGAATGAGCTTGTGTCCTTTCCATGTTGCAGAGAAAGGCATATGAAGGCATAGAAGGTAAACCCTTATCTCTTACTCCCAGTAGCATGACTTGAGCACTTCCCCTCTCTGGTTTTCAGTGATCTCTTCCACAAAATGAGTACTTGTAACTAAATGATCCTTAAGAACCTTCCAAATTTGTGATTTTTGTAGCCCTAGCCCTAGCCAGTCTCTGAGGCCCCAACCAAGGTTAAAGTTCTGCCCAGCACAGGACCTGTAGCCCCTCCCCCCAGGCCTTCGTGGTTATGGACAGGTGCTCCTCATGGACAATGCCATTTCTGCAGGAAAGGATGGGATTTATCAGGCTGCCACCCAGAATGTCTTCTATTTCCTTACCTCCCTGAGCAAAACAAATCCATCTCTGTCACATGAGTATTTCTTCCCTTTTCCCCAGACATAGCGACCTGGTCACCACACAACAGTGTTCTTTCATTCTTCACTGCAGTCAGGAAGGGCTCACACGTAACCCAAATTTTGCTGTTGGACCTGGTGTGGCATCGTGTAAGCCTCATCTCAGCAGCTATCCTTTTAAGACTTTTCCTCCTTCTCCCTCTTCTGTCTCTCTTCCTGGCCCCCTTACATTGATTTTTTAAAAACACTGGCTGAGGTAGAGACCCAGAGAGTAAAGTCTCTGCTTTCAAGGAGCTCAGGGTCTGTGTGGA
Organism: Tragulus kanchil; assembly: GCA_022376925.1. NCBI lineage: Eukaryota > Metazoa > Chordata > Mammalia > Artiodactyla > Tragulidae > Tragulus > Tragulus kanchil. Next base: position 122,106,854 of record JAIOJX010000006.1, read on the forward strand.
AGAGAGTTCACCCAGGAAGGAGTGCTCAGTGAAGGTCTGAGCTGGGCAGAGGAGGAAAGGTTTCATTTGGTGGCTGGAGCTAGAGGAAGGCAGGTTCAAAAGTATTTCTAGGGCAACTAGAATACTGAGATGGTGACAAAGGATAGAAGAGATGTTTGCGTGACTGATAGCTTGATGATGGGTGCCTGGCGATGGAGAGAACTTGAAAGGGTCTGAAAAGGCAGACGCTTCAGCTTGTGTAAGGTCACAGAGACCGAACTTCCAGGAGAGGAGCACAGACTGGGGTGTTGGACAAGTTAGTTGAGTTCATTCTCAGCAGTCACGTGCGAGAGAGCTACACCTCCCAGTCCTGCTCACCCCCACAACGGAATAGATTCCCTCCTAAGCCACTTCCATTTTATATATTTGTATTAAAAATTGAAATATTTATTTGTGTGGATGCACATGTGTATGCATATGTGTGCATTTGTGTCCGTTTCTGGTGAGAGGAGCCCACTTTTCTCATGCGAGCTTATGAGAACAGAGAGGCTGTACCCTTAAGGCAGGATTTGAATCCAGGTCTCCCCATCTCACTCTTCCGGCTGCCAGGGGCCAGCTCTGGCACCTAGGGCAAGTGAATTAATGCCTTTGAAAGGTGGACTCCTCAGTCCTAAAAGTGGAATCATAACAATGACCTTACAATGTTATTGTGAGGTTTTATGAAATGACTGAACACAGCAATAGAGTCCTCATTCATCAACCCACTCACTCTCCTCACTCTTACCTGTTCTCACCACCAGGGGTAGGCTTTCAAAATACAAATCATCTTCGTTTCATCCACCCTCCACCTTCCCGTGTTTTCAGCTTCGTCCAAGTCCTGTTGCTGCTCTTAGGTTAATGTCTTACCACAGCCAACAGAGGATAGATCTTAGCTGCCACACTCGTGCAAAACCCCTATCCGTTCTTAAATGCTCCATGCCCCTCAAGTCCCCAGGGCTTTGCAACCCTCCTGCTTAGTTCCGACTCACCTGTCAGAGCCTACTCAAATGAGACACCCCTGGAACACTCTCTGGAGCCCAGATGAGTCCAAGTGTTCACCTGGCACCTGGTCACCTGGTCACCTTCCCTTGAGGGCCTCCCATGCTCCGATCAGTTACTTACGTGATGAGTTCTGTCTCCCAACCAATTGCAAGGTCCATATTATGTGTATCAAACATATATGGTTTACTTTGTTTACCATTTTAATTCTTACTCTTAATCCAATATTTAGACCATAGTGGACTTTCAATACATATGTGTTGAATGAATGATGTTCATTAAGTGTTAGATTCCTTTCATCTAACAGAAAGATGGCATGATGGCAAGTTTTACTTTGCAGATGGAAAAACTTCACTTGTCGGTGTATGAAATACCGGAATCATGTTCAAGGGAACTGAGTCAAAAGGGACTGAATAGCACAGACCAAAATGTTGAAATTTATATCTGCAACAAGTGGATTCTTGCTCATATATTGTATATAATAAGAGGGGGAAGAGAAGGTAGAGGACGAGTAAGAAAGATAATACAGTGGAAAGATAATAGGTTTCTTGATAGTAATTCTTTAAAAAATAGTGACTTTATTAAGCACAGTACCTAGTTAATAATGATACAGATAATGATAAGAACAATAATAATAAGCAAGTAGCAACTAACATTTGCTAAATTCTTGCTAGTTACACTAAGTACCAATTTTTTCAACGTGTTTTATTTTCTTTCTTTATTAATCCTCACTACAACCCTATGATAGACTTCCCTGGTGGCTCAAGGAGACATGGGTTTGATCCCTAGGTCAGGAAGATCTCCCCGAGAAGGAAATGGCAACCCACTTCAGTATTCTTGCCTGAAAAACCCCACAGAGGGAGGACCCTGGTGGGCTTCAGCCCTATGGGGGGGCAAAGTGGTGGGCATGACTGAGTGACCTACCACACATGCACAACCTTATGACATAGAAATAACTTGTTTTGAAAATGAGGAATTTGAAGCTCAGAGAAGTTAAGAAAGTAGCCCATTATCACACAGCTAAGAAGTGACAAGGCAAAGATTTATGGAATCTGATTAGTACAGAGTCTGAATGTTTTAGCTGAGTACACTGACAAGTTACATGCTCTCTCTCAGCTTTGGTTCCCCCGTATAGAATAGAAATTCCATCCGATTTCCCTGGTAGAATTTTGTGACAATTCAAAATGCCATTGAATAGGAAATGGCTTTGTAACCCTAAAGGCCTTTGCAGAGGTAATGTGCTAGAATTATTGATATTGCTGATTAAATGAGTGAGAGAATCAGCATATTTTACATTGAAAAGGATGTAGCCTCTATGTTTATATGATGCCCCCACATCACTGGGTAAAAAAATGGAAAATAGATTGACAAATGTATCGTTGCATGTTTACTGAATGATTTTTTTTCATTAAGTGTTAGATTCCTTTCATCTAACAGAAAGATGGCATGATGGCAAGTTTTACTTTGCAGATGGAAAAACTTCACTTGTCGGTGTATGAAATACCGGAATCATGTTCAAGGGAACTGAGTCAAAAGGGACTGAATAGCACAGACCAAAATGTTGAAATTTATATCTGCAACAAGTGGATTCTTGCTCATATATTGTATATAATAAGAGGGGGAAGAGAAGGTAGAGGACGAGTAAGAAAGATAATACAGTGGAAAGATAATAGGTTTCTTGATAGTAATTCTTTAAAAATAGTGACTTTATTAAGCACAGTACCTAGTTAATAATGATACAGATAATGATAAGAACAATAATAATAAGCAAGTAGCAACTAACATTTGCTAAATTCTTGCTAGTTACACTAAGTACCAATTTTTTCAACGTGTTTTATTTTCTTTCTTTATTAATCCTCACTACAACCCTATGATAGACTTCCCTGGTGGCTCAAGGAGACATGGGTTTGATCCCTAGGTCAGGAAGATCTCCCCGAGAAGGAAATGGCAACCCACTTCAGTATTCTTGCCTGAAAAACCCCACAGAGGGAGGACCCTGGTGGGCTTCAGCCCTATGGGGTGGCAAAGTGGTGGGCATGACTGAGTGACCTACCACACATGCACAACCTTATGACATAGAAATAACTTGTTTTGAAAATGAGGAATTTGAAGCTCAGAGAAGTTAAGAAAGTAGCCCATTATCACACAGCTAAGAAGTGACAAGGCAAAGATTTATGGAATCTGATTAGTACAGAGTCTGAATGTTTTAGCTGAGTACACTGACAAGTTACATGCTCTCTCTCAGCTTTGGTTCCCCCGTATAGAATAGAAATTCCATCCGATTTCCCTGGTAGAATTTTGTGACAATTCAAAATGCCATTGAATAGGAAATGGCTTTGTAACCCTAAAGGCCTTTGCAGAGGTAATGTGCTAGAATTATTGATATTGCTGATTAAATGAGTGAGAGAATCAGCATATTTTACATTGAAAAGGATGTAGCCTCTATGTTTATATGATGCCCCCACATCACTGGGTAAAAAAATGGAAAATAGATTGACAAATGTATCGTTGCATGTTTACTGTCTTAATATGTGCCATCACCATGCCAAACACTTAATTAATATGCATAGTATATGGACATAAACAATATATACATATTATATATACTTAGTTTTCAGACCAGCTGTATGCTTATCCTTTTATCCTTGTTTTACTGGTAAGGAAACAGACAGGCAGGGTAAGAAACTTGTTCAAGGACACAACACTAGGATGGGATTGAGGAAACTTCAAATATGAGCAGTCCCAGACCTAGCCCTTAATTACTACCAGTGCTGCCTCTCTCATCAGCAGAACAACAATTAAACTGTTAAGATTTCGACAGAGTGTACAGAAAAGAGCGCTGTTTATCCTGTTTAATGCAATGCACCTGACATACTTGCAAAACACATTGGATGAACCAATTTATCCTGACAAAAGAAGAAGAGCAATTAGTTAATGACAATTGATTTGGGGCCCCTTCATCATCTGCAGGAGGCTGATACATCTGTAGGATTCTCTTCCCCTCCCTTTTCCATTCTTTATTTACACCAAAGTGCTCCCCTCTCACTTCCATGTACATCATTAGCTGCTGTTAGGTTTCCTGTTCTTTTAAATTTGAGTTAAGTACCACCATCAGTTTCAGATATCTAGTGAAAGAGAAAGGAAAAGGACAGAAAAAAGGCCAAAAAAAAAAGTAAGACCAATGGAGCTATTGAATAGGCAAAAAAAAAAAAAAGCATTACAAAGCACTTTCCTTTCATTGTCTTCAAACCAACCTTTGTCCTCTGTTGGTTCTGTTATTGACCAACTGCTTAGTTAACTGGTGGAACAAGGGAAGGTGCTGACCCTTCCCAGGAAGTGCTGGTGACAGGTCTGTAATTTGATAATCTCTTATTCAGGAAACATTTCACTTTGTTCCTTGATGTACATTTCCGCCTCTGGTGTGCCTTTGAGGCTTCTGATAATGCCAATTTTCCCTCAAGGCCTCAGCATAGGATGAAGAGGGATAATGGAAGAACCAGTTTGTATCTGTTTGGCCTTGCTTTTATTTTTCTAAAAATCAGATATAAGGAATTATTGTGGTTCTAATTTAAAAAAATAAGTGTTTATTATGATTTGTGGATTTTGCAAGAAAAGAAGAACAAGCAAATAAACTTTTAGTGCAGAACATGGACAGTTGTTCTAAACTTGGGGAATAAGACCTTAAATGTAACAAAATGCATCTGTGTGGTAGTATTCATAAAAAACATATTATATATACTTAGTTTTCAGACCAGCTAAGGAAACAGACAGGCAGGGTAAGAAACTTGTTCAAGGACACAACACTAGGATGGGATTGAGGAAACTTCAAATATGAGCAGTCCCAGACCTAGCCCTTAATTACTACCAGTGCTGCCTCTCTCATCAGCAGAACAACAATTAAACTGTTAAGATTTCGACAGAGTGTACAGAAAAGAGCGCTGTTTATCCTGTTTAATGCAATGCACCTGACATACTTGCAAAACACATTGGATGAACCAATTTATCCTGACAAAAGAAGAAGAGCAATTAGTTAATGACAATTGATTTGGGGCCCCTTCATCATCTGCAGGAGGCTGATACATCTGTAGGATTCTCTTCCCCTCCCTTTTCCATTCTTTATTTACACCAAAGTGCTCCCCTCTCACTTCCATGTACATCATTAGCTGCTGTTAGGTTTCCTGTTCTTTTAAATTTGAGTTAAGTACCACCATCAGTTTCAGATATCTAGTGAAAGAGAAAGGAAAAGGACAGAAAAAAGGCCAAAAAAAAAAGTAAGACCAATGGAGCTATTGAATAGGCAAAAAAAAAAAAAAGCATTACAAAGCACTTTCCTTTCATTGTCTTCAAACCAACCTTTGTCCTCTGTTGGTTCTGTTATTGACCAACTGCTTAGTTAACTGGTGGAACAAGGGAAGGTGCTGACCCTTCCCAGGAAGTGCTGGTGACAGGTCTGTAATTTGATAATCTCTTATTCAGGAAACATTTCACTTTGTTCCTTGATGTACATTTCCGCCTCTGGTGTGCCTTTGAGGCTTCTGATAATGCCAATTTTCCCTCAAGGCCTCAGCATAGGATGAAGAGGGATAATGGAAGAACCAGTTTGTATCTGTTTGGCCTTGCTTTTATTTTTCTAAAAATCAGATATAAGGAATTATTGTGGTTCTAATTTAAAAAAATAAGTGTTTATTATGATTTGTGGATTTTGCAAGAAAAGAAGAACAAGCAAATAAACTTTTAGTGCAGAACATGGACAGTTGTTCTAAACTTGGGGAATAAGACCTTAAATGTAACAAAATGCATCTGTGTGGTAGCTATCAAATTGCCTGACTTTGGAATGAAAAGCCGCATGCTGTGTCCAGTTTTAAGCTCAAAGCTTGAGCAGAAAAAAAGAAAAACATTATTCCTTCTATCATTTGTGTTCTTAGCACAACAGAATAAGAGATGAGTGAGCCTGGATTTGTTGAACAGTAGGAATTATATTCTGACTGTGAAGGGTTTAGTAAAATCCACAAACATGTTTTTCATCGTGCATTTTCATTCTGACTGCTAAGCCTCTTGACATTTTAATAAAACTTATCATAGACTGCTGATTGAATTATATTTATCAGTGTATTGGCAAGGCTGTGTAGAATAGGGAAAAATATCCAATTTAGCCTCAGACTACGAGTTCTAGTCACTCATTGTAGGAGTGTGTTTTATTTTGTTTGTTTTTTTATTTTTGTTTTTGTACAGTGTTACATGTTGAGCCTCAATTTGCTCTTCTGACAAAAGTGGATAATAAAAGTGATTGCAAGCCTATAAGGTGGCATGAGGTAGGACAGGGTGTCATATTCTCAAGCAGAAAATCACTGTAGGCTTTCTCTCTTCCTGAGAAGCTTAGCATGGTTCAAAGCACCCTATCTATGGGTGCTGTCTCTTTATCCTTTCCAAGAGAGGACATGAATGGATATATGCCACTGTCTAATATCAAATGTCCTTAGTGACATATTTTTCTTTCCAAGCTACACCAGGGTGGTAGTAGGGATGGGCAGGAATCATGACCTTATTTCTTGGTGGTGCATTGTTGTCTCAGGCTTCAGACCCTGGTCTAATCAATCTAGGACAGGGAGTTGACTTGTTTTGTCTTGAGATCCACATCTCAAACCACAGTGGCTCATCAGAAAGAACTAGCCTCACAGAGCTGCTGTCCTCTGGAGGAACTAGTGAGCATGGTGGTCACTTATTAATCCTTTTTAAAAATTTTATTTTTTTTGAAATATAGTAACTATTGTCAATGTGCTGTGGGACAGAGGGATTGTACATGGGGGCTCTGTGACGGCCGAGAGGGGTGGGATAGAGGGAATGGGATACACATATGACTAATCTAGAATTACACATATCTGTAAACAACAAAACTGTCAAATCAAAAAAGCAAAATAGAAAAAGCCAAAGTTCTGTCTGTAAAAAACAAAACAATGACAAAAATTTATTTAATTTCTAATATAGAGCAAAGAGATTCTGTTATACGTACATATATGTTCTTTTTCATATTTTTCCATTATGGCTTATCACGGGATATTGAATATAGTTCATCTCTAGTTTTAACCACTGGCATTTATCAGTGGTAATACCCAAACAATCTTCTTTGGCTTCTTTGATTCTGGTCTTTCCAAGTCACTGCCTGATCTACAATCCTTTTATTCCTTCTCTTTTCCTTCTGGGTAAAATCTAACCCCATTAGAATGGTCTGCAGTGCTCTCAAAGATTTAGTTCTCCACTTCCAAAGCTTGTAGACTCTCTCCTTATACTATCCCCTCCTCTCCCAAAGGACTTGAACATAGCTCCAAACCCACTCTGCTCTCCTTCCTTTAGATCTTACTATCCTAATCCTTTCTCTGTATCCCGTGGCCTATTTGTTTATTTAAAATTTGTAGATCATATGTAATGTGTGCCAAGTATTTCACAAATCCTGACTACAACCTAAGGTTATTCCTGGGAAAATCGGGGGAGATAGAAAAGATATTATTCTTAAAATCATTGAAGGCTCAGGGGCCAACCTTCTATATTCTTTGAGTGTTGTGTCTACATCTGTCATTCAGAATGTGATCTCCTTTGTATGTAGGGACTTTCTGTATATCCATACAATGCAGTGTTACTCAGCAATTAAAGAAAATGAACTATGGAAACAAACATCAACATAGATGATGTTTTAGGAAATGAATCATGCTAAAAAAGTAAGAGATCAGGCCCAGAAGGCTCCATGATTCTAGTTACATGAAATGTTGTCTTTCTGGAAGTATAAAACTAAATGGACAGAAACAAATCAATGGTTGCCAGAGATTAGAGGTGGAGACAGAAGTAGACGACATAAAGATACAAGGGGAATTTGGGGAGTGAGGAACCTGTTCTGGATCTTGACTGTACGTGGTTGCATGACACTGTGTTTGTAAAAAACTAAACCTTTAAAAGGGTAGATTGTGCATTGTGTTTCTCCAAAAAAAAAAAAAAAAAAAAAAAAAATCCAGATCCTCTTATTTAACATGGGGTGAAAGGTCTCTGTATCAAGTTCAAGAGTCTGACCTCAAAGGCCCACCACTGGTTCCCTCAGGGCTTTCATACTGTAGTCCTCCCCATTCCCAGCTCAGGGGAGAGCTACTTCCCCGTTAAGGCAATTTCTGTAGAAAACCCCTGAGTGGAGTCGATTTGAAGCCAGCATGTCTCAAGCCACTATTCTAAATGCCATGTCAGTGGCTTTTACACTTTGCTGTGTATTAGAAGCAACCCCGGGAACTTGTTCAAATGTTCCGGGTTCCAGACATTCTGCTGATGTAGGTCTGAAGTGAGACTTTAGGAATCTGAATTTTGAAGGGAAAAAAAAAAGGCTGTGATGCTAAAGACTTAGTTACACTTAGACAAATGTTACCAAAGGAGACCCAAAGGAAAATAAGTTATGTAATAGATAAAGTCCAATAATTTGAAGATGGTGGCTCAACACCAGAGTCTTCTCAAACTCAAGGGGCAGTGGCCATCTGCCTCTGCCTCTCAGGAAAGCTCAGTCCAAGAGGCCCTGGCAAAGGTAGTGCCATCCACCCTGCCAGTCTAAGCCCTTTGCTTTGGATTCCTGGTTTCTGGCTTGTTTTTTATCAAAGATAATACTTTGCTCCTATGCAAAGGACTGTGTCCTCATCATGGTCCATGAAGTCAACCATATCAGCATACATTGTCTAACAAGCCTACTAGTGGAATGAAGTTGTAGCTAGAGGGCATGGTATTGTAGGGAGGGTAAAAATTCCACAACAGAAATAAGTCTAGAAAACTCTTAGCCTTATGGTTGAAAGAGCATAGCCTTTGGAATGAGAACATGGGCTCGCATCCCATCTCTGCCTCTGGCTATCCATGTGACTTTGGGGAAGTCACTTAAACTTGAACCTTCATTGTTTAGTAAAGGAGATGGTGAAAATTACCTTCTAAGAGATATGTTTCAAGAATGACACACACTTATTCTTTTATTTTCTTCATTTGTTTTTATTGGGGCATAACTCACATATATAGTAATGCCCACAGGTCTTAAGGACACAACACAATGACTTTTCACACAGAAAACATTTGCCATGGAACCACCACCAGATAAAGATAGAGAACATTTCTGGGGCCCCAGAAGGCTCCCTTTTGTCACATTCAGTCAGTAACCCCTAAAGGGAAACTATTCTTCTGACTTCTATCACCAGAGATTAGATCTGCAACACATGGCTTTTTGATAGATATCAGTGTTATTTTTGTGACACGGGGTGAAGCAAATGTCAGTAAATCATGAGCAGATGTTTCTTAAACAATGACCCTGATGGAGAGCTTGGGAAAAAGATATCCAGAGTGAGTGACACATCAGAGGCTGTGCATCCTGGTATTTCTTAGCAGTAAGAGGAGGGGCAGTGGTCCATTAAGGGCAAAAAGTATTCACCCTACTATGAATCCATGTGGAAGTGAACCTAGCCCTGGTGAAGTATTGTTTCTGACACTTGAAGGATGAACATGTGGAGATTCATATAGATCATGGAGGAAGGCAGACAGACAGATGCAAAGTTTGCAGAAGAACATAAAATGATTTATGTGATGTGGTACACAAAATTGTGAAGTATAGTTGGCTGCATGCACTAAGCTCCACACACACAGCCTTCATGTTCAGTCCTAATGTTACCTCCATAAATCCTTTGTAAACCTTTCTTCTCTCCTGCAATCCCTAAATCACTGTCTTTTCATTGGCCTATTGCAGCACCTTCCTGAAAAGTCTTATCTTTAAACAACCCACCCTGTCTCTAGGATGATTATTCTCCCAACCCACTGAATCTTGGCATCTCTTTCTTGAGAACCAGTGGTTACATTACTTCCAATCTAAAGGCCCATCTGACTGTGATATATAAGCTCCCTTCCTAACACTCCCATCCACCATGCAGTATTAAATCTTACTTGAAACGGGCATACTCATCATGTGACTTTGGGGAAGTCACTTAAACTTGAACCTTCATTGTTTAGTAAAGGAGATGGTGAAAATTACCTTCTAAGAGATATGTTTCAAGAATGACACACACTTATTCTTTTATTTTCTTCATTTGTTTTATTGGGGCATAACTCACATATATAGTAATGCCCACAGGTCTTAAGGACACAACACAATGACTTTTCACACAGAAAACATTTGCCATGGAACCACCACCAGATAAAGATAGAGAACAGTTCTGGGGCCCCAGAAGGCTCCCTTTGTCACATTCAGTCAGTAACCCCTAAAGGGAAACTATTCTTCTGACTTCTATCACCAGAGATTAGATCTGCAACACATGGCTTTTTGATAGATATCAGTGTTATTTTTGTGACACGGGGTGAAGCAAATGTCAGTAAATCATGAGCAGATGTTTCTTAAACAATGACCCTGATGGAGAGCTTGGGAAAAAGATATCCAGAGTGAGTGACACATCAGAGGCTGTGCATCCTGGTATTTCTTAGCAGTAAGAGGAGGGGCAGTGGTCCATTAAGGGCAAAAAGTATTCACCCTACTATGAATCCATGTGGAAGTGAACCTAGCCCTGGTGAAGTATTGTTTCTGACACTTGAAGGATGAACATGTGGAGATTCATATAGATCATGGAGGAAGGCAGACAGACAGATGCAAAGTTTGCAGAAGAACATAAAATGATTTATGTGATGTGGTACACAAAATTGTGAAGTATAGTTGGCTGCATGCACTAAGCTCCACACACACAGCCTTCATGTTCAGTCCTAATGTTACCTCCATAAATCCTTTGTAAACCTTTCTTCTCTCCTGCAATCCCTAAATCACTGTCTTTTCATTGGCCTATTGCAGCACCTTCCTGAAAAGTCTTATCTTTAAACAACCCACCCTGTCTCTAGGATGATTATTCTCCCAACCCACTGAATCTTGGCATCTCTTTCTTGAGAACCAGTGGTTACATTACTTCCAATCTAAAGGCCCATCTGACTGTGATATATAAGCTCCCTTCCTAACACTCCCATCCACCATGCAGTATTAAATCCAAACAATCATTTCCATTCACTCTAGACATACCTTCACTTCTGTTTCCTGCACTCTGGGCCTTCCCTTACTTGTCCCTGGCATGCCCTTTCTGTCTCCTGATACAACTCTAATCCTTTGTCAACTCCATGATGACTATCACTCTTCTGTTGAACTTTCTTCTACCCAGCTTCCCTTTTACCAGATGGAAGCCACAACTCTCTCCACTGTATATATCACTATATATGTTTATGTAAGTCATGGATGGCTTCACAGGTGGCTCAGTGGTAAAGATTTTGCCTGATAGTGCAGGAGACACATGAGCCACAGGTTTGATCCCTGGGTTGGGAAGATCCCCTGGAAGAGGTAACAGAAACCCACTCCAGTCTTCTTGCCCAGAAAATCCCATGGACAGAAGAGCCTGGTGGACTAAAATCCACAGGGTTGCAAAGAGTCAGACAAGACTGAGCAAATGAGCACACACTCACAGGGCTTTGTCATGCTATCCAGTTTAGCTGGCTCTATACCTGACCATCGCTGCATGACCACCATTGCATTGTGAAGTATGTGACAAGTGCAGAAGAGGAGAGAAGCAGGGACAATCTGCACTAGGAAAAAGGGATGAGCTCCCCATTGAAGCTGGCTTCCCAATGGGAGTCAATTGCAGAAATCTCATGTTCCCAGGATGGGTGGCAAAGATCATGAATTTGGTCTTAATGAGACATGACATCATTCTCTGAGGGGTTTTAACTGGAAGGTGGGACATAGCAGCCAGGAATTTGAGATAGAAATGTGTGGTAGACAGAATTCTAAGCTCTCCCTCATGATTACCTAACCCTGATACACATGCCCAATGTAAACCTTTCTTCTCTCCTGCAATCCCTAAATCACTGTCTTTTCATTGGCCTATTGCAGCACCTTCCTGAAAAGTCTTATCTTTAAACAACCCACCCTGTCTCTAGGATGATTATTCTCCCAACCCACTGAATCTTGGCATCTCTTTCTTGAGAACCAGTGGTTACATTACTTCCAATCTAAAGGCCCATCTGACTGTGATATATAAGCTCCCTTCCTAACACTCCCATCCACCATGCAGTATTAAATCCAAACAATCATTTCCATTCACTCTAGACATACCTTCACTTCTGTTTCCTGCACTCTGGGCCTTCCCTTACTTGTCCCTGGCATGCCCTTTCTGTCTCCTGATACAACTCTAATCCTTTGTCAACTCCATGATGACTATCACTCTTCTGTTGAACTTTCTTCTACCCAGCTTCCCTTTTACCAGATGGAAGCCACAACTCTCTCCACTGTATATATCACTATATATGTTTATGTAAGTCATGGATGGCTTCACAGGTGGCTCAGTGGTAAAGATTTTGCCTGATAGTGCAGGAGACACATGAGCCACAGGTTTGATCCCTGGGTTGGGAAGATCCCCTGGAAGAGGTAACAGAAACCCACTCCAGTCTTCTTGCCCAGAAAATCCCATGGACAGAAGAGCCTGGTGGACTAAAATCCACAGGGTTGCAAAGAGTCAGACAAGACTGAGCAAATGAGCACACACTCACAGGGCTTTGTCATGCTATCCAGTTTAGCTGGCTCTATACCTGACCATCGCTGCATGACCACCATTGCATTGTGAAGTATGTGACAAGTGCAGAAGAGGAGAGAAGCAGGGACAATCTGCACTAGGAAAAAGGGATGAGCTCCCCATTGAAGCTGGCTTCCCAATGGGAGTCAATTGCAGAAATCTCATGTTCCCAGGATGGGTGGCAAAGATCATGAATTTGGTCTTAATGAGACATGACATCATTCTCTGAGGGGTTTTAACTGGAAGGTGGGACATAGCAGCCAGGAATTTGAGATAGAAATGTGTGGTAGACAGAATTCTAAGCTCTCCCTCATGATTACCTAACCCTGATACACATGCCCAATGTAATTTTCTGTACTATGAATATGATGACTTTTATTTTCATTATCAGGTTATGTTACAAGGCACTGTTGGTCTTAACATAAGGATATGACCCACATGGAGCAGAATCACAACATATCATTGTGATTGAGAAACCTCTTTTGTTAGCCACTGAGATTCTGTGGTTATTTATCACAGCAACATAAACTTCCAATGGTTGTATGACATACCAGTAAAATCTTTATCAGCCAATTTTATCTACCCTTGAACAATGGTAGTTAGTCCTTGATACAGTGTTTTTATTTATTGTATCTGTAATGTATGACAGATACATTACAAGACAAGGACTGAGAATGACTTCCTGGAGCTGAGAGGGCAACTGCCCACAACTGGCAAGTCAGTGGGGACCTCACTCCTAATCTACCAGGAAACAAATCCTTCCAACAGCCTGCCTGAGTCTGGAAGCAGATCTTTCCCTTGTAGAGCGTCTACATGAGGAAGCAGCTGGCCAACACCTTGATCTCAACCATGAGACCTGAGCAGAGGATCCAGCGAAAATGTGCTGATCCTTTAACTCATGAAAACTAGGAGATAACAAACATGTGGTTCGAAGCCCTTACATTTGTGGTAACTTTTTATGCAGTAGAAACAAAAGCAAGGTGATATGTACAATCCAGAATGGTGGGAATTTTGTCAATTTCCATGGTTTTGTTTTGTTCAGACAAGACTGAGCAAATGAGCACACACTCACAGGGCTTTGTCATGCTATCCAGTTTAGCTGGCTCTATACCTGACCATCGCTGCATGACCACCATTGCATTGTGAAGTATGTGACAAGTGCAGAAGAGGAGAGAAGCAGGGACAATCTGCACTAGGAAAAAGGGATGAGCTCCCCATTGAAGCTGGCTTCCCAATGGGAGTCAATTGCAGAAATCTCATGTTCCCAGGATGGGTGGCAAAGATCATGAATTTGGTCTTAATGAGACATGACATCATTCTCTGAGGGGTTTTAACTGGAAGGTGGGACATAGCAGCCAGGAATTTGAGATAGAAATGTGTGGTAGACAGAATTCTAAGCTCTCCCTCATGATTACCTAACCCTGATACACATGCCCAATGTAATTTTCTGTACTATGAATATGATGACTTTTATTTTCATTATCAGGTTATGTTACAAGGCACTGTTGGTCTTAACATAAGGATATGACCCACATGGAGCAGAATCACAACATATCATTGTGATTGAGAAACCTCTTTTGTTAGCCACTGAGATTCTGTGGTTATTTATCACAGCAACATAAACTTCCAATGGTTGTATGACATACCAGTAAAATCTTTATCAGCCAATTTTATCTACCCTTGAACAATGGTAGTTAGTCCTTGATACAGTGTTTTTATTTATTGTATCTGTAATGTATGACAGATACATTACAAGACAAGGACTGAGAATGACTTCCTGGAGCTGAGAGTGGGCAACTGCCCACAACTGGCAAGTCAGTGGGGACCTCACTCCTAATCTACCAGGAAACAAATCCTTCCAACAGCCTGCCTGAGTCTGGAAGCAGATCTTTCCCTTGTAGAGCGTCTACATGAGGAAGCAGCTGGCCAACACCTTGATCTCAACCATGAGACCTGAGCAGAGGATCCAGCGAAAATGTGCTGATCCTTTAACTCATGAAAACTAGGAGATAACAAACATGTGGTTCGAAGCCCTTACATTTGTGGTAACTTTTTATGCAGTAGAAACAAAAGCAAGGTGATATGTACAATCCAGAATGGTGGGAATTTTGTCAATTTCCATGGTTTTGTTGTTTTTGTTCAGTCTCTCAGCCATGTCTGGCCCTTTGCAACCCCATGGTCTGCAGCCTGCCAGACTTCCCTGCCCTTCACTATCTCCCAGAGTTTGCTCAGACTCACGTCCATTGGGTTGGTGATACCATCCTCTGATGTCCCTTCTCCTCCTGCCCTCAGTCTTTCCCAACATCAGAGTCTTTTCCAATGAATCAATTCTTTCCATCAGGTGGCCAAAGTATTGGGAGCTTCAGCTTCAGTATCAGTCCTTCCGATGAATATGCAGTGTTGTTTTCCTTTAGGATTGACTGATTTAATCTCCTTGCTGTTAAAGGGACTCTCAAGTTTTCTGAAGCACCACAGTTCAAAAGCATCAATTCTTTGGCTCAGCCTTCTTTATGATCTAACTCTCACATCCATACGTCACTACTGGAAAAAACATATGTTTGTCAAAAAAGTGATGTCTGCTTTTAATATGCTATCTAGGTTTATCATAGCCTTCCTTCCAGGGAGCAAGCGCCTTTTAATTTCATGGCTGTAGTCATTATTCACAGTGATTTTGAAGCCCAAGAAAATAAAATCTGCCACTGTTTCCACCTTTCCCCCATCTATTTAACATGAAGTGATGGGACAAGATGCCATGATCTTAGTTTTATTAATGTTGAATTTTAAACCAGGTCTTTTACTCTCCTCTTTCATGCGCATCAAGAACTTATTTGATTCATATAAGCCTGAGCTCAAAAGCTGTGAGGAGGAAGAAGGTCTTGCCCAGACTATGTGGGATTGGGGCTCTGGCTTCATGTAAGATACTTGGAGCGTGTTCAGAAAATGAAAGCTGGAGTCAAGTTGAAGAAATAAGGACCGTTGGGATGGTTTCCATTGTCAGATATAGGAGTGTTGAGAATATTTCTAGACACTAGAAATGAGATTAGGGCAGCCGACGAATGCCAGAACCTCATCTGCTAGAGACAAGAAAATCTTTTGCTGCCTGTCCAGAGTTGCTCTTGACTGCAACAACTGTGTGAATTTCCTCAGGACTAAAGAGTGGAGAGGGCTGAGGAAGACAGAGACTGACAACTGAGTCCCCCTCTCTGCCCCCCAACTAGAGGGTAACTTGAGAATATTGCTCTGCAGGACTGTTTTATTCATCTTTATAGTCTTAACATCAGTAACAAAATCTGGAATGAGTAGGTTCACACTATTTGTCAAGTGAGAATTGCAGAAATGCCACGTGTAGAATTGAAAGCCTCTGGCTGACCCATTTGGCCCCTTTTATAATTTATTGTCCTTTAATGGAAAGGGTACAAGGTTTGTTGCCAGGCAGACATGAGTACAAGTCCTGGTCACTGTCATTAACCTTGCTGAACCTTATTCTCTAGAGTCCCTGCTTTAGGCTGGGCTTTTGACATGGCCAGAGCCAAGCAGAAATAATAGTCTGTTCATTTGTGCTTCCTCCAGTCAAACCCTCAGTGAGCTTTCATATTTAAAAGTTACTGGGTCTGAATTAACCCAAGAAATGTAACTCAAACAAATATATGTTTGTCAAAAAAGTGATGTCTGCTTTTAATATGCTATCTAGGTTTATCATAGCCTTCCTTCCAGGGAGCAAGCGCCTTTTAATTTCATGGCTGTAGTCATTATTCACAGTGATTTTGAAGCCCAAGAAAATAAAATCTGCCACTGTTTCCACCTTTCCCCCATCTATTTAACATGAAGTGATGGGACAAGATGCCATGATCTTAGTTTTATTAATGTTGAATTTTAAACCAGGTCTTTTACTCTCCTCTTTCATGCGCATCAAGAACTTATTTGATTCATATAAGCCTGAGCTCAAAAGCTGTGAGGAGGAAGAAGGTCTTGCCCAGACTATGTGGGATTGGGGCTCTGGCTTCATGTAAGATACTTGGAGCGTGTTCAGAAAATGAAAGCTGGAGTCAAGTTGAAGAAATAAGGACCGTTGGGATGGTTTCCATTGTCAGATATAGGAGTGTTGAGAATATTTCTAGACACTAGAAATGAGATTAGGGCAGCCGACGAATGCCAGAACCTCATCTGCTAGAGACAAGAAAATCTTTTGCTGCCTGTCCAGAGTTGCTCTTGACTGCAACAACTGTGTGAATTTCCTCAGGACTAAAGAGTGGAGAGGGCTGAGGAAGACAGAGACTGACAACTGAGTCCCCCTCTCTGCCCCCCAACTAGAGGGTAACTTGAGAATATTGCTCTGCAGGACTGTTTTATTCATCTTTATAGTCTTAACATCAGTAACAAAATCTGGAATGAGTAGGTTCACACTATTTGTCAAGTGAGAATTGCAGAAATGCCACGTGTAGAATTGAAAGCCTCTGGCTGACCCATTTGGCCCCTTTTATAATTTATTGTCCTTTAATGGAAAGGGTACAAGGTTTGTTGCCAGGCAGACATGAGTACAAGTCCTGGTCACTGTCATTAACCTTGCTGAACCTTATTCTCTAGAGTCCCTGCTTTAGGCTGGGCTTTTGACATGGCCAGAGCCAAGCAGAAATAATAGTCTGTTCATTTGTGCTTCCTCCAGTCAAACCCTCAGTGAGCTTTCATATTTAAAAGTTACTGGGTCTGAATTAATCCAAGAAATGTAACTCAAACAAATATATGAGTTTTGCTGTTTTTTCTTACATTTAGATGGTAGTTGCATTCTCATTTTTTGAAAGTGCGGATATAATCATGTGAGGTGAGAGACTTTAGGGCATGATCCATGGGCACAAAGAGAACACAGTCCTTTATGACTGACCTAATCTCCATCGAGCTGTTTGCTAATTGTTTTACTGACTTGTGAACTTTGATTAGAAAGTTTCTACAACTCAGTTTCCTCATCCATAAAGTGGTGTGTGTGTGTTAGTCGCTCAGTCATGTCTAACTCTTTGTGAACCCATGGACTGTAGCCTGCCAGGCTCCTCTCTCCATGGAATTCTCCAAGCAAGAATATTGGAGTGGGTAGCCATTCCCTTTTCCAGAGGATCTCCCCAACCCAGAGATCAAACCCAGGTGCCCCACTTTGCTGGCAGATTCTTTACTGTCTGAGCCAGAGAAGCCCCATTATGCAAATTAAGTGAGTATCATTGAAAATTAAGTTAGTCATTACTTGTAAAGCATCCTGGTGCTATATAAATTCTAGATAAATATAAATACCTCATTATTTTCACTACAATCTATGGAATTAAACTTTATGATGCCTGTTTTGTCAGTGAAGAGATTGGAGCTGTGAGAGGAGAGGGGAGATGTCTATTGAAATAAAAGTAAGCAACCCAAGGTAGCATGCATATAGTTATTTTTAAAAAATGCCTTGATTAATATTAAATCATCACACATTAGTTCAACACCCAACTGACTACAAGGTACTGTACAAATTTAATCACATTGGGCTTCCCTAATTATAAAATTGGAAAATGGTGCAAACATAATCATTATTGGGCTTCAGTTTTAGACCTTCATTGCTCAGTAGGAATCCAGATTGATAAGTCCATTTGTCCTTTAATGGAAAGGGTACAAGGTTTGTTGCCAGGCAGACATGAGTACAAGTCCTGGTCACTGTCATTAACCTTGCTGAACCTTATTCTCTAGAGTCCCTGCTTTAGGCTGGGCTTTTGACATGGCCAGAGCCAAGCAGAAATAATAGTCTGTTCATTTGTGCTTCCTCCAGTCAAACCCTCAGTGAGCTTTCATATTTAAAAGTTACTGGGTCTGAATTAATCCAAGAAATGTAACTCAAACAAATATATGAGTTTTGCTGTTTTTTCTTACATTTAGATGGTAGTTGCATTCTCATTTTTTGAAAGTGCGGATATAATCATGTGAGGTGAGAGACTTTAGGGCATGATCCATGGGCACAAAGAGAACACAGTCCTTTATGACTGACCTAATCTCCATCGAGCTGTTTGCTAATTGTTTTACTGACTTGTGAACTTTGATTAGAAAGTTTCTACAACTCAGTTTCCTCATCCATAAAGTGGTGTGTGTGTGTTAGTCGCTCAGTCATGTCTAACTCTTTGTGAACCCATGGACTGTAGCCTGCCAGGCTCCTCTCTCCATGGAATTCTCCAAGCAAGAATATTGGAGTGGGTAGCCATTCCCTTTTCCAGAGGATCTCCCCAACCCAGAGATCAAACCCAGGTGCCCCACTTTGCTGGCAGATTCTTTACTGTCTGAGCCAGAGAAGCCCCATTATGCAAATTAAGTGAGTATCATTGAAAATTAAGTTAGTCATTACTTGTAAAGCATCCTGGTGCTATATAAATTCTAGATAAATATAAATACCTCATTATTTTCACTACAATCTATGGAATTAAACTTTATGATGCCTGTTTTGTCAGTGAAGAGATTGGAGCTGTGAGAGGAGAGGGGAGATGTCTATTGAAATAAAAGTAAGCAACCCAAGGTAGCATGCATATAGTTATTTTTTAAAAAAAAAATGCCTTGATTAATATTAAATCATCACACATTAGTTCAACACCCAACTGACTACAAGGTACTGTACAAATTTAATCACATTGGGCTTCCCTAATTATAAAATTGGAAAATGGTGCAAACATAATCATTATTGGGCTTCAGTTTTAGACCTTCATTGCTCAGTAGGAATCCAGATTGATAGCATAGTCCTGAAAGCAGCGTCATCTTCTTCTGGAACTCTAAGCTGACCACCTGTGTGTGACAATGTTTCACAGATAGCCAGCTGTCCTGCCAAGTCCAAAATCAGGAAACAACAACACAAAACCCTGAACTTGTATTTCATACATCTTATTAGTATTGCATATTCTGTGGACAGATATAACTCACCATGTTTTGAACTATGTAAAATATCAGCCTCTCACAAATGTTACATAGGAAAAAGTAGGCTATGTTTATCTCTTTTCAAAACTAACTTAAAATATCTGTCTTAAAGCCACATAAAGAGACCTGATTTTGTTTCTGTGCTTTGGACAACTCTCTCAGACATGTTAATAGATGGTGCCAGGTACCTGAATATAACAGCAGCTCCTTAGATCTCTTTACATTTTTGTCATGGATTGTGTACTTTCTCATACTTTATCTACTTGAACCTAACAGGAACTCTAAAATGTAGATAATATTTGTCTCAATTTGTAGATGAGAAAACAGTTCAGAGAGATCATGTGATTTCCCCAGGACCACACAGCACTTAAAAGGCAGAGTTAATCCTCAGGCCCATGGCTGCTGGTTTCAATACACCCAGATGATTTACACGTACTCATTTGTTCATTCACTTGTTCTTCAATTCAAATGTAATTTGTTCTGACAATATCAACAACAACAACAACAGTTAATCTCCATGTTCCAGGTACTATCCTAATACTTTTCCCCTTTTATTCACTTAATACAAAACAACTCTTTGAGGTATGTAGTATTATCTTTCCCATTTTACCAATAAAATAACTGAAGTTTAGAGAAGTTAAATGTCTGAAACACGATCGTACAGTTAGAAAGTAGAAGATCCAGAATGGAATTATGATTTGTTTCTTTCTTCAGTGCTTATCTAAGCCTATTGTTTGTTCACTGATTCATTCAACAACTGTAGGCCTACTAAGGACCATATACTGTGCTAGGATCTAGGGAGATAGCAGTGATAAAATGCTTGCTTTGAGGGAGCCACAGACTATAAAAAACAAGGTGATATTGGACTATATTGGATGGGCTTGTATTTAATTTGGTTTGAACTGAACTTAAGCCATGTGTGTTTCTTATTCAGAATGGATGGAATCCAAACAGTAAGGCTCTTTTTTGCCTGGAAATAGTCACCATCAGGCCGTGAGTAACCAACAATTTCAGGACTCCCATGAAAACAAAATGAGACTCATCTGTAAAGGGCTGCAGAGGTGGTTTGGTGGAAGTAAGGAAGAACAACTGACCCTGTGGTTTGACCTGCAAAATTGAGGCATTCATTTTGCAAATAGCACCAACAACCATACTAACATTAGCACTTTAAGGAGAATATGTCATGGTTGCTGCTTTGAAAGAGCCCACAGCATAGAGATGGCGATGTGAAGAGAGAAGTCCAAGCGTGTCAAGGCTGCAGGGCATTTCTCTGTTCCATCCTATCTGGATGGAACGCACAATAGAAGCCAGAGTATAAAGCAAGAGAAGCTGGCATTCTGGCACTTACATTTTTAATAGAATTATACAAGAAGCAATCAGTGTTTCAGCTCTGCTATATGACATTACAAGGTACGTTATTCTGATGTCTTGGAAATCTTTAATAGTAAAAGCTTAGCAGAAAATAGCATACCATTTCTGGTCTCTCACTAGTGATGTGACTTTGTGCCAATTAGTTACTCAGAGCTCAAGTGTCTTCATCTGCAAACTGGGGTCAATAGTATCTATTTTAAAGAGCTTTGGTGAAAATTAATAATGATTATGTGTGCAAGTGTGCCAACACATCACTTGACACAGTGGAACAGCTCACCAATATTAAGTATTACCTCCATTCTATTCTGCAATAAAAAATGTCCACCAAGATCTGTAAGATGATCTATTTATCATTTCTTAAATTGTGTTCTATAAAACAGGAACAAATATGTTGGAGAATCACTGCATATCATGCCCTACTCAGTGTATATCGACATAGAACAGTTTTCAGAAGCCTTGTATTATAGAAGAGTCTTCTAACTTGCTTTCTATGAGGTTTCTATATGTTCTTATCACTGGATGTTTTTGGCACTGAATATTTACTTGCATCTCTGCTTTGTCACCCTATTTAATTTTTAACTCATGTGCTTGTTTGATTAATAACTGATTGAATTCCATTTAACTGTCTAGGGGATATAATGTCATAAATCACACTCCTAATTTTAACATGTTACAATAGTAGGGACAAGATTCTAACATAGGTTTATTTTTTCCCCTTTGGAAAATGAATATCTTTTTGAAATGACTGCTTCTACTGAGTTCTTGAATTTCAGAGCAGCTAGCTTCTTTGTGTTACCTAATTCATTGGATATGGCAAACTGTTAAAGACATGTTATCTCTCTTATTTCTATAAGCTGACATTACTATTATTATTACTATTAGCTGTGTATTCTTAAAGGTCCTTTTCCTGAACTAAGATTCAGAGACTTCATTGCTCCTAGATTTTCACCCTTTCAAGATCTGACCATCATCAGGGTTTCCTAAGGGCACAGATCCATCTCCTCAGAGGTCTGTCCCAGAGTATAAAGCAAGAGAAGCTGGCATTCTGGCACTTGTTCCATCCTATCTGGATGGAACGCACAATAAAAGTATGAAGGGTTTATACAAAAAAAAGCAATCAGTGTTTCAGCTCTGCTATATGACATTACAAGGTACGTTATTCTGATGTCTTGGAAATCTTTAATAGTAAAAGCTTAGCAGAAAATAGCATACCATTTCTGGTCTCTCACTAGTGATGTGACTTTGTGCCAATTAGTT
Source organism: Tragulus kanchil (assembly GCA_022376925.1). Lineage (NCBI taxonomy): Eukaryota > Metazoa > Chordata > Mammalia > Artiodactyla > Tragulidae > Tragulus > Tragulus kanchil. Next base: position 122,129,011 of record JAIOJX010000006.1, read on the forward strand.
ACTCAGAGCTCAAGTGTCTTCATCTGCAAACTGGGGTCAATAGTATCTATTTTAAAGAGCTTTGGTGAAAATTAATAATGATTATGTGTGCAAGTGTGCCAACACATCACTTGACACAGTGGAACAGCTCACCAATATTAAGTATTACCTCCATTCTATTCTGCAATAAAAAATGTCCACCAAGATCTGTAAGATGATCTATTTATCATTTCTTAAATTGTGTTCTATAAAACAGGAACAAATATGTTGGAGAATCACTGCATATCATGCCCTACTCAGTGTATATCGACATAGAACAGTTTTCAGAAGCCTTGTATTATAGAAGAGTCTTCTAACTTGCTTTCTATGAGGTTTCTATATGTTCTTATCACTGGATGTTTTTGGCACTGAATATTTACTTGCATCTCTGCTTTGTCACCCTATTTAATTTTTAACTCATGTGCTTGTTTGATTAATAACTGATTGAATTCCATTTAACTGTCTAGGGGATATAATGTCATAAATCACACTCCTAATTTTAACATGTTACAATAGTAGGGACAAGATTCTAACATAGGTTTATTTTTTCCCCTTTGGAAAATGAATATCTTTTTGAAATGACTGCTTCTACTGAGTTCTTGAATTTCAGAGCAGCTAGCTTTTTTGTGTTACCTAATTCATTGGATATGGCAAACTGTTAAAGACATGTTATCTCTCTTATTTCTATAAGCTGACATTACTATTATTATTACTATTAGCTGTGTATTCTTAAAGGTCCTTTTCCTGAACTAAGATTCAGAGACTTCATTGCTCCTAGATTTTCACCCCTTTCAAGATCTGACCATCATCAGGGTTTCCTAAGGGCACAGAACTGCCATCTCCTTGCAGAAGGTGGGGCATGGTCCCCCTTCTTTGCATTTCAATACTTTTGCATCAGAGCCCTTGACCTTTAATTTACCATCATCTCCTGGGTCATTCTTAAGACCCTTGAGAAACAGGCAGGCTTGAGGCCACAAAAGTACAACCTTGGAACTCCTAGTTCTTATGCTGATACTGTGGTTGATTGGCTACATTGTCACGAATAAGTTTTGTAGTCCATGATTTTTCCCAGTTTCTGAAATGGGTGTGTTAATATCTGCCCTTCCTGAATCACAGGGCCATTTTTAGAATGAAACAAGTTAGAGCATTGAAAATTATAGAACTCTTTAGAAACCCTAGGAGAGAGTAAAGACATGCCCTAGGTGAAGAACATAGAGTGAATCAGGGTGTCAGTCTTGGCCAAGCTGTCTGAGCTCCAAGAGTCTTTCTTTCAGCTTCCTATTGGCTGGTCCACAGTATAATTTCTTCAGCTCTGAAGCCATCTAGCCAGACTGAACCAAGTCATTCCCAGTGCCTCTGACTTTGTCAATTTCCAAGCCCAGATGATCACAAAATCCCATGAATGAAGCCTCTTTAACCACACTAGATATTCCTGACTTAATTCAACTCTCCATTACTCTCTCCTTACCATTTCAGTGCCTGAACTTCCAAACTTTCCTTGGAGCTGAGAAGTCCATTCTCCACACTTAACTGTTCTAATGAGGACAATACCCTGCAAAGAGCCAGCAGTGATTAATAACTGATTGAATTCCATTTAACTGTCTAGGGGATATAATGTCATAAATCACACTCCTAATTTTAACATGTTACAATAGTAGGGACAAGATTCTAACATAGGTTTATTTTTTCCCCTTTGGAAAATGAATATCTTTTTGAAATGACTGCTTCTACTGAGTTCTTGAATTTCAGAGCAGCTAGCTTTTGTGTTACCTAATTCATTGGATATGGCAAACTGTTAAAGACATGTTATCTCTCTTATTTCTATAAGCTGACATTACTATTATTATTACTATTAGCTGTGTATTCTTAAAGGTCCTTTTCCTGAACTAAGATTCAGAGACTTCATTGCTCCTAGATTTTCACCCCTTTCAAGATCTGACCATCATCAGGGTTTCCTAAGGGCACAGAACTGCCATCTCCTTGCAGAAGGTGGGGCATGGTCCCCCTTCTTTGCATTTCAATACTTTTGCATCAGAGCCCTTGACCTTTAATTTACCATCATCTCCTGGGTCATTCTTAAGACCCTTGAGAAACAGGCAGGCTTGAGGCCACAAAAGTACAACCTTGGAACTCCTAGTTCTTATGCTGATACTGTGGTTGATTGGCTACATTGTCACGAATAAGTTTTGTAGTCCATGATTTTTCCCAGTTTCTGAAATGGGTGTGTTAATATCTGCCCTTCCTGAATCACAGGGCCATTTTTAGAATGAAACAAGTTAGAGCATTGAAAATTATAGAACTCTTTAGAAACCCTAGGAGAGAGTAAAGACATGCCCTAGGTGAAGAACATAGAGTGAATCAGGGTGTCAGTCTTGGCCAAGCTGTCTGAGCTCCAAGAGTCTTTCTTTCAGCTTCCTATTGGCTGGTCCACAGTATAATTTCTTCAGCTCTGAAGCCATCTAGCCAGACTGAACCAAGTCATTCCCAGTGCCTCTGACTTTGTCAATTTCCAAGCCCAGATGATCACAAAATCCCATGAATGAAGCCTCTTTAACCACACTAGATATTCCTGACTTAATTCAACTCTCCATTACTCTCTCCTTACCATTTCAGTGCCTGAACTTCCAAACTTTCCTTGGAGCTGAGAAGTCCATTCTCCACACTTAACTGTTCTAATGAGGACAATACCCTGCAAGAGAGCAGGACATAACACTCAAGGATAACTGATGTTGTTTGTTAGTTGTTTTACTAACTTATGTCTGACTCTTTGCAACCCCATGGGCTATAGCCCTCCAGTCTCCTCTCTCCATGTTATCTCCCTCTCCCTGTTATCTCCCAGGCAAGAGTGCTGGAGTGGGTTGTCATGTCTTTCTCCAGGGCATCTTCCTGGACCAGGGAAAGAACCCTCATACCTTGCACTGGAAGGTGGATTCTTTACCACTGAGCCACCAGAAGAGAATTTGGTCAATAGGCAATTTATAGAAGCATGACTGGAGAACTTGGAAAAGTTGCAGCTGTTAGAAGGAGGCAGCCTACCAGAAGCTGTGGAGTTAGTGCCTTAGGGTCTGCTGGAGGTCAAATTCCTGTCCATCTTGATTCTAGCTGGTTTCCTCTGGGATCTTTTGTTTGTTTGTATCCTCCTTTCTTGTCTCTAAACACTTTAACTTAAAGGTTTATGATAACTCCTGCTCAAGGTGGGAGTTGGCAGGTTTCAAGCAAAGTCTTGGACTAGCTCTGAAAGCATTAAGTAGAGGGCACAGCCATTGGCACATCCTGCTTAGCAGAAGGATGCAGAGAAAATAAATTCTGATTTTGTCTTCTCACTGTTTATGCTCAGGCTGGTACTTTCCATTGGCTAAACATAACTGCACAGCAGAAAGCAAGGGGATCTGACTGACAAGGTTTGTAGGAATCACCTTCCCAGAGCACAGAGCCTGGCAGAGAAGGACAGAGATGGACTCTGAGAAGCAGATGAAAACTCTCTAGCACATCCAAGCTGTCTGAGCTCCAAGAGTCTTTCTTTCAGCTTCCTATTGGCTGGTCCACAGTATAATTTCTTCAGCTCTGAAGCCATCTAGCCAGACTGAACCAAGTCATTCCCAGTGCCTCTGACTTTGTCAATTTCCAAGCCCAGATGATCACAAAATCCCATGAATGAAGCCTCTTTAACCACACTAGATATTCCTGACTTAATTCAACTCTCCATTACTCTCTCCTTACCATTTCAGTGCCTGAACTTCCAAACTTTCCTTGGAGCTGAGAAGTCCATTCTCCACACTTAACTGTTCTAATGAGGACAATACCCTGCAAGAGAGCAGGACATAACACTCAAGGATAACTGATGTTGTTTGTTAGTTGTTTTACTAACTTATGTCTGACTCTTTGCAACCCCATGGGCTATAGCCCTCCAGTCTCCTCTCTCCATGTTATCTCCCCTCTCCATGTTATCTCCCAGGCAAGAGTGCTGGAGTGGGTTGTCATGTCTTTCTCCAGGGCATCTTCCTGGACCAGGGAAAGAACCCTCATACCTTGCACTGGAAGGTGGATTCTTTACCACTGAGCCACCAGAAGAGAATTTGGTCAATAGGCAATTTATAGAAGCATGACTGGAGAACTTGGAAAAGTTGCAGCTGTTAGAAGGAGGCAGCCTACCAGAAGCTGTGGAGTTAGTGCCTTAGGGTCTGCTGGAGGTCAAATTCCTGTCCATCTTGATTCTAGCTGGTTTCCTCTGGGATCTTTTGTTTGTTTGTATCCTCCTTTCTTGTCTCTAAACACTTTAACTTAAAGGTTTATGATAACTCCTGCTCAAGGTGGGAGTTGGCAGGTTTCAAGCAAAGTCTTGGACTAGCTCTGAAAGCATTAAGTAGAGGGGCACAGCCATTGGCACATCCTGCTTAGCAGAAGGATGCAGAGAAAATAAATTCTGATTTTGTCTTCTCACTGTTTATGCTCAGGCTGGTACTTTCCATTGGCTAAACATAACTGCACAGCAGAAAGCAAGGGGATCTGACTGACAAGGTTTGTAGGAATCACCTTCCCAGAGCACAGAGCCTGGCAGAGAAGGACAGAGATGGACTCTGAGAAGCAGATGAAAACTCTCTAGCACATGCGCCATATGCTTTTGTGCACCCTGACCTCAGGAAGATCCTCTGGAGGAGGGCACAGCAACCCACTCCAGTAATCTTGCCTGGAGAATCCCATGGACAGAGGAGCCTGGCGGGCTACAGTCCATGAGATTGCAGAGTCAGACACAACTGAAGTGACCCAACACTCATACATATGACCTTGCTCAGGCAACCCCTGCTGCCTTTCACCCCTTGCTCTATAGAACTAGAAAACCTGCAGCTCTCTCTGTAGATGCAGATCCTAATACTGCATGCCCACAATTCTTGTTCAAATATTGCTTCCTCTGTAAAGCATTCATGAAATATTCTCAATTAGAGTTCATGACCTCTATGTGTCCCCTCACCATTTCAGGCTTTGGAGACAGAATATCTGAGCTGAAATCTTAGGTCTACACTTATCAGCTATGAAACCTTAGTTCACATTACTTAACAACTTGATGCCCCAGTTTCTCCAACTGTGAAATGTGGTAATTAAGTCAATGTTTTACAGGGTGTTTTGATGACTACATGACATGTATTTGAAAGTGAAAATGTTAGTCACTCAGATGTTTCCTACTCTTTGTGACTGCATGGGCTGTAGCCCATCAGGCTCCTCTGTCTATGGAATTCTCTAGAAATATTGGAGTGGGTAGCCATTCCCTTCTCCAGGGGAATTTTCCCAACCCAGGGATTGAACCTGGGTGTTCTGCATTGCAAGCCTTTTGGTTTCCTCTGGGATCTTTTGTTTGTTTGTATCCTCCTTTCTTGTCTCTAAACACTTTAACTTAAAGGTTTATGATAACTCCTGCTCAAGGTGGGAGTTGGCAGGTTTCAAGCAAAGTCTTGGACTAGCTCTGAAAGCATTAAGTAGAGGGCACAGCCATTGGCACATCCTGCTTAGCAGAAGGATGCAGAGAAAATAAATTCTGATTTTGTCTTCTCACTGTTTATGCTCAGGCTGGTACTTTCCATTGGCTAAACATAACTGCACAGCAGAAAGCAAGGGGATCTGACTGACAAGGTTTGTAGGAATCACCTTCCCAGAGCACAGAGCCTGGCAGAGAAGGACAGAGATGGACTCTGAGAAGCAGATGAAAACTCTCTAGCACATGCGCCATATGCTTTTGTGCACCCTGACCTCAGGAAGATCCTCTGGAGGAGGGCACAGCAACCCACTCCAGTAATCTTGCCTGGAGAATCCCATGGACAGAGGAGCCTGGCGGGCTACAGTCCATGAGATTGCAGAGTCAGACACAACTGAAGTGACCCAACACTCATACATATGACCTTGCTCAGGCAACCCCTGCTGCCTTTCACCCCTTGCTCTATAGAACTAGAAAACCTGCAGCTCTCTCTGTAGATGCAGATCCTAATACTGCATGCCCACAATTCTTGTTCAAATATTGCTTCCTCTGTAAAGCATTCATGAAATATTCTCAATTAGAGTTCATGACCCCCTCTATGTGTCCCCTCACCATTTCAGGCTTTGGAGACAGAATATCTGAGCTGAAATCTTAGGTCTACACTTATCAGCTATGAAACCTTAGTTCACATTACTTAACAACTTGATGCCCCAGTTTCTCCAACTGTGAAATGTGGTAATTAAGTCAATGTTTTACAGGGTGTTTTGATGACTACATGACATGTATTTGAAAGTGAAAATGTTAGTCACTCAGATGTTTCCTACTCTTTGTGACTGCATGGGCTGTAGCCCATCAGGCTCCTCTGTCTATGGAATTCTCTAGAAATATTGGAGTGGGTAGCCATTCCCTTCTCCAGGGGAATTTTCCCAACCCAGGGATTGAACCTGGGTGTTCTGCATTGCAAGCAGATTCTTTACCTTCTCAGCCACCAGTGAAGCCCAATCTAAAAAGATATCTGCCATAAAGAAAGCATTCCAGAGATAAAAATTATCCTTGCCACCATCACTGTCATCATCACAGTCTTCCCTGCATGTATCCCAGTCTAGCTGGTGGTGTGATTCGCCCTGGTGATCTGCCCCCCTAGTCACATAAAAGCAGATGCTTCTCTTACTTTGAATGCTTGACAGTTAGCCCTATGCTTTGGACAAGGAGGCGGTTATGTTTGTGGACTTTAATTGACCTGAAGATGAAGGAAGCAAGGCAGAAGCAAGGTGGGTGAAGTACACTCAGTTTTCTTCCAGTGCTTTGAAACTTTTAATCTCAGGATTTTGAACCTGCCAACAATCGACTACTTTTGGTTTATAGAAACTGTGCTTGTTACAACCACGAGGTATCAAAGAGCCTTAATAGGCATCTCTGAAACTGTGGGCTTTTAAACAACATCCCTGATTGAGAGCTGGAATGTTTGCCGTTACTGGCATCTGGAGGATCAATGCTAATCTTTATTCCATCATCATTTTCCTTGCCACATTACGACTTGATCTCTGATCGCCATGGATTCTAAGAATAAGAGAAATTGGGTGTATGGGTCTTTTCTTAACACATAGTCTTTGTTGAGCTATAGACAAAAGTCTAGCTTGAGGGGGAACAGGGGATTATGCCCTCCTCCAAACACATTCACTGTTAAACAAAAATGTTTCAGGCAAGATATTGATCTGCTGGTTGTTACTACTGATGTAACCGAGTGAAAGGAAACTAACTCTGGAGACAATGCTGAAGCCCTTTCTGATGCCTTTTGTATCTGCTCTCTCTCCTTCTAACAGTGGAATAGGTCACCCCAACCTGACCTCACTCCCAAATTTGATTGCCATAATGGATGCATGCGTAGCCAATGCCCTTGGCTATAAAGAGACAAACTAACACTTATTGAGCACATACTATGTACAAGACCTTGTGCCAAAAACTTTACATCACAATCTGCTTTTGTTTTCTTTGTTACAAAATCTTTTGATGTTGCTAATCTACATTTTATTTTTGCACATTGGACATTTGTTATGAATAGTACCTTAGGACAGCGTGGATCTCAGGACCATGTGGGAGCTGAAGATTCCATGTTGATCAATGTAGGCATTGCTCCTGGCCTCATGAACCTTTTAATTAAGTGGTTCTGCTACAGTTCTGTTCCTACAAAAATTCCCATTATTTCAAAATTATATTAGCTAAAAGCAATGATTTTGATATGGAAAGAGGATTGCTAATTAGAAAGCTTTATGTTTATAATAGCAAAGTTAATTTTCCTGCAGAACATAACTTTCTTTTATAGATATCAATTATGTTATTACTGAAAGCTGAAAAATGATCTCTGAATGGATAAAATCAAGCTTCCTCCTTTCAGAGAGAATCACAAGCATGCAAGGCACTTCCACAAAGTAAGCGGCTAAACGTTTCTGAAATATAGAAGATAAAAGAAAGTTAAGACATATAACAAGAAATACATTTCGGTCAGTCTTGTTACGCCTCAAATGAGGGATTTCTAGTCAAGCCAAGCACAGCTGTATAATGAAGATGTTAATCTTTGAGGGAAACAAACTAAAAGGACTGAGTATAGAAACATAGTAACAGAATATTCAAAGTAAGTATTCAATTACGACTTGATCTCTGATCGCCATGGATTCTAAAAGAATAAGAGAAATTGGGTGGTATGGGTCTTTTCTTAACACATAGTCTTTGTTGAGCTATAGACAAAAGTCTAGCTTGAGGGGGAACAGGGGATTATGCCCTCCTCCAAACACATTCACTGTTAAACAAAAATGTTTCAGGCAAGATATTGATCTGCTGGTTGTTACTACTGATGTAACCGAGTGAAAGGAAACTAACTCTGGAGACAATGCTGAAGCCCTTTCTGATGCCTTTTGTATCTGCTCTCTCTCCTTCTAACAGTGGAATAGGTCACCCCAACCTGACCTCACTCCCAAATTTGATTGCCATAATGGATGCATGCGTAGCCAATGCCCTTGGCTATAAAGAGACAAACTAACACTTATTGAGCACATACTATGTACAAGACCTTGTGCCAAAAACTTTACATCACAATCTGCTTTTGTTTTCTTTGTTACAAAATCTTTTGATGTTGCTAATCTACATTTTATTTTTGCACATTGGACATTTGTTATGAATAGTACCTTAGGACAGCGTGGATCTCAGGACCATGTGGGAGCTGAAGATTCCATGTTGATCAATGTAGGCATTGCTCCTGGCCTCATGAACCTTTTAATTAAGTGGTTCTGCTACAGTTCTGTTCCTACAAAAATTCCCATTATTTCAAAATTATATTAGCTAAAAGCAATGATTTTGATATGGAAAAGAGGATTGCAAATTAGAAAGCTTTATGTTTATAATAGCAAAGTTAATTTTCCTGCAGAACATAACTTTCTTTTATAGATATCAATTATGTTATTACTGAAAGCTGAAAAATGATCTCTGAATGGATAAAATCAAGCTTCCTCCTTTCAGAGAGAATCACAAGCATGCAAGGCACTTCCACAAAGTAAGCGGCTAAACGTTTCTGAAATATAGAAGATAAAAGAAAGTTAAGACATATAACAAGAAATACATTTCGGTCAGTCTTGTTACGCCTCAAATGAGGGATTTCTAGTCAAGCCAAGCACAGCTGTATAATGAAGATGTTAATCTTTGAGGGAAACAAACTAAAAGGACTGAGTATAGAAACATAGTAACAGAATATTCAAAGTAAGTATTCAATACTTTGAACCATCCAAAGCAATCAACGGCACCAAGGGCAGGTGCTAGGCGCTGGGCGTGCCAGTGGAGCTTACAAAGCAGCCGCCGTTAAAGGGGTAAATGGGAATCACCTGTGGAATTCGTTCGCTCTCTCCCAGAGAATCTAGTTCCAGAACTCTGGGGTAAGGTCAGGGAGTCCGAACATCTAAAAGCAATTTACCTAATTCTAAAAATAAATGCTCCCAAGACCAAATTTTAAAACTGCTAATGGAGCAAATAAAGAATGCTAACGGCAAACTTTCCAGAAAATCACAGTTTTATTGAGATGGAAAAGGAGATAGCCAAGGAAATAAGGATACAACGAAGGCAAAGGACAAGAAACAAAACGTCGTGTTTGAAGGAGGAGCTTGGCAGATGCTGCGGGTGGCAATGGTGCGTGTCTGGCTTTTTGCGGCCCTGTGAACTGGAACCCGCCTGGCTCCTCTGTCCATGGGATTTCCCAGGCAAGAATGCTGGAGTGGGCTGCCGTTTCCTTCTCCAGGGGATCTTCAAGCGCCAGAGATGGGGTGCTCATCTCCTGCACTGCAGACAAATTCTTTACCTCTGGATTCTCAGTGAACAGAGGACAGAGAGGAAGCAGACCAGCCCTTGAAATTGTCCGTAAAGGGTGAGTAAACCAGTTGGAATAGCTTTTCACGTTCAAGTTTATTTCTTTCCTACATATTTCTGAACTTGAACTGATTGTCTTGTTTGGAACTGTTAGATAGGCATATTCACGACACCAGTTAGGTTTAGATGGCTTGCTTGTTTTATCCTCCGCAATTTGTATGTGAAAACTTTCAAACATAAACCATGATTGAAGAAAAAAAAGAATCATGGTGATTAATCATATACTGAGTACCTAGATACTACCACTGATATTTTATTTACTTTCTTTCTTACATATCTGCCTATCTATCTGTGCCACTGTCTACTATTTCATCTGCTTACATATTTACAACTGATTCTCTAGGAAAGACATAACTAATTTTTTAGGACTAGTCAAGCCAAGCACAGCTGTATAATGAAGATGTTAATCTTTGAGGAAACAAACTAAAGGGACTGAGTATAGAAACATAGTAACAGAATATTCAAAGTAAGTATTCAATACTTTGAACCATCCAAAGCAATCAACGGCACCAAGGGCAGGTGCTAGGCGCTGGGCGTGCCAGTGGAGCTTACAAAGCAGCCGCCGTTAAAGGGGTAAATGGGAATCACCTGTGGAATTCGTTCGCTCTCTCCCAGAGAATCTAGTTCCAGAACTCTGGGGTAAGGTCAGGGAGTCCGAACATCTAAAAGCAATTTACCTAATTCTAAAAATAAATGCTCCCAAGACCAAATTTTAAAACTGCTAATGGAGCAAATAAAGAATGCTAACGGCAAACTTTCCAGAAAATCACAGTTTTATTGAGATGGAAAAGGAGATAGCCAAGGAAATAAGGATACAACGAAGGCAAAGGACAAGAAACAAAACGTCGTGTTTGAAGGAGGAGCTTGGCAGATGCTGCGGGTGGCAATGGTGCGTGTCTGGCTTTTTGCGGCCCTGTGAACTGGAACCCGCCTGGCTCCTCTGTCCATGGGATTTCCCAGGCAAGAATGCTGGAGTGGGCTGCCGTTTCCTTCTCCAGGGGATCTTCAAGCGCCAGAGATGGGGTGCTCATCTCCTGCACTGCAGACAAATTCTTTACCTCTGGATTCTCAGTGAACAGAGGACAGAGAGGAAGCAGACCAGCCCTTGAAATTGTCCGTAAAGGGTGAGTAAACCAGTTGGAATAGCTTTTCACGTTCAAGTTTATTTCTTTCCTACATATTTCTGAACTTGAACTGATTGTCTTGTTTGGAACTGTTAGATAGGCATATTCACGACACCAGTTAGGTTTAGATGGCTTGCTTGTTTTATCCTCCGCAATTTGTATGTGAAAACTTTCAAACATAAACCATGATTGAAGAAAAAAAAGAATCATGGTGATTAATCATATACTGAGTACCTAGATACTACCACTGATATTTTATTTACTTTCTTTCTTACATATCTGCCTATCTATCTGTGCCACTGTCTACTATTTCATCTGACATTCAACATACTTCACAAAGACATGAGCCCATTTCTCCCTGAAGACTTCAGGGTGCAAATAGAGTTTACTGTTTGTTTAGCTTTTAATGTAAACTGTACAGGCAATGAAATGTAGAACTATTAAGTGTACATTCACTGAGTGTTGACAAGTACATACACCTGGGTAACCAAAATTCCTATCCAAATTCTATCACCCTACACTCTCAGTATCAAATAATAGATTTTACACCACATATTTGCTTTCTGTTGGTTAATGTCATATAAATGGAATAACATACTATGTTCCCTTTTGTGTAAGACTTCATATATTCAGAAGAATGGTTTTGAGATTCATTCATGCTGGTGTGTTAATAAATTTATTTGTGAGTATTGTTTGATTAAATGAATGTCAGAATTTACCCATATTCCTGTTGAAGGTTACCAGCGCTAGTACCAATATTCCACCACAAGGAGTAAAGCTGGTATAAACATTCTTATACAAATCCTTTGCAAATATGTTTTTATTTGTTCTGGATAAAATAAGAGTAGAGGTTTTATATGTCTTGGTCACTATTTTTTTGATGAATTAGTTTTAAATTTTGGTGGTCTAATTTATCATTTTTTATGGTTATTGCTTTCAGTGATCTAAGAAGCACTTGCCTACCCTCAAATCATAAAAATACTGTGTATTTTCCACCAAAAGCTTTATAGTTTTCCTTCTTACATATTTCTGAACTTGAACTGATTGTCTTGTTTGGAACTGTTAGATAGGCATATTCACGACACCAGTTAGGTTTAGATGGCTTGCTTGTTTTATCCTCCGCAATTTGTATGTGAAAACTTTCAAACATAAACCATGATTGAAGAAAAAAAAGAATCATGGTGATTAATCATATACTGAGTACCTAGATACTACCACTGATATTTTATTTACTTTCTTTCTTACATATCTGCCTATCTATCTGTGCCACTGTCTACTATTTCATCTGACATTCAACATACTTCACAAAGACATGAGCCCATTTCTCCCTGAAGACTTCAGGGTGCAAATAGAGTTTACTGTTTGTTTAGCTTTTAATGTAAACTGTACAGGCAATGAAATGTAGAACTATTAAGTGTACATTCACTGAGTGTTGACAAGTACATACACCTGGGTAACCAAAATTCCTATCCAAATTCTATCACCCTACACTCTCAGTATCAAATAATAGATTTTACACCACATATTTGCTTTCTGTTGGTTAATGTCATATAAATGGAATAACATACTATGTTCCCTTTTGTGTAAGACTTCATATATTCAGAAGAATGGTTTTGAGATTCATTCATGCTGGTGTGTTAATAAATTTATTTGTGAGTATTGTTTGATTAAATGAATGTCAGAATTTACCCATATTCCTGTTGAAGGTTACCAGCGCTAGTACCAATATTCCACCACAAGGAGTAAAGCTGGTATAAACATTCTTATACAAATCCTTTGCAAATATGTTTTTATTTGTTCTGGATAAAATAAGAGTAGAGGTTTTATATGTCTTGGTCACTATTTTTTTGATGAATTAGTTTTAAATTTTGGTGGTCTAATTTATCATTTTTTATGGTTATTGCTTTCAGTGATCTAAGAAGCACTTGCCTACCCTCAAATCATAAAAATACTGTGTATTTTCCACCAAAAGCTTTATAGTTTTCCTTCTTACATTTAATCTGTGACTCTTCTTAATTTCTGTGTATGGTGTTATGTGAGGTTTTATTTCATTTCCCATATCAAAACACTGTGATTCCAACATCATTTGTTAAAAAGAGTTTCCTTTTTTCATTAGATTGCTTTGATGCTTTTCCCCCAAAATATCAATTGCCATAGAAGGGTAGCTGTTTATCTGGATTATCTATCCTGTTTGTTAGTACTGTCCAGCCTTATGCCAGTATCCTACTGTCTAGATTATTATAGTTTTAAAAGAAAGCCTTGAGGTTGGGTAGTGTAGGCCTTCAAATTTTTTTCATCCTTTTTCCAAGGTTGATTTGGATAGTCTAGGTGTTTTTCATTTCAGTATTAATTTAAAAATCAGTTTGTCAATACAACTTCTCCTAAAAATAAATAAATAAATAAAAAACCCTCCTGAAATTTTGAGAGAAATAAAAGCCTAACAAAATTGAGCTTTCCAATTCATGAATATTTTATTGTGATAATGTGCTTTATAATTAAAATATGTATTTGGTTTTTCAACAACCCCCACCCCTCACTGCTTATGTCTGATACAGAGCTTCTAGAGCTCTTGGAACAGACTGTGGAGAGCTACAAAGGTGTCTCTTGTTACATTAATAAAGTAAGTTTTGAAAAACACCTGGATGGGTGCTGGTTACCAAGAAAACCAGCCAGGGGATTAATAGGAACTTTGAGTTCCACACCCCCACCTCCAGGGTGGGGAAAGGGACTCAAGACTGAGTTCAGTTATTAATGCAGCTGCTGCTGTTTAGTCACTAGATCATGTCCAGCATCCAAGTCTTCTTTAGCCCTATGGATGTAGCCCATCAGGTTCCTTTGTCCATGGGGTTCTCCAGGCAGATATACTGAAATGGGTTGCCATTTCCTTCTCCAGGGAATTTTCTTGACCCAGGGATCAAATTCAAGTCTCTTACATTGGTAGGTGGATTCTTTACCACTGAGCCACCTGGGAAGCATTCAGTTGTTAACTGCTGAGCCAACTGGGAAGCAGTCAGTTGTTGACAATGATCTAATCAGTCCGTCTGTGGAATAAAGCCTTAAGAACTCAAAAGAACTGGATTCTAAGATCTTCCAGGCTGCTGGGCATGTGGAGGTTTAAGCTGGTATTCCCAGCGAGAATATGGATGCCCCATGTTCTTCCCCATGCTTTGTCATGGGTGTTTTTCCTGCCTGGCTCTTGTTGAGTTAAAACCTTCTGTAATAAGTAATCTAGTAAGTAAAATGTTTCTCTGATTCCATGAGCCAGTCTAGCAGACTAATCAAGTCTAAGGAGTAGGTCCTTCCCTCTCATCTAGAGCCAGTTGGTCAGAAGCCCAGATGAAAACCTGAACTTGCGATTGGCATTTGAACTGGTGGAGTGCTGTTTTGCTAGACTAAATCCTTGACTTGTAGGATAGTATTAGAATTAAATTGAATTGTGGGACATGCAGCTGATATTGCCTGTTGGTATAGGAACCCCCATACATATTTTGGAATCATGTGTGGAAACATTTATATATCATGTATATACATATGTATATTTCCATTTATATCTTTATTGCCACAATATTGCATAGTTTTCCGTATAGGCTTCTTCATACTCTTTAAATTCTTAAGTATTTTTTTAAAGCCATTCTAAATAGATTTATTTTAATTTTCCAATTTCTTCATGTTAGAATATAAAAACTAGAATTGAGTTTTTGATATTAATCTTATTCCCTACAGTCTCTCTAATTTAGTTTTTTTCATCAGTTTAGGTAGTTATTTTCAAATTCTTAGGAATTTCCCACTAAATAACCAAGTTATCTATAAATTATCACAGGTTAGTTCTTCCTTTCTGTCTTTTTGCTTTCAATTTTTCTTTCCTTGCTCTAATGCCTAGAATATCCAGGAAAATGGTGACTAGAAATTCCAGGAGAGGACCACTTTGTCATGTTACTGATCCAAAAGAAAACTAATATTTAGCAATTAAGTATGAGTTATTTTTTAAAATGGAAAATTCATTTAATGCCTTAAATCAGAGTGAAATTTATTTTTTGAAAGTTTCTAACAAAACTGGTGTTGCATTTTGTCAAATGGCCTATCTGAATCTATTGTAGTGATTGTGTGACTTATTTTCACTTATTCTTTATACATGATGGATCACATTGATTGATTATGAATAAAACTTGCACCAAGAAAGATAAGCATTTTTTGACCATGATCTGTTATCATCCTTGGGTGTTAGTCTTGATCTGCTAATCATTTGCTAAGAATTTTTGCACTATTTTCATGAGCTGTTTTTCTTGTTATGTCTGTCCAGGTATAACATTAGGTTTCTGCTGATCTCACAAAATAAAGTTGGAATATCTTTCTTCCTCTGTTTTCTGAAAGATTTGGAGAGACAGTTGTATTACTTCATCCTTGAATATTTGATATAATTCATACTTAGAGCCTAGTGGTTACTTTGTGGAAGGGCTTTTGACACAAACACAATCTGTTTAATGGTGGATCACTCTCCATCCTGTTTGTGACACCAGCTGTCTTGCTGTTCACATTGTTTGCTGAACCCAGGATAGGCAAGGTGTGAGCTAAGAGGCTGGAAGGAGACTCGAGGAGCCATAGGAGCCGCAGCCACATTTATGACTGCCGCAGCAGCCACAATGCAGCCTCTTTCCAGATTGACACGGCAGCCATACCACAGCTGTAACACAGCCACAACAGAGCCTCATATAACACAGACACGATGTAGCTCCACGGTAGCCCCAGTGTAGCAGCAGGCAGGGCTTTGGCAGTGAAGCTCCTATAGGCCTACTGCAAAAAGTAGTCCCCGATCCAGCGAGTGCTTCATGGTGCGCATGCCCAGAAGCTGTAAGTGATCTCTAATTTAGTTTTTTTCATCAGTTTAGGTAGTTATTTTCAAATTCTTAGGAATTTCCCACTAAATAACCAAGTTATCTATAAATTATCACAGGTTAGTTCTTCCTTTCTGTCTTTTTGCTTTCAATTTTTCTTTCCTTGCTCTAATGCCTAGAATATCCAGGAAAATGGTGACTAGAAATTCCAGGAGAGGACCACTTTGTCATGTTACTGATCCAAAAGAAAACTAATATTTAGCAATTAAGTATGAGTTATTTTTTAAAATGGAAAATTCATTTAATGCCTTAAATCAGAGTGAAATTTATTTTTTGAAAGTTTCTAACAAAACTGGTGTTGCATTTTGTCAAATGGCCTATCTGAATCTATTGTAGTGATTGTGTGACTTATTTTCACTTATTCTTTATACATGATGGATCACATTGATTGATTATGAATAAAACTTGCACCAAGAAAGATAAGCATTTTTTGACCATGATCTGTTATCATCCTTGGGTGTTAGTCTTGATCTGCTAATCATTTGCTAAGAATTTTTGCACTATTTTCATGAGCTGTTTTTCTTGTTATGTCTGTCCAGGTATAACATTAGGTTTCTGCTGATCTCACAAAATAAAGTTGGAATATCTTTCTTCCTCTGTTTTCTGAAAGATTTGGAGAGACAGTTGTATTACTTCATCCTTGAATATTTGATATAATTCATACTTAGAGCCTAGTGGTTACTTTGTGGAAGGGCTTTTGACACAAACACAATCTGTTTAATGGTGGATCACTCTCCATCCTGTTTGTGACACCAGCTGTCTTGCTGTTCACATTGTTTGCTGAACCCAGGATAGGCAAGGTGTGAGCTAAGAGGCTGGAAGGAGACTCGAGGAGCCATAGGAGCCGCAGCCACATTTATGACTGCCGCAGCAGCCACAATGCAGCCTCTTTCCAGATTGACACGGCAGCCATACCACAGCTGTAACACAGCCACAACAGAGCCTCATATAACACAGACACGATGTAGCTCCACGGTAGCCCCAGTGTAGCAGCAGGCAGGGCTTTGGCAGTGAAGCTCCTATAGGCCTACTGCAAAAAGTAGTCCCCGATCCAGCGAGTGCTTCATGGTGCGCATGCCCAGAGCTGTAAGTGATCTCAGCTGTTACGTAAATATTCTCTGCAAAATGTGGGGCAAGACAGGCCATGGAAAGAGAGAGCCATGCCATCTTGGATAATTTGCTCTTTGCCTACAGATGGAGAGCTACCGAAATTTTTATTTCATTTTTAATCTGTTTGATGTTTTATTTTTCAATAAATATACCCATTTTATCTAAGCTAACTAATGTCTTGGTATAATCTTATTCATAAAATTAACTTATTTACATGTCATTCCTAATATTGGCAGTTTTATCCTCTCTTGTTTATGTGATCAGTATAATTAGACAAATGTTCTCTAGATTGCCTTCAAAAAAACTAATTTTGGTTTCTATTATTTTTCTGGTTTCTATTGCATTTATACCTCATATTGTTTCCTTTCTTCCACATACTTAGAGTTTACTGTGCATTTTTTCCACCTTCTTAAGTTGGAAACTTTGTTTCTTTTACACTGGTGTTTTTCTTTTTTACTATAAGCATTTGAACCTATAAATTTCCCTCAAAGCATTGCTTTAACTGCAGTACCTGAATTTTGAAATACTATGTTTATAACTATTTGGTTCAGTTTTTATTTCTAATCTCTTAGGAGTTTTTGCTTCTTTGACCTATATACTTTTGAAAAAATATAAATATGAATTGTGTTGTTTAGTTTTCAAATGTGATGCTCTAGATATCTTACTAATTTCTAGCTAAATTTCATTATGCTTATAGAGACTATTATGAGTCACACTTATATTTAAGGTTTATTACATAGCCTAGAAAAAGCCCATTTTAGTGAATGTAGCATGAACTGGGAAAAAATGTGTATTTTGTTGACGTGGAATAGCAAATTCTGCTATCGATTATCTCAAGGGAATGGATAATGTTCACATTTTCTTTGTTTTTATCTTTTTTTCTAATTATTGCATCAGTTTCTAAGAGCCTCATATAACACAGACACGATGTAGCTCCACGGTAGCCCCAGTGTAGCAGCAGGCAGGGCTTTGGCAGTGAAGCTCCTATAGGCCTACTGCAAAAAGTAGTCCCCGATCCAGCGAGTGCTTCATGGTGCGCATGCCCAGAGCTGTAAGTGATCTCAGCTGTTACGTAAATATTCTCTGCAAAATGTGGGGCAAGACAGGCCATGGAAAGAGAGAGCCATGCCATCTTGGATAATTTGCTCTTTGCCTACAGATGGAGAGCTACCGAAATTTTTATTTCATTTTTAATCTGTTTGATGTTTTATTTTTCAATAAATATACCCATTTTATCTAAGCTAACTAATGTCTTGGTATAATCTTATTCATAAAATTAACTTATTTACATGTCATTCCTAATATTGGCAGTTTTATCCTCTCTTGTTTATGTGATCAGTATAATTAGACAAATGTTCTCTAGATTGCCTTCAAAAAAACTAATTTTGGTTTCTATTATTTTTCTGGTTTCTATTGCATTTATACCTCATATTGTTTCCTTTCTTCCACATACTTAGAGTTTACTGTGCATTTTTTCCACCTTCTTAAGTTGGAAACTTTGTTTCTTTTACACTGGTGTTTTTCTTTTTTACTATAAGCATTTGAACCTATAAATTTCCTCAAAGCATTGCTTTAACTGCAGTACCTGAATTTTGAAATACTATGTTTATAACTATTTGGTTCAGTTTTTATTTCTAATCTCTTAGGAGTTTTTGCTTCTTTGACCTATATACTTTTGAAAAAATATAAATATGAATTGTGTTGTTTAGTTTTCAAATGTGATGCTCTAGATATCTTACTAATTTCTAGCTAAATTTCATTATGCTTATAGAGACTATTATGAGTCACACTTATATTTAAGGTTTATTACATAGCCTAGAAAAAGCCCATTTTAGTGAATGTAGCATGAACTGGGAAAAAATGTGTATTTTGTTGACGTGGAATAGCAAATTCTGCTATCGATTATCTCAAGGGAATGGATAATGTTCACATTTTCTTTGTTTTTATCTTTTTTTCTAATTATTGCATCAGTTTCTAAGAGATAAGTGTTAAAATTTCCAAATACTTTTGAAGAGCTGTTCAGTTTTTCTTCAGTTTTGGTTTTGTGTGTGTGTGTGTTTTGAAACACTTTTATTAGTCACATAAGCATTTATAATGGCTATATCTTCCTGATAAATTAAATATTTTACCATTACATAGTAAACTTTATGTCTGATACTACTCTGAACTTTGAACCTACTTTATCAGATATGAATATAGCCATTCTGGTATTTTTACAGCTAGTGTTTGTGTGATATTTTCCCATTCACTTATTTTTGTTCTACTTGTGTCATTATAAAGTGTGTCTTAAAAAAATAAATAAATAAAAAATAAAGTGTGTCTTGTAGACAAAATACACAGCATAATAATGTCCGATTTCTATTTGAAATGTCGAGCCTCATGATATTTAAAACGAGTAATGATGTGGGTAGATTGACTTTTAACATCATAGTATCTATCTTCTGTTTGTTTAACTGCCGCTTTTCCTGTATTCCTCTTTCCATGCCTTCTTTTGGCTTATGTAAATTTTTTTTAAATTCTATTTTACCATATTTATCTCCTTTTAGATTTGTTCCTTTGCCTTATTTTTAGTGATTTCTCATAATTACAACATACATTCTTTACTGGTTACTTAAACATAATTTGTCACATTTCACATAAACTACAATGACTTGCAATCGTGTAGTGCACTCATTTGGATGTATGTACTACTTTTCTTTTACATCTTTATAACTTGGTCAGTTTTTAATTTTTCTATTTGTTTCTCTCTTAGGAGTTTTTGCTTCTTTGACCTATATACTTTTGAAAAAATATAAATATGAATTGTGTTGTTTAGTTTTCAAATGTGATGCTCTAGATATCTTACTAATTTCTAGCTAAATTTCATTATGCTTATAGAGACTATTATGAGTCACACTTATATTTAAGGTTTATTACATAGCCTAGAAAAAGCCCATTTTAGTGAATGTAGCATGAACTGGGAAAAAATGTGTATTTTGTTGACGTGGAATAGCAAATTCTGCTATCGATTATCTCAAGGGAATGGATAATGTTCACATTTTCTTTGTTTTTATCTTTTTTTCTAATTATTGCATCAGTTTCTAAGAGATAAGTGTTAAAATTTCCAAATACTTTTGAAGAGCTGTTCAGTTTTTCTTCAGTTTTGGTTTTGTGTGTGTGTGTGTTTTGAAACACTTTTATTAGTCACATAAGCATTTATAATGGCTATATCTTCCTGATAAATTAAATATTTTACCATTACATAGTAAACTTTATGTCTGATACTACTCTGAACTTTGAACCTACTTTATCAGATATGAATATAGCCATTCTGGTATTTTTACAGCTAGTGTTTGTGTGATATTTTCCCATTCACTTATTTTTGTTCTACTTGTGTCATTATAAAGTGTGTCTTAAAAAAATAAATAAATAAAAAATAAAGTGTGTCTTGTAGACAAAATACACAGCATAATAATGTCCGATTTCTATTTGAAATGTCGAGCCTCATGATATTTAAAACGAGTAATGATGTGGGTAGATTGACTTTTAACATCATAGTATCTATCTTCTGTTTGTTTAACTGCCGCTTTTCCTGTATTCCTCTTTCCATGCCTTCTTTTGGCTTATGTAAATTTTTTTTAAATTCTATTTTACCATATTTATCTCCTTTTAGATTTGTTCCTTTGCCTTATTTTTAGTGATTTCTCATAATTACAACATACATTCTTTACTGGTTACTTAAACATAATTTGTCACATTTCACATAAACTACAATGACTTGCAATCGTGTAGTGCACTCATTTGGATGTATGTACTACTTTTCTTATTCCTAATGCTTCCAATGTTGTAGGCATTACATCATTTTATATTAAGCCTCACGAGACTGTGGTATAGTTTTGCCATTGTGTTGTATGCTTCTTAAAGAAATAAAGAGAAAAACACTATTTTACATTTATGCTCATTATTCCTTTGCATCTGATTTCATTTGAGTTCCCATCTGATATCATTTCCCTTCAAATTGAAGAGCCTCCTGTAGACTTTCTGGTAGTGTGAGTTGACCAATATCTGCATATGTTTTCATTTTGTCTTTGTTCTTGAAGATTATTGGACATAGAATTCAGAGTGAAGGTTTATTATTATTTTTAATAATGACGTGGTTGTGTTTGTTTCTGCCCATAAAAGGTGTTTTCCCATGGCTTTCTGAAATAAAAGGTCATTTAATTGGTTGATCTCCTATATGTAAGCTTTTTCTGTCTTCTTTCAGCATCTTCCCTTCGATTTATGAGAACAGGGCTAGCATGGAGAAAAATGGTTGCATTAAACAGCGTTCTTGGGTTTTGTTGAGCTTTTTTGAATGTAAAAATTCATCTTTCACCAAATTTGGAAATTTTTCATTTGATGTCTCTTCAGAATTGTTTCTGTCCCACTCCCTTAATCTTTTCCCTCTGGATTCAAGTTCCATTATATTAAGTATAGGTTCCTAAAACTTGTTACTCTTTTTCCATAATATAGTTTTTATCTTTAAAATAGTTACATTGATTAACTTTCTTTAATGACTCTCTCCTCTATTATATTTATCTATATAGTATGCCTGTGCAGTGATTATTTATTTCAGGTGTTGTCTTTTACAATTATACAACTTCTGCTTGCCTTTTTTGAATACGTTTGTGAGGCATTTACATGCTATAAAGTTTAAAAATTTTAAGAGTATAATTCAGTAATTTGCAGTAAATTTAGAGATTTACAAGATCATCCCCAGAATACAATTTCAGAACATGTCTCTCACCCCAGAGAGCTCCCTAATGCCTCTTTAAGCCAATCTCCATGCCGATTCTGAGCTCCAGGCAACTACAACCTGTTCTTCACCTCTCTGGCCTTTCCTTGCTCTGTCCTGTGAGTGGAATATCATGTTTTGCCCAACTATTTTCACTTAGCTGGTAGCATCTGAGGTTTGTTCATATTGATACATGTGTCTGTAGTTTGTTTGGTTTTTTTTCCTTTTATTGCTGAAGAGTATTACTGTGTCATTGTTTGGGGATGCCAAAATTTGTTTTATCCACATCTGGATCGATTCTACTTTTTGTCTATTAAAAATACTGCTATAATGAACAATTCTATCTGGTAATTTCAATGTTTCTCGCCCCTACTAGAGGCAGAAATTTATAAACCAATAAAATTTTGTTACCTTAGATCATTTTTCCAAATAAGGTCAACTTCATATCTCCAGAGAAGTATGTTTGAGAGATAAAGAAGAAATGCTCTGTTTTGGCAACATATTTACTCTGAATTTAGCATTGTATGAGGTAAAAGGACTCTTGATCTGTTTGAATCCTGGATGTTCCACAGATTAGCAGTTCATTTGGATGATTCCGGCTTTCTGAAATAAAAGGTCATTTAATTGGTTGATCTCCTATATGTAAGCTTTTTCTGTCTTCTTTCAGCATCTTCCCTTCGATTTATGAGAACAGGGCTAGCATGGAGAAAAATGGTTGCATTAAACAGCGTTCTTGGGTTTTGTTGAGCTTTTTTGAATGTAAAAATTCATCTTTCACCAAATTTGGAAATTTTTCATTTGATGTCTCTTCAGAATTGTTTCTGTCCCACTCCCTTAATCTTTTCCCTCTGGATTCAAGTTCCATTATATTAAGTATAGGTTCCTAAAACTTGTTACTCTTTTTCCATAATATAGTTTTTATCTTTAAAATAGTTACATTGATTAACTTTCTTTAATGACTCTCTCCTCTATTATATTTATCTATATAGTATGCCTGTGCAGTGATTATTTATTTCAGGTGTTGTCTTTTACAATTATACAACTTCTGCTTGCCTTTTTTGAATACGTTTGTGAGGCATTTACATGCTATAAAGTTTAAAAATTTTAAGAGTATAATTCAGTAATTTGCAGTAAATTTAGAGATTTACAAGATCATCCCCAGAATACAATTTCAGAACATGTCTCTCACCCCAGAGAGCTCCCTAATGCCTCTTTAAGCCAATCTCCATGCCGATTCTGAGCTCCAGGCAACTACAACCTGTTCTTCACCTCTCTGGCCTTTCCTTGCTCTGTCCTGTGAGTGGAATATCATGTTTTGCCCAACTATTTTCACTTAGCTGGTAGCATCTGAGGTTTGTTCATATTGATACATGTGTCTGTAGTTTGTTTGGTTTTTTTTCCTTTTATTGCTGAAGAGTATTACTGTGTCATTGTTTGGGGATGCCAAAATTTGTTTTATCCACATCTGGATCGATTCTACTTTTTGTCTATTAAAAATACTGCTATAATGAACAATTCTATCTGGTAATTTCAATGTTTCTCGCCCCTACTAGAGGCAGAAATTTATAAACCAATAAAATTTTGTTACCTTAGATCATTTTTCCAAATAAGGTCAACTTCATATCTCCAGAGAAGTATGTTTGAGAGATAAAGAAGAAATGCTCTGTTTTGGCAACATATTTACTCTGAATTTAGCATTGTATGAGGTAAAAGGACTCTTGATCTGTTTGAATCCTGGATGTTCCACAGATTAGCAGTTCATATATTCAGGACTGATTCTCAAGAATTACTTTAACTATGGTTTGAAAGAAAGTACAATCCCACACAGTTTCCTAAGCAGATATTGATAGGTGAAACTAATAAATCAGTAGGCTTTTTGAAACTAAATATATAGGTAATTAAGGGATTAAGTTCTCTCCATGAAACTTAACTCAGAGTTGGAAAAAAAAGGCATAAAATCAATTCAACTTAATATACAAGTAAGAACTAGTTAAGGATATTCAATTAAACCCTTGAATTTATACTCAACCCACACCATTTGCTTTAATGAAATATCAGAGTTTAAACAATTAATAGTGCTTGCTTAAATTTTATTTAAATTGAAGTCTTTTAACATGATTAATGTTGCTATCAGAAGCTCTAGAAATATGTTATTACTTTTAGAGGTAAGTAGGGCATGAAATCTTCTACCTTGAATTCAGAAAGGCATCCAGTACACTCATGGCCTGTTAGTGCTTTCGTTGTAGAAATCAGCATGAATTTAATGAACCACAGGTCACAAGACAGCATAAGAGGAGCAGTATTATGAGTAATAATAATATACATGTTTTTTTAAATCTAATATTTTTGAGTCCAGCCTAATTTTCCATGTGTCATCCTTTTTCCTGAATTCTTATATACTCTTGATAACAGCCTATGGCCTTGATTCCAACAACCATAATTCACAAGGATCCCATTAGTCATGGACTTTGCATAACTTGTCCAGATCACTAGGTGAGTTGATAATGGAGCCAGTCTTTAAAGCTACTCTACTACCGCTCAAAAGTCATCAGTAACCCTGGGCATATTAGGATAAGTCGAAATGTCTTTGTATTATGGTATCAAATTATGAATTCTTCTTTTTAGAGTATTGAAAAACCAGAAAATTTTTGAGGAACTAAGGAATGGGATCAGTCATGCACATGTGGAAATATTTTTGATAAAAGTGGAATGCCAGCTCCTGGATATGATAGGGAAAACAGAGTATTCATTTTTGCATTGTTGTATATAAACGCAGCCAACAATTCATGAATTTTCTTTATCCAGCTCAGGCATCCATGTCCATCCATAGGCCATCCATGTCCATTTATAATTGAAATTGTGTTTTTGTCCTGCATTTTCATGAAAAATACTATTTTATATTTTAAAATGAGCTTATTACATATGAGTGCCTGACACAACGTCACAATGTGACATCAACTATATGCTCAATAATCTTAGCTGTTGTTACAGGAGTTAGCAGAGGTTCTGTTGAAAAGGATGTGAGGAGACTGACAGGCAGGCCAGAATGACGAGTGAAAGAAAGCATCTATGCCGTGCAGGTTATCCTGCTGTGTGATCTTATATACATTATCTCAATTCACCTTCACAACCAAGTTAGAACCACAGTATTTGAATCGTCAGAGCCAAATGCTAAAGTTAAGAAAAATTATAGTTTTGTCTACCTTGTAATAGCATAAATGATTTAAACACAACTGAATTTGATTTGTGTGACTAAAAACTGTATCCCTCAAAATGATACTAAAAAACCAAGGTGGTTATTCAACTTAGGTATTCAGTTTTGAACTGAGTTCCTTAGACAATCATTAAAAATAAAAAGGAGAAATATTCATCCAAGAGAATGGATTCCATGGAAATGACATTTCTCTCACCTCATGAAGTTCTATGAGAAAATTGTGAAGAACCCTGAGCCTGGAGTATATTTATCATTTTAATTTTAATTTATTCTTTTAATTTAAATAGGTTTCTTTTAGGCAGCATATATCTGGGTTTTCATTTTTTGTTCAATTAAGTAGCCTCTGCTTTTCATTGAGACATTGGGTAATTTAAATTTATTGTTATACTGATATGGTTGTATATCAAACTACTATTTTCCTATTTGTTTTTCATTTGTTCTATTTTTTTCCCTTCTGTTGTGGATAAGTCGAAATGTCTTTGTATTATGGTATCAAATTATGAATTCTTCTTTTTAGAGTATTGAAAAACCAGAAAATTTTTGAGGAACTAAGGAATGGGATCAGTCATGCACATGTGGAAATATTTTTGATAAAAGTGGAATGCCAGCTCCTGGATATGATAGGGAAAACAGAGTATTCATTTTTGCATTGTTGTATATAAACGCAGCCAACAATTCATGAATTTTCTTTATCCAGCTCAGGCATCCATGTCCATCCATAGGCCATCCATGTCCATTTATAATTGAAATTGTGTTTTTGTCCTGCATTTTCATGAAAAATACTATTTTATATTTTAAAATGAGCTTATTACATATGAGTGCCTGACACAACGTCACAATGTGACATCAACTATATGCTCAATAATCTTAGCTGTTGTTACAGGAGTTAGCAGAGGTTCTGTTGAAAAGGATGTGAGGAGACTGACAGGCAGGCCAGAATGACGAGTGAAAGAAAGCATCTATGCCGTGCAGGTTATCCTGCTGTGTGATCTTATATACATTATCTCAATTCACCTTCACAACCAAGTTAGAACCACAGTATTTGAATCGTCAGAGCCAAATGCTAAAGTTAAGAAAAATTATAGTTTTGTCTACCTTGTAATAGCATAAATGATTTAAACACAACTGAATTTGATTTGTGTGACTAAAAACTGTATCCCTCAAAATGATACTAAAAAACCAAGGTGGTTATTCAACTTAGGTATTCAGTTTTGAACTGAGTTCCTTAGACAATCATTAAAAATAAAAAGGAGAAATATTCATCCAAGAGAATGGATTCCATGGAAATGACATTTCTCTCACCTCATGAAGTTCTATGAGAAAATTGTGAAGAACCCTGAGCCTGGAGTATATTTATCATTTTAATTTTAATTTATTCTTTTAATTTAAATAGGTTTCTTTTAGGCAGCATATATCTGGGTTTTCATTTTTTGTTCAATTAAGTAGCCTCTGCTTTTCATTGAGACATTGGGTAATTTAAATTTATTGTTATACTGATATGGTTGTATATCAAACTACTATTTTCCTATTTGTTTTTCATTTGTTCTATTCTTTCTGTTTCTCCCTTCTGTTGGATTCATTATTTTCAGTATTCCATTTTGTCTCCTTTTATTGTTTTACTAGCAGTAACATTTTGTTCCAATTACACAGTACACTATTTTAAATTAACCCATAATTTCTTCCCTCAGTTTTTTTTTTTTCTCCCAGTGTATCTTTTTGAATAGTTTGTATTGCTATGTTTTCAAGTTCACTAATCTTTTCTTCTGCAGTATCTTATTTGCTATTTTTACCATCCAATCCAGTTACTAATTCATATATTATAGTTTTGAATCTTTAGAAATTTGATCTTAGGGAAAGCATGTATATGGAGATGTATAAGATACTGACCTCAGTAGAAATATAGAATTTCACATTTCTACTTAGCTCCATATTGTACATAGTCGCTATGTCTTTCATTTTTCTACTTAATTCTGTCTTTGCTGTCACTTCTTTATTATGTAGAATATAATAATAATAATTTTAATGGCCTTATTTGCTATCATATTTTTCATCCCCAGGTCATTTTTTATTGATTTCTGTTCCTCATAATGGATCCTATTTTCCTGTTTCTTTGCATACCAGGATAATTTTTTGAATTAGATGCCAGGTGTTAGGAATTTTACCTTGCTGGGTATTGGATACCTTTATGTGTGTGCTCAGTCACTCAGTCATGTCCAACTCTTTTAGATCCTTCAGATGGTAGCCTGCCAGACTCCTCTGACTATGGGAATTTTCAGGTGACAATACTTGTTTGAGTTGCCATTCCTTTCTTCAGGGCATCTTCCCCATCCAGGAATCGAACCTGCCTCTCCTGTGTCTCCTGCACTGCAGGCAGATTCTTTACCACTGAGTACATTGAATACATTTATAGTTCTCTTTTCCTTTTTTTTTCAGTCTTTGTGCTGGGATTTAGTTAAGTCACTTGAAGTCAGTTTGGCTAGTCTGGCCTTTGCTTTTAAACCTTGCTGGGGGAACAAAAGCGTTTGATCTAAAGCTAATTTTGTCCTACTTCTAAGCCAAAACCTTCTGCGTATGGTATTGATACTATACCTGACACCCATTTTTTTTTTTTTTTTTCCACTTGAACTAGTTGAAAAATTAACTATCCCTGGCCCTTTGTGAAGTTTGAAGATTTTCCTCCGGTAATCTTTCTGAGTGTTTCTTTCTTTGTCTTCAGGTAGTTTTCTCACACACTTGTGTGATGATCAGTACTGATTGGAAGACCTGAAGGGGACCCTCTGCAGACCTCCAAGTTCACTGTCTCTGAAGGTCTTTTCAATGCTCATCTGCTTTGTGAACTCTTGCCACCTTGACTTCCCCCAGATTCTCAGGGACTCTCAGGCTATATTTGGAAGCTCTCCCTAGACAGTATGCGATTGCAATCATAGTGTTTACACCACTTGTTTACTGTCTTTTAGGGATGTCCCTTGCCCTCTGATGCTTAAATGTTGAGTTTCTTGAAAGTTATTGTTTTATAGATTCTGTCTGATGTTTTAGGTATTTCAAGTAGATGGTAAGTTTGGTCCCTTTTACTTAATGTTGAGTAGAGGAAGAGATATATACTACCTTAAAATTATTTGTCATTTAAAAATAGCTGTCAACTAGATATGAGCAACAGATGTTTTTTTCTAGAATATTCTTGTGTCCTTCACATTCCCAGAGCTCCCACCACTGGATTCATCTTTACTTTTTTCCGTTTTTATTCATTCAAGCCTATTGGTCAGCACATGTGAGTATTTGTTTGTGAACACTCAGATAGAATGTAATTAATATTTTTAAATAGTTATTATGATCAATAAACTTACAGATTTTGTCTTACTCGTGTAGAGCCTCACCTTGAAAGGAAGAAATCCAAATATCAAAGAAACATATAATGCCAAAATCAGTTAATAATGGTCAGAAATGAGATTTAAGCCCAGATCTATCTGATCTAGAGCCTATGATCTTTCCAATATACTTTACCATCTCTTAAATTAAACATAGTTAATAAATGTAGGCAGAGCTGAGTCCCTGGAGTCTGTAGAAAACCAACAAACACAGAGATACCACAATCTAAGTTAGGACTTCAGATGTTAAAGGAAACTTACATAGTAGATGCTTACAATTCTCAATAAGCCACAGAAAGGTATATTTAAATCACATACCATAAAGCCTGAAAACCATCTGCTGCTAGTGAGCACTTGATTTTCTGTTCTAAACATGGGAGAGTTTCAAGGGAAACTGATGATATAAAGACTGAATGTTAGGTCCATTTGAAGTATTTGTCTCCTCCAACCCATTTTTTTTTAAATTTATTTTGTGAGCAACAAATACATGTAAGATTACCTGAGTTCATTATTACTGTGTAAGAATTTAAGTCAAATGATCCCAAGAGGGAAGGAGATGTGTCCTTCTTCTGAATTATCAAACTGTTTTATAGTTTCTTTAAGTCAATAATGATCTACTTAAAGTTTTTGTAACTTTTTAG
Organism: Tragulus kanchil; assembly: GCA_022376925.1. Taxonomy (NCBI): domain Eukaryota; kingdom Metazoa; phylum Chordata; class Mammalia; order Artiodactyla; family Tragulidae; genus Tragulus; species Tragulus kanchil. The sequence continues at coordinate 122,158,005 of JAIOJX010000006.1, forward strand.
TCCTTTTCATTCCTGTTTTCGTAGGAACGGTATGGATTTCATGTTTTCTTCTATTAGAGCATTAGAGTATTGTTCACAAACTATCTATTAGCATGTCATATTCTTCCATTTGACTGCAGGTCCCTCAGGAATATACTTAAATACTATGTGAGGTTTCATACTAACAGTATCAATTTTGTTCAAATGAGTTTAGATGAAAGATTTTCTTAACACTGCCTCTAAAAAAATAGAGCTTACAGTTTTTCTCAGAGTAATCATAGAATTCAGTAAATAAGTGTCCTTTTGCTAATAGGTTAGTTGATTGGTGAAATGCAAGTGTACCTGTATAATCTAACAATTTTGTTAGGAGCTAATGAGACTTAGTGGAAAGCCCATTAACTTCAAAGTCAGTTTAGTTGCCACTAATTATCCTGGACAAGTTACTTACATCATATGTTCGTTCATCTGTGGGTTAGTTTATAATTTATAATGTTTGCTGGGTTTATTCTACATGCCAAAGGTAGAATTATAAGCAAGACAGACCTGTCTTTTCTCATCTCAGACTTTCTAGGGAAGCAGACAAGGTCTGTTTCTGTTTGGGAAGATGCACAATCAACATGAAGATGGTATGTGTTCAAGTGGTGGACGCTCGAGTGTCACCTGACTTGGGCTAGGGGAGGACAGGGAACACTTTCCTGGAGAAGGCAAGGTTGAGACTTGAGGGATGTAAGCAGAGTCACAAGTTAAGTGAAGCAGGCAGGGATATTTATAGAGGACACAAGGGTAGAAGAAGGAAGGGTTCACAGAATGATAAGGGACAGTGTCTTTCCTCACCTCAGTAGCATATTATCATTTTGTGTTCTAAGACTTTTTTTGGGAGAGTTTCAAGGAAACTGATGATATAAAGACTGAATGTTAGGTCCATTTGAAGTATTTTCTCCTCCAACCCATTTTTAAATTTATTTTGTGAGCAACAAATACATGTAAGATTACCTGAGTTCATTATTACTGTGTAAGAATTTAAGTCAAATGATCCCAAGAGGGAAGGAGATGTGTCCTTCTTCTGAATTATCAAACTGTTTTATAGTTTCTTTAAGTCAATAATGATCTACTTAAAGTTTTTGTAACTTTTTAGTCCTTTTCATTCCTGTTTTCGTAGGAACGGTATGGATTTCATGTTTTCTTCTATTAGAGCATTAGAGTATTGTTCACAAACTATCTATTAGCATGTCATATTCTTCCATTTGACTGCAGGTCCCTCAGGAATATACTTAAATACTATGTGAGGTTTCATACTAACAGTATCAATTTTGTTCAAATGAGTTTAGATGAAAGATTTTCTTAACACTGCCTCTAAAAAAATAGAGCTTACAGTTTTTCTCAGAGTAATCATAGAATTCAGTAAATAAGTGTCCTTTTGCTAATAGGTTAGTTGATTGGTGAAATGCAAGTGTACCTGTATAATCTAACAATTTTGTTAGGAGCTAATGAGACTTAGTGGAAAGCCCATTAACTTCAAAGTCAGTTTAGTTGCCACTAATTATCCTGGACAAGTTACTTACATCATATGTTCGTTCATCTGTGGGTTAGTTTATAATTTATAATGTTTGCTGGGTTTATTCTACATGCCAAAGGTAGAATTATAAGCAAGACAGACCTGTCTTTTCTCATCTCAGACTTTCTAGGGAAGCAGACAAGGTCTGTTTCTGTTTGGGAAGATGCACAATCAACATGAAGATGGTATGTGTTCAAGTGGTGGACGCTCGAGTGTCACCTGACTTGGGCTAGGGGAGGACAGGGAACACTTTCCTGGAGAAGGCAAGGTTGAGACTTGAGGGATGTAAGCAGAGTCACAAGTTAAGTGAAGCAGGCAGGGATATTTATAGAGGACACAAGGGTAGAAGAAGGAAGGGTTCACAGAATGATAAGGGACAGTGTCTTTCCTCACCTCAGTAGCTATTGCTTAGAAAGTGATGTTACAGCCAACTCTTTAGCATGGGACACCACTTTCTTCCACAACATGTTACAGTAGAGAATTTCTTACTCTGTGGTTATACGGGCATCTTGCATTTGAACTGTGGATTCATTTAATTTTTGGAAAAAGAGAAACAAAAGCATGGCTATAGGGAGCAGATAATACTGTACACATACTAAATCATTCACTTTTCACCTTAACCAATGGGAATGTTATGGCACGAAGAAAATAATGCACATAACGTTACATAGCTCATAAGTGGATGTGCTGGATTCAGACCCACAAGGTCTGTATTCTTAAGCAGGATGGAATTCTTACAATTCTGTTAGTGGGCAACTATGCAGTGATTGGCTTAAATTTAAGCCCATGTTTTACAAACTTGTTTAACTGCTAAAAGTCTCTGTCAGGCTTCCCTTGTGGTCCAGTGGGTAAGGACACCGCCTTGCAGTGCAAGGGGCACCGGTTCGATCCCTGGCCTGGGAAGATCCCACGTGCCGCGGAGCGGCTGGACCGATGTGTCCAATTACCGAGCCGGAGCTCTGGAGCGCATGCGCTCAGAGCCGGTGCTCTGCGACAACAGAGGCCACCGCGATGGGAGGCACATACGGGGCAAAGAACAAAGACGGATGGAAATAGATAAATGAAAGACCAATAGAAGTGGCAAAAAAAAAAAAAAAAAAGTTACCAAGAAAAAAATGTTACAAAAAAAAAGTCTCTGTCCCCTTCTCTCTGAATAAGGGCAGAGCATGGTTTATCTCCTGAAGTGTTAGTAGCATGAATTGGATTGTGAGACAGTAAATTTGCAGCCAGACTCTGGCCCTGATTAGCAGTGGAAGGCTGGTACATCCAACCTACTGCCTACATCTCAGTTTCTTATATTTAAAAGATGAAAAATAATAGTGACTCACTGAACTGTTCTGAGTTGGGCAGAATCTCCAGAATACTTCCTGACAGTTTTCCACTTTAGTGTATCTTCCCCACATGCCTCTTTCCCATTCTTCTTTTTTAGGCAGGGATATTTATAGAGGACACAAGGGTAGAAGAAGGAAGGGTTCACAGAATGATAAGGGACAGTGTCTTTCCTCACCTCAGTAGCTATTGCTTAGAAAGTGATGTTACAGCCAACTCTTTAGCATGGGACACCACTTTCTTCCACAACATGTTACAGTAGAGAATTTCTTACTCTGTGGTTATACGGGCATCTTGCATTTGAACTGTGGATTCATTTAATTTTTGGAAAAAGAGAAACAAAAGCATGGCTATAGGGAGCAGATAATACTGTACACATACTAAATCATTCACTTTTCACCTTAACCAATGGGAATGTTATGGCACGAAGAAAATAATGCACATAACGTTACATAGCTCATAAGTGGATGTGCTGGATTCAGACCCACAAGGTCTGTATTCTTAAGCAGGATGGAATTCTTACAATTCTGTTAGTGGGCAACTATGCAGTGATTGGCTTAAATTTAAGCCCATGTTTTACAAACTTGTTTAACTGCTAAAAGTCTCTGTCAGGCTTCCCTTGTGGTCCAGTGGGTAAGGACACCGCCTTGCAGTGCAAGGGGCACCGGTTCGATCCCTGGCCTGGGAAGATCCCACGTGCCGCGGAGCGGCTGGACCGATGTGTCCAATTACCGAGCCGGAGCTCTGGAGCGCATGCGCTCAGAGCCGGTGCTCTGCGACAACAGAGGCCACCGCGATGGGAGGCACATACGGGGCAAAGAACAAAGACGGATGGAAATAGATAAATGAAAGACCAATAGAAGTGGCAAAAAAAAAAAAAAAAAGTTACCAAGAAAAAAATGTTACAAAAAAAAAGTCTCTGTCCCCTTCTCTCTGAATAAGGGCAGAGCATGGTTTATCTCCTGAAGTGTTAGTAGCATGAATTGGATTGTGAGACAGTAAATTTGCAGCCAGACTCTGGCCCTGATTAGCAGTGGAAGGCTGGTACATCCAACCTACTGCCTACATCTCAGTTTCTTATATTTAAAAGATGAAAAATAATAGTGACTCACTGAACTGTTCTGAGTTGGGCAGAATCTCCAGAATACTTCCTGACATTCAGTAACCGTCACCTCTCTTCTCCCACTTTAGTGTATCTTCCCCCACATGCCTCTTTCATTCTTCTTGTTCTGTGGTCACTTTGCTTCCTGTCTATGCCTTGTCTCCTTTGATCCCAATAGCCCTGTCCTTCCACGTGTCAGTTAAGCACTAAACATAATTACAGAGACACGGATGGTACCTGAAAATGGGAATCTTTTAAAGTAATGTTGATATTTTCTCTATCACTTCCCTATAAAAGGAACATGAAATTCGAGAGGTCAGGTCTATTCCTCTTTATACTTGGAGATTCTTTTATTTCACCCATTTGGCAAAGGACTAACCAAAAGGCTTTCAGCATGTTCTGCAGCAGTGAGTGTAACAATCCTGTTATCTCTTGGCTACAGATCACAGCATCCTTAACTGAACCTTCTACATTTGTATTTTTCTTGACCAAGCTCTGGTGGAAGGCGTTGTGTCTTTAAATATGGATAAAATGACAAGGTTGAGAAGCGTAGATCCTGGAAACTGAGGGTCTTGTGATAAAGGGACCTTAGTAAGACGGAACAACCAGTGGAGAAAATGTAAAGGAAAAGTCTCTTGGACCTATTGATGTTTATACCAAGCAACATTTGTCTTTGGGTGGGAAGCATTTCTTTGGAATCGTATACACATACACACACATATATATATATATGCATATATATACACACCTCTTTGTGTGTGTATATATAGGTAAAATATGCTTGGAAAAGTAGAATGATTTTGCACAGGAGAAAAGGTCTCATGAAAGGGTGATGAACCATCTACTGTTCAGAAACTAATTATATTTCTGTGTGCCAGCCAACCTCCAAGTTACCAGTGACTATTAGAGAAATGGTCTTGGTAGGTCTGGTAACAGAGGGAGGACCTAGTTTTTGCGTTAAGAATAAAGTTACCTGAAGCAGAAGAGGCAAAGGCTGTGGTGACCAACCTTGATGTTAGACAGATACTCATTTGTATACTGACTCTGTACCCTTGGCGAGTTACTAACCAGTCTAAACATCAGTTCTCTCATCTGTCATGTGATCTTCATGCCTGCCTCGGAGAGTATCTTGCAAATCTGTGTAAACGTGGTCAGTAGAATGCTGGTACAATGTATCTGCTCAAAACAGAAGTTAACAGGATTGAATTAAAAGGTAATATTCCTGCACATAAAAACTTACTCTCACAACATCCTTGTCTGATACCCACTTCTGAAATGTCCCTTGTAAGGGAGAGCCTTGGAGAAGGAAACGGCGGCCCACTCCAGTACTCTTGCCTGGAAAATCCCATGGACAGCAGAGCCTGGCGGGCTCTATATAGTCCATAGAGTTGCAAACAGTCGGACATGACTGCGCATGGATGCAAGGGAGAGTCCAGTGCTTCATTCCTGCTGTGGCTCACACATGTTGCACTGTTACACACAGCTGTTAGGAGAGTGACACCAAAATTATTCAGGCCAGTTTAAGCCAGACATTTTAAATATGGACCCAAAGAATCAGCATTTACTTTTTTTAACCCTTTATCTTTCAATATGTTTTGAACAAAATTCAAGTTTGGTGGATTACAAACATCACTCTTTGAATGAGTTAGCCCTCAGAATACCCCTGTTACTATTAATAAGAGGGAGCACCTACACTCTGCTAAAACTAACTAGATGCAAACAGATGAAATACTGATTTCAACTTAGCACAAACAACAGCCCTATGTGGTAAACATTACTATGCCACTTTACACAGAAAGAAATTGGAACTCAAAATAAAGGTAACTAGTTTAAGAGCATACAGTTAGGGAGAACTCAGGTGGGATGTGAGACCAGATCAGACTCAGTCTTTTCTGCAGCCCTTCCTCCTGGACTTCCTTCGGTTCTCCTCTTCACAGTAACAGCATGCCTAGTCCACGTCTCATGTGTAAGCACAGAAAAAGCTTGCCCTCTGTGCCAGGATATTCTAAGATAACCTCTCCATAAAGTCATTAATCCCAGCCCAGGAAGAGCTCTCTAGACACTCAAAGTTTAGAAAGGGGCAAGTGGTACAGTGATAAAGAATCTGACTGCAGTACAGGAGACACAGTTTTGATCGCTGGGTGAGGAAGATCCCCTGGAAGAGGAAATGGCAATCCACTCCAGTATCTTGCTTGGCATATTTCATGGGCAGAGCAGCCTGGCAGGCTATAGTCTCTGGGTTCACAAAGAGTCAGACGCAACTGAGCACACACACACACATCCAACCCACCAAGGACAGCCATACTTAATGACAACTGCTAATTGCGGCTGATGTTTCCTTCTGGATGAAAGGAACAAGGTCAAAGATTTCAAAGATATTCAGATGATTTGCCACTGGGACAAAGTCAGAACAAAGTAAACCCAGTGACCCAAGGAAAGACCATATGGAGCAATTCAGGTACAGTGCATGTGATGGATATTTTACAGGCACTAGTTCCTGACAGATGAAGGTAGTGATTCTTATTTATTTATTGACTCTAACAGCATGGGCTTTTAGAGTTTGTAGGACAAGAACTAACATTTATTTTTTCCTTCATTCCTTTCACAAATATTTGTTGAGCATTTACTGCTGCCAGGCAGTGTCCTGGGACTTGGGGATAAAGCAATTACCAAGCTAAACACTCAAGTGAGGCTACCGATCTCATGAAGGGAAGACAGTCAAGATGAGATAGGGAAAATGATAGTGGTAACAGCTATGTGAAGAATATGAGTATAGTCGTGTGAAAATGAGTTTATTGGGAGCACTTTAGATAAGGTACTCATGAAAGGCTGAAAATGGGAATAACTGAAAAGATGCAGCTTTGTGAATGTTGGAAAGAGTCTCCCCATCCTAGGGACCACCCAACACAAAGGTCTTGTTTCAGGAGGGAGCATGTATCCAAGGAATGAAAAAAAAAAAAAAAAGACAACAGGATGAGCAAGGGGAAAAATGGAAATGACAAGGGTAAAAACAGCCCTCAGGAGGGCTGAGTGACAAACTTTCTTCTAAGTCATGGTAAGAAGTTTATCTTGTTCTAAGTGTTTTTTGAGTCATGGAAGAGGTCCGGGACTGGCGATATGAATGTGTTGGTCATGGCATTGAAAGCCACAACACTGAGGGAGAGAACAGATGTAGCGAAAAGGGTTGCCCCCAGAGGCAGGGTGGGAGTAGGGGGCAGGTGGTAGAGTATTCAGGGACAGCAAAGAAATCAGAATGGGAGGAGTGAGAGGTAAGAACAGCATCAGCACATTGTGATATTAGTGAAGCAAACAGAAGGAAATATTTCACCTTAAAAAGAAGTCAGCATGTCAATCGCTGCTGAGAAGAAACAGAAGAAATGGTGAGTGGCCATCAAGATGATTGATAACCTTGGTGTGAACAGTTTCTGGAAATAGTGAAGATGGAAGTTTTATGGGATGGAAAACATGAGGTGATAAAGAGTAGATGGAAGCTATGGGCATTTCTTTTGAGAACTTATCTTAGGAAAGGAGATAGTTAGTGACAGATGAATGAGAATCTAGTGAAAGGAAGAATGTTTTTATAAACCAAATAAGTTATATGGCAAATTTTACATTTGATGTGTTGATAGAAATTATCTGGGAGGGAGGGAAAATGATTGAGTCCAAGAGAAGGGGGCATCATGTAAACACTGAGATAATGAGAAAGGATGATGTCGAGAGTGCTGTGGAGAGGCTGGTGGGAATCAGTGCTTGTCACATGTTCTGTGCTTTAAAAAGATTGAAGTCTCAAACGAACCTATGAGGAGGTACTATTATTATCATTTTATGAGTGCAGGAATTAGGAGCTTGACAGCTAAGATCCTAGAGAAACATGAAGTCTCCCATTGAGGAATTCTGCCCACAGCAGGTGGGACATTGAATCTTTATTTTATGTGAAAATGTTTATCACTGTGTAATCTTCTGAGGCTTCCACCTTCCCTTATACTTTTGTTTTGATGTCATTTTCTGTCTTTTTTATTCACTTATCTCTTTACAGATTATTGTAGTTATGCCTGATTTTACATTCTTCTCGTCTTTGCATATGCATGCTCAGTCATGTCTACTCACTTATTTTAGTAGTTGGTCCTCAACTTATACTATAGATAGATACTTCTTGTTGTAGCCTTTCCTTTTCCCCTAAAGACCCTGTAACATTTATACTGGTTTAGGAGTGATGAATTCTTTTAGTTTTTCTGCAGAAAATTTTCTGCAGAAAAATCAATTGTTAGCCATAGGGAAAATTCCCTTGTATATGACATTTTTCTCTTGCTACCTTAAGAATTCTCTTCAGTTTTGAATTTTTCCATTTAATTATGATATGTCTTGGTATGCATCTGTTTGATTTCACCTTATATGGGATCATTTGTGCTTCTTGTACCTGGATTTGTTTCCTTTTTCAGGTTTGGGAGGTTTTCAGCCATAATCTCATTAAATACATTTTCAAACCCTCTTCTTTTTCTCTTCTCTTCCTGGGATCCCCGTAACATGAATGTTGGTATGCTCAATGTTGTTCTAAAGATCCCTTAAACCATTTTAATATTTTTAAATTTGTTTTCATTGTTCTGAGTGAGTGGTTTCCATTATTCTGCCTTCTAGATCATTTATGTGCCCCACTGTATGACCTAGTCTGCTATTCAATCCTTCTAATGTTTTTTTGTTTGTTTTTTGTTTTTCATTTCAGTTGTTGTAATCTTCTGTTCTGATTGGGTCTTTTTTTAAATATATGTTTTCTAGTTCCTTGTTAAAATTGTCACTGTATGCATCTCTTTTCCTTAATTCAGTTATCCTTCTTATTACTAATGCTTTGAATTCATTATCTAGAAAGTTATTTATTTCGGTTTCATTAGTTGTCGTCCCCCTCTCCCCCCGCCCGGCGTTTTTTCTTGCTCTTTCAATTAAAACAGATTCCTCTGTCTTCACTTATTTCTGTCTCTATGAAAGTAGGTACAACATTTGCCTAGGGGAGTCTTGAAGTGCTGTCCTTATCTGGGATTATCTCTATTCAGTCTGTTTATGCCTAATGGTTTTGGCCTGAGAGCAGGGTTTGACAGAAAAACAGCACATTTCTTCTCAGGGTATGCTTGCAGCTATCACGTTGGTAGGAGATAGCCACTCCAGTATTCTTGGGCTTCCCTGGTGGCTCAGACAGTAAAGAATCAACCTGCAATGAGGGAGACCTGGGTTTGATCCCTGGGTTGGGGAGATTCCCTAGAGGAAGGCATGGCAACCCACTCCACTATTCTTGCCTGGAGAATATCATGGACAGTGGAGCCTGGTGGGCTGCAGTCAGTGGGGTCACAAAGAGACAGACATGACTGAATGACTAAGCACAGCACAGCACAGCACTGAAGAAGGAGGGGTTATGGCCAGAATCAGGTTGAGGTGGGGCTTCTCCTCTCTGCCACATCACCACTTGATCAGGGGCAGGCTCTGGTCTCAAGCTGCTGGAGCAGGAGCATTGAGGTTGACTCCAAACAGACTCATTTCCCCTTAGATGTATGCCCTTCCTACATCAACACACTAGCCCCAGATGAAAGCAGGACTGGAGCGAAAGAGGGTGGTGGTGGGGTGGCTGTTGGCAAACATTAGGCATGGGTTGTTGTGATTGCCATCATCTGAAATCTGGTCTTCCAAAAAAAAAAAAAAAACTGGTTGTCTTTTGATGTGCTGCCCATGCATTTGCCAGTAATGGTAGCACCCTCCTACAACTGAGCTTTCCCTCTGTCATGGCAGCCCTTGCTCTGTTGCTGCAGCATGCATTCAGCTCAGGCCAGAGTGTGTGCCAAGTTGGTTGTAGGAAACCATTTAGCCAGCAGTTTGGTTTCAATCCACCCTCTCTACCCTACTTTCCAGAACAAGACAACTTGCGTGAGCAGAGTGCAGGTTTCCCAAAGCCCGCCTGACAGTACCATTGGCCCTGGAACCAGTGAAGCGGGCTTACCTTCCCTTTGTTGAATCCAAGGTCTTTGGCACTCAATATGTGGTTCAGACTGATCATTCTTCAGGGAAAGTCTCTGCCTGAGTAATCTCCCCTTTCCTCTAGTTCCCCTCCCTAGAGCACAAGTCCCAAACTAATTGCTTTTTTTCCCTTCCTGATTCTCCTTGTATCTTTCTGACACCATCTGTTGTACACAAGTCTTTGTTAGTCTCAGTTCGTTTTCAGTGAGTATCACTCCCCATGGAGACCTGTTTTTGATGTATTTGTCGGGCAGGAAGTTCTGTGTCCTCCTATTTGACCGTTTTAATCTGTGTCCCTCTTTGCCTTTCTTTAAGCATCTCCATACACCTATTTCTAAGTAACATTTCCATAAATATTATTCTTGGGCTTCCCTGGTGGCTCAGACAGTAAAGAATCAACCTAGAGGAAGGTTTGATCCCTGGGTTGGGGAGATTCCCTAGAGGAAGGCATGGCACCCACTCCACTATTCTTACCTGGAGAATATCATGGACAGTGGAGCCTGGTGGGCTGCAGTCAGTGGGGTCACAAAGAGACAGACATGACTGAATGACTAAGCACAGCACAGCACAGCACTGAAGAAGGAGGGGTTATGGCCAGAATCAGGTTGAGGTGGGGCTTCTCCTCTCTGCCACATCACCACTTGATCAGGGGCAGGCTCTGGTCTCAAGCTGCTGGAGCAGGAGCATTGAGGTTGACTCCAAACAGACTCATTTCCCCTTAGATGTATGCCCTTCCTACATCAACACACTAGCCCCAGATGAAAGCAGGACTGGAGCGAAAGAGGGTGGTGGTGGGGTGGCTGTTGGCAAACATTAGGCATGGGTTGTTGTGATTGCCATCATCTGAAATCTGGTCTTCCAAAAAAAAAAAAAAAACTGGTTGTCTTTTGATGTGCTGCCCATGCATTTGCCAGTAATGGTAGCACCCTCCTACAACTGAGCTTTCCCTCTGTCATGGCAGCCCTTGCTCTGTTGCTGCAGCATGCATTCAGCTCAGGCCAGAGTGTGTGCCAAGTTGGTTGTAGGAAACCATTTAGCCAGCAGTTTGGTTTCAATCCACCCTCTCTACCCTACTTTCCAGAACAAGACAACTTGCGTGAGCAGAGTGCAGGTTTCCCAAAGCCCGCCTGACAGTACCATTGGCCCTGGAACCAGTGAAGCGGGCTTACCTTCCCTTTGTTGAATCCAAGGTCTTTGGCACTCAATATGTGGTTCAGACTGATCATTCTTCAGGGAAAGTCTCTGCCTGAGTAATCTCCCCTTTCCTCTAGTTCCCCTCCCTAGAGCACAAGTCCCAAACTAATTGCTTTTTTTCCCTTCCTGATTCTCCTTGTATCTTTCTGACACCATCTGTTGTACACAAGTCTTTGTTAGTCTCCAGTTCGTTTTCAGTGAGTATCACTCCCCATGGAGACCTGTTTTTGATGTATTTGTCGGGGCAGGAAGTTCTGTGTCCTCCTATTTGACCGTTTTAATCTGTGTCCCTCTTTGCCTTTCTTTAAGCATCTCCATACACCTATTTCTAAGTAACATTTCCATAAATATTATGGGAACGAGACATAGGAATTTGAGTTCTAATCTTCATGTGACCTCTAACAACAGTCCCATGAGCCCTACAGGAAAATACTATTGTTTCCATTTTATGGATCAGAGGACAGAGGCTGAGGAGGTCGCACATAATTAGGACATAGCTTTCCAACATTCAGGCTGGAGCCACTTTCAAACAAGGAGATGTTTTATAAAAGCTCAGCAAAGCCATTGGCAAAACTTCTGTAGGTGAAAGTTGGGAATCTGAAGAGCCAGAGTCCAGCTGTGTGTTATCCCATTACCTGACGTAGAAATTTTGAGTTCCTTTGAACTTGGCATTGTATGATACATCTGCAGGAGAAAAAATCCAAATGTTAAACAAAGGTCATCATTCATGACAGCAAGAGAAAAGTCCAGTGGAATTAACACAATTGTGCAATCCCCAGTAAGAAAAATTTGAGGTGTCTTGTATCACTTCTAAGTCCATAAATCTATATTGCCTCCATTAATGCTTCATAGACTCAAAAGCAAAGACAGAAACCCAAGAAGTCCAGCAAGCTTTTTTATAGCAGAATCAATTAGGTATTTGCTATGCTTTTAAAATGTACCACTTCATATTAAGGAGCTTAAGGGCTGAATAACAAGCTCATAAATGTTAATAACTATAGTAACTGTAGCTTTGGCACCACCTTTGCAAATGCCCTTGAGAGAGTGCCGGGCATTGGGAAGGCTGAGTGGATTGAAGATGAACAGATTCCACCCCTCCATCTTAGTCACCTTGGACTTACAATGGAGGCTCTGGCATGGTGCTTTGGCTCCTAAATAAACAGAAGAAATTGATCAATGTGGGAACAGTGAACTAGAAGTCAAAGTATCACAGCCATTGTGCTTTTTTGCCATCAGGTCACTACTGGGTGACTTTCAGGGTTTGGTTTCTCTGAGCCACAGGATCCAGGTCTCAATTTTTTTTTTTTTTTTTTTTTTTAATGAAGCACTGTCCTTCCTTATTTCAATCCTATGGTATTTTTATTCCTATTTGGCAGATGACAAAGTCCTATTGTTTAGCCAAAATCACATGACCAGTGTCTAGAATCTATGCACTCACCTGCTCCATTATGCTGCCTAGTAAAACAGTTCTGAGTTCCCCTTAGAGGCTCATGTTCTGTGATCCTCTGAGCCACTATGTCACTAATCAAAACTAAATCAACATCTTCAGTTGGAAAGAGTGTTGTGAATAGCTTTTGTGAAAATAATATCCACTTTCCTAACTTCAATAATAATGGTACTGTCATTTTTCTTTAACTTTATAAGCCTCTTGTTTGACTCTTAGAGATTTCATCTCAGGACTAATTCCCTAAATTCCAGTTATGATTCTAAAACAATATCTGACTGGCCCAGTGTTACTTGAGGTGGTAATATAAAACAAATTTCATAATATGGTATAATGAAAACTATATTTTATCTGTTTTAAAAGCATCACAAAGATATTGCCTGTTTAGAGTATTCTTTTTTTTTTTAATTTTATTTTGCTTTTATAGAGTTTTGTTGTTTACAGCTCTATATAATCCAAAATCCATCATAGGCATATCTTTGATCCCTCCCACCTGAGCCCCCATCCTGCCCTTCTAGGTTGTTGCCTGGCCCCCATGTGAGATCCCTTAGCGCCACAGTGCATTCACAATGGTTATCTCTTTTGCGTATGATAATGCAGGTTTCTATGTTACCTTTTCCAAGTATGCAAGGAGTATCATCTATGTGTGTAAACTGATAGCCACCAAGGGAAGTAAACACCTTTTCTCAGGAACAGTCATCTCTCTGCAGCTCAGAAAATCACAATGCTAGCAGGAGTTTCTTTGCTTGGATTGAAGATGAACAGATTCCACCCCTCCATCTTAGTCACCTTGGACTTACAATGGAGGCTCTGGCATGGTGCTTTGGCTCCTAAATAAACAGAAGAAATTGATCAATGTGGGAACAGTGAACTAGAAGTCAAAGTATCACAGCCATTGTGCTTTTTTGCCATCAGGTCACTACTGGGTGACTTTCAGGGTTTGGTTTCTCTGAGCCACAGGATCCAGGTCTCAATTTTTTTTTTTTTTTTTTTTTTTAATGAAGCACTGTCCTTCCTTATTTCAATCCTATGGTATTTTTATTCCTATTTGGCAGATGACAAAGTCCTATTGTTTAGCCAAAATCACATGACCAGTGTCTAGAATCTATGCACTCACCTGCTCCATTATGCTGCCTAGTAAAACAGTTCTGAGTTCCCCTTAGAGGCTCATGTTCTGTGATCCTCTGAGCCACTATGTCACTAATCAAAACTAAATCAACATCTTCAGTTGGAAAGAGTGTTGTGAATAGCTTTTGTGAAAATAATATCCACTTTCCTAACTTCAATAATAATGGTACTGTCATTTTTCTTTAACTTTATAAGCCTCTTGTTTGACTCTTAGAGATTTCATCTCAGGACTAATTCCCTAAATTCCAGTTATGATTCTAAAACAATATCTGACTGGCCCAGTGTTACTTGAGGTGGTAATATAAAACAAATTTCATAATATGGTATAATGAAAACTATATTTTATCTGTTTTAAAAGCATCACAAAGATATTGCCTGTTTAGAGTATTCTTTTTTTTTTTAATTTTATTTTGCTTTTATAGAGTTTTGTTGTTTACAGCTCTATATAATCCAAAATCCATCATAGGCATATCTTTGATCCCTCCCACCTGAGCCCCCATCCTGCCCTTCTAGGTTGTTGCCTGGCCCCCATGTGAGATCCCTTAGCGCCACAGTGCATTCACAATGGTTATCTCTTTTGCGTATGATAATGCAGGTTTCTATGTTACCTTTTCCAAGTATGCAAGGAGTATCATCTATGTGTGTAAACTGATAGCCACCAAGGGAAGTAAACACCTTTTCTCAGGAACAGTCATCTCTCTGCAGCTCAGAAAATCACAATGCTAGCAGGAGTTTCTTTGCTTGGTAAATATCTGTGTCCTAGAATACTTAGCTAAGGTAGGTATGCTCTATGGAACCTTCCCAGCTGTGAGACTCACCTGACCCATCCTTTCATAGACCCTTCATAGATCACACGGTGTCTGATAGCCTACACAGGATATTAACCAGATACGAGTACTATGATCTTTGTCGAGTCCCTTGATCATTCCATACTTCACTTTCCTTTACTGACCTTGTTGCTGTTTTTCAGAATTAGGAGACTGCCCCTTGGATTGCAGCACAGCAGTCTTCCCTGTCCCCTACCATCTCTTAGAGCTTACCCAAGTTCATGTCCATTGCACTGCAGATAGCATCCAACTGTCTCATCCTCTGTCACCTGCTTCTCCTTCTGCCTTCAATCTTACCCAGCATCAGGGTCTTTTCCAATGAGTCAGCTGTTTGCATCCAGTGGCCAAAGTATCAGAGCTTCAGCATCAGTCTTTCCAATGAGTATCCAAGGTTGATTTCCTTTGAGATTGACTGGTTTTCTTTCCTTGCTGTCAAAGGGACATTCAAGTCTTCTCCAGCACCACAGTTCAAAAGCATCAATTCTTTGGTGCTATGTCTTCTTTATGGTTAGCTCTTACAACTCTGTGTGACTCCTGGAAAGGCAATAGCCTTGACTAAACAGACCTTTGTCGGCAAAGTGATATTTTTGCTTTTTAACATTCTGTCTAGGTTTGTGATAGCTTTCCTGTCAAGAAACAAGGCACACCACAGCATGCCATGGCATGCCACAATAAGGCAGTGATCCATGGAGAGTTCTGTTCATGGGATTCTCCAGGCAAGAATACTGGAGTGGGTTGCCATTTCCTTCTCCAGGGTCTTCTGACCCAAGGACCAAACTCTGGTCTCCTGCATTACAGGCAGATCCTTTACTATCTGAGCCACCAGGTAAGCCCATGTAGAGTTAGCACTTAGATGTCAGCTATTATTACGGAAAGATCATGGGCGTTGGAGTCCAAAAGAACTGGATTTAAATCCCAGCTCTGCCTTTATTAGCTGTGTGGCCCCAGGTAAATCACCTTCCTACTCTAAGTGTTAATTTCTGTATCTACACATGGAAGCTTTTTTTATTTACCTTGAGGGTAGTTGTAAAATTTATGTGGAGTGTAAAGGAACTACCTACTGCCTGAAAAAGAGTAAACATGCAGTGGCAGGACTGACAGCAGCATTGATGATGGAAGGGGTGGCCATGGCAGTGAGGGGTGGGCCTGGGGATAAGGTTGTTATGGTAGTGAACACCACCATGACACCAAACTTGTTTTCCTTGGGAGTGGTGGTCAGGCTGGTGATGAGCATGATGTGCTTACACTTTTGTCTTCCAGGTTAGACTCTGAACTCATTGTAGATGGTGAGTCTTGGTTTCCTCGTGTGGTCACGATAAATAGGTCAGTTGAGGAGAAGCTAAAAGGAGCCAGGCTTAGACTGGACTGGATAATCAGCAGGTCAGACTCTACTTTTGGATGCCCTGAGGAGTGGCTTTTGTGCTCTGTGGTATCCATAGGGAATTTTAAACTTGGACTGAATGCTCATCTTCACCAAAGGTCAAGGGTGTTCAATCTCATGGATGTTGTCCTTGATTCATTGTACGAGTAGTGACAGGAGAATTCCCCAGGAATCCTATCATAGTAAATCTCCACACAGTGATAAGGAATGCAGGGACAGGATTTCGGTACTTTAAGAAGAAACTGTATTATCTTTCCCCCTCAAGGAGTCATATCCTGTTAATGCCCAAAGTAACACAAATGAAATACTTTGATCAAGGTTTGTACGTAGAAAGCTCTCAAAGTATTGGTCGTTAGTGTTATTACTATTATCTATTGATATCACTATCAGGCCCAGACAACTGGGCTGGAGCCAGACCCCAGCTCCAGTTTCATCAAGGACCTGGGGATAAAACACAATGCAGTGGTGAAGATCTCAAAAGTAGTGGCAGCAGTAGCAGCAAACAGGATATTAAAGCGGAAACTCCGCGAGTCTACGTCATCTGAAGGTTACGGCTATCTGAGAAGCTATAAATGCATAGAGGTCTAGCTCTCCCCTCTCATCCTGCACTCATAGGACCACATGGCAACTCAACCAAGTCCACCCCTCCCTCCACTGACACGAGCCTTCCGAATAATTCCCCTGCCCTATCAGGCTTAGCTGGACCTTGGGGTCTAAAATTAAGCAGGACTAGGAAAGACTGGGCAGTGTCACAACTCTGCCACAGAAAAGAAAGGCCATGGCCCAATTCTAGCAAGCCTGGAGGCATACCAATGGCTAAGCTAAATGGGCAAAAACAAAATTATACTTTTAAATCAAAGCATATCCCTTTACTGCAAGGAAGGCAACATTCCTGGCTGCTCCCGAAATATTACTTTTTGTCAGAGGTAACAGTCTGAAAAATGATGGTAACAGATTATGAGCACGCATGCCCCAGTATTTACTCCAAATACACGAGCAGAAATATGATGTGGTCCATGAATCTTTCGCGTAAAATGCTCTCAAGATATCAGCTATAAAAGTGGGCGTGTGTTTACATATCTATACAAAATATTTGAACAGAAGGAAGCACTAGTGCTTAAAAATCTTAGTATTAACCAGAAGTGGACCTTTTTTAAAATTGAAAATGTACTTCACAAAGAAAAACTAAACCAGAAATCTACATTATGCATGTTTTTAGAAATTGACTTTTAGAAGAACTATTGTATGTGTGTGAATTGCTCAGTTGTGTCCAACTCTTTGTGACCCCATAAACTATAGGCCCCTCTGCCCCCCAGCCTTCTCTGTCCATGGAATTCTCCAGGCAGGATACTGGAGTGGATTGCTATTTCCATCTCTGGGGTATCTTCCTGACCCAGGGATTGAGCCTGTGTCTCCTGCATTGCAGACAGAGGCTTTACTGTCTGAGCCACTGTGGAAGCGCAGAACTATTATTTCAGTTTTAATCATTCTCTCCAACCAACTCAAGCCTCCATCTACAAAACAGCATCACCAGGCCTTAAATGTTTCCCTGTCTAATTCTTAATTGATACTTTATAGTCTAGACTGGGGTCAGCAAACTATGGACAGTTTTTTTTTGTGCATAAAGTTTTATTGGAAAAAGCCACGCTCATTTATTTATATATCTGTGGCTGCTTTTGTGGTGTGAGGGCCAAGTTGAGTAGTTGGGAGAGGAGCTCTATGAGCTGCAAAGCAAAAAGTTTCTAATCTCTGACTCTTTATAAAATCCTTACTCTTGATCAGTATTTCTTAATATCATATTAGAATCATGTGGAGAGCTTTTTAAAATTTCAGTGTTACCTTAGATCCATTAAGTGAGTGTCTTGGGAGATGGAGCCCCAGAATGCTTTTTAAGTCCATTGAGTTACTCCAGTGTGCACCCAAGACTGAGCACCCCTGCACTAGTCTAGTCCTGTATATTGACAGAGCCTAGAGTACCAGTCCAGGAAAAACACTCTCTTAAGTTTCCTGTGAAATGGAATTTAGAACACCTGCCTTGTAAGGTGGTTGTAGATGCTCAGGCCATTATCTTCCATTCCTCAAAAAAAAGTCAGAAATACACCTACCTCCCTTCTAATCTTATCATTTAAATTATTACCGTAATGGAGGATAAAGCCCTTAATAAGTGTTGGTAGGCTTTAACAATGTTTTTTCACACCTCCTATAGGATATTTCTTTTAAGGGAAATTTTCCTTAATGCTCCGCTCAGAGCTCTCTGTAGGTAGCCTCCACAATAACTAAGTTGAAGAAGGGGACACAAATGGAGACTGGAGGAGTCCCTCCAGGTAGCAGAAGGGAATGAATATTCAAAAAGATCATTGTGTATGTAAATCAGAAAGTTCTTATGTAACAGTAAATGTGATTCTCATTTGTAAAGATTTCCTTACCAACTGTATTTTTACCTTTAGATTATGGTCCAACTGAATCCTCCAGAATGAGAGATAGATGACCACCATCCAGAATCATAACATGCACACCCTCACTCACTCGCTCGCTCACTCTATGGGAATGAGAAACAATGGGCTCCGGTTCTTCTGTTATCTTCCACCTACTCTGAACTCAAGGCTATCAGATCATGTCTCTGAATTGAAGGTCCTCATACAGTTCATTTCTTATTTAAATATATAAAGTTGGATCACTCAATGTCTGATCAGCAAATTTGATGAATCTGTGATGTTAATTTACTTTTAGTAACCTATTTGCGTCATGATCCCTGGAGAAATGCCTTCTGACCCCCAACCACATCCCGATGCACACAAACATTGGACCTTTTGGGCTATGCACAGCTGAATAGCATTCCAATAAATCCTTAATTTTATGTGTTCCATTGATAAGCATTTGAGCGTCTTCTATTTTATAAAATCCTTACTCTTGATCAGTATTTCTTAATATCATATTAGATTACCTTAGATCCATTAAGTGAGTGTCTTGGGAGATGGAGCCCCAGAATGCTTTTTAAGTCCATTGAGTTACTCCAGTGTGCACCCAAGACTGAGCACCCCTGCACTAGTCTAGTCCTGTATATTGACAGAGCCTAGAGTACCAGTCCAGGAAAAACACTCTCTTAAGTTTCCTGTGAAATGGAATTTAGAACACCTGCCTTGTAAGGTGGTTGTAGATGCTCAGGCCATTATCTTCCATTCCTCAAAAAAAAGTCAGAAATACACCTACCTCCCTTCTAATCTTATCATTTAAATTATTACCGTAATGGAGGATAAAGCCCTTAATAAGTGTTGGTAGGCTTTAACAATGTTTTTTCACACCTCCTATAGGATATTTCTTTTAAGGGAAATTTTCCTTAATGCTCCGCTCAGAGCTCTCTGTAGGTAGCCTCCACAATAACTAAGTTGAAGAAGGGGACACAAATGGAGACTGGAGGAGTCCCTCCAGGTAGCAGAAGGGAATGAATATTCAAAAAGATCATTGTGTATGTAAATCAGAAAGTTCTTATGTAACAGTAAATGTGATTCTCATTTGTAAAGATTTCCTTACCAACTGTATTTTTACCTTTAGATTATGGTCCAACTGAATCCTCCAGAATGAGAGATAGATGACCACCATCCAGAATCATAACATGCACACCCTCACTCACTCGCTCGCTCACTCTATGGGAATGAGAAACAATGGGCTCCGGTTCTTCTGTTATCTTCCACCTACTCTGAACTCAAGGCTATCAGATCATGTCTCTGAATTGAAGGTCCTCATACAGTTCATTTCTTATTTAAATATATAAAGTTGGATCACTCAATGTCTGATCAGCAAATTTGATGAATCTGTGATGTTAATTTACTTTTAGTAACCTATTTGCGTCATGATCCCTGGAGAAATGCCTTCTGACCCCCAACCACATCCCGATGCACACAAACATTGGACCTTTTGGGCTATGCACAGCTGAATAGCATTCCAATAAATCCTTAATTTTTATGTGTTCCATTGATAAGCATTTGAGCGTCTTCTATGAGCTGAATATTGTTCTAGGCAGTGGGGATTCTAGAATAAAGACAGATGAAACACCTGCCTTCACGGAACTTAAAGTTGTGTGGTTAATCTGGGAAGCCAACCACTAATAATAGCTCACACTTTTCACATTATATTTTCTTTATGGTGATTCATTCCTATTACTCTATAAATTTCATAGATGAGGGAATGAAATTTTAAAGTGGTATAAGAGCTTGTTCAAGATATGAGTCAGGACTAACCCTTTTCCTTCAATTCATCATATATATGATCCCCTAGGCCTATTAATTCTCCTTATCAACAGACACATGTGTCCATTCTAGCAACCTTTAACAAACTAAAGCATTATATGTGTGCATGCTATAAAACAGTTGTGTCCGAGTCTTTATGACCCTATGGACTGTAGCCCTCCCAGGCTCCTCTGTTCATGAGATTCTATGGGCAAGAATACTAGAATGGGTTGCCATGCCCTCCTCCAGGGAATCTTCCTGGCCCAGGGATCGAACCTGCATCTTAAGTCTCCTGCATTGGCCTGTGGTTCTTTACCACTAGCGCTGCTGAATGAAGCCCCACGCTTGTGCATAGAAGCACATTTCCTATGATGTTAAAGACTTGTTTCTCTAGGTTGCCTCTATATTTGGCAGAAAGCACAGTGCCAGAGAAAGGGAATAGAAATAGATATGAATTGATGGCAAACGGGGATTGTAGCAAAATCAAAACCCTAACAATCTGATGTCCCATCTCTGGCCTTTCCCCAGCCTCTCATATGCTATGCTTCAACTGCAATGCATTGTATAAGTGGCAGATCATGTTGGATCCTCATACAGTTCATTTCTTATTTAAATATATAAAGTTGGATCACTCAATGTCTGATCAGCAAATTTGATGAATCTGTGATGTTAATTTACTTTTAGTAACCTATTTGCGTCATGATCCCTGGAGAAATGCCTTCTGACCCCCAACCACATCCCGATGCACACAAACATTGGACCTTTTGGGCTATGCACAGCTGAATAGCATTCCAATAAATCCTTAATTTTTATGTGTTCCATTGATAAGCATTTGAGCGTCTTCTATGAGCTGAATATTGTTCTAGGCAGTGGGGATTCTAGAATAAAGACAGATGAAACACCTGCCTTCACGGAACTTAAAGTTGTGTGGTTAATCTGGGAAGCCAACCACTAATAATAGCTCACACTTTTCACATTATATTTTCTTTATGGTGATTCATTCCTATTACTCTATAAATTTCATAGATGAGGGAATGAAATTTTAAAGTGGTATAAGAGCTTGTTCAAGATATGAGTCAGGACTAACCCTTTTCCTTCAATTCATCATATATATGATCCCCTAGGCCTATTAATTCTCCTTATCAACAGACACATGTGTCCATTCTAGCAACCTTTAACAAACTAAAGCATTATATGTGTGCATGCTATAAAACAGTTGTGTCCGAGTCTTTATGACCCTATGGACTGTAGCCCTCCCAGGCTCCTCTGTTCATGAGATTCTATGGGCAAGAATACTAGAATGGGTTGCCATGCCCTCCTCCAGGGAATCTTCCTGGCCCAGGGATCGAACCTGCATCTTAAGTCTCCTGCATTGGCCTGTGGTTCTTTACCACTAGCGCTGCTGAATGAAGCCCCACGCTTGTGCATAGAAGCACATTTCCTATGATGTTAAAGACTTGTTTCTCTAGGTTGCCTCTATATTTGGCAGAAAGCACAGTGCCAGAGAAAGGGAATAGAAATAGATATGAATTGATGGCAAACGGGGATTGTAGCAAAATCAAAACCCTAACAATCTGATGTCCCATCTCTGGCCTTTCCCCAGCCTCTCATATGCTATGCTTCAACTGCAATGCAGTGTATAAGTGGCAGATTATATTTTCTAACTACTTAGTCCTCTAAACCCTTGTCATTATTCCATGAAGAAGCAGATCCTTTCCCTTTTATCTGATGGGCCTTTGTGATTTTCCCTTCTGCTGGTTTTGGCTGAAGCAATGCTATGTGAATTTCTCTTGGGATGCTTGCCCTTTGAACCCAGCTGGTCTCTGTGAGGAAGCTTAGGCCCTCTCTGCTTTGGCTCCACCCTCCCGGTCCAGCTAATACCTTTTCATCCTTCTATCTCACTTCTTTTAGGAAACCCCACCAGGTTTTCCAAGGTCTTCTCCTCTGGGAATCTCTGAAAGTTAATTATTGTGGGATGTATAGGGCCTGTGTTTCATTCTCTGATGCCCCCACTAGACTGAGAACATCTTGAAAGTTGGGGCTACATCTTGATTGTATCTCTCGCAGCCAGCACCATACCTGGCACCTGGTGTGCACTGAATCAGTGCTTGTCGAAGTACTGAATAGTTTGAGTGCAGGAAAAACACGCACTTCTGATTAGCAGACCCTATGAAATATTACAGATTTTAGTTTCTGCAAAGTTTAGTATTTAGAAGTGGAACAGTGTCGCCAAAGACTCTAAGGCAGTCTTAGACTTCATGAATAGAAGTTTAGTATAAATGATAAGGGAGGTGATCATCTTGTTCTATGAGCTTCTGTTCTGAATGCTTCCTGAATATTGTGTCCGAGTCTTTATGATCTATGGGCAAGAATAAACTAGAATGGGTTGCCATGCCCTCCTCCAGGGAATCTTCCTGGCCCAGGATCGAACCTGCATCTTAAGTCTCCTGCATTGGCCTGTGGTTCTTTACCACTAGCGCTGCTGAATGAAGCCCCACGCTTGTGCATAGAAGCACATTTCCTATGATGTTAAAGACTTGTTTCTCTAGGTTGCCTCTATATTTGGCAGAAAGCACAGTGCCAGAGAAAGGGAATAGAAATAGATATGAATTGATGGCAAACGGGGATTGTAGCAAAATCAAAACCCTAACAATCTGATGTCCCATCTCTGGCCTTTCCCCAGCCTCTCATATGCTATGCTTCAACTGCAATGCAGTGTATAAGTGGCAGATTATATTTTCTAACTACTTAGTCCTCTAAACCCTTGTCATTATTCCATGAAGAAGCAGATCCTTTCCCTTTTATCTGATGGGCCTTTGTGATTTTCCCTTCTGCTGGTTTTGGCTGAAGCAATGCTATGTGAATTTCTCTTGGGATGCTTGCCCTTTGAACCCAGCTGGTCTCTGTGAGGAAGCTTAGGCCCTCTCTGCTTTGGCTCCACCCTCCCGGTCCAGCTAATACCTTTTCATCCTTCTATCTCACTTCTTTTAGGAAACCCCACCAGGTTTTCCAAGGTCTTCCCCTCTGGGAATCTCTGAAAGTTAATTATTGTGGGATGTATAGGGCCTGTGTTTCATTCTCTGATGCCCCCACTAGACTGAGAACATCTTGAAAGTTGGGGCTACATCTTGATTGTATCTCTCGCAGCCAGCACCATACCTGGCACCTGGTGTGCACTGAATCAGTGCTTGTCGAAGTACTGAATAGTTTGAGTGCAGGAAAAACACGCACTTCTGATTAGCAGACCCTATGAAATATTACAGATTTTAGTTTCTGCAAAGTTTAGTATTTAGAAGTGGAACAGTGTCGCCAAAGACTCTAAGGCAGTCTTAGACTTCATGAATAGAAGTTTAGTATAAATGATAAGGGAGGTGATCATCTTGTTCTATGAGCTTCTGTTCTGAATGCTTCCTGAATATTGTTTTGAATATGTTATTTATATCACTATTAGTAAGAGAAAAATGTTACATTGAAGAGTAGTTTTAAAATGGGAGGCTTAGTTAGCCTGGAGAAGAAAAAACTCCAGGGGAACCTGATCACATCATTAAATCTCTGGATAGTTGTCCTGGGAAGAAGTGGCAAGTGTGTGCTATTAGAAAAATATGTAATATTGCTGTCAGGTGCCTTTCCTGTAAGAATCCTCTAGCAAGAAAGACATGTTTACCTCCATCAGGTATGTATGATTTAAAAGAGAAAGAGTTTCACATTTTAAGTTAAATTTAAAAATGCTTTTGTGTATATTGAAAATAGTACACAGTTGTTGTTTTTTTTTTTTTCATATTAATTAAGGCTTATTTTGAGAATGAATGACACTGAAGAGGCAGGAAATTGCCCCTACGATCTAAGAGTGTGTTTGATTTCTGTCCTGGAGGAATGAACATCAATATATATATATATATATATATATATTGCATATATATATATGCATGCCAGGGTCCTTGGGAGCTGTCATGAACTGAATTTTACCTGTCGTTGAGCATCAGACCTTGGCAGAGTTCTACCTGACTGCTATGTGTGAATGCTCAGTGTATTAAATCATCATCTATAATCCCTCATTACTCTCTAAGTGATATGGCTGCTTATTCAAAAGCAATTAGACTCACTGTAGAGAGGTTACCATTAAACCTGCATTTTCCATGAGCTCGGCATTGATACAACTCTCATTACTAGTGACTTTGAGATCTTTCAAGCTAAAAGAAGGAAAGGTTGACAGAAGTGATGTCTGTTGGAGGGAGGCACTGAAATTGGCACTTAATAATCCTTTAGCCATTTGAGCTATCAGTTCGAAACCCCTAGGCAGTACTGAATAGTTTGAGTGCAGGAAAAACACGCACTTCTGATTAGCAGACCCTATGAAATATTACAGATTTTAGTTTCTGCAAAGTTTAGTATTTAGAAGTGGAACAGTGTCGCCAAAGACTCTAAGGCAGTCTTAGACTTCATGAATAGAAGTTTAGTATAAATGATAAGGGAGGTGATCATCTTGTTCTATGAGCTTCTGTTCTGAATGCTTCCTGAATATTGTTTTGAATATGTTATTTATATCACTATTAGTAAGAGAAAAATGTTACATTGAAGAGTAGTTTTAAAATGGGAGGCTTAGTTAGCCTGGAGAAGAAAAAACTCCAGGGGAACCTGATCACATCATTAAATCTCTGGATAGTTGTCCTGGGAAGAAGTGGCAAGTGTGTGCTATTAGAAAAATATGTAATATTGCTGTCAGGTGCCTTTCCTGTAAGAATCCTCTAGCAAGAAAGACATGTTTACCTCCATCAGGTATGTATGATTTAAAAGAGAAAGAGTTTCACATTTTAAGTTAAATTTAAAAATGCTTTTGTGTATATTGAAAATAGTACACAGTTGTTGTTTTTTTTTTTTTCATATTAATTAAGGCTTATTTTGAGAATGAATGACACTGAAGAGGCAGGAAATTGCCCCTACGATCTAAGAGTGTGTTTGATTTCTGTCCTGGAGGAATGAACATCAATATATATATATATATATATATATATTGCATATATATATATGCATGCCAGGGTCCTTGGGAGCTGTCATGAACTGAATTTTACCTGTCGTTGAGCATCAGACCTTGGCAGAGTTCTACCTGACTGCTATGTGTGAATGCTCAGTGTATTAAATCATCATCTATAATCCCTCATTACTCTCTAAGTGATATGGCTGCTTATTCAAAAGCAATTAGACTCACTGTGTAGAGAGGTTACCATTAAACCTGCATTTTCCATGAGCTCGGCATTGATACAACTCTCATTACTAGTGACTTTGAGATCTTTCAAGCTAAAAGAAGGAAAGGTTGACAGAAGTGATGTCTGTTGGATGTCTGCTCTGGGTCAGGCACTGAAATTGGCACTTAATAATCCTTATAGCACAACTTCTTGAGATTTTGGCTACTATTGTGTCCACTTTTCATTTGCGAGAATGAGACACACAAAAGTAAAGTTATGCCCCTAGATAGCAAAACTGATGAGGCCCGTAGCTACAGGTGGAGGGAGCATCTAGTTGACCCGATTCTTGTAGGCTGTTTTCTTCCTAGACCATGTTGTTCGCTGCTTTCAGGTGATGCTTATTCCCCATATACTACACTTTAGGGAACACAGATTACATACTGGAGGGAGATAAGGAGAGGAGAAAAAGTGTGTGCATAAATAATACAATCCAAGGCAGGATGTTATAGACAGAAAGAATAACAGGAAACCATAATGTCACTCAAGGAAAGGAAAATTTGCTTCCATCCTTGGAAGATTTCCTAAAAGAAAGTCTAGGGCAGTTAAAGGTTTGATCAACAAAAATGTGACTGGTGAGAAGAACCTCAGCAGCCCAAAATGATGGCACTTGGAGCCTCTGATCTTTGCTTCTTCTTTCAGAGCATATATTAATTTTATTATCCTACATCCCCATTTAGCCGCCTAAGGAAGGAGGGTTCAGAATGGGAACCTGAATGGGAAACTTTAAATTAACTTTCCTTGTCTCTTACCTTAAACATAGACCTGAAGTCAGATCTTTCCAGATATTTTTTAAGTGTTTTATGCATCATTAAGGATATATTGGGTTGGTCAAACAGTTCACTCAGTTTTTCTGTCACATCTTTCAGAAACATGGAACTCTACTTAATGCACTGTCATGACCTGAATGTGAAGGAAGCCCAAAAGGGAGGGGATATATGTATAGGCATGGCTGATGCTTTCTGCTGCATAGCAGAAACTAATGCAACATTGTAAAGCAACTATATGGAAATAAAAATTATCTTTTTTAAAGAAAAAAGTAAAATGCTATCATTGTTGAAGCTTTCTTGCCCCATCCTGGTGGTATCACCTTTCCTTCGCTTTAAAGGAAAGAGTTATCCTGTATTTGGTATTGAGAATACATGTTCAGACTTAAATATGGTTATTGCACACGTGTGTGTGTATGTATGTATTTCATGTATTTGTTGTCATACTGGGAATGGTGCATTATTGTGTTAAAATGCTGTTTGTATATAGGAATAAAGGTTTTGAACACATTGGTCTCATATACAGAAACTGCTAACATTCTTATTCTAATAATTTGTAGATATGCTTGTGTTTTCCCTAAAAAATTGTGTACAATTACACTAGCAGATATTCTATGGCAGCTCAGTTTTCTTTCAGCAGTCGTAAGAATCATTGGCCTTGATAATTTCAGCTGCAGACCATTTTTTTTTTCATTTTATACCTGTGTAGTATGTCATTAAATGAGTATCCTCTAATTGATTTATTCA
Organism: Tragulus kanchil; assembly: GCA_022376925.1. Taxonomy (NCBI): domain Eukaryota; kingdom Metazoa; phylum Chordata; class Mammalia; order Artiodactyla; family Tragulidae; genus Tragulus; species Tragulus kanchil. The sequence continues at coordinate 122,184,921 of JAIOJX010000006.1, forward strand.
TTCTTTCCGTGTTTTTCTTGTTTATGGCTTTTAAAGTTTTCTTTGTAATTCTTTTCTTATTTTGTTTCTCTCTGTTTTAAAGTACTGAACACTTTTCTATATGACTTAGTGTAAGCCAGTGAGTGTTTGTGCATATAGGGAATATACCTCAGAGTTTAGTTGCTGTGTACAAGTTCTTATTATACCATATTTTCTCTAACATTTGGTATTGTCAGTGGCTCAGACAGAAAAGAATCTATCTGCAATGCCGGAGACCTGGGCTTGCTACCTGGGTTGGGAAGATGTCCTGGAGAAGGGAATGGCTACCCATTCCAGTATTCTTGCCTGAAGAATTCCATGGACAGAGCATCCTGGTAGCCTGCAGTCCATGGAATTGCAAAGAGTCAGACACGACTGGGCTCTTAACACACTATTGATGCATCTTATAGATGTAACATTATATCAAAGAAGATTTAATTGACCTCTTTCAGTTTACCATTGGGTTTAAAATCTCTTTTTAATATTTCTTCTGATAACTGATTGTTCATATTTTTGTCATATTTTATTGAGTTGTTTGACTCAATGAATTGATTTTGACTATTTGATTTTTTATACCCTTTTGAATTCTGGATAATTGGCTTATGACTTTCAATGTTCTCTTTCAATAAATGTTTATTTGTATTATTTGTGGTCAAATTTTACCAAATCTTGTTCTCTGCTTTATGCAGGTTGAAATTGTACCAAATCTGGTTCTCTGGTTTATGCAAGTCATGCCTGGTTTAATAGATATTTAAACATGAGATCATTTTCTCTGAAAGGTATAAAGTTTACTTTTTTTGCACTGAGATTTTTATTTTATCTTTTGCTTACTTTTATACTGGAAACAACTTAGGGATCTAATTTTGTTATTTGTTTCAAAATACATGACAGTTTACCCAGCAAGATGCAATGGCTCCATCACGCTTTATTCTTACGCAGTAAGCCGTATGCCACCTGTGACATAGATGGAGTTTTGAAGTTTATGTGACATTAGGGACTATTTTATTTCATTGCTCTAATTGTCTTCTCTGCACCAACTCCACTCTGTTTCAGTTATTATGGTCTTTTGTAAGTCTTATTAAGTGGGGCAAGTCTATTTGCTTTATTTTACTTTTTCAGAATTGCCATGGCTCTTCTTGGTCTTACCAGTTGTATCACTTTTGGGATTTTCTTAGCAAATTTTTGCAGAAAAACACTCCTTAGACTTTTATAAGACTTGTACTAAATTTATAGATAGACCTGGGGAAGAACTGAAGTCAATACTGTAGACATTCCTTCTATCCATGAATATGATGTATTTCTCCATTTTTATTTCTCCATTTGTTTAGGCTGTCTTTAAATATTTGAAATAAAATTTTAGAATATATTAATAAAAGTTATGAAAGCTTTCTGTAAGGTTTACACATAGGTACTATATATATATTTATAGTCAGCAGGAAATTATATCTTACTGTAACATAACTATATTCTTAAGTATAAGCACGCAGTTGTTTTTTCTTATCAATACAGTTAATTTGAAATATATTAGCTTAAGATGGACATCATAGTGATTCAATATTTTAATAGATTGCACACCATACAAAGTTCTTATGGTATTATTGACTTTATTTCCTGTGCTGCACATTAGGTCCCTGTAACATACATATTTTATAACTGGTACTTTATCCATGGGCTTCTCAGGTGGGTCAGTGGTAAAGAATCCATCTACCAGTACAGGACATGTGGGAGATGTGGGTTCAATCTTTGGGTTGGGAAGATCCCCCAGAGTAGGAAATGCCAGCTCACTCCAGTATTTTTGGCTGGAATGTTCCATAGACAGAGGAGCCTGATAGGCTGCAGTCTATGGGGTCACAGAAAGTCAGGCATGACTGAGTGACTGAGCATGCAAGCAGTCATCTTAATCCCCTTCATCTCTTTTGCGCATTTTCTGTTCCCCTCTGGTAACCAGTAATTTGTAATATCTATAAGTCTATTTGCATTTTGCTGCTTTTGTTTGTTTTTTTTTTTTTTTTTAATTTCCACATATAGTTAAAAACATCTGCTATTTGGCATTCTCTGTCTTATCACCTTCTATGTCCATCCATGTTGTCACAAAGGATAAGAATTGATGTTTTTCATGGCTAAGTAGTATTTCAGTGTATGTGTGTGTCTGGTCTAGGGATCAGGGTAATATTGGCTTTGTAGGATGAATTTTGAATCAATTCCCCAATTATTTGAAATGATGTTTTCCCGCTTTCATTTGTTTTAACACATTTTCCTTATGTCCTCTTTGATTTCTCATTGTCATTGGTTCTTTAGTAGCATGTTGTTCAGTTTCTGTATGTTTTTGTTTTACTTTAAGTTTATTTTGTAATTCATTTCTTGTTTTATATCATTGTGGTCAGAAAAAAATGCTCCAGTGTGATTTCTGTCTTAAATTTATTGAGACTTATGTGACTTAACATGTAATCTATCCTGGAGAATTTTCTGTGTGCACCTGAAATGCATGTTTATTCTCCTTTTTAGGGTTGGAGAGAGAGAGGTGGTGGTGGTCTCTATAAATCTGTTGAGTCCATTTGATCTATATTGTCATTTGAAGCACATAGTTTCCTATTAATTTCCTGTTTGGATGATCTTTCCTTAACTCCCCTATTATTATTGTGTTATTTTCAATATCTTCTTTTTGTCTGGTAATATTCTTTATATGTTTAGGCACTCCTGTGTAGGGTGCATAGTTAATTGACATGTGTTATATATCCTCTTGTTGAACTGATCCTTTTATCATTAAATAATGCCTTTCTTCATCTTTTGTGATAGTTTTTGTTTTAAAGTCTATTTTTTGTCTGACATAATAATTGCTACCCCAGCCTTCTTTTAATTTACAATTTCATAGAATATCTTTTCCAGCCCTTCACTTTCAGTATATGTGTCTTTAGACCTGCAATGACTCTATTGTAGGCAACATGCATATAAGTCTTATTTCTTTGCTTTTTGGTTTTTCTGTTAAGCAACTTTTTGCCTTAAAATTGAAACAGTTCATTTACCTGTAAAGTAATTATTAGTGGATACATATTGCCATTTTGTGGTTTTCTGGTTGTTTTTCTATGTTTTTTTTTCCTGCTCCTTTTTAAAAAAAAATTGTTCTCTTCCCTTGGGATTCAATAATTTTTTTTAATGTTATATTTGTATTCCTTTCACTTTATTTTTTGTGTATTTAGGTTTATGGCTACCATGAGGTATGTGATATATATGTATATATGTATGTGTGTATATATATATATATATGGATACTTATATATAAATACAAATTAATATATAAATATACGTAAATAAACCAGTATATATATGGCTTATTTTAAACTGATTATCACTTAAGTTTGAGTGCACTCTAAAAGCACTACATTTTAACTAGCTTCTATCATATTATGGTTTTTTTTACATTATATTTTATATATTCTATTTTTGAATCACTTGACTGATTATTTTAGGTGCAAATGATTTTATATCATTGTGGTCAGAAAAAATGCTCCAGTGTGATTTCTGTCTTAAATTTATTGAGACTTATGTGACTTAACATGTAATCTATCCTGGAGAATTTTCTGTGTGCACCTGAAATGCATGTTTATTCTCCTTTTTAGGGTTGGAGAGAGAGAGGTGGTGGTGGTCTCTATAAATCTGTTGAGTCCATTTGATCTATATTGTCATTTGAAGCACATAGTTTCCTATTAATTTCCTGTTTGGATGATCTTTCCTTAACTCCCCTATTATTATTGTGTTATTTTCAATATCTTCTTTTTGTCTGGTAATATTCTTTATATGTTTAGGCACTCCTGTGTAGGGTGCATAGTTAATTGACATGTGTTATATATCCTCTTGTTGAACTGATCCTTTTATCATTAAATAATGCCTTTCTTCATCTTTTGTGATAGTTTTTGTTTTAAAGTCTATTTTTTGTCTGACATAATAATTGCTACCCCAGCCTTCTTTTAATTTACAATTTCATAGAATATCTTTTCCAGCCCTTCACTTTCAGTATATGTGTCTTTAGACCTGCAATGACTCTATTGTAGGCAACATGCATATAAGTCTTATTTCTTTGCTTTTTGGTTTTTCTGTTAAGCAACTTTTTGCCTTAAAATTGAAACAGTTCATTTACCTGTAAAGTAATTATTAGTGGATACATATTGCCATTTTGTGGTTTTCTGGTTGTTTTTCTATGTTTTTTTTTCCTGCTCCTTTTTAAAAAAAAATTGTTCTCTTCCCTTGGGATTCAATAATTTTTTTTAATGTTATATTTGTATTCCTTTCACTTTATTTTTTGTGTATTTAGGTTTATGGCTACCATGAGGTATGTGATATATATGTATATATGTATGTGTGTATATATATATATATGGATACTTATATATAAATACAAATTAATATATAAATATACGTAAATAAACCAGTATATATATGGCTTATTTTAAACTGATTATCACTTAAGTTTGAGTGCACTCTAAAAGCACTACATTTTAACTAGCTTCTATCATATTATGGTTTTTTTTACATTATATTTTATATATTCTATTTTTGAATCACTTGACTGATTATTTTAGGTGCAAATGATTTTACTTTCACTTTTAAAATTTTATCTTTTCAACTATATGTCAACTTTATAGGTGGTTTTACCTATAAAGTTCATCTTTACTGATGAGATTTTTCTTTTATAAGTTTTTTGTGTCTAGTTATGACTCTTTCTTTTTCATCTAAAGAAGACCCTTTAATATTTCTTGTAAGACCAATTAAATGGCAACGAACTCCTTTAGCTTTTGTCTGAAAAGTTCTTTATCTCTCCGTCAATTCTTAATGACAGTCTTGCTGGCTCTTGGTATAGGTATTTTCCTTTCTGTCTTTTTAATGTATCATGCTCTCTTTTCAGGCATGTAAAGTTTCTATTGCAAAATCAGCTGATAGTCTTAATGTAGGTTTCCTTCTACAAAACCATTTGTTTTTCTCTTGCCTCTTGATCTCTTTCTACCTTTAACTTTTGACATTTTAATTGTAATGCATCTCTTTAGTTTCATCTTGTTTGAAACTATCTGTACTTCCTGGACTTAGATGCATGTTTCCTTTGCCAAGTTAAAGAGCTAAGTTAGAGAGCTAAGTTTGCCAAGTTAGAGAGTCTTAGTACACTTGATTTTTTTTTCCCCCATATGTCCCTTAAACTCTCCACATTTTTAAACTTTTTTTTTTTTTCGTTTTGCTGTTCTTACTGGAAGGTTGTCTTTCAGGTGACTTTGGTGTTCTATATCACCTAATCTGCTGTTGATTTCCTCTAGTGTATTTTTCATTTCAGTTATTGTATTCTTCAGCAATGAATGATTCTTTTTTATATTTGCTGAACTTTTGTTGAAGCTTTCACTGTGTTCCTTTGTTCTTTTGAGTTGATTGAACATTTTTCTGACCTTTGGTTTCAACTCTTTATCAGGTTAATTACTGTCTCTGCTTCATTAGTATTTTTCCTGTTTTTTGTTTTTCTGGTTCTTTTATTTTGAGTATATCTCTCTAGTTTATCACTTTGTTTGATGTTCTGGTTCTATCAATTTGGTGAGATAGCTTATCTTTTCCATTCTACGAGACATGTCCTTGTGTAGGAACATCCTTGTGCAGACTGTGTACACCTAGTGCCTTTGGTGGATGGCTGGAACTGAAGCAAGAATAACTTTTCCAGAGGCATACCTAGGGTAGGCTGGAGCTGGAGCCTAACATAGGCTGGAGTTTCTCCCAAAGAATGTGAGAGCCTGGGAGAGGGGCTGAAGCTGCAGACAGTAGAACCAGAGGTTGGCACAGGCCAGGGCTTCTCCAGGGGCATGCCAAGGGCCACCACCTTGGCACGGGGTGAAGTCAGAACTAAGTACAAGCAGGTGGAATCAGAACTGAGTGCAGGCTGGGGGAGAGGGGCATGTTCTTACTGGAAGATTGTCTTCCAGTAAGGGTATGTTAGGGTATGTTAAGCCATTCTTGACAAGCTATGTTCAGTGCCAAGTGCTTTCCAATCTGCTGTCTCTGTGCTGGGACTCAGAACAAGTAAATTTGTTCATGCTCACTTTAAGAGCAGAGATTCAGTTTTCTATAGCCCTCCAAGTCTCCTAGTTATCAGCCCTGCTGGTTTTCAAAACCAGTTAAGGAGGCTCATCTTCTCAGGGCTGATGAGAAGCCCTTCTCAAGGGCTGGGGTGCCCAATGTGGAGCTTAAAACTCTCCTCCTTAGGGCATCCTCCTAGTTTGTGTCTCCCCCTTTTTCTTTTGGGTCACCTGTCAGGGATGTGGATCCTGTCTAGGATACCTCCTCATCCATTTCTACTAATTTCAGTGTGATGGTTTTTCTTTATTTCCTTAGTTGTAGAAAAGCTGTTCTCCTAGTCTCCAGGTCATTCTCAGAGAGAGTTGTTCTGTATGCTGTTGTAGTTTTGGTGTGTCCATGGGAAGAGGTGAGCTCAGGATCTTCCTACTCTACCCTACTGATCCTGCCTTCAGGAATGCAGTTGTTTTTTACATTTTCAGTATATATTTATATTTCTTACCTTCTTATCCTAATTATTTGTCTGTGGATGAACTTTCATTTTCCCTAAAAGCTATTTTATCTGCAGATAAAGGTAGTTTTGACTCCTAACTGTACTTTTAGAATGTCTGTAGTTGATGAATTTGGTGAGATAGCTTATCTTTTCCATTCTACGAGACATGTCCTTGTGTAGGAACATCCTTGTGCAGACTGTGTACACCTAGTGCCTTTGGTGGATGGCTGGAACTGAAGCAAGAATAACTTTTCCAGAGGCATACCTAGGGTAGGCTGGAGCTGGAGCCTAACATAGGCTGGAGTTTCTCCCAAAGAATGTGAGAGCCTGGGAGAGGGGCTGAAGCTGCAGACAGTAGAACCAGAGGTTGGCACAGGCCAGGGCTTCTCCAGGGGCATGCCAAGGGCCACCACCTTGGCACGGGGTGAAGTCAGAACTAAGTACAAGCAGGTGGAATCAGAACTGAGTGCAGGCTGGGGGAGAGGGGCATGTTCTTACTGGAAGATTGTCTTCCAGTAAGGGTATGTTAGGGTATGTTAAGCCATTCTTGACAAGCTATGTTCAGTGCCAAGTGCTTTCCAATCTGCTGTCTCTGTGCTGGGACTCAGAACAAGTAAATTTGTTCATGCTCACTTTAAGAGCAGAGATTCAGTTTTCTATAGCCCTCCAAGTCTCCTAGTTATCAGCCCTGCTGGTTTTCAAAACCAGTTAAGGAGGCTCATCTTCTCAGGGCTGATGAGAAGCCCTTCTCAAGGGCTGGGGTGCCCAATGTGGAGCTTAAAACTCTCCTCCTTAGGGCATCCTCCTAGTTTGTGTCTCCCCTTTCTCTTTTGGGTCACCTGTCAGGGATGTGGATCCTGTCTAGGATACCTCCTCATCCATTTCTACTAATTTCAGTGTGATGGTTTTTCTTTATTTCCTTAGTTGTAGAAAAGCTGTTCTCCTAGTCTCCAGGTCATTCTCAGAGAGAGTTGTTCTGTATGCTGTTGTAGTTTTGGTGTGTCCATGGGAAGAGGTGAGCTCAGGATCTTCCTACTCTACCCTACTGATCCTGCCTTCAGGAATGCAGTTGTTTTTTACATTTTCAGTATATATTTATATTTCTTACCTTCTTATCCTAATTATTTGTCTGTGGATGAACTTTCATTTTCCCTAAAAGCTATTTTATCTGCAGATAAAGGTAGTTTTGACTCTTATTTTAGAATTAATATTTAATTTTAAAAAATTCTAACTGTCAAAAACTACTTATGTAGTGAGAGTGTCTGGTGAGTTGTTAAGCAGAAGCTGTGATTGATGATATTCTTATCTATGATTGTAAAGATAATACTTCCAGTGTTTGACTGTTAAGTATGATCTTTGTAGACTTACCACTGACATCTTTTATTTTCCTCATTTCCTAAATTAAATCATGAATAGTTGATGCACTTAGTTTTCTTCTATTTCAAAGAAATGAGTAGTATTAGTATATCCTCTCATATGGAAAACCTCACTTACTGGGATAGACACAGCTTGCTCATGATGTCTTATCTGTTTATTAGTATTTCTGTACTCATTTTGTTAATAATGTATTTATAAATTTTGGTTTTGTTTTGCTTGCATTTATTACAGGAGTATGATCTCTAATTTCCTTTTTCTTATTGAATTATACGGAGATACCACCCATATAAAATAAACTGGGGAATGTTCCCTCTTACTAGGCTGTGAAATATTTTCTATAATGTTAGAGTCATTTGCAAATGTTTAGTAAACTCACCTGTAAAAGTTATCTACGTCTGGTGTTTTATTTGTCAGTAGATACTAAACTGTTGAGCACATGTGTTTATTGATAACAGGTCTGTTGAGGTTTCCTTAACCTACCTGGAAAAAAATTTCCATTTCCTTAACTTTGAATTTTTTATAATAGTCTACCTTATTTATCTCTATCTTTATATTCTACTTTTTAATTCAACATATTATCTATGCCTTCCTTCTTTTTCCATGATAAATATTTATAAAATTTGCCCATTTTATTCTAGCAACATTTTGACATTGATCCTTTGTGTCTATTTTTGTGTTTCTTATTACTTGTATTTTGCTTTTTTATTTAAAAATTTTAAACGTGATAAACACATGGCTTTTCAGCTTTTTTTTCTAATTTAAGAAAACCAAAGCTATGATTTTGTTTTTGTTTTTGTTTTTTTCAAAATGATGCTTCCATTGCATCCTAGAAGTTTGGATGCATGTGATTTCAATATTAATTCCAGGAATTTAAAATTCTCTTTAATTACTTTTTGATTCAGTTTTATTATCTTCAAATGGTTTAGTAAAAGTTTAAAAATAATTTTTGATTTAATTTTATTGTTTTCAAAATATACTGACCATATAATCACCTTTTCTTAAAAATAATGAAGATTGCATCATGAGCTAATAGATGGTCAGTTTTTTAAAATAATTCACACATGATTGGGGAAAGTGTTTTTTTTTTTTCCCAATCCTTGGGACCAGAATCATTAGATCATTAAAATTTTAATTGTTCAAATCTCATATAATATTATTAATTTCTATAAACTATATATCAGCTAGTGAGAGCATATGTGTGTGCTAAGTCACTTCAGTCATGTCTGACTCTTTGAGATCCCATGGACTATAACCTGCCAGACTCCTCTGTCCATGGGATTCTTCAGGTAAGAATACTGGTGTGGGGTGCCATTTCTTTTTCTAGGAGATCTTCTCCACCCAGGCCTCAAATCCATGTCTCTTGACATCTCCTGCATTGGCAGGTGGGTTCTTTACCACAGCACCATCTGAGAAGCCCAATTAATGAGACATTTTCTAAAATCTGCCACCATGTTTATGTGTCTATCAATTTGTTGCTGTGTTTCAATTAATATTAGGTCTATGTGAGCTTTATATAAAAAGAGGCCCCAACATTGGCCATTTAAAATCCCTGCCTGCCTGTTTCAATTTTTTTAGTTTTATCAGGATCTTCATCCTTACTCATTCTTTTTGGCTTAAAGTCCCTTTTGTCTTGTATGTCTTGTCTGTAATTAATATTATTTCACCATAATTCTTTTGTTTAGTATTATCTGATATATATCTATTTCCACCTTTTGCTTAGATAAAAGTTGAGTCTTTATATTTCTTATTAAGAGCAATGTTATTTATGTAGTTACTTATTTATTTTTGAGATGTAATTGGCATACAACACTGGTTAAGTTAAAGTAGTATATATCATATATCTATTTGTTGCATTTATGTACTGCAATATCATTGTACCCATGGCATTAGCCAACAGCTCTATCATATCACTTAATTATCAATACATTTTTGTGGTGAGAAAAATTAAGTTCTTGTTACTTTGTAACTGCAGTTTATAATACAGTATAATTGACTATAATCACTGTGTTTTGTGTTAGATCTCCAGATATATTTATTTTCAGTTGTAAGTTTGTACTCAAACAATATCTCTGAAATTCTCCCAACTCTTCTCCCTAGAACTAATATTTCTGTTCCTACAAGCTTGACTTTTTTAGACTTCACATATAAGTGATATCATATCTGTATGTCCCATAAATCAGTGAGGCTTTTTTCTCTCTTTTTGTTCTTTTTCTTTTGTTCTCCTCTGATTGGGTTGTTTCCAAGTTGCCTTCCCTAGTTATGGCTTCCATCATGGCTCAGTGGTAAAGAATTTCCCTGCAATGCAGGAGACATAAGTTGGATCCCTGGATCAGAAAGATCCCCTGGAGAAGGAAATGGCAACCCACTCCAGTATTCTTGCCTGGGAAATTCCATGGGCAGAGGAACTTGTGGGCTACAGTCCATGGTGTCACAAAGAGTTGGACACAACTGAACAACTAACACTTACTCCTAGCTAACTGAATCTGTCTTCTGTTTGATCTATTCTGCTAGAGATTCTCTCTATGGCATCTTTTCTCTTATTCCCTGAATTCTTTGGGTCCAGTATGTGATTTTTATACTTTTTATGTCTTACTTTTTAATTTTCTTCACGAGTTGTTTCCCTGATTTTGTTGAATTGTGCTTCTCTATTGTTTTGTAGCTTTTTAATTTCATCAAAAAAAATTATGCCACTGAGCTTGAGTATTGGAGAATTATTATTATGCTTTTGGTGATGATATGTTTCCTTGTTTCACATTTGAAGTAGCAGACATCTCCTTCAATCTTGGCTGTTTGCCTTCATGTGAAGTGTTCTGTTTGTTGGTGCTATTATTTTCTGAGTTTTCTCTGATGTCATGTATTGGTTTTGATCCCTCCTGTGGCAGAACTCTTTTTCTGGTTCTTAAATCTCACCAGGCTGGCTCTTTCCTTTTCCAGAGGTGGTACTATAGTTCATGTTTGTGGTTTCTCCCTTGCCCACAACACCCCGGAGTGTTTTCTGAGGGGACACCCTGTACACCACGGCCACTCTCTGTGGCACTAGAGCACACCCTCAGAGCTAGCCATCGAGTGTGGGGGAAGTGTGGGTTTGCACTCAGAGCTGTGGGGTGTATGTGAATTGGCTGGAACGATCTTCTAGTGAAGTTCCCCCTTGTGGTTCATGGGCAGGTTTTCTGCTGGAGTTGGGAAACAGTCAGTAGGAACCCCATTCCTCAAATGCCCTTTGATATTTCTATCTACCGGTTTCCTCAAAATCGTCTCTTCCTACCAGCCATGGAGGTCTCGTCTCATACTCTGGGTGTCGTGGCAGAGGAATAGCAGTATCTCACTTGACCTAAGTTAACCAAGGACTCACTCACTACTTTGCTTTTCCCACATGGGAGAGGCAGCTGCTGGCTACTTAAGCCTGTTCTGTGCCTTCTTAAGGGAGAAGTGGTGCTAGCCAAGTTTCTTTACCATCTTCAGTGTGAGCAAACTGATAGTTTTTACCTGAACAGAAAAGTGAAACCCTTCCTTGGGAAGGCTGGGTTTCTACAAAGTCCTTCTTCTCTGTGAGCATCTGCCCAACTCAGGACACTGCTTGGGTTTCCCAGCCAGGACTGAGAGGGGATGTGGCTTGTTTACAAGCTCCTGTTTGTTCTGCAGCCTGTATGCAGATTGCTGTTTCTGCCCATTACCTAATGCATTGGTGGGTGAGCTTCCACCTGAGCCCTTTGGCATATGGTGCTCATTTCTGTAACTCCCACAGAGATACTTTTATTCATGGACTGATGCCTAATGAGTTGTTTAAAAGGCGAGCAAATAGATGTGTCATAGATAAACAGTGTCGTGTGACTGGGTTTCATCTTTATGAATTCAGGTCAACAGTTAATAAGCTTTAAATATTACCATTAATTGTGATTACTGATACATTTTTATTTACATAGCTTTTTAAAAAAGTTTATTGTATTTCTGGCTGTACTGGATCATCGTTGCTGCTCACAGGCTTTATCTAGCTGTGGAGAGTGGGGGCTACTCTCTAATTGCGATGCTTGGGCTTCTTATTGTGGGGGTTTCTTTTGTTTCAGAGCACAGGCTCTAGGGTGTGTAGAATTCAGTAGTTGCAGCACACAAGCTCAGTAGTTGTGGTCACCGACTCTAGAGCACAGACTCAATAGCTGTGGTGCGTGGGCTTACTTGCCCTTCCACATGGGGAATCTTCCTGGGCCAGGGATCAAACCCACATCCCCTGCACTGGCAGGCAGATTCTTAACTACTGCGACACCAGAGAAGTCTTATTTTTGTTTTTTTAGTGCTTTATTATTTTCTTCTGTAATGTATTCTTCTTCTGTTCTGTGTTTCACCATATTTTGTCCTTTAAATTACTTTGTTTACAATTTCTTATAAGCTGTTTCTCTACTCTCCTCCAAAACAAACTTTATATTGCTTTTAACCTGGACATTCACTTTAGGACGTGCCAGAAAGATTTCCTGCCTCCCATATTATGATTGTTTTATATTCTATTTTTATCAATTTTTTAAACAATAGAGTTAAATACTTTATTCCTCACACAATCAGTATTTATTATGCACACAGGTGCAATGATTGACTTCCTGATCATGATGTCTTGCATCTCAAATACTTTCTCTAGAACTGATCTCCTGCTTAACATTTTAAGTTTCTCTAGTAATAATACAAAGTGACCTATATTGGTAGTCACTTGAACATTATTATTTAACTACTTTCTTGTTGTTGTTAAGGTGTTTTTTGTTTTGGGTTTTTTTTTTTTTTGCCTCTAAATCATCGTTAATCTTTCAGTGATTTTTATTCTTTGGCGAGCGTGTGTCTCTCATTGCAGTGGCCTCCCTCTCTGCAGAGCACTGGCTCTGGGTGAATGCATTCCAGAGCACTGGCCCACAATTAGACACATCGGTCCAGCTGCTCCTCAGCATATGGGATCTTCTCAGGCCATGGATCAAACCAGTGTCCCTTGTACTGCAAGGTGGACTCTTTACCCATTGGACCACCAGGGATTCCCCCTATTTAACTCCTAGGTTTTTTTCTGGCTGTACTGGATCATCGTTGCTGCTCACAGGCTTTATCTAGCTGTGGAGAGTGGGGCTACTCTCTAATTGCGATGCTTGTGCTTCTTATTGTGGGGTTTTCTTTTGTTTCAGAGCACAGGCTCTAGGGTGTGTAGAATTCAGTAGTTGCAGCACACAAGCTCAGTAGTTGTGGTCACCGACTCTAGAGCACAGACTCAATAGCTGTGGTGCGTGGGCTTACTTGCCCTTCCACATGGGGAATCTTCCTGGGCCAGGGATCAAACCCACATCCCCTGCACTGGCAGGCAGATTCTTAACTACTGCGACACCAGAGAAGTCTTATTTTTGTTTTTTTAGTGCTTTATTATTTTCTTCTGTAATGTATTCTTCTTCTGTTCTGTGTTTCACCATATTTTGTCCTTTAAATTACTTTGTTTACAATTTCTTATAAGCTGTTTCTCTACTCTCCTCCAAAACAAACTTTATATTGCTTTTAACCTGGACATTCACTTTAGGACGTGCCAGAAAGATTTCCTGCCTCCCATATTATGATTGTTTTATATTCTATTTTTATCAATTTTTTAAACAATAGAGTTAAATACTTTATTCCTCACACAATCAGTATTTATTATGCACACAGGTGCAATGATTGACTTCCTGATCATGATGTCTTGCATCTCAAATACTTTCTCTAGAACTGATCTCCTGCTTAACATTTTAAGTTTCTCTAGTAATAATACAAAGTGACCTATATTGGTAGTCACTTGAACATTATTATTTAACTACTTTCTTGTTGTTGTTAAGGTGTTTTTTGTTTTGGGTTTTTTTTTTTTTTGCCTCTAAATCATCGTTAATCTTTCAGTGATTTTTATTCTTTGGCGAGCGTGTGTCTCTCATTGCAGTGGCCTCCCTCTCTGCAGAGCACTGGCTCTGGGTGAATGCATTCCAGAGCACTGGCCCACAATTAGACACATCGGTCCAGCTGCTCCTCAGCATATGGGATCTTCTCAGGCCATGGATCAAACCAGTGTCCCTTGTACTGCAAGGTGGACTCTTTACCCATTGGACCACCAGGGATTCCCCCTATTTAACTCCTTTTTTAAAACTAGGTTTTCTGATTAAAGAATTCTAGAATGGTGACTGTTTTCTCTCAATACTGAGATAGCCTTCTGGCTTCCATTGTTGCTGTGACGCCTTTCTGTTGGTCTAATTGCTATTCCTGAGTTCTTTTATTTTCTCCCTAATGTTTAATATCTCTTAGTAATTAATGTTTTCCTTTTTCTCAGTGATACATCTGGGTATATAGTTTTTTACTTTACTTTTAATAGTCTTATTAATTATCTTGGAATATTTTGCTTTTCTGACTTGGGAATGTATTTTTAATCAGTTCTAGAAGATTTTCTCCTGCAAAATAATGTTATACTTGCCTTTTTTAAATTATTTGGATTTTCTGCTGAGTCTCTTACTAAATGTTAGTCTTTGTCATTCTATTGTCCACATATCCTAACTTTGTCCTCTCCTGTACCTATTTGTGCTGCATTCTGTATAATTTCTTCAGACATTTCTTATGATGTGCTAGTTCTCTCTTTATCTATTTCTGCTCAGCTCTTTTGGAACTTCCCTCATAACTCAATTGGTAAAGAATCTGCCTGTAATACAGGCGATTTCCCTGAATGAGGACGATCTGCTGGAGAAGGGAATGGCTATCCACTCCAGTATTTTTGCCTGGAATATCCCATGAACACAGGAGCCTGGAAAGCTACAGTTGGTGGAGTCACAAAGAGTCGAACACGACTGAACAACTAAACCACCACCTCCACTCTGCCCTTTAACCCAGATATAGGAGGCATTCTTCTTTGTTTGGCAGGGAGAGCAGGGTTAAATGCTTATTCTTTCACTTCTGGGAGTTATATATAGGTCTTTTCAAACACTTGAAATCTTTTTTCATAGTCATATTCCAGTATCATGTTTGTACTCCATATTTTGTTTCTTCAAACATCTTAAACATTCTTATATTCTATATAATAACCCTCAAAACATGAAGTCTCTGGTACCTAATTCTGCTGTTCCTATTTTCTCATTTATTTCTCAGTTGCATTTACAGTGTATGGCATGCTCTCCTATTTTTTACTGCAAGGTGGACTCTTTACCCATTGGACCACCAGGGATTCCCCCTATTTAACTCCTTTTTTAAAACTAGGTTTTCTGATTAAAGAATTCTAGAATGGTGACTGTTTTCTCTCAATACTGAGATAGCCTTCTGGCTTCCATTGTTGCTGTGACGCCTTTCTGTTGGTCTAATTGCTATTCCTGAGTTCTTTTATTTTCTCCCTAATGTTTAATATCTCTTAGTAATTAATGTTTTCCTTTTTCTCAGTGATACATCTGGGTATATAGTTTTTTACTTTACTTTTAATAGTCTTATTAATTATCTTGGAATATTTTGCTTTTCTGACTTGGGAATGTATTTTTAATCAGTTCTAGAAGATTTTCTCCTGCAAAATAATGTTATACTTGCCTTTTTGAAATTATTTGGATTTTCTGCTGAGTCTCTTACTAAATGTTAGTCTTTGTCATTCTATTGTCCACATATCCTAACTTTGTCCTCTCCTGTACCTATTTGTGCTGCATTCTGTATAATTTCTTCAGACATTTCTTATGATGTGCTAGTTCTCTCTTTATCTATTTCTGCTCAGCTCTTTTGGAACTTCCCTCATAACTCAATTGGTAAAGAATCTGCCTGTAATACAGGCGATTTCCCTGAATGAGGACGATCTGCTGGAGAAGGGAATGGCTATCCACTCCAGTATTTTTGCCTGGAATATCCCATGAACACAGGAGCCTGGAAAGCTACAGTTGGTGGAGTCACAAAGAGTCGAACACGACTGAACAACTAAACCACCACCTCCACTCTGCCCTTTAACCCAGATATAGGAGGCATTCTTCTTTGTTTGGCAGGGAGAGCAGGGTTAAATGCTTATTCTTTCACTTCTGGGAGTTATATATAGGTCTTTTCAAACACTTGAAATCTTTTTTCATAGTCATATTCCAGTATCATGTTTGTACTCCATATTTTGTTTCTTCAAACATCTTAAACATTCTTATATTCTATATAATAACCCTCAAAACATGAAGTCTCTGGTACCTAATTCTGCTGTTCCTATTTTTCTCAATTTTGGCAGCTTAGTTTCTCCAAGGGGAATTTGCATTTACAGTGTTACTGGGAGCCCTAAGGCACCATAAACACAAGATTATTTTTAATACCTTTTATACTTGAGATTTCACAAACCTTACAGTGTAATTTCAGACTCCCAGCCCTACTTGAGATATGGCCTGTGGTTATAAACTCTCACTGAGACATTTTTCCCAATAAACAAACAACTCTTCTTATGATTTCCTCTTGCTGCCAGGTATGTTGTCCCCTAAATCACCTTTTAACCTAGATACAGACTTTGAAGTTCTCAGTTACATGTAGGAGTCCTTAGTTCTAATTCTTTATCCTCTGTGGTTCTGAAGCCATTAAAACTCAAGACTGTAGGGAGCTGATCTTGCCAAATGCCCCTATGCCAACCACTCAGCATTTGTTTATGACTATGGCGTGTTCCCTCTCTGTTCATGGTCTAGAGATTTCTTTATGTATGTATGTGAGGGGGAATGCAAGTGGGTGCCAGAGAACTTGGCTATGAACTAATAAATGTTTACTGTTATGAATCTGCTAATACTTTTAGAGATTTCAGAAACTCTTAACTGTTATTTTACTGGAAGTATGTTTGTTTTATTAGCTGAAGTGATTGATTTACTTTTGATTCAAATTAGTGTTTACAGTGCAAAGAGTTTATAAAAATTAGAGAATTTACCTGGAAATTTCTGTGTGGCAAATATCCTATCATCTGAAAGAATCTGGCTTCCTAATTTCACCTGGAAAGTGAAGAGTGTGACATTCTAATCATGGGATCATTAAGAATTTGGCTTAAAAGTGACTTTCTCACTTCTCTGTTTACTCTAAATAGATCTGCTTCTGCACGTGTACACACACACACACACACACACACACACACACACAGACAGACAGACAGACAGACAGACAGACAGACAGACAGAAAATCACACCAGGAATTGCTCTGCAAACAGAGGAAACCAGAAGGAGAAACCATTTCTCCTGCTTTGTAAGGAGAAATGTGCTCTGTGCTAGCCATACATTTATTATACTTACATACAATGACTGCATGAAATATACACATGGACTTAATAGAAAACATTAGGTCCATTCACAGCTAAGAAAGTTAAAACCCAGGACCATGGTTAGCAATGCCCCTGTGGGATAATTGGAAAGTGGTAGGGCTGGAGTTGGACCAAGTTTTCACCTTACCTCATGGTATGACTGGCATTAGGTTATGGGTATCATCTAAAAGATGGGCTTCCCTGGTGGATCTGTGATAAAGAATCCACCTGCCAATGCAGGAGATGTGGGCTCAGTCCCTGGGTTGGGAAGATCCCCTGGAGAAGGAAATGGCAACCTACTCTAGTATTCTTGCCTGAGAAATCCCATGGACGAAAGAACCTGGCAGGCTGCACAGCCCATGGGATCACAAAGAGTTGGTCACAACTTAGTGACTGAGCATGGGCACAAGCATCATCTAAAAGTAGAGAGGGGTGAACAAGAAGGAAGCAGGGTGATCTTCTCCTTCGAGTCTAGGAGTGAAGAAGACAGACTTTCCTGAGCCTAATGGCACCTGTCAGTGTGTATTTATTGTCGCTGCTCTGGCCCAGCAGTGCACAATGCTAATGGGGATGAAGTCATCTCCTGTCTCCCATTACCCCGTGTCTCTGCCTCACTGGCATCACTGAGCGCTGTGGTTCTGTGATTGATGGGAATAACTTACAGCGCTATACACTCCATACAGGACCTTCTGGGGTTATGTCATTTCATCGAATGTATGAACAGGCTTTATCTACTAGGCAGTTGTCTCTGGTGAACTATGTCTGACTCAGCTTTGTATCTCCCCACGCCGACCCTCACTGTCTACAGTCCTAAATGATCAAAGGAAATTACAAATAATAGTTATCTCAAAGTCTGAAATGTCTTTTCTTCAGTTTGCATGTGCTCAAGGAACAGCGAGTAAATAGATGTTCATGGAATTGTACAATTACCTTCTCTAATATATATAGACTTCTCTGGATGCAGTGCTATTTTCCATCTGAATGTAAGTCTCTCCACAAACAGGTTCCTGCCAACCATTTCCAAGTCTTCTTGGGGATAGCCAATGGCCCAAGTCAACCCCATTATTTGAGTGGTCAGGGATGATGTTTCATTATGTCCAATGTTCTGCCATAGAGTTGGCTGGGGTCTTTATCTAACTTCTCTCCTTCTCTGTGGGCCTATATCTCCCCAAGCTTTTACTCCTGAGACATGACATAGCTATGATGGGCATAAGGCTCCCCACAGACAGTCTGTATTTAATCCCTGTGGCACTGGCTGCAGAACACATAAGGTCCTTAGTTTCAGGAAGCTTGGGGTTTCTATCTAATTGGCAATTTTAGGTCTAAGCATTGAGCTGGAAATGAATAGCATTATGGACTGAATTGTGTCCCTTCCAAAATGTGGATGTTCAAGCTCTAACCAGCATCTCGGAATGTGACTGGGTTTGGAGATAAGGCTTTTAAAGAGGTAATTAAGTTAAAATGAGGCCATTGGAGTGGACCCTAATCCAATCTGACTGATGCCCTTATAAAAAGGGGTATCAGGACATGCAAAGAGACAGCAGACTGTGCACACACAGAGAAAGGGCCCTGTGTGTACATAGCAGGAGGTGGCCATCTGCAGACAAGGAGACAGGCCTCAGGAGACACGACCCTGCTGACAACTTGAGCTTGGGCTAGTAGTTTCCAGAACTGTGAGAAAATCCATTTCTTGTTTCTAAAGTCACTGTTTGTAGTTTTCGTTTTGGCAGCTCTAGCAAACTAATACAAATAGCATCTAGCCAACAAGCTCAAATATGACTTTAAATGATCCAAGTAAATCGAATTTTAAAACACACAAACGTTTGTTTTTTTTCTCTAGGCCCTCTAAGGTGCCCCCTCTATGTAAAAGCAAAGAGATGATACATAGAGACGGGGTGGCATATAAAGTAAGAACTACGGATGTTCACTGTCAGAGAATCTGGAGAATGCACCGGATCAGGGAAGAGACTCCAGCTAGAGCTGGATCGTGTTTGATAAATTAAGTCACTTCATGAATACTTGGCATTGAAGACTTAACAGTTGAAATAAAAAGAATAATAGGAGAATGGAGTTCCTTATATCTTAAGAACCTACGAAGTTCTGGGTATTCTACTAGACCCTGGAGACACACAAAAGAAAGATCATTACCCATGAAAAATCTACAGGCAAGCAGAGGAGAGAGGCAAATAAACAACTCATAATGAGATAATATGATAAATGCCAGACAGGGGGCTAGGGAAACAAATAGGAGAAAGTCAGTATCTCAGGGGCAAAGCAGGGAATTCATCAGCCACAAAGGGCTGGTGAACAGGACAATGAGGACCAAGATCCGGGCTCCTAGTGTGGCCTGCCTTGGGCAGAGGCGACGTAAGCATAGAGAGCCTCCTGTTCCTGATGTGTGTTGAAGAGAAGCAAATGGGACCAGATGATAAAGGTCTCATCAAGTATTTTCTCTCCAGCCTCCCTATTTTTCATTTGTTTGTGCTTGTTTAGCTGATATTTAATTGGCAACAGAGTTTTGCAAAGATTATTCAACCAGAAAATTCATTAAACTCTATTACAACCACCACACAAATTAATAATATCTCATTGTTCTGCCGAAAAAAGGATTTGCAGCTTCATCTGTGCATGCTGTTTTTTTTTTTTTTTTTAAACAATTACTGGGCAGCCTGCTTAGAAACACCAATTGTAATAAACTTTTAATTCTTCTCTTAATCCACTGTTTTTCTTAGATTTGCTGTTTCTTATCTGTGAACCAGCACTGCCTTTTTCTTGATTCTCCGCCGGTCCTTGGGAAGATTGCTGCTCAGGAAACCTGAGAATTAATGAGATGTTCCTTAAGGACATTTATGGGGCATTTTTTTTGAGGTGGGGGCGGCGGTTAACCTGTTCTCCTAGTTGATGGAAGAAAAAGCAAGACATATGTTCTGATGCTCCGGGAAATTCTTTGCTGATTTTAGCTCTGCTGAGGAGGAATTTTTGGAGCCAGGTGTGTTCAGTTTGCGGCAGGCCAGTTTGTTAGCATCTGCTAGAGGCTGGGTGTCCATAGAGAGGAGTGAAGGGACAGGCTGTTTACTGTCACTCCGGTTCTACCTGCAGGCTGTTTAGGAATGTCTGTGTAAAGGGCAGGCTTCCTTCCATCATCTCCATCCACTTGGATAATTAGCAAGGCTGGCCCCAGGCCAAATGGTAGAAGCAGCAAAGTCTGTGGTCCCTGCAGCTTCCCAAGCTGCTCAGTCATTTCCTCCTGCCACCTCTAACCCCCAGGCTCAAAGAATTCAATGCACATAGAAATGAAGAGGTTTTTGTGGACCAACCTCAACCCAGCCTTAAGCAGTCTGAGTTTGGAGCACTCAATCCCTGCCTTGGTGTCTGAGCTTTTCTTTGAGCTTTTTTTTTTTTTTTTTACTATTAGAAAATCTGTCTTTAGGTTGAGCCGGAATACATTCACACAGTCAGTGTTAATGGAGCACCTCCAGTGTTCCAGGGATGATTTTGATTTAAGAGAATACAGAGGTCCTCTTGGGACTCTTGAGCTCAAGAGGGAAAGAGCCCCATTTGCTTCATTCTGTGTGTCTCATGTAGTGATCATTCCCCACCTTGGGGTCTTGTATATTTATTGTATCCTTTGGCCATTTTTACTTGTTTCCTTAGAGGCTCCCTCAGTTGGGAGGCCTGAGTGGTTTTATTCACTGTCCAAGACCCAATTTTCTGCTTTTCACATGCAAGTGATCCACCCCCAGCTCACCTGCCTATAAGACCCATCCTGCCCTCAAGCAATAGCATGACATCGTCTCTTGGCCCTGTTCCCCAGCCTAGACGGTCTTCTTTCTATTCATCCAGTAACTCCTTCCCTCTCCCATCTCTGTTCTCGGACTTTTCTTGGTGCACTTTGCTCCTACACCAGACTGTGGAATATACATTGTTCACTGTGAATGGCAGACTTGTGGCCAGTATCTCCAGATCAAGAGAAGGTCCTCTACTATCTGGGCGGCGGTTAACCTGTTCTCCTAGTTGATGGAAGAAAAAGCAAGACATATGTTCTGATGCTCCGGGAAATTCTTTGCTGATTTTAGCTCTGCTGAGGAGGAATTTTTGGAGCCAGGTGTGTTCAGTTTGCGGCAGGCCAGTTTGTTAGCATCTGCTAGAGGCTGGGTGTCCATAGAGAGGAGTGAAGGGACAGGCTGTTTACTGTCACTCCGGTTCTACCTGCAGGCTGTTTAGGAATGTCTGTGTAAAGGGCAGGCTTCCTTCCATCATCTCCATCCACTTGGATAATTAGCAAGGCTGGCCCCAGGCCAAATGGTAGAAGCAGCAAAGTCTGTGGTCCCTGCAGCTTCCCAAGCTGCTCAGTCATTTCCTCCTGCCACCTCTAACCCCCAGGCTCAAAGAATTCAATGCACATAGAAATGAAGAGGTTTTTGTGGACCAACCTCAACCCAGCCTTAAGCAGTCTGAGTTTGGAGCACTCAATCCCTGCCTTGGTGTCTGAGCTTTTCTTTGAGCTTTTTTTTTTTTTTTTTTACTATTAGAAAATCTGTCTTTAGGTTGAGCCGGAATACATTCACACAGTCAGTGTTAATGGAGCACCTCCAGTGTTCCAGGGATGATTTTGATTTAAGAGAATACAGAGGTCCTCTTGGGACTCTTGAGCTCAAGAGGGAAAGAGCCCCATTTGCTTCATTCTGTGTGTCTCATGTAGTGATCATTCCCCACCTTGGGGTCTTGTATATTTATTGTATCCTTTGGCCATTTTTACTTGTTTCCTTAGAGGCTCCCTCAGTTGGGAGGCCTGAGTGGTTTTATTCACTGTCCAAGACCCAATTTTCTGCTTTTCACATGCAAGTGATCCACCCCCAGCTCACCTGCCTATAAGACCCATCCTGCCCTCAAGCAATAGCATGACATCGTCTCTTGGCCCTGTTCCCCAGCCTAGACGGTCTTCTTTCTATTCATCCAGTAACTCCTTCCCTCTCCCATCTCTGTTCTCGGACTTTTCTTGGTGCACTTTGCTCCTACACCAGACTGTGGAATATACATTGTTCACTGTGAATGGCAGACTTGTGGCCAGTATCTCAAGGATCAAACAGTGTTTATCAACTGATCAGATCAAGAGAAGGTCCTCTACTATCTGTTAAGGGACCTGCCATGAGCAGACACCCACACTATGCCAGGACTGACCACCTGGTAGCTCCCACTTCTGCCTGAGCTTAGCCATGGCTTCTCGTGGCAGATCTTCCAACTCTGTGTCTCCTGCTTTGACAGCAGCCCCCCTCCATTCAGCCAGCTGTGCCAGCACTTTAGCTTCCTCTGTTCTTCCTGAGCTCTGCTCTGTGGGTTTAGGGAGATAGGACTCGCTTTCCCCACAGCACACTGGGGGCTCTGCTATCAAGCCCAGCTGCCTAAAGCCCACCCCCAGTCTTTGCTAATCTACCACTCATGTATTGATACAACATGGGACACAAAGCTTCCCATCCACTTTCCTGGGCACCTCCTATCAGACTAACCACTTGTAACCATCCTAAAGCTTCTCTGGGATTTCTCTTGTTGGCCTGCTTTCAGCTTCTCACGGTCATCTAAGTTCTCATCTTCTGTCTCCTAGTCTTCCTTGACCACCTTTAGGTCCCTTTCTATGTGACTCATAGAGTAGGGCTGTGACTGAAGCCCTCTGGTCTCATGATTTTCTTTGTTACTTCTCCTACTGCCAGCATATCTCTACATAAACATCTCACAAGTCTAGACTCTCATTATGTCTGAATAATCTGTTTCACTCTGATTAACTTGTTTCACCACACAAAAAACACTCATCCCAGTTTCTTTCATATTTATGGGGTTTTTTTCCTTTGGCCATTTTTACTTGTTTCCTTAGAGGCTCCCTCAGTTGGGAGGCCTGAGTGGTTTTATTCACTGTCCAAGACCCAATTTTCTGCTTTTCACATGCAAGTGATCCACCCCCAGCTCACCTGCCTATAAGACCCATCCTGCCCTCAAGCAATAGCATGACATCGTCTCTTGGCCCTGTTCCCCAGCCTAGACGGTCTTCTTTCTATTCATCCAGTAACTCCTTCCCTCTCCCATCTCTGTTCTCGGACTTTTCTTGGTGCACTTTGCTCCTACACCAGACTGTGGAATATACATTGTTCACTGTGAATGGCAGACTTGTGGCCAGTATCTCAAGGATCAAACAGTGTTTATCAACTGATCAGATCAAGAGAAGGTCCTCTACTATCTGTTAAGGGACCTGCCATGAGCAGACACCCACACTATGCCAGGACTGACCACCTGGTAGCTCCCACTTCTGCCTGAGCTTAGCCATGGCTTCTCGTGGCAGATCTTCCAACTCTGTGTCTCCTGCTTTGACAGCAGCCCCCCTCCATTCAGCCAGCTGTGCCAGCACTTTAGCTTCCTCTGTTCTTCCTGAGCTCTGCTCTGTGGGTTTGGGGAGATAGGACTCGCTTTCCCCACAGCACACTGGGGGCTCTGCTATCAAGCCCAGCTGCCTAAAGCCCACCCCCAGTCTTTGCTAATCTACCACTCATGTATTGATACAACATGGGACACAAAGCTTCCCATCCACTTTCCTGGGCACCTCCTATCAGACTAACCACTTGTAACCATCCTAAAGCTTCTCTGGGATTTCTCTTGTTGGCCTGCTTTCAGCTTCTCACGGTCATCTAAGTTCTCATCTTCTGTCTCCTAGTCTTCCTTGACCACCTTTAGGTCCCTTTCTATGTGACTCATAGAGTAGGGCTGTGACTGAAGCCCTCTGGTCTCATGATTTTCTTTGTTACTTCTCCTACTGCCAGCATATCTCTACATAAACATCTCACAAGTCTAGACTCTCATTATGTCTGAATAATCTGTTTCACTCTGATTAACTTGTTTCACCACACAAAAAACACTCATCCCAGTTTCTTTATAGTGAGTAGGAATAAAAGATATGGGAAACCACATTGTTTAATATGAAGATAATGCATATTTACTATTTGATAGTAAATGTTCAACAATTTTTAGTTTTCCTTTCAAGGAAATCATTGTGGTTGACTTCCCTCTTTGCAGTAACCAAATTTTAGTGTAGTCACCAGAAGTCTAGAAGTTACAAATTGATGGTCTACAAATCAAAGTGAGACTATAGATTTCCTTCCAAGACTGAGCTGTAAAAACTTTGAGCATCCATGTGCTTCTCAGTTCACAAAAGACCATCCCACTCATATGGTCACTTAGAGTATGCACATTATCCACACACACCTCAAGGCATATGAGCTCTAGCCTAACTCTCTCTTTTGAGGATCAGAGGGCAGCAGTAATTTGTTCATCATTACATAAACTAGCTACTTGTGGTGCTAGTACTAGAATATGGGCAGCCTAACTTCTAGTCCAGGGCTCTTCTGCTATAACCAAGGTGTCTCCCCAAATTCCTAATAATCTAGCATAACCTGAATTTCAATGTCCTTAGCCTGTTGAAAGGAAGGGTAGGAATCTCATTAGAAATAAAACTCCAGATATAGGTCTAACAGCCTGAGAACTAGGAGAACTGATGTCTGAGGCAGATGAAGTTGGGTGTCTCAGCTTAAGAAAAAAGCAAAATTTAACACCATTGATCCATGATTGGGTGTTAGGACTCAGATTAGAATTTATAACTTTGGCTCCCCTGGTTTTCAGGACCTCAGACTCAGTTTGAATTACACCACCAGTTACCCTGGTTCTCCAGATTCTAGACAACAGATTGTGGGACTTCATGACCTCTGTGATTTTTACATAAATATAAATATATCTTATTGTTTCTGTTTATCTGGAGAATTCTAATACAGATTTGGGTACCGAGAGTGATTCTAAATGAACAGAACTTTAAGGATTTATTTTCTGATACAGCTCTGGGATTTCTGAAATGAACTCTCTAATCTGATTATGTTTAAAGATGTTAATGACTCTATTTACAGTAGTAAAAAGAACACTGGGATAGTATATGTCATGAACTGTTCACAAAATATCAGCACTGGACAGTCTTAATTAACCACATTTAAGAAGCAAGGAGTTATGCGACTCTGAATATGACACTTTTCAACATTGTTTGAAAACTAAGGAGAATAGTAACAACAAAAAAAGGTAAAACGCCAAATTTGACTGGTTCTTGTCCAGACCTGCACACACAGAAAATCTGCCCCACTGTAAAATCTGACCCAGCTCTGTCCTGAAATGCTTGGTGGAAGGCATCTCATGCCTGCTCAAAAGCTTATGTGTTGGCTAGTCACCACAAGGCATTTGGCAGATTCTTTCTTAACCAGTGTGCCTATCCCTCTGTCATTGATTTTTGTCTGACCCCCAGTTGCCACAAGACCCATTTTTCTGTCAAAGGTGTTGTTACCCTGTGTTCCAAAGCTCCGCATCCTCAAATCCTGCCTTCCTATGTGCAGCCTAGAAACGTACTCCATCGTGGCCTCTTCCCACCATGAACATCCGCCTGGCAAGTGCTTGTACATACACCCCCTGGTTCCTTCCCTTGCTCTACAGGCTTTTCAATCCCCGTTACTTTTAGCCAGAAGCCCTTGCTACTATAACCATCTCATCCTTTTATTCTGTGATCTGAACCTCCAGAAGAGGGCTGTTCATGCCTCCTGCTGGGACTGTTGTAAAGGTTATAAGCAGTGTGTGTGGCAGTGCCCAGAAAGCTGCAGCATGATGTGCAAATGTTAGGTGTGCAGGTTTGTACAGCTTTCTGTTCTCAGGTTCCACTGTTTACCAGAATCTCATGTTTATAACTTTGGCTCCCTGGTTTTCAGGACCTCAGACTCAGTTTGAATTACACCACCAGTTACCCTGGTTCTCCAGATTCTAGACAACAGATTGTGGGACTTCATGACCTCTGTGATTTTTACATAAATATAAATATATCTTATTGTTTCTGTTTATCTGGAGAATTCTAATACAGATTTGGGTACCGAGAGTGATTCTAAATGAACAGAACTTTAAGGATTTATTTTCTGATACAGCTCTGGGATTTCTGAAATGAACTCTCTAATCTGATTATGTTTAAAGATGTTAATGACTCTATTTACAGTAGTAAAAAGAACACTGGGATAGTATATGTCATGAACTGTTCACAAAATATCAGCACTGGACAGTCTTAATTAACCACATTTAAGAAGCAAGGAGTTATGCGACTCTGAATATGACACTTTTCAACATTGTTTGAAAACTAAGGAGAATAGTAACAACAAAAAAAGGTAAAACGCCAAATTTGACTGGTTCTTGTCCAGACCTGCACACACAGAAAATCTGCCCCACTGTAAAATCTGACCCAGCTCTGTCCTGAAATGCTTGGTGGAAGGCATCTCATGCCTGCTCAAAAGCTTATGTGTTGGCTAGTCACCACAAGGCATTTGGCAGATTCTTTCTTAACCAGTGTGCCTATCCCTCTGTCATTGATTTTTGTCTGACCCCCAGTTGCCACAAGACCCATTTTTCTGTCAAAGGTGTTGTTACCCTGTGTTCCAAAGCTCCGCATCCTCAAATCCTGCCTTCCTA
Organism: Tragulus kanchil; assembly: GCA_022376925.1. Lineage (NCBI taxonomy): Eukaryota > Metazoa > Chordata > Mammalia > Artiodactyla > Tragulidae > Tragulus > Tragulus kanchil. The sequence goes on from JAIOJX010000006.1 coordinate 122,211,618, forward strand.
TGTGCAGCCTAGAAACGTACTCCATCGTGGCCTCTTCCCACCATGAACATCCGCCTGGCAAGTGCTTGTACATACACCCCCTGGTTCCTTCCCTTGCTCTACAGGCTTTTCAATCCCCGTTACTTTTAGCCAGAAGCCCTTGCTACTATAACCATCTCATCCTTTTATTCTGTGATCTGAACCTCCAGAAGAGGGCTGTTCATGCCTCCTGCTGGGACTGTTGTAAAGGTTATAAGCAGTGCTGTGTGTGGCAGTGCCCAGAAAGCTGCAGCATGCTGTGCAAATGTTAGGTGTGCAGGTTTGTACAGCTTTCTGTTCTCAGGTTCCACTGTTTACCAGAATCTCATGTTTATTCATTTGTGTGTGTGTATATTTCCCCTTTAAAAAAAACAAACATTATATTTTAAAGTCAAAAGCCGAAACAAATCCCTTCCAATTTGCATAGCTCTTAGGTTATTAGATTCTTGAGAAATGTCCTAACTCTTCCATGTGTATCAACTTCCAATTTAATTCAACTAACCACTATTGAACATTAATTCCTAGGTCTCTGCTGAGCACATACCTGTGTCCTTTCTCAGAGATCATTTCACTAGATCTAGGCCACATTGTCTTTTACTATAAATAGCAAATCTAAGAAGACTGATTAAATGGCAAGAACAATAGTTGATGCTGAATACACCCAGGCTCGACCGTTCGAAAACCACCTTCTCTGAAAGCTCTGAGAGTTGTGAGAGCTAGATTGAAGCCTCCACTCACCATCACGTCATCGTGTACCCTTGGGAATATGGTTTTGTCAATGTTTGGAGCTTCAGATCCCACATCTGGACAATGATAATTGAAGATGAGCCTGTTAAACTGTGGAATTGTGGTCAAGGATAAACAAGATCTTGTATACAAAATGCCTAATAAACTTAGATCTCTTTTAGTATTTTGAGAAAGTTGATGTCCTATACAAGTAATCTTTTTTAAAAGCTTCATGATTATTTCCTCATATTGCATACAAATTTCTGTCATCGCTAGACTAGTCTGTGAGGTCATCCGCTGAGACGTAAGCTCCGCATCCTCAAATCCTGCCTTCCTATGTGCAGCCTAGAAACGTACTCCATCGTGGCCTCTTCCCACCATGAACATCCGCCTGGCAAGTGCTTGTACATACACCCCCTGGTTCCTTCCCTTGCTCTACAGGCTTTTCAATCCCCGTTACTTTTAGCCAGAAGCCCTTGCTACTATAACCATCTCATCCTTTTATTCTGTGATCTGAACCTCCAGAAGAGGGCTGTTCATGCCTCCTGCTGGGACTGTTGTAAAGGTTATAAGCAGTGCTGTGTGTGGCAGTGCCCAGAAAGCTGCAGCATGCTGTGCAAATGTTAGGTGTGCAGGTTTGTACAGCTTTCTGTTCTCAGGTTCCACTGTTTACCAGAATCTCATGTTTATTCATTTGTGTGTGTGTATATTTCCCCTTTAAAAAAAACAAACATTATATTTTAAAGTCAAAAGCCGAAACAAATCCCTTCCAATTTGCATAGCTCTTAGGTTATTAGATTCTTGAGAAATGTCCTAACTCTTCCATGTGTATCAACTTCCAATTTAATTCAACTAACCACTATTGAACATTAATTCCTAGGTCTCTGCTGAGCACATACCTGTGTCCTTTCTCAGAGATCATTTCACTAGATCTAGGCCACATTGTCTTTTACTATAAATAGCAAATCTAAGAAGACTGATTAAATGGCAAGAACAATAGTTGATGCTGAATACACCCAGGCTCGACCGTTCGAAAACCACCTTCTCTGAAAGCTCTGAGAGTTGTGAGAGCTAGATTGAAGCCTCCACTCACCATCACGTCATCGTGTACCCTTGGGAATATGGTTTTGTCAATGTTTGGAGCTTCAGATCCCACATCTGGACAATGATAATTGAAGATGAGCCTGTTAAACTGTGGAATTGTGGTCAAGGATAAACAAGATCTTGTATACAAAATGCCTAATAAACTTAGATCTCTTTTAGTATTTTGAGAAAGTTGATGTCCTATACAAGTAATCTTTTTTAAAAGCTTCATGATTATTTCCTCATATTGCATACAAATTTCTGTCAGAGCTTAACTAGTCTGTGAGGTCATCCGCTGAGACGTGGCAGTTCTGTGGTGTCTTAGTCTAGATCCTATAGGAAGTGGATCCTGAGACCAGATTAAACATACAAGGAATATATTAGGGGAGATGTCCATGTGCCCATGTGAGATAATAAGCCACCTGGGAAGGCTGGGAGAGCCAGCAAATCACAAGGTGAGTCTGTGATCCCAAGTGAAGGAGGGAGGTTTGGATGACGCATCCTAGACCACTAGGCAGTCTCAGGCAAGACCAGCAAAAACCTCTCGGAGTCCAATCTCCGTTCAGAGGAGACCCTGTCCCCCAGGAACTAGTTTTCCTTAGTATCCATGACATGTTCAGTCCTCAGGCAGGATAAGCCTCTGGGAGGCATGGCCTTGGCACAAACCCAGCAAGAGAAGTCAAAGAGCAGCAGCTGGAGCCTTCAGAGAGTTCTTCCCAGTAGTCGGAGGTCCAAGGAGCTTCATTACAGCTGCCTCACACACTGCCTTGTAATGTCTCCAGAAATAGCCAGGGGCTGATTTGCTGTCTCTTTTGCAAGATTTACTTTTGCAAATCTGTTTTCACCCTCACGCATCATTTATTTTTCCTTTAAATGAGATTTCAATAGCCCAAAGACTGACTAAAAAGAAAATCAGTTCAGCAACACAGTGGGTCAATTCTGACTCTTTGGCAATTTCACCACATAGCTGGTGATATAATCCAGTGGGGGGTTGATGTCTGACGTTATGGCTTCTACTTCATAGACATGATTGGTGACTTCATCTCTGATTTAAGCCAGTCTGCCTATGCCTGGCTGGGTGACTTTGGTTAAGTCATTGACTTTCTGACCATGTTTCCCATTTGAAAAATAAACCTCACAATATCTCCCACAAAATATCCTGCCACTAATCAACTCTGATAAAATATGATTGATACACAGCAAGATACCTGGTACAAGTCAGGCAATTAATTTCATAAAGAGCTTTCATTCATAGTGTATCTTTTCTAATCCTCAAATACATAAAAGTATGAATTAGTGGAATTCCTATATAGTATTAACAAAATTAATATATTTTAATATATTAAAATTCTGTCTCAATATAGTAGTAGGCACATGCCAAGGGGTCAGCAGATACTAGTTCCCTTCCCTCATCTTATTTCTCTGACAGTTTTTGCTTCTTCTGGTCGAATTATTTCTCTATTGGTGCATAATTAAAAAATTTTATCTTCTTGGTAGCTACTTTCCCCTTTCTTCCCTTTTATGCTGGCACAGGCAGTAACATATCTATGGGAACTCCATGAATTCATCCAATATTCTTTTATTTATCATTTCTTGAAAATCTAGTTGGTGCCAAACAGCAGAGATTCAGATGTTCATACAATTGTTTTTGCCCATAACAAGCTCACTATGTGATGGAGGGTGGGGGAAAAAGGATTGTTTTTGCCCCCAGCTTGAGAGTCTTCCCAGGAGACCCTGTCCCCCAGGAACTAGTTTTCCTTAGTATCCATGACATGTTCAGTCCTCAGGCAGGATAAGCCTCTGGGAGGCATGGCCTTGGCACAAACCCAGCAAGAGAAGTCAAAGAGCAGCAGCTGGAGCCTTCAGAGAGTTCTTCCCAGTAGTCGGAGGTCCAAGGAGCTTCATTACAGCTGCCTCACACACTGCCTTGTAATGTCTCCAGAAATAGCCAGGGGCTGATTTGCTGTCTCTTTTGCAAGATTTACTTTTGCAAATCTGTTTTCACCCTCACGCATCATTTATTTTTCCTTTAAATGAGATTTCAATAGCCCAAAGACTGACTAAAAAGAAAATCAGTTCAGCAACACAGTGGGTCAATTCTGACTCTTTGGCAATTTCACCACATAGCTGGTGATATAATCCAGTGGGGGGTTGATGTCTGACGTTATGGCTTCTACTTCATAGACATGATTGGTGACTTCATCTCTGATTTAAGCCAGTCTGCCTATGCCTGGCTGGGTGACTTTGGTTAAGTCATTGACTTTCTGACCATGTTTCCCATTTGAAAAATAAACCTCACAATATCTCCCACAAAATATCCTGCCACTAATCAACTCTGATAAAATATGATTGATACACAGCAAGATACCTGGTACAAGTCAGGCAATTAATTTCATAAAGAGCTTTCATTCATAGTGTATCTTTTCTAATCCTCAAATACATAAAAGTATGAATTAGTGGAATTCCTATATAGTATTAACAAAATTAATATATTTTAATATATTAAAATTCTGTCTCAATATAGTAGTAGGCACATGCCAAGGGGTCAGCAGATACTAGTTCCCTTCCCTCATCTTATTTCTCTGACAGTTTTTGCTTCTTCTGGTCGAATTATTTCTCTATTGGTGCATAATTAAAAAATTTTATCTTCTTGGTAGCTACTTTCCCCTTTCTTCCCTTTTATGCTGGCACAGGCAGTAACATATCTATGGGAACTCCATGAATTCATCCAATATTCTTTTATTTATCATTTCTTGAAAATCTAGTTGGTGCCAAACAGCAGAGATTCAGATGTTCATACAATTGTTTTTGCCCATAACAAGCTCACTATGTGATGGAGGGTGGAGAGGAAGGAAGAGAACAGGCCTGAGCTGTCTGTGCTTTGGACAGCGGTGACCCAAGTGCAGGGAGATCCACTGTGCTGGGAACTGTGAAGTGGTCAGGAAAACCTTTTTCCTTCTTCTCTTCCTCTTCCCCCTCCTCCTCCTCCTCCTCCATCATCACCATCATTAATCCATTCAATGTCTGTAGACCAGGAAACCATCAGACACTGCACTGTCTTCTTTACATGTATTAAATTAATCATCATCATAATGTTGAAGTATGTACCTTCATTTTACAAACAAGGAGTCTGGATCACAGAGAAGTTAATTGTCTAAGACTCACCCACAGACTCACTAGGAGAGCCAGTTTCCAGAGCCACTGAGATAATAGGTTTCATGGAAGAGAGGATCCCCATCCTGGATCTTGAGCACAGAGGGATTCAGCAGGTGGACAGTCTCAGGGTGAACACGGGGCAAGGCAGTATGAAGCAGTCTAGTCTTATTCATTGTGTGTCATGCATAGCATCTAAACCCATATTTTGCACAGTGAGCTGTCAGTGCACTGTTGAATAAAGGAAAGAGTAATTAAAGCTGTGAATGCTCCCTAGCCCCTCACCCACCAGTCCTCCCCCAGCCCTGATTTCTCTCAAATTCCATACTGTGCCCCCTAGACTAGGGGGCTATCAGGCTATACTTGCAATGCATGGACTTCTCTTCTCTCAAGCCTCTACAACAGTAAATACCCATGCCTCTCAGATAGCATTTAATTCTCAGGCATCTGATGTATTTGATATTCTTTAGGCACGTGTGAGCTCCCCAAGGAAAGGGTCCTTTAGAAGCAATGTGATGGAGTGGAAGGGGGACTGGTTTGGAATTAGATCTGAATTTGAGCTGCCTGGGCCTCTTCTTTTTACCAGCTGTGTGACCTGAGGCAGGGCAATGGCTTAAATTCTGTGGTCCTGACCTCTAGCCTTGACTATTAGATAACATACCTGAGACCTGCCAGCCCCACACCCGGCACACAGCTTCTCAATCAGTGTGAATGTGTTTCCTTCTGCACTTCTTCACTCATATTTGCAGATGAGGCCCTTGCTCAGTACACTGTAAAGAACTGTTTTTAACACCTTGAGAATGGAATAAGTGATTCACTCAGATCAGAGCACTAAGCATCTAGTCGAACCAATGGGGAGTAGGGGTATTGTGCTTCAGAAGCTTACTCTCAGAAATTATGGAACAGCGTGAATTTACTGTGTAGCATAGGGAACTACATTCAATACCTTGCAATAACCTATAAAGGAAAAGAATCTGAAAAAGAGTATATCTATGTGTGAATATGTGTATGTGTGTGTGTGCATGCATGCTAAGTCACTTCAGTTGAGTCTGATTCTGTGCAACCCTATGGACTGTTGCCTGCCAAACTGCTTTATCCATGGTATTCTCCAGGCAAGAATACTGGAGTGCCCTTCTCTGGGGGATCTTCCTGACCCAGGAACTGAACCTGGGTCTCTTGTATTCCCTGCACTTACAGGCAAATTCTTTACAATTAGTGCCACCAGGAAACCCATGTGTGTGTATATGTATGTATATGTGTATGTGTGTGTGTGTGTGTTTGGGTGTGGATGTGTGTGTGTATAGATATATATGTGTGTATATATATGTATGTATGTGTAGGATATGTGTGTGTGTGTGTATATATATATATATATATATATATATATATATATCTCCTTTGCTGTATACCTGAAACTAACACAATATTGTAAATGAACTATACTTCAATAAAAAAAATCAATAATAACTAAAAAGAAGAGAAATTCTATAACAGGAAAATGCTGTCCTAGCACAGTACCTCCAATAGCTAATAGTCCTCTGAATGGAAATGCTAGGGAGAGGTGCTGTGCAACCAGATTTTGGTTTGAAAAGTGGTTTGGGGAAGCGTGAACTATTCTTGCCTTACCTAAATTGTAATTTGAAATGCTCTTCATGCATTTGAAGTGAATTATGCATTCCCTCTCACCTTTACTCATTTGTTTATTCAACAAATGTGTGTTGAGTATTCCCTCTGTGCCAGGGCTGTGAATCCAGCTGGGGCCACAAAATCAAAGAGATAAGGATACTGAACAACAATGGAAAAACTCTACCCTGAAGGGGGCAATGGGGTCCTTTAGAAGCAATGTGATGGAGTGGAAGGGGGACTGGTTTGGAATTAGATCTGAATTTGAGCTGCCTGGGCCTCTTCTTTTTACCAGCTGTGTGACCTGAGGCAGGGCAATGGCTTAAATTCTGTGGTCCTGACCTCTAGCCTTGACTATTAGATAACATACCTGAGACCTGCCAGCCCCACACCCGGCACACAGCTTCTCAATCAGTGTGAATGTGTTTCCTTCTGCACTTCTTCACTCATATTTGCAGATGAGGCCCTTGCTCAGTACACTGTAAAGAACTGTTTTAACACCTTGAGAATGGAATAAGTGATTCACTCAGATCAGAGCACTAAGCATCTAGTCGAACCAATGGGGAGTAGGGGTATTGTGCTTCAGAAGCTTACTCTCAGAAATTATGGAACAGCGTGAATTTACTGTGTAGCATAGGGAACTACATTCAATACCTTGCAATAACCTATAAAGGAAAAGAATCTGAAAAAGAGTATATCTATGTGTGAATATGTGTATGTGTGTGTGTGCATGCATGCTAAGTCACTTCAGTTGAGTCTGATTCTGTGCAACCCTATGGACTGTTGCCTGCCAAACTGCTTTATCCATGGTATTCTCCAGGCAAGAATACTGGAGTGCCCTTCTCTGGGGGATCTTCCTGACCCAGGAACTGAACCTGGGTCTCTTGTATTCCCTGCACTTACAGGCAAATTCTTTACAATTAGTGCCACCAGGAAACCCATGTGTGTGTATATGTATGTATATGTGTATGTGTGTGTGTGTGTGTGTTTGGGTGTGGATGTGTGTGTGTATAGATATATATGTGTGTATATATATGTATGTATGTGTAGGATATGTGTGTGTGTGTGTATATATATATATATATATATATATATATATATATATCTCCTTTGCTGTATACCTGAAACTAACACAATATTGTAAATGAACTATACTTCAATAAAAAAAATCAATAATAACTAAAAAGAAGAGAAATTCTATAACAGGAAAATGCTGTCCTAGCACAGTACCTCCAATAGCTAATAGTCCTCTGAATGGAAATGCTAGGGAGAGGTGCTGTGCAACCAGATTTTGGTTTGAAAAGTGGTTTGGGGAAGCGTGAACTATTCTTGCCTTACCTAAATTGTAATTTGAAATGCTCTTCATGCATTTGAAGTGAATTATGCATTCCCTCTCACCTTTACTCATTTGTTTATTCAACAAATGTGTGTTGAGTATTCCCTCTGTGCAAGGGGCTGTGAATCCAGCTGGGGCCACAAAATCAAAGAGATAAGGATACTGAACAACAATGGAAAAACTCTACCCTGAACCAGGGAGGCTGGGTTCAAAGTCTGTCCAAGGCAGTCCTGAGCCATTGGCAAAGACCGTTTGGGACTCAGTTTCCTCATCTGTAAAGTGAGAATGATAATAGTGCTGGCCTAATATGGGTTATTATAAGGATTCAAAGAGGTGATCTTAGTAAAATATTTAGTACTACACCTGGTGTGTACTGAATTTACAATAAATGATGAATTGGGTATGTAGATGTACAGCATATCAGATTATCCAATTTTTCAAAAACTAGTAATAATACATTTTAAGAAATCCTTTCAGTTATTCCTAAAAGATCACTCATGGTCAAGGATATGTGTGTCTCTGGATTTGGCTCTGAAAGTACTTTGCAATTTATTCTTAGCTATCATTGTAATAAGAAGTCTGCTTTAATACTATACTTCTAGGAGCTCAGAGGCAACTACTTTGCAGAAGGTGTAGGTGGACAGGAAAGAATGAGAAGAGTTTCATGGTAGAGGTGGCAGTTTACTTGACAAGGAAAGGTATTTAGAGCAGAGAAACAGGAAAAGAAAGAGTAGAAAAGAGTTTTAGAAGTATTAAATTATTTGGTCTATTGTGAGCAGATTTAATGTTCAAAGGACTGCAAATAGCCAAATGTCAGAAAATTTCAAATGGCCCAAAGTGGCTCCAGAGTCATTTCCGAGGTCACTCAGAGAAGAGGACCCTAGAAATACTAATTGAGGTCAGATAGAGTAGGGCCTTGAATGCCATGAGTATATGATGTGGTCAGTTCAGTTCAGTTCACTCACTCAGCCATGTCCAGCTCTTTGCAGCCCTATGGACTGCAGCATGCCAGGCTTCCCTGTCCTTCACCATCTCCTGGAGTTTGCTCAAACTCATGTCCATTGACTCAGTTTTAATTCTTTGCCTTACCTAAATTGTAATTTGAAATGCTCTTCATGCATTTGAAGTGAATTATGCATTCCCTCTCACCTTTACTCATTTGTTTATTCAACAAATGTGTGTTGAGTATTCCCTCTGTGCAAGGGCTGTGAATCCAGCTGGGGCCACAAAATCAAAGAGATAAGGATACTGAACAACAATGGAAAAACTCTACCCTGAACCAGGGAGGCTGGGTTCAAAGTCTGTCCAAGGCAGTCCTGAGCCATTGGCAAAGACCGTTTGGGACTCAGTTTCCTCATCTGTAAAGTGAGAATGATAATAGTGCTGGCCTAATATGGGTTATTATAAGGATTCAAAGAGGTGATCTTAGTAAAATATTTAGTACTACACCTGGTGTGTACTGAATTTACAATAAATGATGAATTGGGTATGTAGATGTACAGCATATCAGATTATCCAATTTTTCAAAAACTAGTAATAATACATTTTAAGAAATCCTTTCAGTTATTCCTAAAAGATCACTCATGGTCAAGGATATGTGTGTCTCTGGATTTGGCTCTGAAAGTACTTTGCAATTTATTCTTAGCTATCATTGTAATAAGAAGTCTGCTTTAATACTATACTTCTAGGAGCTCAGAGGCAACTACTTTGCAGAAGGTGTAGGTGGACAGGAAAGAATGAGAAGAGTTTCATGGTAGAGGTGGCAGTTTACTTGACAAGGAAAGGTATTTAGAGCAGAGAAACAGGAAAAGAAAGAGTAGAAAAGAGTTTTAGAAGTATTAAATTATTTGGTCTATTGTGAGCAGATTTAATGTTCAAAGGACTGCAAATAGCCAAATGTCAGAAAATTTCAAATGGCCCAAAGTGGCTCCAGAGTCATTTCCGAGGTCACTCAGAGAAGAGGACCCTAGAAATACTAATTGAGGTCAGATAGAGTAGGGCCTTGAATGCCATGAGTATATGATGTGGTCAGTTCAGTTCAGTTCACTCACTCAGCCATGTCCAGCTCTTTGCAGCCCTATGGACTGCAGCATGCCAGGCTTCCCTGTCCTTCACCATCTCCTGGAGTTTGCTCAAACTCATGTCCATTGACTCAGTGATGCCATCCAACCATCTCATCCTCTGTCATCCCCTTCTCCTTTTGCCTTCTATTTTTCCCAGCATCAGGCTCTTTTCCAATGAGTTGTGTCTTCGCATCAGGTGGCCAGAGTATTGGAGCTTCAGCTTCAGCATCAGTCCTTCCAGTGAATATTCAGGGCTGGTTTTCTTTAGGACTGACTGGTTTGATCTCCTTGCAGTATGTAGGTTATCTGGGGCTTCCCCGGTATCTCGGTGGTAAATAATCTGCGTGCGATGCAGAAGACTCAGTAAATGTGGGATCAGTCCCTGAGTCAGGAAGATTCCCTGGTGGAGGAAATGGAAACCCACTCCAGTATTCTTGTCTGGAGAAGCCTGTGGAAAAAGGAGCCTGGCAAGCTACAGTCCATAGGGTCAAAAGCTGGACACAACCAAGGTGACTAAGCATGCACATAGATTATTTGATCCTACGTTTCATCTTCCAGATGGGAAACTGGGGTTCACACATAGTAGCTTGAGAGGCTGGCTACTTCTGCCAATAGAAAAAATTCACTCCAGGCATAAAATGACACAATTTATTTACTTTTCACAATTGAGTTGGTTAAGTGAGGACTACTGCTTAATGTTGTGATAGATGGGGTACTGGGTGAGTGGATGACTTCAGTCACCCAGCTGGTGTCTGGAAGTGACGAGCAGCTGGGAGCTCAGAGTATCAACTACAGCCTAATTATCTTCCTTGTGGAGAACATGTATCAGTGAACTGCAGAGTGATATGGAATGACCACATGGCTGCTTGAGCTTCCAAACAGCATGACAGTTTCAAGGTAGCCAGGCTTCTTAGTTGGTATGCGTGTCAATCTGCATGGTGCAAAAATGGAAGTTGTCCAGCCTTCTTAAAATGTAGTTCCACAATTGACAGAATGTCAGCCCTTCTACATTCTGTTGTTTAAATCAAATCATGGTTAAACCATCTATGGTTGATATATCCTATGTTTAAAACTTCTCAGGTTCAAGAAGACTATATATAAGAGCATGTGTACCCAGAGGTATGTTTCATTAGGAGTCACTGAACTAGCAGTCTTATACCTTGAATAATTTATCCAGATTCAAAACCAGTAAGCAAGTAACACTTTTGGAATTAGAACTCAGGCCTCTCACTTACCTTGTAAAAATGTCCTGATGCCTCCCCACCATGGTATGGTGGGGGAAATGCATTACCTTTTTCCTTATCACCACAGAGCTTGAGTTAAAACAGCTATTATCCAGCAGCTGCTCGATAGTTACATACTTTGTCCTAAGGGTCCAAGGAAGCAGCTACAGTTATCTTTGCAAAGCAACTCTCTGACCTTCATGGTTGGATGAGGGGATGAAAAGCCTCTGGATAACTAAAGAAATTACCAGTGACACAGAACCTGCTTTTGATGCCACCTGGCAAAAAATCATTAAAAACAGTTACCATCTTCTGGCCAAAGTATGAGAGCTATTCAATTCGGGACTAATGAACATGGCACTATTGATCTTCTAAGACCGTGCAGGACTGATCTGTATCAAAGCCATAAATTATATTTATGATGACATTCAAATAGCACACTATGATTACTTTTTCTCTTGGAAGCCAGGAGTAACTGCAGAGGTATCTGTTTTGCACAAGGTGATAGAACGACTTCTTCCACAGTTATTTGACCAGGACAACAAGACAGATATTCACTGGCAAAGGCACAATCTCATTTTGGTGACTTGATAGTTCCAGCTATGTGTCCCTTCTTGCTCTGCTTCATCGCTTTACAAAAGACAGTGTGTGAAATCATTCTTCCTTTAGCTTTTATATTTTTAGTGTTTTTTTTTTTTTTATTTAGTGAGTTTTAAAAACTAATCTGATATAGAAAAATGGAAAGAATCCTTGGAAAAATTGATTTTGGAAGAGGAAGTGAAGCTATTAGCGAAAGGAGTCACAAATATTCAAAGAAGTAAATGTTAATAATATGTCTATGACAGAATAAACAATTCCTAGAAAGCAAGTCAGATTCCCATTGTTCTGGTTGGCAGACTGAGGCTCTGTTTCTTTCTCTTTTTTTTTTTTTCGTTGTCGGGGATGGATTGGGGAGGGAGTAGGGGTGGGCAGGCCACTTCTATTGGTCTTTCATTTATCTATTTTCATCCATCTTTGTTCCTTGGCCCATGTGGGCCTCCCTCCCATCGCAGTGGCCTCTGTTGTCACAGAGCACTGGCTCTGGGCGCATGTGCTCCAGAGCTGTGGCTCGCACTGGACACATCGGTCCAGCGTATGGTGGGGAAATGCATTACCTTTTTCCTTATCACCACAGAGCTTGAGTTAAAACAGCTATTATCCAGCAGCTGCTCGATAGTTACATACTTTGTCCTAAGGGTCCAAGGAAGCAGCTACAGTTATCTTTGCAAAGCAACTCTCTGACCTTCATGGTTGGATGAGGGGATGAAAAGCCTCTGGATAACTAAAGAAATTACCAGTGACACAGAACCTGCTTTTGATGCCACCTGGCAAAAATCATTAAAACAGTTACCATCTTCTGGCCAAAGTATGAGAGCTATTCAATTCGGGACTAATGAACATGGCACTATTGATCTTCTAAGACCGTGCAGGACTGATCTGTATCAAAGCCATAAATTATATTTATGATGACATTCAAATAGCACACTATGATTACTTTTTCTCTTGGAAGCCAGGAGTAACTGCAGAGGTATCTGTTTTGCACAAGGTGATAGAACGACTTCTTCCACAGTTATTTGACCAGGACAACAAGACAGATATTCACTGGCAAAGGCACAATCTCATTTTGGTGACTTGATAGTTCCAGCTATGTGTCCCTTCTTGCTCTGCTTCATCGCTTTACAAAAGACAGTGTGTGAAATCATTCTTCCTTTAGCTTTTATATTTTTAGTGTTTTTTTTTTTTTTATTTAGTGAGTTTTAAAAACTAATCTGATATAGAAAAATGGAAAGAATCCTTGGAAAAATTGATTTTGGAAGAGGAAGTGAAGCTATTAGCGAAAGGAGTCACAAATATTCAAAGAAGTAAATGTTAATAATATGTCTATGACAGAATAAACAATTCCTAGAAAGCAAGTCAGATTCCCATTGTTCTGGTTGGCAGACTGAGGCTCTGTTTCTTTCTCTTTTTTTTTTTTTCGTTGTCGGGGATGGATTGGGGAGGGAGTAGGGGTGGGCAGGCCACTTCTATTGGTCTTTCATTTATCTATTTTCATCCATCTTTGTTCCTTGGCCCATGTGGGCCTCCCTCCCATCGCAGTGGCCTCTGTTGTCACAGAGCACTGGCTCTGGGCGCATGTGCTCCAGAGCTGTGGCTCGGTAATTGGACACATCGGTCCAGCCTCTCTTCCCAGGCCAGGGATGGAACTGGTGCCCCTTGCACTGCAAGGCGGTGTCCTTACCCACTGGACCACCAGGGAAGCCCTGAGGCTCCATTTCTGAAGTAACTTGTTCAAGGTTGTGCGAGGAACATTTGACCTGACACTGGCCAGCACCCAGTCACCCTGACTTTAGGAGCCAAATTCCCTTCCATTACACAGTGTTGTTCTCACCCAGTAATTTGTCACCTTGAGGTTAGAGCTAAAGGTAGGTATAAGAAAAGCAAGGAACTGGTTGCCGGAATCCAGGGTTTTAAAGCTGGACACTGAATCAGTCTGTTGGCCTGGACAAAGCCCTGAAGTCTCTGAGCTTCAGGTTTTTCATTTGGAAAACAATATGTAAACTGAGAGTGAAGTCCTTTTTAGTCTTAAAATTCTGATTGCATTTCCCTGACTAGCTCTGGGCAGACCTGGACCTGTAGGGACATTACACTTTAACAGGACTGGAAGAAAAATCCGTTCCATACTACCCATTAGAGGAGACTCTTATTCCCCAAAGGGACAGTTTTGTTGCGGCTACAGAGGTCAGCAGCTGTGGGAGGCTAATTTAGGTTGTCCCTGGCTCATTGGCAGTCACGAGGCTTGATATGCATTGGAAACAAACTAAACACTCCTAATCACCTCGAGAAAGGAATAACTCATTATAACTGCACGCTAAGGAACTTCAGTGACATTTATTCCGCATTTGTGTACAAATAGATTACATTATTTAACTAAATCAGTTTGGGCAGCTGGAAGCTACCCGCGTACTCATTTATCCCCTCCGGAAGATTGAACAGTGATTAAAAGAGAATACCTCTTTAATTCCAGATGTCATCCGCATTCCACAAGGAGAGGTTTGAGAAGACTCCCTGATTATGTAGCCTTACATGAACCAAGCATCTCTTTTAATGCCACAGCCCAAAGGGGGGGTGAGGAGAGACACTATAGGAGAGCCAGAGGAGCCCTTTTCTGTGGCCAGCTGTGATGTATCAGTTCTGGTTTGCTTTCTTTTTTTTCCACCTTCGTTAGGAAATATGCTCCTCCACACCCCTTCCTTGACATGCCTATGATGATCAGAGTTGAGAACCAGAACCTTCTGTTTGATGATTTGGCTCCTTAATTTGGCCACCTGGAATTCCAGGTAGCAGCACATGGTTTCAGAGTGTAAGTGTTTACGTGGGAATAGGGCCTCGTGGGAAAACCTGCCATTTGGGACACAGCTTGATTCTTTAAGCTTTGGATACTTTGAGGTTTCTTTCTCTCTTACTGTTTTTTTTCCTTTTATACCTAAAGAGAGTTAAACAGGTTATAGTTAAAACCTCAGTGCCTATGGTATAGAGAACTCATTTCTGGCAGAAGCAACTGAATGTATCAGAACTGATAGGGGCTATGAGAGCAGGAGGAGGAACTCAAGCTTGTTAAGTACCTGCAGGGTCAGACAACACATCATGGGAGACAGGTCACATAATCTCAATTAACCCTCATATCTGGCTACAGAGTCAGCTCCATAGGCATTAAAACCTGCACAGTCACACAGGGGCCCACAAGTAGAAGGATCATGTTCTTCTGTCACCATCAGGAAATTCTTAATTTTCTCACAGTCTCTCCCGCCATTTCTGCTTTGTACAGGGCCCTGCAAATCTTACAACCTGTCCTAAATGACTATTGTTTAGTACCAAAGCTGTGTCTAATTCTTTGTGACCCCATGAACTGCAGAATGCCAGACTTCACTGTCCTTCATTGCTTCCTGGAGTTTGCTCAAACTCCTGTCCACGGAGTTAGTGATGCCATTCAATTATTTTCATCCTCGGTCAACCTCTTCTCCTCACGTTTTCAGTCTTTCCCAGTGTTCGGGTATTTTCCAATGAGTCAGCTCTTCCCATCAGGTTGCCAAAGTAATGGAACTTCAGCATCAGTCTTTCCAGTGAATATTCAGGGTTGATTTCCTTTAGGATTGACAGGTTTGATCTCCCTGCTGTCCAAGAGACTCTCAAGAGTCTTCTCTAACACCACAGTTCAAAGGCATCAGTTCCTTGATACTCAGCCTTCTTTATTGTGCAACTCTAGTATTCATACATGACTACTAGAAAAAACATAACTTTGACCTTAAGGAACTTTCAGCCTTCTTTTTCATAACTTTTCAAGAGTAGCATCTTTTAACATGGAACCTGCCCACACCTTCCTTGACATGCCTATGATGATCAGAGTTGAGAACCAGAACCTTCTGTTTGATGATTTGGCTCCTTAATTTGGCCACCTGGAATTCCAGGTAGCAGCACATGGTTTCAGAGTGTAAGTGTTTACGTGGGAATAGGGCCTCGTGGGAAAACCTGCCATTTGGGACACAGCTTGATTCTTTAAGCTTTGGATACTTTGAGGTTTCTTTCTCTCTTACTGTTTTTTTTTTCCTTTTATACCTAAAGAGAGTTAAACAGGTTATAGTTAAAACCTCAGTGCCTATGGTATAGAGAACTCATTTCTGGCAGAAGCAACTGAATGTATCAGAACTGATAGGGGCTATGAGAGCAGGAGGAGGAACTCAAGCTTGTTAAGTACCTGCAGGGTCAGACAACACATCATGGGAGACAGGTCACATAATCTCAATTAACCCTCATATCTGGCTACAGAGTCAGCTCCATAGGCATTAAAACCTGCACAGTCACACAGGGGCCCACAAGTAGAAGGATCATGTTCTTCTGTCACCATCAGGAAATTCTTAATTTTCTCACAGTCTCCCCCGCCATTTCTGCTTTGTACAGGGCCCTGCAAATCTTACAACCTGTCCTAAATGACTATTGTTTAGTACCAAAGCTGTGTCTAATTCTTTGTGACCCCATGAACTGCAGAATGCCAGACTTCACTGTCCTTCATTGCTTCCTGGAGTTTGCTCAAACTCCTGTCCACGGAGTTAGTGATGCCATTCAATTATTTTCATCCTCGGTCAACCTCTTCTCCTCACGTTTTCAGTCTTTCCCAGTGTTCGGGTATTTTCCAATGAGTCAGCTCTTCCCATCAGGTTGCCAAAGTAATGGAACTTCAGCATCAGTCTTTCCAGTGAATATTCAGGGTTGATTTCCTTTAGGATTGACAGGTTTGATCTCCCTGCTGTCCAAGAGACTCTCAAGAGTCTTCTCTAACACCACAGTTCAAAGGCATCAGTTCCTTGATACTCAGCCTTCTTTATTGTGCAACTCTAGTATTCATACATGACTACTAGAAAAAACATAACTTTGACCTTAAGGAACTTTGTTTGCAAAGTGATGTCACTGCTTTTCTATATTCTGTCTAGGTTTGTCATAACTTTTCCTTCAAAGGAGTAAGCATCTTTTAATGTCATGGCTGTAATCACTGTATATAGTGCTTATGGAGCCCAGGAAAATAAAACCTATCACAGCTTCCACTTTTCCCCTGTCTCTTTGTCATGAAGTGATGGGACCCGATGCCGTGATCTCAGTTTTTTGAATGTTGAGTTTTAATGTTGAATGTTTAAGTTTAACTCTCCTCTTTAACCCTCATGAAGGGGCTCTTTAGTTCCTCCTGCTTTCTGCCATAGAGTGGTATCATCTATATATGTCAGGTTGTTGATGTTTCTCCAGGCAGTCTTGATTCCAACTTGTGATTCATCTAGACCCTATTTGTATGATGTAGTATACATGTAAGTTAACTAGCCAAAGTAACAATATACAACTTTGATTCCTTCCCTAATTTTGAACCAGTCTGTTGTTCCATGTCTAGGTTCAAACTGTTACTTCTTACTCTGCATACAGGTTTCTCAGGAGGCAGGTAAGATGGCCTGTTTTTCCCACGTCTTTCATAATTTTCTACAGTTTGTTGTGATCCACACAGTCAAAGGCTTTAGTGTAGTCAATGAAACAGCAATAGATGTTTTTCTGAAATTCCTTTGCTTCTTCTATTAACATGATCCAACAGATGCTGGCAATTTGATCTCTGATTCCTGTGCCTTTTCTAAATCCAGCTGGTATATCTGAAAATCCACGGTTCATATACTGTGAAGCCTAGCTTGAAGGATTTTGCACATTACCTTGCTAGAATGTGAAATAAGTGCAATTGTATGCTACTTACAACATTCTTGGGCATTTTTGTATATTTTTTTGCTAAGTGACTGGATAGGTACTATTATTCATACCTATCACAGTTTAACAGGCTTCTTAATTTTTTTTAAAGGTCTTCAGAGTCTCAAACTTAGGTTTTCCTGAAAATAAATTGCATGTTCCATCCTTTCTATTTTTCTGAAAAATTAAAGGATGCAAAATGTGTGGCATTTTCTCAAAAGATTTACTTATCTTCACTTTAAAATATCTCACCTCACCCAAAGGAGTAGCATTTGGAATAAAATAGGAAATGATAAAATAATAATAGAAAACATAATTATAACAGCAATAACATATTTCTGCAGGCTTCTTATATATTTTTTCCTTCATATCCATCCATTGGACATGTGTAAGTTGTGTGAATATGCATGAGAAAATGACTAGTTATAGCTGAGCCTTGCTAAATCATAAATCAAGTAAAGTAAATTTTTATTATTTCAAATTACAAAGTCATTTCCAGCATACATTTAAGTGAGCTAATGTGACTGGTGTCGCCTCACATATTTCTCAAGGAGAAGAGACATTTCAGATGGTAAATAAGTCATGCTTGAACATTAACTATTAGACTTGAGGCCATCTGTCAATAACTGCAATTTTTTTTTCTTTCAGAGAAATATGTCATCTGTTTAGGATTCATATGCTTTGGGCTGTGTTCAAGCCTTTAGTGTTGAAACCCAAATGTTAAGAACTGCATAAATAATTGGTATGCATACATGAAGCAAATATACTGAGTACCTACTATGTGCTGGCTCTGTGTTTATTCAGAGAATGTAGTGATTAATGTTTTTTACTCTGCATACAGGTTTCTCAGGAGGCAGGTAAGATGGCCTGTTTTTCCCACGTCTTTCAT
Organism: Tragulus kanchil; assembly: GCA_022376925.1. Classification (NCBI taxonomy): domain Eukaryota; kingdom Metazoa; phylum Chordata; class Mammalia; order Artiodactyla; family Tragulidae; genus Tragulus; species Tragulus kanchil. Next base: position 122,230,041 of record JAIOJX010000006.1, read on the forward strand.
AATTTTCTACAGTTTGTTGTGATCCACACAGTCAAAGGCTTTAGTGTAGTCAATGAAACAGCAATAGATGTTTTTCTGAAATTCCTTTGCTTCTTCTATTAACATGATCCAACAGATGCTGGCAATTTGATCTCTGATTCCTGTGCCTTTTCTAAATCCAGCTGGTATATCTGAAAATCCACGGTTCATATACTGTGAAGCCTAGCTTGAAGGATTTTGCACATTACCTTGCTAGAATGTGAAATAAGTGCAATTGTATGCTACTTACAACATTCTTGGGCATTTTTGTATATTTTTTTGCTAAGTGACTGGATAGGTACTATTATTCATACCTATCACAGTTTAACAGGCTTCTTAATTTTTTTTAAAGGTCTTCAGAGTCTCAAACTTAGGTTTTCCTGAAAATAAATTGCATGTTCCATCCTTTCTATTTTTCTGAAAAATTAAAGGATGCAAAATGTGTGGCATTTTCTCAAAAGATTTACTTATCTTCACTTTAAAATATCTCACCTCACCCAAAGGAGTAGCATTTGGAATAAAATAGGAAATGATAAAATAATAATAGAAAACATAATTATAACAGCAATAACATATTTCTGCAGGCTTCTTATATATTTTTTCCTTCATATCCATCCATTGGACATGTGTAAGTTGTGTGAATATGCATGAGAAAATGACTAGTTATAGCTGAGCCTTGCTAAATCATAAATCAAGTAAAGTAAATTTTTATTATTTCAAATTACAAAGTCATTTCCAGCATACATTTAAGTGAGCTAATGTGACTGGTGTCGCCTCACATATTTCTCAAGGAGAAGAGACATTTCAGATGGTAAATAAGTCATGCTTGAACATTAACTATTAGACTTGAGGCCATTTTTCAATAACTGCAATTTTTTTTTCTCTTTCAGAGAAATATGTCATCTGTTTAGGATTCATATGCTTTGGGCTGTGTTCAAGCCTTTAGTGTTGAAACCCAAATGTTAAGAACTGCATAAATAATTGGTATGCATACATGAAGCAAATATACTGAGTACCTACTATGTGCTGGCTCTGTGTTTATTCAGAGAATGTAGTGATTAATGTGTTAATTTATTAAATAGTTTTAAGTACCAGAATCCAGGCACTATGTTAGCCATTATCAATAGAAGGTGAAAAGGGACATATTTTCCCTTACCTTTTGAAATGTCACTTTCTATATTTTAAATATATGTTCTGTCATTTAAAATAATGTACATAAAAAGATATATGAAGTATGATATGAAAGAATAATAGATGGGGTTTAGGAACCACTTTTGTTGGCCTTTCCCTGGAGATATCATATGGAAGACAGCCTCACATGTGATATCAAAACAGTCAAAAAAGGAGTGCATTAGGGAGCAAGGAACAGGGTGTGGGAATCCAGAGGAAGGAGTGTTTGATCCAGAGGGGTGGGTGGAAATCCAGGACGTTGGTTGGGCCCCTGAAAAGAAGCATTCTTGGAGTTCAGCAGCTGGGAACCCCAAAATTAGCACATTGAATGGTTTTCCTTCTTGGTAAAGTAAGTGCTGGAGAGACAGAGGGGACAGTCCCCATGACTCGTGGTTACTTGTTAGTTCTGAGAACTCTGTGATTTAGTGATTTTCAGATGATAGAGGATAAAATTGAGAGAAGATGAAAAATGCCTGGCTAAAGGAAGAAAATCAGAAAGGCTTGGACCTGGAGGAAGATAGGACACAGCTGGACATCAACCACTGTCACAATAGCAATAACATTTGCTAATGGTGATGGCACACACCATGTTCAGCGTTCTGTGCATTATTTCTACTTTTCCACAGTGTCAGCAATTAGCTAATGTGTAACTATTTAGTGCATCCCCCTAGCTTTGGGCATGTGTTCAAGACCTATTAGTCTTTGTTGTAACATTCTCAAGGAGAAGAGACATTTCAGATGGTAAATAAGTCATGCTTGAACATTAACTATTAGACTTGAGGCCATTTTTCAATAACTGCAATTTTTTTCTTTCAGAGAAATATGTCATCTGTTTAGGATTCATATGCTTTGGGCTGTGTTCAAGCCTTTAGTGTTGAAACCCAAATGTTAAGAACTGCATAAATAATTGGTATGCATACATGAAGCAAATATACTGAGTACCTACTATGTGCTGGCTCTGTGTTTATTCAGAGAATGTAGTGATTAATGTGTTAATTTATTAAATAGTTTTAAGTACCAGAATCCAGGCACTATGTTAGCCATTATCAATAGAAGGTGAAAAGGGACATATTTTCCCTTACCTTTTGAAATGTCACTTTCTATATTTTAAATATATGTTCTGTCATTTAAAATAATGTACATAAAAAGATATATGAAGTATGATATGAAAGAATAATAGATGGGGTTTAGGAACCACTTTTGTTGGCCTTTCCCTGGAGATATCATATGGAAGACAGCCTCACATGTGATATCAAAACAGTCAAAAAAGGAGTGCATTAGGGAGCAAGGAACAGGGTGTGGGAATCCAGAGGAAGGAGTGTTTGATCCAGAGGGGTGGGTGGAAATCCAGGACGTTGGTTGGGCCCCTGAAAAGAAGCATTCTTGGAGTTCAGCAGCTGGGAACCCCAAAATTAGCACATTGAATGGTTTTCCTTCTTGGTAAAGTAAGTGCTGGAGAGACAGAGGGGACAGTCCCCATGACTCGTGGTTACTTGTTAGTTCTGAGAACTCTGTGATTTAGTGATTTTCAGATGATAGAGGATAAAATTGAGAGAAGATGAAAAATGCCTGGCTAAAGGAAGAAAATCAGAAAGGCTTGGACCTGGAGGAAGATAGGACACAGCTGGACATCAACCACTGTCACAATAGCAATAACATTTGCTAATGGTGATGGCACACACCATGTTCAGCGTTTTCTGTGCATTATTTCTACTTTTCACATCAGTGGCATCAAATCTTATATTGCTACTCTCATTTCAGCTAATGTGTAACTATTTAGTGTCTATTGCTCTGTAGTATTTTTTTTCCTGGCTGTCTCTCCAGCTGGAATCTCCATCTTTACTCACTTGGGCAGCTGGCACAGCCTTGTTACTTCTGATAGCTCTGCTTCCACCCCACTTTCTATATTCCAGCCAAAATTATTTGACCAAGGCAAAGATTTGATCACTTTCTGCTTTCAGATCAATGGAGGCTCCCACTGTGTCCTGAAAATGCATCACATTCTTTACCTAGCACGTGACATGATCCACTACCTTGTCCCAACCTACCTCATTGACTTACCCAACACACCATGCTGTATGATGGAAAGGGAACAAAATTTAACATTGGCCTTGGGTTCAGGTCTTGTAGCTTAAACTGCTAAGCAACCTTGGGCAAGTTACTTAACTGATCTGAGCTTCAATTTCCTCCTCTTTAAGAAGGGGGATTCAGTGAGAAAAGAACAGCAAATGCTCAGCTCTCAGAATTTGGGCATGTGGCAAAAAGGGCTCATAATCCCCAATGCAGAACACCATGTCATGACAGAGCACCTGGGTGAATTTTGAGGGTTTTTCTGGAGGCCATTTACCCAAGCCCATGCCTTGGGTAAAATGTTCTGAAGTTAAAAGAGAAGAGCTTGTCCCTGCCTCAGTTATGGTGGGCACCCTGCTAGTCTCACCAATGAGACTCATTGAAGTGTAGAATTTTTCTCATTTTATCCTGTTCCTTGAGAGAAGAAAAATGTTACTCAATCCAACAAACATCTCATTTCTCATCTGTAACATAGGAATAATAGTAGTAGTTACCTCACAGAGTTATTGTGATAGTTAAGTGCCATAATCCATATAGAAGCTTAGAAAATGCCTGCCCCCATCGTAACAGCTATTTTCCGACCTGCATACGACATTGACATTTATAGTGTGAGTACCCCGAAGCCCTTACCCACTCTCTTGGTTCTCATGGGCAAAACATGGTCAAGATTGGTGCAAAGGCATAGATTTCTTTCTATGGTAATAGGAAATCTTCCCCAAACTGGACTGAGCTTTCCCTCCATTTTTATTTATGGCCCCGAGAAAAAGTGGCCAGTTTATATCACTGAAAAGTCAATAGAAGTGTGACTGAGGTTTCATAACACAGTTTGTCTTGTGCGCTGAGACAGTTCCATGCCATTTCTGACAGTTGAGTTGTTATCTCCTCCAGCATGTTGAAGCCTTACATTGGGGTGTGGGGATGATGGATAGGTTGGGTCCTGGGAGACACAAGGTACCCCATGGCATTCCATCCTCTTCCACCTGTGCTGTGCTTATGGGCTCAGTAAAATCCCTTTTCACTTTGAGGAAGCTGATTGTAATGCAGACAGTTTGAGGGTAGCCATATAGAACTGGTTCCCTAGTCAGATTCACTTTCTATCAACTGTATAACCCAGGGCAGTTGAACTGTTCTGAATCTCACTTTTTCTTCTGTAAGATAAGAATACCTAAACGTGGGACTTTTGTGTGGATTCATGATGGCAATGCCTGTATGAATGCATCTTTCATGAAATCTGGTGGATGTTCCTCAGTAGATCAAGGGTAGCTGATCAACTTCATTTACCATGAAAACCTTCTCTCAGCAGCCTAATAGTGCCTCTAAATGTACAACTCTTCATCCTCAGTGTTGATGAATCCAATTTGACCTCAGTTAAAGGGGCCTTGTGTTTTCGATACTGGTGGAATCTTCTTAACTTGCCAGTGCACACTGTTCTTTGAACAGGGTATAGTATTCTAACAATTTTACTACTGTCTCCAGAGCCTCATTATGATTCAGTCACCACTCTACTTTGGTTCAACTCATGAAGCATCTGTTCACTTAGCAGACCAGCCTCTTCTGCAGATACTAGTCTAAATGAGTTCTGCTGGACTCATTGTTTCCTTCTCCATCCCCCAGCCCAGCAACTGGCTAAGTAAACATTTGCTCAGTATGGAGCAGGACTTTATGTTGAAGGGGAAAAGTGATCTATATTTTATCATCTTTCGCAAGACATTTTTTCTATAAAAAATGCAACCATCTGAAAAGTAAGATAACATCACTGGTGTTATTTTGTACAGCTCACCATTACAACTCCAGATGGCTATCTGTGGGTGGATTGCCATCAACCTGGTCATACCCTAGACATAGGTAGCACTTTGAGTTCAGAGGTCAAGCAGCATTTATTGATTACATATTTACTTCCAGGTTCTAGGGCAAAAATGACTGGTACAGACCATGCCTTTGAGGGGATTATATTTTCTTAGTGATAAGTTCATAAGCAAGTGTCAAGATGTCACTTGGATTTGGACTGTATTCATCTAGATTGTAACCCTTTCAGGCTTTGAATGGCTGGAATCCACTAAATAGCCAGGCATTTTGGGCTTCCAGGTACCACCTCTGTGATCTGAATTAAGAATACCTGGATTCTGACCCCAACAACATCCTTTACTAACTAAAGAAGCATTTGGTACAGTAATATCAATTATGCTATAAATATCAGGCTTGTTTTCAAGATTAAACATGAAAGTATAACATGAAACACTTTGTAAATTTCAACTTCCATGACCTTTTTGTATAACCCAGGGCAACTGTTCTGAATCTCACTTTTCTTCTGTAAGATAAGAATACCTAAACGTGGGACTTTTGTGTGGATTCATGATGGCAATGCCTGTATGAATGCATCTTTCATGAAATCTGGTGGATGTTCCTCAGTAGATCAAGGGTAGCTGATCAACTTCATTTACCATGAAAACCTTCTCTCAGCAGCCTAATAGTGCCTCTAAATGTACAACTCTTCATCCTCAGTGTTGATGAATCCAATTTGACCTCAGTTAAAGGGGCCTTGTGTTTTCGATACTGGTGGAATCTTCTTAACTTGCCAGTGCACACTGTTCTTTGAACAGGGTATAGTATTCTAACAATTTTATTACTATCTCCAGTTCATTATGATTCAGTCACCACTCTACTTTGGTTCAACTCATGAAGCATCTGTTCACTTAGCAGACCAGCCTCTTCTGCAGATACTAGTCTAAATGAGTTCTGCTGGACTCATTGTTTCCTTCTCCATCCCCCAGCCCAGCAACTGGCTAAGTAAACATTTGCTCAGTATGGAGCAGGACTTTATGTTGAAGGGGAAAAGTGATCTATATTTTATCATCTTTCGCAAGACATTTTTTCTATAAAAAATGCAACCATCTGAAAAGTAAGATAACATCACTGGTGTTATTTTGTACAGCTCACCATTACAACTCCAGATGGCTATCTGTGGGTGGATTGCCATCAACCTGGTCATACCCTAGACATAGGTAGCACTTTGAGTTCAGAGGTCAAGCAGCATTTATTGATTACATATTTACTTCCAGGTTCTAGGGCAAAAATGACTGGTACAGACCATGCCTTTGAGGGGATTATATTTTCTTAGTGATAAGTTCATAAGCAAGTGTCAAGATGTCACTTGGATTTGGACTGTATTCATCTAGATTGTAACCCTTTCAGGCTTTGAATGGCTGGAATCCACTAAATAGCCAGGCATTTTGGGCTTCCAGGTACCACCTCTGTGATCTGAATTAAGAATACCTGGATTCTGACCCCAACAACATCCTTTACTAACTAAAGAAGCATTTGGTACAGTAATATCAATTATGCTATAAATATCAGGCTTGTTTTCAAGATTAAACATGACAGTATACCCTGAAACACTTTGTAAACCATAAAATCTTGCATATACCTGGAGGGTTTAATAGTACTGATGTAGGCTTGTCCACATTTCTTTTTTTATTATTTTGGCCACTCCTATTGATCTTTCATCTATTTATCTTTGTTCTTTGGCCTGCATGGGCCTCCCATTGCAGTGGCCCCACTCGCCACAGAGCACTGGCTCTGGGCTCACATGCTCCAGAGCTCTGACTCGGTAGTTGGACACATCGGTCCAGCCACTCTGTGGCACGTGGGATCTTCCCAGGCCAGGGATAGAACTGGCACCCTTCACACTGCAAGGATGTGTCCTTACCCACTGGACCACCAGGGAAGCCCTTGACCACATTTCTTATTCTGACCTTTCTAGTTCTTCAGAAGGCTAGAAAGGGGAAATGAAATTTAGAATGCATATGAAACTGAGAGAGCTATCTAATAAAAAGCTGTGCTTGTTGAAGAGCTTGTCAACACCAGGTGGTGGTAGTGGTTTAGTCACTAAGTCATGTCCAACTCTTGTGACACCATGGACTGTAGCCCATAAGGCTCCTCTGTCCGTAGAATTTTCCAGGCAAGAATGCTGGAGTGTGTAGCTCTTTCCTTTTCCAGGGTATCTTCCTGACCCAGAGATTAAACCCTGGTCTCCTGCATTGTAGGCAGATTCTTTACTACTCAACCACCAGGGAAGCCTTTTCAGCACCAGGACCAAGCCTCTTTCCTTGTCTGTCCCCAGTTGCTCACCCTGGTCATACCCTAGACATAGGTAGCACTTTGAGTTCAGAGGTCAAGCAGCATTTATTGATTACATATTTACTTCCAGGTTCTAGGGCAAAAATGACTGGTACAGACCATGCCTTTGAGGGGATTATATTTTCTTAGTGATAAGTTCATAAGCAAGTGTCAAGATGTCACTTGGATTTGGACTGTATTCATCTAGATTGTAACCCTTTCAGGCTTTGAATGGCTGGAATCCACTAAATAGCCAGGCATTTTGGGCTTCCAGGTACCACCTCTGTGATCTGAATTAAGAATACCTGGATTCTGACCCCAACAACATCCTTTACTAACTAAAGAAGCATTTGGTACAGTAATATCAATTATGCTATAAATATCAGGCTTGTTTTCAAGATTAAACATGACAGTATACCCTGAAACACTTTGTAAACCATAAAATCTTGCATATACCTGGAGGGTTTAATAGTACTGATGTAGGCTTGTCCACATTTCTTTTTTTATTATTTTGGCCACTCCTATTGATCTTTCATCTATTTATCTTTGTTCTTTGGCCTGCATGGGCCTCCCATTGCAGTGGCCCCACTCGCCACAGAGCACTGGCTCTGGGCTCACATGCTCCAGAGCTCTGACTCGGTAGTTGGACACATCGGTCCAGCCACTCTGTGGCACGTGGGATCTTCCCAGGCCAGGGATAGAACTGGCACCCTTCACACTGCAAGGATGTGTCCTTACCCACTGGACCACCAGGGAAGCCCTTGACCACATTTCTTATTCTGACCTTTCTAGTTCTTCAGAAGGCTAGAAAGGGAACTGAAATTTAGAATGCATATGAAACTGAGAGAGCTATCTAATAAAAAGCTGTGCTTGTTGAAGAGCTTGTCAACACCAGGTGGTGGTAGTGGTTTAGTCACTAAGTCATGTCCAACTCTTGTGACACCATGGACTGTAGCCCATAAGGCTCCTCTGTCCGTAGAATTTTCCAGGCAAGAATGCTGGAGTGTGTAGCTCTTTCCTTTTCCAGGGTATCTTCCTGACCCAGAGATTAAACCCTGGTCTCCTGCATTGTAGGCAGATTCTTTACTACTCAACCACCAGGGAAGCCTTTTCAGCACCAGGACCAAGCCTCTTTCCTTGTCTGTCCCCAGTTGCTCACCTTCAGTAGAATATACTGCTCTATATTTGACTAATGGATTGCCTCATGAAAAAATTCTGCCAGGAGTTTCTCTCATTTTTCTGGAAAATAAGTACACATTTTACTATACGCTAGGCACTGTTTCAAGTACTTTGCATTTTTCAACAAATGTAATTCTCCCAATAACAGTATCTCCATTTAGGAAAAAATTCACCATGAAGATTGAATAAATGATTCCAGGTTATACAGCTAGTCCATGGAAAACCTGTGACTCAGTCCTATGTAGTACAGTGGCAAGAGTAAAAGTCTCAATCATAACGCTCCAGGTGTTGGCATTGGAGTACCTCTTATAAAAATACTTTCCTTCGTGTGTTTGAACTGATTTCATGTTTGAAAGCATCTAATGACTTAACAATAGCCAAAAAAGAGTAACATTCAAAGCCTTAAATACCTTTCTTGAAATCCAACGTTTGTGTGAGAGAATCACCCTTCCACAATCTTCCTGAGCCTCAACTTCATCCTTTTTCCTTAGTTGCCTTCTGGTTGCCTCTTTATTGCACCTCCTATCATGGAGAAAGGTCTTGGGTTGTCTTGTCTATCAACTCTCTAACTACCAGAAACTACCATCTATAATACCTACATTGGAGAGGCATTGTGAAAATCTGGAACCACCTCCTGATGCCGAAACTAGTGAGTGCTTTGCTGTTCTCAGGTGACAGCCCTAAGATGCTCGGTGTTCTAGATAATGTCTTTCTTCTTAACAGTCTCTCTCGTCCTCAAGCCCGTGAGCCCGCTCTCTCAACTTTTCTTCTGACACTCTGTATGATATCCTACATCTCGCTTGCAGGCTCTTGCTTCTCTCCAACTTTTTGAATATTGGTGTCTTTCAGGGCTCCATTTTCTACCTTCTTTTCCTCTCACTGTGTCTTCCTAGTCAGGTTCATACATTCTGTGTCTTCATCAGAGACTGGTAACTCATAAATTTTTTTGCTTACTTTAAGTGTCATACCTTATTCTGGACATACATTTCCAACCATTCACTTGTTATTTCATACTGTATGCTTTATGTGAACCTTACATTCAACTTGTCACTGAAACTGAACTTATCATTTTCTTCTTCCATCAAACTTGCTGTCTTCCTATAGGACTCAGTCAATGCACACTGCATTCCAGAAGCCTGGAAGCAGTCCTAGATTTCTACATTTCCCCCACTTTTGTTACCTTGATATAGATCTATCCAGCCATGTTTTCCTCTTCATATCTACTTTCCATGCTTCCATCATTTCCCATGTGGATTGTTTCAAGATATTTTGGTTTCATCTCCTCAGTAACTCTACTCCATAGTTACTTCAGGGTAGAGACTCTCTTCCCACCTCTGTAGATCAGTGCCTTGCAAAGTACCTGACCCAGAGCAGCACTGAATAGATGTTTGGTGCATAAGAGTGAATAAGGGAAAATAAATGTGTACTTTTTGATTTCATGTTTGAAAGCATCTAATGACTTAACAATAGCCAAAAGAGTAACATTCAAAGCCTTAAATACCTTTCTTGAAATCCAACGTTTGTGTGAGAGAATCACCCTTCCACAATCTTCCTGAGCCTCAACTTCATCCTTTTTCCTTAGTTGCCTTCTGGTTGCCTCTTTATTGCACCTCCTATCATGGAGAAAGGTCTTGGGTTGTCTTGTCTATCAACTCTAACTACCAGAAACTACCATCTATAATACCTACATTGGAGAGGCATTGTGAAAATCTGGAACCACCTCCTGATGCCGAAACTAGTGAGTGCTTTGCTGTTCTCAGGTGACAGCCCTAAGATGCTCGGTGTTCTAGATAATGTCTTTCTTCTTAACAGTCTCTCTCGTCCTCAAGCCCGTGAGCCCGCTCTCTCAACTTTTCTTCTGACACTCTGTATGATATCCTACATCTCGCTTGCAGGCTCTTGCTTCTCTCCAACTTTTTGAATATTGGTGTCTTTCAGGGCTCCATTTTCTACCTTCTTTTCCTCTCACTGTGTCTTCCTAGTCAGGTTCATACATTCTGTGTCTTCATCAGAGACTGGTAACTCATAAATTTTTTTGCTTACTTTAAGTGTCATACCTTATTCTGGACATACATTTCCAACCATTCACTTGTTATTTCATACTGTATGCTTTATGTGAACCTTACATTCAACTTGTCACTGAAACTGAACTTATCATTTTCTTCTTCCATCAAACTTGCTGTCTTCCTATAGGACTCAGTCAATGCACACTGCATTCCAGAAGCCTGGAAGCAGTCCTAGATTTCTACATTTCCCCCACTTTTGTTACCTTGATATAGATCTATCCAGCCATGTTTTCCTCTTCATATCTACTTTCCATGCTTCCATCATTTCCCATGTGGATTGTTTCAAGATATTTTGGTTTCATCTCCTCAGTAACTCTACTCCATAGTTACTTCAGGGTAGAGACTCTCTTCCCACCTCTGTAGATCAGTGCCTTGCAAAGTACCTGACCCAGAGCAGCCACTGAATAGATGTTTGGTGCATAAGAGTGAATAAGGGAAAAAAATCTGTGTCTATAAAATGTTGCATGTATTCACATGTGTACTCTGTAGGTGGATAGCATGTAGACCTGTGATGAGAATTTCTCTTTTAGACTTGAGTTTTATAACCCCAGGTTTTAAGCAACTATTTATTTCATTTTTGATATTTCAGTAAATATTATAAACTTATCATTATATATTGGTCCCATAGCCCAAAACGCTGCATAGTTTCCTGAAACAACCTTTAAAATGATTGTCTTTCAAATCGGGCATTAATGCATTATAATTTATGTAGCTCTATTATGCGGACTACAAAACCTGAAAGGAGATGTTTAACTTGTCAAAAGTGAGTCTGATCAGGAGGGAGCAAGAAAAATTTAAAAAAAAAAAAAAGGTGATATGTTGATGGGTAAAAAAGGAGGGAGACGAAAGATTACTTCTGAAATCACAGAACTTGAGCCCTGGAACTTACTGTCCCAGAGATATTTTTAATCTATTCCCTGAGTTCTGAAACTGTTTTAAAATTTTTCAGATACTAAGCTGGAGAAACTAAATTTTATTAGCTGATTAATTTAATATTATAAAATTAGGAATCAATTTTGTTCTCAACACTCAGTTTTTATCTGATTAGCTTAATAGAAGGAGGTTATTTAGAGGAAAAAACTGGTATAATTAAAATTTAGAGAAAATGCAATGTTTGCTGAAAATCTGAGGAACTATCTTGACGTGTGACTATTTTATTTGTGAAATATATCACATGTCCTATGAACTATCCCTTATTCATAATAGTCCATTCCTGGAAGCACATATAACTATTTTTGGAATAGACCAATGAGGATGATCAGAGAAACTCCATATGCTGATGAAACAGCTGAGTGAAGTCTTGAAGTATGAACAGAAGTTCACCAATTAAGTAAAACATCATTTATTTAATTAATCAATATTCACTGAGTACCTCTAATAATTGAGATTATTATTAAGACTTGGGATGAGAGGATAGAAAATGCAAATCCTCAAGAACATAGTCACAAGTGTGTAATTATCATAGATGGTCATCCTTTGATATCTGCAGGAAATTGGTTCCAAGACACCCATGGATACCCAAATCCATGAATCACTGAGAACCTTTTACAAAATGGTGTCTAGGAGACATATTATAATAACAGGATAAAAGAGAAAGCACTGTGTTTGGAACACCCAGCAAGATGGAGAGCCAGGGAAGTCTTCTTGGAGGAGGTCTCAGTTGAGGTCAATCATAATGATAAGTCAGGTGAATTTGGAAATGGGCAAAAGGATAAGCCTGTCAGTCCCAGTCTGCCAGATTGCCAAAGGGTCAGACACGACTAAACAACAAATGATAGGAGAGGACATAAGAAATAGCCTTTTGGAGGGCATGGGATATCCGTGGGAGGCAGTGAATGTGGTCGATGAGACAGTGGAGCCGACAGGCACTAGAAATCACATTGCCTTGGTCTTGGTCTTTGCACTGTTGGCTAGGAGTTGTTGAAGGTCCTTAAACAGGGGCGTTACAGGGTCAGAACTGAATGTGCAGTCGATCCTTGTGAGTGCAGAAGGAAGATGTATGTACTGGTAAGGACAGGACTGGAGGAAGTTAAGAACAGTGAGGAAGCTGCCTCATTGGTACTGAAAAGGGAGTCTCACAGTGATCCTGTGAAGGGCCAGGCGGTGAATGTTTTAGATTCCTCAGTCACATGTTGTATATTCAGCTATCAGCTCTGCATGATAACACCAGATGAGCCATATATTGGCTCAATGCAGCAATATATTGGCTGTGTTCTAATAGCATTTTATTTTTAGACAATGGAACCTGAATTTCATATCATTTCCACATGCCGTGAAATATTACTTTCCTTTTGATTTTTTCCCAACCTTCTAAAAATGTGAAAAACATTCTACTATTTCAGAACCAACAGTGTGGCATCTAATGTAGCAGGTATGAGATGGGAGGTAACTAGGTGGATTTGAAAAGTGTCTACTATAGGACTCAGCGGGTGACTGGGTTCTGCTGGTTTATTAGGGGTGGCATCGAGAATCACTCGCAGCCTTGTGGCTGCAGACCCTGGATGAAGAGTACCCTCTGCCCAGATAGAGGACAGGGAATGGGAGATGGTGTGGACACTGGGAAATACAGAGGCTGACAAATGCCTTCCATTTTCTGTAATTCAGGCTTTAGGGATTCTTGTATATGGAATCATTTTTTGGAAAGTATTTCGACTTTCATTTGCCTTGAGTGAGTAATTTCGTTGTTCTAAACAAGTACTTGCTTACATTTGGAGGAAGAAGAGTTTTTTTTACTACAGAAAATAGCAAAGAGAAATTAATGTTCATTACTAATATCAATCTTTTCAAATATGTCATCTCCTTTGGCATTTTCAGAAAACTGTCTCAAAGAAGCCTCAAATGCAAATGTGACCCATATGCCAATGCCATATATCCGTCTGTGTACACACTGCATTAAAGAATTCTCTCAAGCTGGAATGTTTTATCATTCCTGCATGGAATAACTCTCATGAAATAATTAGGAGATACACAGGCTAATGATAAATGTTAGCTTTTTGAAATGGGTTTTGATGAAATTATCATAATCTGATTATACAGCTTCAAAGAACCTTTCCCAAGCTCGGTTTTCCCTCATCTGATCCAATCTGCACTTGTCTGTGGCCAGAACAGCCGCTAATTAATAAATGCAAGCTTACCTTAGGGTCTTCATTTGGGCGGGGGCAAATGGAGGAAGTTAAGAACAGTGAGGAAGCTGCCTCATTGGTACTGAAAAGGAGTCTCACAGTGATCCTGTGAAGGGCCAGGCGGTGAATGTTTTAGATTCCTCAGTCACATGTTGTATATTCAGCTATCAGCTCTGCATGATAACACCAGATGAGCCATATATTGGCTCAATGCAGCAATATATTGGCTGTGTTCTAATAGCATTTTATTTTTAGACAATGGAACCTGAATTTCATATCATTTCCACATGCCGTGAAATATTACTTTCCTTTTGATTTTTTCCCAACCTTCTAAAAATGTGAAAAACATTCTACTATTTCAGAACCAACAGTGTGGCATCTAATGTAGCAGGTATGAGATGGGAGGTAACTAGGTGGATTTGAAAAGTGTCTACTATAGGACTCAGCGGGTGACTGGGTTCTGCTGGTTTATTAGGGGTGGCATCGAGAATCACTCGCAGCCTTGTGGCTGCAGACCCTGGATGAAGAGTACCCTCTGCCCAGATAGAGGACAGGGAATGGGAGATGGTGTGGACACTGGGAAATACAGAGGCTGACAAATGCCTTCCATTTTCTGTAATTCAGGCTTTAGGGATTCTTGTATATGGAATCATTTTTAGGAAAGTATTTCGACTTTCATTTGCCTTGAGTGAGTAATTTCGTTGTTCTAAACAAGTACTTGCTTACATTTGGAGGAAGAAGAGTTTTTTTTACTACAGAAAATAGCAAAGAGAAATTAATGTTCATTACTAATATCAATCTTTTCAAATATGTCATCTCCTTTGGCATTTTCAGAAAACTGTCTCAAAGAAGCCTCAAATGCAAATGTGACCCATATGCCAATGCCATATATCCGTCTGTGTACACACTGCATTAAAGAATTCTCTCAAGCTGGAATGTTTTATCATTCCTGCATGGAATAACTCTCATGAAATAATTAGGAGATACACAGGCTAATGATAAATGTTAGCTTTTTGAAATGGGTTTTGATGAAATTATCATAATCTGATTATACAGCTTCAAAGAACCTTTCCCAAGCTCGGTTTTCCCTCATCTGATCCAATCTGCACTTGTCTGTGGCCAGAACAGCCTCTGCATGAGGATTTATGATGAGGGCTTAGAACTGCCAACAGAGTCTCTTCTCCCTAGGTCATAAATATTCATAAAAGTGAACAGGGACTGGGGATGGCTTCTCGCCTCCTGGGTGACTCCAACATTCTGGTCAAGGCCCCATTCTATAAATAAAGGAGAAAATAAGGAATATTCAAACTGGGAAATAAACAGCAGCTTCTCTTCAAGTGTCGTAGTGTAGAGAGATATGGAAGGTTAAGATCATGGATGTAAGTCTGAGAGATCCAGTTTTCTCTTTAACTCTGTACCTTGTTCAAGTTGCTTAACTACACATAGCAGTAAAAATCGTATTAACATGGAAAGCATATGACAGAGAAAATAAAACATAATAATAATATGTACTATCGAGAAAAGGAAGTGTTAGTTGCTCAGTCGTGTCTAATCTTTACGACCATGGACTGTAGCCCATCAGGCTTCTCTGTCCTTGGAATTCTCCAGGGAGGAATACTAGAGTGAGTGCCATTGCCTTCTTCCCAACCCATGGATCGAACCTGAGTCACCTGCATTGAAAGCAAATTTGTTTCACCATCTGAGCTGCCAGGGCACTCTTGTTAATTGTATTACTGTTGTATTATTAAACTCTCAGGGTATAACTTCAGATAAACTCCATAGAAATTATTTAATATAAAATCTTAGCCACCAGAAGATGAAATGAATCAATTAGTTTTTGTGAGTCTATGTGCTTAAACTTGGTGTTTCCACATGTTATTTTATAATAACCCTACAATGAATTAAAAATCATTTACACTTTATAGATGAAGATAATAGAACTCTATGGTAGTAGTACAAAAATATCACTGGGGTAGTGGAGTTGGCTAAGCTCTACCATGATAATAAAATAAAACCCTCTGACTTGAGAATAAAGTAAATGCTTAATTATTAATTACTATTGAGGTATGTTTAGCATACATTGTATTAGTTTCAAGTATACAGTCGAGTGATTCAATATTTGTAAAGATTGTGAATAATCACAAGAAGTCCAGTTAAGACCTGTCACCTTACATAGCTACAGATTTTTTTTTCTTGTAAACTTTTGAAATCTAGTCTCCTAGCAGCTTTCAAATATGCAGTACAGTGACTAAACAAGTATTAACTTCATCACTGTGCTTACTTACTTATTTTATAGCTGAAAATCTGTACCTTTTGACTCCTTTCATCATTTTGTCTACTCCTTACCCCTGCTTCTGGCAACCATCAGGCTATTGTTAGTATCTATGAGCTTATGGTTATTTTAAGTTTCCCATACAAGTAACATCATATACTATTTACTTTGCTCTATCTGACTTATGATGTTTAGAGTAATGCCCTTAAGATCTATCCATGTTGTCACAAATGAAGGATTTCATGACTTTTTTTGGCCAAATAACATTCCATTGTGTATACATACCACATTTTTAATCTATTCATCTGTTGATGGATCCTTAGGCTATTTCCAAATCTTAGCTATTATAAATATCGCTACAGTGAGCATGGAGAAGCATATGTCTTTTTGAGTCAGTGACTTTATTTTCTTTGGATAAATATCCATATATAGAATTACTGGATCATATGGTAGCTTTATTTTTAATGTTTTTGTGAAACTTCCATACTGGTATTCATTGTGGCACCACCAGTTTACATTCCTGCCAATGCAGGTGTGCAAGGATTCCATTTTTTCTAAGACCTTGCCAACAATTGCTTTGTTTGTCTTTTTAACAATAGCCATTCTAAAAGGTGTGGGTTGATATCTCATTGTGGTTTTGATCTGCATTTCCCTGCTGATTAGTGATACTGAGAATCTTTCCATGTGCTTGTTGGCCATCCAAATGTCTTCCTTGGAAATGTGTACTCAAGATGTCCTTTATAGATGAAGATAATAGAACTCTATGGTAGTAGTACAAAAATATCACTGGGGTAGTGGAGTTGGCTAAGCTCTACCATGATAATAAAATAAAACCCTCTGACTTGAGAATAAAGTAAATGCTTAATTATTAATTACTATTGAGGTATGTTTAGCATACATTGTATTAGTTTCAAGTATACAGTCGAGTGATTCAATATTTGTAAAGATTGTGAATAATCACAAGAAGTCCAGTTAAGACCTGTCACCTTACATAGCTACAGATTTTTTCTTGTAAACTTTTGAAATCTAGTCTCCTAGCAGCTTTCAAATATGCAGTACAGTGACTAAACAAGTATTAACTTCATCACTGTGCTTACTTACTTATTTTATAGCTGAAAATCTGTACCTTTTGACTCCTTTCATCATTTTGTCTACTCCTTACCCCTGCTTCTGGCAACCATCAGGCTATTGTTAGTATCTATGAGCTTATGGTTATTTTAAGTTTCCCATACAAGTAACATCATATACTATTTACTTTGCTCTATCTGACTTATGATGTTTAGAGTAATGCCCTTAAGATCTATCCATGTTGTCACAAATGAAGGATTTCATGACTTTTTATGGCCAAATAACATTCCATTGTGTATACATACCACATTTTTAATCTATTCATCTGTTGATGGATCCTTAGGCTATTTCCAAATCTTAGCTATTATAAATATCGCTACAGTGAGCATGGAGAAGCATATGTCTTTTTGAGTCAGTGACTTTATTTTCTTTGGATAAATATCCATATATAGAATTACTGGATCATATGGTAGCTTTATTTTTAATGTTTTTGTGAAACTTCCATACTGGTATTCATTGTGGCACCACCAGTTTACATTCCTGCCAATGCAGGTGTGCAAGGATTCCATTTTTTCTAAGACCTTGCCAACAATTGCTTTGTTTGTCTTTTTAACAATAGCCATTCTAAAAGGTGTGGGTTGATATCTCATTGTGGTTTTGATCTGCATTTCCCTGCTGATTAGTGATACTGAGAATCTTTCCATGTGCTTGTTGGCCATCCAAATGTCTTCCTTGGAAAAATGTGTACTCAGATCCTCAGATTGTCCCTTTTTCCCTGTTGACTGGTATGTGTTCTTTTTATATTTTAAATAGTAACCCTTTATCAGATACATGATTTGCAAATATTTTCTCCCATTCTATAGATTCCCTTTTCAGAGTGTTGATTCTTATCCCCGTTTGCTAAATGAGTAAACCAAGGCAAAGACTCCTTTGCCTCATATCACAACATTGGTCTAAAGTGTGTTGTGTGCATGCTTAGTCTGAATTGTGGGTGACTCGTTGTGACCCCACGTGACCTCCAGGCTTCTCTGTCCATGGGATTTTTCAGGCAACAATACTTGAGTGGGTTGCCATTTCTTTCTCCAGGGGATCTTCCTGATCCAGGGATTGAACCCACTTCTCCTGCATTGGCAGGCATATTCTTTACTAGTGAGCCACCAGGGAAGCCCAAAGTGCGAGAGTTACAGCCAAAAGACTATTTGGACCAAATATACTTGGGGAGTAGGAAATTGAAAAGAATGGAAAAAAAGGAGTTTTGTGGTTGTTGTGGGACCTTCCCAAAGATCTAAAGATACCAATGCATGGATGTTTTAGGTGGAGCTATGTATTACTTTTCCAGATTTTTATGACCATAAAACCCTTTTCTCTTTGGATGTCTCATAAGACACAGCACACCTGTAAGGAGATGTTACCCACTGTAGTGCCATCACTTTATAGAATACTAGATACTTAGCCCCATTCATCTCTCTTCAGAGAGAAATCTAGGCAGAGATCTGCCTTCTGCAAGCACAGAGCTTCCAGTGAGGGAGAGCCTTCAGTATTCTTTGATGAAGCCAAAGAATCAGCCAAGCTAGAGATACCTTCTCATGTCTCCTTTCTCTCTCTTGCACTCACACAATGACACACAGCCAAATTATGTTCATTTTCTAATAAGCATTCCACCTGAGATGAATATCGTTCTTCTCTTTCCACATCTGTAAAACGCAAACCTCTTTGTACAAAGATAAAAGGTGTGGGTTGATATCTCATTGTGGTTTTGATCTGCATTTCCCTGCTGATTAGTGATACTGAGAATCTTTCCATGTGCTTGTTGGCCATCCAAATGTCTTCCTTGGAAAAATGTGTACTCAGATCCTCAGATTGTCCCTTTTTCCCTGTTGACTGGTATGTGTTCTTTTTATATTTTAAATAGTAACCCTTTATCAGATACATGATTTGCAAATATTTTCTCCCATTCTATAGATTCCCTTTTCAGAGTGTTGATTCTTATCCCCGTTTGCTAAATGAGTAAACCAAGGCAAAGACTCCTTTGCCTCATATCACAACATTGGTCTAAAGTGTGTTGTGTGCATGCTTAGTCTGAATTGTGGGTGACTCGTTGTGACCCCACGTGACCTCCAGGCTTCTCTGTCCATGGGATTTTTCAGGCAACAATACTTGAGTGGGTTGCCATTTCTTTCTCCAGGGGATCTTCCTGATCCAGGGATTGAACCCACTTCTCCTGCATTGGCAGGCATATTCTTTACTAGTGAGCCACCAGGGAAGCCCAAAGTGCGAGAGTTACAGCCAAAAGACTATTTGGACCAAATATACTTGGGGAGTAGGAAATTGAAAAGAATGGAAAAAAAGGAGTTTTGTGGTTGTTGTGGGACCTTCCCAAAGATCTAAAGATACCAATGCATGGATGTTTTAGGTGGAGCTATGTATTACTTTTCCAGATTTTTATGACCATAAAACCCTTTTCTCTTTGGATGTCTCATAAGACACAGCACACCTGTAAGGAGATGTTACCCACTGTAGTGCCATCACTTTATAGAATACTAGATACTTAGCCCCATTCATCTCTCTTCAGAGAGAAATCTAGGCAGAGATCTGCCTTCTGCAAGCACAGAGCTTCCAGTGAGGGAGAGCCTTCAGTATTCTTTGATGAAGCCAAAGAATCAGCCAAGCTAGAGATACCTTCTCATGTCTCCTTTCTCTCTCTTGCACTCACACAATGACACACAGCCAAATTATGTTCATTTTCTAATAAGCATTCCACCTGAGATGAATATCGTTCTTCTCTTTCCACATCTGTAAAACGCAAACCTCTTTGTACAAAGATAAAGGAAGTTTTTTTTCTCCTCACAGGTTGCCTGCCTTTTGAAATACATTTCATGGTCCTTTCAGAGCATTTCCAGGGGCTAAAAAGAAGAGTTGTCACCAGGCATGTACCACTGTAATCCAAATGGCAGGGATTATGGGCCTCATTTTCCCCACCTGTTTGCAGATGTGTTACTTTGACCTACATTTCATTCCGAGATGCCTGCTGCCTGTGTTTGAGGCTGACATAATTTGCTGCCTCGTGGTTTATGTTACTATTTCCAGGGGCTTCCTTTTTCTGGGCTGGCACCAAGGAGAATCCAGTTCAGTGGAAACTAGTTGGGACATGCTGTTCCCATGGCCTTGTGTCTGTCCTGTCTGCTCCCTTGCCTGGCACAGACAGGCTTCTTCAGGCCAACATTATTAGCGACCAAATAATATTCACTCCATCTGAAACACCAACATCCCCTACCCTTACACAGTGTACTTTATCAGCCTTTTTAAACATCTGCCTCTACAGTGAAATTATTTTAAGCCAACAGAGTGCATTCTTCATTAACTAATAAAATAGCTGAGAATAAAACAAAGTGAAGTAATTTGCTCAAGTTCCCCGGTAAGAGCAGGTGGGAATTTGCAGCCAGGTTTGATTTCAGAGCCACCCCCAGAGGGACAGTGTAGTGCTACAGCTAAGATTGGGGTCAGGGTTCAAGACCCAGCCTTGTCATTGATTAGCTAACTGTAGCACCTGGAGAAGCATCCATAGCTCTGTGCACCTCACTTTTCACACCTTTTTTAAGATTAAAGATTCCAGGCTTCTCTGGTGGTCCAGTGGGTAAAGGGTCTGCCTTGCAGTGCAAGAGGCACCAGTTCAATCTGTGGCCTGGGAATATCCCACATGCTGAGGAACATACATATATATATATACACACACACACACACACACACACACATATATATATATATATATATATGTTGTTTCTGTGCTCAGTCATGTACAACTCTTTGCAACCCCATGGACTATATGTAGCCTTACAGGCCCATCTCTCTCTCTCTTTACATGTGTGTGTGCATATATATAATATTTCATATAAATATACAAAATATTTCATACATATATTTATAGTTTGTACAAATAAAAATATAGCTGTCAAAGAGGTCCCAACTAATAGCAAAAGGAAAGATAGGGGAGTGATTCAGAATTTTGAGATACTGAGCCTCTTTCCATCCTCCTTTCTACTCCAAGTCATCATAATCTAAAAGCCTCACCTGTTTAGAGATGCTTTGGTGGCTCAGATGATAAAGAATCTGCTTGCAATGCAGGAGGCCCAGGTTCATTCTCTAGGTTTGGAAGATCCCCTGGAGAAGGGAAAGGCAACCTACTCCATTATTCCTGTCTGGATAATCC
The DNA here is from genome assembly GCA_022376925.1 of Tragulus kanchil. Taxonomy (NCBI): domain Eukaryota; kingdom Metazoa; phylum Chordata; class Mammalia; order Artiodactyla; family Tragulidae; genus Tragulus; species Tragulus kanchil. The sequence goes on from JAIOJX010000006.1 coordinate 122,251,329, forward strand.
CAGAGACAGAGGAGTCTGGTGGCCTACAGTCCATGAGGTTACAAACAATTGGACATGACTGAGTGGCTAACACTTTTCACAGACGTGGCCCTGAGCTGTCATTGTGCTCTGGAGCTAGATACCAGGTGTGACTCTGCTCCACCCCACCACCCAAAAGGCAGACTTCAAATTCCTTACCCTGCTGTGCAAGTGTGAATCCCTTGATTCCCTTTGTGTGAGTGACTGAAGAAGATTCCTATTTCTTGCAGGTAAGTAAAGAATTTCATCTCACTGTGGTGGTGCTTCCTTATAAGGCCAGCTGTGGGCTGGATTCAGGGATGATATGGAATTTGGGAGGACTTGAGCTCTCCCAGAACCTGGGATACTGTGCTCCAGAATGGGCTATCAGAAGAGGTGAGAGCTAGGTTCCCTCACTCCCTATGTGACCCTAAGCTATGTACCTCAACTCCTGAATTGATAAAATGTTAATAACCACTGTAGAAGATTTGTTCAGAGGATTAAATGTGTTGTTGCAAGAGTGAGCAGTAGACGGGCAGAAGTCAATATCACACAGCCCTTATTTCACTTTCATTAAGATCAGAGGTCCCAGGTCAGTGTGGCTTTTCAGTACTGGCCTCATGCTTTTGGAATGCCGTCTTCCCCCTTGTGTCCTCAGTGGGAGTGGTTGAAAAGCACGTTTTCCGTATTCCTTTCGAAACAAAAAAATTACCATATGCCTCATTCCCCTAAGGTCACCCGAGAGGCTTGTATAACGCCTGTGCATTAAGCCTGCACTGTGTGTAAGTGTCTTGTCTGTGCAGTGTCAGGGATATTCACATCCAGCCCTAACAGCAACATTGCCTGTTGGCTGTTAACACGGCCATTGTTTTCAGGTGAGGAAACCAAGACATCCCAAATTCAGGTTACATGCCCAAGGTGAGATGCAGTCAGAGTTAGGATGTACCCTCAGGGGTCTGTCCTGAGAGTTGTTTTCTCCTGTGAGGCTGTTCTGCCTCTTTAGGAGAATTAATGCAGAGGGACCCATCATGTGCCACCTGTCATTTCTCTAAGTTTAGACATGATAAATGACCATGAATAGAAGGGAATACAAGGTCTCCCTTTCTGTGGTTCCCTTCCATCCCTGTTCCATGTGCCTTGAAGGGAGGCAGCCAAAGAGGTCATAGAAAAATATCTGTCAGAGATCAGAACTTCAAGTTATTCTGCAATAAATTAGTGGATTAAGGGATGGACTTCTTGGTATTCTTTCACAAATGTTTGTTAGAGATTTATTACATGCAAAAATAAAGTACATGCTTCACAAATATTAGCTGCTATGGGGACCTCAGCATAAACCGTATCCTAAAAGTTCAAGTTCGTGTCCCAGGGCTCTCAGTCCTTGGACGAGTCATTCTGCCTCTCAGGTCATTCACATATGAAAGGTTATTCACATAGAAGGCACTTTCAGCCTCAGTGTTCTGTGTGTCAGCATTTATTTATTTTACTTTTTTTTTTTTTGCAATTTAATATCTTGTCTATCTTGTCCAAAGGACACCCAGGGACAGAAAAGGACACACGTGAGTCAAAAGGGTAGTTAAAGGGGGGAATCAGCAGCTATGCAGAGAAAGGGGAGCTAATTGTACTAAAACATGGAAGAAATAATTACTATAATTGAGAAATAAATAACATTGTAATTTATCTAGGCCTTTAATTAGTTAGTCTGCAGTTGGTGCCTTTTTGTCTGTCTGCTTTGGCTCCAATCTTGAACATCCATGATAAGAAGGATCTAGGGAAACCAATCCCGGGCTAGAGCAGCAGGGAAGCTGGATGGAATATGTTTCTTCTTATCACAAAATCTCTAAACCTGTTCCAAATGTTAATTGAGTTCACACATCTGAAAAATTCAGAGGGAAATTCTGCGCTCCCCCTATGCTTTCAAACCACTGCTTATTTGCACAGATACTTCTAGAGGCCTGAGCAGATTTTTCCTTGTCCATAGGTTTCCCTGTCTCACACACATCTCCTTTGCACCCTGGCTCAGCCTTACTTGTGTTCCTCTATTCTTGCCCTGCTGGGCTATGAGTTTGGAAGCCGTGATGCCTGCTTCATTCTTGCAGATATTAAAAATAGTATCCCTGAATGAATGAATAGCTAACAGTCAACCCCAGTGGCATGTTTTACTTAGTCATTCATATCTTAGGCAATTCATAGACATGTACAGATTATCACCACATGCCCAGATGTGTGCTAGGCACAAGGGGCTCTAACCAGACTGATGAAAACCCCTCACAGTTGGCTTCTAGGGACTCCTGCAGAGCAGGATTTCTCAGCATCTTCACTTCTGACATTGTGTAGGTGGGTGGGTAGCTCCATAGTGCTGCTCTGTGCATGGTAGTGCATTCAGCAGCACCCTTGAGTGTCCTTCCTTAGTTGTGACCATTCAAAGTGCCTCTAAGAATCGTCAGATATCCTCAGGTGGCAAAATCTCTCCTGGCTGAGAACCACTGTAGTAGAGAAACCCAGAGGGGTCTGTAGGCTCATGGAGCAAGACTTGATAATCCTCAGCTCCAGGTCAGAACACAGTGTCATGTTGGGGTCAAGACCACAGACAGAGCCAAACAGCCAGCACCGTCTGCCTTCTACTTCCTAGCTGTGTGACTTAACTTCTCTGCGCCTCCATCTCCTTATGTGTAACATGAGGATACTGACAGCTCCTGCCTCCTGGACTTGTGAGGGTTGTAATGGTACATTACAATGGTGTTTTTACGTATGCATCTGCCCACTAGGTAGTGAACTTCTTGCAGGTAAGAGTCTGTACTTTCATCTCTTTTTCTAGACCTGAGACAGCCTTGCCCTGAGCTTGCTTCAGCACTAGGAAGGAAGGGAAGCACTGGATTTTTCTAAGTTCAAACCCTGGTCTTCACCTAATTACTGAATCAAGTCACACAGCCTCCCCTTTAGCACTTCAGACACTTTGCCCTGGCTGTACAAGTTCACACATCTGAAAAATTCAGAGGGAAATTCTGCGCTCCCCTATGCTTTCAAACCACTGCTTATTTGCACAGATACTTCTAGAGGCCTGAGCAGATTTTTCCTTGTCCATAGGTTTCCTGTCTCACACATCTCCTTTGCACCCTGGCTCAGCCTTACTTGTGTTCCTCTATTCTTGCCCTGCTGGGCTATGAGTTTGGAAGCCGTGATGCCTGCTTCATTCTTGCAGATATTAAAAATAGTATCCCTGAATGAATGAATAGCTAACAGTCAACCCCAGTGGCATGTTTTACTTAGTCATTCATATCTTAGGCAATTCATAGACATGTACAGATTATCACCACATGCCCAGATGTGTGCTAGGCACAAGGGGCTCTAACCAGACTGATGAAAACCCCTCACAGTTGGCTTCTAGGGACTCCTGCAGAGCAGGATTTCTCAGCATCTTCACTTCTGACATTGTGTAGGTGGGTGGGTAGCTCCATAGTGCTGCTCTGTGCATGGTAGTGCATTCAGCAGCACCCTTGAGTGTCCTTCCTTAGTTGTGACCATTCAAAGTGCCTCTAAGAATCGTCAGATATCCTCAGGTGGCAAAATCTCTCCTGGCTGAGAACCACTGTAGTAGAGAAACCCAGAGGGGTCTGTAGGCTCATGGAGCAAGACTTGATAATCCTCAGCTCCAGGTCAGAACACAGTGTCATGTTGGGGTCAAGACCACAGACAGAGCCAAACAGCCAGCACCGTCTGCCTTCTACTTCCTAGCTGTGTGACTTAACTTCTCTGCGCCTCCATCTCCTTATGTGTAACATGAGGATACTGACAGCTCCTGCCTCCTGGACTTGTGAGGGTTGTAATGGTACATTACAATGGTGTTTTTACGTATGCATCTGCCCACTAGGTAGTGAACTTCTTGCAGGTAAGAGTCTGTACTTTCATCTCTTTTTCTAGACCTGAGACAGCTTTGCCCCTGAGCTTGCTTCAGCACTAGGAAGGGAAGGGGAAGCACTGGATTTTTCTAAGTTCAAACCCTGGTCTTCACCTAATTACTGAATCAAGTCACACAGCCTCTCAGCACTTCAGAGTTTGCACCTGTCAGTACAGAGGCAATAACTATAATGAATGAACCATAAACATTCATTGCTGTTGAGAAGAATAAATGAAATAATCAATAGGAAAGACTTTGTCCCCAAATGGGGTCCCTAATGTGTTACCAAATAAATATCTGAATCTGATGCTGGTGGTCAGGACAGAGGTGACTCCCCTGTTCCATGTTGCCCTAGGAAGAGACCTGACACCAGAGACCATATTTGTTCCATGGTAACCCTGTTGTCAAATGGAATATTGAATCCAACCCTCTCTGCATCAAATAAATAGCACATGTGCACTGAAATGAGACACAGACTCTGATGGAAGTCAGGAGTGATGTCCATCAGGTCCCTGACCCAGCTTTGAGGGCCTGTAGGTGGCCCCAGGGAACTTGGGTCCACTCCCCCGAGGCATTTGGTTCATTCCACCTCAAACGTCATTGCTGTACCTGGACGCTGAATTGCTGTTGTTTAGTCACTAAGTTGTGTTCAACTCCTTGTGATCCCATGGAATGCAGCACACCAGGCTCCCTTGTCCTTCCAGAGTTTGATCAACTTCATGTCCATGAATGGATGACGGCCATCTAACCATCTCATCCTCTGTCAACCCCTTCTCCTTCTGCCTTCCATTTTTCCTAGCGTTGGGCTTTTCCGCTGAGTGGTCTCTTTGCATCAGGTGGCCAAAACATTGAAGTTTCAGCTTCAGCGTCAGTTCTTCCAATGAATATTCAGGGTTGATTTGATTTCCTTTAGGACTGACTGGTTTGATCTCTTTGCTGTCCAAGGACACAGAGTTGCCATCAACCCAAATCATCTCCAAGTAAAGAGTTCATCTGTCTCCCTAGAAGTTCCAAAACTATCATCCTCAGAACTCCTGGTGGCAGCCCATCACCCATTGTAAAGTTCCACTCCTGAGATCTGGGTCCTGTCCTCTTCCCTGGCCACTCCTCCCTGTTCTGCCTTGAACTTCACCCTCCAGGCACAGGGGATTCTCCAGGCGTCTGTATGTTCTTGTGTCATGTGACTTTGCACTCCCAGGAAAGGCCTCTTCTTCGTTCACTTAGAAACTGCAGTCCTAAGTGTAGTTCCAGTGTCTCCTCCCCTGTGTGTTCACCAGGCAGAGTTAGAGATCCTGTCCCCGAAGCTCTCTCACTTCTATTTTGGAGCCTCATCACCATGATCTCAGATGGAGAGTCATCTGCTGGAACTCCAGGACCTTGAGCTACCTGAGAGCCTGATCGGGGCTTTCATGTTGAAAACTGACTCTGGGGTGGCCTCCCTTCCTCCAGCCCCAGCATCAAAGTGTTGTCCCTGCTTGGCCACAAATAAAATGGACCAACTCCAGCCATTGTATGAACTGAATAGTTTTATTTCAGCTTTTGCAGAGACTTGGGCCTCAGCCCAGCCTACAGTGCACTGCCCTCACCTCCTCCCTGGCCTCGCTCGCTCCTCTTCTGTGCCTGCTGCCCTCTGCTCAGCAGATCAATCCTGCACTTGTTTCACGCAGAGCAGCTTCATCTACTTCGTTGAAACCTTGGGAACAGATGATCTCCAATCTCCCCAGGATGCTCCTGCCATAGCAGGCTAATCAAAGCAAAACCCAACATAGTGAGTCTCCCACTTGAAAATCATTTGCCTGCTGTGAAGAGAATAAATTTTTCTCTGCCTCATTATACCTGTATTCTCAGGGACTGAAATGGCACCTGACTTAAAATAGATGTTTACCGAATGCCTGAATGAATTGATCCCTGAGATGATAAGTGTGAAAGTGATCATAGACTGACAAGAATCTACACCATGAATTATCATATCAATTCTATTATGACAATAATTGGTAACTAGTTAGTTGGATGCAAGCAGCCCTGCCTTGGGCATCCTTTTATATGAAGATGGGAGCCCTGGCAGGACATCTCGATTCCTCTTGTGGTCCGCCACTCCACCAAAGGAGGCAGCTGGTCAGGCACACTGATGATTATAGGAGATCTAAGAAAGGAGAACTGACCCATTCAGGCCACCATGGAGGGACAGTCTTATTGGATAGGGAGCGTCTGGTTCAAGGAACAAGAAGGCATTCATTTGGACAAGTCACTGCATACTTGTAAGGGAATAAGCCTGAGAAACACACTCAACCTGGAATGAGAGGCTGTGGGTGCTGGAGAAGGGGCAGAGGAATCAGGACCCGATTTCAGATGTGTCTTTGGTGAGTGAACTAAGCTCTCTGTGCCTCAGTTTTGTCATGAGTGAAACGATGGTGAAATGACATCTCATTTGTCCAGAAAACAGGGTCCTGGAATACCCACTTCTCTACACCTCTCAGAGTCATCTGTAGAGATCTAAGCATGGAAGACAAATTCAAGCAAGTTATTAATCTAGGCATTTGCCTCCAACTCTGTGGCCCGGTCTAGCTGTGGAGGGTGGGACTGGATTATGTGTTGAGACACCAGGATGACGTTGAGCTCTCAACCTCAAGAGCTAGGGTCAAAACTGGGAGGAAGAAGTCACATGGGAGAACAGAGAGGAGAACGCTAAAGGCATGTTTTAGGAAAAGTGTGAATCCTAAGATATTCAATACAAAAAATTAAAAGCCCTCCCTCAGAGAGATCTGAGCTAGTCCTTCTGCCTGGCACAGCAAAGGTGTTCATGGCCAGAAGTATGACAGTGTGGCATGTTTATCTCTGAGCTAACTGATTCTGCCATCATGAGTAATAACACGGAAAACATACAGAAACTTACCTGTCATTAAGCAAAACCCAACATAGTGAGTCTCCCACTTGAAAATCATTTGCCTGCTGTGAAGAGAATAAATTTCTCTGATTCTGACAGGGACTGGCACCTGACTTAAAATAGATGTTTACCGAATGCCTGAATGAATTGATCCCTGAGATGATAAGTGTGAAAGTGATCATAGACTGACAAGAATCTACACCATGAATTATCATATCAATTCTATTATGACAATAATTGGTAACTAGTTAGTTGGATGCAAGCAGCCCTGCCTTGGGCATCCTTTTATATGAAGATGGGAGCCCTGGCAGGACATCTCGATTCCTCTTGTGGTCCGCCACTCCACCAAAGGAGGCAGCTGGTCAGGCACACTGATGATTATAGGAGATCTAAGAAAGGAGAACTGACCCATTCAGGCCACCATGGAGGGACAGTCTTATTGGATAGGGAGCGTCTGGTTCAAGGAACAAGAAGGCATTCATTTGGACAAGTCACTGCATACTTGTAAGGAATAAGCCTGAGAAACACACTCAACCTGGAATGAGAGGCTGTGGGTGCTGGAGAAGGGGCAGAGGAATCAGGACCCGATTTCAGATGTGTCTTTGGTGAGTGAACTAAGCTCTCTGTGCCTCAGTTTTGTCATGAGTGAAACGATGGTGAAATGACATCTCATTTGTCCAGAAAACAGGGTCCTGGAATACCCACTTCTCTACACCTCTCAGAGTCATCTGTAGAGATCTAAGCATGGAAGACAAATTCAAGCAAGTTATTAATCTAGGCATTTGCCTCCAACTCTGTGGCCCGGTCTAGCTGTGGAGGGTGGGACTGGATTATGTGTTGAGACACCAGGATGACGTTGAGCTCTCAACCTCAAGAGCTAGGGTCAAAACTGGGAGGAAGAAGTCACATGGGAGAACAGAGAGGAGAACGCTAAAGGCATGTTTTAGGAAAAGTGTGAATCCTAAGATATTCAATACAAAAAATTAAAAGCCCTCCCTCAGAGAGATCTGAGCTAGTCCTTCTGCCTGGCACAGCAAAGGTGTTCATGGCCAGAAGTATGACAGTGTGGCATGTTTATCTCTGAGCTAACTGATTCTGCCATCATGAGTAATAACACGGATGAAGAAAAGTCATACCAATCCTGAAACTTAGTTTGTGTGTGCACATATGTTTGTGGACATATGTGTAACTAAATGCATGTGTGTATATATATATAGTTAGAGTATATATATATAGAGAGAGTATATATATAGATAGATAGATAGATAGATAGATAGATAGATATACTATCCATATGCTATCTAAGTATAGATGCATGTTTATATATATAAATATGCTATCTAGATATCTACTATCTAGATATTGAGAAATATCTGTAGATTTATAGGTAAATGTCTTCCTGCTAGTAATGACTTCACTGGTATGGTGATGGAGAGCCCAGATAAGAGAGCTCATCACATACGGTATCTTCAGCTGCAATACTGCCCATTCCAGAAGAATCAGGTTGGCATTATTCCATCCATAGGGCTAAAAAAAAAGGCTAAATAAAAAATGTTATAGCCACATCAAGAGGTTTATTTTTAACTTAGTCTGTTTATTTATGTCCTGCATCTTCTACAAATGAAATGAAGCCTCAAGGCACAGGACGTTACATTTTATTCTTTTGTTTTGCTTTCAAAATAAGGAAGAAAAAAAAGTGGAAAAAGAAGAGAGGCAGGCTAGATCTAAGGTGTTGGCATTCTGTTTCCAGCAACTTTGCCAGTTACAATAACAATAGAAGAAAAGGAAAGACTAAGTTTGGAAATCAAAGGACTAAGAGTCTGTGTTTCACTCTGCTACCAATTTGCTTGATAACCAGCAGGGGTATGAATGTCCTCTCTTAGACCCTCAACTTCTCAATCTATCAAATGGACAGATGGGGGCCTAGACTAGATCAGATACTATCCAAACCCTTATGAGCCCTAGATCTCTATGCTCTCTTCAATGCCTTCGTTTTTAATTCTTTTTTAAATTGAAGTATGTCGATGTCCATTATTTTATGTTACAGAGGTACAATAAAATGAGTCATAATTTTTAAAGGTTTTACTGTTTCTAGTTATTATAGAATATTGGCTATATTCCATGTTGCATAATGTATCCTTGTAGCTCATTTCTTACATAATAGTTTGCACCTCTTAATCCCCTAATCCTGTAGTGCCTCCTGCCCTTGCCAATCCCCACTGGTAACCACTAGTTTCTGTTCTATATCTGTGAGTCTATTCCTTTTTTATTATATTTACTAGTTGGCTGTATTTTTCAGATTCCATATGCTAGTGATATCATGAAGTATTTGTCTTACTCTATTAGGTTTATTTCATTTGACCTAAAACACTTCAGTCCATCCATGTTGCGGCAAATGGCAAGATTTCCTTCTCTCTGATGCATGTGCGCTAATTCGCTTCAGTTGTGTCTGACACTTTACCACCCCATGGACTCTAGACCACCGGGCTTCTCTGTCTATGGGATTTCCCAGGGAAGTATACTGGAGTGGGTTGGCATTTCTTTCTCCAGAGATCTTCCTAACTCAGAGATCGAACCCACGTCTCTTATGTCTCCTTCACTGACAGGCAGATTCTTTACCACTAGTGCCACCCGAGAAGCCATCTTTTATGACTGAGTAATATTCCATTATAAATATACATGGGGATGTGTGTCTGTGTGTGTGTTCGTATAATATGTATTACATCTTCTTTATCTGTTCATCCGTTTGTGGACATTTAGGTTGCTGCAGTATCTTGGCAGTTGTAAATAGTGCTATTTTCCTAATTGATGTTTTTGCTTTTGTGATATATACCCAGGAGTGAAAACGCTGGGTCATAATGGTAGCTCTATTTTCAGTTTTTTTTTGAAAAGTCCATACTGTTTTCCATAGTGGCTTCACCAATACACTCCCACAAGACTCTTTTTTACTCCGTATCCTTGCCAATATTTGTTATTTGTGTTGTTTTTGATGATAGCCATTCTGACAGGTGTGAGGTGATACTTCATTGTGGCTTTAATTTGCATTTCCCTGATGATTAGTGATGTTGCACATCTTTTCCATGTGCCTGTTGGCCATCTACTTGTCCTCTTTGGAGAAATGTCTATTCAGGTAGTCTGCCCATTTTTAATCCATTTGTTTTGGTTTTTCTGCTGAGTTGTATGAGCTGGTTTTATATATATATATATATTTTTGAATAGTAACCCCTTACTGGTCATTATCATTTGCAATTATTTTTTCCCATTAAGTAGGTTGTCTTTTTTCCTTTTGTGAATGGTTTGTTTTGCTGTCCAAAAGTGTTCAAGTTTAATTAGATCTAATTTGTTTATTTTTACCTTTATTTCCTTTGCTTTAGGAGACAGATACCAAATAAAGTATTGCTATGATTTACATTCAAGAGTATTCATATTTTCCTCTAGGAGTTTTATGGTTTCTGGTCTTACATTTAGGTATTTAATCTATTTTGAATTTATTTTTGTATATGGTGCTAGAGAATGTTCTAATTTCATTCTTTTACATGTAGCTGTCCAGTTTCCCCCTACCACCACTAATTGAGGAGATTGTCTTTTCTCCATTGTATGTTCTTTCCTCGTTTGTTGTAGATTAATTGACCATAAGTGTGTCCATTCATCTCTGGGCTTTTCAGTCTGTTCCAATGCCTTCCGGAATCTGGACTCACTGGGACGAGGCCACCCCCAGAGCCACTAATAATGCCTCTCTTGTTTCTGCTGTGGTCATTGTGAGTAGTCATGGAAGGAAAATCCTCCTGATTCCTTTGATCTGATAAAATGAGCAACTTATTTTATTAAAAACAAAAATAGCTACCATTTGTTTTAACCCTTCACTGATTGTCAGGCACTACACTAAGTACCTTTTATGCATTGTTTCCTTTCATCTTTAGAACCAACCCATGAGCTAAAGTCAATTTTATTTCCAAAAAGGGAGAATTATTCAAATGGGGAAACTAGGAGTTGAAGAAGCTAAGTAACTTACTCAAAGTCACAAAGACAGAGGGTGTCCAACTCAATGGGCACCCAGTTCCATGGTGGAACTCTGCACACTGATGCCACAGCCCGAGATCTCTATATTCCAGGTGTCTCAGTCTGAGTTATCTTACTGAGGCTATACCTCCTGGTGTAGAAACACTTTATATGCATGTCTTATTCTGGGCACAGGAACGCACTGTTTATTTTGGATCCCCATGTTGTGAATCAGGATGTGAAAGACAGATGCCAGGTTGACAAGTTGGGATTTATATAGATGGAAATAAGGAGCCTCCAGAAGTCATGATAGCCATATATCAAGATTTTCTTCTACCTTTACCATGAACAGTGGTCCTCCTAAAAAAGCCATGAAGCTTTTCAACTCTTGACGCTCCCATTTTTACAAACACCAAATGACTGCCTCTCTCCAGGCAGACCTTGTATTTCATCACCTCTGTCCTTTGTTTACTTCTTTCCCTTATGTGCTCATCCAACCCCTACACAAGAGGCTTTCAAGGTCCTCTTCTCTTACCTCCCAGTGAGCATACCACTACATCACTGAGGAAAACTCACTTCTCTCCTGCACTCTCACAAAGGAAGAGAATGTTTGGGGTAGGTAGGAATAAACAAACCTTTCCCAGGATCCATTATATGCCAGATGCTTGTATTTACTGTACTTTCATTTTTTTTCAGTCACCTCACAAATAGAAATTATCCTCCTGTGTGATACGAGATTCAGAGATGGCACTGTGTGTCCAGCATCACTGAGCCAAACATAACAGTAGGTTCAAGATTAAAACATGATTCTGTTTGATTCTAGAGCTCCTGTTCCTTTAGCATGCAAAAGATGCACATCACATTACATCTACAGATAGAATAAATTTTATTAAAACCTTGAAAGGGGAATACTTTATTATCTCTATTGTTCAGACATGAAAACTTGGATCTGACAGTTACTTCATCCAAACCTACACAAGGTAGTAGACTCTACTGCTGGTAGGACCATACAAGTCAGAAACTCAAACAAAGGTTATTCTTCTCCTTTTATATACTAGGTTGGTATTGTGCTTTAAGCTGTGTGAAGTCCCGGGCATTTCCTAGTTTTCTGACCAGACTACATTTCTCAAGGGGCAGGTATGGGCCTTGTTTTTTGGTATCCCAGAAATAAAAATCTTAGTAACCCAACATTTAATACCTAGTCTTCACTTAATAAATATGAATTAGATTATTACATAAAGAAAGGAATTCTGGGCTTCCCTGGTGGTCCAGTGGGTAAGGACACTGCCTTGCAATGCAAGGGGCACCATTTCAATCCCTGGCCTGGGAAGATCCCACGTGCTGTGGAGCAGCTAGACCTATATGTTCAGCTACCTAGCCTGAGCTCTGGAGAGCTTGTGCCCAGAGCCGGTGCTCTGCAGTGACAGAGGCCACTGTGATGGGAGGCCCACACAGGCCAGAGAACAAAGATGGATGAAAATAGATGAATGAAAGACCAATAGAAGTGGTCAAAAAAAAAGAGAATGCTTCATTCATCACCTTATGTCTGCATAGACTTTCAGTTTCTATAGGGTTTTCTTAGTAAAGACTCATCCTATCACCTTTCAGGAGATTCAGAGTCCTGCTGTGAATGGTGGAGGCAATACCTTCCTGGGTTTTACTGGATTAATTGTGCTGGCCAAATGAGTAAGAGCTGGTAAATAATAAATACTCAATGAACAACAGGTTATATGAGAATGTGATGAAATTGATGATTAATTCCTTGCAAATTCTCAATGGCTTAGGCAAGTCAGTAGGCACTAAGTCCCCACTGAGAATGATGAAGAGGATCAGAAAGCCGCAACTCTTGTCAAGTCACACACACACACACACACACATTCGCACACACTCACACTTTTGGAAGAGCTGAGTTGCCAATCCAGGATTTCCAGTACGCTGAACTCTTTGCACATCACTCCCCATGTGCTCCGAGTGCCTTCTCCCCAGAATGTGTGGTTGCTTGCAATCTTAGACTAAGGAATCCTGGTGAGGAATGTATACAGGGTAAAATATAACCTCAAGCTGTGTTAACAACCTAAGAATGCAAACAAGAGAACGTCAGGAAGAGAATAGCCATGTAGGCCTTCGCACGGAAGAAGAATAAAGGCCCTGAGAATGAAATAATGAAGGCACTGGAAAGGGCTCATCCAGTCTTCACTTGGAAAGTTAAAAATTCTTCTCAAAGGTAGTAAGGAGGTCTCTCTGCGAGGATGAAAGAATTTGGCATGTTGCGTCCTCACTTCACAACTAAACAAGTGCCTTTGGCTTTTTTTGACTTGCTCAATGCCTACTGAGGCCCCATGAAGGAATGGAATTGGGGACGGGGTTGGTTAAAGCATGGCGAGGGTTGAAATAAGTGTCTGTGGCTTAGGGACTTCCCCAGAGCTTGGTCCTACCCTCCACTGGCCATGTGCTTTTGAGCAAGTGACAGCCCCTCAACGTGATCAACGAGATCAGTGTTTCCTTGGGAGGAGATGACCCACTGCAGGCCGGGTCATCTCCTATTTGAATCTTCATTTGAACACTATCCCTGCAATTCATGAGCACAGTAATGAAAACCCACCCCGCACAGTTCATTCATCACCTTATGTCTGCATAGATTCAGTTTCTATAGGGTTTTCTTAGTAAAGACTCATCCTATCACCTTTCAGGAGATTCAGAGTCCTGCTGTGAATGGTGGAGGCAATACCTTCCTGGGTTTTACTGGATTAATTGTGCTGGCCAAATGAGTAAGAGCTGGTAAATAATAAATACTCAATGAACAACAGGTTATATGAGAATGTGATGAAATTGATGATTAATTCCTTGCAAATTCTCAATGGCTTAGGCAAGTCAGTAGGCACTAAGTCCCCACTGAGAATGATGAAGAGGATCAGAAAGCCGCAACTCTTGTCAAGTCACACACACACACACACACACACATTCGCACACACTCACACTTTTGGAAGAGCTGAGTTGCCAATCCAGGATTTCCAGTACGCTGAACTCTTTGCACATCACTCCCCATGTGCTCCGAGTGCCTTCTCCCCAGAATGTGTGGTTGCTTGCAATCTTAGACTAAGGAATCCTGGTGAGGAATGTATACAGGGTAAAATATAACCTCAAGCTGTGTTAACAACCTAAGAATGCAAACAAGAGAACGTCAGGAAGAGAATAGCCATGTAGGCCTTCGCACGGAAGAAGAATAAAGGCCCTGAGAATGAAATAATGAAGGCACTGGAAAGGGCTCATCCAGTCTTCACTTGGAAAGTTAAAAATTCTTCTCAAAGGTAGTAAGGAGGTCTCTCTGCGAGGATGAAAGAATTTGGCATGTTGCGTCCTCACTTCACAACTAAACAAGTGCCTTTGGCTTTTTTTGACTTGCTCAATGCCTACTGAGGCCCCATGAAGGAATGGAATTGGGGACGGGGTTGGTTAAAGCATGGCGAGGGTTGAAATAAGTGTCTGTGGCTTAGGGACTTCCCCAGAGCTTGGTCCTACCCTCCACTGGCCATGTGCTTTTGAGCAAGTGACAGCCCCTCAACGTGATCAACGAGATCAGTGTTTCCTTGGGAGGAGATGACCCACTGCAGGCCGGGTCATCTCCTATTTGAATCTTCATTTGAACACTATCCCCTGCAATTCATGAGCACAGTAAAGTTTGAGAAACAGTACTCTGAAGGCCCTTCTCGTTCCTTCTCATTCTTGCTAAAATGATTACATTACCATAAAAGAGTCTGAGGGCATTCCCTCACCCAGATTCCCTACTCCCTTGCCATTTTGTTGAGTGTTCTAAGCAAAGAAATAAATGGAAATGAAATGTAAATAATTCTATCATTGCTCTATGGCACAGGCTTCTGGGTTTAGCCCTTTACTCTGCCACTTCCTAGTCAAGTAGCCTTAAGAAATGTACTTCACCTGAGTTTCTTGATTTCAGCTTCATGGGGGTTGTGATATGCACACATATAGTAAAATATTCTCACAGTGCCTGGAACATAGTAGCAGGTTCATAGATAGTCAGAGTCACTTTCTTTGACTTCCTACCTATACGAGCAATTCTAGGTCTTTCATTTTGGTAGAAAGAAGCATATCCTTCTGATGCCAGCAAGGTGCCTTGAACCTCTATTTTGTACTGTGAATGCCTGATCATTTGGCTGACATCAAATCACGATGCTTTTGTGAGTGTGTGTCCCAGCTAGCAAACTAACTCTCAAAGGATCCTGGCGGGTCAGGCAATTTCTACTGTGTATATGTCTGTCCAGGGCCCTTGTTCAGTACGAACCAGTTTCTGAAAGAAGCTGCTTGGGTGAGCAGAGCACAGGGCAGGAAGAGGGACAGGACTCCTGGTGGGTTTCAGCCATCCTGCATTCCACTCATCTTAGCCAGGATCCTAGGGACTTGCAAGCTGAGTCTCATGCCTTTTTTTTTTACTGTCTTGGGAAAGAGGAGAGAATAATGAAGAAAGAGTAAGGTTGAAGGTTATGGGAACCTGAGTTTCCATTTTGTGAGATCTTGGGCAAGTTCAGTTCAGTCACTTGGTCATGTCCGACACTTTGTGACCCCGTAAACAGTGGCTCGCAGGCTTCCCTGTCCTTCACCATTTCCTGGAGCTTGCTCAAGATCATTTCCATTGACTCAGTGATGCCATCCAACTATCTCGTCCTGTGTTGTCCCCTGCTCCTTCTGCCCTCAATCTTTCCCGGCATCCGTCTTTTCCAGTGAGCTGTCTGCATCAGGTGGCCAAAACTGGGCAAGTTATTTGAGCTTTTTCTGCATCTCTATTTTCTCAATTACTCAGCCTTAAAAAGGGGCAAAACTGGGTCATTCGCAAAGATGTGGATGAACCTGGAGACTGTTATACAGAGTGCAGTAAGTCAGAAAGAGAAAAACAAATAGCATATATTAATGTATCTATGTGGGATCTAGAAAAATGGTATAGATGATCTTCTTGGCAAGACAGAGAGACACAGACATACTGAACAAGCATATGGACACCAAGGGGGAAGGCGGGGAAGGGATGGGTGGAATTGGAAGATTGGGATTGAGATACATTCACTTCCTCAACTTGAAAAATAGAGACTGTCATTCTGACTTCACCAAGATGTTTTGAGAGTTAAGGGAGACTCAGTATGCAAACAGGCTCAGCATGCCTGGAACATAGTAGCAGGTTCATAGATAGTCAGAGTCACTTTCTTTGACTTCCTACCTATACGAGCAATTCTAGGTCTTTCATTTTGGTAGAAAGAAGCATATCCTTCTGATGCCAGCAAGGTGCCTTGAACCTCTATTTTGTACTGTGAATGCCTGATCATTTGGCTGACATCAAATCACGATGCTTTTGTGAGTGTGTGTCCCAGCTAGCAAACTAACTCTCAAAGGATCCTGGCGGGTCAGGCAATTTCTACTGTGTATATGTCTGTCCAGGGCCCTTGTTCAGTACGAACCAGTTTCTGAAAGAAGCTGCTTGGGTGAGCAGAGCACAGGGCAGGAAGAGGGACAGGACTCCTGGTGGGTTTCAGCCATCCTGCATTCCACTCATCTTAGCCAGGATCCTAGGGACTTGCAAGCTGAGTCTCATGCCTTTTTTTTTTACTGTCTTGGGAAAGAGGAGAGAATAATGAAGAAAGAGTAAGGTTGAAGGTTATGGGAACCTGAGTTTCCATTTTGTGAGATCTTGGGCAAGTTCAGTTCAGTCACTTGGTCATGTCCGACACTTTGTGACCCCGTAAACAGTGGCTCGCAGGCTTCCCTGTCCTTCACCATTTCCTGGAGCTTGCTCAAGATCATTTCCATTGACTCAGTGATGCCATCCAACTATCTCGTCCTGTGTTGTCCCCTGCTCCTTCTGCCCTCAATCTTTCCCGGCATCCGTCTTTTCCAGTGAGCTGTCTGCATCAGGTGGCCAAAACTGGGCAAGTTATTTGAGCTTTTTCTGCATCTCTATTTTCTCAATTACTCAGCCTTAAAAAGGGGCAAAACTGGGTCATTCGCAAAGATGTGGATGAACCTGGAGACTGTTATACAGAGTGCAGTAAGTCAGAAAGAGAAAAACAAATAGCATATATTAATGTATCTATGTGGGATCTAGAAAAATGGTATAGATGATCTTCTTGGCAAGACAGAGAGACACAGACATACTGAACAAGCATATGGACACCAAGGGGGAAGGCGGGGAAGGGATGGGTGGAATTGGAAGATTGGGATTGAGATACATTCACTTCCTCAACTTGAAAAATAGAGACTGTCATTCTGACTTCACCAAGATGTTTTGAGAGTTAAGGGAGACTCAGTATGCAAACAGGCTCAGCATGATGCCTGAGGCAGGAATGTCCTGGTGAGGATTAAGAGAATGCTAACAAAGCACTTGGCCCTTGGGAAGCACAGCACAGGTGTTCACGCAGAGGATGCTGAGGTTAGCACTTAATATTCAAGGAAGTTAAGCTCAAGCCTTACTTCTTCTAGGTGACCTTTGATAATCCCTCCCCTTTGCTGGATCTCCTAAACTTCTACATTTGTCATGTACCAGCTCAGAGCCTCTCCTCTCTGTATATATCCCTCCCAAGGTGAGCACATGAAATCCCCTGGTTTTAAATGCAATCTACAACAGATGATTCCCAATTTAAACTCTCTAGCCTGAGGCTCTCCCTTGAACTCTAGACTCATAAATCTAAATGCTTCTGTAATATCTTCATCTGGAAATCATAAAATCTTCTTAGATTTACGGAGTCCCAAACTGCTCCTAAGCACTCCCTGCATCACCATCCTCTGGACTCTACTATCAGTCTTCCACCTTCTCAGTGTCTCAGACTGAAATCACTGGAGCCCACTCGACTGCCTCTTTCCTTCATACTGCACACACAGGGATCAGCCAGTTCTGTTGGCTCCATCTGCAAAGGAAAAGATATGCCAGAACTCAGTCACCTCTCACCATGCCAGTTCAAATCAGAAATACTCTTTCCCTCCTTGGTCCCCTATAACCTCTCTGCAAACCCAATCAGAAGGGTGCTTTGCAACAGTCATTCATATTTGAAAGTGCTGCTGTTTGAAACTCTTAACGTCAGTCCAACTGGGAATAAAATCCGAAGTTTTTAGCACAACCTACAATGTTTTATAGTGACCCCCTACCCCTGCTCCACATTGCCTCTCTGAGGTCGCCTCCTCCCACGTTCCAGCCATTCTTACCTCTGTGTAGTGCCTGGACTGTGCAAAATCCGCCTCATACAAGGCTTTTGATTGACTCCTGTTCCACCTAGAATATTCTTTCCCCATTTATCTGTGGGTTTTCCCAAGTGGTGCTTGTGAAACAGAGCCTACCTGGCAGTGCAGGAGATGCAAGAGACACAGGTTTGATCCTTGGGTTGGGAAGATCCCCTGGAGGAGGGCATGACAACCAACTCCAGTATTCTTGCCTGGCAGATTCCAGGGACAGGGGAGTCTGGTGGGCAACCTGGTACATAGGATGGCAAAGAGTCAGACATGACTGAAGTGACTTAGCACTTAGCACACGTGCAATTATCTGAATGACTTACTCCAACCTGTCACTGCAATTTCTTGTCAAAGGTAATGTGATTAAGAGACTTTTCATGACCACCTTATAGAAAAGAATGCTACTATCTGCCCCAATTCCAGTAGCATTTATCTCCATCCAATATACCTGTTTTCTCCATTACAAGCTCCTTGACAGGAGAGCCTTGGTACCTAGACTTGAATACAGAGATAAACTCTCTAGCCTGAGGCTCTCCCTTGAACTCTAGACTCATAAATCTAAATGCTTCTGTAATATCTTCATCTGGAAATCATAAAATCTTCTTAGATTTACGGAGTCCCAAACTGCTCCTAAGCACTCCCTGCATCACCATCCTCTGGACTCTACTATCAGTCTTCCACCTTCTCAGTGTCTCAGACTGAAATCACTGGAGCCCACTCGACTGCCTCTTTCCTTCATACTGCACACACAGGGATCAGCCAGTTCTGTTGGCTCCATCTGCAAAGGAAAAGATATGCCAGAACTCAGTCACCTCTCACCATGCCAGTTCAAATCAGAAATACTCTTTCCCTCCTTGGTCCCCTATAACCTCTCTGCAAACCCAATCAGAAGGGTGCTTTGAAAAAGTAATTCATATTTGAAAGTGCTGCTGTTTGAAACTCTTAACGTCAGTCCAACTGGGAATAAAATCCGAAGTTTTTAGCACAACCTACAATGTTTTATAGTGACCCCCTACCCCTGCTCCACATTGCCTCTCTGAGGTCGCCTCCTCCCACGTTCCAGCCATTCTTACCTCTGTGTAGTGCCTGGACTGTGCAAAATCCGCCTCATACAAGGCTTTTGATTGACTCCTGTTCCACCTAGAATATTCTTTCCCCATTTATCTGTGGGTTTTCCCAAGTGGTGCTTGTGAAACAGAGCCTACCTGGCAGTGCAGGAGATGCAAGAGACACAGGTTTGATCCTTGGGTTGGGAAGATCCCCTGGAGGAGGGCATGACAACCAACTCCAGTATTCTTGCCTGGCAGATTCCAGGGACAGGGGAGTCTGGTGGGCAACCTGGTACATAGGATGGCAAAGAGTCAGACATGACTGAAGTGACTTAGCACTTAGCACACGTGCAATTATCTGAATGACTTACTCCAACCTGTCACTGCAATTTCTTGTCAAAGGTAATGTGATTAAGAGACTTTTCATGACCACCTTATAGAAAAGAATGCTACTATCTGCCCCAATTCCAGTAGCATTTATCTCCATCCAATATACCTGTTTTCTCCATTACAAGCTCCTTGACAGGAGAGCCTTGGTACCTAGACTTGAATACCTGGTAGAGAGTAATATTCAGTATTATTCAGTAAGTATATATACTTACTATTCAGTAAGTATATATTGAATGAATGAATGGACCTATCTAATTCTATTTTCCTCAAAGCATGAACACTTTCGGCATGTATTACTCATAATTCTACTTTGGTTGTCTACGGTTTTAGAAAGGCTAATATGCATAAATTGTATTTGCATACTATTCACAGTTTACACAGCCTCTTTTGCAACAGTTACTACAGTAACTACAACTATTCCATTCATTGGTGCTAGTAACAACTTAATGAAAGAAAGGAATATTTTACCCATGTTTATAGATGATGAAACTGAGGTCTACAAAATTTAAGTTTTTGTGTGTAAAGAAAATCACACATATAATAATGGAAAAATCAGGACTTGAACTCAAGTCTTATTACTCTTGATCCAAGATTTTCTCCATGAAAGGGAGATACTTTATATTTACTGACTTGCACTGTTGCTGAATTGATCCACCTTGAATAGTACATTTGTTTTCCGGAAGAGAAGATTAATTGTACGTATTTCTTGTGTTACTCTGCTTAGTTCAGAGTAAAGGACATAATAGGAACCTACATGACAATTGTTAACTTAAACCCCACATATATATGAGTACATGTGTCTGTGCTAAATTGCTTCAGTCATGTCTGACTCTTTGTGACCTTATAGACTATAGCCCACAAGGCTCTTCTGTCTATGGGATTCTCCAGGCAAGAATACTGGAGTGGGTTGCCATTTCCCCCTCCAGAGGATCTTCCTGACCCAGGGATTGAACCGATGTCTCTTATGTCTCCTGCATTGACAGGTGTGTTCTTTACCACTAGCACTACCTGGGAAGCCCCTGGATATACATACCCATGCTTAAATATCACAGAAGCGTGTTCTTCCCAAAATGTCTCAAAGACTTACTGACCAACCTTAGTCACTGCAATTTCTTGTCAAAGGTAATGTGATTAAGAGACTTTTCACCCCTATTTTTGCCTCAATTCCAGTAGCATTTATCTCCATCCAATATACCTGTTTTCTCCATTACAAGCTCCTTGACAGGAGAGCCTTGGTACCTAGACTTGAATACCTGGTAGAGAGTAATATTCAGTATTATTCAGTAAGTATATATACTTACTATTCAGTAAGTATATATTGAATGAATGAATGGACCTATCTAATTCTATTTTCCTCAAAGCATGAACACTTTCGGCATGTATTACTCATAATTCTACTTTGGTTGTCTACGGTTTTAGAAAGGCTAATATGCATAAATTGTATTTGCATACTATTCACAGTTTACACAGCCTCTTTTGCAACAGTTACTACAGTAACTACAACTATTCCATTCATTGGTGCTAGTAACAACTTAATGAAAGAAAGGAATATTTTACCCATGTTTATAGATGATGAAACTGAGGTCTACAAAATTTAAGTTTTTGTGTGTAAAGAAAATCACACATATAATAATGGAAAAATCAGGACTTGAACTCAAGTCTTATTACTCTTGATCCAAGATTTTCTCCATGAAAGGGAGATACTTTATATTTACTGACTTGCACTGTTGCTGAATTGATCCACCTTGAATAGTACATTTGTTTTCCGGAAGAGAAGATTAATTGTACGTATTTCTTGTGTTACTCTGCTTAGTTCAGAGTAAAGGACATAATAGGAACCTACATGACAATTGTTAACTTAAACCCCACATATATGAGTACATGTGTCTGTGCTAAATTGCTTCAGTCATGTCTGACTCTTTGTGACCTTATAGACTATAGCCCACAAGGCTCTTCTGTCTATGGGATTCTCCAGGCAAGAATACTGGAGTGGGTTGCCATTTCCCCCTCCAGAGGATCTTCCTGACCCAGGGATTGAACCGATGTCTCTTATGTCTCCTGCATTGACAGGTGTGTTCTTTACCACTAGCACTACCTGGGAAGCCCCTGGATATACATACCCATGCTTAAATATCACAGAAGCGTGTTCTTCCCAAAATGTCTCAAAGACTCTACCTGGGAGACTTTTATCTCTTTGTAGGTTCAACTTCTAGGCAGACTTAGTCCTCCAGGGAAAAACCTCTGGTGGAAAATGGAGGAAGACAGGATAACAAAGAAAGAGACAAGAAAAGATTAAACAGATGAGCAACTAGAAATATAACAGAGTGTCCAAAGGGAAGCAGCAAGTCAGGATTTTTCTTGAGAAACATCTATATCTGGAATAGAAGACAGAATTTGCAGTAGGATGAGGCAATGGAAAGCTTGAATAGGCATTATAGGTGACTGACACTCTCTTGACCAAGTACCCAGTTTGACATGGACTGGAGCAATTTCCCAGAGATCAGTGCTAGAAGAAAATGCTGGCTGAGCCAAGCAAGGCATACTTGTGTCCAGAGTGAGGCTCTATTTCCAGCAAGGGAGTCCCAGGATAAAAGTTGGGAACTGTGCCAGATACCCACCCATAAGACGGGGGGCCAGCTGCAACTCTGTGAGCTCAGTGTTTCCCATATAAGTAGATCAAGGACATGCAGAGAAATCACAGATCACACTCCTCAACATCCATCCCCTCCCTCAACTCCAGATGCCTTCAGGAAGGACTGAGTGGATCTGAGCCTATACTCTTTATCTCTGGGAAATCCTACAGCAAAGGCAATGGACAGGCAAATAAAAACCTGCTTCACTCACCTAGAAGCCTGTCTGCTTCTAAGTCCTCTCTCCTTCACTTCTAGCTGTCACCCACTCTTCTCAACCAGCATCTTCCCAGACAGAGCCTGATCAGTTTCCCAAGAGGGCGAGCAGCCCCTGCGTGGGCTCATGAGCTTGGCCCAGTCTGTGAGCATCCGCGTCTAGCGATCCAGTCACCAACAAATAACTTCCTGCAGGCCTATTTATCTTCAGTTTCAGCAGAGCGGAACCAGGGTCTATAAATTGTAGTTGGGATTCAGGACTATTTTCTAGGTCAGGGATGCGTTGCATGTCAATAGTGGAGCCAAGTCTCTGTGTATTCTTTCCTGCCCAGAATCCTTGTGCCTGCTGTACTGCGCTCAGCAGGCAGTGCCCCCCCAGGTGGATCTGATGTCCATAAACCTCTGCAGTGAATGGAGCCAGAGATCTGAGATAAATGAAGGGCTGATGAGTGGGTCCAGCACTTCCTTTAAGGGCTCTGAAAGCCTTTGCGAGAGAGTCGAAGCTGAATTTTGCTCAAGGCAAATCCGGTGCTTGCACTTGGCTTGGTGCTCTATTATAAAGTGTGTTTAAGGATCTGGTGTTTAAGCTGAACATCCTGGACTTTGTGTGTTTGTGTGCTCTGTCATGTCCGACTCTTTGTTGTTTCATGGACTGTAGCCCACCAGGCTCCTCTGTCTCTGGGATTTTCTAGGCAAGAATACTGGAGTGGGTTGCCATTTCCTCCTCCAGGAGATTTTCCTGGCCCAGGGATCGAACCTGTGTCTCTTGTGTCTCCTGCATTCATGCACTTTATGGCCCTGCACAAACACAAAGGCAGCAGAATCAGAAGCCTCTGAGGTCAGAAATGGTTTTAAATCCCAGCTCTGCCAATTCCTGTGGGATTCCAGCAAATTGTTTAACCTGTTTTCTCATATGTGAAAGGACTCCATGGGGTGAATTTTATTGCGTGGATAAATAAGCTGAATCCAAGTGTCTGATATTCAACAATGTGAAGCTTGTTTAAAATTAGAAATGCTTGTGTGGAAATGTCAACAAGGCTTAGACTGGCAGAATACAATGGGCATTTTTTTTTTTAATGGTTTTCTTTTGGGGGGGGTATGGGCTGGGGAGGGAAGGGGGTGAGTGGGCCGCTTCTATTGGTCTTTCATTTATTTATTTTTCATCCATCTTTGTTCTTTGGCCCGTGTGGGCCTCCCATCGCAGTGGCCTCTGTTGTCGCAGAGCACAGGCTCTGGGCGCATGCACTCCAGAGCTCTGGCTCGGTAGTTGGACACATCGGTCCAGCCGCTCTGTGGCACGTGGGATCTTCCCAGGCCAGGGATCGAACCAGCGCCCCTTGCACTGCAAGGTGCTGTCCTTACCCACTGGACCACCAGGGAAGCCCTACAATGGGCATTTTAAAGGAGAAATTTGGAATCATACCCAACTGTGTGTGAATCTTCTTTCTTTCACTTATTGAACAGTAGCCTTGAATGTGTTATTTGCTTTTCCATAACTAGGGGTTAATAGTGTTGCCTGTGTCATAAAGTTGTTGATCTGACTAGAAAATGTGATGGCTTTAAAGTAGAAAATGTGAGATCTTTTGCATAGTGAGACCTTAATAAATGTGAGGTATTGTTATGTCTTTATTGGGTAGCCAGACTCTTAAACTCAGTTTAATGAGACATATTTTAAAAGACTAACCCTTTTGTATGTAATTTATAGTCATATATTTATTATTGGGGAAAAATAATATTAAAATAATCTTCAGTTGAATTGTTAATTCAATTGAGTGGAACCTGGGTTTATTGGCTCTTTATTAGAAGTGTGGGTGCTGCATGCTATGATAGATACAAAAATGAAGAAGGAAGGAAAATAAAACTGTTACACCAAGCACTGTGCTAAGAGCTCTCAAACAGATCATCTCATTTGAGCCTTTTATATAATGTACATTAGTTCTGTGAGGAAGAACAATTCATGGTCCTTGGGGAAAGGTTGAAAAGTGAAAAAAGTATAACAACAAAAAAATCACCCTGGTTATAACCCCTTTTAGCTGTCTGGTGTATTTCTTGTCTATCCTTTTTTGGTGCAAAGTTCATGGTTTAATTAAACCTTGATTTCCTTATCTGTAAAACAAGAACACTCCCACCCTCAGAGTGTATAGACAATAAATGTGACACTTTAAGAAAAGGATCTCAGAATCAGGCAGTTGTTAAAGGCTCAAGAAGTTGCCACGTCCTTCAGATTGTATCCCATGTGACTGGTGTCATAGAGTTTTTAAAACCAGCATTGGCACAAGACTTTGAGGACATGAGGTGGTCATTCAGAGGGGATGCAAAGCCCAAGGAGAGATTTGGTGCATGTTTATAATATACTCAAAGCACCTTAGTGGGTGGTAGATGAAAGGTGTAATACTTGGGAGGCAAAATTTTCCCCAATTTTCAGGGTAAGAGACTACAAAGAAGCATTGTACTTGGTTGTGGTAGGCCAGCTCAGACCACAACTCTGGCCAATGGGGTATGTACCCAACTGTGTGTGAATCTTCTTTCTTTCACTTATTGAACAGTAGCCTTGAATGTGTTATTTGCTTTTCCATAACTAGGGGTTAATAGTGTTGCCTGTGTCATAAAGTTGTTGATCTGACTAGAAAATGTGATGGCTTTAAAGTAGAAAATGTGAGATCTTTTGCATAGTGAGACCTTAATAAATGTGAGGTATTGTTATGTCTTTATTGGGTAGCCAGACTCTTAAACTCAGTTTAATGAGACATATTTTAAAAGACTAACCCTTTTGTATGTAATTTATAGTCATATATTTATTATTGGGGAAAAATAATATTAAAATAATCTTCAGTTGAATTGTTAATTCAATTGAGTGGAACCTGGGTTTATTGGCTCTTTATTAGAAGTGTGGGTGCTGCATGCTATGATAGATACAAAAATGAAGAAGGAAGGAAAATAAAACTGTTACACCAAGCACTGTGCTAAGAGCTCTCAAACAGATCATCTCATTTGAGCCTTTTATATAATGTACATTAGTTCTGTGAGGAAGAACAATTCATGGTCCTTGGGGAAAGGTTGAAAAGTGAAAAAAGTATAACAACAAAAAAATCACCCTGGTTATAACCCCTTTTAGCTGTCTGGTGTATTTCTTGTCTATCCTTTTTTGGTGCAAAGTTCATGGTTTAATTAAACCTTGATTTCCTTATCTGTAAAACAAGAACACTCCCACCCTCAGAGTGTATAGACAATAAATGTGACACTTTAAGAAAAGGATCTCAGAATCAGGCAGTTGTTAAAGGCTCAAGAAGTTGCCACGTCCTTCAGATTGTATCCCATGTGACTGGTGTCATAGAGTTTTTAAAACCAGCATTGGCACAAGACTTTGAGGACATGAGGTGGTCATTCAGAGGGGATGCAAAGCCCAAGGAGAGATTTGGTGCATGTTTATAATATACTCAAAGCACCTTAGTGGGTGGTAGATGAAAGGTGTAATACTTGGGAGGCAAAATTTTCCCCAATTTTCAGGGTAAGAGACTACAAAGAAGCATTGTACTTGGTTGTGGTAGGCCAGCTCAGACCACAACTCTGGCCAATGGGGTATGTTTCTTCTCCATCATGATGGACTTCTCCGTGGTGAAGTTCAAGAGGAGCTGCTGAGGGATCCAGCATTGTGGACAGTTTTAAGCAGAGACACTGATGTGGACTGAGTTAGGTGTTGCACTACTTTGGTGGTCATGTGGAAGATGAATTGGAGGAATTATCACAAAAGAAAAACTTGCTGTGATGCTAGTGTCATGGGTTGGGCTGAAAGCTGTGAGAGTGAGAACTAGAAAAAGGAAATGATGAGCAAAGGATGGAGTTGGAAGATTTTGAAGACAGGAAAAAGAGAAATGTATTGTTCTTATGTGGAGAAAACTGAGCAAGAAGAATCCTAAAATGATTCCTGGGTTCTCCTTGCTTGGGTGGTAGACTTGGAAGAACATGGACTGATAAAATGATACAAATACACAGCATCATTGGATATGCACTATTATGTGCAGTAAATACTCCAGATATAACTGTTTTGCAATGGGATTTCTCAGCCACCCTGCCACTTAATTGAAACTAAATTGAATTCTTCATATGTATTCCAAATACATGAAAAACCAGAGTTCCTATTTCTTAAAATGACTTTCTGTTTCTGTGGAAATTATTTGAATCGTAGTGTCCTAGATAGGCCAGAAGTTCGTAATTGCCTGCTTTAGTCACTAGCTCTTAAGTATGGAAGGAAGCCTATGGCTTTGGGGAATCCTTAGATGAAGCCAATACGTTCTCAGAGCCTCTGTGAGACTGTTTGCTTTTGCTACAGAAATGAAAGCAGAACCCCATTTTGGGACCTGAGTCCATTGATGTCAGGGCATATTTTCTCTTTGACAATATCAGGGCAAAAATTGAACATTCATAATATGGTAATTAAGAGCTGAATAATTTACTCTAAACCAATAAACTAGACGTTGGTAGTGTGATAGCTCCAGAATGAATCACAGTGGAGGAAAAAATAACACTATTCATTATCTGTGAGGCTGGACTATGCAGTGAACACTGAACCCACTTCCTGAGTTATGACTACAAGTTTGGAAAAGGAATATATGCCCAAATCCACAAGCATTCATCAAGGAATTCAGTGCACAGCACCCCAGTCCCCAGTGATAACCTGTGTGACCAGGCACATGTCTCTGAACTAATTTGTGCCTCAGTTTCCAAATCTGACACTGGACATGAATAATTCCATGGTGGTGTCAATAGCATAGCCTCACACCTAAAAGATGACAGTCTGATTTTCTCACTTGCAGAAAGCCTATTGCTGGATTCTTCCAAGTAGGGTTCCATGGTGTGTCAGATAGCATCATGGGTTGGGCTGAAAGCTGTGAAGGGTAGAACTAGAAAAAGGAAATGATGAGCAAAGGATGGAGTTGGAAGATTTTGAAGACAGGAAAAAGAGAAATGTATTGTTCTTATGTGGAGAAAACTGAGCAAGAAGAATCCTAAAATGATTCCTGGGTTCTCCTTGCTTGGGTGGTAGACTTGGAAGAACATGGACTGATAAAATGATACAAATACACAGCATCATTGGATATGCACTATTATGTGCAGTAAATACTCCAGATATAACTGTTTTGCAATGGGATTTCTCAGCCACCCTGCCACTTAATTGAAACTAAATTGAATTCTTCATATGTATTCCAAATACATGAAAAACCAGAGTTCCTATTTCTTAAAATGACTTTCTGTTTCTGTGGAAATTATTTGAATCGTAGTGTCCTAGATAGGCCAGAAGTTCGTAATTGCCTGCTTTAGTCACTAGCTCTTAAGTATGGAAGGAAGCCTATGGCTTTGGGGAATCCTTAGATGAAGCCAATACGTTCTCAGAGCCTCTGTGAGACTGTTTGCTTTTGCTACAGAAATGAAAGCAGAACCCCATTTTGGGACCTGAGTCCATTGATGTCAGGGCATATTTTCTCTTTGACAATATCAGGGCAAAAATTGAACATTCATAATATGGTAATTAAGAGCTGAATAATTTACTCTAAACCAATAAACTAGACGTTGGTAGTGTGATAGCTCCAGAATGAATCACAGTGGAGGAAAAAATAACACTATTCATTATCTGTGAGGCTGGACTATGCAGTGAACACTGAACCCACTTCCTGAGTTATGACTACAAGTTTGGAAAAGGAATATATGCCCAAATCCACAAGCATTCATCAAGGAATTCAGTGCACAGCACCCCAGTCCCCAGTGATAACCTGTGTGACCAGGCACATGTCTCTGAACTAATTTGTGCCTCAGTTTCCAAATCTGACACTGGACATGAATAATTCCATGGTGGTGTCAATAGCATAGCCTCACACCTAAAAGATGACAGTCTGATTTTCTCACTTGCAGAAAGCCTAGTGCTGGATTCTTCCAAGATGTTCACTGTTGTGACTTCTCTGCAGGAATGCTGACCTGCGTGTAACATTCAGGTCACTGGGACAAGGAAAAAAACTATTTGAATAAGCAGGGGCATTCAGTAGTCTACCAAACTTTGTAAATCCATTTAGCAATGTGACAATCACAGATACTCTGGGAGTTTCATCATAATCAAAGATATGTTGAGAGCCCATCAGAATCACAGGTAGAAAGCAGATCAGAGGAAACATAAATGTTTTCCTTTTCTTCTTCTTTGAGAACTCTCAAGGTCGGGACAAGAAGGTAGGTAAGGACTGTGTTTGTATTCTTTGAATTTGCCATTTTGCTTTGAAACTCCCAAGAGTGTACCTGTTTTGGAGCCCAGGTTCTCTGTCTATTGTGAACGTATCCTGTTGGACCAAGTTATGCAGTCAAGGTTAAAAAGTCAGTGCCACTGGTGCATAAGTCAAGGTCACTGAGAATAGACAATGTGCCCAGCAGGTGGAGGTGGTATAATGTTTACTTATGGCCAGAAAAGGAATGAATACAGTTTAGTCTCTTGCAAGGTGTCAATCGCCCATGGCCAACAGATTTACTCCTCAGCCAACACAGGAGATGTAGCTATGCATGGTCCACTCATTTGTTGTTTAATCGTTCAGTTGTGTCAGACATTTTCCAACCCTGTGTGGCCTGCAGCACACCAGTCTTCCCTGTCCTTCCTTATCTCCTGGAGTTTACTCAAGCTCATGTCCATTGAGTTGGTGATGCCTGCCAACCACCTCATCCTCTGTCACCCCCTTCTCCTCCTGCCTTCAATCTTTCCCAGCATCAGGGTCTTTTCTAATGAATCAGCTCTTTACATCAGGATCTTAGTTGTGTTTTATTCATTTATTTATTTTTTTTATTTTGGCCTCTTTTGATGGTTTTTTATTCCTTTATTTTCATCCATATTTATTCTTTTGCCCTGTGTGGGCCTCCCATTGCAGTGACCTCTCGTTGCAGAGCACCGGCTCTGGCCGCATGTGTTCGAGCACACCGTAATTGACACCGTAGCACTCCGTGGCACGTGGGATCTTCCAAGATGTTCACTGTTGTGACTTCTCTGCAGGAATGCTGACCTGCGTGTAACATTCAGGTCACTGGGACAAGGAAAAAAACTATTTGAATAAGCAGGGGCATTCAGTAGTCTACCAAACTTTGTAAATCCATTTAGCAATGTGACAATCACAGATACTCTGGGAGTTTCATCATAATCAAAGATATGTTGAGAGCCCATCAGAATCACAGGTAGAAAGCAGATCAGAGGAAACATAAATGTTTTCCTTTTCTTCTTCTTTGAGAACTCTCAAGGTCGGGACAAGAAGGTAGGTAAGGACTGTGTTTGTATTCTTTGAATTTGCCATTTTGCTTTGAAACTCCCAAGAGTGTACCTGTTTTGGAGCCCAGGTTCTCTGTCTATTGTGAACGTATCCTGTTGGACCAAGTTATGCAGTCAAGGTTAAAAAGTCAGTGCCACTGGTGCATAAGTCAAGGTCACTGAGAATAGACAATGTGCCCAGCAGGTGGAGGTGGTATAATGTTTACTTATGGCCAGAAAAGGAATGAATACAGTTTAGTCTCTTGCAAGGTGTCAATCGCCCATGGCCAACAGATTTACTCCTCAGCCAACACAGGAGATGTAGCTATGCATGGTCCACTCATTTGTTGTTTAATCGTTCAGTTGTGTCAGACATTTTCCAACCCTGTGTGGCCTGCAGCACACCAGTCTTCCCTGTCCTTCCTTATCTCCTGGAGTTTACTCAAGCTCATGTCCATTGAGTTGGTGATGCCTGCCAACCACCTCATCCTCTGTCACCCCCTTCTCCTCCTGCCTTCAATCTTTCCCAGCATCAGGGTCTTTTCTAATGAATCAGCTCTTTACATCAGGATCTTAGTTGTGTTTTATTCATTTATTTATTTTTTTTATTTTGGCCTCTTTTGATGGTTTTTTATTCCTTTATTTTCATCCATATTTATTCTTTTGCCCTGTGTGGGCCTCCCATTGCAGTGACCTCTCTCGTTGCAGAGCACCGGCTCTGGCCGCATGTGTTCCAGAGCACTGACTCGTAATTGAACACACCGGTCCAGCCACTCCGTGGCACGTGGGATCTTCCTGGGCCAGGGATTGAACTGGTGCCCCTTGCACTGCAAGGCAGACTGTTTACCCACTGAACCACCAGGGAAGCCCAGGATCTTAATTTTTTGAATGTTGAATTTTAAGCCAGCTTTTTCACTCTCTCCTTTCACCCACACTCATATAGCATAAGACAAACTTCACGCCATCACCCCTGTGGGGTCTGAAGCACAGAAAGCTGGGGGCATGCCTGAGGGCGAGTGATGCAGGCATTTAAGTGGAACAAAGGAGACCATATCAGACTTGAAGCAGGGAGAGACATTCTTATACAAGGCAGAAACCCAGCACAGGCCACGTGGGGTTTCATCTGTTAATTAGGAGCATTCCAGGCCCAAGACCCTTGCTTTTGAAGCTGATTGAGTGTTGAAAGGCTGTAGGCATGAGACCACCTTTCCCAACACATCACATGACCCTCCTAGTCCTTTCCCACCTTCCCCTGAGTAACACTCAGCAAAATGTAGAAACAGGAGGAGAGCCCCATCCCTCTGAGCTTTGGTCTTTATTCTGCTTCATGAGGAAGGTGATATTGAAGACATAAAGGAGGGTCCTAAGACAGAGCTACACGGAACCTCTGCACTGTAGCACATCCCCTGTGGGTTTCTCTTAGAATTAAGTAGATAAATACTGTGTTCGGTAACAGTACTTGGCCCAGAATCAGGGTTACCACATGAGATTTATGGAAAGTATGAGTATTGTAGATCAGAGATTTTCAGGATAAATGGATGACCTTGTTTGAGGGAACTTAGTCTAATGGGAGAGACTGTCTGGTAAGTGACTAACGTCCAGGTAGGACTAAAATGAACAGCTTCACAGACTGAAAATGGGTACATTTCAATAGGTAGAAGGTGAGCACTGAGCTTTTCTAATCAGAAGAAACAGCATGCTGTGTGATGGTTGGGAGGGGTGGGAAGGGGGGGATATACATATGACTAATCTGGGAACATACATATCTGTAAACAGCAAAACTCTGTAAAAGTTAAAAGCAAAATAAAGGTTTTTTTTTTAAAAAAGAAACAGCATGAAGAGAGACTCTGATGAGTATGTGGATAGTACTATGTTGAGAAAAATCCCCTTATAACTGGATCATGAGGAGATATAAAGAAATGGTGAGGGAGAAAATAGATAGGCCCAGTCCTTGAGTGCTTGAAAAACCAAACACCAGTCTAAAAGTATCTGAAGCCTACCATGTAAGGAAGAACCATTGAGTTTTGGGGAGGAAGGTAAGATGGTAGCCCAGAGAGATTAATGTGGGTAGCGGTCTCCTTTTGAGATTTCTTGGGGTCATCTTCAGGCCTACCTGATTATCTCCTCTAATAATCTGCCAGCCTCCCTGCTAGAGTTTTCTTAGCCTGAATGGCACACAGTATACCATAAGAAATGTCCTTTGAATAAATAGTTGAATAATCATCATTAGCTTTTTCTTCTTCAATACTCCGGGAAGGAAGAATATCCCTTGCGAATTGAATGGTGGATTTGGGACGAAGAGGGGCAAATTCCAGTTCCAGCTCTGAAATCTACAACTAGTGTGAGGTCATCTGTGGTCCCTGGGTCCATTAGCTCTCAGAAGTGGAGGAAATAAAGACAACTTGCCTGTGAGAGTTTTAGAATGAAGAAACTAATTAAAATTTCATCTTCAAAACCTAAAGGAAAACACTAAAAGCCAGTTCTCAGAATCCAAGGTCAGATACACTTATATATAATACATATATACCTATATATATGCACACATATATATTTATGCTTATATAATATATAGACATGTGTGTGTGTGTGTGTGTGTGTGTATGCATACAGTCTGGTTGAAGTGGCCTAGAATTCTCACCTGTTTTTATACCTGTTCTCTAAGAGATGGGAGGGGAAAGATGTTCTTCTGGTGTATTTTTTGCCACAGAGGGCATGCTTCTAAAGATTTTACATGTCAAATAACCTGTATTTATTTAACAATAACTAGTTTGTCTCATTTTTTATTAATCAAAGAAATGTATCAGCCAATCAGCATGTATGATGTGCCAGCAATAAATTACCATGCATTGATTTGATATATTTCAACCCAAAGCAAAGCAATTTGTCATTTTAACTAACCTTAATATGAATAAATGTAACCTTCTTTGGAATGTAGGAAATAGTTTTCAGTTGTTTTAAAGATGATTACTGTTTTTAAAAGTTCCCGTGTATCTTGGAATTCTCAGTTGAGTGTCAACAGTTAAGGGCTCAGTCATTTTACTTGTACACAAGAGAAGAAAAAGGAGCAACACACCCCAAATGGCCACACTTAGCTGAATGTGTTAGTAGTAAACCATGTCAGCCCTGCCTTGAAGGAGTAAGAGATATGTTCATTAATTTGGCAAATGCTTACTGTACATCTATTGCATGTCAAGTGCTGTTAGGCACTAGGTATTAGAGATAGATGTTCTTTCAGAAGTTACGGTTTAGTACAATAGTTCTAACACAGCCAACGAATATAGTGCACTCTTATCAGTATCAGAGACTTCTTACAATAGTAACTCTTGTAGGAGGAGCAGAGGGGGAGGTAGGACACTCAAGGAATCTCAACAGTGGATTAATAGAAGAATGGTTTAGTTAATTTGTGAGAGTACCCCTCTCCCATGCAGGCAAACACCCTCCAACCCACATGAGGGTATCTGATGTGGCCCCAGCATGGCAAACAATCAACAGTTCAGTGTAAATGATGGTCACAGAGGGACTTTTCTGAGGACATTTGAAATTAATGGGGAGACTAGAAGGACAAGGTCACTATAATCTAGAAGAAATGTTACATATCTCTCGATCATGAGAGTAGGTATGAAAAGGAAAGGACAAATATGAAACAAGTTTCTTAGATTAGATAGAAATAATTTGGGACATGAATATAGAAGAAAGAAAAGGGTGCTTTAAAGCCTTAATGTCAGGGATTTTGATTGAAATTGGGAGTTTCCTTGGTCAGGATCCAGGTTGGGAGCTTTGGAAAAGGGATTGATGTGAGAGAAAAGGAGCAGGTGACATGTCAGTTTTTAGATGTGTTCTGCAATATAACCAACCTCTCATTTTCTGAGCATGTTTTTTCAAGATAGAATCAAATCATGATTCTGACTGCTGTCTGAATCCTTCAGCAAGGTACTCTGTATCCAGCAACTCAATAATGTTCCTCATCCCTAAAATAGGGTCAGTAGTTTGACCCACAAAGGATTACTATATGAAAGGGTGTCACAAGCTCCCATGTAGCAATTGTGCAACAAACATCTCTTCCCTCCTCCCCTTGTTATTGTCTTTCTAGATAGGCATGCTTAGAGAATTAACCAATGTGAACGGGAATGTACGTGATTAAGATCTCTGAAACTCCTGTAATTCCCAGCCAGATTTCATAAAATGCTGTTACATTGTTCATATCTTTGTCTTCAGTCTCTATCCAGCTTCTCTTACATGAATCACCAGATTGCCCAGCAAGGACTGAGTTATTAAATATCCCCAAAGTCATCTTTATTATTCCCTCTGGTGCATTTATGGACCTGTCAAAGACAAATACTGTTCTTCAGTCACCAAGTAATATCCAACTCTCTGTGATCCCAGGAACTGCAGCAAGCTGGGCTTCTCTGTCCTTCACTATCTCCCAGAGTTTGCTGGTGACAACTCCAGTTTGTTGTTATCTACACGGTCAAAAGCTTTGGTGTATTCAAGGAAGCAAAAGTAGATCTTTTCTGGAATTCTTTTGCTTTTTCTATGATTCATTGGATTTTGGCAATTTGATCTCTGGTTCATTTGTGTTTTCTAAATCCAGCTTGTACATCTGGAATTCATGTACTCCTGAAACCTGGCTTGAAGAATTTTGAGAATAATATTGCTAGCACATGAAATGAGTGCAATTGTATAGTAATCTGAACATTCTTTGGCATTGCCTTTCTTTGGGATTGGAATGAAAACTGACCTTTTCCAGTCTTGTGGCCACTGCTGAGTTTTCCAGATTTACTGGCATATTGAATGCAGCACTTTAACGGCATCATCTTTTATGATCTGAAATAGCTCTGCTGGAATTCTGTCACCTCCACTAGCTTTGTTTATAGTAATGCTTACGGCCCACTTGGCTTCATATTCCAAGATGCCTGGCTGTAGGTGAGTGACCACATTGGGGTTTCCTTGGCAGGATCAGGGGGTTATCCAGCATTTAACTCAATAACCAACCTCTCATTTTCTGAGCATGTTTTTTCAAAATAGAATCAAAACATAATCCTGACTGCTGTCTGAATCCTTCAGCAAGGTACTCTGTATCCAGCAACTCAATAATGTTCCTCATCCCTAAAATAGGGTCAGTAGTTTGACCCACAAAGGATTACTATATGAAAGGGTGTCACAAGCTCCCATGTAGCAATTGTGCAACAAACATCTCTTCCCTCCTCCCCTTGTTATTGTCTTTCTAGATAGGCATGCTTAGAGAATTAACCAATGTGAACGGGAATGTACGTGATTAAGATCTCTGAAACTCCTGTAATTCCCAGCCAGATTTCATAAAATGCTGTTACATTGTTCATATCTTTGTCTTCAGTCTCTATCCAGCTTCTCTTACATGAATCACCAGATTGCCCAGCAAGGACTGAGTTATTAAATATCCCCAAAGTCATCTTTATTATTCCCTCTGGTGCATTTATGGACCTGTCAAAGACAAATACTGTTCTTCAGTCACCAAGTAATATCCAACTCTCTGTGATCCCAGGAACTGCAGCAAGCTGGGCTTCTCTGTCCTTCACTATCTCCCAGAGTTTGCTGGTGACAACTCCAGTTTGTTGTTATCTACACGGTCAAAAGCTTTGGTGTATTCAAGGAAGCAAAAGTAGATCTTTTCTGGAATTCTTTTGCTTTTTCTATGATTCATTGGATTTTGGCAATTTGATCTCTGGTTCATTTGTGTTTTCTAAATCCAGCTTGTACATCTGGAATTCATGTACTCCTGAAACCTGGCTTGAAGAATTTTGAGAATAATATTGCTAGCACATGAAATGAGTGCAATTGTATAGTAATCTGAACATTCTTTGGCATTGCCTTTCTTTGGGATTGGAATGAAAACTGACCTTTTCCAGTCTTGTGGCCACTGCTGAGTTTTCCAGATTTACTGGCATATTGAATGCAGCACTTTAACGGCATCATCTTTTATGATCTGAAATAGCTCTGCTGGAATTCTGTCACCTCCACTAGCTTTGTTTATAGTAATGCTTACGGCCCACTTGGCTTCATATTCCAAGATGCCTGGCTGTAGGTGAGTGACCACACCATCATTATTATTCAGATCATTATGAGCAAATGTACCTTCTGCTATTCCAGTCACTAGGCATATATCAAGTAAGTTTTGATGGGCTATTTCAGTAATTTATCTCCTGTGTCCACTTTGAATGAGCCCTTGTTTACATACCTGTTGAATTAAAGAATTTCAAACACCAAACCTAATCCAGGTGGAATGCTAAGTAGAGAGAAAGGTGTCAGAAGCATGTTACTGTAATGACCATATCTGAGGATTTGACAAGGAATAACTATCAGGTTCTGACTTCTCCAGTTGCCTTGGAGAAGGAACTGGCAACCCACTCCAGTATTTTTGCCTGGGAAATCCTACGGACAAAGGAGCCTGGCAGGCTACCGTCCGTGGGGTTGCCAGAGAGTGGGACATGACTTAGCAGCTAAACAGCAACAGACTTGCTGCAAATGTCCTGTAGACTTTTTATACCTTCTAGTCTGATCCAAGTCAGGATTGAGTGAAACGCGAGGGAGAAGTGTCCACCCAGAAATGAACTGTAGTTGCTTATTGGTTCTGTTAGTGTTAGTTTGACTTTGAAATTCAGAAGTTTGTTGAGATAAGATGAAGCGAGAGAGATTTCCTGCTTCATTTCTCCAGGCATCTTCTGTTTTCTCTTGCTCTATTTCAGTTCAGATATTTCCATCAGTGATTTTATACTCTTCCTAACACATTTTAAGTATAGTTGATACAAAATATTATATGTTGGGGCTTCCTGGTGGTCCAGTGGGTAAGGACACCGCCTTGCAGTGCAAGGGGCGAAGGTTCAATCCGGCTTGTATTTGACGAATAATATTGCTAGCACATGAAATGAGTGCAATTGTATAGTAATCTGAACATTCTTTGGCATTGCCTTTCTTTGGGATTGGAATGAAAACTGACCTTTTCCAGTCTTGTGGCCACTGCTGAGTTTTCCAGATTTACTGGCATATTGAATGCAGCACTTTAACGGCATCATCTTTTATGATCTGAAATAGCTCTGCTGGAATTCTGTCACCTCCACTAGCTTTGTTTATAGTAATGCTTACGGCCCACTTGGCTTCATATTCCAAGATGCCTGGCTGTAGGTGAGTGACCACACCATCATTATTATTCAGATCATTATGAGCAAATGTACCTTCTGCTATTCCAGTCACTAGGCATATATCAAGTAAGTTTTGATGGGCTATTTCAGTAATTTATCTCCTGTGTCCACTTTGAATGAGCCCTTGTTTACATACCTGTTGAATTAAAGAATTTCAAACACCAAACCTAATCCAGGTGGAATGCTAAGTAGAGAGAAAGGTGTCAGAAGCATGTTACTGTAATGACCATATCTGAGGATTTGACAAGGAATAACTATCAGGTTCTGACTTCTCCAGTTGCCTTGGAGAAGGAACTGGCAACCCACTCCAGTATTTTTGCCTGGGAAATCCTACGGACAAAGGAGCCTGGCAGGCTACCGTCCGTGGGGTTGCCAGAGAGTGGGACATGACTTAGCAGCTAAACAGCAACAGACTTGCTGCAAATGTCCTGTAGACTTTTTATACCTTCTAGTCTGATCCAAGTCAGGATTGAGTGAAACGCGAGGGAGAAGTGTCCACCCAGAAATGAACTGTAGTTGCTTATTGGTTCTGTTAGTGTTAGTTTGACTTTGAAATTCAGAAGTTTGTTGAGATAAGATGAAGCGAGAGAGATTTCCTGCTTCATTTCTCCAGGCATCTTCTGTTTTCTCTTGCTCTATTTCAGTTCAGATATTTCCATCAGTGATTTTATACTCTTCCTAACACATTTTAAGTATAGTTGATACAAAATATTATATGTTGGGGCTTCCCTGGTGGTCCAGTGGGTAAGGACACCGCCTTGCAGTGCAAGGGGCGAAGGTTCAATCCCTGGCCTGGGAAGATCCCACGTGCCGCAGAGCGCCTGGACTGATGTGTCTAATTACCGAGCCAGAGCTCTGGAGTGCATGCGCCCAGAGCCTGTGCTCTGCGACAACAGAGGCCACTGCGATGGGAGGCCCACAAGGGCCAAACAACAAAGATGGATGAAAACAGATAAATGAAAGACCAATAGAAGTGGCCTGCCCACCCCCCTCCCTCCTCAACCCGCACCCCCCCCAAAGTTATGTTACGGGTATACAATAGAGTGAGTCACAATTTTTAAAATTTATACTTCATTTACAGATACTACAAAATATTTGCTACATTCCCTGTGTTTACAATACATCCTTGTAGCTTATTTTATATGTAATAGTTTGTACCTCTTAATCCCCATTCCCATATTGTTTTTTTCCCTTCCTTCTTCCTTCTTGATCACTGATTTGTTCTCTCTGTCTGTGAGTTCTTACAGCTTCTTTTTGTTGTATCATAGGTCTTTGTGCTGGATAGTTAAGAAGTAGTTTGTTATTTGTAGGCAAAATATTGAAAATTTAAAATTGGGTTTGGAACTTGGCTTTTCAACAGATTCTCTTCTTGCCCTGGAGCAAGTCACAAAGTCTGCAAGATGAATACTGTGTGATTAGCCTTAGTCTTTTTATCTGCAAACTAGGAAAGATAACCAAGTCTATTCCCTGAGGTAAGTATAGTTATTATCATAAAGTTGTCATACCTATATGATGCTTTATCTATATCTTAGGTTTCATTCATAGTGTTTTATGTGGTGCTGTCTAATTTTCTTGATCAAATCTGATCTGTTTCATTGATCTTTTCAAGAAATAACCTTTTCTTCTCTGGAATATTAAGATTTGTCTTATCTCTATCTTTGTACTTTCTGATTTTTTTCTTCTATACTTCTCCTAACTTCTAAGGTGGACAGGTAGTTAATTTTAAGCTTTCTTTTCTAATATAAATATTTTAGGCTAAAACTATCCTTATAGTATCAACCCGTACAATTTTATATAAGATTTTTAAGAGATTTCCCTGGTTGTCCAGTGTCTAAGACACTGTACTCCCAGTGGAATAGGCCTCAGTTTGATTCCTGTTCAGGGGAATTGCATGACACAACTTTGATGCAGTGTAGTTAAATTTAAATAGATAAATTTATTTTTTTATTTTAAAAATTAAAAAAATATTTCAATTGTCAATTCTTAAGATCTATATACACACACATTGTGTTTTATATTTTTTTTAATTTTCACTTTATCTTCTTTGTCCCATGAGTTATTCAGAGTGTTCTTTTTTTAAATTTCAAATATATGGGAATTTTATGTTTGTATACTTCCTTATTGAGAAGTAATTTAACTGTATAGAAGTAAGAAAACGTGTTCAGTATGGTATCAGTTATTCTTAATGCAGTGAGATTTGTTTTATGTAGTAGTACATGATCATTTATTTTAGTACATGGTCAAGTTTGTAAATATTTTATGAGTTTTTGAGAGAAAGTATATTTGCTAATTTACTTGATAAAAGAATTTATACAAGGGCTTCCCTGGTGGTCCAGTGGGTAAATAGTCTGCCTTGCAGTACAAGCGGCACCAGTTTGATCCCTGGCCAGGGAAGATCCCACATGCCGCAGAGCAGTTGGACCGATGTGTCCAATTACGAGTCAGCGCTCTGGAGCACATACACCCAGAGCTGGTGCTCTGCAACCAGAGAGGCCACGGCCATTGGAAGCCCACACAGGCTGAAGAATAAAGATGGATGAAAAATAAATAAATAAATAAATAAAGGCCAAAATTAAAAAAAAAAGTCATCAAAAAAAAATTTATACATGTCTTCTAAATCAAACCTTTTAACTATCATTTTTTTTTAATTTTATTATCTGGGATAGGGCTTTTGTTTGATCTATCAATAATTGAGGAAGGTATGTTGAATTCTTTCATGATTATGGTGAAATTTTCAGTTTCTTCAAGGTATTTCTACCAAATTTGGTCTTACATCTCTAATATTATTGAGATATACCTATATACTTTATTATGTGCACACAAGTTTAGATTTTTGCATATTACTGGTAAAGAATTTTTGTCATTAGGTAACCTTCTCTGTTCTTAATATTTCCTCTATAAGTTACATTTAGTATTTTTCTTAGTATATGTTTATCAGACGTGTTTTCATCCTTTAACTTGTAGACTTTCTATATTCTAATGCTTAATATCTGTCTCTTAAAAAACAACATATAAATGAAAATTTCATAGCTCCAATTTTTACATTGTTCAGGTTCATTGAGGGGTTGTCCTTTCTGGAGGATTTTAAATTTTCTTATCTTCTTTGTCCCATGAGTTATTCAGAGTGTTCTTTTTTTAAATTTCAAATATATGGGAATTTTATGTTTGTATACTTCCTTATTGAGAAGTAATTTAACTGTATAGAAGTAAGAAAACGTGTTCAGTATGGTATCAGTTATTCTTAATGCAGTGAGATTTGTTTTATGTAGTAGTACATGATCATTTATTTTAGTACATGGTCAAGTTTGTAAATATTTTATGAGTTTTTGAGAGAAAGTATATTTGCTAATTTACTTGATAAAAGAATTTATACAAGGGCTTCCTGGTGGTCCAGTGGGTAAATAGTCTGCCTTGCAGTACAAGCGGCACCAGTTTGATCCCTGGCCAGGGAAGATCCCACATGCCGCAGAGCAGTTGGACCGATGTGTCCAATTACGAGTCAGCGCTCTGGAGCACATACACCCAGAGCTGGTGCTCTGCAACCAGAGAGGCCACGGCCATTGGAAGCCCACACAGGCTGAAGAATAAAGATGGATGAAAAATAAATAAATAAATAAATAAAGGCCAAAATTAAAAAAAAAAGTCATCAAAAAAAAATTTATACATGTCTTCTAAATCAAACCTTTTAACTATCATTTTTTTTTAATTTTATTATCTGGGATAGGGCTTTTGTTTGATCTATCAATAATTGAGGAAGGTATGTTGAATTCTTTCATGATTATGGTGAAATTTTCAGTTTCTTCAAGGTATTTCTACCAAATTTGGTCTTACATCTCTAATATTATTGAGATATACCTATATACTTTATTATGTGCACACAAGTTTAGATTTTTGCATATTACTGGTAAAGAATTTTTGTCATTAGGTAACCTTCTCTGTTCTTAATATTTCCTCTATAAGTTACATTTAGTATTTTTCTTAGTATATGTTTATCAGACGTGTTTTCATCCTTTAACTTGTAGACTTTCTATATTCTAATGCTTAATATCTGTCTCTTAAAAAACAACATATAAATGAAAATTTCATAGCTCCAATTTTTACATTGTTCAGGTTCATTGAGGGGTTGTCCTTTCTGGAGGGAGAGGGTTGGTTGGAGGATACATTGCTTTACAATGTTGTGTTAGTGTCTGCTGTACTACAGTGTGACTCAGCTGTACGTATACATGTGTCCCCTTCCTCTTGAGCCTCCCTCCCACCCACCTCCGTCCCGCCCCTCTAGGGTGTCACAGAGCACCAAGCTGAGCTCCCGTGCTATATAGCAGCTTCCTGCTAACTGTTTTGCACATGGTAGTGTATATGTGGCAATGCTACTCTCTCAATTTTTCCACCTCTCAGGGTTTGTACTTATTTTACTTATTTTTTTCTGTTTCATTGGTCCTGCTTTCCAAATCATCATGTTTTTCCTACTTTTGCTCTTTTGATTGGAGGACTATTACTACTATTTTAGTTTGACCTTTTTTTGGGGTGGGGAGTTGGGGAGGGAGGGGAGTGGGCGGGCCACTTCTATTGGTCTTTCATTTATCTATTTTCATCCATCTTTGTTCTTTGGCCCATGTAGGCCTCCCATTGCAGTGGCCTCTGTTGTTGCAGAGCACAGGCTCTGGGCACATGTGCTCCAGAGCTCTGGCTTGGTAATTGGGCACATTGGTCCAGCTGCTCCACGGCACATGGGGTCTTCCCAGGCCAGGGATCGAACCATCGCCCCTTGCACTGCAAGGCGGTGTCCTTACCCACTGGACCACCAGAGAATCCCCAGTTTGACTTTTTATAGCCTGTAAAATCATACTTTATTTTATGCAAAGAATTTTTCTGTTGATATTTCTACATGTTTGCCCACTTACTTATTTTCATTTCTTCTCACATCTCACACCTTCTCTCTAAAATCATTTTCTTTCCTACTGAAGTTCCTTTAGTTAAGGACTGTTGCCTAGAACACTTGGCTTTTGTTCCTCTGAAACTGTCTTTATTCTAAGATAGTTTTCCTGGTTACCAATGTCTGTTTTGAGGTTTATTTCCTCTCAGCACTTTAAGGTTGCTGTTTCACCTGTTCTGGCTTTCATCATGTTTTCTGTCTGTGTGTCATCCTTCCATGGGAAATCTATCTTTTATTCCTTGGCTTACATAGTGCTCTTTTGTTCAGGTTCATTGAGGGGTTGTCCTTTCTGGAGAGAGGGTTGGTTGGAGGATACATTGCTTTACAATGTTGTGTTAGTGTCTGCTGTACTACAGTGTGACTCAGCTGTACGTATACATGTGTCCCCTTCCTCTTGAGCCTCCCTCCCACCCACCTCCGTCCCGCCCCTCTAGGGTGTCACAGAGCACCAAGCTGAGCTCCCGTGCTATATAGCAGCTTCCTGCTAACTGTTTTGCACATGGTAGTGTATATGTGGCAATGCTACTCTCTCAATTTTTCCACCTCTCAGGGTTTGTACTTATTTTACTTATTTTTTTCTGTTTCATTGGTCCTGCTTTCCAAATCATCATGTTTTTCCTACTTTTGCTCTTTTGATTGGAGGACTATTACTACTATTTTAGTTTGACCTTTTTTTGGGGTGGGGAGGTGCGGCTAGGGAGGGAGGGGGGTGGGCGGGCCACTTCTATTGGTCTTTCATTTATCTATTTTCATCCATCTTTGTTCTTTGGCCCATGTAGGCCTCCCATTGCAGTGGCCTCTGTTGTTGCAGAGCACAGGCTCTGGGCACATGTGCTCCAGAGCTCTGGCTTGGTAATTGGGCACATTGGTCCAGCTGCTCCACGGCACATGGGGTCTTCCCAGGCCAGGGATCGAACCATCGCCCCTTGCACTGCAAGGCGGTGTCCTTACCCACTGGACCACCAGAGAATCCCCAGTTTGACTTTTTATAGCCTGTAAAATCATACTTTATTTTATGCAAAGAATTTTTCTGTTGATATTTCTACATGTTTGCCCACTTACTTATTTTCATTTCTTCTCACATCTCACACCTTCTCTCTAAAATCATTTTCTTTCCTACTGAAGTTCCTTTAGTTAAGGACTGTTGCCTAGAACACTTGGCTTTTGTTCCTCTGAAACTGTCTTTATTCTAAGATAGTTTTCCTGGTTACCAATGTCTGTTTTGAGGTTTATTTCCTCTCAGCACTTTAAGGTTGCTGTTTCACCTGTTCTGGCTTTCATCATGTTTTCTGTCTGTGTGTCATCCTTCCATGGGAAATCTATCTTTTATTCCTTGGCTGCTTTAAGATCTTCTCTTGCTCTTTGTGGTTGTATATTTTCATGTCATTATGGCTAGAGTTATATTTCTTTTTATTTATCCAGCTTGACAAATGTTATCCTTCCTATATCTATGAATTTGTATCTTTCACTGAATCTGGAAAGTATGGTCATTTTCTCTTCAAATGTTTCTCTTCTCTTTATTCTTTCCTTCTGGTACTGGGCACACGAGATATGTCCATTATGTTTCCCATTGTGTCTTCGCTGTCTTCATATTTTCTCCTGTCTCTCTCAGCTACGTTCTGCCAGCTTCCCCAGAAGAGAGAAACTGGCTGTGGCTTAGTTATCTAGGTGTCTGGCAATCTTGACAGCCAAAATTTGATTAATTTTAGTCTGTGAAAATCATGGAGGCCTTTGTTGGAATTCTTTATTCCAGTGAGCATTTGATTCGCTTCTGCTTAGATTACTGGAATCCCTCACCGAGGTCCCTGGCAGTTATCCTACCTTCCATTGACTCTAAGCATTGTGACTTCACGAGTTGAAATTATACTACCTTGTGTTTTTGGTTCTCTCAAAGGAAACAAAGCAGTGATGGGCTCTAGGAGTTTTCTTTTTAATTCCTGAGAACCCAGACATACCTTTCAGTGGAGTATTTTACCTAGTTTCTATAGATTTGAAATGGAACTTTTGAGGGTATCTGGTCTACTATATTGCCAAGAGCAGAAATCTGAGCTTAGCACTCTTTACATACCCCAGATAAAGCAGCATTTGGGTTCTCCAGGAAAATCTAGAGAAGTTGTGAGCCATGTTTTATACTTATAAATCTCTTTCCTTATTTTAGATAGCCTGGAGTGTTAATGGATGCAGTTTGAAAAGCCCTGGAAAGTGGGCCTTACATCTCACACCTTCTCTCTAAAATCATTTTCTTTCCTACTGAAGTTCCTTTAGTTAAGGACTGTTGCCTAGAACACTTGGCTTTTGTTCCTCTGAAACTGTCTTTATTCTAAGATAGTTTTCCTGGTTACCAATGTCTGTTTTGAGGTTTATTTCCTCTCAGCACTTTAAGGTTGCTGTTTCACCTGTTCTGGCTTTCATCATGTTTTCTGTCTGTGTGTCATCCTTCCATGGGAAATCTATCTTTTATTCCTTGGCTGCTTTAAGATCTTCTCTTGCTCTTTGTGGTTGTATATTTTCATGTCATTATGGCTAGAGTTATATTTCTTTTTATTTATCCAGCTTGACAAATGTTATCCTTCCTATATCTATGAATTTGTATCTTTCACTGAATCTGGAAAGTATGGTCATTTTCTCTTCAAATGTTTCTCTTCTCTTTATTCTTTCCTTCTGGTACTGGGCACACGAGATATGTCCATTATGTTTCCCATTGTGTCTTCGCTGTCTTCATATTTTCTCCTGTCTCTCTCAGCTACGTTCTGCCAGCTTCCCCAGAAGAGAGAAAACTGGCTGTGGCTTAGTTATCTAGGTGTCTGGCAATCTTGACAGCCAAAATTTGATTAATTTTAGTCTGTGAAAATCATGGAGGCCTTTGTTGGAATTCTTTATTCCAGTGAGCATTTGATTCGCTTCTGCTTAGATTACTGGAATCCCTCACCGAGGTCCCTGGCAGTTATCCTACCTTCCATTGA
The DNA here is from genome assembly GCA_022376925.1 of Tragulus kanchil. Taxonomy (NCBI): domain Eukaryota; kingdom Metazoa; phylum Chordata; class Mammalia; order Artiodactyla; family Tragulidae; genus Tragulus; species Tragulus kanchil. The sequence goes on from JAIOJX010000006.1 coordinate 122,295,954, forward strand.
CTCTAAGCATTGTGACTTCACGAGTTGAAATTATACTACCTTGTGTTTTTGGTTCTCTCAAAGGAAACAAAGCAGTGATGGGCTCTAGGAGTTTTCTTTTTAATTCCTGAGAACCCAGACATACCTTTCAGTGGAGTATTTTACCTAGTTTCTATAGATTTGAAATGGAACTTTTGAGGGTATCTGGTCTACTATATTGCCAAGAGCAGAAATCTGAGCTTAGCACTCTTTACATACCCCAGATAAAGCAGCATTTGGGTTCTCCAGGAAAATCTAGAGAAGTTGTGAGCCATGTTTTATACTTATAAATCTCTTTCCTTATTTTGAGCCTAGATAGCCTGGAGTGTTAATGGATGCAGTTTGAAAATGGAATCCACAACTTCATATGGAAAAGAAAAACCTTAAAGGGCCTCAAAATGAGGCGTAACACATTCTTTGAATCCACTCTGCAACACACTCAAATAGTTTCCTAACTTCCCCTCCCAGTCATCAATGACAGGGAATTCACTCTCCATGAAGTAGACTATTTATTCATTCTTTAATTCAGCCATAGCTCACTCACTCTATCTACTTGTCTGTCTACCTACACATTCATCCATCCATCTGCCCATCCATCTATCTATGGAGAAAGAGATTTATTGCATGGAAATGACTTGTCCAACTGTGGAAGCTGACTAGACAAGTCCAAAATCCATAATATAGGCCTTCAGGAAAGGCATATTTGGAAACTCTCAGGTGGGAGCTAAGGTTTCAATCCACAAGCAGAACTTCTTCTTCATGGAAGCTTCTGCTCTGCTCTAAAAGCCTTTCAACTGACTGAATCAAGCCCATCCAGATTATTTAGGATAATTGACCTTACTTAAAATCAACTGATTATAGGTGTTAATCACACCTACAAAATACTTTCACAACAACACCTAGATTGGCTTCCAGTTGAGTAACTGAGGATGTGGACTTCGCCAGGTTGACACATGATATTGACCTTTACAGGTGCCTTCTCTGCCGTAGTAACTATGTTAGAGGCATTTCGCATCTTATATCTTAACACCTTCTTGTGACCTTCAAATTACATAATATTATTCTTCTTTTAAAGATGAGAAAATCAGAAAAATTAAGCATTTTGATATTTTTTTTGTTATTATTAGTACATGTGGAGAATTGAGGCATGAATATATAAAGTAATGTCTTCAGTATACATGAAGACAAATGCCAATGACATTAGAAAGTTCAGTAAATAATACTTTCATTACCAGATTGTTCTTGAGTCATCTTCATTTTAAGGCAGCTACTAGTAGCTGTATTTTCCACTGGGAGAGAAATGTTTGAGACATTCACTCAGGGTGTGCACATGAGTGTATATGTGTGTGTTTTGCAGAGTAGTGCCATTGTGAAGGTAACCAGAATGGAAGACCACTCTAGTGCCCTCACTGTGATACTAATCTTGTGTTCAGGAGAGCCCTATGAACTAATACATTTGTTACTGCATTTACTAAATGTTTTTAATGATAGGTAACACCTTGGTAACCTTTTTTTCTCCCAATACCAAGTCACTCTCTGCATGCATAAATTAAGATAGTTGGACTACCAAATCAGAGCTTCTATTAATACTGTGTCGTATGCATCTGGGACACATGTCAGAGAGCAGCAGGGACAATGCCAGTGTAAGCTTGTGTTAAGACTGGGTTTGGGCTTCTCTGGTAGTCCAGTGGGTAAGGACACCCCCTTGCAGTGCAAGGGGCACCGGTTCAATCCCTGGCCTGGGAAGATCCCATGTGCCACGGAGTGGCTGGATCAATGTGTCCAATTACCGAGCCAGAGCTCTGGAGTGCATGCGCCTGGAGCCAGTGTTCTGCAGCGAGAGAGGCTACTGCGATGGGAGGCCTACATGGGCCAAAGAACAAAGATGGATGAAAATAGATAAATGAAAGACCAATAGAAGTGGCCTGTTCCCCCTCCTCCCCAACACCCCCACCCAAAAAAGATCGGGTTTGAAGGATTATAGGGGCAAGGGAGGAAGATAGTGCACAAATCTTAGTCTTAATTAGAATCATTGGGTAAGCATGGCTAGACTTAATAGGTTTCTTTGGCCCAAGTGACTTATGCAGCTCTAGTTGATTGCTGTTTTCATAATACAGATGAATATTAAGGAATACCTTTGGGCATATTTAAATACATAGGCTTTCTGAAATTAGGATCAAATATGCCCTATGATTTATTCATTTCCATAATAAAATTTTCTTTTGCTATAAATTTGGACTGCTTTTGAAGGAAAAACCAAAATGTGAAACACATGATTCCATAAATATGGGAACAGTAATGTGAGCAGCATCATTTGTATAACACCAAGAGTTTATAAAGCATCTGTACAAAATGGCAGAATGGGACAAACCCTGTCTTTGGAACTACACTTGGTGTGGTAGGCGGTAAACCCTGTACTTTGGTACTCCTATGGTTGGAGAGAAATGTTTGAGACATTCACTCAGGGTGTGCACATGAGTGTATATGTGTGTGTTTTGCAGAGTAGTGCCATTGTGAAGGTAACCAGAATGGAAGACCACTCTAGTGCCCTCACTGTGATACTAATCTTGTGTTCAGGAGAGCCCTATGAACTAATACATTTGTTACTGCATTTACTAAATGTTTTTAATGATAGGTAACACCTTGGTAACCTTTTTTTCTCCCAATACCAAGTCACTCTCTGCATGCATAAATTAAGATAGTTGGACTACCAAATCAGAGCTTCTATTAATACTGTGTCGTATGCATCTGGGACACATGTCAGAGAGCAGCAGGGACAATGCCAGTGTAAGCTTGTGTTAAGACTGGGTTTGGGCTTCTCTGGTAGTCCAGTGGGTAAGGACACCCCCTTGCAGTGCAAGGGGCACCGGTTCAATCCCTGGCCTGGGAAGATCCCATGTGCCACGGAGTGGCTGGATCAATGTGTCCAATTACCGAGCCAGAGCTCTGGAGTGCATGCGCCTGGAGCCAGTGTTCTGCAGCGAGAGAGGCTACTGCGATGGGAGGCCTACATGGGCCAAAGAACAAAGATGGATGAAAATAGATAAATGAAAGACCAATAGAAGTGGCCTGTTCCCCCTCCTCCCCAACACCCCCACCCAAAAAAGATCGGGTTTGAAGGATTATAGGGGCAAGGGAGGAAGATAGTGCACAAATCTTAGTCTTAATTAGAATCATTGGGTAAGCATGGCTAGACTTAATAGGTTTCTTTGGCCCAAGTGACTTATGCAGCTCTAGTTGATTGCTGTTTTCATAATACAGATGAATATTAAGGAATACCTTTGGGCATATTTAAATACATAGGCTTTCTGAAATTAGGATCAAATATGCCCTATGATTTATTCATTTCCATAATAAAATTTTCTTTTGCTATAAATTTGGACTGCTTTTGAAGGAAAAACCAAAATGTGAAACACATGATTCCATAAATATGGGAACAGTAATGTGAGCAGCATCATTTGTATAACACCAAGAGTTTATAAAGCATCTGTACAAAATGGCAGAATGGGACAAACCCTGTCTTTGGAACTACACTTGGTGTGGTAGGCGGTATGACGGTTCCTATGGTTCACTACTTTGTGGGTGAACGCTACTTGGCTGTGTCTCTTCACCCATGTGACTTGTGCTGCTCTGAGAATTACATGCAGAAGTAGAGCATTATGGGTCTCCATCCTCTGTCTTCTCTCTCTCCCAAAGAGACAAGTGAGGGCTGCCCTTCTCACCTGGTACCCAGAATGTGATGTGACCACACAGGTGTGATGCTGAACCACAACCAACCTGCAGGGGTCTGTAGACTGAGAAGAGCCTTGTGTGGACGCCCTGAATTTGGGAGCCATCATTTGCTATAGTATCATTTCATGTCAACAGAGGGACACAGCTGAGTTTAATTTCTGGCTCAATCATGTATTAGCTGTAAATCTTGAGGAATATATGAAACTCTCTGTCAGTTGCTTCATCTGTTTCTGTAGATGGGTAACTAATGCTTTCTGTCCTGAGTTATTGTTAAAAGTAAATGGGAAAATTATGAAAATGGTCTTAGATAATTCCTGGGAGATAATAGATAAAAGTTAACTTCTTCCCCTCTGGCACATAGTAGGTAACCCATCAAAGCTAGTATCTTTCTGTCTGGAAAATCCCAGTCATCCTGTGTATCGCTAAACATCACAAAGAAAAAGGATATATTTTTAACATTCTCATCTTTATTTTCTGATCCTTTACTTCATTGAATACAACAGAACTTTCTTTATGGCTACAGTTTGAAGGATTATAGCAGGGGAAGATAGGCAAATCTTAGTCTTAATTAGAATCATTGGGTAAGCATGGCTAGACCCAAGTGACTTATGCAGCTCTAGTTGATTGCTGTTTTCATAATACAGATGAATATTAAGGAATACCTTTGGGCATATTTAAATACATAGGCTTTCTGAAATTAGGATCAAATATGCCCTATGATTTATTCATTTCCATAATAAAATTTTCTTTTGCTATAAATTTGGACTGCTTTTGAAGGAAAAACCAAAATGTGAAACACATGATTCCATAAATATGGGAACAGTAATGTGAGCAGCATCATTTGTATAACACCAAGAGTTTATAAAGCATCTGTACAAAATGGCAGAATGGGACAAACCCTGTCTTTGGAACTACACTTGGTGTGGTAGGCGGTATGACGGTTCCTATGGTTCACTACTTTGTGGGTGAACGCTACTTGGCTGTGTCTCTTCACCCATGTGACTTGTGCTGCTCTGAGAATTACATGCAGAAGTAGAGCATTATGGGTCTCCATCCTCTGTCTTCTCTCTCTCCCAAAGAGACAAGTGAGGGCTGCCCTTCTCACCTGGTACCCAGAATGTGATGTGACCACACAGGTGTGATGCTGAACCACAACCAACCTGCAGGGGTCTGTAGACTGAGAAGAGCCTTGTGTGGACGCCCTGAATTTGGGAGCCATCATTTGCTATAGTATCATTTCATGTCAACAGAGGGACACAGCTGAGTTTAATTTCTGGCTCAATCATGTATTAGCTGTAAATCTTGAGGAATATATGAAACTCTCTGTCAGTTGCTTCATCTGTTTCTGTAGATGGGTAACTAATGCTTTCTGTCCTGAGTTATTGTTAAAAGTAAATGGGAAAATTATGAAAATGGTCTTAGATAATTCCTGGGAGATAATAGATAAAAGTTAACTTCTTCCCCTCTGGCACATAGTAGGTAACCCATCAAAGCTAGTATCTTTCTGTCTGGAAAATCCCAGTCATCCTGTGTATCGCTAAACATCACAAAGAAAAAGGATATATTTTTAACATTCTCATCTTTATTTTCTGATCCTTTACTTCATTGAATACAACAGAACTTTCTTTATGGCTACAGTAAGTCTAAAGTTAGGTTCTTTAAAAATAGACACTTGCTCAGAGACTAAAGTTTTATGAAAGACAGTGTTTTTACTTTTTTATTTCAGAGTAGCACTATTAAAATATATGAAATAGTTAGATCTAAATCTGCAAATTTATGCTACATCAAGTTTGAAATAAGGTTGATGTTTAAATGGAATGATCAGAGCCCTCATAATTTTAATTGTGAGATGTTCAGGATCAAGAAATATCCTCCCTGGAAGAAAAACAAACCCAAGGCTACTGCATTTTCTGCATGTTCTCAAGTATGAACTATTCAGCCTGAGAATAGGAAGTGGAAACTCCGTGGACATAATTATATTATACAACTCATCTGCTGAGGAACCCATTATAGACAACCGAGAGTACCTTATACAATAGCTCACACAGCGGGGCCTGCAGAAGGAGGACCCAGCTTCTTTCTGCTCTGAGGAAGTACAGAGGCGGGGTTAGAATGTCCTGGTTTCCTTGGAGATCCCACTCTGTACTCTTCCTGAGATAAGCTGCTTTCCCTCAGCCAGAGTTTACCACATGGCCTGGCCCCAGGTCACACAGCTGTGCACTGCCCCAGGCTTGAGCCTCTGATCCCAAACCCACTCAGAAGGGAAGGAGGATCCAGGAAGGCACACCTAAGAATGGCCCATGTGCTTTTCCCTCGCTGCGTGTGAAATTGTCAAGATTTTTGCTACTTAGACCTCATTTCCCAGAAGAATCTGAGTCTTAGCCCAGGAAGCTTTCGAACATCTCACAGCTACTGGTTGATCTTTGACATCCTTGTACACTGGAGCTTAATTAATTAAAAACAATCACAAAAACTATCAAGCAAGCAAAATATAAAAGTACTGATAGCTGCTGCTGCTTTAAGGGAGATAATAGATAAAAGTTAACTTCTTCCCCTCTGGCACATAGTAGGTAACCCATCAAAGCTAGTATCTTTCTGTCTGGAAAATCCCAGTCATCCTGTGTATCGCTAAACATCACAAAGAAAAAGGATATATTTTTAACATTCTCATCTTTATTTTCTGATCCTTTACTTCATTGAATACAACAGAACTTTCTTTATGGCTACAGTAAGTCTAAAGTTAGGTTCTTTAAAAATAGACACTTGCTCAGAGACTAAAGTTTTATGAAAGACAGTGTTTTTACTTTTTTATTTCAGAGTAGCACTATTAAAATATATGAAATAGTTAGATCTAAATCTGCAAATTTATGCTACATCAAGTTTGAAATAAGGTTGATGTTTAAATGGAATGATCAGAGCCCTCATAATTTTAATTGTGAGATGTTCAGGATCAAGAAATATCCTCCCTGGAAGAAAAACAAACCCAAGGCTACTGCATTTTCTGCATGTTCTCAAGTATGAACTATTCAGCCTGAGAATAGGAAGTGGAAACTCCGTGGACATAATTATATTATACAACTCATCTGCTGAGGAACCCATTATAGACAACCGAGAGTACCTTATACAATAGCTCACACAGCGGGGCCTGCAGAAGGAGGACCCAGCTTCTTTCTGCTCTGAGGAAGTACAGAGGCGGGGTTAGAATGTCCTGGTTTCCTTGGAGATCCCACTCTGTACTCTTCCTGAGATAAGCTGCTTTCCCTCAGCCAGAGTTTACCACATGGCCTGGCCCCAGGTCACACAGCTGTGCACTGCCCCAGGCTTGAGCCTCTGATCCCAAACCCACTCAGAAGGGAAGGAGGATCCAGGAAGGCACACCTAAGAATGGCCCATGTGCTTTTCCCTCGCTGCGTGTGAAATTGTCAAGATTTTTGCTACTTAGACCTCATTTCCCAGAAGAATCTGAGTCTTAGCCCAGGAAGCTTTCGAACATCTCACAGCTACTGGTTGATCTTTGACATCCTTGTACACTGGAGCTTAATTAATTAAAAACAATCACAAAAACTATCAAGCAAGCAAAATATAAAAGTACTGATAGCTGCTGCTGCTTTAAGCCTTTGTTATGAATCTTTTTGTTTTTGTTTTTGGTCATACTAGATCTTCATTGTCGTATGAGGGCTTTCTCTAGTTGCCATGTGTGAGCTTCTAATTGTTTCTCTTGCTTCCCAGCATAGGTTTAAGGGCATGCAGGCTTCACTAACTGTGGCATACAGCCTCCACAGCGGTAGCTCCTGGGCTCTAGAGCATGGTCTCAGTAGTTGTGGTATACGGGCTTCGTTGATCGAGGCACGTGAAATCTTCCCAGACCAGGAATCAAACTCGCGTCCCCTGCACTGGCAGGCAGATTCTTATCCACTGTACTACTGGGGGAGTCCTGAATCTGGTATTTTGAAGATGAGATCTTTGATCCTCATGAGAACCCATTTTACAGATGACAAATCAGAGACTTAAAGAGGTTCAAGAGACTTGCCCAAGGTCACACAGTGAATAAGAACCAGAGCCACAGCTCATACCCAGGTCTGCCGTGGCTTCAAGATCAGGGCTGATTCTTGTATATCCTACAGGCCTTCAAGGCCATCCTGACTGATTAACTGCTGCGGGAAGCGTTTATGAAAGCGGTGAGAGATGAACGGCATTTGTTTTTCCTAAGGTCTGCCGGAGGCAGCAGGTTAAACGAGGATCTCAGAACTGTCTCCTGTGAGTTGTTATGCATTTCGTTTTAAATAAAGAATTGGTTTATTTCTCTGCATAGTGTAAAGAAGTATTTTATTTTTATTATTATTCATTAAAAGGTTCACTGGAAAGCTGAGCCTCTTCTCCAGGGAGAAGGCTGAGCCAGTTCACCCGAGGTCCTACTGTTCAACAAAATTTTTCTTATTCTGTTCAGACAGGACCTACTGCCGTAGTTTCTCAAGTTGCTCCCCAAGGAAGCCGCTGTGCCTGCCTCTGTGAAACATTGATTTGAGGAAGTCATTGAGTCCTCAAGTCTGGGCCAACATCAACAGGGCTTATTTTTCAGTAAACACATTAAATGCCAGTCTTCTTGCCTTAACCTTTTGAAATACCCTTTTCTTAGCTTCTTTACTGGCAGGCATTTAATCATGTATCTTGAGAGAATTACAAGAAAAGATGGGTGATCTCCTGTTCTGACTCTGAAGAATCAAGGAAATTACTTGCCACGTCGCTCTACCCTCAAAGTGTATGGAACCTCCTGGGGCTCTGGGGCCCCATGAAGCTCCCAGAGGCTGGAGCTGAGTAGCTACCATGTTTGTGTCTGCCCTATTTCACCCACTGAACAGACCCAGTCTTCAGATTGACAGCACCCTGGCTTTTGTTCAGGATTGTTGGGGAAGGCAGAGGCCAACAGCTTCTGCAGGCACCTTGCTGTTTAAAGTTTACCTGTGTGTATTAACAGCATTAATATCACCTTTGAATTCATTAGAGATACAAAATCTCAGGCACCAGTCAGAGGAGCTGGATCACAGTCTGAATTTTGACAATACCCAGTTATCTACATGCACTTTCAAATTTCAGAAACATCCAGTTAAAAAGAAGCTATTAATTTGGGCTACATGATTATATGATGGTTTTACCAGGAAGTTTTGAGGCTTCCTAGGTTGCTCAGTGTAAAGATTCCACCTGCACTTCAGGAGATTCAGGCTGGATCCCTGGGTAGGAAAGATTCCCTAGAGAAGGAAAGGCAGCCCACTCCAGTATTCCTGCCTGGGAAATCCCATGGACAGAGGAGACTGGCAGCTATACTCCATGAAGTCGCAGAGAGTCAGACACTACTGAGCACGCACACACACACACACACACACACACACACACCAGGAAGCTTTAAGAGTTATTGATACCTGGTTTCCACCTGTAGAAATCTTTATTTCATTGGCATAGGGTATGGCCTGGGCACTGACATTTTTGAAAGCTCTCTGAGTGACCCTAATGTGTAGTGATGGTTGAAAAGCACAAATTCCTGTACAGTACAAGCATTATCGACATTCATTTATTTATTTAGCTGCATCAGATCTTAGTTTCAGCACTCGTTGCCTCATGTGGGACCTTTTGTTGTGATGGCCTCAGTTGTGGTGTACAGGCTCAGGGTGTTGGGCTGTTGTATGGAACTCATAACTTTTTGGCCAGTCTTCTTGCCTTAACCTTTTGAAATACCCTTTTCTTAGCTTCTTTACTGGCAGGCATTTAATCATGTATCTTGAGAGAATTACAAGAAAAGATGGGTGATCTCCTGTTCTGACTCTGAAGAATCAAGGAAATTACTTGCCACGTCGCTCTACCCTCAAAGTGTATGGAACCTCCTGGGGCTCTGGGGCCCCATGAAGCTCCCAGAGGCTGGAGCTGAGTAGCTACCATGTTTGTGTCTGCCCTATTTCACCCACTGAACAGACCCAGTCTTCAGATTGACAGCACCCTGGCTTTTGTTCAGGATTGTTGGGGAAGGCAGAGGCCAACAGCTTCTGCAGGCACCTTGCTGTTTAAAGTTTACCTGTGTGTATTAACAGCATTAATATCACCTTTGAATTCATTAGAGATACAAAATCTCAGGCACCAGTCAGAGGAGCTGGATCACAGTCTGAATTTTGACAATACCCAGTTATCTACATGCACTTTCAAATTTCAGAAACATCCAGTTAAAAAGAAGCTATTAATTTGGGCTACATGATTATATGATGGTTTTACCAGGAAGTTTTGAGGCTTCCTAGGTTGCTCAGTGTAAAGATTCCACCTGCACTTCAGGAGATTCAGGCTGGATCCCTGGGTAGGAAAGATTCCCTAGAGAAGGAAAGGCAGCCCACTCCAGTATTCCTGCCTGGGAAATCCCATGGACAGAGGAGACTGGCAGCTATACTCCATGAAGTCGCAGAGAGTCAGACACTACTGAGCACGCACACACACACACACACACACACACACACACACCAGGAAGCTTTAAGAGTTATTGATACCTGGTTTCCACCTGTAGAAATCTTTATTTCATTGGCATAGGGTATGGCCTGGGCACTGACATTTTTGAAAGCTCTCTGAGTGACCCTAATGTGTAGTGATGGTTGAAAAGCACAAATTCCTGTACAGTACAAGCATTATCGACATTCATTTATTTATTTAGCTGCATCAGATCTTAGTTTCAGCACTCGTTGCCTCATGTGGGACCTTTTGTTGTGGCACATGGACTCTCTAGTTGTGGTGTACAGGCTCAGTGGTTGTCTCACGGGCCTAGTTGCTCTTAGGCATGAGATCTTAGTTCCCGCACCAGGAATTGAACCTGCTTCTCTGCATTGCAAGGGGGATTCTTAACCTCTGGGCCACCAGGAAAATCCTGGCATTATTTATTTTTAAAGGGAGAATTATCTGGGGATGAGCTGGTGCCCGATCTTTTTCTCCATTAGCAAAAGAAGCTCACGACATAAAAGAAATAAGAAAGGTGAGAGAAACTCAACATCTCCTAGGAAAATTAATCATGGAAGAGGTTCTAATCATCTAACATCTCGAATTAAGGAAAATCAAGAATAACGTAATTAAGACAATGAGGATTGGGGTTGAAACCTCCTAATAAGCTTCCATTCAATGTTATCTCATTCGCATAGACAGCCAGATACTCCTTTAATTAAAATATTTCTCCTACTCTGTAAAATATCCATCACAGAGAAATCCCCACCATCAAGTATTGTCACAGTATTTATTTTCAAAGAATATATCTTGGAAGGCCAACAATAATAAGAATAAATACAGGTTTTCTGTCATCCAGACCAAAGTTGAAAACATATAGGACAGTCAAAATGGATGTACTAAAGAAGTGAAGACCACAGGCTCTAGGGTGGGAGGTCTTTAGTAGTTGAGGCACGTGAGATCAGTAGTAGTGGCTCATGGGCTCTAGAACACAGACTCAGTAGTAAGAAACTTCCATGGCATTAGGTATCTTACTAGATCATGGATTGGACCATCTTCTGCATTGGCAGGTAGATCCTTTACCACTGAGTCACCAGGGAAGCCCATTGTCTTTTCTTAAGCAAAGTTTAGACACAAAGTGCAATGTTAACTTGCACATAATGTCTTTGTCTTCTCCCCCAGTGAAGAAAGATTGACTCTTTTTTACCCTGTCCTTTGATTATCTTGGATTTATAGGAAATTCTTAGTTAAAACTTTCTGTCTCTTGTAAGACAAAATATCCTCTCATGTCTCCAAGTTTTAATAAAGTATTATAGGAACCAATCTCCATTCTCACCTGTATCCTGACTCTGGAACACATTATCACCTTTCTTTGATTTGTAGGTTTAGTTACCCCTTCATTTCTTAGAATAAAAACAAAAAACAAAAAGAATTATCTTTCTTTATTTCAAACTGAGCTTAAGTACTCAAAAAGATTTTTTATTATGTGTATTCCAGTTGTATAGATGTCATAACAGGAGGTTCCTCAAATTATATATTTTGCGGTACATATTCCTCAAGTTAGGAAGGCTTTTGAGTGACTTTGCCAGTGTCCTCTACCTGCTCCTACATCTTGCATATGTGGAAGGATGGGAATGGAGAAAGAGGCAGGGAAGTGGGAAGACTACCAAATGGGAACTCCATAGTTACACAGAACAGTTCTAGCTGTAACCCTACTTAGCCACATGGTTTTTGGAAAGTTGTTTCCTCGTTGAGCCTGTATTTCCTATGCATAAAATAATGGATTTAGGACTTCCCTGGTGGTCCAGTGGGTGGAGAGTCTGCCTGGCAGTGCAAGGGGCACCGGTTCATCCCTGGCCCAGGCAGATCCCATGTGCAGTGGAACATCTGGTCCAGTGTGTCTAATTGCTAGCGGGTGCTCTGGGGCGCATGTGCTCCAAGCTGGTGTTCTGTGGCAAGAGAGGCTGCTGCGATGGGAGACCCACACAGGCCAAAGAGTAGGGATGGATGAAGGTAAGTAAATAAAGAACCAATAAAAGGGGTCAAACTTAAAAAAAAAAAAAAAGATTTAGATAATAAAACATGATAATGACCCTTGCTGATTGCCTTTTTGAGGACTCAAGATAAACCCTGCACTGTTCTGTTTTCATGATATTATCTATCTTATGTTATAACTCACAAAAAAAATTAAGAAAAGTATTGTTGCCTCTATCTTTTGGGCAAAAAACTGCAAATAAGACTATATTATTTGGCTAAGATCTCCTAGTAGCATTGCAAGTGCCAGTCATGATTTGAACACAGGTCTGAGTCTAAAGCATGTCTCTTAAGCCTGTGTTACTTTCCCTCTTATGTCCTGCTTGATGATCATGAAGATTCCTGTCATTTTATAACCTTTCTGGAGTCAAAAATCAGCCTTCAATTCCATATGTATGTGCAACTTTCATTTTTTTCCCAGTCTTACTCAGAGTCTCAATACTCTCATCACAAATTGAATCCCCTTTTTGTCCTTCTCACTCCAGGACACTGCCCTGTATAATTATTGGCTAAACTAGTACTCTATGAGTGTCTTTACAGGCTTCTTGAAATATGGTTTCTGGAGAGCTGGAAATGATTCTACATATATTAATACACACATATCACAACAAGACCAGACATGATGAACAGCAGTCGCTGCCAAGAGCTCTTTTACAAGAAAGAATTTGAGGGTTTTTTCTTTTTTTTTTTTTTTCACAAGAACTTCCAGGGAATGAGATCAAAGATACATTTAATTTCCTTAGAATGCAAATGGCCTCCTCGTGGATTTAGATGGTTTGTAATACAGGTCCTTAGGCAGTAAAATCATATTGAGCAGAATAAAAGAAAATAAGCTTATCAGAGCCCTAGTGTTCTTTACTGTGTAGGTTCATCTGATTTTTCTACTTCATTCGTGGCTTCAATTCATATATTTAGTAAGTAAGTAGTTACTAGGTATTCACTTGTTTGCTCATTGTTTGCTGAGCTAATTATTTACCAGGAGCTTTGCTAAGCATTGAAGATAAAGTGATAAATAAAACAGACTGAGCACCTGTTTTCATGGAATTTAGAAACTGATGCCAAGATAAAGACTGAACAAATAATCGTTCAAGAATTTTGTATACATACACAATGTGCTGGCTGATGCGAAAAGAAAACTGGGCAATGCCCGAGGATGCCATTTAGAGTGTGGCGGAGAGGGAGGGTCAGGAAAGGCTCAAGTTGAGCCCTGAAAGGTGTGAAGGGTGAGCCCGAGTCCAGAGTTCCTTGGCACTTTTTTTTTTATTATTATTACTTCTTTATTTTGTATTGGGGTGTAGCCACTTAACAATATTGTGATAGTGTTAGGTGGACAGAAAAGGAACTCAGTCATACGTGTACATGCATCCATTCTCCTCCAGATACCCCTCCCAGTCAGGCTCCCATATGTCCTTGAGCAGAGTGCCTGTGCTCTACACACTAGGACTTCACTGGTTATGCATTTTACATGTATCGGTGGGTACCTGTCAATCCCAAGCTCCCTAACTACCTCTTCCGCATTAGCAATCCCAAATTTGTTCTTTAAGTCTGTGATTCTCTCTGTAAGTTCATCTGTATCATTCTCCTTAGGACTTTTCAAAGAACTGGAGATACACGCAGGTGTGATGGAAGATGAGGCTGAGTTGCTAAGTAGGAACAAGGTCACACTTTGGTTCATTAATGACATAGAGGATTTGAGTTTTTACTTTACCAAGCACCCAATCGTAGTTTATGCTGGAGCGGTTATATCTGTTGTAGTTTGTCAGAACTTCCCAGATGGCTGCAATAGAAATAAGCAGGACAGAGCTGGAGGAAGAATGATTTGGCGATGACAACAGTGTTTAGGAATAGGACGGGCATGACTCAGACTAGAGCAGGGAGGGACAGGAGTGGAGGATTGTGACTAATAACTGTGATGGAGGCAGAGTGGACGCAGGAGGTCAAGGGGAAGATGTTTAAAGAATAGGTCCCAAGTTTTTCTCTTAGACAGTGGAGCAAATGGAAGCACCATCTACTGATGTAAATGCATCAGCTATGAGACCTTAAGCTCAGAGCAAGCACTGGCAGTTTAGACTGGAAGTTCTAACACAGGTTCCGTGTATTTTAGTTGTGTGTACGCACACCAGTATTAATAGCTAATGTTACTGAATGATTGCTCCCTACCAGGCCCTGTTCTAAGCCTCTGCGTATATCAGTGCATTTACACTCATCACAAAAGTCTGAAGCAGGTAATTATGACCCCATTTTAAAGGGGAGGAAACTGAGACACAGATATTCTAAATGTCTTCCCTAAAAATCCACTCAAGGGAATGCAGACTTTGGATCTGGACCCATGTAGTCCTGAGGCAAAGTGTATTTTCCTGGACCTAACTGTTCCTTTTTTCCCTAGGAGACTCCTAGTCTAGTCTGGAAGAACACACAAACACCAACAATATGAGACTCCTGGGAAGAAGGCCATACTAATCACCACTAAGATTAAGTGGCAGTGTGTGGGGATGAAGAGGGTGTGGAGGGGCACAGAGCAGACCTGTGAGCTTTCATGGAGAAAATGGCATTTGAAGGGTGCGGGGAACTTCCGCAGAAAGGGAAGGCAGCGGGATTCTCGGAGAGAGATGGGCCTTGCTGCCGTGCCCCCTCCAGGCTGGTGCAAGCCGGAGACAATCAGACACGGCAGGGGTTCTGTCAGAGCAGTTCCGCTTTATTAGAGTAAACTAACAGTTTTTATAGGCAAACAAAGGGGGGTTTGCAAGGAACTTCCTATAGTTACACCAATCAAGCTAAAAGGTCGAGCAGCTATGTATCTACATTGCAATAGGAACTCATGGTGAGCATGCATTGCCCAGAGCACAGAAACCAGGGGGATCAATCAGAAGTTTTGACAATGGACCTTAGATCATGCCCTGTCTCTTCCTGTAGACATCTTTTTAGCACCAAACTGCAAATATGTGCTTAAGCTTCCTTATGCTTGCAAAGGCCCTCTTTCCTTCAGGGCCCCACAGAAGGGTATGTTGTACTATGGTAGAAATATCCACAGAACACGGGCTCTTATTAGTGAGTAAATGTCTCTTAGTGTCTTGTTCATCTTTGTAGCTCCAGGAGCTTGCCTTGGCACATGGTAGGTGTACAATAAATGTTTCATGAAGCCCAAAAAAATGCGTTGACAGGAGTTCCAACACATGGAAGGGCACCATCTACTGATGAAAATGCTTATGAGACCTTAAGCTCAGAGCAAGCACTGGCAGTTTAGACTGGAAGTTCTAACACAGGTTCCGTGTATTTTAGTTGTGTGTACGCACACCAGTATTAATAGCTAATGTTACTGAATGATTGCTCCCTACCAGGCCCTGTTCTAAGCCTCTGCGTATATCAGTGCATTTACACTCATCACAAAAGTCTGAAGCAGGTAATTATGACCCCATTTTAAAGGGGAGGAAACTGAGACACAGATATTCTAAATGTCTTCCCTAAAAATCCACTCAAGGGAATGCAGACTTTGGATCTGGACCCATGTAGTCCTGAGGCAAAGTGTATTTTCCTGGACCTAACTGTTCCTTTTTTCCCTAGGAGACTCCTAGTCTAGTCTGGAAGAACACACAAACACCAACAATATGAGACTCCTGGGAAGAAGGCCATACTAATCACCACTAAGATTAAGTGGCAGTGTGTGGGGATGAAGAGGGTGTGGAGGGGCACAGAGCAGACCTGTGAGCTTTCATGGAGAAAATGGCATTTGAAGGGTGCGGGGAACTTCCGCAGAAAGGGAAGGCAGCGGGATTCTCGGAGAGAGATGGGCCTTGCTGCCGTGCCCCCTCCAGGCTGGTGCAAGCCGGAGACAATCAGACACGGCAGGGGTTCTGTCAGAGCAGTTCCGCTTTATTAGAGTAAACTAACAGTTTTTATAGGCAAACAAAGGGGGGTTTGCAAGGAACTTCCTATAGTTACACCAATCAAGCTAAAAGGTCGAGCAGCTATGTATCTACATTGCAATAGGAACTCATGGTGAGCATGCATTGCCCAGAGCACAGAAACCAGGGGGATCAATCAGAAGTTTTGACAATGGACCTTAGATCATGCCCTGTCTCTTCCTGTAGACATCTTTTTAGCACCAAACTGCAAATATGTGCTTAAGCTTCCTTATGCTTGCAAAGGCCCTCTTTCCTTCAGGGCCCCACAGAAGGGTATGTTGTACTATGGTAGAAATATCCACAGAACACGGGCTCTTATTAGTGAGTAAATGTCTCTTAGTGTCTTGTTCATCTTTGTAGCTCCAGGAGCTTGCCTTGGCACATGGTAGGTGTACAATAAATGTTTCATGAAGCCACCTAAAATGAAATACATTGCAAACAAGGACAGTACCTCATGACACTTAAGCTGTTCTGCTCTTGTCTTTACCAGGAGCTTTTATTTTCTTATCATCCTTTAACAAATAAGACAAAGGCAGTGTCTCAAATACAGTAAGGACAACTTTGCCAGGTCAGCTTTAAAGTCATAATCTTCGGGAATGTGTTTGATCTAGAAGCAAGGACTGTGGGCATTTTCAGTGAATTTGCCTGCAGAAATCTATAATGAGCTTGCCTATGAGCTTACATGGCTTGCTACTGGCATTATTAACCAAACTTCTGAATGCTGTTTTAAAAAACAGAGTGCATACCCGTAAGTGTACAAACAGTATGTATCCCTCTGATAGTCACTGCCTTTGATTTACGCTTTCCAGGAATCTCTACTCAAAAGATTTTACATTACCATTCCCATGTGGGTGGTCAATTACAATTCTACCAAAATCGAAACAGAAACTTTAGGAGGATTACAAGATGTTTGTGTTTTCCCAGTTGACCGTGCCCATTCTCTCTAGACACTCTGGGAGGCCCCCTATGTGAAATTGACATGTTTTGTCACATTGCAGCAGACCTTGGCTGCCATCCCTTACCCTCTGGGGTTCCCTCCACTTAATCAAAGCAATCCTCCTCCTTATTCCCAACTTCCTATTTCTTAAAAGAGGCCAATTGATCTTGCCCCTGAAAAGACACAGTCTTACTTTCAAGTTTTGGGATGTCTCTGTAAGTGATGAGCAGAGAGATTTGGGACAAAGCAGAGTGAAATTAGTATTGAATGATTTTGTTCAATCAGAAAACAAAACAGAGGCAGATATCGAGTGCCTCTGGGCATAGTATGCCAGGTGATGGTCCTGCAAAGTGAATAAAATGTCTTCCATTTATTCAAGGAGCTCTCAATCTAATAATGTGGAGGGCATGAAAAGGAATCATTTTGGTAACACAATGAAGTGCAATGATGGGTGAGTTTGGGAATAGGCCAGAGTGGGAGAAATGGTAAAGGTTCTCTGAAAGAACTGACACCTGGATTGAGTCTGAAACAAAGAGCAAGCAGGAGTTAATCAGACAAACTCCTTTCCAGGTGTGAGGCTGAAGGGAACATCATGTTACAGACTAAGGGAACATCTGGGTATGACAGCACTTGCATGGGGACCACTTAAGCTGGAGCGTAAGGTGTATATATGGAGGACGCTGAGGCTGCATACAGAGCTAGTGAGGAAGAGGTCTGTCAAGTCTGCTAAGGCATTTAAACTCCATTCTGGGGACACTGGGAAGCCATTAAAGGAATTTAAGTAGGTGGGGAGTATGAGTGTTAGATTATTGTGTTTACATAGACCCCTCAGGTAATGGAGACATTTTTACACAAGGCCCTAAAAGGCTCCTAAGTCCTCAGAGGGACCAGAGCATTGGGAGTAGGAAGCCTTATGGACTATCCAGTCACAGCATTTGGGAGACACAGGAGACTTATCGAGAAGATACCCAAAGAGGGGGAGAAGAATGACAATAGAAAGCAACTGTGTTATCTTTAACAGTCTTCTCTTTAGAGCATTTCTAAGTTACTTCTAACAATTGCTATTTCATTCCTGTCAATATTTTATGAGTGATGCAGAGATTCCTTGGAAGAATTTCAGGTCTCAAATGTATATTTTTTTCTGAGTTATGTTACATATCTTATAAGTCTACCTATTAGAACAAACACATCTGTATCATGCCAGCAACAACTGCAACATATTTTCCTCATAAAAATTTTCCAATTTTTCGACAGAGCATCCTTAGTGCCCTTTATAGACCTCTCATGGAAACTATTATAATTTATTTTAAACTATATCATGGTATTTCTCACCTCCATGATCTGGAAGGATATTCCCACAGCAAGGACTTAATGTTATGGTTCCTATTTTTCTCATTTAAATTCTGTTTATTTTTCATATTGTTATATTTCTTTCACTCTTTCTCCAATGGCCCATTGTAATAACTGACCATATTTGCTTAGCAGGAGAGTAAATGCTCATTTGCATATGTCTTGTTCCAATCAAGTGCAATGATGGGTGAGTTTGGGAATAGGCCAGAGTGGGAGAAATGGTAAAGGTTCTCTGAAAGAACTGACACCTGGATTGAGTCTGAAACAAAGAGCAAGCAGGAGTTAATCAGACAAACTCCTTTCCAGGTGTGAGGCTGAAGGGAACATCATGTTACAGACTAAGGGAACATCTGGGTATGACAGCACTTGCATGGGGACCACTTAAGCTGGAGCGTAAGGTGTATATATGGAGGACGCTGAGGCTGCATACAGAGCTAGTGAGGAAGAGGTCTGTCAAGTCTGCTAAGGCATTTAAACTCCATTCTGGGGACACTGGGAAGCCATTAAAGGAATTTAAGTAGGTGGGGAGTATGAGTGTTAGATTATTGTGTTTACATAGACCCCTCAGGTAATGGAGACATTTTTACACAAGGCCCTAAAAGGCTCCTAAGTCCTCAGAGGGACCAGAGCATTGGGAGTAGGAAGCCTTATGGACTATCCAGTCACAGCATTTGGGAGACACAGGAGACTTATCGAGAAGATACCCAAAGAGGGGGAGAAGAATGACAATAGAAAGCAACTGTGTTATCTTTAACAGTCTTCTCTTTAGAGCATTTCTAAGTTACTTCTAACAATTGCTATTTCATTCCTGTCAATATTTTATGAGTGATGCAGAGATTCCTTGGAAGAATTTCAGGTCTAAAATGTATATTTTTGTCTGAGTTATGTTACATATCTTATAAGTCTACCTATTAGAACAAACACATCTGTATCATGCCAGCAACAACTGCAACATATTTTCCTCATAAAAATTTTCCAATTTTTCGACAGAGCATCCTTAGTGCCCTTTATAGACCTCTCATGGAAACTATTATAATTTATTTTAAACTATATCATGGTATTTCTCACCTCCATGATCTGGAAGGATATTCCCACAGCAAGGACTTAATGTTATGGTTCCTATTTTTCTCATTTAAATTCTGTTTATTTTTCATATTGTTATATTTCTTTCACTCTTTCTCCAATGGCCCATTGTAATAACTGACCATATTTGCTTAGCAGGAGAGTAAATGCTCATTTGCATATGTCTTGTTCCCTCTAGAAGCTCCAAGGTGGCCTTGCCCTTTTGCAAGCTGCTTGGTTACTGTTGTCCAAATGAGTATGCCTTGGGGGTAAAGGGCAGTGTCCTAAGATGCACAACCTTACCTCCTCTTAATCTTCACTCTCCATTCCTTTCCCAACCAAGTCTCTTATGCTGTAATCGAAACAAATGTAGGCCAGGTGGAGGATGAGACATTTACTCTTATGTTAAGGAATGATTACATTTTTTTCAGTATAGGAAAATCTTTCTAAAATGGCCACAAGCTGATATTTGATAGGGATGTATCCTGACTTGAGGGAGAATAGGGGGATAAAATCCCCCTACGTCCTTCTGGAAGTCTATTTGACTAAACCTTGACCAAAAGCAAGCCAGGAAATTTCTTTACGTATCTTCACATTTGAAGATGTAATGACTGACAGGCATGACAAAACTCTTCACTATGGAGGTCAGAACCATTATTCTACTCTTAATTCAGGTAATAAAGGTGTATTGCATTGAGATACATATGTCCACATCTATCTATAAAATACCTGTGTGTGTATATATGTGTATGTTATAAAGGCAGTGAGAATGGACTTCCCGGGTGGTGCAGTGGTAAAGAGTCTTCCTGCCATTGCAGGGGATGCAGGTTTGATCCCTGAATCAGGAAGATCCCCTGGAGTAGGAAATGGCAACCCACTCCAGTATTCTTGCCTGGAAAATTCCAGGCACAGAGGAGTCCATGGGATTAAAGTTGGACACGACTGCTTGCACACATAGTACATAATATCTATATATAGACTATCTATATATAGATTCATAATTTTACAGTAGAAGTGGACTTTTTTCACCACCTGTTTAATTGCTAATTAGCACTGTATGTAAATATGACTTTGGGAAATTGTGAAATTTAATTTTTCACACAGGTGGTACAAACCTGGAGTAACCTTGTGCAAAAAGATAACAGACACATAATAGTACATTTTCACCCTGAGTATTTGACCATTTTTCTTTTTTAAAAATGCCATTCAAGGCATGCATGTCCATTACTTTGAAATGTTTACTTGTTTCATTTTGCATCCAAGCATCCAGCGCGTTCACCAACAAATGATAATGTAGCAGAACAGAGTAAGTTGGTCATTGGTCATTGTTTTTGCATCTCTACTTGGGTTTCTAATAGTTATCTCAAGCATAAGTTGATTATAATATCTTTCCCATGCTCTTCTCCAACCTCTGTAGCCATTGTCCCAGTAAATGGTACCACTACCTACCCAGTTGCTCAAGACAGAAATCCTCCCTCAGAGCAGCCTGGACTCCTCTTTGATCAACCATCAATAAGCTTTATCAGCATTACCTTCAAAAGAGTGTTGACAACATCATCATTTTTTCATCCCCATGGTCATTGCTTTGTCATTTTTAGTATTTACCCAGTGAACTTTGACGAGAATGCAAAGTCCTCCCAAAGGCTCTATGTGAATCTCATCTGCCGTTCACCTGTTCTACCTCTGCATACATCAAGACATCTGCAGCATCACGACCTTCATTCATCTTTTTCATTCCTCTTAGAATGTTTCTCCCCTGAACTTGGTCCTTTCTCATCCTTTGAATCCACAATGCATCTCCCTCTCCTCACCCTATCCCGTCATAGGCTCCTAATCATGAGCACTTCATGACTTTGTAGTGGCTTTTCATTTTTATAAACGTGTGAATTTTCTGTTTCTGATCTAGCACCATGTGGTAAAGAGTCTTCCTGCCATTGCAGGGGATGCAGGTTTGATCCCTGAATCAGGAAGATCCCCTGGAGAAAGAAAGGGCAGCCCACTCCAGTATTCTTCCTTGGAAAATTCCAGGCACAGAGGAGTCCATGGGATTAAAGTTGGACACGACTGCTTGCACACATAGTACATAATATCTATATATAGACTATCTATATATAGATTCATAATTTTACAGTAGAAGTGGACTTTTTTCACCACCTGTTTAATTGCTAATTAGCACTGTATGTAAATATGACTTTGGGAAATTGTGAAATTTAATTTTTCACACAGGTGGTACAAACCTGGAGTAACCTTGTGCAAAAAGATAACAGACACATAATAGTACATTTTCACCCTGAGTATTTGACCATTTTTCTTTTTTAAAAATGCCATTCAAGGCATGCATGTCCATTACTTTGAAATGTTTACTTGTTTCATTTTGCATCCAAGCATCCAGCGCGTTCACCAACAAATGATAATGTAGCAGAACAGAGTAAGTTGGTCATTGGTCATTGTTTTTGCATCTCTACTTGGGTTTCTAATAGTTATCTCAAGCATAAGTTGATTATAATATCTTTCCCATGCTCTTCTCCAACCTCTGTAGCCATTGTCCCAGTAAATGGTACCACTACCTACCCAGTTGCTCAAGACAGAAATCCTCCCTCAGAGCAGCCTGGACTCCTCTTTGATCAACCATCAATAAGCTTTATCAGCATTACCTTCAAAAGAGTGTTGACAACATCATCATTTTTTCATCCCCATGGTCATTGCTTTGTCATTTTTAGTATTTACCCAGTGAACTTTGACGAGAATGCAAAGTCCTCCCAAAGGCTCTATGTGAATCTCATCTGCCGTTCACCTGTTCTACCTCTGCATACATCAAGACATCTGCAGCATCACGACCTTCATTCATCTTTTTCATTCCTCTTAGAATGTTTCTCCCCTGAACTTGGTCCTTTCTCATCCTTTGAATCCACAATGCATCTCCCTCTCCTCACCCTATCCCGTCATAGGCTCCTAATCATGAGCACTTCATGACTTTGTAGTGGCTTTTTATTTTTATAAACGTGTGAATTTTCTGTTTCCCCTGATCTAGCACCATGGGTAGGGATATTTATCTTGCTCCCCAGAGCATGCCCCACACTATATAGTGTGCCTACCAAATAGTAACACTCAAGAAAAATATGATTGAATGCATGGAATATGTAAGATCTGACGATAAAGAGGGAGTAGGACACAGTACCTGCTCTCAGAGAGCTTGTGCTCTAATAGGAAAGGAAGGAAAACATCAAATAATT
Source organism: Tragulus kanchil (assembly GCA_022376925.1). NCBI lineage: Eukaryota > Metazoa > Chordata > Mammalia > Artiodactyla > Tragulidae > Tragulus > Tragulus kanchil. The sequence continues at coordinate 122,318,687 of JAIOJX010000006.1, forward strand.
ACAATATCTAGAGATGAGGGCTCTGTGGGAGAGAAATAACAACACAAAGCAGAGCAATGAGGGAAAGGATTGTATGGATGGTATAATGATTTTGCAACTGTATGCCAATAAACTTGGTATTCAATTACTATCAAAATTTTTACTATTTAATATCCCTGATGATTTGGACAAGCTACTTAACACCTATGATTCTTAGTTTATTCATATGTAAAAAGGAAGTAAGGATATTTATTATCTGTAAGAGATACTGTGAGGATTAAATGAAATAAACCATATAAAATGTTTGCTCCCAGAAAATGAGCTAGTAGGTTACTTTAAGCACTTATTTTATGTAAGTAGACTCACTGCCACCATTGAGAGTGATGTTTAATTAGTCACTGCATACCTGCATCTCGATATGCTATTGTACTCAAGTCTTTTACTCTCAAACAGGGGCTCAATTTCTGCTATATGGAGATTGATATTAAATAACTCAGGTTCTTCCTTCTCTAAAAACTCCCCTGACCATTACAAGAGAGTTCATCATCGCCCTCCTATGAGTTTGCTTTGTGCTTTACGGTTGGGAGCATGTTACTATTTTAAGGGGCCCAAGTAACTATTGCTCTTCCACTGTGCCCTAATGGAACCACATCAGAGACTGACTGAAGTGGTAGCTTCATAACTGAGAGAGGAATTGAGGACATGGCTTAGTGTGTTATCCACACAAATCTCAGAATAGACATGGAAAAGGAGCACTTTAATCGCTGAAAGTCTTTCAAGGTTCCCTGATCATAGGGAACAGATGAGAAAACATGTCTGCAAACAGGTGATTCAGAGATGGAGGAGAGTGACTGGGCTAGGCATTGCATGCTTATTCCACAACCCAGCCACGTGGGTAGGGTATAGGAAAAATCCATATGCCAGTTATTGTTTTTGTTCAGTTGCTAAGCCCTGTCTGACCCTTTGTGACCTGATGAACTGCAGCACACCAGACTTCGTGGTCCTTCTCTGTCTCCTTGAGTTTGCTTAAACACATGTCCAGTCAGTGATGCTATCCAGTTATCTCATTCTCTGTCTTCCCCTTCTCCTCTTGTCCTTAATCTTTCCCATCATCAGGATCTTTTCCAATGAGTCATCTCCACATCAGGTGATCAAAGTATTGTGACTTCAGCATCAGACCTTCCAATGAATATTCAGAGTTGATTTCCTTTAGGATTGACTGGTAATGATTTTGCCACTGTATGCCAATAAACTTGGTATTCAATTACTATCAAAATTTTTACTATTTAATATCCCTGATGATTTGGACAAGCTACTTAACACCTATGATTCTTAGTTTATTCATATGTAAAAAGGAAGTAAGGATATTTATTATCTGTAAGAGATACTGTGAGGATTAAATGAAATAAACCATATAAAATGTTTGCTCCCAGAAAATGAGCTAGTAGGTTACTTTAAGCACTTATTTTATGTAAGTAGACTCACTGCCACCATTGAGAGTGATGTTTAATTAGTCACTGCATACCTGCATCTCGATATGCTATTGTACTCAAGTCTTTTACTCTCAAACAGGGCTCAATTTCTGCTATATGGAGATTGATATTAAATAACTCAGGTTCTTCCTTCTCTAAAACCTCCCCTGACCATTACAAGAGAGTTCATCATCGCCCTCCTATGAGTTTGCTTTGTGCTTTACGGTTGGGAGCATGTTACTATTTTAAGGGGCCCAAGTAACTATTGCTCTTCCACTGTGCCCTAATGGAACCACATCAGAGACTGACTGAAGTGGTAGCTTCATAACTGAGAGAGGAATTGAGGACATGGCTTAGTGTGTTATCCACACAAATCTCAGAATAGACATGGAAAAGGAGCACTTTAATCGCTGAAAGTCTTTCAAGGTTCCCTGATCATAGGGAACAGATGAGAAAACATGTCTGCAAACAGGTGATTCAGAGATGGAGGAGAGTGACTGGGCTAGGCATTGCATGCTTATTCCACAACCCAGCCACGTGGGTAGGGTATAGGAAAAATCCATATGCCAGTTATTGTTTTTGTTCAGTTGCTAAGCCCTGTCTGACCCTTTGTGACCTGATGAACTGCAGCACACCAGACTTCGTGGTCCTTCTCTGTCTCCTTGAGTTTGCTTAAACACATGTCCAGTCAGTGATGCTATCCAGTTATCTCATTCTCTGTCTTCCCCTTCTCCTCTTGTCCTTAATCTTTCCCATCATCAGGATCTTTTCCAATGAGTCATCTCCACATCAGGTGATCAAAGTATTGTGACTTCAGCATCAGACCTTCCAATGAATATTCAGAGTTGATTTCCTTTAGGATTGACTGGTTTGATCTCCTTGCTGTCCAAGGGACTCTACAGTGTATCTCCAGCATCCACAGCTCAAAAGCAACAATTCTTTCATGCTCCTTCTTTATGGTTCAACTCTCACATCCATACATGACTACTGGAAAAGCCATAGCTTTGACTATATGGACTTTGTTGGCAAAGTGGTGTCTCTGGTTTTTAACACAGTGTGTAGGCTAACTGGTATCCCCCAACCGGGAATCATGAAGCCGATAAAAGGGTTCCTCTCCTCTGATCCCCCTACCACCATCAGTGCCACTCCAGGCTCCAGAGCAAGCCTGATTAAGCCCTCAGCCTGCCACTTATAAACAGGAACACTTCAATCTCTCTTAGCCTCTATATTCTCAAATGCAAAATAAGGGTTATAATAATAGCATCTATTCCATAATGTGAAGCTAAAACAAACAAGTGCAGTAAAGCACTTACTGCTGTATTGGGCACATAATAAATGTTCTTTTTTCTTGGTTAAGATTTTACTGTCTGAAATTGCCATTGTAAGAGATAAATAGGCACATAAATGAACAAATGGGTGCCTTAATTAAAGATCAAGGCCTTCCCTTGTGGTCCAGTGGGTAAAAAATATGCCTTGCAGTGCAAGGGTCACCGATTCGATCCCTGGCCCGGAAAGATCCCACGTGGCATAGAGTGACTGGTCCAGTGTGTCCAGTTACAGGCCAGCGCTCTGGAGTGCATGCTCCTAGAACCGGTGCTCTGCAACAAGAGAGACCACTGCAATGGAAGGCCCTCACATGCCAAAGAATAAAGATGGATGAAAATAATAAATTAAAAAAGAGCTCATTGCGTGAAGTTGGGAAAAAAGACCCAAATATCTGTGTGTGACTTATAATTTGATGGCCTCTCTCTGTCACGAAGCCAAATTGTATAATTTCTAGGGATGCATGTCTGTGTGTGTGAAATATTTAATAACATGAATTCATGAGCTGTATACTTTTCATCTCATCTTTTTCTCTTCACCTGACTCTGTTTGTAGTGTCCTGTACCTTTAAGTTGTCTTCCAGGTCATGCTTTTTAAAGGCTGAAAAATGCTCCATCATAGGTATGTAGCAAGTATCAGCAACCATGAGAGTCTTGGATTGTTCCTAATTAAATCCCATGGATTTAATATTTTTAGGTTATCTAAAAATCTTCCATCAAGGTCTCCTCAGTTTCCTCTGGTCTCTTTTTATCCCTCTAGTTTGCTATTTTTGCAAAGAGAGGGACAAGGGCGTGCATACACACATCCAAAGTCTTTGAAATGTCTACCATCTTCCTAGGGCTCTGAGTAGTGTGGTAATGAACTGCTTTGAGGTTAAGTTGTCTGACTGTCTTGTTAAGAGAGATCAAACCTGAAGGTATGTGTTTGCTTCCAATTAACACCAACTGATGGGATTTGAAAATCATGTATTTCATTCATTAACCTTCAGGATGGTATTCAGAGGAGAGAATGTTTGAATTTACAGCCTACAAATTATAAATTTTTCAAAAGCAATAACATGATTGTAATGCTTCTGTTAAAGACCATTCGTATCCTTAGTCTCTACAGCAGATCATGAGGAGACTATGTCTGCCCTGAGGACATGTTCTCTAATAACAAGAATCTTTCATCCTCTGCTGTGGAGAGAGATTTCCACATGCCTTTTCTCTTGTCAACTTCACCATAACCCTGGAAGGAAATGGGCCAGAGGTTATTATTCTCATTTGATGGATGAAAAAACCGAGTCTCAAAGAGATCAAGGGACTTGCCCAAAGTAACACTTTTACAAAATGGTAAAGCCAGAACTTGAAATCAGAAGTTTTCCTTCTCAGTCCTCTGCTCTTTGCCTCTCCCCAGGTTCCTTTCCCCAGTATTGAGATGGACAAAATAAAGAAGGCCATTGTCGGGTCAAAGTGTGAAGTAGGCAATTTTATTTCATGGCGATCGCCTCTTAGGCTTAGCTCTCCCTCCCCAGGAACCATCCACTGATGTTCCATGGACATGACCCCTGACCCTTCTTTGTCCTTCATCCCCTCCTCTGCACACACTGAGGGGAAGCAGGGAGTCTTGGGGGGTGAGGGTAGGCAGCACTGTAGCATGCGTTAGGAGAGCTGTTTCAACATCAGACACATAAAAGCCCAGCCTTGAACAACTTAAATTCTTTATTCCTCAGTTTCTGTTTGTGAGAAGGTATCAAATAGAAGTTATTTCAAAGCCAGATGATAGAATATGTGACTGAATGTGACTTCAACTATAAAAAAAGAAAACTAGCTCATTATCTCACTTACCTTCAAAAAAGGAAACTTTCCAGGTTGATTAACAAAGCTATTCAAGGATATCCGGTTTCTGGATCAGCTTCTCTGTTTTGTTTTGATTTATTCTGATTTTTCTTTGTGGTTGACATCCCGGCCTTGGCTGCAGCATCAGATCCTCACAAAACAATACTGAAAGCAGGAAAAAACGTTATTTTCCATTCTTCTTATGCACCTGTCACTCTCTTTTTATCAGTAAAGAGTGAAAGAGGCTTTTCCTGGAGGCTCCAGCAAAGTTTCATTTCTGTGACCAACCTCAATTGCATGCCCATCTCTGTACAGGCAGGATGACTGCCAGGTTGACCAGCTGTCCCAGCTGACTTGGGCCTTGACAAGAGGGAAGTTGGTGGTTGTGATTGATTTAGATTATTGATAGGTAATTTTCTATAGCTAGAATTGGAGTCCTCCTTCCTTAAGCACATCTTAACTTACACATGAGAAAAAAAAGGTGAGTTCTCTGAGCAAGCCACACGGTGATTCAGTGACTGCTAAGAAGGCACGCAGATGGTCTGCCACAGAAGGTTTTGTGTTTTGTGATTATTAGAAAGTGTTATTTGCTCAGCCATGGTTGAATATTTGTTGCCCCATGGACTGTAGCGAGCCAGGATCCTCTGTTCCTGAGGAAAATCAGAAGTTTTACAAAATGGTAAAGCCAGAACTTGAAATCAGAAGTTTTCCTTCTCAGTCCTCTGCTCTTTGCCTCTCCCCAGGTTCCTTTCCCCAGTATTGAGATGGACAAAATAAAGAAGGCCATTGTCGGGTCAAAGTGTGAAGTAGGCAATTTTATTTCATGGCGATCGCCTCTTAGGCTTAGCTCTCCCTCCCCAGGAACCATCCACTGATGTTCCATGGACATGACCCCTGACCCTTCTTTGTCCTTCATCCCCTCCTCTGCACACACTGAGGGGAAGCAGGGAGTCTTGGGGGGTGAGGGTAGGCAGCACTGTAGCATGCGTTAGGAGAGCTGTTTCAACATCAGACACATAAAAGCCCAGCCTTGAACAACTTAAATTCTTTATTCCTCAGTTTCTGTTTGTGAGAAGGTATCAAATAGAAGTTATTTCAAAGCCAGATGATAGAATATGTGACTGAATGTGACTTCAACTATAAAAAAAGAAAACTAGCTCATTATCTCACTTACCTTCAAAAAAGGAAACTTTCCAGGTTGATTAACAAAGCTATTCAAGGATATCCGGTTTCTGGATCAGCTTCTCTGTTTTGTTTTGATTTATTCTGATTTTTCTTTGTGGTTGACATCCCGGCCTTGGCTGCAGCATCAGATCCTCACAAAACAATACTGAAAGCAGGAAAAAACGTTATTTTCCATTCTTCTTATGCACCTGTCACTCTCTTTTTATCAGTAAAGAGTGAAAGAGGCTTTTCCTGGAGGCTCCAGCAAAGTTTCATTTCTGTGACCAACCTCAATTGCATGCCCATCTCTGTACAGGCAGGATGACTGCCAGGTTGACCAGCTGTCCCAGCTGACTTGGGCCTTGACAAGAGGGAAGTTGGTGGTTGTGATTGATTTAGATTATTGATAGGTAATTTTCTATAGCTAGAATTGGAGTCCTCCTTCCTTAAGCACATCTTAACTTACACATGAGAAAAAAAAGGTGAGTTCTCTGAGCAAGCCACACGGTGATTCAGTGACTGCTAAGAAGGCACGCAGATGGTCTGCCACAGAAGGTTTTGTGTTTTGTGATTATTAGAAAGTGTTATTTGCTCAGCCATGGTTGAATATTTGTTGCCCCATGGACTGTAGCCAGCCAGGATCCTCTGTTCCTGGGGTTCCCCAGGCAAGAATACTGGAATGGGTTGTCATTCCCTCCTCCAGGGCATCTTCCCAATCCAGGTATCAAGCCTAGGTTTCCTCCACTGTAGGCATATTCATGACCATCCAAACCACCAGGGAAGCAAAAAGTAGATAAAGTGAGTGTCTCACATTGGTACCAACTTTGCAAGTTAGGCCAGCATTCACTAATTTTTTTGTGTTTGGACATATGTTTAACCACTCAAAGCTGGTTTCAGATTCTTCAAGTTGAGGTTAGGTATTGATGCTATACAGGATTGTTGGAAAGATAAAATATAAAATAATATCTGAGAAAGAGTTTTTAAGTTATAAAGTCCTATGCAAATGTGGAATATCAATTTTAGCATCTAGTGTCATACCTGCAAAGTCACTTACTGCGGGGTCAGACTGCTCCACCACAACAAAGACCTGTGAAAAGCCCATAACTCAGTGTAAGATTCTCATGTGTTTGACAATGTGATGCTGATATATAGAACACCAGTCATCTGCTTGTTCTGAAAATTTAAAAATAAATTCCAGCTTTTGTTCCAGGCCACCTTGTACCTAAATATAGTGCAGTGTAGTACCAAAAAAAAAAAAAAAAAACTCCAGTGCATTAAAACTCACACACACACACACACACACACACACACACACACACAAAGATTAATTCCTTTGCTGCTTTATGTAAATTCCCCCTCACAACTTAACACCTGAAACTGCTCATGATGTCCGTTGAGTTCATCTTCTCTAAGTTCAAATGAAAAGGCTAGAGTTTTGGATATTCCCTTTCAAGAGGCATTAAATGCATACACTTCCTTTAAAATTCTCAAAAACTAAACAAGATGCTAATTTCATTCCCATTGATTGGGTAGAAAAACAAAGGTTCACTGAGATTAGATAGCCTCCTTACATCCTTGGCTGCAAATGAGAGAGCCCAGGTTTTGACTTGGTTCTCTCCAGCTTTGAAGCTTATGGCATCTCTGCTATTCATCTTCTTTATCACCTTTTCCATGATATCCTTTACAGCTGAATATCATGAAGGTAATGTTTTATCTCCTTGCCCATTTCCCTTATTCATCTATATGATCATTTCTACTAACACCAAGTTTGATCTAGAATTCCATTCAAAAAACTCTCTAATAGTGTCACTGTCTGAAGCTGGGAATGAACTGTTGGACAGCCATGTATGTCCACATTGAGGCCTGAGATGTTTCCTCCACTGTAGGCATATTCATGACCATCCAAACCACCAGGGAAGCAAAAAGTAGATAAAGTGAGTGTCTCACATTGGTACCAACTTTGCAAGTTAGGCCAGCATTCACTAATTTTTTTGTGTTTGGACATATGTTTAACCACTCAAAGCTGGTTTCAGATTCTTCAAGTTGAGGTTAGGTATTGATGCTATACAGGATTGTTGGAAAGATAAAATATAAAATAATATCTGAGAAAGAGTTTTTAAGTTATAAAGTCCTATGCAAATGTGGAATATCAATTTTAGCATCTAGTGTCATACCTGCAAAGTCACTTACTGCGGGGTCAGACTGCTCCACCACAACAAAGACCTGTGAAAAGCCCATAACTCAGTGTAAGATTCTCATGTGTTTGACAATGTGATGCTGATATATAGAACACCAGTCATCTGCTTGTTCTGAAAATTTAAAAATAAATTCCAGCTTTTGTTCCAGGCCACCTTGTACCTAAATATAGTGCAGTGTAGTACCAAAAAAAAAAAAAAAAAACTCCAGTGCATTAAAACTCACACACACACACACACACACACACACACACACACAAAGATTAATTCCTTTGCTGCTTTATGTAAATTCCCCCTCACAACTTAACACCTGAAACTGCTCATGATGTCCGTTGAGTTCATCTTCTCTAAGTTCAAATGAAAAGGCTAGAGTTTTGGATATTCCCTTTCAAGAGGCATTAAATGCATACACTTCCTTTAAAATTCTCAAAAACTAAACAAGATGCTAATTTCATTCCCATTGATTGGGTAGAAAAACAAAGGTTCACTGAGATTAGATAGCCTCCTTACATCCTTGGCTGCAAATGAGAGAGCCCAGGTTTTGACTTGGTTCTCTCCAGCTTTGAAGCTTATGGCATCTCTGCTATTCATCTTCTTTATCACCTTTTCCATGATATCCTTTACAGCTGAATATCATGAAGGTAATGTTTTATCTCCTTGCCCATTTCTCTTATTCATCTATATGATCATTTCTACTAACACCAAGTTTGATCTAGAATTCCATTCAAAAAACTCTCTAATAGTGTCACTGTCTGAAGCTGGGAATGAACTGTTGGACAGCCATGTATGTCCACATTGAGGCCTGAGATGCAGAAATATTTATTGGAACATGATCCCTGGGGCAGAAACCCAGAAGTCTATCCCATAATGAGACCTTAAAATTACCCTAATCAGTCCTTTAGTGTTTTTAGAAAATAGTATCTTAAATTAATATTATTTAATACTAATTAATAATTAATATCTCTGCAATGCTGAGTTATTGCACTGATAATCAAAGTATACTGCCCATTTTATAGATTTTTAAAATACAATACTGAAATTCAGAGATACCATGTGGTATCAGCGTCATTCACTTTAAAGAATGTATTAGGTACCAATTATAGCAGTAGTGCTACCTAACAAAGTACATCTTAGTAGAATACAATAGCATTTTTTATCTGTTGTGTGCCTAGGTCATCTGGGATTGACTAGGTGACTTTCCTGAACTTGGCTTGGCCCACTGTAAATGTCGGCTAGCTGGTGGCTGATCTAGAAGAAAGAAAGTACAATGTTGCATGGGCAAAAGATGGACTTATAAAGGGGTATAACAAATTGGGAACATTGTTACAATGCACCATTAGATATTTTTAAAATATTGTTGATGTTTTCTAAGTCCTTTTGTAATAGATGTAACCCTGCAACAAAAAGCAAGGTCATAACTATAAAAAGACTTTAGCAGTGTGACTCCCAGACCCCAGTCTACCCTGCAACATGGCCTCTTATTTCTGGGAGCTCCAAAGCCTCACAAGGGTTTGTGCTCATGACCAGTCTTCCTGTCACAGTGAGACCAGAGGGAGCCATCATGTTCTTCCTCTTCTTTTTTTTTTTTTTTAATATCATGACATTTTTAAAAAATTTTGGCCTCTTTTATTGATTGTTTACTTATTTTTCATCCATCTTTATTTTTCAGCCTGTGCGGGCCTCCCGTTGTAGTGACCTCTCTCTCGTTGCAAAGCACCAGCTCTGGGTGCATGCACTCCAGAGCACTGGCTCATAATTGGACACATCGGTCCAGCTACTCTGAGGGATGTGGGAACTTCCTTGGCCAGGGATTGAACTGGTGCCCCTTGTACTGCAAGGCAGACTCTTTACCTACTGGATCACCAGGGAAGACCCCTTCCTCTTCTTAAAGTCAACTGAAAGGAGCCTCTTTATTGCTTCTATTAGAGGTTATGTTTCTTCAAAACACTTAGGTCTCTATCACTAGTGCTCTGTCCCGTTGCTATGTAGATGCCACTCCCAGGTATGTTGGACAGGTGGCAGGGTCTGTCCAGAGATGACACGAAGACCCCTTTCCTAGCTCTGTGCTACACTTTGATAGCAAGACTCTGAGCTCATGGATATCTGCCTTGGACCTTTCTACTCATATACTGTAAGAATTTTATAAGAGAAAAGAAAAATAAAGTAAGTGAGAAGTTTCTAAACGCAGTTCCAGCTTAAATACACAATTTGTGATCCCAAATGCTGCAGCTGCCTTCAGGTTCCTCCTAACTTCATGCTGTCCCAAGACCAAGGGGAGGCATCTGCTTCACATTTGCATTACTAAAGGGGCTATTAATTCGTGTTTTTTTAAAAATAAAATGCTTACTTACCTCAGAGAGTCCCTGTGTTAAGTGTGATCCATTCTGATAATGTATCCTAAAGCAAAAAGAAACAAACCTTGTCCCCAAAGTAAAATACAGTGTCCCAAATCTAGAGACTCAAAACTTTGAATTTCACTTCACAATTAAATATTCTATTCTAACATGTTCTTATTCTATCTACATTTTCTGTATCCCATTTGCATTCATATCAAATTTTAAAAATCACTCTTGATCGAGACACCTATTTCTGAATTATAAGAATGTGAGTAATCTTTTGGAGATGTGAAACAAAAGTAGCCCTCATCATGTCCTTTTGTTTGAGGTCCTCATGATGTATATCTGTGCTATCTGTGGCTTTGCCAGGAAGACTGTTAAGAATTCATTGCTGCATTTCTGATTTTCTGTGACTTGAAGCTTTGAGGTTGCCTTTTCTAACAAAAGTTAGAAGTAGATGCTGAAATATGTTGATTCAATAGCACCATGTTGACTTCTCCTTTGACTTCCCCAAACTGCTGCCTCAGCATTCAGTGTGCCATTCTTATTGGACACATCTTTAAAACCCTAAACTGTGACTGCAAGGCAGACTCTTTACCTACTGGATCACCAGGGAAGACCCCTTCCTCTTCTTAAAGTCAACTGAAAGGAGCCTCTTTATTGCTTCTATTAGAGGTTATGTTTCTTCAAAACACTTAGGTCTCTATCACTAGTGCTCTGTCCCGTTGCTATGTAGATGCCACTCCCAGGTATGTTGGACAGGTGGCAGGGTCTGTCCAGAGATGACACGAAGACCCCTTTCCTAGCTCTGTGCTACACTTTGATAGCAAGACTCTGAGCTCATGGATATCTGCCTTGGACCTTTCTACTCATATACTGTAAGAATTTTATAAGAGAAAAGAAAAATAAAGTAAGTGAGAAGTTTCTAAACGCAGTTCCAGCTTAAATACACAATTTGTGATCCCAAATGCTGCAGCTGCCTTCAGGTTCCTCCTAACTTCATGCTGTCCCAAGACCAAGGGGAGGCATCTGCTTCACATTTGCATTACTAAAGGGGCTATTAATTCGTGTTTTTTTAAAAATAAAATGCTTACTTACCTCAGAGAGTCCCTGTGTTAAGTGTGATCCATTCTGATAATGTATCCTAAAGCAAAAAGAAACAAACCTTGTCCCCAAAGTAAAATACAGTGTCCCAAATCTAGAGACTCAAAACTTTGAATTTCACTTCACAATTAAATATTCTATTCTAACATGTTCTTATTCTATCTACATTTTCTGTATCCCATTTGCATTCATATCAAATTTTAAAAATCACTCTTGATCGAGACACCTATTTCTGAATTATAAGAATGTGAGTAATCTTTTGGAGATGTGAAACAAAAGTAGCCCTCATCATGTCCTTTTGTTTGAGGTCCTCATGATGTATATCTGTGCTATCTGTGGCTTTGCCAGGAAGACTGTTAAGAATTCATTGCTGCATTTCTGATTTTCTGTGACTTGAAGCTTTGAGGTTGCCTTTTCTAACAAAAAGTTAGAAGTAGATGCTGAAATATGTTGATTCAATAGCACCATGTTGACTTCTCCTTTGACTTCCCCAAACTGCTGCCTCAGCATTCAGTGTGCCATTCTTATTTAATTCAGGAAGGAAGTGGGGAAGAGGTGCCTGCCTTATCTTTCTTTTCTTTCTTTTTTTTTTTTTTTTTTACTAAGAAAACCAAAAACCTTCCTACAGTACCTCAGCAATCTTCTGTCTATGTGTTGGTGACCAAAATTGAGTCCCCTTGGCTACCTGGGGCTGTAGGACATGGAGGGAAGATGAATAGCTGGCTCACCTGGCTCTTAAACGGAAGCAGAGAAGAAGGCTGTGAGGATTGGATGCTCAGGTCACTGGACCAGTGTCTTCCTCAAGGACTGATACTACTGATAACAAAGAGATTATGGCTTAATTTTGAGTCAAATCCAGATTGTTTCAAGTTCTTAAAAAGGCAATCATCTTGATATTCAGACTTATTAGGAGAAAAAAAAAAAAAAAGGAGAATTGAAATAAATATCCAGCAGAAAGGAAGGAAATTGGAGGGTTAACCTAACACTCCCAGCCCCCTAGGCTTTGGCTAAGGTTGGGGGAAGAAGAGTGATGGAAGTATTAAGAGAAAGTCTACATAGACTGAGGGTGGATCCTCCCCCATGTGAGGGATACCTGTAAGTCAGCCCTGTTTAGCTCTGTACCCCAGCCTTTGTGTGCCTCAAGAGAAATGTTTGTGTGGGCTCCAGCCTGGTCACAAAGACACATATGCTGGCACTGATGGTATGAGTTCTAATTGTGGCCAGAACCAGATGTTAGACCTAGTTAGACTTGTCACAGGCAATTTTCACAGTCTCATAAGATAATGCTGGGGTTTCTGGGTAGCATAGTGAAAGGTTAAGCATCTTGGTCAGCTTCCCCCTGGGGCTTCTGAACTGAGGTGAACACTGTCCCCCCAAAACAACTCATGTCCTTTTGGATAACCTTAGAATGTAAACTGCTCTGGAAATATAGTCCTTGTTGATATAATTAAGATGAGGTCATCTTAATCTCATAGTGAGACCCCAGATAAGATGGACCTTTAATACAGTCTACCTGGTATCCTTGTAAGAAGAGAAGAGACATGAAAGGAAGGTGATGTGAAGATACTAAGGGAGACTACCAGGTAATGGCAGAGGCAGAGATTGTATAGTGGAATGGCAAGCCAAGGACTCTTGGCCACCCTCAGATGCTAGGAAGAAGTAAGGAAGAAATTCTTCCCTTGAGTCTTTGGTGAGGGGAGCATGACCCTGCCAACACTTTGATTTCAGACCTCTAACTTCCAAACTGTGAGAGCTTACATTTGATTTGTTCTAAACCACCTCAATTGGGGTCCTTTGTTATGGCAACCCTAGGAAACCAATAGAGCTTCTTACAACCTTGCAGCCCCTTATGTTGGGAAGGCTGATACCAGTGTAATGGTCTTAAAGCACATCTTTTTCTGCCAACAACATCTGTGTTGTTCACCCAACAAAGGGCTGAGTTTCCCAAGTCTTCAGCACATCTTCTATGGACCCTCTTCAGTGCATCAGTAGACTCTCTTCAGTACTCTTTTCCACAGAGTCTGTCCCAGTGGAAGGGAAGCAGAGCAGAAAGAGTATGACCAACTTCCCACTTTTGCTATGTTTCACATCAGCTTCCCTGGTGGCTCAAACGGTAACAAATGGTCTGCGGTACAAGAGACCTGGGTTTGATCCCTTGGTCAGGAAGACCCCTTGGAGAAGGGAATGGCTGCCCACTCCAGTATTCTTGTCTGGAAAATTCCATGGACAGAGGAGCCTGGAGAGCTGTAGTCCACAGGGTTACATAGATCCAGACACGAGTGAGAGATATTCTCAGGAGGATTACCCAGTAGAGTCACTTCCTAAGAATTCCTCCAGACTAGTAATGTGGTCCTGCTTGACAGTCAGAGGTGCCCACCGTCTTTACTGTCCCTCTCTCTTTTGATGGACAACCAGTGGTCAGCAGAGACTTCTTCCTCCATTGTCTCTCTTCTAACTACTTTCCCTCTGCCCTCTGATATCGCCCCATCTAAGGTCCTCAATTTTTTTTCTCATTTTTAATGAGTCTCATTGCCTCACACCTCACTCTTTCTAAACTGGTCCTATGCACAATGGTCATAATAATATTTCTGTAGCGTTTTAATCATGTTTTTCCTGGTGCAAAACCCTTCAGTGGCTTCTCATTGCTTTAGGTCAAAATTCAAACGTCTTACTGAGTCTCAGTGAGTTCATCTCTCCCGGGAAGGAAATGGAAATGTAATAGACTGAAGGATAAGAGAAAGAGAAAATAGTATGGGCTGAGAGCATCAGTCTGTTGTGCCAGTCAGACACCTGTGTAAGAGGAAGGAAAGAAAGGAATATTGAGAAGGAACTGCAGAAGTCTCCAGGGAATCTCTGAGAAAGTCATGGTCAGGCCAACTGGGGAGCCTCAGTATTAAGATTGCCCTTTAGAAGAATCCTGTGTTGGACAGAAATGGCCCACCTGCTATAATCTCCCATTCTCAGACACCACCTGGGAGAATCTCTGGGAGAGGTTTCAGTGTGAACCCCAAAGCACCGCTCCTGGAGGCTGTCAGCTAGCTGATTCTTCTTGCAGGAGGTTCTCTCTTGAAGAGAAAATGGAATGGCTTGCTCATGGGGCTGCCCCAAAGTCAAACAAGGGTTTCCATTAACTGGTCTTTACAAACCCACCTCTCTCAGCTCCATGATATATTTCATAGGTCCAGCTATGAAAGAGTGGGAATGAGATACTTCCTCTGTTCTGATAACTATGTTCAAACATTTCTTCTCCTCCTCCCACCTAGTTACCTAACTAACACTTCCTCCTCTATGTCTAGTTTTGTTTATGTGTTTATATGTCCATTTCCTACCACTAGGCTGTATGTTTCTTGAAAGTAGTCATTTCTTTGTGCATATTTTCATTCTCTAGTGAAAACTTAGACTTGGTGAGACTTCAATAAATGGTGAATAGGTGGGTGAGTGGATGGATGAATGGATAGATGGATGGAGGGATGGATAAAGGTATAGCCTCTAGAATATCATGAAGTCCAATGCTAGAGAAGATGTTCAAAAGTAGCATAGCCACTAATCTTGGCGGTGGGGGGAAGGGAAAAGCCATTAATCTTTCTCAGACAGATGAGAATTTCTAAAAAATTTTAACATCAACAGAGATAAAAATTTCTCCAGTGTTGCCAGTAAGCATGCTTCTTAATATCCAGCTTCAGTCTCCACTAATGCTGTCGTTAAGCCAAAGAGCCAAATTAAGAATAATACCAGCAATTCTCAGACAACAACTTATCACACACATTTGAAAGCAAGCAGTATATCCATTCTTCTTCGTAAATCTGACCTAGGTCAAAATTCAAACGTCTTACTGACAGGAACTGGAAAATGGAAATAAGACTGAATGGAAAAAATAGTCTGAGAGCATCAGTCTGTTGTGCCAGTCAGACACCTGTGTAAGAGGAAGGAAAGAAAGGAATATTGAGAAGGAACTGCAGAAGTCTCCAGGGAATCTCTGAGAAAGTCATGGTCAGGCCAACTGGGGAGCCTCAGTATTAAGATTGCCCTTTAGAAGAATCCTGTGTTGGACAGAAATGGCCCACCTGCTATAATCTCCCATTCTCAGACACCACCTGGGAGAATCTCTGGGAGAGGTTTCAGTGTGAACCCCAAAGCACCGCTCCTGGAGGCTGTCAGCTAGCTGATTCTTCTTGCAGGAGGTTCTCTCTTGAAGAGAAAATGGAATGGCTTGCTCATGGGGCTGCCCCAAAGTCAAACAAGGGTTTCCATTAACTGGTCTTTACAAACCCACCTCTCTCAGCTCCATGATATATTTCATAGGTCCAGCTATGAAAGAGTGGGAATGAGATACTTCCTCTGTTCTGATAACTATGTTCAAACATTTCTTCTCCTCCTCCCACCTAGTTACCTAACTAACACTTCCTCCTCTATGTCTAGTTTTGTTTATGTGTTTATATGTCCATTTCCTACCACTAGGCTGTATGTTTCTTGAAAGTAGTCATTTCTTTGTGCATATTTTCATTCTCTAGTGAAAACTTAGACTTGGTGAGACTTCAATAAATGGTGAATAGGTGGGTGAGTGGATGGATGAATGGATAGATGGATGGAGGGATGGATAAAGGTATAGCCTCTAGAATATCATGAAGTCCAATGCTAGAGAAGATGTTCAAAAGTAGCATAGCCACTAATCTTGGCGGTGGGGGGAAGGGAAAAGCCATTAATCTTTCTCAGACAGATGAGAATTTCTAAAAAATTTTAACATCAACAGAGATAAAAATTTCTCCAGTGTTGCCAGTAAGCATGCTTCTTAATATCCAGCTTCAGTCTCCACTAATGCTGTCGTTAAGCCAAAGAGCCAAATTAAGAATAATACCAGCAATTCTCAGACAACAACTTATCACACACATTTGAAAGCAAGCAGTATATCCATTCTTCTTGAAATTCAAGTAAATAGCTGACCAGTATAATTGTGTCTGTCTACACAAGTGACAAAATTAAAACTAATGTATGCATCGTAACACAACAATTAGCTTAGTGTGAGTAATCTGGGTTACTTGTATATTTCTGCTGTCGGGGCCAATCATCTTTTGTTTTCACAAATGTTTTCTGCCTTGTTTGAAGTCATCAGTACCTTCAGTAGCTAATAATGTACTAGAATTGCCAAAGAAGGCGTGGTTTCTGTCACATCATCCACACTCCTACCCTGGTACTAGCCACCAAGATAAAAGCTAATGAATGAAAGATCATCTTCCTAGATAAACATATAAACAGAATGAATTGTGTACATTGTTCTTTGTAAGCTTTAGAAGCTGTTTCTGAGAGCTGGTTTCTTCTTTAGCTAGAATTTAGCCCGAAGCAGTACACTGAGATGAGTGGGATCCAGAGGAGGACTGTGACTGCATTTGTCAGTGGACACATGGGAGGTATTGCTAGGGAACTGTTGGAAGTCATGCAGGGCAAATAGGGAGGAGTCCATAGAACTGATGAAATTTCATAAGACCTGGATTTTAGATAAAAAGAAAGAAGCAATAGCAATAACTTCAACAACAAAATCAGAACATATCTGTATTTTAGTCAAAATTGATGAAATCGGATTATGCTTACAAAACTTTCATTTCAAATACTACAAAACATAAGAACACATTCTCGCTCAGCCCCTATATTTACAGGTCTTCATCCAGTGATGTCACTGTCAGTGGCCAGATGAACAGGACAACCCTCAGCTCCAGAAGTGGGTGAGATGGTGTCCAGAGGGCTTCTTAAGCAATGACTTATGAAATGTTAGGATGAGAATATCAAAAGTGGGCCCATTGGCGGTGTGGGGAAGGGAAAAGCCATTAATCTTTCTCAGACAGATGAGAATTTCTAAAAAATTTTAACATCAACAGAGATAAAAATTTCTCCAGTGTTGCCAGTAAGCATGCTTCTTAATATCCAGCTTCAGTCTCCACTAATGCTGTCGTTAAGCCAAAGAGCCAAATTAAGAATAATACCAGCAATTCTCAGACAACAACTTATCACACACATTTGAAAGCAAGCAGTATATCCATTCTTCTTGAAATTCAAGTAAATAGCTGACCAGTATAATTGTGTCTGTCTACACAAGTGACAAAATTAAAACTAATGTATGCATCGTAACACAACAATTAGCTTAGTGTGAGTAATCTGGGTTACTTGTATATTTCTGCTGTCGGGGCCAATCATCTTTTGTTTTCACAAATGTTTTCTGCCTTGTTTGAAGTCATCAGTACCTTCAGTAGCTAATAATGTACTAGAATTGCCAAAGAAGGCGTGGTTTCTGTCACATCATCCACACTCCTACCCTGGTACTAGCCACCAAGATAAAAGCTAATGAATGAAAGATCATCTTCCTAGATAAACATATAAACAGAATGAATTGTGTACATTGTTCTTTGTAAGCTTTAGAAGCTGTTTCTGAGAGCTGGTTTCTTCTTTAGCTAGAATTTAGCCCGAAGCAGTACACTGAGATGAGTGGGATCCAGAGGAGGACTGTGACTGCATTTGTCAGTGGACACATGGGAGGTATTGCTAGGGAACTGTTGGAAGTCATGCAGGGCAAATAGGGAGGAGTCCATAGAACTGATGAAATTTCATAAGACCTGGATTTTAGATAAAAAGAAAGAAGCAATAGCAATAACTTCAACAACAAAATCAGAACATATCTGTATTTTAGTCAAAATTGATGAAATCGGATTATGCTTACAAAACTTTCATTTCAAATACTACAAAACATAAGAACACATTCTCGCTCAGCCCCTATATTTACAGGTCTTCATCCAGTGATGTCACTGTCAGTGGCCAGATGAACAGGACAACCCTCAGCTCCAGAAGTGGGTGAGATGGTGTCATCAGAAGGGCTTCTTAAGCAATGACTTATGAAATGTTAGGATGAGTACACATAGGCATTATAGCATTAGAGGGATATCAAAAGCACTAGATCTGGATGAGAGTGCATCTTTTCAAAGGGCCTGCTTTATGATCAAATGAAAAATATACAATTCCTTGTTGACAAGTTTTCCAGACACTTTTTTTTTTGGACACTTCTATTGATGTTTCGTTTATTTATCATCCATCTTTGTTCTTTGGCCTGTGTGGGCCTCCCATTGCAGTGGCCTTTCTCACTGCAGAGCACCTGCTCTGGGCACATGCACTCCAGAGCTCCAGCTCAGTAGTTGGACACATCGGTCCAGTCGCTTCATTGCATGTGGGATCTTCCCAGGCCAGGGATCGAACTGGCGCCCCTTGCACTGCAAGGCAGTGTCTTTACCCAGTGGACCACCAGGGAAGCCCCAGACAGTTTTTTAGATGTTAAAGGCATATCTGTTTTCATCAGTTTCCATGATAATTTGTTCTATTATCTCTTTCTTCCTGCCCTCGCTTCTTCTTACTTCTCTCTCTCCTTTCTTTCCCTTTATACCTTTTCCTTCCTCCATGTCTCATTCCTTTTTCCTTCCTCCCCTCAGTCCTTTTCAAAATCCCAAGGTTCTATTTATTTGAAAGTATCAGAAAATATTTCTATCTTGGTAGAAAATAGTTATCTGAATATATCTTTATAAATATGTAATCATAGGAGTAGACTCCAGGAAGGGATCTTCTTTGCATCCAGAAAAGCATCCAGCCAGTCGAGAAGCTGTTGAGTATCTGGCCATGGGTTAGGTGCCAGGGGATGGAGATAAGCAGGAGCTCGTCCGTGCTCAGGTATCTGTGTGTACAATGGGACGAGGCCTTGCTAGTAGTATACCCTGCTGTATTGCGTGTATAGGGGAAGGGCATAAGAGTTCCAAGAATTCCTTCCTTTACCTCAAATAACTTGAGGTAAACCTGGATTTAAATAAGAGTGATTGGAAAACAGAGAAGAGAGAGTCTTGGGCCAATGGAAAAAGGGCAGAGAAGAGACATAAGTAGTTCAATATAAGTAGCTTGGTGAGTAAGGAAATGGTAAACTGAAGCTGGAAAGGGAGGCAGGGTCCGTATTATGAAGATTATTGTGGTTCTGCTTGTAGGCTTGAAATAGTCAGTAGACGATGAGGAATCATTGAAGACTTTTAGGAATGTTAGTGATTTGGTCATGTCATCGTTGAGAAAGGGTAACTCTGACAACAGTAGGTTGAATGAGTGGAAGAATGAAGAAGAGTGTAGAGCCTCAGTAGTGCAGTGATACCCCTGAAGAGACTATTGCAATAGTCCAAGCAGAGATGATGATGTCAGAAGGAAGCAGTAGATTAAGGACAGAGATCATGGGAAAACTTTCCAGGATCTGATGACCAGTGAATGGGCAACTGAGAGAGGAGAGGGTTCTGGTTTGGGGATTGTTTACCATGATGTGAAATTTGGAGTGAGAATAAAGGAAGGAGAGGAACAAGTTAAATTTTGCCCATGGCAAGTATGAAGTCTTAGGACAAAGGCCAAGTGGAGAAGTCTAAAAGGCAGTTGTTATTGATCAGCAGTTAAAAAAAAAAAAAAAAAAAGAACACTAATTAGGAAGAAAAGATTGGGAGTCATTAGTGCACACATGGCCTTGAAGCCCTGAGGATAGATGAGTCACTGTATGTGGAAATCGTTGCCTTCTCTCATCTCAGGTTAAACCAAACAATACCCTCTTTCTCGTTTTTGATAATCAGTAACATGTGTAGAGGCCTTAAGAGTGCACAGTGTACTTTCACAGACCCTTGTTTTATTTGAATCTTGTTCCTTATGCCATTCTTTCATATATTTTATCCCATTTGGGACACTAGGAAAATGAGTTTGAGGGTTTCCTCTGTGTTTCAAGCTAATAAATGGAGATGCTAGGACAAAATATCTGGTTCTTTGTCTTTAACTTCTTGACAAAATTTAAGTTTCATTTTGTGTTAGTTTCCCTCCTAACATCTTAGGTTGGAAGAAGTATCTTGTGTAGCATTGAGTTATACCTAGCACGATGTCCAGCATACAACATTCAAAGAACAGTCATATCATTTCTTATCATTATTTTAAAACTATATTTCTTAGCTAATTTCCTCCACATTTATTTTATATTAAACAGTGTCATCATTTAAAAGGGATAATAGCCTGAGCCAAACTAGTTGTGTCTTACTCTGGATATATTGATAGATACATGTTTATTCTTTTATTATAGGATTTGACATATTGAATTATGATTATGTATCTGTGTTTCTGCATTAAACTCTGAGTTTCTGAGGAACAAGGAGGACCATGCATTAATAACTCTATTAACTTCTCATTTGCTTAAAGGATTGTCACCAGCCATGTCACTCCCTAACTCTTTTCTGGCCACAGTCATTCTGATACTTCCTGGTGAAACTTGTATAAGCCTCCATTGCAGCAGTTGGCTATCACAGTATAACTCTCTGCCCGCATCTCCCCTATAAGACCGTGAGCTGCTCAAAACAGAGATCAGCCATTTTATCTCTATGTCTCCAGTGCAGAGGTATAAACAAGCAAATACATAGCAGCAATTACTGCCATGAAGACTTATGCCTGGGATGACATCAATAATTATTCACTGAATAGATGAATGAGCAACTGTAAGATACATTAGCTCTAAAATGTCAGAACAAGGACCTAGAATCTCTTTTGTTCCTCCTCTTCATTTGAGATAAGGAAATAATGGCCTAGCAAAAATAAGAAGCTAATGTTGAAAAGTCCCTCATATCTGTCAGTGACTCCAGTACTCTTCCTCCACAGTATGTAGAGAGTGAAACAAGACATAAGAAACAGAAAGGGGATAAGTGCATATTAAAAATGTTCTGTATCTATAGTACCTCCTAGGGCTTACAGAGAAGGGGAACAAGCAAATATAAACTGTGGTCATTATTGTCAATTAAGCCAAGGTGAATGAACAAAAGAATTCATTATTTCATGTTGAGGCAGACTGGGATTGCAAGAGGGGCGTGAGGCTTTAAAGGCTTCTCCAAGATGTATATCATTTTAGCAAGACAGCAACAACAAAACCCAAACATCTTTCAGTGTTTACATTTCAACATCGAATTAGAGGCAATGTTTAAATATTACAAGCACCAGCAATGCCAGCAGCAATTACAGGCTGGATTTCTTGGCTCTTATTGGAGAGAGCATCCAGAGCCAGAAAAACTAATAACAATAGACCTCAGAACACTGCATTGGGTGCACAGTATACTCAGAGCAGCATCACTAATTCAACCTTACAACCCCATGGAATAATATTATCCCTGTTTTATATAAGAGGGAACTAAGAGCCAGGTTACTGTTGGTCACAGAGTTGGTAAATGTGGAGCAAGAGAATTTACTTCTACATATTTCTGCTTCAAAAGCTATATTGTAAGCCACCCTAGTTTTGCTGAGGACTTACCATTCCTGGCTGCCAGAAAGTCAATTCATTGGCAGAAACGTCTTCCCTGAGTCACCCCAACTTCTTTCTTTTCACAAAGGAAACATAAATATATGTTGCAAGTGTCTAGGAAACCTGCAGGTGGGACTTAGAAACATTTGGGGGGATATTAGAAAAGGGAAAGAGTGAAAAAATGATCCAGAAGGGGCTTCCCTGGTGGTCCAGTGGGTAGGGACACCGCCTTGCAGTGCAAGGGATGCTGGTTCAATCCCTGGCCTGGGAAGATCCCACGTGCCGCGGAGCAACTGGACCCATGTGTCCAACTACCGAGCCGGAGCTCTCGAGCGCATGCACCTGGAGCCGGTGCTCAGCGGTGAGAGAGACCGCTGCAGTGGGAGGCCCACACAGGCCGAGGAACAAAGATGGATGACAATAAATAAATGAAAGACCAATAGAAGTGGCCAAAAACAAAACATTATCCACAAGTCACATACATATCTCTGAACATTCAAAGGCAGTAACAGTTAACTCAGTGGAGTTCCTGGCAGATTCCTAAGGAGGGACTATCCAAACTAGAAACCCATTTGATCCTCATGGTGAACTGTGAAGAAGGCAGAATGGGTCTTCTTTCCCATCCCAGAGAAGAAAAATTTGAAATTAGTGAATTTTAAAATCTTGCCTAGGATGAGCTAATAAAAGTGGGATTTGGCCTCAAGCCTTCTGGACCCATAGCCCACACTCACTCATTCTGCTAGCCAGAGCATTCCCTTCCTACTGCGAACAAAAGAGGAAGAAAGATAAGTGTATGTTGAGTATCGATTATCTGACACGGACTTAGCTGACTCACATTCTATAGGGTATCCCACCGAATGATCTCAATTCTGTTATTGGCCCTGTCCGATGGGTGAGGCAACAGCTCATAGCTACCACACTCTGCTTCTCCAGCAGTCAGCTTTTCCTTCACTTCTCATGGGAAGCACTCAGGACTCTGGAATTGGCCATGGTCAATGGGACCATTGGAATTTGCTTTCAGTGTTGTCTTTAGGAACCATCTGATCCCTGCTTTTGTATTAATATATACCTTTAAAACTTTATTCTCCTTCTACTCCAGTTGTTTGCAGATAATAATTTTAGTATCTCCATTTCATAGAAGACAGAACTAAGGTTCTAAGAGATGAAATAACTGAAGATCTCTCAGTGGGTGCAAAGTGAAGTCAGGGTACATGCCCCAAAGTCCATGATTTTTCATTTACACTGTAAAAGCCAACTGATGATCAGAAGAATGCCTGATAGCCACAGCAGTGGAGTAAAGTATTTGAATGCCATTGAAGAATGTTTTGCTCAAGCTTAGAAGGCAATAGGATTGTCCTAGTTGCTCTTACTATTTATCTTTTCTCAGTTCAGAAAAAGCTACCTTTACTGTGTTTAGTTTTCTAATTAACTTCCCAGTCCAAAGTTTAATTTATTCTGATAGGCTTCTAACTTCGCGGTGAGAGAGACCGCTGCAGTGGGAGGCCCACACAGGCCGAGGAACAAAGATGGATGACAATAAATAAATGAAAGACCAATAGAAGTGGCCAAAAACAAAACATTATCCACAAGTCACATACATATCTCTGAACATTCAAAGGCAGTAACAGTTAACTCAGTGGAGTTCCTGGCAGATTCCTAAGGAGGGACTATCCAAACTAGAAACCCATTTGATCCTCATGGTGAACTGTGAAGAAGGCAGAATGGGTCTTCTTTCCCATCCCAGAGAAGAAAAATTTGAAATTAGTGAATTTTAAAATCTTGCCTAGGATGAGCTAATAAAAGTGGGATTTGGCCTCAAGCCTTCTGGACCCATAGCCCACACTCACTCATTCTGCTAGCCAGAGCATTCCCTTCCTACTGCGAACAAAAGAGGAAGAAAGATAAGTGTATGTTGAGTATCGATTATCTGACACGGACTTAGCTGACTCACATTCTATAGGGTATCCCACCGAATGATCTCAATTCTGTTATTGGCCCTGTCCGATGGGTGAGGCAACAGCTCATAGCTACCACACTCTGCTTCTCCAGCAGTCAGCTTTTCCTTCACTTCTCATGGGAAGCACTCAGGACTCTGAATTGGCCATGGTCAATGGGACCATTGGAATTTGCTTTCAGTGTTGTCTTTAGGAACCATCTGATCCCTGCTTTTGTATTAATATATACCTTTAAAACTTTATTCTCCTTCTACTCCAGTTGTTTGCAGATAATAATTTTAGTATCTCCATTTCATAGAAGACAGAACTAAGGTTCTAAGAGATGAAATAACTGAAGATCTCTCAGTGGGTGCAAAGTGAAGTCAGGGTACATGCCCCAAAGTCCATGATTTTTCATTTACACTGTAAAAGCCAACTGATGATCAGAAGAATGCCTGATAGCCACAGCAGTGGAGTAAAGTATTTGAATGCCATTGAAGAATGTTTTGCTCAAGCTTAGAAGGCAATAGGATTGTCCTAGTTGCTCTTACTATTTATCTTTTCTCAGTTCAGAAAAAGCTACCTTTACTGTGTTTAGTTTTCTAATTAACTTCCCAGTTCACAGTATAATTTATTCTGATAGGCTTCTAACTTCAAAATCCCTGCGTAAAAGAAAAATTTGCCACTAATATTAGCTAAGTCAGTGTAGTTGCTTTAACAGAAACCTCCAAATCTTAGGTGCTTAGACTAATAGTTTATTTCTCCCAGAAGTAAAATGCAAATAGTGCTTGATTAGTAAGAAGCTGTCTTCCATGAGGTGACTCAGTGACTCAGACTCTGGATATTTTGTTCAGTGTGTGACTTCTAAGATCACTGTGTTTACTCACCTGAAACCAGAAGAGGAAGAAAGAACATAGATGATAGGGTTTTTATGGTCCAGCCTAGAAAGAGCAGACACTGCTCTGGGCACATTCCATTGGCTGACTCAGTCACATTCGCAATCTAGCTGCAAGAAAGTCTGGGAAATGTAGTCCAGTTGTGTGCTGAGGAATATGAGGCTATACCCCAATGATCTTAATCTTCCTCAAGTATAGTAACCTGGAGTGAATCTATCACAGTTTCCTTTCTTCCGTAGAGGCTTAATCCAGTTTTCATGAGGATACACCCACTTCCTCATAAGTCATCTGCTAATGTGACAAGTTTTCTTTCAGCATGTCCCTAAATCTTGTCGCCACATTGTTCCCTCCATAGGCTATGAGTTAGGTTCCTGAAATTCTCTAGTTAGAGAATTTGTGAAAAGTTCATGTGCCCAAGAAAACAAATTTTTAAGATGTGTATGGGTAATGTCTCTCCTTTATAGGTGTGTGTGTGTGTGTGTGTGTGTGTGTCCTTTTTTTACATTATCCTCCATTACAGGTTATTATAAGATATTGAATGTAGTTCCCTGTACTATGCAGTAGGTCCTTGTTGGTAATTTATTTTGTATAGTAGTGTATATATTTTAATCCCAAACTCCTAATTTGTCTCACCCCCATTTCCCCATTGATAACCATGAGTTTGTTTACTATGTCTGTGATCTATTTTTGTTTTATAAATAGGCTCATTCCTATTATTTTTATAATTCCACATGTACATGATATATGGTATTTGTCTTTCTCTTTCTGAGTTCACTTAGTGTAATGTTCTCTAATTCCACCAATGTTGCTACAAATAGCATGATATTATTTTTTAATATTCTTTTAATTTTCCATTGTGTGTGTATGTATGTGTATGTATGTATGTATATATATACACACCACATCTATGTCCTTTCGTCTGCTGTTGGATACTTAGGTTGCTTCTCTGTTTTGGCTATTGTAAATAGTGCTGCTGTGAATATTGGGGAGCATGTATCTTTTTGAATTACAGTTTTCTCCAGATATATGCACACTAGTAGAATTTTACTATTATAAAATGGCAAAAAGCGGAACAGGTGTATTTATCCCACCAACTTACATTTGCCAGAAATGTCACATTTTTTCCTAACATTAGATTAAATGTGCCCTTGATGTCATCTCACCAAACAGGCAGGAAAGTCAGTCCTGTCATTTTGAGGGTTTCCTCTCCCCTTTCCCCTTCTCTCTAGTATTTTTACTATGGACCATTACAGATGCCTTCTAGTAGCCTCTTGTGGGAGTCTTGCCATATTTAGATCTGTACCTAAACTTCGGCAAGAGGAAGATGCCTTTGTCAAAAGCCTTATACTCCTTATTTCCCCAGATTATGTCCTGCTTCTTCCTGCCTTACACTTGCTTTCTAGTAATTCTTGCTTGTACCTCCCATCTTCCATACATTTGCTCATTCTGTTTTCTCTGCTAGGCATGACTTTCCCATGTGTCTTCTTTAGGCTAAAGTAAAGCCGATGCATAATGGTGAGTATGAGATCTGTTGTCAGATTGCTAGAGTTCAGATTCTGGATCTATCCCTTACTCGTCATTTGACCCTTGCTAAACCACTTAGTCCTGTGAGTCTACCATCTCTGAAATGAAGATATAACACATGGCGATTTCATGACCCAAAATGTGTAAAAATGCTTAGGTTACCGTTTGGCACACAGTGCTCAAAACACTTGCATGTTATTATTAACTCTTATTCAACCTGCAAAAGGTATGAGACATCATCTCATTCAAGAAGTTTTCACCAAATTTCCATCTCCTGGCTTTTATGCTATATAAGTCTCAGTTCCACATCTGTCTGATGTATAGCCAGTACGCAGAAGCCTTCCCATGAACGGAACTGGGCTGGTCTTAGCCCCCTCTAATGGAGAAAGTGCTGACTGCCCAGTGTGTAGAAAAACTGGCCTGGCTTAAAAGCACAAAGTCACAGCAAAGACTATACGTTTAAGAACCATGTCCATAGGTAATGAATTCTTACATCCAGATGAACCAGAGGTCACTTCCTAAAGCCAGATTTGATTCAAAGGTGAGTTTGTATTTAACTCATGGAGGTTTTTCATGCAATCACTATTAAACAATCAGGCAAAAATCACACGAGGTATTACTTTTTTTTTATTTCTTTATGTTTGTAACTTTATTAGGGAAAAATAACCAACACAACTGGATACACTTCAGAGCTGATTTATGTTTGTGATTCTTGCTAATCTCCTGCTCAGTAATGGCAGAAAAGCTCCCAAGACTGAGGTCAGGAAGTAAATGAGATTTGTTGTAACTTTCAGTGATGTTTTCTAACTCCTGATGTTTGCTTTTCTATGCTTTTCTTGTCTTTTTTATTAATTTTTAAAAAGTGAAATACAGCTGATGTATGATGTTCATTTCAGGTGTGCACCACAGTCATCTGACATCTGGGTACATTATGAAATAATCATCGTGCTAAGTCTAGTGACCATCTGTCCACATACAAAGTTATTACGCTATTATTGACCCTATTCGTTATGCAAGATCACACAAGCTTTTAGATTTCCATTGTCTCTTGACAAAGCCAAGAGGTCTGGCAATGCTAAGCCCTCCATTGATTAGAGCTGAGAAGCAGCTGTCCCTTCTGATAGGGTATGTTTGCTCCATCCCCCTACAGCCCTCTCCATTCCCTTTCCCATCCTTAATTTAGTTCTGCTTGGGTCATTAATACTCCCTGCATGGCCCTCTTCATTTGAATTTGAGACCCAGAGAAATAGACCAATAATACAGTATATTATAAGCACTAAAAAGTCTCCAGGTGTTCCTGCCTCTTAATAAAATGTCTGGTTATGCTATTTTTACTATTATACTTCAAAAATGGCTATATATGAATATAAAACACATGCAAAATAAAATGCCAGGTTTAGCTCCAGGGGGTTTCAAAAACAGTGGTACATTTTTAACCCAGCGCTTTCAAAAATGTCATCAGCTGTTTCAAGGTTCACATATACTGAAGGCGAACTGTCCCCTCCTTCCCTCCTCAGCCCTCCCTGGTCCTCTGACCTCATTTGCTGATAGTATGATTTGTCTTACAACCCTACATAAGTTGACTACATAAATAATTTCCCCCCAGGGCTGTTTTCCCATGAACCATGTACAAGTAAATTGCTTATTTTCTTTCCCCAATGCAGAGCAGAGGTCACCATGCCTTCTTGTACCATTTCAGTGCAGAGCAAGTGGCTTTCTCCTTAACTTCCTTAAAGAAGAACACAGGTGTTTTTTTCCATCTACACTGTAATGTGCCCTTTGCTGCCATTCCTATTCAGTTTACTAGAGTCAACCTTTTACCTGACACCACCAGGGAAACCCATTGGAGTGATGAATTCATGTTCTCAGGTGCCCTGTACCCCTGTAATAGGCTGACTCACTTCATGGAGAGAAAAGGAAGTTCAAGGAGTGAAGGAGGCATATTGTAGTGAGCCATTGGTCTGGCTCTTCTCCCATCAAAATTGTGAATCTGATTTATTGTGTGTGTGCATGCGATTCATTCATTTATTCCTCCATATTTTAATTTAACATATACTTGTGTAAGTAACAGAAAATCAGGTTAATTCACGCCAGCCAAGCACTTTCTGATGCACCCTAGCTTACATTTTTGACCCTTGTGACTTCTTTGTTAATAATATTATTCCAGGAAAGATTTGACAAAGATGTAAAGTGATTTTCAAGACCATGATACTTGGGGAAACCACTGGTTTTTAGGTTCAAGGAGAAATATCATCTCATTCAGTAACAGTCTTCATTAGAAAAGCTCTCTGGCCACCTTTTGATCGTTAGTCATTTTGATGACCTAATACTTCAAGAGGACAATGGCCAATGACTGAAAAGTCATGAGTTTGATAACTTCTGGGTCTCATGGTGGGCATGTCAGATACATCAAGGTAATCCCCAAGCTTCCTCATCACTGAACATGCTGGGGCTTTTCCCTGCTGCTGTTTCTTCTTCTTTTTTTCCTTCTCCCTCCTCCTTCCCTTTGTTCCGTTTCCTTCCTGATGGAATTGACAGTGCAACTTTGCTCGCGTTCAAATAGGTTCACATATACTGAAGGCGAACTGTCCCCTCCTTCCCTCCTCAGCCCTCCCTGGTCCTCTGACCTCATTTGCTGATAGTATGATTTGTCTTACAACCCTACATAAGTTGACTACATAAATAATTTCCCCCCAGGGCTGTTTTCCCATGAACCATGTACAAGTAAATTGCTTATTTTCTTTCCCCAATGCAGAGCAGAGGTCACCATGCCTTCTTGTACCATTTCAGTGCAGAGCAAGTGGCTTTCTCCTTAACTTCCTTAAAGAAGAACACAGGTGTTTTTTTCCATCTACACTGTAATGTGCCCTTTGCTGCCATTCCTATTCAGTTTACTAGAGTCAACCTTTTACCTGACACCACCAGGGAAACCCATTGGAGTGATGAATTCATGTTCTCAGGTGCCCTGTACCCCTGTAATAGGCTGACTCACTTCATGGAGAGAAAAGGAAGTTCAAGGAGTGAAGGAGGCATATTGTAGTGAGCCATTGGTCTGGCTCTTCTCCCATCAAAATTGTGAATCTGATTTATTGTGTGTGTGCATGCGATTCATTCATTTATTCCTCCATATTTTAATTTAACATATACTTGTGTAAGTAACAGAAAATCAGGTTAATTCACGCCAGCCAAGCACTTTCTGATGCACCCTAGCTTACATTTTTGACCCTTGTGACTTCTTTGTTAATAATATTATTCCAGGAAAGATTTGACAAAGATGTAAAGTGATTTTCAAGACCATGATACTTGGGGAAACCACTGGTTTTTAGGTTCAAGGAGAAATATCATCTCATTCAGTAACAGTCTTCATTAGAAAAGCTCTCTGGCC
This sequence comes from Tragulus kanchil, assembly GCA_022376925.1. NCBI lineage: Eukaryota > Metazoa > Chordata > Mammalia > Artiodactyla > Tragulidae > Tragulus > Tragulus kanchil. Next base: position 122,348,137 of record JAIOJX010000006.1, read on the forward strand.
ACCTTTTGATCGTTAGTCATTTTGATGACCTAATACTTCAAGAGGACAATGGCCAATGACTGAAAAGTCATGAGTTTGATAACTTCTGGGTCTCATGGTGGGCATGTCAGATACATCAAGGTAATCCCCAAGCTTCCTCATCACTGAACATGCTGGGGCTTTTCCCTGCTGCTGTTTCTTCTTCTTTTTTTCCTTCTCCCTCCTCCTTCCCTTTGTTCCGTCCCTTCCTTCGTCTGATGGAATTGACAGTGCAACTTTTGCTGAGGAGAACAAGTATAATATTGTAGGAAAGAGATGAGTTTTGGATTCAGATGGGTGCAGGTCTGACTCCCAGTTTGGCTGTGTACTAGCTGTAGACACTAATCTCTGGGCCTCTGAAACAGTAGTTCCCAAAATGTGGTTCCTAGCAACAGCAACAGCAGCAGCATTTAAATTCCTAGTTAGAGATGTCCCAGTACATAGGCTCCATGACACACATAAGGGTCTTGTTAAAAATGAAAATACTGGGACCTACTTTGAACCTTGAAATCTTCTGGGTGGAGAACTCAGCAACCTATAGATTAACAGGCCCTCTCTCGGTATTTGTGATAAACACTAAAATGTGAGAATCATGGCCCCAAGAGACTTTCTCCATGAAAAATGTACAATAATACTAGTATAGAGGTTTTTTTTATTGAGGGTTAAGTAAGATAATGAAGATGATGTACGTGCAAGATATCTGTCCTGGAAGAGATGTGAAATCATGACTGTTTTTAGTAGTTGTCAGAATAGTCAGATAGTAATGGGACATTTTTTGGGGGGAGGGAGGTGTTGCAGGGGCGGGTTGGGGAGGGAGGGGGGTGGGCAGGCCACTTCTATTGGTCTTTCATTTGTCTATTTTCATCCATCTTTTGTTTCTTTGGCCCATGTGGGCCTCCCATCGCAGTGGCCTCCGCTGTCGCAGAGCACCGGCTCTGGGTGCATACGCTCCAGAGCTCCGGCTCAACAATTGGACACATCAGTCCAGCCGCTCCGAGGCACATGGGATCCTCCTAGGCCAGGGATTGAACCAGTGCCCCTGCACTGCAAGACGGTGTCCTTACCCACTGGACCACCAGGGAAGCCCCGTAATGGGACATTTAATAGAGGTCTGCTTAAAAAAAAAAAAAAAATTGAAGTATAACTGATTTACAATGTTGTATTGGTTCCAAGTATACAGCAAAGTAACTCAATTATATATATATATATATATATATATATATATATATATATATATATGTTCATTTTCATTTTTTCCATTATAGGTTATTGTAAGATATTGAATATGTGCTATACAATAAATCTGGGGTCTTTTTTATAGATGGTGATGTGTATCTGTTAATCTCAAAGTGCTAATTTATCCCTCCTCTCTCTTTCCCCTTTGATAACCATGTTTGTTTTCTGTGTATGTGAGTTGTTTTCTGTTTTCCAACTAAGATTATTTGTATCATTTTTAATATCCACATATGACTGATATCACATGATATTTGTCTTTATCTGACTTCACTTAGTATGATAATCTCTGGGTTTATCTATATTCTTAAAAGGCATGATCTCATTCTTTTTTATGGCTGAGGAGTATTCCATTTTATGTATGTGTATGTATGTGTGTATGTATGTATATATGTATGTATAACAATCCATGGGGTCACAAAGAATCATGACTTAGCAACTGAACAACAAATATATGTGTGTGTGTCTGTGTGTGTGTGTAGCTAAATGCTCATCAGTAGATGAATGGATAAAGGGGATTGTGTGTGTGTATATGTATGTTGATGAGCACTTAGTTTGCCTCCATGTCTTGGCTGTTGTAAGTAAAGCTCCTATGAACACTGAGGTGCATGTGTCTCTGATTAGACTTTTTGTCTTTTCTGGATATATGCCCAGGGCGGTGATTGCTGGGTCATATGGTGGTTCTAGGCTTCCCTGGTGGCTCAGACAGTAAAGAATCTGCCTACAAGGCAGGACACCACCTGCAGTGTAGGAGACACAGCTTTGATCCCTGGGTCAGGAAGGTCCCCTGCAAAAGGGAAGGGCTACCCACTCCAGCATTCTTGCCTTGAGAATTCCATGGGCAGAGGAACCTAATAAGCTACAGTCCATAGAGTTGCAAAGAGTCAGACACCATTGAGTGACTAACACACACACACGCACGCGCGCATGCACACACACACACACACACACGGTAATTCTGATTTTTTCTATTTTTAGTTTTTTAAGGGACCTTCATGCTGTTTTCCATAATGGGTGCACCAATTCACATTTCCACCATAGTATAAGAGGGTTCCCTTTCCTCCACACCCTCTCTGGCATTTATTATTTATAGACATTTTGACGGTGGCCATTTTAACAGATGTGAAATGGTACCTCATTGTAGTTTTGATTTTAATTTCTCTAATAATTAGCAGTGTTGAGCATCTTTCATGTGCCTATTGGTCATCTGGATATCCATATTTAACTTAGGAGCTAGAGAGCGCTCCATGAAGAAAGACATTCTAGCTGAAAAATGAAGAACATGTAGCAGTCCTACAGGTCGCTACAGATTCAATGCAATACCTATCCAACTACTATTGACACTTTTCACAGAACCAGACCAAACAATAACACAGTTCATATGGAAACACAAAAGACCTCGAATAGCCAAAGCAATCCTGAGAAAGAAAAACGGAGCTGGAGGGATCAGCCTCCCTAACTTCAGACTCTACTACAAACCAACAGTCATCAAGACAGTATGGTACTGGCACAAAAACAGAACTATAGATCAATGGAACAAGATCGAGAACTCAGAGATAAACCCACGCACCTATGGGTACCTTATTTTTGACAAAGGAGGAGAAACTATAAAATGGACAAAGACAGCCTCTTCAACAAATGGTGCTGGGAAAACTGGACAGCTACATGCACAAAAATGAAGTTGGAACATTCTCTGACACCATACACAAAGATCAACTCAAAGTGGATTAAAGACCTAAATGTAAGGCCAGAAACCATCAAACTCTTAGAGGAGAATATAGGCAAAACCCTCAAGGACATCAATCAAAGTGAGATCTTCTCTGACCCACCTACTAGAATAGTGGAACTGAAAAGAAAAGTGAACACGTGGGACCTCATGAAACTTAAAAGCTTTTGTACAGCAAAAGAAGTTACAAAAAAGCTGAACAGACACCCCACAGAGTGGGAGAAAATCATAGCAAATGAAACAACAGACAAAGAATTAATCTCCAAAATCTACAAGCAACTCAAGGCAACTCAGCACAGGAAAAACGAGCAACCCAATCAAAAAATGGGAAAAAGATCTAAAGAGACGCCTCTCCAAAGAGGACATACAGATGGCCCAAAAGCACATGAAACGATGCTCAACCTCGATTATCATTAGAGAAATGCAAATTAAAACCACAATGAGATACCACCTCACACCCGTCAGAATGGCCATCATCAACAAATCGACAGACAAGAAATGCTGGAGAGGTGGAGAAAAGGAACCCTCTTGCCCGACTTTTGACGGTGGCCATTTTAACAGATGTGAAATGGTACCTCATTGTAGTTTTGATTTTAATTTCTCTAATAATTAGCAGTGTTGAGCATCTTTCATGTGCCTATTGGTCATCTGGATATCCATATTTAACTTAGGAGCTAGAGAGCGCTCCATGAAGAAAGACATTCTAGCTGAAAAATGAAGAACATGTAGCAGTCCTACAGGTCGCTACAGATTCAATGCAATACCTATCCAACTACTATTGACACTTTTCACAGAACCAGACCAAACAATAACACAGTTCATATGGAAACACAAAAGACCTCGAATAGCCAAAGCAATCCTGAGAAAGAAAAACGGAGCTGGAGGGATCAGCCTCCCTAACTTCAGACTCTACTACAAACCAACAGTCATCAAGACAGTATGGTACTGGCACAAAAACAGAACTATAGATCAATGGAACAAGATCGAGAACTCAGAGATAAACCCACGCACCTATGGGTACCTTATTTTTGACAAAGGAGGAGAAACTATAAAATGGACAAAGACAGCCTCTTCAACAAATGGTGCTGGGAAAACTGGACAGCTACATGCACAAAAATGAAGTTGGAACATTCTCTGACACCATACACAAAGATCAACTCAAAGTGGATTAAAGACCTAAATGTAAGGCCAGAAACCATCAAACTCTTAGAGGAGAATATAGGCAAAACCCTCAAGGACATCAATCAAAGTGAGATCTTCTCTGACCCACCTACTAGAATAGTGGAACTGAAAAGAAAAGTGAACACGTGGGACCTCATGAAACTTAAAAGCTTTTGTACAGCAAAAGAAGTTACAAAAAAGCTGAACAGACACCCCACAGAGTGGGAGAAAATCATAGCAAATGAAACAACAGACAAAGAATTAATCTCCAAAATCTACAAGCAACTCAAGGCAACTCAGCACAGGAAAAACGAGCAACCCAATCAAAAAATGGGAAAAAGATCTAAAGAGACGCCTCTCCAAAGAGGACATACAGATGGCCCAAAAGCACATGAAACGATGCTCAACCTCGATTATCATTAGAGAAATGCAAATTAAAACCACAATGAGATACCACCTCACACCCGTCAGAATGGCCATCATCAACAAATCGACAGACAAGAAATGCTGGAGAGGGTGTGGAGAAAAGGGAACCCTCTTGCATCACTGGTGGGAATGTAAACTGATGCAACCTCTATGGAAGACAATATGGAGATTCCTTAAAAAACTAAAAATAGAAGCACCCTATGACCCAGCAATCCCACTATTAGGCCTATATCCTGATGAAATCAAAACTGAAAGAGGCACCTGTACCCCAATGTTCATTGCAGCTCTCTATACAATAGCCAGAACATGGAAGCAGCCTAGGTGTCCATCAACGAATGAATGGATACAGAAGCCCTGGTACATATATACAATGGAATACTACTCAGCTGTTAAAAGAAATGCAGAAGACTCAGTCCTAATGAGGTGGCTGGCTCTAGAACCTATCCTAAAAAGTGAAGTAAGTCAAAAAGAGAAAGACAAGTACAGTATACTAACTCATATATATGGGATGTAGTAAGATGGTCATGATAACACACGCAGTGAACTCATGGAAAAACAGAGAATAGACATAAGGACATTGTGGAGACCGAACAGTGAGAGGGAGGCATAGAGGAAGTAACATGGAAACCTATACTGGCACGTGTGGAAAAGATAGCTATGGTCATTGTGCTAAGGGAATAGGAGTACCTACAATCACATGGGGCGATGGTCTGGAGGGGTGGGAGGGGGGGAACTGGGTGGGAGGAGGGTCCAGGGATATGCATATGACTGATCTGGGAACATACATGTTGCTGAACAACAAAACTCTGTAAAATCTTTAAAATAAAGAATAAAAAAAATACATCAAAAAAAAAAAAAAAACATTCAAGACATAGGGAGTAGTCCTTCAAAATTCATGGGGTATCAGGAAGAAACCAAAAGAAGGTTGGTGGCTAGGGAATAATGATTAAGAGTGACAGATAAGCCAGGGGCTTATAATGGGCAGCAATAGGTGCATTGGGGTATTGCTTACAATTCTTCAGCAAAAGGGAAACATTATTTGCTCTGTATTTTAGCAAGATCACACTGGTCAGGGTGTGAAAAATAGACTGGGAAGGAACAAGAATGGGGATACTGGCTAAGAAGTTATTTAAGAAAGTTCAGGCAAGAAGCGTATGCTGAGGTGAGGGACAGGAGGAGAGTAGATGGCTTTGAGGCATCTTTTGGAGGTCAGAAAAGCAGCACTTGGTGATTGATATGAGAGAAGGGGGAGAGAAAAGGAAGAAATCAAGAACAACCATGGCATTGTGCCCTGATCAAGAGTATGGCTGGCTGGATGTTCTTGTACCCACACTGGGGAAACTTGGGAGAGAAATGAGACTATGAGAAAGATACTGAACTATTCCTCCCATATGGTGCTAATCAGAGAACATTTTCCGTATCATTTATATAAATGTATATTTTATGTTTTTATCATGTCCTACAGGACTGAATCTAAACGGACTTTATCCATCACTGATCTAGTCACCAAAATGCCTAACCCAGTTGCAGGGTCATGGTAGGAGTTCAGGGCATATGTATCAGTTGACTGGTTGGTTGGTTGAATCAATGAATTCAAATAGTATTCAGTTGAATGCCTGGAAAATGCCACATGCTTAGTGAATGTTAGCTATTGTAATTCCACAATAACAAAAATACATTTTGCAAGCTGACCCTGTGTCTCCCAAAGGCTTTCTGAAAGTTTAAACGCGAGACGGTTTAGTGTATAATGAAATCCCCAGGTCCTGACACATTTACAGTTTAACAAAACACTGGCACTCCTAATTAAAAAGTAATAAGCCTGTCTACTAAGGCGACACAAGCGTGACAGGGCAGTGGCATGTGCTGCAGCTGTTACCCAACTCTGCAAGCATGGCCCTCAGAACTTTCAATTAAAAGCAGCACTGAACTCACTCTTCACACCATATGTGGATCCTCAAAGCCTTTTCTTCTGTCTTTGTGAAATGTTAGATGAAAGACAGAGTAGAGAAGGAACACACACACCCACTGAGGCACAGACTACATTCAGGGGCCAGAAGTTCTTATAATGGGCAGCAATAGGTGCATTGGGGTATTGCTTACAATTCTTCAGCAAAAGGGAAACATTATTTGCTCTGTATTTTAGCAAGATCACACTGGTCAGGGTGTGAAAAATAGACTGGGAAGGAACAAGAATGGGGATACTGGCTAAGAAGTTATTTAAGAAAGTTCAGGCAAGAAGCGTATGCTGAGGTGAGGGACAGGAGGAGAGTAGATGGCTTTGAGGCATCTTTTGGAGGTCAGAAAAGCAGCACTTGGTGATTGATATGAGAGAAGGGGGAGAGAAAAGGAAGAAATCAAGAACAACCATGGCATTGTGCCCTGATCAAGAGTATGGCTGGTTGGATGTTCTTGTACCCACACTGGGGAAACTTGGGAGAGAAATGAGACTATGAGAAAGATACTGAACTATTCCTCCCATATGGTGCTAATCAGAGAACATTTTCCGTATCATTTATATAAATGTATATTTTATGTTTTTATCATGTCCTACAGGACTGAATCTAAACGGACTTTATCCATCACTGATCTAGTCACCAAAATGCCTAACCCAGTTGCAGGGTCATGGTAGGAGTTCAGGGCATATGTATCAGTTGACTGGTTGGTTGGTTGAATCAATGAATTCAAATAGTATTCAGTTGAATGCCTGGAAAATGCCACATGCTTAGTGAATGTTAGCTATTGTAATTCCACAATAACAAAAATACATTTTGCAAGCTGACCCTGTGTCTCCCAAAGGCTTTCTGAAAGTTTAAACGCGAGACGGTTTAGTGTATAATGAAATCCCCAGGTCCTGACACATTTACAGTTTAACAAAACACTGGCACTCCTAATTAAAAAGTAATAAGCCTGTCTACTAAGGCGACACAAGCGTGACAGGGCAGTGGCATGTGCTGCAGCTGTTACCCAACTCTGCAAGCATGGCCCTCAGAACTTTCAATTAAAAGCAGCACTGAACTCACTCTTCACACCATATGTGGATCCTCAAAGCCTTTTCTTCTGTCTTTGTGAAATGTTAGATGAAAGACAGAGTAGAGAAGGAACACACACACCCACTGAGGCACAGACTACATTCAGGGGCCAGAAGTTTATAACCCCTCCTTTATACCTCCTTATCCGCCTTGGCCCTTAATTTGCTGTGAGACCTTGAACAACTCATCTGATGTTTTTTGTACTTCTCTGGAAACAAAAACAACAAATAAAAACCATGGAAAAGCTGATGTCAATCTGCCTGACTGAGATTGGGTTTAAAGTAGATAATACTATTCCTGAACACTTCTAAAATACCATGCCAAATATAATTTTCAAGTTTGTACTAATTATAGAGCAAATTCGATGCCACAGTGAGTTAATAAATTCAATCCTACCAAACATCTGCAAGTTTTCTAATAGAGAGCATTTTACTCTGAGAAATACAGAAAGCAAACTGTATACATTAACTCTAAAATGTGGGGTCATAGTTATTCTGAAGAGTATGCTGAGAGTGTATTTCTATAACTTGGGAAGTTCTATAAATGTGGTGAAACATGGTTGGAGAGGTCCTGGGTCCCTAGTCTTGAGAGCACTCTTTCCCACAGCTTCCTATCCTAAGGTCTGCCTTTAGCAATTTCAGTTGACATCATGAAAGGACTGTGTACCATCTACTTCCATTAGCAAATGTCACACAGAAATGTCTTTGTTCATTTCTGTGACTACCTCAGGAGAAAATAAACACCATGAGGTTATGGACAGTATTGAATTTTTCTCACATCATATCTCCAGCTACATACTAGGTCCTTGTGTGTGCTAAGTTGCTTTAGTCATGTCCAACTCTTTGTGACTCTATGGACTGTAGCCTATCAGCTTCCTCTGTCCATGGGATACTCCAGGCCAGAATACTGGAATGGGTTACTATGCCCTTCTCTAGGGATATTCCAGAACCAGAGCTTGAACACATGTTTCTTATGTCTCCTGCATTGGCAGAAAGGTTCTTTACCACTAGCACTACCTGGGAAGCCCAGTAGGTCTTCAGTAAAACACTATTGAATGAGGCAGTGCATTCATGAATGAACATGGCAAATTAGGTTGGACAGGTATGAATTAAATCCCAATTCTACCACTTACTGCTCATGTAACCATGAGCAAAGGACTAACCCTACCTGGAATGTACTTCCTGAATCTGCATTCAGAATCTTTCTCAGAGGTCCTGAGGATCAAATAAGAGAATGTGTGTGTCAAGCATACAATAGGCAGGAAGTAAATACAGTTTCCTTTCTACTCACTCCTCTGTGGTTCAGTTAGAGCCTGTTGAAGAGATAAGCATGAGACTGTTGCCCACAGATCCAGAGAAGAAATGATTTATCCCCAGGCTCTGTACCAGGAGGGCCCTACTCTGGCCCCAGTCTGGCTATGTCCTTTCTCAAAGGGTGAGATGAGGCCTAGGGGATATGTACATCCAGAACCCATGCCCAACTTCTAGCCAATATTCTGTATACACATAACCCTAAACTTACTTGTGGACATAGCTCTGGGCCTATGTGGGCCTCTCTGGTATATGTTCTTGAGCCAAGACTGCATGTCAGGCATGTGGACCTCTTCAACACGAAATATGGTCAAGAGACAGGAATTTTCAGAGAATATGGTAGGACTTAGATGGGCATGCATGCTTAGGTGTCCACACATACAAGGGTTTATCCTTGAAAGAATATGTAGGATAATGATTGTGAAGTACAGATACAGAGAATGGTGAAAGAAAGTGAAACTCAAGTCACTAAGTCATGTCTGACTCTTTGTGACCCTATGGACAAGCCATGGAATTCTCTAGGCAAGAATACTGGAGTGGGTAGCCTATCCCTTCTCCAGGGAATCTTCCCAACCCAGGGATAGAACCTGGTCTCCCACATTGCAGGCAGATTCTTTACCGTCCAATTAACCAGGGAAGCCCAAGAACGCTGGAGTAAGTAGCCTATCCCTTGGAATTTGACAAAATGGTAGGCAAATTAAAAATGGAGTTTTCTTACCAAGTGAATCCAAGAGAATGGAAGGAGCAAGAGGAAGTGGCATTTGAGAGCTGGGGAGACTTCGGACTCATGGAGATGGGGACATGAGCAATCCAAGTAGATGTTCATGCAAAATACAAGTATCTGATAATAATACATCACTGGAAGAAGAGTGTACACTCTGTTCTGGGAGGATACACTAAAGATAAATTTAGAAAAGCAAGTTGGAATAAGTTGTATTCATTTTCTATCACCTCTATAACAAATTATCACAACTTAGTGACTTTAAATGACAAAAATCTATTCTTGCGCATGTCTGGAGGTCAGAAGTCTGAAGTGAGTGTTACAGAGCTAAAGTCAAAGTGGAGATAGGGGTTCCTCATGGAGCCTCCAGGAAAGGATTGATTCCTTGCCTATTTTGACATCTAGAAGCTACTAGTATTCCCTGGGTTGTGGCCTCATAAATCCAACCTCTGCTTCCACCATCCGTCTCCTTTTCATCTTTAATCTTCCTGCCTCCCTCATGTAAGGACACTTGTAATTACCCTGGGCCCTTTCAGAATGCAGGATATATGCCTCTCTCAAAACCCTTAGTGTAATTGTAGCCACAAAAATCCCTTTTGCTATGTAAAGGAATCCATTCACAGCTTCTGAGGATGAGGACATGGACATAGTGTGAGGATATTAATCTTGCAGTTGTCATTCCTCAAACACCAGATTAAGATATCTGGATTTTCTTAAGAGAGACATTTCACTGTCACTAATGGGAATCAGCTTGTGAATGAAAAGTCTGCCAGTGAATGTACACATGCCTCCATTGCATGGAGATGGGACCATGATGACTTCAAGAGCCCACTGATCACTCACCCAGCCCCAAATTACCTCCAACTGACAATTCCCATTTGGGAATTTTGGTACAGTGTCATATCTTCTTTCCAAGTAAATTTGGAAATAGAGATCTTTACAAGCTACCTCCCAATATTTGAATATTGATTCCAGGCTTGTTCATGCATTCTTTGTTTAATTATTGTGCCAAATATAATGCATTTATGCAGGCTAGGTATTATCTGTTGGTTATAAGCCCAAGGATTTTGATATGAATATGCTTAGTCACTCAGTCATGCCTGACTGTTCGTGATCCCATGGACCGTAGCCTGTCAGGCTCCTCTGTCCATGGGAATTCTTCAGTCAGGAATACTGGAGTGGGTTGCCATGCTCTCCTCCAGGGAATCATCCCAACCCAGGGACGGAACCCAGGTCCCCTGCATTGAAGGTGGATTCTTTACTGTCTGAACCATCAGGGAATCCCTCTGATACAAATAATGCACCCCAAAAATTCTTAAGAAGAAGACAAGATTTGAACTGTGCATTGGGGAGGTCCTTCAGAGGCACCATGAGGATAAACTAAGAATTCTGAGTTAGGAGACTGTTCAAGTAATCCATGTGCAGGATGCTGAGCATCTAAGCTATGTTAGTAATGCTCGAGATGGGATTGAGATGAGGGAGGGTAGAATATGAAAGGCATTAATATGGTAGAATTAACAGAACTTAATGGACTGACGAAATGGAAGGCAAAATATAAAAAGATGGGTTGAAGATGACATCAGCGATGGAAGCCAGAAAGATGGGCTAATTTGATTCCCTATTTCCATCCCTTTGGGGGGCAGTGGGTTTGGGATCCTTTTTAGGAATCGTCTTTGTAGGATAGCAAAAATATGGGTACTCAGGAAACTTAAACCCTGCCTTGGCCCAGCCACCCTTCACTATGTTGAGGTTTTGGAAGAAACAGATGTGTAAAGGCAAAAGAGCACCAGGTTCCTCTATAGTATCATCTAGAACTTTGGCCTGAGACTTGGAGCTTTGGCCTCACATTTCACATAGAGGATAGTAAGCCAAACCAGACCACACAGACAGCTTTTTGTTCCTTTGCTACTAGTTAGGGTTAAATAGCTTTTTTTTTTTTTTTAAAGATTTATTTATTTATTTTGGGCGGCGATCGGGTTGGGGAGCGAGGGGAGTGGGCGAGCCACTTCTATTGGTCTTTCATTTCTCTATTTTCATCCATCTTTGTTCTTTGGCTCCTATGGGCCTCCCATCGCGGTGGCTTCTGTGGTTGCAGAGCGCCGGCTCTGGGCACACGCGCTCCAGAGCTCTGGCTCAGTGATTGGACACATCAGTCCAGCCGCTCCGCGGCACATGGGATCTTCCCAGGCCAGGGATCGAACTGGCACCCCTTGCACTGCAAGGCGGTGTCCTTACCCACTGGACCACCAGGGGAAGCCGTTAAATAGCTTTGAAACTAAGCAGACCCTAAATGTATTTGATTTTCAAGTCATGTGCAGGCCCAATTATCTGTATTAACCAGCATGAGAGACTAAAAGGCCACATCTACCAGTGTTTGAGAAAAGAAGAGCAAGCAATGCAGAATAAGGGATGTCTGGCACAGTCTAAGGATCCTTTCATCACTTTAATGTATGGAAGAGTCAGCCTTTAGCCATATACCTGGGAAGAATGAGGACAAAGCAGAAAGAGGTTGGGCAAAAAAGAGTGCAGTCCTTAAGTGTGCTACAACCATCATCACTAACACCTTGAAAGGTTGCCCACAACTCCTGTTGACCCAGTTGTGTTCCAGGTACCAGTGGAATTTGACAAACCTATTTGAAGATTGTTCCTCTATAGGGTAGAGAAAGAAGTTGGGGAGATGAGAGAGACACCAGAGAAGCTTTAAAGTTCACCCCAGAGACAGAATGTCTTATCTGTTTAACACTGGGGAATAGAGAGGGATAAGATTCTTTTCTCTCAACAGGATCCGGGTCATGGAGGAGAGGCCCTCAAGAATTTTATAACCAAGGCACCAATCAGGTGTGGTGGGAGCAGTCAACAATACATTCTTCTGGAGATGGGCCTGTGCAATTTTCATCTCTGAGTGGGATCTTAAGGACTTTTTGAAATTCTCCAAGATTTAGGTCCCAGTCAGGTAATACACGGGAGGCACAGAACAAGGAAGGGAAAAAATGGAGACTTTGTAGCAGAAAGTATATGATGACTGAATCTATAACAGGAAGGAGTATCACTCACACATGGATAGTTCAGGGATTTTCCCTCTGGAAGATTTTGACAAACAATAGAGTCAGGTACTTATTTATCTTAGGTAAGCAGTCCCCTCCCATGGCAGCTCTGGTCCTGAGGTTGGAATGCAGGATGTTCAGGGGCTATAAAAGGAATGTGGAAACAGATGGCCGCATTTGGAGAGCCCCCTTCCTGGTGAATGGCTCTGCAAGGCCATCTTCCTCATAAATGATATGGTCATAACCGTTTCTTGAGTCTTTCCACATGAGCTGGGCTGCAGGGGCCTCGTGTGACCCTAGAGGAAGGATGGGCCCATCCATGTGTGCCCCAAGGCTGGGATGGGCTGGTCTCTAAAAAACAGTGCTGCAGAGTGGGAGGCCAAGAGGCTCTAAGGGCTTACCAGGATGAACCGTCCAAATCTGCCTCACTGTTTGAACTTGATCTTCAGAGCTCACTCACAGAGAATAGAATGTGCTTCTGCCCTCTCACAGAGAAGCAGTAGGATGGTGAAAGAGCCATAGAAACATTATGAGGAAGGATCCACTTGCACATGCTTTCAAAGTAAAATTTGTCCTTGAAATGTGCGTTATCTCCTCGTTTTATTTTGCTTCTGATCTACTTCAGAAGGGGAGCAGTTTAAACAAGTATCACTTAACTAAGTAATAAATAGAGATGAAAAACAAGGAGGAAGACGAGGAGGGCAGGTAAGAAGAACTAGGGAGATAAGGAGGAAAGAAGGAAGAAGAAACTAAGGAGAGCAAGGGGCAACATTTATTTGGCACCTTATGAAATGCTTTTACAGACATTCCCTGATCTTTGTGTACTTACAAGATGGAACATTTTCACTTTACAGTCAGGGTAACTAAGGTCCAAAGAAGTTAAGTATTTAGCCCAAGATTTCGCAGCTAGTGAACGACAGATCTTGTATTTAAACTCAGGTTATTCTTAGGTCACCTAATATGTGCCTGGCACTTTGATCTCTCCTGAATATGAAAAGATAAAAAAGTCCCCACTCATCAAGAACTCACAGGCAGCTAGGGGATCAAAGGAAACAGATTTTTACTATGCAATAAGCACTAACACCACCATGTCTGTGAAACAGTAAGTAGTCAACAAATTTATGATGGGTTGGGGGTTAAGTGAAAGATAAATGAAGCTACAGGGTTTTATGGAATGTCAAATAAGGGTGTGGCTTGCTACAGTATCACTCACACATGGATAGTTCAGGGATTTTCCCTCTGGAAGATTTTGACAAACAATAGAGTCAGGTACTTATTTATCTTAGGTAAGCAGTCCCCTCCCATGGCAGCTCTGGTCCTGAGGTTGGAATGCAGGATGTTCAGGGGCTATAAAAGGAATGTGGAAACAGATGGCCGCATTTGGAGAGCCCCCTTCCTGGTGAATGGCTCTGCAAGGCCATCTTCCTCATAAATGATATGGTCATAACCGTTTCTTGAGTCTTTCCACATGAGCTGGGCTGCAGGGGCCTCGTGTGACCCTAGAGGAAGGATGGGCCCATCCATGTGTGCCCCAAGGCTGGGATGGGCTGGTCTCTAAAAAACAGTGCTGCAGAGTGGGAGGCCAAGAGGCTCTAAGGGCTTACCAGGATGAACCGTCCAAATCTGCCTCACTGTTTGAACTTGATCTTCAGAGCTCACTCACAGAGAATAGAATGTGCTTCTGCCCTCTCACAGAGAAGCAGTAGGATGGTGAAAGAGCCATAGAAACATTATGAGGAAGGATCCACTTGCACATGCTTTCAAAGTAAAATTTGTCCTTGAAATGTGCGTTATCTCCTCGTTTTATTTTGCTTCTGATCTACTTCAGAAGGGGAGCAGTTTAAACAAGTATCACTTAACTAAGTAATAAATAGAGATGAAAAACAAGGAGGAAGACGAGGAGGGCAGGTAAGAAGAACTAGGGAGATAAGGAGGAAAGAAGGAAGAAGAAACTAAGGAGAGCAAGGGGCAACATTTATTTGGCACCTTATGAAATGCTTTTACAGACATTCCCTGATCTTTGTGTACTTACAAGATGGAACATTTTCACTTTACAGTCAGGGTAACTAAGGTCCAAAGAAGTTAAGTATTTAGCCCAAGATTTCGCAGCTAGTGAACGACAGATCTTGTATTTAAACTCAGGTTATTCTTAGGTCACCTAATATGTGCCTGGCACTTTGATCTCTCCTGAATATGAAAAGATAAAAAAGTCCCCACTCATCAAGAACTCACAGGCAGCTAGGGGATCAAAGGAAACAGATTTTTACTATGCAATAAGCACTAACACCACCATGTCTGTGAAACAGTAAGTAGTCAACAAATTTATGATGGGTTGGGGGTTAAGTGAAAGATAAATGAAGCTACAGGGTTTTATGGAATGTCAAATAAGGGTGTGGCTTGCTACAGTCCCTTTTTACTTTCCCTTCTAACATTCTAATTTTTAATCTCCTTGTTTCAATGTCTGATTCTTTTTCAATATCTTACAATGACTGACAATGGAAACTGGTCTGAAAAACATATATGTGTATATCTGAATCTCTTAGCTGTACACCTAAAAATAACAATAATATTATAAATCAACTGTATTTCAGTTAAGAAGAAAAACATAATATGTGAATCATTAGGAGGGAGGACCACCCACCTCTGGTCTCCTCCCAGCCCTGGGGGCCAGGATGAGCTCACACGTGCCTGTGGTGCCACACACCCAAGCCCTGAAACACTCAGCCTTTGGTGGTCAACATCAGGATGAGATCCTGAATTGTTCCAAAACCCCTGGGTCACCCACCTTCACAGCTCTGCCTGAAGACATTAGACCAACTAACTCCTCCAGGCATGAGCACAGAGTCCCTCCAGTGCCTTACAGTTGTACAGGAGTTAAGGGTGCAGCCTGGAATCTCAGCTCTCAATCCTCTGTCTGTTTAACTTTGGGCGAGTTACTTTAACTTTTGTATCTCAGTTTTATCATCTGTAAAATGCAGATAGAATGGTACCTTCAGATTTCACTGCTGAGCTGTTGAGAGGAAGAGACAAGGCAATACATACAGAGCTCTTAGCACCACTGCCTATAGCATAGTAAGATTTCAGTAAGTGTAGTTATTATGGCTATTTTTATCTGGTGTCATCCTCTCAGCCATTACTGCCAGTGCTGACTCAGTACTGAATGAGTAACCTATTCCACAGAGAATTTTTACCTTTCCTGGAGACAAACCTGAGGTCATAATTGCCTCCCCCACTTTTTATTTTTTATGAGAGACTTAAATCTCTTCACATTGGTGCCTGACAATTAAAAGATAAAAAGTCCCCACTCATCAAGAACTCACAGGCAGCTAGGGGATCAAAGGAAACAGATTTTTACTATGCAATAAGCACTAACACCACCATGTCTGTGAAACAGTAAGTAGTCAACAAATTTATGATGGGTTGGGGGTTAAGTGAAAGATAAATGAAGCTACAGGGTTTTATGGAATGTCAAATAAGGGTGTGGCTTGCTACAGTCCCTTTTTACTTTCCCTTCTAACATTCTAATTTTTAATCTCCTTGTTTCAATGTCTGATTCTTTTTCAATATCTTACAATGACTGACAATGGAAACTGGTCTGAAAAACATATATGTGTATATCTGAATCTCTTAGCTGTACACCTAAAAATAACAATAATATTATAAATCAACTGTATTTCAGTTAAGAAGAAAAACATAATATGTGAATCATTAGGAGGGAGGACCACCCACCTCTGGTCTCCTCCCAGCCCTGGGGGCCAGGATGAGCTCACACGTGCCTGTGGTGCCACACACCCAAGCCCTGAAACACTCAGCCTTTGGTGGTCAACATCAGGATGAGATCCTGAATTGTTCCAAAACCCCTGGGTCACCCACCTTCACAGCTCTGCCTGAAGACATTAGACCAACTAACTCCTCCAGGCATGAGCACAGAGTCCCTCCAGTGCCTTACAGTTGTACAGGAGTTAAGGGTGCAGCCTGGAATCTCAGCTCTCAATCCTCTGTCTGTTTAACTTTGGGCGAGTTACTTTAACTTTTGTATCTCAGTTTTATCATCTGTAAAATGCAGATAGAATGGTACCTTCAGATTTCACTGCTGAGCTGTTGAGAGGAAGAGACAAGGCAATACATACAGAGCTCTTAGCACCACTGCCTATAGCATAGTAAGATTTCAGTAAGTGTAGTTATTATGGCTATTTTTATCTGGTGTCATCCTCTCAGCCATTACTGCCAGTGCTGACTCAGTACTGAATGAGTAACCTATTCCACAGAGAATTTTTACCTTTCCTGGAGACAAACCTGAGGTCATAATTGCCTCCCCCACTTTTTATTTTTTATGAGAGACTTAAATCTCTTCACATTGGTGCCTGACAATTAAATTTATTATTTTTTTTCTTCTTCTCTGCAGACCTGTCTTGATATTCCAGGTTTCCTGATGCAGTAGGCGAGTACCTCTAAGGTTTCCTGATAAAGAAAACTGAATGGCCTAATACCCATCTAAAGTCAAAATGCTGACCTTTCTTCTAAAATTTAGTCTCCCTTCTTAGAAAGTTTCCAAGTGAGAAAAATTCATCTTTCCTTTTTAAAAAGCCTTTTTATTTTATATTGGAGGACTGATTCAATGGACATGAGTTTGAGCAGGCTCCAGCATATGGTAAAGGATGCAGAAGCCTGGCGGGCTGCAGTCCATGAGGTCACAAAGAGTTGGAGAGGGCTTAGTTCCTGAACAACAACATAGTTGATTAATAATGTTGTGTTTGTTTCAGGTGTACAGCAAAGTGATTCAGTTACACACATATGTCTATTTATTCTTTTTCAAACACTTTTGCAATTTAGATTGTTACATAATATTAAGCAGAGCTCCCTGTGCTATACAGGAAGTCCTTGTTGGTTATCCATTTTAAATACAGCAGTGTGTACGTGTCAGGTCCAAACTCCCAAACTATCTCTCTCTGACACTTTCCCCCAGTAACCATAAGTTCTTTATTCTCTAACTATGTGAATCTGTTTCTGTTTTGTAAATACATTTGTTTGTATCATCTTTTTTTGATTATGCATGTAAGTGATATCATATACTATTTCTCTTAGCCTGATTTACTTTACTTAGTATGAAAATCTGTAGGTCCATCTATGTTTCTGCAAATGGAAATATTTCATTCTTTTTACTGGCTAGAGTATATTCCATTGTGTATCGGTATCACATCTTCTTCATCTTTTCCTCTGTTGATGGATATTTGGGTTGCTTCCATGTCTTGGCTATTGCAAGTAATGCTGCTATGAACATTGGGGTTGCAGGGATCCTTTCAGACCATGTTTTTCTCTGGATGTATTCCAAGGAGTATTGTTTCAGAGTCATACGGTAGCTCTGTTTTTTTTTTTTTTTAAGGAGCCTCCATACTGTTCTACACAGCGGCTGTATCAATTTACATTCCCACCAGCAGTGTAGGAAGTTCCCTTCTTTCCATGCTCTCGCCAGCATTTGTTTGTGGAATTTTTTTTTTAAGAATTATTTTTCTTTGAAAAGTTTTTTATCATTCTTTTTTAGCCACTTTTATTGGGCTTTCATTTACTTTCATCCATCTTTGTTCTTTGACCTGTGCGGGCCTCCCATCGCAGTGGCCTCTCTCATTGCAGAGGGCACATGCGCTCCAGAGCCCTGGTTTGGTAGTTGGACACATCTGTCCAGTTGCTTCACGGCACATGGTATCTTCCCAGCCCAGGCTTCGAACTGGCACCCCTTGCACTGCAAGGCGATGTCCTTACCCACTGGACCACCAGGGAAGCCCCTGTTTGTGGATTTTTGATGATGGCCATTCTGACTTGTATGAGGTGGTATCTCATTGTAGTTTTGATTTGCCCTCGCAGTCCATTAGAACAAACTTCCTATGGGGTATAATTTCAAATGAAAGATTTACTAGTTTATATTGTATTCACAAAGCTATCGCAAACTTTTTGTAGGAAAAGACAATTAATCAATGAGACATAATATCAAATTTTTTTTTTTATCCCTGAGTTTTTAGTCCACTGTAACTGGGTTTAAATCTCTCTTCCAAAAATATGACCTATTTCCTTGGGCAAATAACCTTTTTTCTTCCATTTCTTTATCTATAATATGCAGTAATGATACCACAGGATTGTTTCGAGGATTAAACGAGATGATAGGCAGCTTTAGGACAACTCAGTAGGAACTAGGTATATAGTTACTATCACAATTATAAACTCATAAATATAAACTTTAAAAAATTGCATTAAAATCCTAGTAGAGTCATATGCTATATCTATAGAAGATGCTCAGAAATGAAGATTTCATATTTTTCATTTAAACAATAGTTAGAACGGGACAAATAGCTCCTCCTCTCTGTAAGTGAGGCAGAAGAATGTGATTCTCAGAGTACTCAAATTAGTCCAGTTGCCACTTTAATTGGAGAACACCTCAATAGACCAGAAATACAGCTGAAGAAGCATTGCTACTATACTAATTGGCTCTCCATTAATCAGTCATGGCTACATATTTTCCTAGGCTCTTGGGGCCAGAAATGGACTTAGGAAGGAATGGACTTTCCATTTTCTTACACAACAGAGCATGTCCCATTTAGGGGAAATTCACTGGCATATGAGAAGACAGCCTACATTCCTTCTGGAAATGCTCTGGGTTATATATGCAGATTGAGAGTACATTCTTAGAAATTTAGACCCTCAAAATATGAAATAAAATCTAAGTAGGGATAAACTTTGAAAAACATTTATTGAAAAATGATCAAAATATGGGGCTGGCCAAAAAGTTTACTTGGGTTTTTCTATACAATCATAGAAAAAACAAAATGATCATTTAGGTCAACCCAATATAATAAACTACACACTTTTGAAGTGTACACTTTGATCAGTTTTGACATGTGTAAATACTAATGAAACAACTCCTACAGTGTAGATAATAAACATCACTACAAAAGTTTCCTTGTGCTGTGTTCTAATACTTCCCCATTTCTCCTCCGATTTCACCATCCCAGGAAACCATTAACTTACTTTCTGGTAGTATAATTTCATAATAGAAGACATTAAGGATAATAAACATCACTACAAAAGTTTCCTTGTGCTGTGTTCCAATTAATCAATGAGACATAATATCAATTTTTTTTTTATCCCTGAGTTTTAGTCCACTGTAACTGGGTTTAAATCTCTCTTCCAAAATATGACCTATTTCCTTGGGCAAATAACCTTTTTTCTTCCATTTCTTTATCTATAATATGCAGTAATGATACCACAGGATTGTTTCGAGGATTAAACGAGATGATAGGCAGCTTTAGGACAACTCAGTAGGAACTAGGTATATAGTTACTATCACAATTATAAACTCATAAATATAAACTTTAAAAAATTGCATTAAAATCCTAGTAGAGTCATATGCTATATCTATAGAAGATGCTCAGAAATGAAGATTTCATATTTTTCATTTAAACAATAGTTAGAACGGGACAAATAGCTCCTCCTCTCTGTAAGTGAGGCAGAAGAATGTGATTCTCAGAGTACTCAAATTAGTCCAGTTGCCACTTTAATTGGAGAACACCTCAATAGACCAGAAATACAGCTGAAGAAGCATTGCTACTATACTAATTGGCTCTCCATTAATCAGTCATGGCTACATATTTTCCTAGGCTCTTGGGGCCAGAAATGGACTTAGGAAGGAATGGACTTTCCATTTTCTTACACAACAGAGCATGTCCCATTTAGGGGAAATTCACTGGCATATGAGAAGACAGCCTACATTCCTTCTGGAAATGCTCTGGGTTATATATGCAGATTGAGAGTACATTCTTAGAAATTTAGACCCTCAAAATATGAAATAAAATCTAAGTAGGGATAAACTTTGAAAAACATTTATTGAAAAATGATCAAAATATGGGGCTGGCCAAAAAGTTTACTTGGGTTTTTCTATACAATCATAGAAAAAACAAAATGATCATTTAGGTCAACCCAATATAATAAACTACACACTTTTGAAGTGTACACTTTGATCAGTTTTGACATGTGTAAATACTAATGAAACAACTCCTACAGTGTAGATAATAAACATCACTACAAAAGTTTCCTTGTGCTGTGTTCTAATACTTCCCCCCATTTCTCCCTCCGATTTCACCATCCCAGGAAACCATTAACTTACTTTCTGGTAGTATAATTTCATAATAGAAGACATTAACCTTGTGTTCTTTCTGTCATTTTTCTTTTACTCAATATAGTTGTTTTTGACATTCACCAATATTCATCTCAGTCACTCAGCCATGTCCTACTCTTTGCAACCACATGACCTGTAGCATACCAGGCTTTCCTGTCCTTCACCATCTCCCAGAGTTTGCTCAAACTCTTGTCCATTGAGTCGGTGATGCCATCCAACTATCTCATCCTCTGTTGTTCCCTTCTCGCTCTCCCTTCTATTTTTCTGAGCATCAGGGTCTTTTCCAAAGAGTCATCTTCTCATTAGCTGCCCAAAGTGTTGGAGCTTCAACTTCAGCATCAGTCCTTCCAAGGAATATTGAGGGTTAATTTTCTTTAGGATTGACAGGTTTGATCTCTTTGCAGTCCAAGGCACTCTCAAGTGTCTTCTCTAACACAACACTTAAAAGGCTTTGATTCTTCCTGTTCCAACTCTTATATCCATACGTAACTACTGGGAAAACCATAACTTTGACTATATAGACCTCTGTCATATTATTTTTGAAATTCACCAGTGTAGCAATGATTAATTTTCTATTGACGATGAACAGTAATCCATTGTACTGATATACCATAACTTGGTTTTTTTCCTTTTTTTTTAAAGATTTTATAGAGTTTTGTTGTTCACCAACATGTATGTTCCCAGATCAGTCATATGCATATCCCTGGACCCTCCTCCCACCCAGTTCCCTCCCCCACCCCTCCAGACCATCGCCCCATGTGATTGTAGGTACTCCTATTCCCTTAGCACAATGACCATAGCTATCTTTTCCACACGTGCCAGTATAGGTTTCCATGTTACTCCTCTAGTCCTCTCACTTTTGTCCCACTAATGTCCTAAACAGTGATAAGAAATAATAAACTACACACTTTTGAAGTGTACACTTTGATCAGTTTTGACATGTGTAAATACTAATGAAACAACTCCTACAGTGTAGATAATAAACATCACTACAAAAGTTTCCTTGTGCTGTGTTCTAATACTTCCCCCCATTTCTCCCTCCGATTTCACCATCCCAGGAAACCATTAACTTACTTTCTGGTAGTATAATTTCATAATAGAAGACATTAACCTTGTGTTCTTTCTGTCATTTTTCTTTTACTCAATATAGTTGTTTTTGACATTCACCAATATTCATCTCAGTCACTCAGCCATGTCCTACTCTTTGCAACCACATGACCTGTAGCATACCAGGCTTTCCTGTCCTTCACCATCTCCCAGAGTTTGCTCAAACTCTTGTCCATTGAGTCGGTGATGCCATCCAACTATCTCATCCTCTGTTGTTCCCTTCTCGCTCTCCCTTCTATTTTTCTGAGCATCAGGGTCTTTTCCAAAGAGTCATCTTCTCATTAGCTGCCCAAAGTGTTGGAGCTTCAACTTCAGCATCAGTCCTTCCAAGGAATATTGAGGGTTAATTTTCTTTAGGATTGACAGGTTTGATCTCTTTGCAGTCCAAGGCACTCTCAAGTGTCTTCTCTAACACAACACTTAAAAGGCTTTGATTCTTCCTGTTCCAACTCTTATATCCATACGTAACTACTGGGAAAACCATAACTTTGACTATATAGACCTCTGTCATATTATTTTTGAAATTCACCAGTGTAGCAATGATTAATTTTCTATTGACGATGAACAGTAATCCATTGTACTGATATACCATAACTTGGTTTTTTTCCTTTATTTTAAAGATTTTATAGAGTTTTGTTGTTCACCAACATGTATGTTCCCAGATCAGTCATATGCATATCCCTGGACCCTCCTCCCACCCAGTTCCCTCCCCCCCACCCCTCCAGACCATCGCCCCATGTGATTGTAGGTACTCCTATTCCCTTAGCACAATGACCATAGCTATCTTTTCCACACGTGCCAGTATAGGTTTCCATGTTACTTCCTCTATGCCTCCCTCTCACTGTTCGGTCTCCACAATGTCCTTATGTCTATTCTCTGTTTTTCCATGAGTTCACTGCATGTGTTATCATGACCATCTTACTACATCCCATATATATGAGTTAGTATACTGTACTTGTCTTTCTCTTTTTGACTTACTTCACTTTTTATGATAGATTCTAGAGCTAGGCACCTCATTAGGACTGAGTCTTCTGCATTTCTTTTAACAGCTGAGTAGTATTCCATTGTATATATGTACCAGGGTTTCTGTATCCATTCATTTGTCGATGGACATCTAGGCTGCTTCCATGTTCCGGCTATTGTATAGAGAGCTGCAATGAACATTGGGGTACAGGTGCCTCTTTCAGTTTTGATTTCATCAGGATATAGGCCTAATAGTGGGGTTGCTGGGTCATAGGGTGCTTCTATTTTTAGTTTTTTAAGGAATCTCCATATTGTCTTCCATAGAGGTTGTATCAGTTTACATTCCCACCAGCGATGCAAGGGGGTTCCCTTTTCTCCACACCCTCTCCAGCATTTGTTGTCTGTCGATTTGTTGATGATGGCCATTCTGACGGGTGTGAGGTGGTATCTCATTGTGGTTTTAATTTGCATTTCTCTAGTTATAATCGAGGTTGAGCATCGTTTCATGTGCTTTTGGGCCATCTGTATGTCCTCTTTGGAGAGGCGTCTCTTTAAATCTTTTTCCCATTTTTTTGATTGGGTTGTTCGTTTTTCCTGTGCTGAGTTGCCTTGAGTTGCTTGTAGATTTTGGAGATTAATTCTTTGTCTGTTGTTTCATTTGCTATGATTTTCTCCCACTCTGTGGGGTGTCTGTTCAGCTCTTTTGTAACTTCTTTTGCTGTACAAAAGCTTTTAAGTTTCATGAGGTCCCACGTGTTCACTTTTCTTTTCAGTTCCACTATTCTAGTAGGTGGGTCAGAGAAGATCTCACTTTGATTGATGTCCTTGAGGGTTTTGCCTATATTCTCCTCTAAGAGTTTGATGGTTTCTGGCCTTACATTTAGGTCTTTAATCCACTTTGAGTTGATCTTTGTGTATGGTGTCAGAGAATGTTCCAACTTCATTTTTATGCATGTAGCTGTCCAATTTTCCCAGCACCATTTGTTGAAGAGGCTGTCTTTGTCCCATTTTATAGTTTCTCCTCCTTTGTCAAAAATAAGGTACCCATAGGTGCGTGGGTTTATCTCTGGGTTCTCGATCTTGTTCCATTGATCCATAGTTCTGTTTTTGTGCCAGTACCATACTGTCTTGATGACTGTTGGTTTGTAGTAGAGTCTGAAGTTAGGGAGGCTGATTCCTCCAGCTCCGTTTTTCTTTCTCAGGATTGCTTTGGCTATTCGAGGTCTTTTGTGTTTCCATATGAACTGTGTTATTGTTTGGTCTGGTTCTGTGAAAAATGTCAATGGTAGTTGGATAGGTATTGCGTTGAATCTGTAGATGATATTTGGTAGTATGGTCATTTTCACAATACTGATTCTTCCTATCCAGGAACATGGAATATCTCTCCATCTGTTTAAGTCTTCTTTAATGTCTCTCATGAGTGTCTTGTAATTTTCTGTGTACAATTCTTCTGTTTCTTTGGGTAGGTTTATTCCTAGATATTTGATTCTTTTGGTTGCAATGGTGAAGGGGATTGCCTCTTTGATTTCGTTTTCTGATTTTTCATTGTGTATAGGAATGCCAGTGATTTCCCTGTGTTGACTTTGTATCCTGCGACTTTGCTGAATTCAATGATTAGCTCTAGTAGCTTTGTAATAGAGTCTTTGGGATTTTCTATGTATAATATCATGTCATCTGCAATGATTTTCTCCCACTCTGTGGGGTGTCTGTTCAGCTCTTTTGTAACTTCTTTTGCTGTACAAAAGCTTTTAAGTTTCATGAGGTCCCACGTGTTCACTTTTCTTTTCAGTTCCACTATTCTAGTAGGTGGGTCAGAGAAGATCTCACTTTGATTGATGTCCTTGAGGGTTTTGCCTATATTCTCCTCTAAGAGTTTGATGGTTTCTGGCCTTACATTTAGGTCTTTAATCCACTTTGAGTTGATCTTTGTGTATGGTGTCAGAGAATGTTCCAACTTCATTTTTATGCATGTAGCTGTCCAATTTTCCCAGCACCATTTGTTGAAGAGGCTGTCTTTGTCCCATTTTATAGTTTCTCCTCCTTTGTCAAAAATAAGGTACCCATAGGTGCGTGGGTTTATCTCTGGGTTCTCGATCTTGTTCCATTGATCCATAGTTCTGTTTTTGTGCCAGTACCATACTGTCTTGATGACTGTTGGTTTGTAGTAGAGTCTGAAGTTAGGGAGGCTGATTCCTCCAGCTCCGTTTTTCTTTCTCAGGATTGCTTTGGCTATTCGAGGTCTTTTGTGTTTCCATATGAACTGTGTTATTGTTTGGTCTGGTTCTGTGAAAAATGTCAATGGTAGTTGGATAGGTATTGCGTTGAATCTGTAGATGATATTTGGTAGTATGGTCATTTTCACAATACTGATTCTTCCTATCCAGGAACATGGAATATCTCTCCATCTGTTTAAGTCTTCTTTAATGTCTCTCATGAGTGTCTTGTAATTTTCTGTGTACAATTCTTCTGTTTCTTTGGGTAGGTTTATTCCTAGATATTTGATTCTTTTGGTTGCAATGGTGAAGGGGATTGCCTCTTTGATTTCGTTTTCTGATTTTTCATTGTGTATAGGAATGCCAGTGATTTCCCTGTGTTGACTTTGTATCCTGCGACTTTGCTGAATTCAATGATTAGCTCTAGTAGCTTTGTAATAGAGTCTTTGGGATTTTCTATGTATAATATCATGTCATCTGCAAAAAGAGAGAGCTTGACTTCTTCCTTTCCAATCTGGATTCCTTTGATTTCTTTCTCTTCTCTTCTCGCCTTTGCTAGGACTTCCAGGACTATGTTGAATAGTAGTGGTGAAAGTGGGCACCCCTGTCTTGTTCCTGATCTTAGAGGGAATGCTTTCAGTTTTTCACCATTGAAGATAATGTTCGCTGTGGGCTTCTCATAGATGGCTTTTACTATGTTGAGATAGGTTCCTTCTATGCCCATTTTCTGAAGAGTTTTTATCATGAATGGATGTTGTACTTTGTCGAAGGCTTTTTCTGCATCTATTGAGATGATTGTGTGATTTTTGTCTCTCAGTTTGTTGATATGGTGTATCACATTGATTGATTTGCGGATGTTGAAGAAGCCTTGCATGCCTGGGATGAGCCCGACTTGATCGTGATGTATGAGTTTTTTGATGTGTTGTTGAATTCTGTTTGCTAGGATTTTGTTGAGGATCTTGGCATCTAAGTTCATCAGTGAAATTGGCCTATAGTTTTCCTTTTTTGTGTTGTCTTTGCCTGGTTTTGGTATCAGGGTGATGGTGGCCTCATAGAATGTGTGTGGAAGTTTTCCTTCCTGTGCAATTTTTTGGAAGAATTTTAGAAGGACAGGCATTAGCTCCTCTTTAAATGTTTGGTGGAATTCAGCTGTGAAGCCATCTGGCCCTGGGCTTTTATTTTTGGGTAGATTTTTAATCACAAATTCGATTTCTGAGCTTGTGATTGGGTTGTTCAAAGTTTCTGTTTCTTCCTGGCTCAGTCTTGGGAGATTAATCTTCTCCAAGAAACTGTCCATTTCTTCCAGGTTGTCCAGTTTGTTGCCATATAGCTGTTCATAATAGTCTCTTAGAATCCTTTGGATTTCTGCATTATCTGTTGTAATCACTCCTTTTTCATTTTTGATTTTGTTGATCAGGTTCTTCTCTCTCTTTTTCTTAATGAGTCTGGCCAGTGGCTTGTCAATTTTGTTTACCTTTTCAGAGAACCAGCTTTTTGCTTTATTTATCTTTACTATTCTTTGTCATTTCTTTCTCATTTATTTCTGCTCTAATCCTTATGATTTCTCTTCTTCTGCTGTCTTTGGGGTGTTTTTGTTCTTCTTTCTCCAATTGTTTTAAGCATAGGTTTAGGTCATCTGCTTCATATTTTCCTAGTTTCTTGAGGTTGGATTGTATTGCTATAAATTTCCCTCTTAGAACTGCTTTTGCAGTATCCCATAGGTTTTGCACTGTCGTGTGTTCATTGTCATTTTCTTCTAGGAATTGTTTAATTGCTCCTTTGATTTCCTCAATGATCAGTTGTTTTTATAGGTATGTATTGTTTAATCTCCATATGTTTGTGTTTTTAGGGTTTTGTTTTTTTTCCGGTCGTTGATCTCTAGTCTCATTGCATTGTGGTCCGAGAAGATGGTTGATACAATTTTGGTTTTCTTGAACTGACTGAGGTTAGATATGTGGCCCAAGATGTGGTCTATCCTGGAGAATGTTCTGTGAGCACTTGAGAAGAAAGTGTATTCTTCTGCTTTTGGATGGAACGTTCTAAAGATATCGATGAGGTCCATCTTTTCTAGTGTGGCATTTAAGGCTTGTGTTTCTTTATTAATTTTCTGTTTTGTTGATCTGTCCATTGGTGTGAGAGGAGTGTTAATGTCTCCTACTATTACTGTGTTATTGTTGATATCTTCTTTTATGTCTGAAAGTACCTGTCTTATGTATTGAGGTGCCCCTGTGTTGGGTGCGTAGATATTCATGACTGTTATGTCTTCCTCTTGGATGGATACCTTAATCATGATGTAGTGACCTACCTTGTCTCTTAGAATCTTCTTTACTTTAAAGTCTATTTTGTCTGATATGAGGATTGCTATTCCAGTTTTCTTTTGATTTCCATTTGCATGGAATATCTTTTTCCAGCTGTTCACTTTCAGTCTATGAGTGTCTCTAGGTCTGAAGTGGGTCTCTTGTAAACAGTATATATATGGGTCTTGCTTCTGGATCCATTCAGCCAGCCTGTGTCATTTGTCCATTTACGTTTTCAGAGAACCAGCTTTTTGCTTTATTTATCTTTACTATTCTTTGTCATTTCTTTCTCATTTATTTCTGCTCTAATCCTTATGATTTCTCTTCTTCTGCTGTCTTTGGGGTGTTTTTGTTCTTCTTTCTCCAATTGTTTTAAGCATAGGTTTAGGTCATCTGCTTCATATTTTCCTAGTTTCTTGAGGTTGGATTGTATTGCTATAAATTTCCCTCTTAGAACTGCTTTTGCAGTATCCCATAGGTTTTGCACTGTCGTGTGTTCATTGTCATTTTCTTCTAGGAATTGTTTAATTGCTCCTTTGATTTCCTCAATGATCAGTTGTTTTTATAGGTATGTATTGTTTAATCTCCATATGTTTGTGTTTTTAGGGTTTTGTTTTTTTTCCGGTCGTTGATCTCTAGTCTCATTGCATTGTGGTCCGAGAAGATGGTTGATACAATTTTGGTTTTCTTGAACTGACTGAGGTTAGATATGTGGCCCAAGATGTGGTCTATCCTGGAGAATGTTCTGTGAGCACTTGAGAAGAAAGTGTATTCTTCTGCTTTTGGATGGAACGTTCTAAAGATATCGATGAGGTCCATCTTTTCTAGTGTGGCATTTAAGGCTTGTGTTTCTTTATTAATTTTCTGTTTTGTTGATCTGTCCATTGGTGTGAGAGGAGTGTTAATGTCTCCTACTATTACTGTGTTATTGTTGATATCTTCTTTTATGTCTGAAAGTACCTGTCTTATGTATTGAGGTGCCCCTGTGTTGGGTGCGTAGATATTCATGACTGTTATGTCTTCCTCTTGGATGGATACCTTAATCATGATGTAGTGACCTACCTTGTCTCTTAGAATCTTCTTTACTTTAAAGTCTATTTTGTCTGATATGAGGATTGCTATTCCAGTTTTCTTTTGATTTCCATTTGCATGGAATATCTTTTTCCAGCTGTTCACTTTCAGTCTATGAGTGTCTCTAGGTCTGAAGTGGGTCTCTTGTAAACAGTATATATATGGGTCTTGCTTCTGGATCCATTCAGCCAGCCTGTGTCATTTGCTTGTAGCATTTAGTCCATTTACGTTCAAAGTAATTATTGCTACGGATGTTCCTATTGTCATCTTCTTAGAAATTTGGGGTTTGATTTGTAAGGCTTCTCCTACTCTATTTGTTGGCTATATCAGGCCCTTTAACACTTGTTGTAGGGCTGGCTTTGTGGTACAGAGTTCTTTTAGCTTTTGTCTGTCTGTGAAGCTTTTGACTTCTCCATCAATTCTGAATGAGATTCTTGCTGGGTAGAGAATTCTTGGTTGGAGGTTATTCTCTTTTAGCCATTTAAATGTATCTTGCCATTCTCTTCTGGCCTGTAGGGTTTCTGTTGAGAGCTCCGCAGTTAGACGTATGGGGTTTCCTTTATATGTGATTTGTTGTTTGCTCCTAGCTGCTTTTAGTAATCTGTCTGTTTATTTAGTCTGCGTTAGTTTGATTAGAATGTGCCTTGGTGTGTTTTTTCTGGGGTTTCTCCTGTATGGAACTCTTTGTGCTCCTTGGACTTGGTTGACTCTTTCCTTTCCCATGTTCGGGAAGTTTTCAACTATAACCTCTTCAAGAATTTTTTCGTAGCCTTTCTTCCCCTCTTCTTCTTCTGGAACTCCTATAATTCTAATGTTGGTGCGTTTGATATTGTCCCTTAGGTCTTTGAGGCTACCCTCAGTTCTTTTAGTTCTTTCAGTTTTGTTGTGTTCTTCAGCACTTATTTCCACCATTCTGTCTTCCAGCTCACTTATCCATTCTTCAGCCTCTGATACTCTACTGTTGAGACCTTCTATAGTATTTTTGAGTTCAGCAATTGAGTTGGTTGTCTCCATTTGCTTATTTTTCATTTCTTGCATGTCTCTTCTCAATGCACTAATTTCCTCTAATATTCTGTTTTCATTGTTTTGCATCCTCATTAGTTTAGTTTTTCTGAATTCTCTTTCAGATAATTTGTCTATCTCCTTCTCTGTCATTTGAAGCAGTGTTTCTCTAGCTTGGTCTTTCTATTGTGCACTGTTTCTCTGACGTTTCATTATTAGGTTAATTTTTGTTTCTTTGTGTGTGTCTGTGTGTGTGGAGTTCTTTTTCCCCCACCAGGCTTCTTGGTTGAATTCTCACTTCCTTTGGGTTTCTGTCCTTCTAGAAGGGTTCAGTGGTTTGTGACTTGGATGGTGTTAGGCCTTGTTTACAGATGAATAATCTCTAGTGTTGTATGTTCTTTGATAGTGTGGGGTCTTGGAATCATGGCTTCTGCTCTGAGGATCCTTGGTTTGATGATTGGTTAGGGGGTGTAGGCTCTGTGTCTGGTTTGCTATGGTGTTCCGTGATATTAGTTCACATACTAGCATCTGAGGAACAAGAGGTGCATCCCTGATGGGTGACAGTCATAAAAGCATGCGTTCCCATATTCTGAATGAGATTCTTGCTGGGTAGAGAATTCTTGGTTGGAGGTTATTCTCTTTTAGCCATTTAAATGTATCTTGCCATTCTCTTCTGGCCTGTAGGGTTTCTGTTGAGAGCTCCGCAGTTAGACGTATGGGGTTTCCTTTATATGTGATTTGTTGTTTGCTCCTAGCTGCTTTTAGTAATCTGTCTGTTTATTTAGTCTGCGTTAGTTTGATTAGAATGTGCCTTGGTGTGTTTTTTCTGGGGTTTCTCCTGTATGGAACTCTTTGTGCTCCTTGGACTTGGTTGACTCTTTCCTTTCCCATGTTCGGGAAGTTTTCAACTATAACCTCTTCAAGAATTTTTTCGTAGCCTTTCTTCCCCTCTTCTTCTTCTGGAACTCCTATAATTCTAATGTTGGTGCGTTTGATATTGTCCCTTAGGTCTTTGAGGCTACCCTCAGTTCTTTTAGTTCTTTCAGTTTTGTTGTGTTCTTCAGCACTTATTTCCACCATTCTGTCTTCCAGCTCACTTATCCATTCTTCAGCCTCTGATACTCTACTGTTGAGACCTTCTATAGTATTTTTGAGTTCAGCAATTGAGTTGGTTGTCTCCATTTGCTTATTTTTCATTTCTTGCATGTCTCTTCTCAATGCACTAATTTCCTCTAATATTCTGTTTTCATTGTTTTGCATCCTCATTAGTTTAGTTTTTCTGAATTCTCTTTCAGATAATTTGTCTATCTCCTTCTCTGTCATTTGAAGCAGTGTTTCTCTAGCTTGGTCTTTCTATTGTGCACTGTTTCTCTGACGTTTCATTATTAGGTTAATTTTTGTTTCTTTGTGTGTGTCTGTGTGTGTGGAGTTCTTTTTCCCCCACCAGGCTTCTTGGTTGAATTCTCACTTCCTTTGGGTTTCTGTCCTTCTAGAAGGGTTCAGTGGTTTGTGACTTGGATGGTGTTAGGCCTTGTTTACAGATGAATAATCTCTAGTGTTGTATGTTCTTTGATAGTGTGGGGTCTTGGAATCATGGCTTCTGCTCTGAGGATCCTTGGTTTGATGATTGGTTAGGGGGTGTAGGCTCTGTGTCTGGTTTGCTATGGTGTTCCGTGATATTAGTTCACATACTAGCATCTGAGGAACAAGAGGTGCATCCCTGATGGGTGACAGTCATAAAAGCATGCAGATGTTTTCTAACATAATCATAAGATATACATACATACACAGCAATCCCCACAACTGACCAGTTTTACAGAGATGAGGAACAGGAAATCTTTCTGGCAAATCATGCAATTATAGATGATACTTGCCCGTTAAGCTTTGAATTAATTAAAATAGTGCCTGAATAAATAGATCCAGTGCAAGGTCCTGGCTTGGAAAATTACAATGACAGCAATTTTTAACTAGGACATGTGTTGGGGTGATGAGGAGGAGAGTGTATAGGTAATGAGAAGGAACAGATTTGTCTTGGAAGAATTTTATAGGGTTAGGTAGCAAAGATTAGTGTGTATTGGGAAGAGAATAGTGGAGACAGGAAGACAGGAAATAATTTATCTAGATGATATTGGTAGATGGGAAAATGTTTTACATTTAGAACATAGAGGGAGAAAGCAGTGGGAAAGAGGAAAGAGAATTAGAGGTTTCCAAGAATTAAAATTAAAATTAAAAAATGTATATAATAGAATAAAAGTCCAAAAAGGAATTAAAAATTAAAAAGAGCAGAAAAAATTAAGAGACCAAAAAACAAACAAAAAACACAAAAAACAAAACAAACAAAAACAAACAAAAAAGAACAGAATAAACAAACAAACTAATAAACCCCAAACCAGACCAATCAATTGAATAAGCAAAATAGTCCACCACAAATAAACAAGCAAAAAAAAAAAAAAAAAAGCTAAATACTGTCTCTGGTTTTTATCTTCTCATCTGCCTGTTGGAAACCAATCTGCTCTTGATGGTGGTGTCTTGATGGCGTTGTCTTTCCCTTACAGTGCCGGTTGCTGTGGTTTCTGTTTCTGTGTTCAGCAAAATGAGGGCTTTGCTGCCATACTGGGTGCTGGCCGGGACGGTGGGCTGATCCCAGTCCGTCAGGCGGGGGCCCTGGCGCACGCAGCCCGGTGTTGGAGGGGGGCGCCCCGGCTCTACCGCACACCCGCCAGTAGTCACCAATTCCTGCTCTTTCCCCGGGTTCCTCTGCTACTGCTGCAGCTCTAGGGGTGCACGGGCTCCTCTGCAGCTGGCACACGCGCTCTGCCGGTTACGTGTCTAAGTCCCAAAGGTGGGCACGAGCTTTCCCATCCAGCTCGTGCCCGGTCCCTGGTCAGCAACCCGTGGGCGACTTCCCCTCTCCGTTCCGCAAGCCCTCCACTAGGAGTGGTTGAACTTAACACGCAATGCCACGCCACGGCTTCTCGCTCTGGGTTGCGGCCATAACTTGTTTATCCACTAACTTGCTGGTGGATTTTTAGGTGCTTTCAGTGTGGGACTATTACGAATGAATCTGTTACAAACATTTATGTACAACTCTTTGTATGATTTATTCACATACGTCTCTTTGGTAAGTTCCCTAACAGAATGCCTGGCTCATGTGATAGGTGTATATTTCATTATTTGGAACTGCCAAAATGTTTATTAAAGTGTTTATACCATTCTATGTTATCACCATTTCCAGTTGATTCAGACCATCGCCAACATTTGGTAGAATCAGTCTTTTAAATTTTAGGTATTCTAACATATATAACATTATCACCTTGTGATTTTAATTTACATTTCCCTAACAAATAATGATGTTGAACATTTATTCCTGTATTCATTTGCTATCTATATATCCTATTTCATGAAAGGAATGTTAACATGTTTTGCCCATTTTTAAAAATTTGGCTTGTTTACACATCACTGAGGTTTGAGAGTTTGTTTCCTGTGTATTCTTGACACAAATGTTTTACCAAATAAGTGTTAGTCATCTAGTCGTGTCCAATTCTTTGTAGCTCCATGGACTGTAGCCCACCAGGCTCCTCTGTCCATGACATTCTCTGTGCAAGAGTACTAGAGTGGGTTGCTATTTCCTTCTCCAGGGGATCTTCCTGACCTAAGAACAGAACCCAGGTCTCCTGTGTTATACACAGATTCTTTACGATCTGAGCCACCAGGGAAGACCTTTTATGAAATATATATGATTGTAAGTATTTTTTCCCAGTTTTGTCTTCTCTTTTTCCTCTCTTAAGAGGGTCCATAAAAAGGCAAATATTTTTTAATACTGATAAAGTTCAGTTAATCAATTTTTTTTTCCTTTGGCCACTTCTATTGGTCTTTCATTTATCTATTTTCATCCATCTTTGTTCTTTGGCCTGTGTGGGCCTCCCATCGCAGTGGCCTCTCTCACTGCAGAGCACCAGCTCTGGGGGCATGTGCTGCAGAGCTCTGGTTCAGTAGTTGGATACATCAGTCCAGCTGCTCCGTGGCACGTGGTATCTTCCCAGGCTAGGGATTGAACCAGTGCCCCTTGCACTGCAAGGTGGTGTCCCTTACCCACTGGACCACCAGGGAAGCCCCATTATTTTTTTATGAATTGTGCTTTTGATAATTTAAGAACTGTTTACAAAACCAAGGTAATAAAGCTTTTCCTTCCCTTGTTTTGAAGTATAATATAAAATGTGCATATTCATCCCTAATAATGTTTTTATCATGTTAATGTTTCATCTCTTATATTTAGATCTATGATCCATTCTATGTTATCACCATTTCCAGTTGATTCAGACCATCGCCAACATTTGGTAGAATCAGTCTTTTAAATTTTAGGTATTCTAACATATATAACATTATCACCTTGTGATTTTAATTTACATTTCCCTAACAAATAATGATGTTGAACATTTATTCCTGTATTCATTTGCTATCTATATATCCTATTTCATGAAAGGAATGTTAACATGTTTTGCCCATTTTTAAAAATTTGGCTTGTTTACACATCACTGAGGTTTGAGAGTTTGTTTCCTGTGTATTCTTGACACAAATGTTTTACCAAATAAGTGTTAGTCATCTAGTCGTGTCCAATTCTTTGTAGCTCCATGGACTGTAGCCCACCAGGCTCCTCTGTCCATGACATTCTCTGTGCAAGAGTACTAGAGTGGGTTGCTATTTCCTTCTCAGGGATCTTCCTGACCTAAGAACAGAACCCAGGTCTCCTGTGTTATACACAGATTCTTTACGATCTGAGCCACCAGGGAAGACCTTTTATGAAATATATATGATTGTAAGTATTTTTTCCCAGTTTTGTCTTCTCTTTTTCCTCTCTTAAGAGGGTCCATAAAAAGGCAAATATTTTTTAATACTGATAAAGTTCAGTTAATCAATTTTTTTTTCCTTTGGCCACTTCTATTGGTCTTTCATTTATCTATTTTCATCCATCTTTGTTCTTTGGCCTGTGTGGGCCTCCCATCGCAGTGGCCTCTCTCACTGCAGAGCACCAGCTCTGGGGGCATGTGCTGCAGAGCTCTGGTTCAGTAGTTGGATACATCAGTCCAGCTGCTCCGTGGCACGTGGTATCTTCCCAGGCTAGGGATTGAACCAGTGCCCCTTGCACTGCAAGGTGGTGTCCCTTACCCACTGGACCACCAGGGAAGCCCCATTATTTTTTTATGAATTGTGCTTTTGATAATTTAAGAACTGTTTACAAAACCAAGGTAATAAAGCTTTTCCTTCCCTTGTTTTGAAGTATAATATAAAATGTGCATATTCATCCCTAATAATGTTTTTATCATGTTAATGTTTCATCTCTTATATTTAGATCTATGATCCATTTTGTTTCAATTTTTATGTGATATGAGGAATAGAACAAAGTTTAGTTTTTTGCATATGGTTATGCAGTAGTTCCAGCATCATTTGCTGATAAAACTCTGCTCTCTCCATTTAATTGTCTTTGCATCTTTGTAAAAAATCAATTGACCATATATATGTGAGTCAATATCTGGATTATCTTCTGAGTCATTGATTTACTTGTGTGTCTTGATGCCACTGCCGCATTGCTTGCCCTGTTCTAATTTCTGTTGCTTTGTAACAAGCCTAGACATCAAGTAGTTTGACTCCTCCAACTGTGTTCTTTTTCAAATATATTTTAGCTTAATTAGTACTATGTACTTTTACATAGATTTTATAATTATCTTGTCAGTATCTACAAAACATTCTGCTGAGGTTTTGATTGCATTTGAGTTTCATCTCTAGATCATTTTATCAAGAATTGATTTCTTAACAACTGAATTATCTAGTCTATGAAGATAATATTACTCTTCATTTATTCTTCTTCAATTTTTGTGGTGTTTTATGGCTTTCATTATATGCATCTTTTTTGGACTCACCCTTAAGCCTTTTCTATTTTTGATGATTTTAGAAATGAAATATTCAGTATTTGCATTTATTATTTTTAATTGTTCATATATAGAAACAAAATTGTCTTTTGCATCAATAATGTATTCTTCAACCTTCACTAAATTCATTTATTAGTTCTGATATTTTTCTGGGATTCCAATAGATGTTCTACAGAGTTGGTCATGGTCATGTATTCTTCAAATAAGAGTGTAATTGTGTATTTTCAAATCTGGTCGCCCCTTATCTTTCTTAGCTTATTGCATAGGCTAGAACAACTATTATGGTGTTGGACAGAAGTGGTGAGAGTAAGCATCTGTGCCTTGTTCATGGGCATAGGCGGAGAGCGTTTAGTCTTCACCATTAAGTATGATGATAGCGTAGGTTTTATTTGGGTTGGGTTTCCCCTCTACAGTCTGTTTTTCTGTTTACAAAACCAAGGTAATAAAGCTTTTCCTTCCCTTGTTTTGAAGTATAATATAAAATGTGCATATTCATCCCTAATAATGTTTTTATCATGTTAATGTTTCATCTCTTATATTTAGATCTATGATCCATTTTGTTTCAATTTTTATGTGATATGAGGAATAGAACAAAGTTTAGTTTTTTGCATATGGTTATGCAGTAGTTCCAGCATCATTTGCTGATAAAACTCTGCTCTCTCCATTTAATTGTCTTTGCATCTTTGTAAAAAATCAATTGACCATATATATGTGAGTCAATATCTGGATTATCTTCTGAGTCATTGATTTACTTGTGTGTCTTGATGCCACTGCCGCATTGCTTGCCCTGTTCTAATTTCTGTTGCTTTGTAACAAGCCTAGACATCAAGTAGTTTGACTCCTCCAACTGTGTTCTTTTCAAATATATTTTAGCTTAATTAGTACTATGTACTTTTACATAGATTTTATAATTATCTTGTCAGTATCTACAAAACATTCTGCTGAGGTTTTGATTGCATTTGAGTTTCATCTCTAGATCATTTTATCAAGAATTGATTTCTTAACAACTGAATTATCTAGTCTATGAAGATAATATTACTCTTCATTTATTCTTCTTCAATTTTTGTGGTGTTTTATGGCTTTCATTATATGCATCTTTTTTGGACTCACCCTTAAGCCTTTTCTATTTTTGATGATTTTAGAAATGAAATATTCAGTATTTGCATTTATTATTTTTAATTGTTCATATATAGAAACAAAATTGTCTTTTGCATCAATAATGTATTCTTCAACCTTCACTAAATTCATTTATTAGTTCTGATATTTTTCTGGGATTCCAATAGATGTTCTACAGAGTTGGTCATGGTCATGTATTCTTCAAATAAGAGTGTAATTGTGTATTTTCAAATCTGGTCGCCCCTTATCTTTCTTAGCTTATTGCATAGGCTAGAACAACTATTATGGTGTTGGACAGAAGTGGTGAGAGTAAGCATCTGTGCCTTGTTCATGGGCATAGGCGGAGAGCGTTTAGTCTTCACCATTAAGTATGATGATAGCGTAGGTTTTATTTGGGTGTCTTTTGTCTGTTTGAGGAAGTTCCCTAACTCCACATCTACAGTCTGTTCCCCTTTACCATTCTCTAAGTGATTCTAACTGCAATAGCGTAATCTTTTCCTTTGGATGGCACCAAATTCTTAAAATGGACAGAACATTACCTAAAACATAAAATTTGCTGTGACTCCACCTCAGAGAAATGAGTGCTGGGAGAAGAATGTTAACCTTATACCTTAGAGTTACAAAATTCCAGCTCCAGAGGAGATTAAACCCTTTTCTCTTGTTTGCTTTCTCCTATTTTGATCACATCCTCAACATCTCCCCCAGTCTCATCCTCATTAGCCCGACCCCTCAAAAATACACATATCCAATCAATCACTGCCAGGTCCTAGTATTTTTCTTGCTGTGTCTCTCTCCCTTAGGTCCCTCTGCTTCCCTCCATTCTTTTGCCACATTGCTCATTCCAGCTGCCATTATCTCCTAGCTGGGCTGTGCAACAGGTTCCTTATTGGTCTGCCTACTTTTTGCCTGTTTCACTTCAGTCTTGCATCCTCTAAAGTCAGTAACTTTTCAGAAGAGGAAACTTGATCTTGTTGCTCCCCTGCTTGAAGCTTTTTAATTGGCTTCTCCTTAAAATAAAGCCCAGCATTTTCACTGTAGTTCTAAAGGCACTATCCAGTCTGATTTCAACTTCAGTGGAGAGCTATTACTTTTCCTAGTATGGATGAATGTTTCTGTCAATAGAAAACCCATCCAAGCAACAGCTCAGTACAGTGGAAAAAGCTTTGGGTCCTGGACTCAAGCTGCTTAGGTCCAAAGCTTTGCTCCACCATGCCTTGTGATGTTGCGCCCTTTCTTAACCTTTCTGTCAGTAACCTCATTTATTAAAAAAAGGATAAAAATAATGTGTACCTCACAAGACCATGACAATTTAATGAGGTTTTTCACATAAAACCCTTAAAACAGGACCTGGCACATAGAACACTTGCTTATTTAAGTCATTATTTATTCTTTTAGTGCTCACCTCAAATGGACTCCAGGAAAATGTATGCAAATTAAATGAGGCAATGTAATGCAAAGGGCAAACTCATTGGAAAAGACACTGATACTGGAAAAGATTGAGGACATGAGGGGAAGAAGATGACAAAAGATGAGATGGTTGGATGGCATTATTTATGCAATGGCCATGAGTCCCAAACTCTAAGTGATTCTAACTGCAATAGCGTAATCTTTTCCTTTGGATGGCACCAAATTCTTAAAATGGACAGAACATTACCTAAAACATAAAATTTGCTGTGACTCCACCTCAGAGAAATGAGTGCTGGGAGAAGAATGTTAACCTTATACCTTAGAGTTACAAAATTCCAGCTCCAGAGGAGATTAAACCCTTTTCTCTTGTTTGCTTTCTCCTATT
Source organism: Tragulus kanchil (assembly GCA_022376925.1). NCBI lineage: Eukaryota > Metazoa > Chordata > Mammalia > Artiodactyla > Tragulidae > Tragulus > Tragulus kanchil. Next base: position 122,386,460 of record JAIOJX010000006.1, read on the forward strand.
TTGATCACATCCTCAACATCTCCCCCAGTCTCATCCTCATTAGCCCGACCCCTCAAAAATACACATATCCAATCAATCACTGCCAGGTCCTAGTATTTTTCTTGCTGTGTCTCTCCCCGTTAGGTCCCTCTGCTTCCCTCCATTCTTTTGCCACATTGCTCATTCCAGCTGCCATTATCTCCTAGCTGGGCTGTGCAACAGGTTCCTTATTGGTCTGCCTACTTTTTGCCTGTTTCACTTCAGTCTTGCATCCTCTAAAGTCAGTAACTTTTCAGAAGAGGAAACTTGATCTTGTTGCTCCCCTGCTTGAAGCTTTTTAATTGGCTTCTCCTTAAAATAAAGCCCAGCATTTTCACTGTAGTTCTAAAGGCACTATCCAGTCTGATTTCAACTTCAGTGGAGAGCTATTACTTTTCCTAGTATGGATGAATGTTTCTGTCAATAGAAAACCCATCCAAGCAACAGCTCAGTACAGTGGAAAAAGCTTTGGGTCCTGGACTCAAGCTGCTTAGGTCCAAAGCTTTGCTCCACCATGCCTTGTGATGTTGCGCCCTTTCTTAACCTTTCTGTCAGTAACCTCATTTATTAAAAAAAGGATAAAAATAATGTGTACCTCACAAGACCATGACAATTTAATGAGGTTTTTCACATAAAACCCTTAAAACAGGACCTGGCACATAGAACACTTGCTTATTTAAGTCATTATTTATTCTTTTAGTGCTCACCTCAAATGGACTCCAGGAAAATGTATGCAAATTAAATGAGGCAATGTAATGCAAAGGGCAAACTCATTGGAAAAGACACTGATACTGGAAAAGATTGAGGACATGAGGGGAAGAAGATGACAAAAGATGAGATGGTTGGATGGCATTATTTATGCAATGGCCATGAGTCCCAAACTCTGGGAAATAGTGAGTGACAGGGAAGCCTGGCATGCTGCACTGCATGGGGTCCCAGAGTGTTGGACATGTTTTAGCAACTGAACAGCAACAACAATGTAGACAAAATCTCTAGTGTTCTGAAACGAGGTGAGCCCTCTATAAAAAGCATTTTCTTTCTTTCCTTCTTCCCAGTCTGCACTCATCTCCACCATGAGGCCCCTTTTGTCCCCCAAAAGGAAACAATTCCATTCTGCAGTAACACCCACTTCTTTCAAAAGCACAAATCAAGGACCACTGATTTGAGAAAGCAGTAATTTCATAGGACTTTGTCATTGTGAATTTTATTAATTTGGCACTTTTATTTCTAAAGTCAAGACTCTGTTTGGTTGTTTTGTCCTCTATCCCTCCCTCTCTTTTCTGGGCAATTGCAGCTCTTAAAGCCCTAATTAGAGTGATAAAAAATACCAATTTTGTCTTTTCCTTCTTTTTTAATAACAAGTAAAAGTTAAAAGCCAGCTGGGAGTGAATGCTATTTGAAAGCTGCTACCAACCTGAAGTTTCATTTTTTGCTGCTTCGAGGCACATTTGAAAATTAGTGCTGACACATGCAAATGACTTTATGATGAAGGAAAAAATATGTAGATACAGCACAAGGTGCTCTGAAGACTGTTGTGGGGGTTAAGATGACTTCTGTGGGAGTTCCTACTTGATGTCAGGACAGTAAATAAAAGTCCACTTTTTCTCTTTAGGAAAACTATGACATTTCTTTGGTGAGAACTCCTAATTGTTTGGGGTCTTCCTTGTTATCATTTAACTGCTTCCTGGCCATTGTAGGTCTCCAGGTCTTTCACACAGTGGGCCTCTTCCTCGCTGGTATTGTCTACCAGAGTGCTAGCATGGAGTTCACATTTTCCAAGTGTAGTTAATGTCCTGAAGTAAGTCTGCAGGTTGTTTTCTTCCTTAAAGTTCAAATAAAAACAAATAAGAGGTTAAAGCTTTATAATAGAAACAGGCTCATAGATGTAGAAAGCAAACTTGTGGTTATCAAATGGGAGAGGGAAGAAATAACAGCTGTGAGATCAACACACACAAAGTATTATGTCTAACATAGATAAGCAACAGGATATATTACATAGCATAGTAATATGTACCCGTTGTCTTGTAATAACTTATCACAGAGTATAATCTGCAAAAATACTGAAACACAATGCTATATACTTGAAAATAATATATTGCAAATAAACGTGCATCAGTGAAATTTAAAGCTTCAAAAAATCTCTCAAGAGTAATTAGAATCATAGGACATATACATGTTTTAAAGAAATTCAAAAGAAATGGAAACCAGACAAGGAAGGGTGATAAAGATGGAGGAGAAACTGGAAACTGTGCCAGAGATGTGAAAAGGAGGAATGGGGGTGAAGTGGGAAATATAGAAGAGAAAAGAGTGGAAGGGTCACTTCAAGCTGTTATTGAAGGAATGTGTCCATGAAGGCCTTGGGGCATTCTTTCTGACAGCCCTTGGTGTGTGCATGGACACTCAGACTCTTTTGTGATCCCATGACTTTAGCCCACCAGGCTCCTCTGTCCATGGGATTCTCCAGGCAGGAAGACTGGAGTGGGTCGCCATGCCCTTTTTCACTGGCAGCTCCTGGGCCCACTCCCAAATCCAGGCACCTCTCTAGGCTTCCAGTGTCTCTGCAGCACAGACTCCATCCCCTATCATCCTCTTCCAGGGCTGCCTCAATCTACCATTTACCTCTCTACTCTCCTAAGCCCTAAACCCCCATACAGTACGACAGTGTGGTCATTACGAGCAAGAGCTTCCATGTCTCATGGTTCAAGACCACGATCCACCCTTTCGTTAGAGGGACTTTGGACAGTTCTTGCATTTACACATTTATTTACACATCTGTTCATTTAGATAACAACCATGCCAGTCACTTGTTCATTGTTGTTCAGTCATTAAGTTGTGTCTGACTCTTTGCAGCCCTATGAACTGCAACGTGCCAGTTTTCTCTGTCCATCACTATCTCCCTGAGTTTGCTCAAACTCGTCTCCATTGAGTCAATAAAAATGTCTAATAGTGAAAAAAAAAGGTTAAAGCTTTATAATAGAAACAGGCTCATAGATGTAGAAAGCAAACTTGTGGTTATCAAATGGGAGAGGGAAGAAATAACAGCTGTGAGATCAACACACACAAAGTATTATGTCTAACATAGATAAGCAACAGGATATATTACATAGCATAGTAATATGTACCCGTTGTCTTGTAATAACTTATCACAGAGTATAATCTGCAAAAATACTGAAACACAATGCTATATACTTGAAAATAATATATTGCAAATAAACGTGCATCAGTGAAATTTAAAGCTTCAAAAAATCTCTCAAGAGTAATTAGAATCATAGGACATATACATGTTTTAAAGAAATTCAAAAGAAATGGAAACCAGACAAGGAAGGGTGATAAAGATGGAGGAGAAACTGGAAACTGTGCCAGAGATGTGAAAAGGAGGAATGGGGGTGAAGTGGGAAATATAGAAGAGAAAAGAGTGGAAGGGTCACTTCAAGCTGTTATTGAAGGAATGTGTCCATGAAGGCCTTGGGGCATTCTTTCTGACAGCCCTTGGTGTGTGCATGGACACTCAGACTCTTTTGTGATCCCATGACTTTAGCCCACCAGGCTCCTCTGTCCATGGGATTCTCCAGGCAGGAAGACTGGAGTGGGTCGCCATGCCCTTTTTCACTGGCAGCTCCTGGGCCCACTCCCAAATCCAGGCACCTCTCTAGGCTTCCAGTGTCTCTGCAGCACAGACTCCATCCCCTATCATCCTCTTCCAGGGCTGCCTCAATCTACCATTTACCTCTCTACTCTCCTAAGCCCTAAACCCCCATACAGTACGACAGTGTGGTCATTACGAGCAAGAGCTTCCATGTCTCATGGTTCAAGACCACGATCCACCCTTTCGTTAGAGGGACTTTGGACAGTTCTTGCATTTACACATTTATTTACACATCTGTTCATTTAGATAACAACCATGCCAGTCACTTGTTCATTGTTGTTCAGTCATTAAGTTGTGTCTGACTCTTTGCAGCCCTATGAACTGCAACGTGCCAGTTTTCTCTGTCCATCACTATCTCCCTGAGTTTGCTCAAACTCGTCTCCATTGAGTCAGTGATGCCAATCCAAACATCTCATCCTCTGTCTCCCCCTTCTCCTCTTTCCCTCAGTCTTTCTCAGCATCAGGGTCTTTTCCAATGAGTCAACTCTGCGTCAGGTTGGTCAAAGTATTGGAGCTTCTACTTCAATATCAGTCCCTCAAATGAATGTTCAAGGTTGATTGCCTTTAGGATTGACTGGTTTGATCTCATTGTTGTCCAAGAGAATCTCAAGAGTCTTTTCTAACACCACAGTTTGAAGGCATTAATTCTTTGGTGCTCAGTCTTCTTTATGGTCCAACTCTCAAATTCATACATGACTACTGGAAAAACTACAGCTTTGACTATATGGACACTTGTCAGCAAAGGGATGCCTATGCCTTTTAAACCACTGTCTGTGGTATCACTATTCTTCCAAGGAGCAGGCCTTTTTTTAATTTTGTGACTGTAGTCACTGTCCACATTGACTTTGGAGCCCAAGAAAATAAAATCTGACACTGTTCCCTACAATTTCCCCATCTATTTGCCATGAAGTGATAGGACCAGATGCCATGATCTCAGTTTGCGAATGTTGAGTTTAAATCAGCTTTTTGTTCTCCTTTTTCACCTTCATCAAGAGGCCCTTTAGTTCCTCTTCACTTTCTGCTATTAAGGTGGTATCATCTGCTTATCTGAGGTTGTTGGTATTTCTCCTATCTAGATTCCAGCTTGTGAGTTATCCAGCCTGGCATTTCACATGATTTACTCTGCATATAAGGTGAATAATCAAAGTGACAATATACACCTTTGACATATTCCTTTTCCCAATTTTGAACTAGTCCATTGTTCTTTGTCTGGTTCTAACTGGTGCTTCTTGTCCTGTATACAGTCACTTACTCTCTCTTAATCTCATGTTCATCTAGGGGTAATGATAATCCCAATCTCACTTGTTGATATAAAGACTCAAAAACATCCATGGGAAGAGCTAAGCATCATAATTGGAACATGAGAGGTGCTCCTGAAATGGCAGGTATAATTTATGTGATTAGTATCATCATTGTTATTTTTCCTGTTTCTGAAAAGGAGAATATAAGTACCATGTGTTTTATAGGCTTTAGACATGATCCTTCCTAAGAAGAGCTGAGATATAATAATCAAGTGAATTACTCAGCCAGATGAGCAGTAATGTAAAGAGAGGGAAAAAGGGTTGGTGACAAGGTGAGGAAATTGAGGAAACAGAGAGGCAGAGGCAGGTGCCCCAGGCAGCTCAGGATGCACCAAAGGTAGAGGAACTCTTCTGTGCTCTTAAGATTGATGCTCTTAAGATTTTGCTGTGTTGTGTGTATTTTTTGTGTGGGTGAAAATTTTGCTATTCCTGTAGTAAATACAGAACAAATAGGCCTGTGGATTTCTTATTGGAGTTATTGACTTTGATTTTATGTACTTTAAATGGTCTAGTGATTTTTTTCAGCAACAGTCCCTTCCTTGTCTGAAGCATTGTGATTTGACTTCAGATGTCAGGCTATTCCACCGCCTAACCCTCCACGAATCTCTTTCTGTTGTCACTTGTGTCCATGACACACTGGCCTCTCACATCACAGGTCTGTCCTATTTTATAGTCCCCTGTACACTTTTCATAGTTCCTCCTTACTCCAAAGCCAAGTTTAAGAGCAGAATCTTTGTTATTGCCTTAAGTTTTAGCTTTGGATAAGATGCTACAGAAGAAACAAAACAGGAAGGACAGGCTAGGATAAGGTAGAGTAGGATGGGTTAGAAGGGAACAGAATAAAACTCAGAACTCGAAGGTATCTATAAAGTACAGTGTGTTTATATTGAAAAATAGAGTTTGCATTAAACAGCTATGTAAAACTTTTAGATGGATTACTTATTGGATCAGAAGTGGTGAAAATTCTAACTGAATGATAACTATATTGACAAAAGGAGTTTGGGTTTGTTTGTTGTATTCCTGTTTTTTTATTGTTTATTTTTATTTTTGCATCCATTAGGTTTGAGGTGATGGTAGAATTTTTTAAAGCATTTGTGTAGGCCTATATAAATACCTAGGCAGTATCTAAACAGCCAAAGGGAAAATGGATTTTGTAATGGACCAACTGCTACCCAGTATTGCCCTTTAGCTGTGCTTTCATTTTATTAAAACATAATAAGCTCAACTAAAAATGTTTTAATATCTCTGCATTACTTAACAGCCTGGGAATAACTCTAATTATTACTGAGTTTATCATTGTAACTATGGTGCACTCTTTCTTTGAATTCCTGGAGACTATTTAAGATGCAAGTGATGCTAAATTTATGAATAATTATTGGGATAGAAGATTCATAATTAATTTGACCCCTCCCTACAAAACACACATACACATGCACTCACACATATGCATCATAAAACAAAATAATTTCTTAAAAATGCAAAATGATTTACATGGACGTGGAATGAATACTATTGTACTTAGCAAAATCAGTATTGGCAACTGTTCAAAGCATGCTGGATGAGCACAGAACCTGGCTCACAGAGGCAGCTGGACAGATAAATGCTGAATACCTACCCCAGGATGTCATTGAAAAAACTGTGTTTTAGAAGAAAGATGCATCAGAAGAGGGAGACAGAGATATGAAGAGGAGAGGACAGCCATAGGCTGACCAGAAGTCTAAGCAGCAGTTTGTAGGTGAGGTCAGGTGAATAATGAAAGCAGACTGTGTTCTTAGGAAAGACACAGATAGCATAGAGCTAGGTATAGCAAGCCAAGTTTAAGAGCAGAATCTTTGTTATTGCCTTAAGTTTTAGCTTTGGATAAGATGCTACAGAAGAAACAAAACAGGAAGGACAGGCTAGGATAAGGTAGAGTAGGATGGGTTAGAAGGGAACAGAATAAAACTCAGAACTCGAAGGTATCTATAAAGTACAGTGTGTTTATATTGAAAAATAGAGTTTGCATTAAACAGCTATGTAAAACTTTTAGATGGATTACTTATTGGATCAGAAGTGGTGAAAATTCTAACTGAATGATAACTATATTGACAAAAGGAGTTTGGGTTTGTTTGTTGTATTCCTGTTTTTTTATTGTTTATTTTTATTTTTGCATCCATTAGGTTTGAGGTGATGGTAGAATTTTTTAAAGCATTTGTGTAGGCCTATATAAATACCTAGGCAGTATCTAAACAGCCAAAGGGAAAATGGATTTTGTAATGGACCAACTGCTACCCAGTATTGCCCTTTAGCTGTGCTTTCATTTTATTAAAACATAATAAGCTCAACTAAAAATGTTTTAATATCTCTGCATTACTTAACAGCCTGGGAATAACTCTAATTATTACTGAGTTTATCATTGTAACTATGGTGCACTCTTTCTTTGAATTCCTGGAGACTATTTAAGATGCAAGTGATGCTAAATTTATGAATAATTATTGGGATAGAAGATTCATAATTAATTTGACCCCTCCCTACAAAACACACATACACATGCACTCACACATATGCATCATAAAACAAAATAATTTCTTAAAAATGCAAAATGATTTACATGGACGTGGAATGAATACTATTGTACTTAGCAAAATCAGTATTGGCAACTGTTCAAAGCATGCTGGATGAGCACAGAACCTGGCTCACAGAGGCAGCTGGACAGATAAATGCTGAATACCTACCCCAGGATGTCATTGAAAAAACTGTGTTTTAGAAGAAAGATGCATCAGAAGAGGGAGACAGAGATATGAAGAGGAGAGGACAGCCATAGGCTGACCAGAAGTCTAAGCAGCAGTTTGTAGGTGAGGTCAGGTGAATAATAGCAGATCTTAAGCAGATCTCTAGGTACGGGAGATTCCTTTTTCTAATCAGCACAGGATCTAGCAAGTTCCATCCCAGGAACTGGAGTTACACAGACCTAGGAAGCAAGTAAGTTGGATGGCAGCTTAGAGGTAGTTGAGGCTTCCCAGTGATAAAGAATTTGTATGCCAGTGCAGGAGATGCAGGAGACAGGTTCATTCCCTGGGTGGGGAAGATCCCTTGGAGTTGGAAATGACACCCCACTCCAGTATTCTTGCCTGGAAAATTCCATGGGCAGATGATCCTGGCAGGCTACAGAAAAGAGTCAGACTAAGAACACACACATGCATGCATGTAGACGCAGTTCTAGAAAAAAACAGGAAGTATTAAAGAGGAGAGGTACATCCCATGCTGCCTGAACCATAACCAAAGTCTTAGTCGATTCTGAGATCTGACAAAACCAAAGTTCTGTTTCACAAACTGCATATAGGGCAGGAATTGCTTTTATGTAGATGTTTCACAATAAAAGGATGTCACACAGGGCTTGGAGCAGGCAATGACTGGTAAAAACTTAAAGCCCTCATATCATTCAGCAATTCCCAAATCTAGGTGATCAGAATGACCACATCTAGTCCTTTTGTGATCAGAATGACCACATTTAGTTCCTTAACATGGCCCTCTAAGATGATGCTATTGAATAGCCAGGTTTTCAGTCCATGCCTGAGAGGATTCTAGCCCGCCAGGCTCCTCTGTCCATGAGATTCTTCAGGCAAGAGTGCTGGAGTCAGTTGTCATGCTCTCCTCCAGGGGCTCTTTCTGACCTAGAAATCAAACTCCTATCTCTTGTATCTCCTGCGCTGCAGGTGGATTCTTTACTGCCGAGTCACTGGGAAAGCCCCATATATGTATGTGTGTGTGTGTGTGTATGTGTGTTTGTATTTGTATATATATATATACATACACACACAGACACAAATTCAGATTTTTTTCCATTATAGGCTATTTTAAGATATTGAGGAGTGTTAGCTATGCTATGCAGTAGGTTCTTGTTGTTTACCTCTTTTATATTTTTTATAGTAATATGTGTGAGCTTTATTCTTAAGGGCATCAAAGGTACATGGAATCAGAATTCCTAGAGGTGGGGCTCAGGAGTTTGACTGTTGAAACTCCCCATGTGATTCTTACTGAAAGTCATGGTCCAGAGTATGAGCTTCTTCTTCTTTTTTTTTTTTTTTTAATGGTTTCTTTTGGGGGGTGCAAGTTGGGGAGGGAAGGGGTGGGTGGACCACTTCTATTGGTCTTTCATTTATTTATTTTTCATCCATCTTTGTTCTTCGGCCCATGTGGGCCTCCCATCACGGTGGCCTCGGTTGTCGCAGAGCACCGGCTCTGGGCGCATGCGCTCCAGAGCTCCGGCTCGGTAATTGGACACATCAGTCCAGCCGCTCCACGGCACATGGGATCTTCCCAGGCCAGGGATCGAACCGGCGCCCCTTGCACTGCAAGGCGGTGTCCTTACCCACTGGACCACCAAAGTCTTAGTCGATTCTGAGATCTGACAAAACCAAAGTTCTGTTTCACAAACTGCATATAGGGCAGGAATTGCTTTTATGTAGATGTTTCACAATAAAAGGATGTCACACAGGGCTTGGAGCAGGCAATGACTGGTAAAAACTTAAAGCCCTCATATCATTCAGCAATTCCCAAATCTAGGTGATCAGAATGACCACATCTAGTCCTTTTGTGATCAGAATGACCACATTTAGTTCCTTAACATGGCCCTCTAAGATGATGCTATTGAATAGCCAGGTTTTCAGTCCATGCCTGAGAGGATTCTAGCCCGCCAGGCTCCTCTGTCCATGAGATTCTTCAGGCAAGAGTGCTGGAGTCAGTTGTCATGCTCTCCTCCAGGGGCTCTTTCTGACCTAGAAATCAAACTCCTATCTCTTGTATCTCCTGCGCTGCAGGTGGATTCTTTACTGCCGAGTCACTGGGAAAGCCCCATATATGTATGTGTGTGTGTGTGTGTATGTGTGTTTGTATTTGTATATATATATATACATACACACACAGACACAAATTCAGATTTTTTCCATTATAGGCTATTTTAAGATATTGAGGAGTGTTAGCTATGCTATGCAGTAGGTTCTTGTTGTTTACCTCTTTTATATTTTTTATAGTAATATGTGTGAGCTTTATTCTTAAGGGCATCAAAGGTACATGGAATCAGAATTCCTAGAGGTGGGGCTCAGGAGTTTGACTGTTGAAACTCCCCATGTGATTCTTACTGAAAGTCATGGTCCAGAGTATGAGCTTCTTCTTCTTTTTTTTTTTTTTTTAATGGTTTCTTTTGGGGGGTGCAAGTTGGGGAGGGAAGGGGTGGGTGGACCACTTCTATTGGTCTTTCATTTATTTATTTTTCATCCATCTTTGTTCTTCGGCCCATGTGGGCCTCCCATCACGGTGGCCTCGGTTGTCGCAGAGCACCGGCTCTGGGCGCATGCACTCCAGAGCTCCAACTCGGTAATTGGACACATCCGTCCAGCTGCTCCACGGCACATGGGATCTTCCCAGGCCAGGGATCGAACCAGCGCCCCTTGCACTGCAAGGTGGTGTCCTTACCCACTGGACCACCAGGGAAGCCCTAGAGTATGAGCTTCTTGAACATGAGGCAGGAACTTTCCTAAAGCACCAAGCACCTGTAGATGCAAATGTCTATTCAACTCATTTTATGTATTATTTTACCATTGTTTGTTAATGATCCATTATTTACATTTTATATTTGAAGAATTCCATAACAGAGTTCAGAAGAAAGAGAGTTGGGAACCAACATGCACGTTATTCTACAATATACCCAAGACTGAACTGGATGATGTATGCATATTCTCACCACTAAACCTTCCTGGACTTGTCCAAGACAGTGCCTGGCATGTAGAGGGCTTCCTTAAGAGTAAAATCCATATATGTAACCATAGCACTTCCTCTAGTATGGTCAGTTTCAATTCAAGAAAGAATCAAGAGCTAATAAGCACTTATATCATTTGTAGACATCATACTAGATGTGGGATAAGACAGTGCATCATGTCATCATGAGCTACCATCCTCTAGGGAGACAGGCAAAAACCAGTTGTCGCACAGTTAATCAGCTAGAGTGAGGATGGTGCTGCAGATGGAGAGTGCAGAGTGCTTTCAAGAACACTGACTAGGTGCTGACTTAGTCCAGAGGTGGTCAGGGAAGGTTTCCATTAGAAAAAGACATTAAACCAATGCCATTGTTTATTATAAATAGGAAAGGAATAGCCATATTCTGGCAGCATTTAAGAGAAGAAACTAAGAAGAATATGCCTTTACTTTTGATTTCAACATTTTCCCACCTAGAAAGGGGCTGAACAGTGGTCCTTTTAACCTACTTCCTATATCACAGAAGGTATTTTCTACAGTAACATTTTCCTGATCCATTCACCCCCAATTCCTGGGTTCCCCGTGACTGTCATAAATGAGCCTTTCCTGATTTTCTTTTTTCATCCATCTTTGTTCTTGGGCCCATGTGGGGCCCCCATCACGGTGGCCTCGGTTGTCACAGAGAACCGGCTCTGGGCGCATGCACTCCAGAGCTCCAGCTCGGTAATTGGACACATTGGTCCAGCCGCTCTGCGGCACATGGGATCTTCCCAGGCCAGGGATCGAACCAGCGCCCCTTGCACTGCAAGGTGGTGTCCTTACCCACTGGACCACCAGGGAAGCCCTAGAGTATGAGCTTCTTGAACATGAGGCAGGAACTTTCCTAAAGCACCAAGCACCTGTAGATGCAAATGTCTATTCAACTCATTTTATGTATTATTTTACCATTGTTTGTTAATGATCCATTATTTACATTTTATATTTGAAGAATTCCATAACAGAGTTCAGAAGAAAGAGAGTTGGGAACCAACATGCACGTTATTCTACAATATACCCAAGACTGAACTGGATGATGTATGCATATTCTCACCACTAAACCTTCCTGGACTTGTCCAAGACAGTGCCTGGCATGTAGAGGGCTTCCTTAAGAGTAAAATCCATATATGTAACCATAGCACTTCCTCTAGTATGGTCAGTTTCAATTCAAGAAAGAATCAAGAGCTAATAAGCACTTATATCATTTGTAGACATCATACTAGATGTGGGATAAGACAGTGCATCATGTCATCATGAGCTACCATCCTCTAGGGAGACAGGCAAAAACCAGTTGTCGCACAGTTAATCAGCTAGAGTGAGGATGGTGCTGCAGATGGAGAGTGCAGAGTGCTTTCAAGAACACTGACTAGGTGCTGACTTAGTCCAGAGGTGGTCAGGGAAGGTTTCCATTAGAAAAAGACATTAAACCAATGCCATTGTTTATTATAAATAGGAAAGGAATAGCCATATTCTGGCAGCATTTAAGAGAAGAAACTAAGAAGAATATGCCTTTACTTTTGATTTCAACATTTTCCCACCTAGAAAGGGGCTGAACAGTGGTCCTTTTAACCTACTTCCTATATCACAGAAGGTATTTTCTACAGTAACATTTTCCTGATCCATTCACCCCCAATTCCTGGGTTCCCCCGTGACTGTCATAAATGAGCCTTTCATCTTGCTCACTTGCCTTCCAAGCTTCTGTGTGGTCTCATCACAACCCACCTTCACCTTCTCAACAGCGTCTGCTGTTTGAGCCCACTCTGTATTTCCTTCATGTCCTTCCTTCTGTGATATCATTCTTAGTCCCTGTCTCATCTCAGAGTCCCATTTCCACTCAGAAAAAGTTTTAATTCCGTCTCATTCAGTACAGCTAGTATTTGTGAAGACTTCCTCTGTCAGGTTAGGTATACCAAGATTAAAAAAAAAGAAAGATTTGCTGGTCTCAAAGGTTCCCAAGTTTAAGAGAAGAGGGATATATGTGAGCCAATAAATTGTAACACAGGATGGAAGGTTTAAATATAAGCAGTGACAGTGATGGTGATGATTAGGATGATAGTCAAAAGGCACTACATACTTATTCAACAACAGGCATTTATTGAATGCCTACTATAAGAATGATTAATATTGTTATCTGAAACCAAAAAAAGCTTTATGCCCTTGTGCAGTTTATAAGGGGAGAAGGGGTGAAAGACAATAAACAAAACAAGCAAGCAAATTCATAGTTTTAAACTGTGGTAAGATCAATGAATTAAACCAATAAGGATCAGTGGTTAAGAGTGAAGGCAGAGGGGAATGGGGAAGGTTCAGAAGCAGGGCACATGTGTATACCTATGGCAGATTTAGGTCAATGTGTGACAGTAAACAACAAAACCCTGTAAAAAATAAAAATAATAAAATTTGTATTAAAAAAGATATGAAAAACATAAAAACAACCATAGAGAATGAAGGCAAAAGGATACCTACTTAGGTAGAGTTTCTCTTCAACATTGTGTCTGCAACTTCCTAGCTTTGTAATCTTAAAACAAGTTACTTAGACTCAGTTTCATCAAAGTGACTGTAATAAAAATACATAGATTTAGTGCAAGAATCAAAGAACATAATGAGTATAAAAGGATTAGAGAATTTCTGGCCTGTACTGTAAGCTCTGTAAAGTTTGTCGTTGTTAACTTTTGTATCATTACATCCTCTCTTGATCTTTCTGAGCTTCCAGGGTCTGTTCCTTAAAGTGAGTTAACAACCAACTCAGAGGACTGTGAATAGGCTAGGCACATTAGATTTTATATCTGTTAGTATGATTATGAAGGTATTCATATGACTATCATTATAATTCTAGATATCGTTTAACTCAAAGTCTGTTACCCATAGGAAGAAAACTTCATCCTTCACTCAAAAAAGTTTTTTGAATTATTCCAGTCTCCATTCAGTCCCTGTCTCATCTCAGAGTCCCATTTCCACTCAGAAAAAGTTTTAATTCCGTCTCATTCAGTACAGCTAGTATTTGTGAAGACTTCCTCTGTCAGGTTAGGTATACCAAGATTAAAAAAAAAGAAAGATTTGCTGGTCTCAAAGGTTCCCAAGTTTAAGAGAAGAGGGATATATGTGAGCCAATAAATTGTAACACAGGATGGAAGGTTTAAATATAAGCAGTGACAGTGATGGTGATGATTAGGATGATAGTCAAAAGGCACTACATACTTATTCAACAACAGGCATTTATTGAATGCCTACTATAAGAATGATTAATATTGTTATCTGAAACCAAAAAAAGCTTTATGCCCTTGTGCAGTTTATAAGGGGAGAAGGGGTGAAAGACAATAAACAAAACAAGCAAGCAAATTCATAGTTTTAAACTGTGGTAAGATCAATGAATTAAACCAATAAGGATCAGTGGTTAAGAGTGAAGGCAGAGGGGAATGGGGAAGGTTCAGAAGCAGGGCACATGTGTATACCTATGGCAGATTTAGGTCAATGTGTGACAGTAAACAACAAAACCCTGTAAAAAATAAAAATAATAAAATTTGTATTAAAAAAGATATGAAAAACATAAAAACAACCATAGAGAATGAAGGCAAAAGGATACCTACTTAGGTAGAGTTTCTCTTCAACATTGTGTCTGCAACTTCCTAGCTTTGTAATCTTAAAACAAGTTACTTAGACTCAGTTTCATCAAAGTGACTGTAATAAAAATACATAGATTTAGTGCAAGAATCAAAGAACATAATGAGTATAAAAGGATTAGAGAATTTCTGGCCTGTACTGTAAGCTCTGTAAAGTTTGTCGTTGTTAACTTTTGTATCATTACATCCTCTCTTGATCTTTCTGAGCTTCCAGGGTCTGTTCCTTAAAGTGAGTTAACAACCAACTCAGAGGACTGTGAATAGGCTAGGCACATTAGATTTTATATCTGTTAGTATGATTATGAAGGTATTCATATGACTATCATTATAATTCTAGATATCGTTTAACTCAAAGTCTGTTACCCATAGGAAGAAAACTGAATTAGATGTAATGCAAATGTATTTCTTTTTTAGGAATAAAGTGACATAAAACTGTGGCATCCAACACATTGGTTGCTAGCCACATGCATTGGATAGTAGGGCAGGGCAGACCTGTGTCAGATAGTAGGGGCAGGGCAGATACTGAACATTCCCACCATCACAGAAACTTGTACTGGCCAGAAAAAGTATAGGAATTCCAGACATCAAAGATATAAGTCGATCAGAGGAATTGTATACACCAGGTATCAGGGGTCCAGATAGGCCGTTGAGAACCCTTTAGATCATTCTTTGGAAGTATGTAATATTAACAGCCTGTCGCATCTGAGCAACATCGGCAGCCTTCAGACCACTTTCACATCCATCACGTCGTTTGTTCTCACCACTACCCCTAAAGCAGGTAGAAAGGACGTTATTCCCTCCACTGTGCACAGGAGGAGACGTAGTAGTGCCTACATTAATTGAATGTTCACTATGGTTGTGTATTGATTAAGCTAAGTGCTATAGTGATTTGAATGACTTCATGAAGCTCAGAGAGGTGAGGTGACTTACCTGTAGACGGGGACTTCTCTTCCACGTCTAGCCCAGTACTCTCCACCACCCCTCTCTGCTGCTTCTTGCACGAGGTGAGTTCCAGGTCTCTATCATACAAAGTTCTTCCAGTCACTAAGTTGTCAGAGCTGAACATGCAGGAAGAGCTCATCAATCAGGGATATGTCTAACTGATCATCCTTCCCGTGGAACTTACAAAGGTTGACCCTCTCTGCTGCTGCAGCAGTCCTGTGCATGAAGATGAACTTTCATTCACATTCAGTCTCCGTATTCTTACCAACAGCTGCAGGAACAGCTGTCCCCTCTCAGGGCTACCCTCTTCCCCTTTTGCTCAGCTAATCGCTTCCAACTAGTTGAGTAGCAGTGTTATTGTAGGTCTGGTCCTCCTCAACAGCCTCTCTCCAGCTGTTATTATCCTGGGCTCTTCTTGTTCAAGAATTCAGGTTTGTTCTGTTTAGATGATTAATTCTACAATCTAATTGTTGGCTATTTTAAACCCAATTAAACACACAAGTCACCGTTTTGTATGTATCCCAAAACCCTCCTAAGCAGATATAAGCCTTGAAAATAGTAACAGATATTCAAAGTATGTTTATTGAAGGCCTATTATGTGCTTAGCTCTGTATTGATCCTGAATTTTCAGACTCCATGGGAGGTTTAGCCCCCATAGAGAACCAACCACATATCCTATAGCTAAATACTTATAAGTTATAAAAATCAAACTATTAAATATGTTCTGTTTTCTACCCATAACAAATGTAACTACATCACCATCTGGACAGCCAGGGTCCAATTTGGAATCCTTGAGCTTCCATGCTCTAAGTTCCATGCTAGAGTGCTGCCGTGTAGACCCGGCACCCAGCTCACTCTGTCTCATTTCATCCGCGTTGCAAGGGGGCTTAGTTTACAAGCATATGGACACTTTCACTCAAGTCAAATGTCCAAAGATCTGTCCTTATCCAGACCTCACAGGAAGAGGTTCCCTTGACCCCTCCTCCAGCCTTGGGAGCATTCAGGAGAGGCCCCTCTCCCACTCCTGGAAGAACACATGTGTGAAAGAGCCAATCCAGGGTAGGAGTCATGGGAGCAGGGAAACATGGATTTCTGTAGTGCCCAGCAGAACAACAAATACAAGCAAGACAGCAATGAACAATAGCTGTTATTCCTGTCATCATACATGGAGTAACTACATAAAGCTCATTTAGAAAACTGCCTAAACCCAAGTAGGTATAACAAAGAGCAAATAAATCATAGATCTTGTGGTTCTGGCATTACTTCAGTACCTTCTCACTAAGGACCTAGAAAACCCTTACCCAGGAATAACCAAGGTATTAGTCCCTTTTCTCTATTTCATTACACGTGTGTTGTCCTGATCCTTTATCATAGTTGATGCTCCTCTCTGGACCCTGCCTATGAACATCTCGTCCTTACCTCTGTAGACTTGGCACATTCTGGCATTAAGATTTTACATCCAGTCACAGATCATGCTCTTTCCTGTTTTAAGTTGCTCACATTTTCACTCTAAATACAGAGCCTTTCTCAGCTGTGCTAAAAGAGCTCCAGCTAACACCATTTCCCCTAGCATAAGTGCTGGACTGGAGTATGAGAAGTCAAGTTCTGTTCAGGGTTCCCTATCACCTCAGGTTTTTTCTGTTTCTTTATAATGCATCATGAAAGTATCTTGTCTATATTTGTATATATAGCTATGCCTACATGTGGAGTGGAGGGTATGGATATGTAAAGGTTGTTTTTCTCTAACCATTTAACCATGTACATATTTTTTTTTCTAATTCAGTATCAGCACAATATTTTTTCCCTGTGGTAAATATTCCAGTCTTAAAGAAATTTGGTTTTAAAAAACAGAAAAACATTTTAGACATTGTAAAAGCCTTTGAGCTTTCCATTGCTCTAAGTTCCATGTAGAGTGCTGCCGTGTAGACCCGGCACCCAGCTCACTCTGTCTCATTTCATCCGCGTTGCAAGGGGCTTAGTTTACAAGCATATGGACACTTTCACTCAAGTCAAATGTCCAAAGATCTGTCCTTATCCAGACCTCACAGGAAGAGGTTCCCTTGACCCCTCCTCCAGCCTTGGGAGCATTCAGGAGAGGCCCCTCTCCCACTCCTGGAAGAACACATGTGTGAAAGAGCCAATCCAGGGTAGGAGTCATGGGAGCAGGGAAACATGGATTTCTGTAGTGCCCAGCAGAACAACAAATACAAGCAAGACAGCAATGAACAATAGCTGTTATTCCTGTCATCATACATGGAGTAACTACATAAAGCTCATTTAGAAAACTGCCTAAACCCAAGTAGGTATAACAAAGAGCAAATAAATCATAGATCTTGTGGTTCTGGCATTACTTCAGTACCTTCTCACTAAGGACCTAGAAAACCCTTACCCAGGAATAACCAAGGTATTAGTCCCTTTTCTCTATTTCATTACACGTGTGTTGTCCTGATCCTTTATCATAGTTGATGCTCCTCTCTGGACCCTGCCTATGAACATCTCGTCCTTACCTCTGTAGACTTGGCACATTCTGGCATTAAGATTTTACATCCAGTCACAGATCATGCTCTTTCCTGTTTTAAGTTGCTCACATTTTTCACTCTAAATACAGAGCCTTTCTCAGCTGTGCTAAAAGAGCTCCAGCTAACACCATTTCCCCTAGCATAAGTGCTGGACTGGAGTATGAGAAGTCAAGTTCTGTTCAGGGCTCCCTATCACCTCAGGCTTTTTCTGTTTCTTTATAATGCATCATGAAAGTATCTTGTCTATATTTGTATATATAGCTATGCCTACATGTGGAGTGGAGGGTATGGATATGTAAAGGTTGTTTTTCTCTAACCATTTAACCATGTACATATTTTTTTTTCTAATTCAGTATCAGCACAATATTTTTTCCCTGTGGTAAATATTCCAGTCTTAAAGAAATTTGGTTTTAAAAAACAGAAAAACATTTTAGACATTGTAAAAGCCATTTATTTGTTTTTTGGTATTGTTTTTAATTTTTATTGGACTATAGTTGCTGTACAATGCTGTGTTAGTTTCTGCTGTACAGCATAGTGAGACAGCTATATGCATACATATATCTCCTCTTTTTTAGTTTTCCTTCCCAGGTCAGCACAGATCATCGAGTAGAGCTCCCTGGGATATACAGCAGGTTCTCATTAGTCACTTATTTTATACATAGCAGTGGGTATATGTCAATCCCAATTTCCCAGTTCATTCCACCGCTGTTTTTTCTCCCTGATACCCAAACGTTTGTTCTCTATGTCTGTGTCTCTATTTCTGCTTTGCATATAGGTTCATCTGCACCATTTTTCTAGATTCCACATATGCACATTATTTGTTTTTTTTTTTAAACCTTTATTTTGCTTTTAACTTTTACAGAGTTTTGTTGTTTACAGATATGTATGTTCCCAGATTAGTCATATGTATATCCCCCCCTTCCCACCCCTCCCAACCATCACACAGCACCCCTGAAGGATCCCCTTTTCTCACAGAGCAATGACTAGAGCTGTTTTCTTCACTTATGATAGTACAGGCTTTCATGCTACTTCCTTTATGCCTCTCACCTTCTGTTCCTTCCCCAAAATGACCATATGTCCACTGACCAGGTCTGTCTTTCTGTTGCTTCACTGCGTGTGCCATCATCACCATCCTACTAGATTCCATATATATGTGTTAATATACTGTATTTGTCCTTCTCTTTCTGACTGACTTCACTTTTGATGATACGTTCTAGATCCAGCCACCTCATTAGGGCTGACTCTTCTGCATTTCTCTTTACAGCTGTGTAGTATTCCATTGTATATATGTACCAGAGCTTTTGGATCCATTTGTTCGTCGATGGGCATCTAGGTTCCTTCCATGTTCTAGCTATTGTATAGAGAGCTGCAATGAACATTGGGGTACAGGTGCTTCTTTCAGATTTGAACCATTTAACCATGTACATATTTTTTCTAATTCAGTATCAAGCACAATATTTTTTCCCTGTGGTAAATATTCCAGTCTTAAAGAAATTTGGTTTTAAAAAACAGAAAAACATTTTAGACATTGTAAAAGCCATTTATTTGTTTTTTGGTATTGTTTTTAATTTTTATTGGACTATAGTTGCTGTACAATGCTGTGTTAGTTTCTGCTGTACAGCATAGTGAGACAGCTATATGCATACATATATCTCCTCTTTTTTAGTTTTCCTTCCCAGGTCAGCACAGATCATCGAGTAGAGCTCCCTGGGATATACAGCAGGTTCTCATTAGTCACTTATTTTATACATAGCAGTGGGTATATGTCAATCCCAATTTCCCAGTTCATTCCACCGCTGTTTTTTCTCCCTGATACCCAAACGTTTGTTCTCTATGTCTGTGTCTCTATTTCTGCTTTGCATATAGGTTCATCTGCACCATTTTTCTAGATTCCACATATGCACATTATTTGTTTTTTTAAACCTTTATTTTGCTTTTAACTTTTACAGAGTTTTGTTGTTTACAGATATGTATGTTCCCAGATTAGTCATATGTATATCGCCCCCTTCCCACCCCTCCCAACCATCACACAGCACCCCTGAAAGATCCTCTTTTCTCACAGAGCAATGACTAGAGCTGTTTTCTTCACTTATGATAGTACAGGCTTTCATGCTACTTCCTTTATGCCTCTCACCTTCTGTTCCTTCCCCAAAATGACCATATGTCCACTGACCAGGTCTGTCTTTCTGTTGCTTCACTGCGTGTGCCATCATCACCATCCTACTAGATTCCATATATATGTGTTAATATACTGTATTTGTCCTTCTCTTTCTGACTGACTTCACTTTTGATGATACGTTCTAGATCCAGCCACCTCATTAGGGCTGACTCTTCTGCATTTCTCTTTACAGCTGTGTAGTATTCCATTGTATATATGTACCAGAGCTTTTGGATCCATTTGTTCGTCGATGGGCATCTAGGTTCCTTCCATGTTCTAGCTATTGTATAGAGAGCTGCAATGAACATTGGGGTACAGGTGCTTCTTTCAGATTTGATTTCATCAGGGTATAAGCCTAAGAGTGGGATTGCTGGGTCGTATGGTGCTTCTGTTTTTAGTTTTTTAAGAAATCTCCAGACTGTCTTCCATAGAGGCTGTATCAATTTACACTCCCACCAGCAATGCAGGAGAGGAATTTCCTGCAATATATTTATAGAAAATCCTCTCCTTTCCTTCCTTCCCTCCTTCTTCTCCCTTGATAAGGCTCAATGCCTGGTCCCTAGGATATAGACCTTCTTGAGGCATGAAGTCCCAGCTGGGTCCCCACTTTAACTGTTTCAGTACCAAATGCCTTCCAACTCCAAGTTCTTGAAAGAGACTCTGATTGGTCCAGTTCACAGGCTCACGTCCATCTAGTAATATGATATGACCAGCTCAGGACACGCCAACTCGCCAACCATCACTGTCTGGTTTAGAGAAAGAACTGGACCTTGTAGAATGAAGCCACCTTCCTTATATGTGAGGCAAAAATGATCATTCTTAGCTATGATGAGGTAACGGAGTTGATAATGTTATCCCTCTCCTTTGCTATACAGTTATTCATTTATTTTATCCAAAACCAAGATATTCATCTTCCATTTTCCTTAACTTGTACTTAAATTATTTTTCTCAAGGTTATATTACTTTTTGAAGACAATAAAACATTAAACCACAGTATTCCAAGAAAAACGTAACTATGGATGATTTTATAGTTGCAAATTAGCTGAGAAAAGGAGAGTAATTATAATTATAAAATTAATTATTAATAATTCAATTTAATTGTAGGTCTCTTAATTTTTTAAAAACTTTTTTTAAAAGTTCATTTTAACGATTTCAAACTCTCCTTTTTTGTGTAGTAAAACACATATGAATTACAAAATCATAAGATTTCCCTGTCAGCACCTCTTGGTGTATCCCAAGATCTTGAACAGGCAGAGGAAAGATAACTAGTGTTTTCCTAAAACTTAATATTTTCTCAGTCCCAGTCCATAAATGCTAAACTCACCATCAACTTTAATTCTCAGAGCTTCTGGGGAAGGAAGGCAGGGAGTTAGTACCCTCGTGAAAGATGATGAAAGCAGTGCTTAAGCTTTCTGTGCAAGGTCACATCCCTTGTGAATGGCCAGGCAGGAGCAAGGATTTGGCTCTGGCTTCCTATGAAAAACTGGCTATAATATCTTATTGTATCACTACTTAGAAAACTTTGTGAAACTCCCATCTTTCTTTACAAAAGTTATTTTGTATCATCAGTTAAGTTATGGAGGTATAGTAATGATGAAAATTCTCTGAATAAAAACATTTAGATTTTTATTTCGTAAATGCTAGATTTTACCTTACCATTTCCTGCTTTAAAGTTAATTTGGTCTGATGTAACAAAAAAGACAGAATCTCCTAGAATATGAAGAGGTGACTAAAACCATATGACTTCATTCAGTCCTAAATGGCCACTGCACCTACACCTAGAAATGAGATGTTGAATAATGCTGCTGCTTTTAGTCTTCTGTGAAAAAAAAAAAAAAAAAAATTCTAAACATTACATTTACAACTTTTCATGGAGAACCTTCTCTGTACCAGATGCTGTACCCACCGCAAAGTGAGCCCAGAACCTGTGGTCTTGCATTCAAGCATTTGCTTGAATAATGAGAACTAGCTTTTGATCACTTCGCAGAATTTATTAACATTCTTTATAAGTCTTAGGAGGATAAGAAATCCAGGTTCAATGCAGAATAACTAGCCCAGCTCTGCAATATGTAAAAAAAAAAAAAAAAAGGATCTCCAGATTTATTTGTGCTGTGGGAAAATGGTGGTTAAAGAACAGTAAATGTTACTTATTGAGCACTCTTTACTTGTAAGTGCTTCTCCCACATGACAGAGGAATGTCTACATAGCCTTTCAGTATCTGAGAGTGTTAATTACTATTCTGAAGTCTCTGGGTAGGGATTCTGAAATGAGTGAAGGGAGAAGCTGGGTGGTTAGTAGATACAGGCTGTCTGATTTACTGCAGACTCCAGTCCTGGAGACAGGTTCCCAGGCTGCATCCAAAACTTTTATTATTTCCCCTTAAATCAGATTTTTTTTTTTAATTAAAAAACAAAAAACAAAAATAACCCCAAGTGGGCCTTCCCTGGTAGCTCTATGGTAAAGAACCTGCCTGCTAATGCATGGGATACAGAGTCAATCCCTGATCCAGAAAGATCCCACATGCTGCAGAGCAGCTAAGCATGTGCACCACAACTATAAAGTCTGTGCTCTAGAACCCGAGAGCTGCAGCTGCTGAGGCCTGTGTGCCCTAGAGCCTGTGCTCTGCAGAAAGAGAAGCCACTGCAGTGGGAAGCCCATGCACCACAACTGGAGAGTCGCCCCTGGTTGCCACAACTAGAGAAAAGCCCAAGCAGCAGCAAAGACCTAGCACAACCAAAAATATATTAGTTCACTGAAAAAAAAAAAAAAAGACAAAACCCACAGGAAATGTTGATATCTTCACTGGAGTCATCCTAGTACATGTTGTATCTAAGACATGTAAAGCCAAGCCATTACAATTTTTTTCTTTTCATGCTAAGGCTTTAAAGAGAAGGAGGTGGAGAACTAAATATACAGTTGAATCCAAGAGCACTTGCTGGGCCTCATTCTTCAAACGCAGGCAACGCCTGAAGACTGGGGCGCAGGAAGTGCACAGGGTGACTGCCAGTTATTTGCTGTGTGACTTTGGATAAGTCTTACATCTTCTCTGAGCATCTGCTTTTTCATCTGTAAAGCGAGGGAATTGTCCTGCTTTAAGAACAGAGAGGGTGTGAACAGAGGTGGGACTCAAAAGATTTAATAGTCCCTGAATTTGAGTACTGAGTAATCAGAAAGGATCAGGACCTGAGCTCTAGAGCAGAGTCCTGAGGCATCTGTTAAGCAATGTGTTAACATTTGGGGCTGAATCAAAGAGAGGTCATGGGGAACTTCCCTGGTGGTCCAGTGGTCGAGAATCCATAAGACAATGTAGGGGACACAGATTTAATCCCTGGTGCGGGAAGATTCCGCATGCCACGAGGCCACTACACTCATGCACCACAACTACTGAGCCAGCACTCTAGAGCCCTAGATCTCCAACTACTGAAGCCCTTGTGCCTGGAGCCTGTGCTCTGCAATAAGAGAAGCCACAGTAATGAGAAGTTCATTTGCCACAGCTAGAGAGTAGCCGCCACTTGCTGCAACTAGATAAAGCCACAGACAACAATGAAGGCCCAGTGCAGCCACACATAAATAAGTAGATTTTTTTTATAAAATGGGAGCAGTCAGGAGGTCCTAAAGAAGAAGCAGGGGGACCAGGAAAAGGGGTAGCAATCAACTGTCTTGGAGAAATAGCTATTTACTAATCACAGTAGAATTATTTGACTGTGCTAGCAACCAGTATTTCTCTTCCTTACATACCAGCTAAATATTCTGTGTTTGAAGGTTAAATAATCTAATCTGTGTAAAGTGTTTAGCATTTGAGCCCTGCTCAGAGAAGCAGGCACAGAACAGATGTGGCTTCTTCTTTCCTCTCACTGGCCATTTCCCAGACCCTCCCGTGCTATATAGCAAGATCATTCCTCAGACACTGGGCTGCATAGTCTCTCTTCATAATGGATTTTTGAAGGCAAGGAAAGTTTCAGGCTATATCTGAGTCAGGTTTAAGGAAAAAACAGTTGAATCCAAGAGCACTTGCTGGGCCTCATTCTTCAAACGCAGGCAACGCCTGAAGACTGGGCGCAGGAAGTGCACAGGGTGACTGCCAGTTATTTGCTGTGTGACTTTGGATAAGTCTTACATCTTCTCTGAGCATCTGCTTTTTCATCTGTAAAGCGAGGGAATTGTCCTGCTTTAAGAACAGAGAGGGTGTGAACAGAGGTGGGACTCAAAAGATTTAATAGTCCCTGAATTTGAGTACTGAGTAATCAGAAAGGATCAGGACCTGAGCTCTAGAGCAGAGTCCTGAGGCATCTGTTAAGCAATGTGTTAACATTTGGGGCTGAATCAAAGAGAGGTCATGGGGAACTTCCCTGGTGGTCCAGTGGTCGAGAATCCATAAGACAATGTAGGGGACACAGATTTAATCCCTGGTGCGGGAAGATTCCGCATGCCACGAGGCCACTACACTCATGCACCACAACTACTGAGCCAGCACTCTAGAGCCCTAGATCTCCAACTACTGAAGCCCTTGTGCCTGGAGCCTGTGCTCTGCAATAAGAGAAGCCACAGTAATGAGAAGTTCATTTGCCACAGCTAGAGAGTAGCCGCCACTTGCTGCAACTAGATAAAGCCACAGACAACAATGAAGGCCCAGTGCAGCCACACATAAATAAGTAGATTTTTTTTATAAAATGGGAGCAGTCAGGAGGTCCTAAAGAAGAAGCAGGGGGACCAGGAAAAGGGGTAGCAATCAACTGTCTTGGAGAAATAGCTATTTACTAATCACAGTAGAATTATTTGACTGTGCTAGCAACCAGTATTTCTCTTCCTTACATACCAGCTAAATATTCTGTGTTTGAAGGTTAAATAATCTAATCTGTGTAAAGTGTTTAGCATTTGAGCCCTGCTCAGAGAAGCAGGCACAGAACAGATGTGGCTTCTTCTTTCCTCTCACTGGCCATTTCCCAGACCCTCCCGTGCTATATAGCAAGATCATTCCTCAGACACTGGGCTGCATAGTCTCTCTTCATAATGGATTTTTGAAGGCAAGGAAAGTTTCAGGCTATATCTGAGTCAAAATTATTTTTCATGCCTCTGCAAACACAATTCCACCTGGGCTTTGGAAGGGGTAGTCTGTGATTGTATGAGACCAGAATTCCCAGCACATGCCATGGTTCAGAGGTAAGAGGGAGCAAAGACTACGGGTATCACCAGAACATCAGTTTGTAGATGATGATGAGACTTTGGGAAAGCTGATTCTCCTTACTGAGCTTCAGCCTCTCACTTGAATTGGCTGAGATTAATGGTTTTCACCTTTGTACATAGAACCACTTGGAAGATCTAAAATGCACTAATACAGAGTGTATTACACTAATGTGAGTTTATATAATAATGTAGAGTGTCTCTGTGTGTGACACAGAGAATCTGATTGAAGTGATTTAGGGTGAAGCCTTCTAAAAGACCCGTGGGTGATTCTAGTGTGTAACAAAAATTAAGAATCACTGGACAAGATAACCTTTAAGTTCCAGTCCAGATCATTTAGCCCCTGATCTTGTACATCCTTAAAGCTCGTCAGAAAACTGGATTCATGTAGGGTTTTCGTAATGATCAGGCAATAAGACACTTGAGAGCAGATGAATAAGACAACTGTCGTGTTTATATTGATACCTTCTGCTGTGTTATCACCAGAACTTATTTATGTTTGTGTTCGAGATTTTGGTTGCTTTTATTCTGTTGACATTTTGTTACAGCAGACAGACCCTCACACTGTAAAACAAAAAATGGTGATTTAGAGTGACTCCAGCCTTTCAGAGGAATGACTGAGACAGAGGGAAGTTAAGTTATTGTGTGTAGTTAGCCTGACAAAATTGTCTTCTTTTGGATGAACTGCTGTCACTAACACCTGCTGTTGCTGATTGCAGGGCTGTGCAAGGCTCTTTTTAACAGAATAAATAGAAAGTCATATGGCTGATGGATAGTCATACAGGGAAGTGATGAGATACTAAGCCTCTAAGGTAAGCTTGTCTCTGATGGTATTAGGTTCAGCATGTGTTAGTTTCTCATGTGACCCACATGAGCTACTAACCATCAGTGTGGTGAAAAAGAAGGGCCAGGTTCAGGAGCAGCTCTGCATTTGCTGTCTGAAGACAGAAGACTAGCCCAGTGCCAGCACTGGGTCTAGCCTATCCTTTGATTTTACAATTAACATATCAGAAAATAGGAAATGGCAGCCAATGAGAAATAGGAAGGATTTCAGAAGAGGAGACTTTGAAAGGCTTAGACAGGACTCTCATTTAGTTTTCTCCTTTCAAAGACAAGGAAGCTGTGCCTGAAGGGTGGAAGTGACTTCTACAATGTTACACAGCTAGTTATCAGGCAGAGCCTGAACTCAAACCAAGGTCAACTGGCATCCAGCCCAGGGCTCTCTCCTAACATCACAATAAGCCAAATGGAGCCAGAATTGCAGTCAGCTGCAAGAAAACCCCTGCCCCAGTGGCTTAAATGAGTCAGCAGTTTGCCTTCTGAATGTGCCCATACCAAGGTGTTGGGGTCTGGTGTTGATGTCCAGTAAAACTGGCTGAATGCTCTCAGGGACCTGGGCCTTTCCTTTAAGTCCAGTCCATATGCCTGATCTTGTACATCCTTAAAGCTCGTCAGAAAACTGGATTCATGTAGGGTTTTCGTAATGATCAGGCAATAAGACACTTGAGAGCAGATGAATAAGACAACTGTCGTGTTTATATTGATACCTTCTGCTGTGTTATCACCAGAACTTATTTATGTTTGTGTTCGAGATTTTGGTTGCTTTTATTCTGTTGACATTTTGTTACAGCAGACAGACCCTCACACTGTAAAACAAAAAATGGTGATTTAGAGTGACTCCAGCCTTTCAGAGGAATGACTGAGACAGAGGGAAGTTAAGTTATTGTGTGTAGTTAGCCTGACAAAATTGTCTTCTTTTGGATGAACTGCTGTCACTAACACCTGCTGTTGCTGATTGCAGGGCTGTGCAAGGCTCTTTTTAACAGAATAAATAGAAAGTCATATGGCTGATGGATAGTCATACAGGGAAGTGATGAGATACTAAGCCTCTAAGGTAAGCTTGTCTCTGATGGTATTAGGTTCAGCATGTGTTAGTTTCTCATGTGACCCACATGAGCTACTAACCATCAGTGTGGTGAAAAAGAAGGGCCAGGTTCAGGAGCAGCTCTGCATTTGCTGTCTGAAGACAGAAGACTAGCCCAGTGCCAGCACTGGGTCTAGCCTATCCTTTGATTTTACAATTAACATATCAGAAAATAGGAAATGGCAGCCAATGAGAAATAGGAAGGATTTCAGAAGAGGAGACTTTGAAAGGCTTAGACAGGACTCTCATTTAGTTTTCTCCTTTCAAAGACAAGGAAGCTGTGCCTGAAGGGTGGAAGTGACTTCTACAATGTTACACAGCTAGTTATCAGGCAGAGCCTGAACTCAAACCAAGGTCAACTGGCATCCAGCCCAGGGCTCTCTCCTAACATCACAATAAGCCAAATGGAGCCAGAATTGCAGTCAGCTGCAAGAAAACCCCTGCCCCAGTGGCTTAAATGAGTCAGCAGTTTGCCTTCTGAATGTGCCCATACCAAGGTGTTGGGGTCTGGTGTTGATGTCCAGTAAAACTGGCTGAATGCTCTCAGGGACCTGGGCTCTTTCCTTTTTCTCCTCTGCCATCCTCCATATGTGCCCTGGACCCAAATACTGGGTCCAGATCCTGCCATTATCACTTAACCATGGCAACATGAACAACCTTCATCTTTCTATGCCTCAGTTTTCATATCTTTAAATACATTGGTCATGTGTGTCCAACTCTTTATGACGCCATGACACCAGGCTTCCCTGTCCTTCACTGTCTCCCAGAGTTGGCTCAAAGTTGTGGGCACGTACATTGAGTCGATAATGCCATCTAACCATCTATCAGTGAAATGTATATGAGATTTAAACGAGTTTATCTATGAAAAGTGGTTTGAAATGTCTAGTTTCAATGTGCCTGCTCTTACTGTTACAGGTGTGGTTTCCGGTGTCACAAGGTAGCTGCAGTACCACCAGACATTGCACCTGCTCTTCAAACAGAGAGAAGGGAAAAATGTCCTTTTTGTCAAACTTTGCCTTTTTATTCAGCCCTCGAGCCCAGAACATGATGAATGGTATGAATGTAAAATAATTCTGTTTCAGATGAAGGGGCAAGAATAGATATAAACTCATTGCCCAGTGAAAGAAAGCAAGTTATGCCAAATCCCACCTGAACCCTCTCCTCACATCGGGTGTCTTCCTGTGGCCCACTGAAGCGAAAATCCTTCTTTCAGAGTGTTAGGATGGGCCAGGCCTAAGCAGTGGTATGATGCGAATTCATTGGCATCTCTTTTTGTGAGAGCCATTAAATAAGGGCTTTTGGTCAGAAAAAAAATTTGAAAGGCTTAGACAGGACTCTCATTTAGTTTTCTCCTTTCAAAGACAAGGAAGCTGTGCCTGAAGGGTGGAAGTGACTTCTACAATGTTACACAGCTAGTTATCAGGCAGAGCCTGAACTCAAACCAAGGTCAACTGGCATCCAGCCCAGGGCTCTCTCCTAACATCACAATAAGCCAAATGGAGCCAGAATTGCAGTCAGCTGCAAGAAAACCCCTGCCCCAGTGGCTTAAATGAGTCAGCAGTTTGCCTTCTGAATGTGCCCATACCAAGGTGTTGGGGTCTGGTGTTGATGTCCAGTAAAACTGGCTGAATGCTCTCAGGGACCTGGGCTCTTTCCTTTTTCTCCTCTGCCATCCTCCATATGTGCCCTGGACCCAAATACTGGGTCCAGATCCTGCCATTATCACTTAACCATGGCAACATGAACAACCTTCATCTTTCTATGCCTCAGTTTTCATATCTTTAAATACATTGGTCATGTGTGTCCAACTCTTTATGACGCCATGACACCAGGCTTCCCTGTCCTTCACTGTCTCCCAGAGTTGGCTCAAAGTTGTGGGCACGTACATTGAGTCGATAATGCCATCTAACCATCTATCAGTGAAATGTATATGAGATTTAAACGAGTTTATCTATGAAAAGTGGTTTGAAATGTCTAGTTTCAATGTGCCTGCTCTTACTGTTACAGGTGTGGTTTCCGGTGTCACAAGGTAGCTGCAGTACCACCAGACATTGCACCTGCTCTTCAAACAGAGAGAAGGGAAAAATGTCCTTTTTGTCAAACTTTGCCTTTTTATTCAGCCCTCGAGCCCAGAACATGATGAATGGTATGAATGTAAAATAATTCTGTTTCAGATGAAGGGGCAAGAATAGATATAAACTCATTGCCCAGTGAAAGAAAGCAAGTTATGCCAAATCCCACCTGAACCCTCTCCTCACATCGGGTGTCTTCCTGTGGCCCACTGAAGCGAAAATCCTTCTTTCAGAGTGTTAGGATGGGCCAGGCCTAAGCAGTGGTATGATGCGAATTCATTGTCATCTCTTTTTGTGAGAGCCATTAAATAAGGGCTTTTTCTATATCTCATAAAGGCATAAGAAATGACCTTGTCCTCACTGAAAAGAGTGAGCAGAAGCTTCTCATTTTCTGACACAGTCAAAATGATGAGCAAGTTGTGCTGCGTGATGTGTATAAATATATCAACAAGTCTCTGAATTATTTAGGTTGTTTTACACTTGTGAGCATAAGCTATCAGTATTTACCTATGTATTCACACTGTGTCTATTGCACTAACATATATGTGTATGCATAAGAACATGTAATCCTACAGTCAAATACTTTTCAAACATTATGAAATCCAGTTTCTAGCAGTTAACTATCAGAATTCCATTGGTGGTAGTTTAGTCACTCAGTTGTGTCTGACGTGCACCACCCCATTGGACTGGTAGCCCTCCAGGTTCCTATGTCCACAGGATTTCCCAGGCATTTTCTTCTCCAGGGGATCTTCCTGACCCAAGGAGCAAAACCTCATCTCCAACATTGCAGGCAGAGTCTTCAACACCAGGGCTCCCCTCTGAATTCCCTTATTCAGCCATAAGCCATGTTGCTTCCCTGGGACATAATGATTTCTCCATCCCTAGAGGAATTCAAGTGGCATCTGAAAAACCGTTTGATGAAGCTATGGTAGAAGCAGTTCCAATTTCAGAGGCTGAGAAGGGGTGAACAGGGGGATTAAGTAACCCTTAAAGAGGATTCAAAATTTTGAGAATGTATAAGTGTGTGAAACACTCTATCTTTATCATATAGATATAAAGTCCTAGAATTTTCATTTGGTTATTTTATAGAGTTTTAAATTTTCCAATGAAATTCTTACAATTATTTTTTATTTCCTTGAATGCATTAGCATAACTATCTTAAATGTTTCTGTTTTACAGTTCCACTATCTGCATCCCCCATAAGCTTATTTCTTTTTATTACGTCTTCTGATTTTCAGTTCTGGCTCTTGTCGCTTCTCATCCCTTGTTATTTTTTTTACTGAATTCTTGTCATTTTACATAAAATAAAATAGTATGTTTAATTGAAACAGGATAAGTTACATTCCTCCAAAATGTTTGGGAGAGCCATTAAATAAGGGCTTTTTCTATATCTCATAAAGGCATAAGAAATGACCTTGTCCTCACTGAAAAGAGTGAGCAGAAGCTTCTCATTTTCTGACACAGTCAAAATGATGAGCAAGTTGTGCTGCGTGATGTGTATAAATATATCAACAAGTCTCTGAATTATTTAGGTTGTTTTACACTTGTGAGCATAAGCTATCAGTATTTACCTATGTATTCACACTGTGTCTATTGCACTAACATATATGTGTATGCATAAGAACATGTAATCCTACAGTCAAATACTTTTCAAACATTATGAAATCCAGTTTCTAGCAGTTAACTATCAGAATTCCATTGGTGGTAGTTTAGTCACTCAGTTGTGTCTGACGTGCACCACCCCATTGGACTGGTAGCCCTCCAGGTTCCTATGTCCACAGGATTTCCCAGGCATTTTCTTCTCCAGGGGATCTTCCTGACCCAAGGAGCAAAACCTCATCTCCAACATTGCAGGCAGAGTCTTCAACACCAGGGCTCCCTCTGAATTCCCTTATTCAGCCATAAGCCATGTTGCTTCCCTGGGACATAATGATTTCTCCATCCCTAGAGGAATTCAAGTGGCATCTGAAAAACCGTTTGATGAAGCTATGGTAGAAGCAGTTCCAATTTCAGAGGCTGAGAAGGGGTGAACAGGGGGATTAAGTAACCCTTAAAGAGGATTCAAAATTTTGAGAATGTATAAGTGTGTGAAACACTCTATCTTTATCATATAGATATAAAGTCCTAGAATTTTCATTTGGTTATTTTATAGAGTTTTAAATTTTCCAATGAAATTCTTACAATTATTTTTTATTTCCTTGAATGCATTAGCATAACTATCTTAAATGTTTCTGTTTTACAGTTCCACTATCTGCATCCCCCATAAGCTTATTTCTTTTTATTACGTCTTCTGATTTTCAGTTCTGGCTCTTGTCGCTTCTCATCCCTTGTTATTTTTTTTACTGAATTCTTGTCATTTTACATAAAATAAAATAGTATGTTTAATTGAAACAGGATAAGTTACATTCCTCCAGAAAATGTGTCCATTGGTTTTGGGCAGAGTTGTTAGTGTCTAGATATTCTGGATCTGTTCAGACTGAGATTAAGATGTTTTGAAGCTAGGCTTCATTCTCTTGGAGAGAAAATGTGTTTCTGCTTCACTGTTAGTGCCAGGTGTAGGCATTTAACTTCTGAACAGGAAATAAAGCTGTTTATCAGAATCATACTTCATAGCTTGGGGAACGCAAACTTCATCTTTTGCCCTTAGTTCTAGGAATCTGTTGAATCTGTACATACAGCTTCTCAGATGCTTAATCAAGAACTAGCAAACAGTTCTAGTAGAAAAAGTTACCCTACATCCTGGATTTACTTCTCCAGATATCTTTTTCTTTCTTTTTTATTTTCATGAATCTTAAACCTATAGCTCTTCAATGACTTTGTAGCTCTCAAGTTCTTTAAAACTATGTTGTTCATTTTGCTTTAGTATTTCTAATTGTTCATAACACGATGGTTGTCATTATCTACCTCAGATAACTAGCTAGCTATAGCCTATACTGCAACCCTCTTCTTTTCCCTTAACAATACACCTTTAGATTGTGTAAGTAGATGCTGCTTCATTTAGCCAGTTCTCTACTGATGGACATTTAGGTTGTTCACAATTGTTCATAGCAAATACTGGCTATGCATGAATGTGAATTTATCCATAAGAAAACTTCTAGAAATATAATTTCCACATATTATGAAACCATCTTCTAAAGTGTAAAAATGTACATTTCCGCCACAAGTATATGAGAAGGCCTGTTTCCCCAGAAACTCACCACCACTAGGTTTTATTAAACTTACACATTTTGTAATTAACTTTTAATTGTGCTTCCAGATTCCATTCTCTTTCCCCTTTAGTCCAGTCTTTGTTATGGACACATACATTTACAAATCATAAAATTTGAACGTGTCACTTCCCTCTTTAGAAATATTTTGCCTCCCTACAAAGGATACTACCAGCCATATGCAGGTTTTTCTAAATATATCATGCTACCTCTTTGGAATTCTCTTTCATCTTTTATGCACGTAGGAAAAGATGAACATCAACATCTGGCTCTCAGGTTGTTTTTTAATTCTTTTGAGAAACATTCTCAGATGAACTTTGGCATTCCCCCATGCAATTCCCATATAGAGAATGCATGGTCAATTATTTCTTCCTTTACATCACCATTATTCCTTGCCTCTACTTCTCTTATAAACATGCAAATC
Source organism: Tragulus kanchil (assembly GCA_022376925.1). NCBI lineage: Eukaryota > Metazoa > Chordata > Mammalia > Artiodactyla > Tragulidae > Tragulus > Tragulus kanchil. Next base: position 122,419,237 of record JAIOJX010000006.1, read on the forward strand.
CATGTTCCTGGACACTGGATTATGAATGTGTTCCAGGAAGGAATTATGTCTTTATCACACTCCCTGCTCTTTAGCCCAGCAGAATACCTAGCTCAGAGATAGAGCTCAGAAAATCATTTTTCAAAGAATAAATTCAGTATCTGTTACCTCTCAAAATGCTCTATTACAAGTGTTTTCCAAACAATCCAAGTTCCCAGGACTGGGACTTCTTTAGTAAAGTTCTGTTTGGTGTAGATTTAGTATTCAGAGTTCAGACTGAACATACTAAAACTCAAGGGGAAACAATAGAAGTTTGCATTATTAGATGAAATTTATAGTTTGGGAAAGATTTCCCTTCAATACCTGAAGTCATTGGTGTGCTTCAGTATGTGACTTCACTGAAAATTAGACCCCTGAGCTTTTCTTAAAAGCGTGCATCTTGGTAGCTCTGATTTGATTAGACACCTCCCATCAAAATAGCAAATGCATTGACCTCCAATATGGGCCCTTTCATATGTTTACTCTTTGTACATTTCCTCTCAAGCACTACAGTTACTTTTAGGCAGAATTTTTGCAGACAGGATACTTACCCTGCTAACAGAAGATCAAGGAGAGGAAAAGTACAAGTGATTTATTTGTTTTAGGAAAATGAAACTGCTTGCTTACCAAAGAATATTTTATCATCCCAAGGAGATAATAGTTTCAGCTTTTTTCAGTGGTGTGCAGCACAGGACCCAGGAGACTACCACGACACCAGCTCTGATTGCAATCTGTGACTCATCTTCTCCCCTAAGGGGCTGTGACTTGCTATACCTCAGTGGCTCATACGTTTGGAGCCTAGTGTGATTGGGTTCTGTTTCCGACTAGATGTCCCTATCTAAACAGCAAATACAACATCCATCTCCTCAGATGGCTGGAAACACAGTAATGCCTGTGGTAAATACAGCTTTAGTGTTATTCATTTGAATCCAATGCAGCTCTTAGAATAAGAGGGCCCCAGAATGGTAGAACTTTTAACACCTTAACAATTTGTCAGTTTTCTACAACATCCCCATCAAGTAGTCATGCCACCTTTATGGGAGAGTCTCCCATATGGGCGACTTACAACCTTCCCCCATGTAATTTAGGAATTCTTCTCTTGTATCACTTAAAAAGAAACATGTTTCTTGATTGTTTTTGCATAGGGACCATAGGAGGAAATATTGTCTTCCTAAGGGTTTCTATCCTTGTTTTGTTCTTTCTTCTTTATACAAATGCTCCAGATACTTGAAGGGTTTTCTGTATTAGTTGTGCTGAATCATTCGTTCTCCTGCCCAGAATGTCCATGCTTTTTTCAAATTTCCTTCAAGAGGGTTTTTCAAATTTCCTTCAAAAGGGTGGTTTTGAGTCTTCACCATATTGGTCACTCGCTCTTCTGCATTATCCCAGCTGTTATCAAAGGACCCATTGGGTGGATTCCATGATGGATCTAGAAAGAACTAGAAAACAGGAAAGGAGAGAAGCTTATTCTTCCATTTTTGCTTCCTAAATTAGTCTTCAGTTATAGATTCTCTCTATGCATCCACAGAGATTCCCACAACCCCTATAATTACCTCTTCAGTGGAATGGCCTTTCCTCCACTTTATTATGATCTTGCAGATTTTTGAGACTTTCTCTGTGGGTTTCTACTTACCCTGCTAACAGGCAGAATTTTTGCAGACAGGATACTTACCCTGCTAACAGAAGATCAAGGAGAGGAAAAGTACAAGTGATTTATTTGTTTTAGGAAAATGAAACTGCTTGCTTACCAAAGAATATTTTATCATCCCAAGGAGATAATAGTTTCAGCTTTTTTCAGTGGTGTGCAGCACAGGACCCAGGAGACTACCACGACACCAGCTCTGATTGCAATCTGTGACTCATCTTCTCCCCTAAGGGGCTGTGACTTGCTATACCTCAGTGGCTCATACGTTTGGAGCCTAGTGTGATTGGGTTCTGTTTCCGACTAGATGTCCCTATCTAAACAGCAAATACAACATCCATCTCCTCAGATGGCTGGAAACACAGTAATGCCTGTGGTAAATACAGCTTTAGTGTTATTCATTTGAATCCAATGCAGCTCTTAGAATAAGAGGGCCCCAGAATGGTAGAACTTTTAACACCTTAACAATTTGTCAGTTTTCTCTACAACATCCCCATCAAGTAGTCATGCCACCTTTATGGGAGAGTCTCCCATATGGGCGACTTACAACCTTCCCCCATGTAATTTAGGAATTCTTCTCTTGTATCACTTAAAAAGAAACATGTTTCTTGATTGTTTTTGCATAGGGACCATAGGAGGAAATATTGTCTTCCTAAGGGTTTCTATCCTTGTTTTGTTCTTTCTTCTTTATACAAATGCTCCAGATACTTGAAGGGTTTTCTGTATTAGTTGTGCTGAATCATTCGTTCTCCTGCCCAGAATGTCCATGCTTTTTTCAAATTTCCTTCAAGAGGGTTTTTCAAATTTCCTTCAAAAGGGTGGTTTTGAGTCTTCACCATATTGGTCACTCGCTCTTCTGCATTATCCCAGCTGTTATCAAAGGACCCATTGGGTGGATTCCATGATGGATCTAGAAAGAACTAGAAAACAGGAAAGGAGAGAAGCTTATTCTTCCATTTTTGCTTCCTAAATTAGTCTTCAGTTATAGATTCTCTCTATGCATCCACAGAGATTCCCACAACCCCTATAATTACCTCTTCAGTGGAATGGCCTTTCCCCTCCACTTTATTATGATCTTGCAGAGACTACTTAAACCTTCATTCTCCTAGGAGACTTTCTCTGTGGGTTTCTGTGAGCTCTTGACTAATACAAAGGAACTAGGTAACTATGAAGTGAAAAAGTTGAACAAGCAGGGTAATAGGAAATTTGGTGTTTTGGTATCAATTGAGTCCAAATTCAAAGACTGATTTTGCCATTTGCCCATTCTGTGTTCTTTGAAAAAATGACTATCTCTCTGAACAGCAGATTTATTATCAGCAAAATGGAGGTAATCCTGATTATCATGATAGCCTACTATGAAGTAATGATACTATGATATGGTCTTAAAATAGCAGATGTTTAATAAATCAGAAATTTGTTATTTAAAGAATGTTCTTTGTCTTGTAAGTCAGTTCTAATTCTGGACTTCTTGCAAGGTATAAGATCTTAGAAAAGCTGTTTGACTTTCTTATTCTCATTTCTAAAATTGTGTAACAGTTTGACCTATACACTAAGGTTGTTTTGTTTAATTAATAAGATACTAAAGTAGCTCTCACCATGTATTAAACATGATAGATGTTCAAGAAGTGCAAATTCAGGTGGAGACTGTGTTTAATTTAGTCTCATATTCCAACCATGATGCCTGGCACATAGGAACTATTAATTTTTATAATACTCTCTCCATTTTTCAACCTAAAATATTAATAACCATCTCTCTTTCCTGTGAGCCCACAGAAATGACCAGGACACAGGGAGTAAGTTCAGGGTGAGGGGGACCTGTGGAAGTAGAAGTGGGCAGAGGTATGGAAAGTGCCCCCTCCAATACCTGGCCCTGACCACAAGGACCTCCCAGCTCCACTGATGGAAAAGCTCAGTTTCTGTCTATACCAGTGCAAAATCTCAAAGACAAGAGTTTGGAGTGGAGTAGAAAAGGATGCAGATAGCTGAGGAAAGGAGAGAAATGAAAGGCAGGGGAAAAAGTGAGGTATATCCAACTGAATGCAGAGTTCCAGAGAATAACAAGAAGAGAGAAGCCCTTATTAAATGAACAATGCAAAGAAATAGAGGAAAACAATGAAATGAAAAAGACTAGAGAACTCTGCAAGAAAATTGGAGATACACAAGGGAACATTTCATGCAAGGATGGGTATGATAAAGGATAGAAACAATAAGGACCTAATAGAAGCAAAGAGATTAAAAAGAGGTAGCGAGAATACACAGAAGAACCATACAAAGAAGGTCTTAGTGACCCATATAGCCACAATGGTGTAGTCACTTACCTAAGAGCCAGATATCCTAGAGTGTGAAGTCAAGCGGGCCTTAGGAAGAATAACTACAAACAAAGCTAGTAGATGTGATGGAATTCCAACTGAGCTATTTAAAATACTAACCGATGGTGCTGCCAAAGTGCTGTACTCAGTATGTCAACAGATTTGGAAAACCCAGCAGTGCTCACGGGACAGGAAAAAGTAAGTTTTCATTCCAGTTCCAAAGAAGGGCAATGCCAAAGAATGTTCAAATTACCACACAATTGCACTCATTTCCTAGCAAGGTAATACACAAAATCCTTCAAGCTTGGCTTCAACAGGATGTGAACTGAGAGCTTTCAGATGTACAACATGGGTCTAGAAAAGGCAGAAGAGAAACCAAAATTGATTTGTTTAATTAATAAGATACTAAAGTAGCTCTCACCATGTATTAAACATGATAGATGTTCAAGAAGTGCAAATTCAGGTGGAGACTGTGTTTAATTTAGTCTCATATTCCAACCATGATGCCTGGCACATAGGAACTATTAATTTTTATAATACTCTCTCCATTTTTCAACCTAAAATATTAATAACCATCTCTCTTTTCCTGTGAGCCCACAGAAATGACCAGGACACAGGGAGTAAGTTCAGGGTGAGGGGGACCTGTGGAAGTAGAAGTGGGCAGAGGTATGGAAAGTGCCCCCTCCAATACCTGGCCCTGACCACAAGGACCTCCCAGCTCCACTGATGGAAAAAGCTCAGTTTCTGTCTATACCAGTGCAAAATCTCAAAGACAAGAGTTTGGAGTGGAGTAGAAAAGGATGCAGATAGCTGAGGAAAGGAGAGAAATGAAAGGCAGGGGAAAAAGTGAGGTATATCCAACTGAATGCAGAGTTCCAGAGAATAACAAGAAGAGAGAAGCCCTTATTAAATGAACAATGCAAAGAAATAGAGGAAAACAATGAAATGAAAAAGACTAGAGAACTCTGCAAGAAAATTGGAGATACACAAGGGAACATTTCATGCAAGGATGGGTATGATAAAGGATAGAAACAATAAGGACCTAATAGAAGCAAAGAGATTAAAAAGAGGTAGCGAGAATACACAGAAGAACCATACAAAGAAGGTCTTAGTGACCCATATAGCCACAATGGTGTAGTCACTTACCTAAGAGCCAGATATCCTAGAGTGTGAAGTCAAGCGGGCCTTAGGAAGAATAACTACAAACAAAGCTAGTAGATGTGATGGAATTCCAACTGAGCTATTTAAAATACTAACCGATGGTGCTGCCAAAGTGCTGTACTCAGTATGTCAACAGATTTGGAAAACCCAGCAGTGCTCACGGGACAGGAAAAAGTAAGTTTTCATTCCAGTTCCAAAGAAGGGCAATGCCAAAGAATGTTCAAATTACCACACAATTGCACTCATTTCCTAGCAAGGTAATACACAAAATCCTTCAAGCTTGGCTTCAACAGGATGTGAACTGAGAGCTTTCAGATGTACAACATGGGTCTAGAAAAGGCAGAAGAGACCAAATTGCCAATATCCATTGGATTATGGAGAAAGCAAGGGAGTATCTACTTCTGCTTGATTGACCATACTAAAGCCCTTGACTGTGTGGATCACAGGAAACTGTGGAAAATTCTTAAAGTATGAGAATACCAGACCACCTTCTGAGGTCTTCTGAGAAACATGTGTGCTTGTCAAGAATCAGCAGTTAGAACCAGACATGGTACAACATACTGGTTCAAAATTTGAAAAGGAGTATGTCAAGGCTGTATATTGTCATCTTACTTATTTAACTTCTTTGCTGAGTACATCATGTAACTGGATCTGGATGAATCACAAACTGCAATCAAGACTGCCAGGAGAAATATCTACAACCTTAGATATGCAGATGATACCATTCCAGTGGCAGAAAGTGAAGAGGACCTAAAGAGCCTCTTGATGAGAGTGAAAATGCTGACTCGAAACTCAGCATTCAGCAAACTAAGATGATGCAATCCAGTCCCATCACTTCATGGCAAATAGAAGCAGAAAAAGTGGAAATAGTGATAGATTTTATCTTCTTGGGCTCTAAACCACTGTGGACAGTGACTGCAGCTATGAAATAAAAAGCCACTTGTTCCTTGGAAGGAAATCTATGACTAACATAGATAGCATATTAAAAAGGAGAGACATCAGTTTGTTGACAAAGGTCCATATAGTCAAAGCTATGGTTTTTCCAGTAGTCATGCACAGATGTGAGAGTTGGATCATATGGAAGATTGGATGCCAAAGAATTGATGCTTTCAAATTATGCTGCAGAAGACTCTTGGGAGTCCCTTGGATGGCACAGAGATTAAACCAGTCAATCCTAAAGAAAATAAATCCTGAATATTCATTGGAAGGACTTTGAAGCTCCAATACTGTGACTACATGATGTAAAGACCTGGATCATTGGAAAAGGCCCTGATGCTAGGAAAGATTGAAGGTGAAAGGATAAGAGGGTAGCAGAGGATGAGATGATTAGAAAGCATCACGGACTCAATGGACATGAATTTGAGCAAGCTTCAGGAGACAGTAAAGGACAAGGACATGGCATGCTGCAGTCCATTGGTTTGCAGAGTTGGAGACAACTTAGCGACAGCTACATGCTTGTGAACAACTTACCATTGTCAACCATTAATTTCTTCTACCTAGACGGAGTTTCAATGTCTGCAAAACAGCTCAGCGATATTGTATGTATCTGTTGATGGGGAACTAGAATGTTGCTCCAGGTCTGCATTATTGTTTCTCAACTGTTCATTTCTCCCTTGTCTCATATCCCCTCCCTCTGGTCCCTAATTAACAATGGCTTGTATCTAACTCCTTGGAATTCAGGGCCGATCATGGAGTCTGACTATTTCCTATTATCAAAGACATGGGGAGCAGAGAAAGGAGTCCCCCGGGGCCTTACTTGGTATCACAATGAAGGAGACAAGATGTCAGTATGTAATTGCATTACAGTATTAGGATAGGTGTTGGAGGTAATGGCACAGGAACAGACATAGTAACTCATGGGAAGGAAGCCTAGGGAAGATGGGAGTGATCAAAGTAATCATGATGAAGGATCTTAAAAAAATAAATAGGTATTGACTGAGCAGATCAAACAAGGAAGGGCATTCTTAAAAAAGAAGAGAGCTTTGCAAAGCCATGTAGTTGCAGGAAACAATATTATTCATTCTGGGAAGAATCATTTCATAACATTACATATAGGAGAACATCAGGTAACAGGTGCTTCTGGGGACTGGTGTGAAGGAACTCATATTCTCTGTCACAGAAATTGGATCTTATCCTATAAAGAGTGGGCTGCTACTGACAGCCTTTGGTCAAAAGTGAATTCACTAGATTAGAATTTTAGAAATCCTTTGCTAGTGACATTGTAGAGGATGGGTGTAAATTTAATGACCAGCAGACTTCGATTAGGACTCTCTTCCCTCGTAGCTCAGTGTAAAGAATCTGCCTGCAATGCAAAAACTCCGGTTTGATTCCTGTGTTAGGAAGATCCCCTGGAGAAGGAAATGGCAACCCACTCTAGTATTCTTGCCTGCAGAATCCCATGGACAGAGGAGCCTGGCAGGCCTTAGTCCGTGGGGTAGCAAAAATTGGACACAACTTAGCAACTAATCACCACCATTTTACCTCCTTCCTGCTCTTGCTCTTACTATCTCTGAGTCATCTGTGCAGATATTTGGAGTGTCAATCATTTGGCAGTAAAACTCCGAAAGAAATCAAAGTGCCTGGAGAGCTAATTGGTGCATTTTATTTCTTTGTTATTTTTCCTTCGCTACTACTTTGGCAGGCCCAAAAGATAAACAGAATCCAGACCCCAGAAATCAGTGAATAGCACCCTCGCCTATTTCCTCCTCCGCCTCTCCTACAACACTTGCTCTTTTCCCTGTGAAGACTGCTGGAGATTCCTGGTAATTAGCCTTGGCTTCACTGTTAAAGCACCCCACCAGATGGTGTGCTGTGTCTGTCAACCCAACTTCTGTGTGTGTGTTCATGGAAGTCTCCCCACCTCGTTTCCCTGGAATAAAGTGGGAGTGTGAGAGTTGTTTCCATGGCCACAAACTTCCAAAGCCAAAAATGGCTTCTTCCAGGACATTTCTGGGAAAAGTGATAATCTACAGAAGACAAAACGTCATGTTTGAGTTTCAAGCTTCATGAACATTGCAATTGGGTGTGTGCAGAAAGCCTTGAACAAGACCCAGAAATAGTGTATCTGTCGTGGGGGTAGATATTGCATTGCATCAGGACCTTTCTCTTGTCAGGAATGTTTGTTTGCCCTAGTTTTTGGGCTGGCTTCTGGCGGCTGGTGTGAAGGAACTCATATTCTCTGTCACAGAAATTGGATCTTATCCTATAAAGAGTGGGCTGCTACTGACAGCCTTTGGTCAAAAGTGAATTCACTAGATTAGAATTTTAGAAATCCTTTGCTAGTGACATTGTAGAGGATGGGTGTAAATTTAATGACCAGCAGACTTCGATTAGGACTCTCTTCCCTCGTAGCTCAGTGTAAAGAATCTGCCTGCAATGCAAAAACTCCGGTTTGATTCCTGTGTTAGGAAGATCCCCTGGAGAAGGAAATGGCAACCCACTCTAGTATTCTTGCCTGCAGAATCCCATGGACAGAGGAGCCTGGCAGGCCTTAGTCCGTGGGGTAGCAAAAATTGGACACAACTTAGCAACTAATCACCACCATTTTACCTCCTTCCTGCTCTTGCTCTTACTATCTCTGAGTCATCTGTGCAGATATTTGGAGTGTCAATCATTTGGCAGTAAAACTCCGAAAGAAATCAAAGTGCCTGGAGAGCTAATTGGTGCATTTTATTTCTTTGTTATTTTTCCTTCGCTACTACTTTGGCAGGCCCAAAAGATAAACAGAATCCAGACCCCAGAAATCAGTGAATAGCACCCTCGCCTATTTCCTCCTCCGCCTCTCCTACAACACTTGCTCTTTTCCCTGTGAAGACTGCTGGAGATTCCTGGTAATTAGCCTTGGCTTCACTGTTAAAGCACCCCACCAGATGGTGTGCTGTGTCTGTCAACCCAACTTCTGTGTGTGTGTTCATGGAAGTCTCCCCACCTCGTTTCCCTGGAATAAAGTGGGAGTGTGAGAGTTGTTTCCATGGCCACAAACTTCCAAAGCCAAAAATGGCTTCTTCCAGGACATTTCTGGGAAAAGTGATAATCTACAGAAGACAAAACGTCATGTTTGAGTTTCAAGCTTCATGAACATTGCAATTGGGTGTGTGCAGAAAGCCTTGAACAAGGCCCAGAAATAGTGTATCTGTCGTGTGTGGGGTAGATATTGCATTGCATCAGGACCTTTCTCTTGTCAGGAATGTGGTTTGTAGTTTAGCAAACTCTCTAATAGTCTTTCCTAGGACAGAGGTTTTCTGTGTATTCAGCTTATATGAAAGAGAAGTCCATTCCACAGACCTATCAGTGCCTCCTATGTCCTAAAGGTATGAAGGCAAACAAGAACAAGACATTATCCTATATCTCCACCATAACAATAATGGCTACCATACATTGAATGCTTACTATTTGCCACTTATTCTAGGGGGTGCTTTCTAATTGTTCCCTCTTCAATCTTCAGAAAAGCTCCAGGAAAGAAATCTAATCATTATCATAATTTCATAGAAGGAAGCTAGAGTATGGAGAAGTTCAATAACTTGACCAAGTTCACACAGTTTCTAAGTGTCAGAGCTGGGTATCTACATAAATCCATAGGAGTCAAACCTCTGTGTGATTTTCATTGGATTTCCTGACTTAGGTAAATAAAGACAGTAAATAGAGAATGTACAAGTCTAAGTGATATATGGTCATCCCCAAATGCCAGAAGATCATAGAGGAAGGTGCCTAGGGTATCAGAAAAAACTTTGATGGAGGGGAAAGTACTTGAGAATGTTAACTGATAAATGAGTCTGTAAAAGAGAAAACACATTTTGACAAAAGGTTTGGAAAGAGCTGAAACTGTGAAGGAACAATGCCTTCTGCATGGGGATGTGCCATTGGGTGGCACAGGATGGAATTGTGAGTGTTCAGACTGGCAGGAATGTGTGCTGTTTGGAAGAAAGTGGGCACACTCAAGCACACACATATGATCATTTTCTTTTTTTCACGAATGTTCATGACAACTTTATTTAGGACAGCCCTAAACTGAAAGTAGTATAGGGCCAGATTTTGAAAGATTCTTTACAAGAGAATAAATAATTTGTATTTTCACCCTGCAACCAAAATTTCCCCTGTGGGTTGGTTGCATTACCATCTGATAAGCTGTTTTAAAAATGCAAACAATAAGCCACAACTCAGGACATACTCATTTATTTGAAGAGTAATGATCAAATTCCAGTAATAATCAGAATCACCTGAAGAGCTAGTCAAAATAAAATAGTGTATCTGTCGTGTGTGGGGTATTGCATTGCATCAGGACCTTTCTCTTGTCAGGAATGTGGTTTGTAGTTTAGCAAACTCTCTAATAGTCTTTCCTAGGACAGAGGTTTTCTGTGTATTCAGCTTATATGAAAGAGAAGTCCATTCCACAGACCTATCAGTGCCTCCTATGTCCTAAAGGTATGAAGGCAAACAAGAACAAGACATTATCCTATATCTCCACCATAACAATAATGGCTACCATACATTGAATGCTTACTATTTGCCACTTATTCTAGGGGGTGCTTTCTAATTGTTCCCTCTTCAATCTTCAGAAAAGCTCCAGGAAAGAAATCTAATCATTATCATAATTTCATAGAAGGAAGCTAGAGTATGGAGAAGTTCAATAACTTGACCAAGTTCACACAGTTTCTAAGTGTCAGAGCTGGGTATCTACATAAATCCATAGGAGTCAAACCTCTGTGTGATTTTCATTGGATTTCCTGACTTAGGTAAATAAAGACAGTAAATAGAGAATGTACAAGTCTAAGTGATATATGGTCATCCCCAAATGCCAGAAGATCATAGAGGAAGGTGCCTAGGGTATCAGAAAAAACTTTGATGGAGGGGAAAGTACTTGAGAATGTTAACTGATAAATGAGTCTGTAAAAGAGAAAACACATTTTGACAAAAGGTTTGGAAAGAGCTGAAACTGTGAAGGAACAATGCCTTCTGCATGGGGATGTGCCATTGGGTGGCACAGGATGGAATTGTGAGTGTTCAGACTGGCAGGAATGTGTGCTGTTTGGAAGAAAGTGGGCACACTCAAGCACACACATATGATCATTTTCTTTTTTTCACGAATGTTCATGACAACTTTATTTAGGACAGCCCTAAACTGAAAGTAGTATAGGGCCAGATTTTGAAAGATTCTTTACAAGAGAATAAATAATTTGTATTTTCACCCTGCAACCAAAATTTCCCCTGTGGGTTGGTTGCATTACCATCTGATAAGCTGTTTTAAAAATGCAAACAATAAGCCACAACTCAGGACATACTCATTTATTTGAAGAGTAATGATCAAATTCCAGTAATAATCAGAATCACCTGAAGAGCTAGTGCAAAAAAAAGACCCTACCTTTGTATTTTTATTAAGTGTTCCAGACCTTTCTAACATCCTCTAACATTTGAGAACTACTTTTCAAGGATAAGAAATAACAATCTCTGGTTGTAAGAGCTCTCCAGGTGATTTTTATATGCTTTTAGATTGAGTTATTGGCAGACATAAACAGAAAAAAACAATGGAAACCTAACTGTTGTAATAGTCAAGAGTAAAAATTATAAGTCATTAGGATACTGACATCTTATTAAGGGCAAAAACAATATTAAAGTCTGGCATCAGAGAAAGACTCCCAGAAAAATCAATGAATCACTACAGGCTCCATATACAAAATGGAAATAATAATGAGACCTATCCCATGCAGTTTTTTCTCAGATGTATTTTACTTTATTTATTCATTTATTTAAATTGAAGTATAATTGATTTATAGTTGTGTTAGTTTCAGGTGTTCAGCAAAGTGATTCAGCTTTATATATACATATATACACACATATGTATTTTCTTTTACAGATTCTTTTCCTTTATAGGTTATTGCAAGGTATAGGATATAGACCTGTGCTATGTATTAAGCACTTATTGTTAATGTATTTTTTGTGGGGGCCACTTCTATTGGGCTTTCATTTATCCATTTTCTTTGTTCTTTGGCCTGTGTGGGCCTCCCATCACAGTGGCCTCTTGTTGCTGCAGAGCACTGGCTGTGGGCACATGCTCTCCAGAGTTCCAGCTCGGTAGTTGGACACATTGGTCTAGCTGCTCCATGGCACGTGGGATCCTCCCAGGCCAGGGATCGAACCAGTGCCCCCTGCACTGCAAGGTGGTGTCTTTACCCAGTGGACCACCAGGAAGGCCCTGTTAATGTATCTTATATATAGTAGTATGTACATGTTAATCCAGACTTCTAATTCATCCCTCTGTCTTCTCGCATTTCTCTTTTGGGAACCACAGTGTGTTTTCTAAATCTGTGAGCATTGCGAAAATAAGTTCATTTGTATCATATTTTTGATTCCACATATAAATGATATATTTGTCTCTGTCTGACTTACTTCACTTAGTATCATGGTACATGGCAGTTCTTATAAGGTTAAAAATAGGGGCATAGCCCAAATAGTCTACATTTTAAAAATGTTTGCAGATGAACTTACATAGAATGTTCTCCCTTTTCAATCTAGGTTCTTTCTCTCACCTTGGTTGTTCTAATATGTATTCTTGTCTGTACATTATTGGCCACTATTCCTATTTTGGTAGGAATGGTATTCCATTATACAAATTTCACATATTGGTGGACATTTGAGTTGCTTCCATTTGTGGACTATTTCATATAAAGTTTTCATGAATATTCATAAAAAAGGGAACTGACTGTGTGTGTAAGTGTGTTATTTGTGTGTGTGCATGTCTGTGTGTATGTACACGGAGTATTTAAAAACTCCTTCTTCTCATACCTGCCTACAACAGATGTATTTTACTTTATTTATTCATTTATTTAAATTGAAGTATAATTGATTTATAGTTGTGTTAGTTTCAGGTGTTCAGCAAAGTGATTCAGCTTTATATATACATATATACACACATATGTATTTTCTTTTACAGATTCTTTTCCTTTATAGGTTATTGCAAGGTATAGGATATAGACCTGTGCTATGTATTAAGCACTTATTGTTAATGTATTTTTTGTGGGGGCCACTTCTATTGGGCTTTCATTTATCCATTTTCTTTGTTCTTTGGCCTGTGTGGGCCTCCCATCACAGTGGCCTCTTGTTGCTGCAGAGCACTGGCTGTGGGCACATGCTCTCCAGAGTTCCAGCTCGGTAGTTGGACACATTGGTCTAGCTGCTCCATGGCACGTGGGATCCTCCCAGGCCAGGGATCGAACCAGTGCCCCCTGCACTGCAAGGTGGTGTCTTTACCCAGTGGACCACCAGGAAGGCCCTGTTAATGTATCTTATATATAGTAGTATGTACATGTTAATCCAGACTTCTAATTCATCCCTCTGTCTTCTCGCATTTCTCTTTTGGGAACCACAGTGTGTTTTCTAAATCTGTGAGCATTGCGAAAATAAGTTCATTTGTATCATATTTTTGATTCCACATATAAATGATATATTTGTCTCTGTCTGACTTACTTCACTTAGTATCATGGTACATGGCAGTTCTTATAAGGTTAAAAATAGGGGCATAGCCCAAATAGTCTACATTTTAAAAATGTTTGCAGATGAACTTACATAGAATGTTCTCCCTTTTCAATCTAGGTTCTTTCTCTCACCTTGGTTGTTCTAATATGTATTCTTGTCTGTACATTATTGGCCACTATTCCTATTTTGGTAGGAATGGTATTCCATTATACAAATTTCACATATTGGTGGACATTTGAGTTGCTTCCATTTGTGGACTATTTCATATAAAGTTTTCATGAATATTCATAAAAAAGGGAACTGACTGTGTGTGTAAGTGTGTTATTTGTGTGTGTGTGCATGTCTGTGTGTATGTACACGGAGTATTTAAAAACTCCTTCTTCTCATACTCCATGCCTACAACAAGTACTGGCCTTTTCTACTTCAGAACTGTCCTGAGCTAACACTGAGTATGGGCCTGAACATTATTTTATTACATCTCCCTGAACATTTTTAGACTGAAAAATGAATGAAGGAGACACCACCCTCTCTCTAAACTGAGAAAGTTCAACTTTGAATCTCTGGAGGTCATCACCTTCCCCCTGTCTTAGCTTCAAAATCATCCTGACGCTTACTATTTTTCAAGATCTAATCCATACCCCTTAGCCTACTCAAAGCCTTCTGTGTGCTGACTTTGCCTGCCTCATGCTCTGCCAATCTCACCTCTGCATCCAGCCACCCATCCCTTCTTGATTTGCCTTTTCCTGAACCAGCTTTGCGCTCTCTCACTAAGCATTGTGTGTAACGCCCTTTCTGTCTCATCTCCCAGGTAAATGGTTTCCTTGACCTCCCAATGTCTCTTTCTGCATAGATCCTTCCAGACTCCTCCATGTTTAGACACCCACTTTTCTCTACTCTTCTGCTGTAGTGCTGCTCTACTGCCCTGGGCTCAACTAGGATATATCCATCTCTCCTCCATCTTTTTCTCTTTGTATTCTCAAAGGATTGTACAAAACCTAGAATATAGTCAGTATGCAAATGCAAGCTCACTGTCAAATTTCCAGCTAGATTCTAAGACCTCAACTTCATCACAAATACATTGTAACCAGGTTTAAATTTTGAAAAGTGTTGGAGATTCAATAAAATCTGTTGATGCCAACCTAAGCAGATCCCAGCTTCCTGATCTGAAATGGATTCCTTTTCTCCTCTCTATTGTTGTTGCTGTTCAGTTTCAAGGTTGTCTCTGACTCTTTGCAACCCCACAAACTATAGCACACTAGTCTTCCCTGTCCTTCACTGTCTCTGAGTTTTCTCAGTCTCATGTTCATTCAGACAGTGATGCTATCTAACCATCTATCCTTTTCTGCCCCCTTCTCCTTTTACTTCAGTCTTTCCCAGCTATTGTGGACTATTTCATATAAAGTTTTCATGAATATTCATAAAAGGGAACTGACTGTGTGTGTAAGTGTGTTATTTGTGTGTGTGTGCATGTCTGTGTGTATGTACACGGAGTATTTAAAAACTCCTTCTTCTCATACTCCATGCCTACAACAAGTACTGGCCTTTTCTACTTCAGAACTGTCCTGAGCTAACACTGAGTATGGGCCTGAACATTATTTTATTACATCTCCCTGAACATTTTTAGACTGAAAAATGAATGAAGGAGACACCACCCTCTCTCTAAACTGAGAAAGTTCAACTTTGAATCTCTGGAGGTCATCACCTTCCCCCTGTCTTAGCTTCAAAATCATCCTGACGCTTACTATTTTTCAAGATCTAATCCATACCCCTTAGCCTACTCAAAGCCTTCTGTGTGCTGACTTTGCCTGCCTCATGCTCTGCCAATCTCACCTCTGCATCCAGCCACCCATCCCTTCTTGATTTGCCTTTTCCTGAACCAGCTTTGCGCTCTCTCACTAAGCATTGTGTGTAACGCCCTTTCTGTCTCATCTCCCAGGTAAATGGTTTCCTTGACCTCCCAATGTCTCTTTCTGCATAGATCCTTCCAGACTCCTCCATGTTTAGACACCCACTTTTCTCTACTCTTCTGCTGTAGTGCTGCTCTACTGCCCTGGGCTCAACTAGGATATATCCATCTCTCCTCCATCTTTTTCTCTTTGTATTCTCAAAGGATTGTACAAAACCTAGAATATAGTCAGTATGCAAATGCAAGCTCACTGTCAAATTTCCAGCTAGATTCTAAGACCTCAACTTCATCACAAATACATTGTAACCAGGTTTAAATTTTGAAAAGTGTTGGAGATTCAATAAAATCTGTTGATGCCAACCTAAGCAGATCCCAGCTTCCTGATCTGAAATGGATTCCTTTTCTCCTCTCTATTGTTGTTGCTGTTCAGTTTCAAGGTTGTCTCTGACTCTTTGCAACCCCACAAACTATAGCACACTAGTCTTCCCTGTCCTTCACTGTCTCTGAGTTTTCTCAGTCTCATGTTCATTCAGACAGTGATGCTATCTAACCATCTATCCTTTTCTGCCCCCTTCTCCTTTTACTTCAGTCTTTCCCAGCATCAAGGTCTTTTCTAATGAGTTGGCTCTTCTACTTTCTAGAGGATCCTTTTGTTTCACGGAGAGAACTTCGAGATTTCAAAGGGGGCTCCCAGCTTGGGAAAAGACAGATCTCTATTTTGGGTGACTCATTGCCTCCAAATTGCATTCTGTCCCTCTTGCAAAATTATTTGCCTTAACTGTGGTTTAGTTGCTCAGGTCGTCTTTGAAAAAGCATGTACATTTGCATGAAAAATAAATTTAAATCTTTGACATCCTATGGGAAAATCATTGAAGTCTTCCCAAGAAATTTCAGCAAAGAAAATTTAGGCATCCATTCAACAGTTATTTGATTATTATGAACCAAGTTCTTTTCTTAGGTCTAAAACAACAAAGTAACAGAGGCAGTCAACATTTTCTAGAATCTTACATCTTGGTGGCTGCTGCTACTTAGTCATTCAGTCATGACTGACTCTGAGCAACCCAATGGACTGTAGTCCACCAGGCTCCTCTGTCCATTGGACTCTTCAGGCAAGAGTACTGGCATGGGTTTCCATGCCCTTCTACAGGGGATTTTCCCTACCCAGGAATCGAATCCAGGTCTCCCACATTGCAGGCAGATTCCTCACCACTGAGCCATCAGGGAAGCCCCTATGTGTGTGTATGTGTGTATATATAGTATAGCCACCATTTTATATATATATATATATATATATATATATATATATATATATAATATAAGCTATATATATATTACTGAGCCACCAAGGAAGCCTCTCTCTGTACATTATATGTAATATAGATAGCCCCTATAAATATTTTTTATATAATATATATGTGTATATATATATATGTATAATTGACTTGTGATTCCATGGGCTGTAGGCTACCAGCCCTTTCCGTTCCAGGCAAGAATACTGGAGTATTCTCCTCCGTATTTTGGTAGAGACAGGCAATAAACTTATATATAAATGAAAATGCTGTAATATTAGATTCTGAGGCATGTTATGATGGAAATAGTACTGTAGAAGAGTGGTAACTGTAGTAATAGTACTGTAGAATAACTAGTTAACTAGAGAAGAGAGGCAAGGCTTGTCTGAAGAGATGAAACAGGAGACCTTTATAATGAGAATTTAGCTATGGCAACATTTTGAAGGAAAGAACTCCAAGTGTAAGATATAATATTAAAGTCCCAGAAACAGCAATGAATTTGGCATGCCCTTGAAACAGAAAAGCCACTGTGACAGAAGCATAGTGAATAGGAGAAGAATGAAGTGTGTGAGTTAGGAGATAGACAGGCCCAGACCCTCTGGTTCCACCACAGTCTGGACTTAATTCTGGATGAAACTGGAAGATATGAGAGCAGTGGTCGCCAACCTTTTTGGCACCAGGGACCAGTATTATGGATGACAATTTATGCAAAGTCCAGGGTAGGGGGATGGTTTGGGGATAATTCAAGTATATTACATTTATTGTGTACTTTATTTCTATTATTAATACATCAGTTCCACCTCAGATCATCAGGCATTGAATCTTGAAGGTTGGGAACTCCTATATTAGAAGCTTTTAAGAAAGTGGTCTGATTGTCTTTAAGCTGCCACATGTCCCTTCCCTCTGATTGCCGTAATGCAAAATAGACCATAGGAGGAGCTTCAAGAGCATAAGCAGAGAGAGACGAGTTATATGGCTAATGCCAGGGTCCAGTTGAGGCAAGGAGGTACCTCTTGGACTAAGACTGTGCCAGTAGAAATGGTGACAAGATTACATTTCAGGTGTTTTTCAAGTTTGAGACAATGAGATTTAGGGATAGTTAATAATTAGATTCTGGAAGAAGAATGGCAGCCATTCTAGTATTCTTGCCTAGAAAATCCCATGGACAATAGAGCCTGGTGGGCTACCATCCATGGAGTCACAGAGTTGGACATGACTGAATGACTGAGCACACAGTAATTAGGCATGAGAAAAAGAGCCATCAGGAGTAACTTTTAAATATTTTTTTCTGAACAATTTAATGGATGGTGTAGCAATTTACTCAGATATAGAAGGCTTGAGAGAATCTGTTTTATGTGTTTGGGAGTATGAAGAATCCGCTTCACTCATGTTATCTGAGATGGCTGTTTGACATCCAAGTAGAGCTATCAAGTCGGCAAGTGGTAATCAGTGAATGATCGGGATTTAAAGCCATGTATAAAGATGAGATGTGAGAGAAAGATAAGACGGAGAAAAGAACAGTGTCTACAACTGAGCCCAAGGCCTGCCAGCATTTAGAATTCTGGAAGAGAAGAGGGCTCTAGCAAAAAAATGAGAAGAAATGCATATTGAGGAGGATGAAAAACATAGGAGTGTGATGTCATGGGAGCCAAAGAAAAACATTTTTTCCAAAACAGAAAAAGGACCATCGGGGAGCAAAAAGGTTCTGCAAAATAGAGAGAGAGGACTGACTCTTGACTGTGTAAGATCTAGATTTCTGCTGTATCTCAGTGTAATTAATAAAAAATATGATCTGATATGTGATAAAAGCAACTAAGCAAAAAAACTATATTGCTATGAGAGGGATTATGGAAGAAAGTGATATTGGAAGAGGGTAGGGGGATGGTTTGGGGATAATTCAAGTATATTACATTTATTGTGTACTTTATTTCTATTATTAATACATCAGTTCCACCTCAGATCATCAGGCATTGAATCTTGAAGGTTGGGAACTCCTATATTAGAAGCTTTTAAGAAAGTGGTCTGATTGTCTTTAAGCTGCCACATGTCCCTTCCCTCTGAT
Source organism: Tragulus kanchil (assembly GCA_022376925.1). Lineage (NCBI taxonomy): Eukaryota > Metazoa > Chordata > Mammalia > Artiodactyla > Tragulidae > Tragulus > Tragulus kanchil. Next base: position 122,438,093 of record JAIOJX010000006.1, read on the forward strand.
TGCCGTAATGCAAAATAGACCATAGGAGGAGCTTCAAGAGCATAAGCAGAGAGAGACGAGTTATATGGCTAATGCCAGGGTCCAGTTGAGGCAAGGAGGTACCTCTTGGACTAAGACTGTGCCAGTAGAAATGGTGACAAGATTACATTTCAGGTGTTTTTCAAGTTTGAGACAATGAGATTTAGGGATAGTTAATAATTAGATTCTGGAAGAAGAATGGCAGCCATTCTAGTATTCTTGCCTAGAAAATCCCATGGACAATAGAGCCTGGTGGGCTACCATCCATGGAGTCACAGAGTTGGACATGACTGAATGACTGAGCACACAGTAATTAGGCATGAGAAAAAGAGCCATCAGGAGTAACTTTTAAATATTTTTTTCTGAACAATTTAATGGATGGTGTAGCAATTTACTCAGATATAGAAGGCTTGAGAGAATCTGTTTTATGTGTTTGGGAGTATGAAGAATCCGCTTCACTCATGTTATCTGAGATGGCTGTTTGACATCCAAGTAGAGCTATCAAGTCGGCAAGTGGTAATCAGTGAATGATCGGGATTTAAAGCCATGTATAAAGATGAGATGTGAGAGAAAGATAAGACGGAGAAAAGAACAGTGTCTACAACTGAGCCCAAGGCCTGCCAGCATTTAGAATTCTGGAAGAGAAGAGGGCTCTAGCAAAAAAATGAGAAGAAATGCATATTGAGGAGGATGAAAAACATAGGAGTGTGATGTCATGGGAGCCAAAGAAAAACATTTTTTCCAAAACAGAAAAAGGACCATCGGGGAGCAAAAAGGTTCTGCAAAATAGAGAGAGAGGACTGACTCTTGACTGTGTAAGATCTAGATTTCTGCTGTATCTCAGTGTAATTAATAAAAAATATGATCTGATATGTGATAAAAGCAACTAAGCAAAAAAACTATATTGCTATGAGAGGGATTATGGAAGAAAGTGATATTGGAAGAGGGCCAGAAATTTATAGGAAGTAATACACAAAGTAGGATATGAAGGATAAATAGAACTATTGAAGAATATGCATCAGATAAAAGGAAGAACACATGTGAGAGCATCAGATGGGACAGCATCAGATGGGAAAGCCACAAACTTGGTATGACCAGGCTATGTACAGGTAGAAGTGAAGTAGAAAGGGTAAGATTGACAAGACAAACGAGAACCAGATCAAGCCCACCTTTGTTTGCCACCTTATGGAGTTTGTCTTTTAATTTAAACTCACTTGATTTTTGGGAGAAGGGGGATAATTTCTGTACAGTGCTGTGCTGGTTTCTGCTGTACAACACCCTGTACAATCACCTATATGCATACATATTCCCCCTCCCTGCTGAGCGCCCCCCCCACCCACGACACCTCCAGGTCATCACAGAGCACCAAGCTGCACTTGCTGTGCAGCAACTTCCCTCTAGCTCTCTGTTTTACACATGGTAGTGTGACTATGTCAGTGCTGCTCTCATCTCATCTTACTCTCCCCTGTGCTTCCTATGCCACAGGTCTGGTTTTTATGTCTGTGTTCCTGCTCTGAAAATAGGTTTATCAGTAATGAATTTCTAGAATCTATATATATATGCATTAATATACAGCACTTGTTTTTCTCTGACTTATTTCACTGTGTTGAACAGACTCTAGGTTCATCCACATCACTCCCAGTGATTCAATTTGAATCCTTTTATGGCTGACTAATACTCCATTGTGTATATGTACCATATCTTCTCTATCCATTCATTTGTCAAAGGGCATCTAGGTTGCTTCTTGGTCCTGGCAACTGTAAATAGTGTTGCAATGAATATTGAGGTACATGTGCCTTTTTGAGTAATGTTCTCAGGATAACCCCAGTAGTGAAATAGTACAGGAGATCTATAGTCTGATATATAATTTTTATTTTTAAAGGAGTATTGCTGCTTTGTGGAAAACAGATTTTGAAGTGGTAAGAATAGAAGTTGAGAAACCATTTAGGAAATTATAGCAGTCATCTGGGCAAATGAAGGTGTGGGCTACAGTGCTAGTGGAGAAGATGTAGAAAAAAGGAAAGAATCAAACACATTTGAAAGTTGGAATGCAGATAATACTACCAAGTTCACATGGGCCTGTTGAAGAATAAAGGGATGATATATGTAAAAGGCAGTCATAGGATCTGATACAATTTAATGAATTATGACATTTTTTCTTCATCAATTGCTATGTCTTGCCTATATTCCAAACACTGTACTAAGCCTGTGAAGTTGGAGGTAAAAGTTCATGGAGAATCAAGGCATATACAAACAAGATGGTTACAAAACAAGATGGCTAAGAGAATAGGTTTGGAAACTCTGCAGGTCTAAATTCTGTAACTCATTAGTTTTGAGCTTAGAGTCTTCTATATAAGTAGATGAGTGTTAGGATAGCTGACAGTAATCTCAAATTTGTCTCTTTCTCCTTACAGTTCTTAGTTTTTTCTTCATGTATTTTGAAGTTTTATTTCTTAGGTGCATAAATAGGATTCTCAGGTCATCTTGATGAAATAGCCCCTTTATCAAAAAAAAAAAAAAAATCTCAGTCTATGTCAAATAATGTACTTCTTCTGATATTAGTATATACTATACTCCACTATAGCATCCTTTTGATTATTATTAACATTGAATTTTTTATATTCCATAAGTTGTAGCATATTTGTGTTTCTAAATTTAAAGTGTATGTCTTACAAGTAAAATACTATTGAGCCTCCCTTTTTTATCGAGCTTGATAATCTCTGCCATTTAAATGAAATTTAATGTGATTATCGACCTAGCTAGGTTTAAATCTAATAACTTGCTATGGTATTTGTCTAATCTGTTCTTTCTCCATTTTTCAGCCTTCTTTTGTATTAATTTATTTTGTGATTCTGTATTACTTGTTCACTTAGCTATCACTCTCTTCTGTTATTTTAGTGATTGCTTTGGATTTTATAGTATACATCTTTACATTATCACAATCTTTTTTGAATTAATTATACCATATTACCTGTATATTACAATGTTTATGCTAGGTCAGTTCAGTTGTGTCTGACTCTTTGCAACCCTATGGACTGTAGCCCTCTAGACTCCTCTGTCCATGGGATTTCCCAGGCAAGAGTATTGGAGTGGGTTGCCATTTCCTATTCCAGATATTTCACATTATATATAATTTATTTATGCACTTATTTATTATTCCTCTAATGCTTTAAGTTATTTTTAAAGGATTTTTGAAGTAGGAAAAAGAAAAAGATCAAAGCACCTTTTCCAGCATTGTTCATTGCTTTCTGTAGATAATATTTATTTTGTCTTTATTTTAAGAAAGCTGTTTTTTGGGTTTTTTTCAAGTTGTTCATCTTTTTAGTCAACACAGGTTACAAGTTACAACAAGTTACAGTTAAAAAGTTACAGTTGAAAGCTTTTTCAGTGGCGTAAACTTGGATTAGTTTTAATAAAAATTATTGACATATACTGTATTGGAGAATTTCCTTCATCATTGTAAAATCTAATATAACTAGTTGTAGGAGAGGCATTGTATTTCATTATTAAGTTCTTTTCAGGTTTTTGTTCAACTAATTCAGCCTCTGTATTTAAGTCAGTAACTGTTTTATCTAAAATATTTGTATGTTCCTTAGTCCAGGGCACAAACTCTTTTTTAGCTTCTGGAATCAACCTATATAAAGGAGTAATTCACTGAAATTTGGTAGAAAATTTCTAGCAAAATTTAGAAATCCCCACATACTCTGATATTAGTATATACTATACTCCACTATAGCATCCTTTTGATTATTATTAACATTGAATTTTTTATATTCCATAAGTTGTAGCATATTTGTGTTTCTAAATTTAAAGTGTATGTCTTACAAGTAAAATACTATTGAGCCTCCCTTTTTTATCGAGCTTGATAATCTCTGCCATTTAAATGAAATTTAATGTGATTATCGACCTAGCTAGGTTTAAATCTAATAACTTGCTATGGTATTTGTCTAATCTGTTCTTTCTCCATTTTTCAGCCTTCTTTTGTATTAATTTATTTTGTGATTCTGTATTACTTGTTCACTTAGCTATCACTCTCTTCTGTTATTTTAGTGATTGCTTTGGATTTTATAGTATACATCTTTACATTATCACAATCTTTTTTGAATTAATTATACCATATTACCTGTATATTACAATGTTTATGCTAGGTCAGTTCAGTTGTGTCTGACTCTTTGCAACCCTATGGACTGTAGCCCTCTAGACTCCTCTGTCCATGGGATTTCCCAGGCAAGAGTATTGGAGTGGGTTGCCATTTCCTATTCCAGATATTTCACATTATATATAATTTATTTATGCACTTATTTATTATTCCTCTAATGCTTTAAGTTATTTTTAAAGGATTTTTGAAGTAGGAAAAAGAAAAAGATCAAAGCACCTTTTCCAGCATTGTTCATTGCTTTCTGTAGATAATATTTATTTTGTCTTTATTTTAAGAAAGCTGTTTTTTGGGTTTTTTTCAAGTTGTTCATCTTTTTAGTCAACACAGGTTACAAGTTACAACAAGTTACAGTTAAAAAGTTACAGTTGAAAGCTTTTTCAGTGGCGTAAACTTGGATTAGTTTTAATAAAAATTATTGACATATACTGTATTGGAGAATTTCCTTCATCATTGTAAAATCTAATATAACTAGTTGTAGGAGAGGCATTGTATTTCATTATTAAGTTCTTTTCAGGTTTTTGTTCAACTAATTCAGCCTCTGTATTTAAGTCAGTAACTGTTTTATCTAAAATATTTGTATGTTCCTTAGTCCAGGGCACAAACTCTTTTTTAGCTTCTGGAATCAACCTATATAAAGGAGTAATTCACTGAAATTTGGTAGAAAATTTCTAGCAAAATTTAGAAATCCCCACATACTCTGCAGTTGTTTCAAGGTTGCTGGAGGTGTCAACCTTATAAGCTAAGAAAGCTGTTTTTACTGGACATAGAATTTCAGATTGTTTCCTTTTAGTACTTAAAGATGTTCCAGTCTCCTCTGAGATCATCCATGTCAGTGTTTATCTGTACGTAATTGATTCAAATCCAGCTTTTTTTAAGATTCTCTTTATCTTTTGTTTTCAGCAAATTAATTGGGCTCTATCTTGATACAGTTTCCTTCGGGCTAATTCACTTCTTGATCCAATGAACTTCTTGGATCTAGGGTGGGTCTATAGTTTTCATGAAAGTTGGAAAACTTGGGGACATTATTTCCTCAGACATTTTTCTCCCTTTCTCCCTTTCACTGCCATTACCCATGTATCAGGCCGCTTGAAATTGTTCCCCAGCCCTGATGCTTTGTTCGTGTTATTTTCGGTATTTCTTTCTTTTTATGTTTCATATCAGATAATTTCTATTTCTGTGTTCTCAAGTTTGCTGTTTTCTGTTCTTCTAAACTGTCTGTTTTTCTGTTATTCCCATTCAGAGTACACGTGTGTTTAAAATCTCAGACATCGTTTTATTTGTCTCTGAAAATTAAACTTGAGTCTTAGGTTTCGCTGGTGGTCCAGTGGATAAGGACACTGTCTTGCAGTGCAGGGGGTATCAGTTCCATCCCTGGCCCAGGAAGACCCCGCATGACATGGAGCGGCTGGATTGTTGTGTCCACCTACTGAGTTAGAGCTCTGTAGCGCATGTGCTCAGGGCCAGTGCTCTCCAGCGAGGGAGGCCACTCCAATGAAAGGCCCACACAGGCCAAAGAACAAAGATGGTTGGAAATAAATAGATGAAAGATCAATAGAAGTGGCCAATATATCTATATGTATATCTATCTATTTATATAAACAAAAAACTTGAGTCTTAATATCTTCTATGTCTCTTGTTGATATTCTCATGCTTTCTTCTATCTTTTTGAATATTCAGAACATCATTATACTATTTTAACACCTTCCCTACCAAGTCTATAGTGTTGTTTCTGTAATTTCTGTAATTCTCCCACCATAGGTAATAGCTTTCCTTGACATTTATCATTAGTCCTGTTTTTCTGCTTCTTTAGATGCATGTTAATTTTTATTGGTTGCTACTAGTCATTGTGAATTTTATCTGGTTGACTACTGGATGTTTTGTTTTCCTATAAATATTCTTGAACTTTATTCTGGAATGCAGGATAAAGTTAGATTATTGAGAACAATCTGATCCTTTCTAGTCTGCCTAACAAGCAGAACCAGAGCAAGTTTTAGTCTAGTGCTAATTTTCTGTCTCTACTCAGTCCAAATTCTTCCATATACTCTACCTGCCATTTTACTAATGATCAGGAATTTTTATTCTAGCTAGTGAGAACAAGAACTCTTTCTAGACTTATGTAAGATAAAGTGATTATTTCCCATAATATTGATATTTGGGGGTAGCACTTCCCCTGTCCTTGGAAGTTTCCCCACATATATGTCCTGATCAGTACTCAGCTAAAGATTCGAGAACCTTCTATAATGATCTGATACTTTCTCTCTGAGAAGCTTTGTTTCTGATACTCTGCCTATAAATATTCTATCAACTCAAGGTGTTTCTCCATTGTTTGCCTAGGTGGCCTGGAACCTCCCTCCAGACAAACAAGTGGGACAATTGTACGGATCCCCTCTTTGGGTTTCCATACATCAGGAGTCCCTCTTTTGCACTGCTTCATGTTCACCATCTGGAAACTGTTGCACATATTTCATCCAGGTTTTTTTTTTTTTTTTTAGTTATTTTAGAAAAAATGTCATATCTGGTCTTAGTTACTCCATTTTAGCCAGAATTCACAGATTTGAATTTGATGGTCTTTTGGTTTTTTAATTTTTTGTTAATTTTTTTTTACACCAAACATTTTGTTTCAGGGTATAGCCAATTAACAACTTGGGGGTCTCCCCATTAAATAAATAGATGAAAGATCAATAGAAGTGGCCAATATATCTATATGTATATCTATCTATTTATATAAACAAAAAACTTGAGTCTTAATATCTTCTATGTCTCTTGTTGATATTCTCATGCTTTCTTCTATCTTTTTGAATATTCAGAACATCATTATACTATTTTAACACCTTCCCTACCAAGTCTATAGTGTTGTTTCTGTAATTTCTGTAATTCTCCCACCATAGGTAATAGCTTTCCTTGACATTTATCATTAGTCCTGTTTTTCTGCTTCTTTAGATGCATGTTAATTTTTATTGGTTGCTACTAGTCATTGTGAATTTTATCTGGTTGACTACTGGATGTTTTGTTTTCCTATAAATATTCTTGAACTTTATTCTGGAATGCAGGATAAAGTTAGATTATTGAGAACAATCTGATCCTTTCTAGTCTGCCTAACAAGCAGAACCAGAGCAAGTTTTAGTCTAGTGCTAATTTTCTGTCTCTACTCAGTCCAAATTCTTCCATATACTCTACCTGCCATTTTACTAATGATCAGGAATTTTTATTCTAGCTAGTGAGAACAAGAACTCTTTCCAGACTTATGTAAGATAAAGTGATTATTTCCCATAATATTGATATTTGGGGGTAGCACTTCCCCTGTCCTTGGAAGTTTCCCCACATATATGTCCTGATCAGTACTCAGCTAAAGATTCGAGAACCTTCTATAATGATCTGATACTTTCTCTCTGAGAAGCTTTGTTTCTGATACTCTGCCTATAAATATTCTATCAACTCAAGGTGTTTCTCCATTGTTTGCCTAGGTGGCCTGGAACCTCCCTCCAGACAAACAAGTGGGACAATTGTACGGATCCCCTCTTTGGGTTTCCATACATCAGGAGTCCCTCTTTTGCACTGCTTCATGTTCACCATCTGGAAACTGTTGCACATATTTCATCCAGGTTTTTTTTTTTTTTTTTAGTTATTTTAGAAAAAATGTCATATCTGGTCTTAGTTACTCCATTTTAGCCAGAATTCACAGATTTGAATTTGATGGTCTTTTGGTTTTTTAATTTTTTGTTAATTTTTTTTTTAACACCAAAAACATTTTGTTTCAGGGTATAGCCAATTAACAATATTGTGATAGTTTCAGGTGAACAGTGAAGGGACTCAGCCATACCATGGTAAAAGCTACATAAAATAAAACATACTATTTCAACCATATTTAATAGTACAGTTCAAAGTACATTTACATTATTGTGCAATTTTCAGCATCTTCCATCTCCCGAATTTTTCACCTTCCTAAACTGAAATTCTGTTCCTATTGAACTCTTAAGTCCCTATTCCCCCTTCCTTCCTCAGCCCCTGGTATCTACCAGTGTACTTTCTGACCCTACAAATTTGACTATTTTAGGTATCTCATATAAGTGCGATCAAACAGTATTTGTCTGTCCCTACTATACACTGGAATGCACATTTTAGGTTAACTTAATATTTACTAGGTGAGCGAGAGGTTTGCCCATTTCATCTTAACTTTTTAATACAGGCAGTGGAAAGCAATTAAACATTTTTCAGCTGGTGAGTAAAAGATATATATGTTTTAAAAAGTGACCTTTGGTAATTATGGGGAAGACAGTTTGAAAGGGAAGAGAGGCTAGGACACAGTGTGTATGTATGGTAGATTCTAAGATTTCTGTGCAAATCTAGAGAATAGGAACTCGCACAGGTTGGCTTTCCCTTACATACAGTGAGAACGAAAGAGTTGTGTTAAGTGCCTTCTTGATTGCTTTGCTTTTACATGAAAGAAGAAAGAAAAAAAATTAAAGCCAATTAATAGAAATAAGCCTGAGGCTAAGATGTAGCCTGCTTAAGTTCACAGCAGGATAATTGTTCCTTTTTTAGTGAAGACAACTTCTCTAGTTGCGAACTCTGAAAAAGGTGTTTCTCCATTGTTTGCCTAGGTGGCCTGGAACCTCCTCCAGACAAACAAGTGGGACAATTGTACGGATCCCTCTTTGGGTTTCCATACATCAGGAGTCCCTCTTTTCACTGCTTCATGTTCACCATCTGGAAACTGTTGCACATATTTCATCCAGGTTTTTTTTTTTTTTTTTAGTTATTTTAGAAAAAATGTCATATCTGGTCTTAGTTACTCCATTTTAGCCAGAATTCACAGATTTGAATTTGATGGTCTTTTGGTTTTTTAATTTTTTGTTAATTTTTTTTTTAACACCAAAAACATTTTGTTTCAGGGTATAGCCAATTAACAATATTGTGATAGTTTCAGGTGAACAGTGAAGGGACTCAGCCATACCATGGTAAAAGCTACATAAAATAAAACATACTATTTCAACCATATTTAATAGTACAGTTCAAAGTACATTTACATTATTGTGCAATTTTCAGCATCTTCCATCTCCCGAATTTTTCACCTTCCTAAACTGAAATTCTGTTCCTATTGAACTCTTAAGTCCCTATTCCCCCTTCCTTCCTCAGCCCCTGGTATCTACCAGTGTACTTTCTGACCCTACAAATTTGACTATTTTAGGTATCTCATATAAGTGCGATCAAACAGTATTTGTCTGTCCCTACTATACACTGGAATGCACATTTTAGGTTAACTTAATATTTACTAGGTGAGCGAGAGGTTTGCCCATTTCATCTTAACTTTTTAATACAGGCAGTGGAAAGCAATTAAACATTTTTCAGCTGGTGAGTAAAAGATATATATGTTTTAAAAAGTGACCTTTGGTAATTATGGGGAAGACAGTTTGAAAGGGAAGAGAGGCTAGGACACAGTGTGTATGTATGGTAGATTCTAAGATTTCTGTGCAAATCTAGAGAATAGGAACTCGCACAGGTTGGCTTTCCCTTACATACAGTGAGAACGAAAGAGTTGTGTTAAGTGCCTTCTTGATTGCTTTGCTTTTACATGAAAGAAGAAAGAAAAAAAATTAAAGCCAATTAATAGAAATAAGCCTGAGGCTAAGATGTAGCCTGCTTAAGTTCACAGCAGGATAATTGTTCCTTTTTTAGTGAAGACTTTTATTATTATTATTTTGAAGTATCAGAGGCAATTTCACAAGGGTTATCATCTCATCTTCCTCCTCCCATCTTGAAAATGTGAGGTGAAAAATGCTGGAATTCTGATGTTTGCCAAATTCTGTTTCAGATCACATGTGTCCTCACACTTACTCTTCTGTGCACATAACACTTAAGAAGATCCTTGACAGGGAAATGAATCTGCCCCATAAATGTTTTCTTATTCAGGTCTAAATGCTGCTCCCACAGACCTCCAGATTGAACTGGGCAGAGACTCATCGAAACTGCACTGTGAACACTCAGCCAAGACCCCCAGGGAATAAGCAGCTGATCTATTATTTATACTTTTTACTTATGTTATTTGGATTCGCAAGATGAACCCACATCCAGTGACCTCTGGGCACTCAAACACACGAAAAGGCAATGATTTCTTGACAAAAAATATTAACAACACAAAGACAGTATAGAACAGAGATGGTGAGGGAAGTAAAGAGAAAAACTGCAGACCACTGGGGAACATGTATTGGGAAAACCTGAACAAATTCAGGTTGTTTTCATTATACACATAGCTAGCCTCAATCTAAAAACAGAGGGCCAAGGATGTGGTATTATTTGGGAAAGAGGAGACAGAGAGCCTTTGAACATCACAATTATTGATAGAATACATGTGAGGTAAGTCACAGTGGTCATTTTTAGATCTCTTTCACATCCATCCTCTATGTAGAGCTTCACAGCATAGGTAGGAAAGTTTTTCCTAGTTGCAGAGATAAAGAAACTATATTTAAATAATAGTAAATGGCTTGTTGTCAGTCTCATCTCTTGTCCTCTGGTACACAATTCTTTCCCCTTGCATCTCAGAACTTCACACCTACTATTAAAAACCGTGTGGTTCTGCCGCTCCAGATTCTCTCTCTGTAGAGTCTCTTGTGCTCTACTCTAAACCTTTCTGAGATCCCAGTTTATGCCCAGATGTTTCTGATTGAACTGGTTCTTCAGCAGCTATCTATTTAGTCTGATTTGACCTTTCAGTGAAATGTCCTTCATTGAATGTACATATCCTTTCTTACATGGGGCATAAGAAATAAGCCTGAGGCTAATTGTTTTCCTATTTTTTTAGTGAAGACTTTTATTATTATTATTTTGAAGTATCAGAGGCAATTTCACAAGGGTTATCATCTCATCTTCCTCCTCCCATCTTGAAAATGTGAGGTGAAAAATGCTGGAATTCTGATGTTTGCCAAATTCTGTTTCAGATCACATGTGTCCTCACACTTACTCTTCTGTGCACATAACACTTAAGAAGATCCTTGACAGGGAAATGAATCTGCCCCATAAATGTTTTCTTATTCAGGTCTAAATGCTGCTCCCACAGACCTCCAGATTGAACTGGGCAGAGACTCATCGAAACTGCACTGTGAACACTCAGCCAAGACCCCCAGGGAATAAGCAGCTGATCTATTATTTATACTTTTTACTTATGTTATTTGGATTCGCAAGATGAACCCACATCCAGTGACCTCTGGGCACTCAAACACACGAAAAGGCAATGATTTCTTGACAAAAAATATTAACAACACAAAGACAGTATAGAACAGAGATGGTGAGGGAAGTAAAGAGAAAAACTGCAGACCACTGGGGAACATGTATTGGGAAAACCTGAACAAATTCAGGTTGTTTTCATTATACACATAGCTAGCCTCAATCTAAAAACAGAGGGCCAAGGATGTGGTATTATTTGGGAAAGAGGAGACAGAGAGCCTTTGAACATCACAATTATTGATAGAATACATGTGAGGTAAGTCACAGTGGTCATTTTTAGATCTCTTTCACATCCATCCTCTATGTAGAGCTTCACAGCATAGGTAGGAAAGTTTTTCCTAGTTGCAGAGATAAAGAAACTATATTTAAATAATAGTAAATGGCTTGTTGTCAGTCTCATCTCTTGTCCTCTGGTACACAATTCTTTCCCCTTGCATCTCAGAACTTCACACCTACTATTAAAAACCGTGTGGTTCTGCCGCTCCAGATTCTCTCTCTGTAGAGTCTCTTGTGCTCTACTCTAAACCTTTCTGAGATCCCAGTTTATGCCCAGATGTTTCTGATTGAACTGGTTCTTCAGCAGAGCTATCTATTTAGTCTGATTTGACCTTTCAGTGAAATGTCCTTCAGTGAATAATTGGGAAAATAGTACATATCCAAACAAAGGAATATTATTCAACCACAGAAAAGAAGGAAACCCTGCCAGTGGAGACAGCATGGATAAATCTGGAGAGCACTATGCTAAGTGAAATAAGCCAAAAAGTGAAAGATCATTATTGGATGGTATCTCTTATATATGGAACAAAAAAAAAAGAAAATGCTGATCTCTTAGAAAAAGAGAATAGTATGGTGGTTACCAGGGACTGGGGAAAGGGGAGTGGCATGAGGAAGATCAAGTAGTACAAATCTTCACCAACAAGTAGGGTCAGTTCTGAGGATCTGATGTATAGCGTGGTGATTCTTTCTGTTGCCTCTCACCTCCAGGTCAGTTACATCCTTTGATGCCACTGAGGCCCCTTCTGTAGATTCAGAGAAACTTAAAGGAAGCACTCAAAGACCAGAAATTTCTGGTTCGCTTTCCAGAGTAGTTTTACTCATCCAGGAGAGAAGAGGTAAAATTCAGAAAGGGCCTCTGAGGATATGTTTTCATGTCTGCAGAAGCTGCCTTCATGAAACATTGCACCTCAGGCTAGAGAAAGCAGCAAGCGACCATGTGGAAACCACCATTTGGCTTCACAGGGGCCAGGGGCTTCCACTGCATTTGATACAACACATGACCAATGGTGTTTTGGGCTGCTGCTCAAGCTTTCATCACCTCAGTTTGGTAGGGAAAACATGCAATAGGCTCTATAAAAGTGATGAGCACTTTGAGTAATCTACTAACTGAATGCAACAAGATGATGGCCACCAAGCTCTTCTAGCACTCCAGCATTAGTGGGGGTGCCTGGACAGCACCCCCACTGCCCTTCTGCTCACCCTCTCCTGATTGCCTACCTGTTAAATGGCTTGTTGTCAGTCTCATCTCTTGTCCTCTGGTACACAATTCTTTCCCCTTGCATCTCAGAACTTCACACCTACTATTAAAAACCGTGTGGTTCTGCCGCTCCAGATTCTCTCTCTGTAGAGTCTCTTGTGCTCTACTCTAAACCTTTCTGAGATCCCAGTTTATGCCCAGATGTTTCTGATTGAACTGGTTCTTCAGCAGAGCTATCTATTTAGTCTGATTTGACCTTTCAGTGAAATGTCCTTCAGTGAATAATTGGGAAAATAGTACATATCCAAACAAAGGAATATTATTCAACCACAGAAAAGAAGGAAACCCTGCCAGTGGAGACAGCATGGATAAATCTGGAGAGCACTATGCTAAGTGAAATAAGCCAAAAAGTGAAAGATCATTATTGGATGGTATCTCTTATATATGGAACAAAAAGAAAAGAAAAATGCTGATCTCTTAGAAAAAGAGAATAGTATGGTGGTTACCAGGGACTGGGGAAAGGGGAGTGGCATGAGGAAGATCAAGTAGTACAAATCTTCACCAACAAGTAGGGTCAGTTCTGAGGATCTGATGTATAGCGTGGTGATTCTTTCTGTTGCCTCTCACCTCCAGGTCAGTTACATCCTTTGATGCCACTGAGGCCCCTTCTGTAGATTCAGAGAAACTTAAAGGAAGCACTCAAAGACCAGAAATTTCTGGTTCGCTTTCCAGAGTAGTTTTACTCATCCAGGAGAGAAGAGGTAAAATTCAGAAAGGGCCTCTGAGGATATGTTTTCATGTCTGCAGAAGCTGCCTTCATGAAACATTGCACCTCAGGCTAGAGAAAGCAGCAAGCGACCATGTGGAAACCACCATTTGGCTTCACAGGGGCCAGGGGCTTCCACTGCATTTGATACAACACATGACCAATGGTGTTTTGGGCTGCTGCTCAAGCTTTCATCACCTCAGTTTGGTAGGGAAAACATGCAATAGGCTCTATAAAAGTGATGAGCACTTTGAGTAATCTACTAACTGAATGCAACAAGATGATGGCCACCAAGCTCTTCTAGCACTCCAGCATTAGTGGGGGTGCCTGGACAGCACCCCCACTGCCCTTCTGCTCACCCTCTCCTGCCTGCCTACCTGTTTCCATGTCTCATTCTCGTGCAACTCCAAAACAGAATGAGGAGCTCCTTACCAAGGAGCCCACCAGTGAACCAGGCAGCAAGCTGTCAGGAGCCCTCCTAGGTTAGATGGTAGGATGGGTCAACACTCAAACACCTTTTGGAAGAGAGAGGACTACAGGGGAATGTGAGCTACTTTATTATTTTGTTTGTTTGGTTTTTTTCTCTTTTTTTAATTAATTATTTAGTTTTATTTTTAAAAAATTTTTACAGAGTTTTGTTGTTCACAGTCATGTATGTTCCCAGATCAGTCATATGCATATCCCTGGTCCCCTCCCCCCTCCTCGTCCCCCCTATCCCACCCTTCCCGGCCATGGCACCCAGCCCCTGCAGGATCTCCTATTCCCACAGCGCAATGCTAATAGCTATCTTTTTCACATTTGATAGTAAAGGTTTCCATGTTACTCCCTCTGTGCCTCCCACCCACTGTTCATTCCCCACTATTTCCATATATGTGTTCTCTGTTCTCTATGTCTGTTTTTCTTTCTCTGCATGTGTTGTCATTACCCTCTTACTAGATTCCATATATATGTATTAGTGGTTAAGACTCTGTGAGCTACTTTAAAAGGAGATGGAGAAATAGAAGAAATGGAAACATCAGCAGCACTGAGCAAAGAAAAATCATCTATTTGAACTCTGTTTTTATTCACTCTCTCTCTCTCTCTCTCTCTCTCTATATATATATATATATGAATTATTTATTATTCTTGGAACAATAGTACATTCACAATGTTATAGTACTTTCAGATATATGCATATCAATTCATTATTTTTACAGAGTTTATTCTACTTGAGAATGTTATAAAACATTGGTCATATTCCCTGTATGACACATTATATCCCTGTCTTTTTATCTTAATCCTCTTGCCCTTCTCCCAGTCCCTCTCCTCGCTAATAACCACTAGCTTGTTCTCTGTATCTATGAATCGGACTTGACTGAGCAACTGAACTCACTGACTCATCTATGAGTCTGTTTCTGTTTTGTTATATTCATTAGTTTGTTTCATTTTTTTAGATTCCAGTGAGTGAAAACTTAGAGTAGTTGTCTTTCTCGGTCTGATTTACTTCACTAAGTGTAATATCCTCCAGGGCATCCATGTTGATGCAAATGGCCTTCTTATTTATGGCTGAGTAATATTCCATTCTATACATACACTACAAGATCACATCTTCTTTATCCATACATCTGTTGTTGAACACATGTTGTTATGGTTTAGGTACTCGATCATCTCCAAATCTTTTGAGACTCCATGGACTGTAGCATGTCGGGCTACTCTGACCATGGGATTTCCCATGCAAGTATATTGGACTGAGTTATCATTTTCCTTCTCCAGGGTATCTTCCTGACCCAGGGATAGAACCCACATTTCCTGTGTTAAAGGCAGATTATTTACCACTGAGATACTGGAGAAACCACTGAGGGACAATTAGGGTGCTTCTGTATCTTGACTGTTATAAATAATGCAGTAACATTAGGGTACACGTACCTTTTTGAATTCTTGTTTTTGTTTTTGTGTTCTTTGGATATGTATGCAGGACTAGAATTGCTAGATCCTATGGTAGTTGTTTTTTAGGTTTTTTTTTTTTTTTTGGTAAAGCCTCCATACTGTTTTTTCATAGTAGCTCCACCAATTTATATTACTGACACAGTGTCTCTTTTCTCCACATCCCTGCCAACACTTATTATTTGTTGTCTTTTTGATGACAGCTATTCTGACAGATGTGAGCTGATGTCTCATTGTTATTTTGATTTCATTTTCCTGATGGTTAGTGATGCTGAATATATTTTTATATCTTCTTTGGAAAAATATCTATCCTGGTTTTCTGCCCACTTTTATATCAGGTTTTTAAATTATATTGACTCTTATGAGATTTTTATATATTTCAGATATATGCATATCAATTCATTATTTTTACAGAGTTTATTCTACTTGAGAATGTTATAAAACATTGGTCATATTCCCTGTATGACACATTATATCCCTGTCTTTTTATCTTAATCCTCTTGCCCTTCTCCCAGTCCCTCTCCTCGCTAATAACCACTAGCTTGTTCTCTGTATCTATGAATCGGACTTGACTGAGCAACTGAACTCACTGACTCATCTATGAGTCTGTTTCTGTTTTGTTATATTCATTAGTTTGTTTCATTTTTTTAGATTCCAGTGAGTGAAAACTTAGAGTAGTTGTCTTTCTCGGTCTGATTTACTTCACTAAGTGTAATATCCTCCAGGGCATCCATGTTGATGCAAATGGCCTTCTTATTTATGGCTGAGTAATATTCCATTCTATACATACACTACAAGATCACATCTTCTTTATCCATACATCTGTTGTTGGACACATGTTGTTATGGTTTAGGTACTCGATCATCTCCAAATCTTTTGAGACTCCATGGACTGTAGCATGTCGGGCTACTCTGACCATGGGATTTCCCATGCAAGTATATTGGACTGAGTTATCATTTTCCTTCTCCAGGGTATCTTCCTGACCCAGGGATAGAACCCACATTTCCTGTGTTAAAGGCAGATTATTTACCACTGAGATACTGGAGAAACCACTGAGGGACAATTAGGGTGCTTCTGTATCTTGACTGTTATAAATAATGCAGTAACATTAGGGTACACGTACCTTTTTGAATTCTTGTTTTTGTTTTTGTGTTCTTTGGATATGTATGCAGGACTAGAATTGCTAGATCCTATGGTAGTTGTTTTTTAGGTTTTTTTTTTTTTTTTGGTAAAGCCTCCATACTGTTTTTTCATAGTAGCTCCACCAATTTATATTACTGACACAGTGTCTCTTTTCTCCACATCCCTGCCAACACTTATTATTTGTTGTCTTTTTGATGACAGCTATTCTGACAGATGTGAGCTGATGTCTCATTGTTATTTTGATTTCATTTTCCTGATGGTTAGTGATGCTGAATATATTTTTATATCTTCTTTGGAAAAATATCTATCCTGGTTTTCTGCCCACTTTTATATCAGGTTTTTTTAAATTATATTGACTCTTATGAGATTTTTATATATTTCAGAAACTAACTCACTCCTTATCAGATGTGTTTGACATTATTTTCTTCATATTCAATAGGTTGTCTTTTCTCTTATTGATGGTTTCCTTTGCTGTGAAAAAGGAAGCATTCCTATGTCGTCTGTGTGTATCCAATGTCTTTGATGGGAAAGCTGGATGTGAAGTGAACACAGGCTGTGTCTACCCCAGAGTGCACTGGCAGCTGCCACCTTGGTGGGCAGTGGGTCTGGAGTTGGAAGGACTAGAACCATAGCCAGGAGCCAGCCTGGGTTTCTCCTGTGCTTAATGGCCATCATTCCTTTATCATAGGACAAGACCCAGTGGTCTGTAGCAGGTGCCCTGGGGAAGTTGGGTTCCTCCTAGGTGTTATGGCAGTTTCTGCTTTGGTTTAGGATGTGGCTGTTTTTTCTGGGCTTGGGGCTGCATGCTTGTGCTGTGGTCACTTCTTCCCCAGTAGGTACACCTCGGCTAGAGGCGTTGTGGGAGAAGGGTTGGTGCCGCGTCACTGAGCTGGCCCCCCCTCCTCCCAGTGTGCACAGTAATGCTTGCGCAGGAAGTGGTGGAGCTAGCTTCTCTCCCGTCTGAGTGCAGGTGCCATCGTATGGGCTGGTAACATCCTCTTCTGCCCTGGTCAGAGACAGGACCAGGGTCTGAGTCAGTTCCATTCCTTCCAAGTGTACACATGCTTGTTGGTAACAGCAGGCTTCACCTTAGTGAGGAGTAGCACCGGAGCAAGAGAGTCTGGAGCAGGCGGCTGCTAAGGGCTGGGGCAGGCACTGGGGCAGCTCTAGAAGGCCAGTCAGAGCCCCAGACAGTTTCTGATGGGCTGCGTCCACACTGTGACTGGGAGTAAGCAAGACAGTGATGTGCTCTTTAAGAGCAGAATCTTGGTTTCTTACAGACCCCTGGTAAGTCCTGCTGGTTTCAGACTGACTAAGGGGCTCCTCTTCTAGTGTCTGACCTCAGAACTGGGATGCCCAATGTGGACCTTGAACCCATCACTGCCCAGGGGGACCCTAGGCCTGTAACTTCCCCCTCCTCTTCTGTATTCCTCACTAGGGACACAGGTCCCAATCCAATTGCTTCTCTTCCCTTATAACCAGACTCTGTGTGGATCTTTCTTTTACAGTCTTGGCTATAGAAAGGAGACTACAGTCCTGCTGGTCCTCAGATAATTCCAGAGAGAGTCGTAGGTTTGGATTTTTAAAATATTTGTTCATGTATTTATTTATGGCTGCCTTGAGTCTTGGATGAGGCATGTGGGATCTTTTATTGTGGAATGCAGGTTCTTTGTTGCAGTGTATGGGGTTGTAGCATGCAGGCTCCATAGTTGCAACACACAGGCTTAGTTGCCCCACAGCATGTGGGGATTTATTTTCCCAACCAGGGATGGAACCTTCATCCCCTGCATTGGAAGGTGTATTCTTAATCACTGGGTCACCAAGGAAGCCCCATAGTTGTAGTTCTGATGTGTCCATAAGGCACTGAGCCTAGTGTCCTTCTATTCCACAATTTTGATTTCTAAACTCTGTAAGTTAAAATACAAATATTGCAGCATATGTCTAAGAGCACGTTTTGAACTCAGAAGAATCCTATGCTTTTCAAGCTGGAAATCATAATCCTCTGATCCACCCTGCCAATTACACAAATGGGAAAACAGAACCAAAGAGGTGGCTGGTTGAGGTCATGGAAAAGGTTATGGCAGAGCCAAAGCTGAGATCTGAATTTCCCAAGTACCTGTTCAATGCCCTAATGTCCCCAGATACTGGAGACAGGAGCCCCGTGTAGCTGACCTAGCTTTTAACTTATTGAAAGTTAGTTTTTTTTAAGTGCTTTACTCAAGAAAGAATATGGTTCTTAGTCAGGAAGCTTCTGGCCAGAAACACTAATGTATAAACAGGAAGGCCGTAGGTGGGTCTCTTACTCTCTTGCTTATCAGTTTGTGCGTTTGTAAAAGGAGGAGAATTCCTGTGCCTCACAGGATGCTCAAGTGTTGGATGGCGGTCCTGGAGGAAACTTGCCTCGCTTATCTCCTCTCACGCTGTTCCCCTGGAGGGAGCCTCATAAGACTCTGGTAAGTCCTGCTGGTTTCAGACTGACTAAGGGGCTCCTCTTCTAGTGTCTGACCTCAGAACTGGGATGCCCAATGTGGACCTTGAACCCATCACTGCCCAGGGGGACCCTAGGCCTGTAACTTCCCCCTCCTCTTCTGTATTCCTCACTAGGGACACAGGTCCCAATCCAATTGCTTCTCTTCCCTTATAACCAGACTCTGTGTGGATCTTTCTTTTACAGTCTTGGCTATAGAAAGGAGACTACAGTCCTGCTGGTCCTCAGATAATTCCAGAGAGAGTCGTAGGTTTGGATTTTTAAAATATTTGTTCATGTATTTATTTATGGCTGCCTTGAGTCTTGGATGAGGCATGTGGGATCTTTTATTGTGGAATGCAGGTTCTTTGTTGCAGTGTATGGGGTTGTAGCATGCAGGCTCCATAGTTGCAACACACAGGCTTAGTTGCCCCACAGCATGTGGGGATTTATTTTCCCAACCAGGGATGGAACCTTCATCCCCTGCATTGGAAGGTGTATTCTTAATCACTGGGTCACCAAGGAAGCCCCATAGTTGTAGTTCTGATGTGTCCATAAGGCACTGAGCCTAGTGTCCTTCTATTCCACAATTTTGATTTCTAAACTCTGTAAGTTAAAATACAAATATTGCAGCATATGTCTAAGAGCACGTTTTGAACTCAGAAGAATCCTATGCTTTTCAAGCTGGAAATCATAATCCTCTGATCCACCCTGCCAATTACACAAATGGGAAAACAGAACCAAAGAGGTGGCTGGTTGAGGTCATGGAAAAGGTTATGGCAGAGCCAAAGCTGAGATCTGAATTTCCCAAGTACCTGTTCAATGCCCTAATGTCCCCAGATACTGGAGACAGGAGCCCCGTGTAGCTGACCTAGCTTTTAACTTATTGAAAGTTAGTTTTTTTTAAGTGCTTTACTCAAGAAAGAATATGGTTCTTAGTCAGGAAGCTTCTGGCCAGAAACACTAATGTATAAACAGGAAGGCCGTAGGTGGGTCTCTTACTCTCTTGCTTATCAGTTTGTGCGTTTGTAAAAGGAGGAGAATTCCTGTGCCTCACAGGATGCTCAAGTGTTGGATGGCGGTCCTGGAGGAAACTTGCCTCGCTTATCTCCTCTCACGCTGTTCCCCTGGAGGAGCCTCATGAGCCCAGATGGAAGACTGAAAACTTTTTATGTCAATCATTTCAGAAGACCCACTGGTTCCCTTCTATCCTGAAGAATGTAGCCTTTTGGTCCAACCGGGAACATACGTATCTGTAAACAGCAAAACTCTGTAAAAATATAAAAAATAATTAAAAAATGCTTCTAGATATGTTCACACAAACGCATGTACACACACATGAACAGATCTTCTGAGCTCAGGCAGAATTTCTCACATGATGAGAACCGTGTCCCCATTTGATTTTGTTTCCCCTGCCTGTTTATAGGTTATGACCTCTTACCTACCTCACCTCCTGAATGTAGTGATAACAGCTAACATGTACACAGCCCTGCATCTCACCAAGTGTTTTATATCTGTTATGTTGCATGGTCTTGGGAGACAATCATCTTGGGTGTGGACCCCAAGTTCACTCTTATATACTGCTACCTTCAGAAGGCCTCAGACGTCTCATCTGTTCAAACACAGAAGAAAATATAAAACTTATACTGACCTCAGAAATTAGTTGTTAGGATCAAATGAGAACATTATAATAACGACAAACGTTTCTTGAGAATTTGTTCTATGCTGAGCACGATGTTAAGAATTAAGGGGGTTGGGGTTATTTCTTTCACCTAAGTGGGGATCTCCAAAATGACTCAGCATAAGTACTCAGCACAGCGCTTTGTGTGGAGGAGGCAAGAGATAGAATTTAGCTGCTCATCGTCTCGCTACCGCTGATACAGTGCTGCTGTTGCTTGTTATAAGAAGAATCTGAGAAAGGTGGTTTTCAGAAGATGCAAATGATTTTCTTAAGTCACTTACAGAGATCACATCTTCTGCAAAACAAATGAGGGGGAGGTCATAGTACAGGAAAAGGGGATAGATGAAAGGAAATGGACAGAAAAGTGGCCTTCCCAAAGAAAAAGTCTTGAAGGCTGTCCCAAAGAAAAAGTGTTGAAGGCCAGGTGATTGACAATGAATGAACCTTAGGAATTCAGCATACCTTGGGTTTGCTCTGGGTGGTTTCCATTGCAGAAGCTTTCTCTGTAACCACAGCAGACAGCCTCCCTGAGCACCTGCTTACCAGCCCTGTTAGTAAATGCCACAAGAGAAGTTAATTTCATTTATGTGCTCAAATGGCATTGTTAAGCAGTCAGCTGTGTTGCATTTAACTTGCATTCCCTTATTGGGACATTTCCCTTGAAACTAAGTGCCCTGCTGGAGAGCGTTTTAGCTTAACACAATATGATCTTTCTTCCACAGTAGGCTCAGGTGAGTCTGACTTATTCTTTATTCAAATATTTACTGAACGTAAATTGTGTTCCAGATGCTCTGCTGGGCATTAGCTAGCAGGAGCTCTAGGTCAAGCCCTTGAAGACCTCAGACTTTTAGACAGACATGGAGGCCTGTGCCATATAACTACAAGGGCTTTGGCTGCTAACCAAGCATGCTGGATGTTGATATGGGGCAATAAGAAGCTACAGATGGATTTTAAGTGGAGAATTACAGGGTACAGTAACAGGGATCCCTCTGGAGACACAAGGAAGTTCTAGCTCAGTGATCCAGGCAAGAGACAACAAATGGGAGGCAAGAGAGGGACATCTAGAACAAAGCTTGGAAATAAGTTGCATTTGGCCAGGAAGGAAGGAGAAATAGTAGAGGAAGTCTATAAGGAGAATCCCTTGCTCCTTCAATGCAGTTGCTGAACAAATATTCACCAAGTACCTATTATGTGGCAGGCCCCATGCTGGAGGCTAAGAATAGAGCAGTAAGGCTCAAAGACAAGTAACTAGCACAGGTAGGGAAAGGGGCTACAGAAGCATAGAGGAAGGGTTCTTGCTTCTAAAAGGACATGACATCCAGGAGACATCTGAGGGATGAGTGGAAACAACCCATCTGGAAAGAAAGAGAAAAGAGAGAGTAGTACAGGCAAAGTACAACACATGTACAAAGACCTTGGGCCAGAAAGTTCCATGATGCTCCAGAGACTGGATGAAGCTCAGTGTGGATAATACAGAGGAGGATCGGAAGGGATGGAAAGTGAGGATCATATGTGTGTCTTAGGGGAGGACAAGGAGAGAATCACCTCTTCCCCTTATCCCACCTTCTCATAACATGGGGAATCTGAGATTCTCAAAAAGAACCTGTCTGGAGATGGAGTGACCATGGGGGGGGTCTCTTGGCCATTCTGTCCCCCTTTCCTTCTCTCTTTTGTTCTCACACATTCTCTCTCTCTCTCTCTCTCTCTCTCTCTCTCTCTCTTTTTCTCTCTCTCTCACACACACCCCATACTCTTTCTCACTTCTAAGCCTTTGTATCTGCTGTGCTTCTTGCCTGCCATGCTGTTTCCCAGGAGCTCTGGGACACTGTCCGACAAACATTGTGCCTTCCCTATAATATTTCCAGACACTGAAGAAGCTGCATTCAATGCTTTCTCCACTATGTTCCTAACACCAGGAATTCCCACTCTGTCATGATTCTGGTTTGCCTATTGGTCTCTCCCTCTAGATTCAGAATTCCTTGTGGGCAGAGGCTGTGTGTATCCAACTCAATGCCTGGCATAGTTGATGCTTATAAAAATGTTTGTTGATAGAATACACAAATCTATAACTCATGTTTCTAATAAGAATAGAACATATTGTATTGTCCCATGTAAGTCTTGAATATCCCTGGGTCACAGGCAGTGCCAGTTTAGGATATGCTATTGAACTACCCTGGACTTATACAAGGATAGAGCTAACATTGCTTCATGTTTATTGTGTACTATCCAGACTTCTAAGTGCTTTATACTTATGAATTCATTTAATTCCCACAAGAACTCCATATCCACTTGACAAATAACCCTTGCTCCTTCAATGCAGTTGCTGAACAAATATTCACCAAGTACCTATTATGTGGCAGGCCCCATGCTGGAGGCTAAGAATAGAGCAGTAAGGCTCAAAGACAAGTAACTAGCACAGGTAGGGAAAGGGGCTACAGAAGCATAGAGGAAGGGTTCTTGCTTCTAAAAGGACATGACATCCAGGAGACATCTGAGGGATGAGTGGAAACAACCCATCTGGAAAGAAAGAGAAAAGAGAGAGTAGTACAGGCAAAGTACAACACATGTACAAAGACCTTGGGCCAGAAAGTTCCATGATGCTCCAGAGACTGGATGAAGCTCAGTGTGGATAATACAGAGGAGGATCGGAAGGGATGGAAAGTGAGGATCATATGTGTGTCTTAGGGGAGGACAAGGAGAGAATCACCTCTTCCCCTTATCCCACCTTCTCATAACATGGGGAATCTGAGATTCTCAAAAAGAACCTGTCTGGAGATGGAGTGACCATGGGGGGGGTCTCTTGGCCATTCTGTCCCCCTTTCCTTCTCTCTTTTGTTCTCACACATTCTCTCTCTCTCTCTCTCTCTCTCTTTTTCTCTCTCTCTCACACACACCCCATACTCTTTCTCACTTCTAAGCCTTTGTATCTGCTGTGCTTCTTGCCTGCCATGCTGTTTCCCAGGAGCTCTGGGACACTGTCCGACAAACATTGTGCCTTCCCTATAATATTTCCAGACACTGAAGAAGCTGCATTCAATGCTTTCTCCACTATGTTCCTAACACCAGGAATTCCCACTCTGTCATGATTCTGGTTTGCCTATTGGTCTCTCCTCTAGATTCAGAATTCCTTGTGGGCAGAGGCTGTGTGTATCCAACTCAATGCCTGGCATAGTTGATGCTTATAAAAATGTTTGTTGATAGAATACACAAATCTATAACTCATGTTTCTAATAAGAATAGAACATATTGTATTGTCCCATGTAAGTCTTGAATATCCCTGGGTCACAGGCAGTGCCAGTTTAGGATATGCTATTGAACTACCCTGGACTTATACAAGGATAGAGCTAACATTGCTTCATGTTTATTGTGTACTATCCAGACTTCTAAGTGCTTTATACTTATGAATTCATTTAATTCCCACAAGAACTCCATATCCACTTGACAAATAAGGAAACCACAGCACAGAGAGGATAAGTAACTTTTCCAAGGCCATGCTGATAAATGATGGAGGTAGCATTCAGACCTCTGCAGTTTGACTCCAGATTGGTGTAACTTTATAAAAGTAACTTCACATCCATAATCTGTCCCAATTCATTTATCATGAAACAATATGTACACTTTTTAAAAAATTTTAGCCTCTTTTATTGTTTTTTTATTTATTTATTTTCATTGATCTTTATCCTTTGGCCTGTGTGGGCCTCCTATCACAGTGGCCTCTATTGTCACAGAGCACCAGCTCTCGGCACACGTGCTGCAGAGCGCCTGCTCATAATTAGACACACTGGTCCAGTTGCTCCATGGCATGTGAGATCTTCCCAGGCCAAGGATCAAACCAGTGCCCTTTGCACTGCAAGACAGACTCTTTACCCACTGCACCATCAGGGAAGCCCTGTACACCTTCATTATGGATGGAGAAACCAAGAGTCCAAGAAATCAAGTTGTTAGCCGTGGTGGCCATAAGAGAGGTAGCTGAGATGACATCCCCATCCAGCCACTTTCTTTCAGCAGTGTTTGGTTTCTAAATATGCCAAAAGGTCAACTTCCCTTGAGATCTTGACCCCAGGCCCTATCCCACATGCTATCTTCATAAGATCATCTGGAGGAGGGGATAATAAGACATCTAATGGTTGTTTGGGTTTCCCAGATGGCTCAGTGGTAGAGAATCTGCCTGCTGATGCAGAAGACGTGGGTCCTGTCCCTTGGTCAGGAAGATCATCTAAAGTAGGAAATGACAACTGACTCCAGGATTCTTGCCTGGAAAGTTCCATGAACAGAAGAGCCTAGTGGTCTACAGTCCATGGGGATCACAAAGAGTTGGACATGACTGAGCAACTACACATGAGTGCTTGTCCAATATATTGCCTAAAGGCAGAACTAGATGTTCTCATTTCCTTCTTTGGATCCTAACATGGTTCCCTGTTGCTTTCCAAAATTAGAAGGAGGTAGCATGCTCCAAGAAATTTGCTCCCCCTAACGTATGTGCCCTGCCAGCATAGAATAGAAAGAAGGAACCATCATAGGCTGAGAATTGTTTTATTTCTGCTGTTTCCCCCACATAACTTTTCCCACTAGAATACTTGCTTGGGGTCAGGGCCTTTCTCAGACTCTGCAGTTTGACTCCAGATTGGTGTAACTTTATAAAAGTAACTTCACATCCATAATCTGTCCCAATTCATTTATCATGAAACAATATGTACACTTTTTAAAAAATTTTAGCCTCTTTTATTGTTTTTTTATTTATTTATTTTCATTGATCTTTATCCTTTGGCCTGTGTGGGCCTCCTATCACAGTGGCCTCTATTGTCACAGAGCACCAGCTCTCGGCACACGTGCTGCAGAGCGCCTGCTCATAATTAGACACACTGGTCCAGTTGCTCCATGGCATGTGAGATCTTCCCAGGCCAAGGATCAAACCAGTGCCCTTTGCACTGCAAGACAGACTCTTTACCCACTGCACCATCAGGGAAGCCCTGTACACCTTCATTATGGATGGAGAAACCAAGAGTCCAAGAAATCAAGTTGTTAGCCGTGGTGGCCATAAGAGAGGTAGCTGAGATGACATCCCCATCCAGCCACTTTCTTTCAGCAGTGTTTGGTTTCTAAATATGCCAAAAGGTCAACTTCCCTTGAGATCTTGACCCCAGGCCCTATCCCACATGCTATCTTCATAAGATCATCTGGAGGAGGGGATAATAAGACATCTAATGGTTGTTTGGGTTTCCCAGATGGCTCAGTGGTAGAGAATCTGCCTGCTGATGCAGAAGACGTGGGTCCTGTCCCTTGGTCAGGAAGATCATCTAAAGTAGGAAATGACAACTGACTCCAGGATTCTTGCCTGGAAAGTTCCATGAACAGAAGAGCCTAGTGGTCTACAGTCCATGGGGATCACAAAGAGTTGGACATGACTGAGCAACTACACATGAGTGCTTGTCCAATATATTGCCTAAAGGCAGAACTAGATGTTCTCATTTCCTTCTTTGGATCCTAACATGGTTCCCTGTTGCTTTCCAAAATTAGAAGGAGGTAGCATGCTCCAAGAAATTTGCTCCCCCTAACGTATGTGCCCTGCCAGCATAGAATAGAAAGAAGGAACCATCATAGGCTGAGAATTGTTTTATTTCTGCTGTCAATAACCCCACTCAATCCATTGTTACAGTAACTTTGTTATCTCCTTGAGCTCATCATTTTGTCTCTAATCCATACTTCTGTGTCTTGGGGATGATTTTGGTTTTGTGGAGGGAGCTTTGAGTGACCAGGGCACTGCATTATGAGCAAGACCCTTGATCTCACCAGAGCCCCTGCATACCACCAGATCTCTTGTTCCTTATGAGTACAGCACAGTCTTGCTTCTCTTTATTTCTTTTTCTTTAGCTGCCATTGGAATTCATATAAAGAGAGTCAAGGTCAAGGTCTTTCCAGATGTAATCATTGGAAAGAAATACTCTTATCTCTGTCTTTAAATGTTAACAGACCTATAGTTTTACCATAGATTGAAGTGCTAAAAAGGAAAGTCAGGAAGGGTACCCAAACATACTCTTCACTCATTGGATTTGAACGTTGGTTTCAGGTTGAAACTTGGCAGCACAGAAATATTTTAACAAAAGTAATTTGAAGCAATAAAGAAGGCAGTTTGCAATTTTTTTTTTTTTTAAGATTTATTTATTTTATTAGTTTTATTTTTGGGCGGGGGTTGGGTTGGGGAGGGAGGGGAGCGGGCAGACCACTTCTATTGGCCTTTCATTTCTCTACTTTCATCCGTCTTTGTTCTTTGGCTCTTGTGGGCCTCCCATCGCGGTAGCGTCTGTCGTTGCACAGCACTGGCTCTGGGCGCATGCACTCCAGAGCTCCGGCTCGGTAATTGGACACATTAGTCCAGCTGTTCTGCGGCACGTGGGATCTTCCCAGGCCAGGGCTCGAACCGGTGCCCCTTGCACTGCAAGGCGGTGTCCTTACCCACTGGACTGCCAGGGGAAACCTGCCAACTTTTTAATAAAAGTAATAGAAGTTCAAAAAATCAACTAAGAAAAAAATCAAAGCATTATTAGTTTGGAGATTTTTATTGTACCCTCATAACTAAAAGGATAAAAAGCTCCACTTTTTCCAAGGGCGGAATCTCCTAGACACTTCTAAGCATGGATGGCCACAGAAAAAGTCAAAAAAAAAAAAAAAAGTAAGATGAATAAGTCTGATTCTCATGTCTGGGGCATGGAGTTAATAGTAAATAATGAAAACAAAGTATGTTCAAATATGTTTTAAAAGCAGCATGTATTCAGCATTCATAATACACTAGAAGCTAGAGGACAAGATAAAGCAAAGAGAAAAAACGAAGATATTATGTTCACTTTCTAAGGAGGCTAAAAACCATACACACAAATAATGTAAGGTATAGAAATAAAAATGAGCAGTGCTAAGTAGCGGGCAGGGTGGAAAGAACACCAGCCTTGGGGTCTGAGAGTCTTGGATTCACTTTCGAGCTGTCATTCTGTGTGATATGGTCAATTGATATTAACGATCTCTGACACACCTACAAAATGGGGTCATGTGCCTTGGAGCTTTTATAACCATAAAGTACCTTTACCCTTGCCTTATCTCTGTCTTTAAATGTTAACAGACCTATAGTTTTACCATAGATTGAAGTGCTAAAAAGGAAAGTCAGGAAGGGTACCCAAACATACTCTTCACTCATTGGATTTGAACGTTGGTTTCAGGTTGAAACTTGGCAGCACAGAAATATTTTAACAAAAGTAATTTGAAGCAATAAAGAAGGCAGTTTGCAATTTTTTTTTTTTTTAAGATTTATTTATTTTATTAGTTTTATTTTTGGGCGGGGGTTGGGTTGGGGAGGGAGGGGAGCGGGCAGACCACTTCTATTGGCCTTTCATTTCTCTACTTTCATCCGTCTTTGTTCTTTGGCTCTTGTGGGCCTCCCATCGCGGTAGCGTCTGTCGTTGCACAGCACTGGCTCTGGGCGCATGCACTCCAGAGCTCCGGCTCGGTAATTGGACACATTAGTCCAGCTGTTCTGCGGCACGTGGGATCTTCCCAGGCCAGGGCTCGAACCGGTGCCCCTTGCACTGCAAGGCGGTGTCCTTACCCACTGGACTGCCAGGGGAAACCTGCCAACTTTTTAATAAAAGTAATAGAAGTTCAAAAAATCAACTAAGAAAAAAATCAAAGCATTATTAGTTTGGAGATTTTTATTGTACCCTCATAACTAAAAGGATAAAAAGCTCCACTTTTTCCAAGGGCGGAATCTCCTAGACACTTCTAAGCATGGATGGCCACAGAAAAAGTCAAAAAAAAAAAAAAAAGTAAGATGAATAAGTCTGATTCTCATGTCTGGGGCATGGAGTTAATAGTAAATAATGAAAACAAAGTATGTTCAAATATGTTTTAAAAGCAGCATGTATTCAGCATTCATAATACACTAGAAGCTAGAGGACAAGATAAAGCAAAGAGAAAAAACGAAGATATTATGTTCACTTTCTAAGGAGGCTAAAAACCATACACACAAATAATGTAAGGTATAGAAATAAAAATGAGCAGTGCTAAGTAGCGGGGCAGGGTGGAAAGAACACCAGCCTTGGGGTCTGAGAGTCTTGGATTCACTTTCGAGCTGTCATTCTGTGTGATATGGTCAATTGATATTAGATCTCTGAGTCTCAGGTGACACACCTACAAAATGGGGTCATGTGCCTTGCGGAGTCATGAAAAATTAATAATGTGTGATACACATAAAGTACCTTTACCCTTGCCTGGCTGACTGTAGACATCCAGGAACTGATTTCTCAGCACTCTGCTTCCCTGGGATCTGAGTATGGAACTAGCTGCTATGAGGTCCAAACAACATTCTTCTCCTCTTTGCCATGAAGAAACAGAAACCAAACGAAGGAAAATCAGTTTCAAGGGGAGCATGACTCTGTGTCCAGGGCACACTCTCAGAGCAGGTTAATTTCTTTAAAGAGAGCTGGGTTGGATTGAGGCCAGTGTTTATAAAAAGGCCTCGCTACATAACAAACAAGGCTCAGTACCCAATATTGTGCAAAACTACCCCTACATGCCACATTTAATAGGAGGCAATGAAATATTGGTATTTTTTTTCATGTTTAATACTGCTTTTTAACCTTTGTATAAAACAATACACAGGGCAGTACTTTTACTATTCCCATCAAATGTTACTTTGTTTACTGAATGAATTCTTGAAGAGAAGCCTCTGTCAGACAGATGAGAGGCCATAAGAAAACATCTGGAGCTTTCCCCAGAGACAGCCTGCATCTGAATTCAGGAGTGAGAGTTAACCCAGGACTGGAGATGAAACAGAGCTGAGGAGGAATCTCCGAAACTCAGAGGACACCTTGGTGCCAACACACACCAATGATCTGCAGGAGTCCACAACATCATGCAATTTTCCTGCTGGAATGGCCATAAATGATGAATGACAGGAGGGTAATCAATAAAGAGCACCGAGTGTGATTTGCCATGAGGATCGTCATTAGGGGAGCCCTGGGAGTACCTGTACACATTGCGATCGTTTTAAAAGCAGCATGTATTCAGCATTCATAATACACTAGAAGCTAGAGGACAAGATAAAGCAAAGAGAAAAAACGAAGATATTATGTTCACTTTCTAAGGAGGCTAAAAACCATACACACAAATAATGTAAGGTATAGAAATAAAAATGAGCAGTGCTAAGTAGCGGGCAGGGTGGAAAGAACACCAGCCTTGGGGTCTGAGAGTCTTGGATTCACTTTCGAGCTGTCATTCTGTGTGATATGGTCAATTGATATTAGATCTCTGAGTCTCAGGTGACACACCTACAAAATGGGGTCATGTGCCTTGCGGAGTCATGAAAAATTAATAATGTGTGATACACATAAAGTACCTTTACCCTTGCCTGGCTGACTGTAGACATCCAGGAACTGATTTCTCAGCACTCTGCTTCCCTGGGATCTGAGTATGGAACTAGCTGCTATGAGGTCCAAACAACATTCTTCTCCTCTTTGCCATGAAGAAACAGAAACCAAACGAAGGAAAATCAGTTTCAAGGGGAGCATGACTCTGTGTCCAGGGCACACTCTCAGAGCAGGTTAATTTCTTTAAAGAGAGCTGGGTTGGATTGAGGCCAGTGTTTATAAAAAGGCCTCGCTACATAACAAACAAGGCTCAGTACCCAATATTGTGCAAAACTACCCCTACATGCCACATTTAATAGGAGGCAATGAAATATTGGTATTTTTTTTCATGTTTAATACTGCTTTTTAACCTTTGTATAAAACAATACACAGGGCAGTACTTTTACTATTCCCATCAAATGTTACTTTGTTTACTGAATGAATTCTTGAAGAGAAGCCTCTGTCAGACAGATGAGAGGCCATAAGAAAACATCTGGAGCTTTCCCCAGAGACAGCCTGCATCTGAATTCAGGAGTGAGAGTTAACCCAGGACTGGAGATGAAACAGAGCTGAGGAGGAATCTCCGAAACTCAGAGGACACCTTGGTGCCAACACACACCAATGATCTGCAGGAGTCCACAACATCATGCAATTTTCCTGCTGGAATGGCCATAAATGATGAATGACAGGAGGGTAATCAATAAAGAGCACCGAGTGTGATTTGCCATGAGGATCGTCATTAGGGGAGCCCCGTGGGAGTACCTGTAACAGCAGCATTTGGTGAGGTGCCATGTACATGCTTTATATCATTTCCTATATATATGCCAGCCACACACATAGTATCCAGTGAAGCAGGCAGAGGACGAAGCTCCAGAGAGGAAATAGAAGAGCCAGGAGTCAAAAGCCAATTTTGACAGACATGGAGTGTGGATTTCTGCCACTTTCCATACAGGTGAACTTGCTTGGATTCACTTCCCCATGTAGAAAAAAAGATATAATCACACTGCACTGTGGATGTAAATCTTAGAGGTGATGAGCGTCATGTCTAGGACAATCCTTGGATTGGAGTCACGGTAGATGCTCTACAGAGGCACACAGTAGGTCCTAAACTAAAGTGGTGAATGGAGACATAGATGGAAGGATGAATAGCCAATCACAGTACTGTAAATGCAATAAAATACAAAGATGGCAACAGAACATTCAACTCAGGACCTTTCCTTTTACATTTTACCTTTAAAAGAGCCCTGAAAGTGGGATGAGACATATATGATTAGTCCCATTTGAAATATGAATCAACTTGAATTTGGATTTCAAATAATAATCTTCCAGAAGCTCATTCAGCTAATTTAAATATCCAACAACCGCTAATTGAGCACCTCTTCTGTGCCAGGTACTGTTCTAAGCCCTAGGGATAGACCAAAAAAAAAAAAAAAAAAAAATCCATCCCACAAGGAACTTAAATTCTCCTCAGAGTAGGTGGAAATAGACAGTAGGCAGAAGAATTAGTGTATTAGGGGTACTTTGTATCTTAAAGAGTTGGGTCGAAGGCAGTCATGAAAATCCCTGAAGCTGCAAGATCACCTTGACTGCCCTGGAATCTAAGGCTGCATCTCTACCATGCACAGATGCCCAAGTAACAAGATCAAACACCCACAGCCTCAGTAACCACTTGAAACAGAGCTGAGGAGGAATCTCGAAACTCAGAGGACACCTTGGTGCCAACACACACCAATGATCTGCAGGAGTCCACAACATCATGCAATTTTCCTGCTGGAATGGCCATAAATGATGAATGACAGGAGGGTAATCAATAAAGAGCACCGAGTGTGATTTGCCATGAGGATCGTCATTAGGGGAGCCCCGTGGGAGTACCTGTAACAGCAGCATTTGGTGAGGTGCCATGTACATGCTTTATATCATTTCCTATATATATGCCAGCCACACACATAGTATCCAGTGAAGCAGGCAGAGGACGAAGCTCCAGAGAGGAAATAGAAGAGCCAGGAGTCAAAAGCCAATTTTGACAGACATGGAGTGTGGATTTCTGCCACTTTCCATACAGGTGAACTTGCTTGGATTCACTTCCCCATGTAGAAAAAAAGATATAATCACACTGCACTGTGGATGTAAATCTTAGAGGTGATGAGCGTCATGTCTAGGACAATCCTTGGATTGGAGTCACGGTAGATGCTCTACAGAGGCACACAGTAGGTCCTAAACTAAAGTGGTGAATGGAGACATAGATGGAAGGATGAATAGCCAATCACAGTACTGTAAATGCAATAAAATACAAAGATGGCAACAGAACATTCAACTCAGGACCTTTCCTTTTACATTTTACCTTTAAAAGAGCCCTGAAAGTGGGATGAGACATATATGATTAGTCCCATTTGAAATATGAATCAACTTGAATTTGGATTTCAAATAATAATCTTCCAGAAGCTCATTCAGCTAATTTAAATATCCAACAACCGCTAATTGAGCACCTCTTCTGTGCCAGGTACTGTTCTAAGCCCTAGGGATAGACCAAAAAAAAAAAAAAAATCCATCCCACAAGGAACTTAAATTCTCCTCAGAGTAGGTGGAAATAGACAGTAGGCAGAAGAATTAGTGTATTAGGGGTACTTTGTATCTTAAAGAGTTGGGTCGAAGGCAGTCATGAAAATCCCTGAAGCTGCAAGATCACCTTGACTGCCCTGGAATCTAAGGCTGCATCTCTACCATGCACAGATGCCCAAGTAACAAGATCAAACACCCACAGCCTCAGTAACCACTTTCTGAACTCAGTTTCATTTCTTTTTAAGATTGCACATTTAACTGTGGCATGCATGTGGCGGGAGTGATGCCAAAGTGCAGAGGTCCCCCACTCTGTTAGAGCCGGGTCCTGAGAAGAGCTGACCTCAGGACTTTCCAACCAGTGGGAAAATTGAGGTCACTTTTAGGTCTGCTGTGTCACATTAGTTGTGCTGTGGTTTTATAGCTTCAAGGAAGTCAATCAGATAGAGTCCCTGACCTTGGGTGTTGACAAGCTAAGAAATAAAAAATATGCCCCAGGCTACATGCGGTATCTAGCTAATATCACAGCATAGCTAAAGGCCTGACCCCCTGGCCAACATTCAAAAGCAATGACAGTATGTCACCATTGATGTCCTGATGATGACCCTTTTGTGAAGCACTTAGTCTATACCCAGGCCTGTAATGAGGAATCCAAACCACAGAGGAAACATGACCTGAACCATCTGTAAACCAAAGATAGACTTAACATTCTTACCTCCTCATTATCTCATAATATCAACAACCTTAGATATGTAGGTGATACCACTCTAATGGCAGAATGTGAAAAGGGACTAAAGAGCCTCTTGATGAGGCTGAAAGAGGAGAGTATAAAAGCTGGCTTAAAACTCAACAAATAAAAATCTAAGATCATGGCATCCAGTTCCATTACTTCATGGAAAATAGATGGGGAAAAAGTGGAAACAGCGACAGATTTTAATTTCTTGGGCTCCAAAATCACTACAAAGTGGTGACTGCAGCCACAAAATTAAAAGATGCTTGCTATTTGGAAGAAAAGCCATAACAAAGCTAGCTAGTGTATTAAAAGGTAGAGAGATCACTTTGCTGACAAAGATCCGCATAGTCAAAACTATGGTTTTTCCAGTAGTCATGTATGGATGCCAGAGTTGGACCAAGAAGAAGTCTGAGAGCTGAAGAATTGATGCTTTTGAACTGTGGTGCTGGAGAAGACTCTTGAGAGTCCCTTGGACATCTAGGAGATCAAACGAGTCAATCCTAAAGGAAATAAATCATGAATATTCATAGGAAGGACTGATACTGAAATTGAGGTTCTAATACTTTGGCTACCTGATGTGAAGACTCTGATTAGAAAAGAGCTTGATGCTGGTAAAGTTTGAGAGCAAGAACAGAAGGCGGAGGCAGAGGATGAGATGACTGGCTGGCATCACTGACTCAATGCACATGAATTTGAGCAAACTCTGGGAGACTGAAGGACAGGGAAACCTGGCACGCTGTAGTCCATGCAGTCACAAAGAGTAGAACAGGATTTAGCGACTGAACAACAACCAACAAATCACCTCTTAATCTGTCAATTTCTATTCCACGACCATTACTCAAGATCAGGTCTCCATCAATCTGTCAATCTTTCCTTTAGTGATTCCCATAAAAAATATGCCCCAGGCTACATGCGGTATCTAGCTAATATCACAGCATAGCTAAAGGCCTGACCCCTGGCCAACATTCAAAAGCAATGACAGTATGTCACCATTGATGTCCTGATGATGACCCTTTGTGAAGCACTTAGTCTATACCCAGGCCTGTAATGAGGAATCCAAACCACAGAGGAAACATGACCTGAACCATCTGTAAACCAAAGATAGACTTAACATTCTTACCTCCTCATTATCTCATAATATCAACAACCTTAGATATGTAGGTGATACCACTCTAATGGCAGAATGTGAAAAGGGACTAAAGAGCCTCTTGATGAGGCTGAAAGAGGAGAATATAAAAGCTGGCTTAAAACTCAACAAATAAAAATCTAAGATCATGGCATCCAGTTCCATTACTTCATGGAAAATAGATGGGGAAAAAGTGGAAACAGCGACAGATTTTAATTTCTTGGGCTCCAAAATCACTACAAAGTGGTGACTGCAGCCACAAAATTAAAAGATGCTTGCTATTTGGAAGAAAAGCCATAACAAAGCTAGCTAGTGTATTAAAAGGTAGAGAGATCACTTTGCTGACAAAGATCCGCATAGTCAAAACTATGGTTTTTCCAGTAGTCATGTATGGATGCCAGAGTTGGACCAAGAAGAAGTCTGAGAGCTGAAGAATTGATGCTTTTGAACTGTGGTGCTGGAGAAGACTCTTGAGAGTCCCTTGGACATCTAGGAGATCAAACGAGTCAATCCTAAAGGAAATAAATCATGAATATTCATAGGAAGGACTGATACTGAAATTGAGGTTCTAATACTTTGGCTACCTGATGTGAAGACTCTGATTAGAAAAGAGCTTGATGCTGGTAAAGTTTGAGAGCAAGAACAGAAGGCGGAGGCAGAGGATGAGATGACTGGCTGGCATCACTGACTCAATGCACATGAATTTGAGCAAACTCTGGGAGACTGAAGGACAGGGAAACCTGGCACGCTGTAGTCCATGCAGTCACAAAGAGTAGAACAGGATTTAGCGACTGAACAACAACCAACAAATCACCTCTTAATCTGTCAATTTCTATTCCACGACCATTACTCAAGATCAGGTCTCCATCATCCCTCAGTTGAACTGGTACAGCAGCCCTCTAATTCATCTTGGGGCTCCCTTTAGTGATTCCCACTGCTCGCCTAAAGAAAGTACACTTCCATGAGCATAGTTAATGAAACACTTCCAGACCTGGTCTTTTTGAGATACCAGACCTGCTGTTGCCAGTGAATTTAAGGTTCTTGCTTTGTCGCATGGTCTACTGGAAGTTGAATCTTCTGCCATCTTGCAATCTGTTTGTTCTAACTAATCTTTTTCATGTTCTATACCTACCTGATTCTTTTTAAGGTCATGCCCTGTCCTCCCCTCCTGTTTCATCACCTTTTGCCTTTCACCTCTTTGCCATTGTCCCAGCCGTACTGAATCCTCTATAGGTCCCCCAGATACACCAAATATACCATTCTCTATAATGGCCAAAGGTCTGTGTATGCTGTTCCCTCTGTTTGGAATTTCCTTTCTCCTACTCTTCAGCTGGCCACATCATAGTCATCCATTCTCTCATCTGAAATACTACATCCTGACATTTAGCATACCTCCCTAAACTCTTAGGTTAAGTTGATGGTTCCTGCCAAGTACTTTCATATAGCTTGGCCTTCCTGATTAGTAAACATTAATTGAAAACTAATTGAATGCATGTATATAAATGGATGCCATGTGTCCCAAAGACTCAGTGGCAAAGTAGAATCCTAAAGCTTGTGTCACTCATCTCTTTCCTTGTTGTTATTGCTCATTTGCTAAGTCATGTCTGACTCTTTGAAACCCCATGGACTGTAGCACATTAAGTTCCTCTGTCCATGGGATTTTCCAGGCAAGAATACTGGAGTGGGGTGTCATTTCCTTCTCCAGAGTATCTTCACAACCACAGGATTGAACGTGTATCTCCTGCTTGGCAGGCAGATTCTTGATACTGAAATTGAGGTTCTAATACTTTGGCTACCTGATGTGAAGACTCTGATTAGAAAAGAGCTTGATGCTGGTAAAGTTTGAGAGCAAGAACAGAAGGCGGAGGCAGAGGATGAGATGACTGGCTGGCATCACTGACTCAATGCACATGAATTTGAGCAAACTCTGGGAGACTGAAGGACAGGGAAACCTGGCACGCTGTAGTCCATGCAGTCACAAAGAGTAGAACAGGATTTAGCGACTGAACAACAACCAACAAATCACCTCTTAATCTGTCAATTTCTATTCCACGACCATTACTCAAGATCAGGTCTCCATCATCCCTCAGTTGAACTGGTACAGCAGCCCTCTAATTCATCTTGGGGCTCCCTTTAGTGATTCCCACTGCTCGCCTAAAGAAAGTACACTTCCATGAGCATAGTTAATGAAACACTTCCAGACCTGGTCTTTTTGAGATACCAGACCTGCTGTTGCCAGTGAATTTAAGGTTCTTGCTTTGTCGCATGGTCTACTGGAAGTTGAATCTTCTGCCATCTTGCAATCTGTTTGTTCTAACTAATCTTTTTCATGTTCTATACCTACCTGATTCTTTTTAAGGTCATGCCCTGTCCTCCCCTCCTGTTTCATCACCTTTTGCCTTTCACCTCTTTGCCATTGTCCCAGCCGTACTGAATCCTCTATAGGTCCCCCAGATACACCAAATATACCATTCTCTATAATGGCCAAAGGTCTGTGTATGCTGTTCCCTCTGTTTGGAATTTCCTTTCTCCTACTCTTCAGCTGGCCACATCATAGTCATCCATTCTCTCATCTGAAATACTACATCCTGACATTTAGCATACCTCCCTAAACTCTTAGGTTAAGTTGGTGGTTCCTGCCAAGTACTTTCATATAGCTTGGCCTTCCTGATTAGTAAACATTAATTGAAAACTAATTGAATGCATGTATATAAATGGATGCCATGTGTCCCAAAGACTCAGTGGCAAAGTAGAATCCTAAAGCTTGTGTCACTCATCTCTTTCCTTGTTGTTATTGCTCATTTGCTAAGTCATGTCTGACTCTTTGAAACCCCATGGACTGTAGCACATTAAGTTCCTCTGTCCATGGGATTTTCCAGGCAAGAATACTGGAGTGGGGTGTCATTTCCTTCTCCAGAGTATCTTCACAACCACAGGATTGAACGTGTATCTCCTGCTTGGCAGGCAGATTCTTTACCACTGGGCCACCAGGGAGGCTTTCATCTCTCTCCTGTCAGCCCCAGAATTAGTATAGAATAGAGTGTGCTCCCTCATATTTGGTGGGGGGTGGAATGGTGCCTTTGCCCTGAGAACTGTGCTGCCCATGTCCTTTCCCTTCCTAGGACTGTGTCCCTATCCTGGGATTTTATGCTTCAGTCAGTAGAGCTGGACCTCTGCAGATGATTCCTTATCCTTTCTGTTCCAACTCACAACTGGGACTTTAGTGTGAATTTTACTTCCTGGGGAGAATGTTTTGACTCTTTCCTGATGAGTTATAAAAACCACAAGGCCCTCTGTGTTATTTTACTAGTAGAGACAACAGGGTTGAATTCTAAGCAGGCCTCTACTACTATATATCTTCTAGAAATAGACTTAGAAAATCATAGTCATGGTAGAAAGCTCCTAAAGATTATTAAAGTCCATACCCACTTATTTTATAGATATATAATTCCTTGATTCCTTCCTTCTGTCTTTTCCTCCCATGTTGCATCCTTCTGTTATTTGTCCTTTCTTCCTGGACTATCTATTTTGTATCAGGCAGTTCTCTCAGCATTGAGAATTTAGTCAGGTAGAAAATATTAGAAAGCTTCTAGTCCATCTAGGCCTTCCAAAAAGTAGCCTGACCATCATGGCACTGTGCACTTGGTGAGGAGCTGTTTGTTTATTCATTTGTTTAGCTGTTCCAGGGTATGCAGCACAGACATAAGAAACCGTGGGCCCCATTTCTGTGAAACAGTTGTGTTCTCCTGAGTGATTTGTCCTCATTTGGAATGTCAGTGAGGACTAAGAAAATCAAAATTTATGTTCAGTAAAGTTAATATGAGAGAAGTTAATATTCTTTATTACTTGATAGTTTGGCACTGGGTCCAGTAAGCAAGAGATGTTAAATAAATAACAGTGAGACAATCTCACCTTGTTTTCAACACCATTTCTCACCTTATCTATATTTGCTAGTCTTTCTTCCAGATGCCTTTTGGCTTGACTAAAACGTAACTGTGCCACCAGAAGCAGAAAAGAAAGAGAGCAAACATCCTAACTAACAGTACACCGGGCCTTCTGCTGCTTCCTGTGTGCCATTTATTCTCAGCTATAGCCTCTAAGTTGCATATAGATTACCCTATTTTTCAGATGAAGAACTTAAGGCCTATTGAGGTTGTGGGACTTACCCGATGTCACATAGCTCGTAATTGTGATGCCAGCTGGGGTCCACTCTCTAGTTGTGTACCATGGGATCTAAACAACCAGCATTCTGAAATTGGCTTGCACAGCTTAATGGGAATAAGGATTCCTCCTTTTTAGTTGAAGACCTTAAAGAGTCAGGGATGATTTTGATGTTTAAATTTTGCTCTTCCTCTTAAAACAATCATTCACATTAAATGTAAGACCAGTGCTCAACCTGTTATTTTTAAATAGCTATACTTCAAATTCACTTCTGTTTTCTTTTTTAAATTTACATCTTCAAGGCTCTTTCTCTTTCTCTCCAATTAAGAATTCTCTTCATGTCAACTCATATTCTGACAGCCCTGAGTTTTGCTTGTCTCTCTTCCTGGTCACTTGCATCAAGTTTGGGCACATGACTCCACCTTCATCTTGTAACTACAGCCCATCAGTGTCTTCCACAGGCACTCTAGTCACCCTGCTAGGAGACCATTCTACTTGGATTTGTTGAGGAGGCATGCCTAGTCTACATTTCCATCCCCAGCATATTAGGCCACTTTATTTTAGATTATAGAAACAAGCCTGTGGTAGCTTAAGGAAGAGTGGAATTTATTATAAGAAAAATTTTTTCTCTCATGAAAAACAGATCAAGGACTTCCCTTGTGGTCTAGCGGTTAAGAATCTGCCTGTCATTTCAGGGAACTCAGGTTCAGTTCCTGGTTCGGGAAAATCCCACATGTCATGGAGGAGCTAAGCCCATGTGCCACATCTGCTGAGTCTGTGCTCTAGAGCCTGTGCACCTTAACTACTGAACCCATTTGCCTAGGGTCCGTACACCACAAGAGAAGCCACCACAGTGGAAAACAGCTAGAGAGCAGTCCCTGCTTGCCCCAGTGAGAGAAAGCCAGCATGAAACAGCAAAGTCCCAGCATAGCCTAAAGCCAGTGTCAATCAATTCAAAAAAAAAAAAAAGGTCAGGATTGGAGGTGAGCTCACAGTGCTGTCTGGCCTCCCTCCATCTCTCCTCTCTGCCCCTGTCTACATGTCCACCTTATTCTTCTCCCTCGAGGACTGGCTTTCTTTGGTCTCTTCTACACAGGGAAAAAGGCATGGTTATTTCCAGCTTCCAAATATATGCACTACAATCCAGCTGCCTAAAAAATCTCATTCTCTTGGTCAACTTCCAAACTGTTGCAAGAAAAAACTCTGAGTAACAAGATGGCAGCAGCAGCTGATCCAAGCAGTGGTGGCCAAGGAGCCTGCATTTTTATACATAGTGGCTGCAGTGGGTCCACTCTATCAAGTGACTGGGTGTGGAGGTGGGCTGAAAGAGAGAGAACTGAACTGACCAGACCCTGAAATAACTCTGGGTTTTCCCCTTATTAAATTATCTACTGCCTGCTGGCAATGAAGAAGGGGAAGCCAGAATCAGAGACTTAAAGATACAGTGATCATTTACAACAACCTCTTGGGCAAGTTAGCACTAACTATTGCAAGAGTCCAATATGGTGGCTGGCACTCAGTGAAGATGGGAGGTCTGCTAATTAAATCATGCATAAACCTCAGGGGGAAGGTATTACTCATTTTACTCTCTGTGTGTGTTAGTCACTTAGCCATGTTCAGCTCTTTGCAATCCCATAGACTGTAGCCCACCAGACTCCCTCTGTCCATGGAATTCTCCAGACAAGAATACTGGAGTGGATTGCCATGCCCTTTTCCAGAGGATCTTCCAAACCCACGGATCAAACCTGTGTCTCTCACATTGCAGGTGGATCCTTTACTATCTAGGCCTCCAGGGAAGACTTACAGCCTCTAACTGGCACTAAAAGAAGAGTAAGAAATGAAGGAAAAGAGATGAGGGAAGGTTACATAGCAGAGATAGCACTGGAGGGTAGGCTCTTCCATATGGCCCATAGCATTTGTCTTGCTCCAAGTAAGAGTTAGATAAGCATTTTCAGTGTATAGGATTTTGAAAGCGTTACTAGTGCTTAGAGAAATCTTTTTAAGGATTTTTGAGGACTGTCTTGCACATACTCCAAGAAGTTGTACATATCTGAAAATATATGTGTTTGCAAAGGAAAGGCCTTTCTCATATTGATAAGCTTAAAAAGGTGAGCAATTCCATAAGTTCTAAATGACTGAAGACTCCTCTATGTATAGAAATCTACATATTCCAAAAATCCACACCATTTTGATCGTTTCCTTTCACAGTCTAAATCTTTGAAATGGAAATATTTTCAAAGTATATCTATTTGGGGATACTTTGTTGTTTTGTAGCAGTTCTTAATTTGTTTTACTTTCTGTTATGTGTCCTGTTTATTTAGAAGGTATGCACATTACTAACCTGGACTTTATGTACCTCATTAAATGGAAAGAGATAGTAGTTCTAGGAGTAGAAAAGAAAAGTCATAAAAACATGAGTTTAGTGCATGAGTTCTCTTGCTAAGTTCCTGTTTGTTTTCAGTCAGGTGACCTTACTTATAACGAGAAATTAGATTCAGTGATCTCTAAAATGTGTTTATATTCTATTATCTTAGAATTTTTCAACCATAAATTATTTATTGATGAAGAATAATTATCTGGGAAGAAAATCTTTAAGATAGTTCTAAGAATGAGGAAAAGTTTTTTGGGGAAAAGTCATCCTATTTTGGAGTTGTTTATAACAGGAGAAATTAAAGAGATAACCTAAACACCCAATACCAGAAAACTGAGCACATAAATTCATGGTCTTTCCCAGAGCAGATGAAGTAAAATGATCTAAAATTATGATGTGAGAACCATGTAAAAGCCTGACACTTACATATAACCATACATTGGAGGGCTATGAACAAGGTCATGAGATTAGGCAGAACATAACACTAGATTCCTATGCTTTAGGAAAATTCAGTAAGGAGTAGTACCACTTTATCTTAGGTCAAACCACACTTGAAACAGGAACCAGTTGCAGTATGATCAGAGAAGGTACAGAGGATGGGGAGGGACCCAGAAACAGTGTCACGTGAGGAAAATCTGGAGGAACTGCAGAGGTTCAACTGGAAGAGGAAGAAACTCAGGGATTTGAACTTCTCAAGAGTCTGTGCAAGGAACTAGGGTCACTGGAAAGAATGAAGGAAGTTATAGATTTTGAAAGCGTTACTAGTGCTTAGAGAAATCTTTTTAAGGATTTTTGAGGACTGTCTTGCACATACTCCAAGAAGTTGTACATATCTGAAAATATATGTGTTTGCAAAGGAAAGGCCTTTCTCATATTGATAAGCTTAAAAAGGTGAGCAATTCCATAAGTTCTAAATGACTGAAGACTCCTCTATGTATAGAAATCTACATATTCCAAAAATCCACACCATTTTGATCGTTTCCTTTCACAGTCTAAATCTTTGAAATGGAAATATTTTCAAAGTATATCTATTTGGGGATACTTTGTTGTTTTGTAGCAGTTCTTAATTTGTTTTACTTTCTGTTATGTGTCCTGTTTATTTAGAAGGTATGCACATTACTAACCTGGACTTTATGTACCTCATTAAATGGAAAGAGATAGTAGTTCTAGGAGTAGAAAAGAAAAGTCATAAAAACATGAGTTTAGTGCATGAGTTCTCTTGCTAAGTTCCTGTTTGTTTTCAGTCAGGTGACCTTACTTATAACGAGAAATTAGATTCAGTGATCTCTAAAATGTGTTTATATTCTATTATCTTAGAATTTTTCAACCATAAATTATTTATTGATGAAGAATAATTATCTGGGAAGAAAATCTTTAAGATAGTTCTAAGAATGAGGAAAAGTTTTTTGGGGAAAAGTCATCCTATTTTGGAGTTGTTTATAACAGGAGAAATTAAAGAGATAACCTAAACACCCAATACCAGAAAACTGAGCACATAAATTCATGGTCTTTCCCAGAGCAGATGAAGTAAAATGATCTAAAATTATGATGTGAGAACCATGTAAAAGCCTGACACTTACATATAACCATACATTGGAGGGCTATGAACAAGGTCATGAGATTAGGCAGAACATAACACTAGATTCCTATGCTTTAGGAAAATTCAGTAAGGAGTAGTACCACTTTATCTTAGGTCAAACCACACTTGAAACAGGAACCAGTTGCAGTATGATCAGAGAAGGTACAGAGGATGGGGAGGGACCCAGAAACAGTGTCACGTGAGGAAAATCTGGAGGAACTGCAGAGGTTCAACTGGAAGAGGAAGAAACTCAGGGATTTGAACTTCTCAAGAGTCTGCATGAACAAAGGGAATAGACTGGTGTGTAGGGTCACATGGAAAGAATTAGGACCAATGAATGGAAAGTGCCAGAAAATCAGTCTTAAAAGATCAAAGAAATTTTTTTTAATAACTCAAAGTAAAATATGTTGCCTCTGGAGAATATAAGTGCCCCATCATTAGAGATGACTGATATGAGTCTGCAGAGAGAGAGATGGAGATGGATTCTAAAGGACTGGACAGGGAAGATCAAGCAAGGAGCAAGGAACTTTAAATTTGTATTTGTGAGGCTTGGTGGTCTCAAGAACTCTTAGAAAACCATATTAAAGACAGAAAGTCCAAGGAGAAAAGTTCACATGACTCTTTTAACACAGGGCAACCCTCAATGACCTTTTTAAAAATTGATTTTTATTGGAGTATGGCTTCTTTACAATGTTGAGATCATTTCTACTTTACAGCAAAATGAATCAGGCACACATACATGTATGTCCCCTCCCTTTTGGACTTCTTTCCTATTCGGGTCACCACAATGCATTAGGTAGGTAGAGGTCCCTGTGCTATAGAGTAGATTTTTCTTAGTTATCTAGTTTATATGTAGTTTCTAATTATACATATCTGTACATATCCAGTTTATACATATAAATAGTGTGTATATGCCAATTCCAATTCCTCCCACCCCGCCTTTCCCCCATAAACTTATTCTCTACATCCTATTTTGGAGTTGTTTATAACAGGAGAAATTAAAGAGATAACCTAAACACCCAATACCAGAAAACTGAGCACATAAATTCATGGTCTTTCCCAGAGCAGATG
This sequence comes from Tragulus kanchil, assembly GCA_022376925.1. Classification (NCBI taxonomy): domain Eukaryota; kingdom Metazoa; phylum Chordata; class Mammalia; order Artiodactyla; family Tragulidae; genus Tragulus; species Tragulus kanchil. Next base: position 122,481,934 of record JAIOJX010000006.1, read on the forward strand.
AAGTAAAATGATCTAAAATTATGATGTGAGAACCATGTAAAAGCCTGACACTTACATATAACCATACATTGGAGGGCTATGAACAAGGTCATGAGATTAGGCAGAACATAACACTAGATTCCTATGCTTTAGGAAAATTCAGTAAGGAGTAGTACCACTTTATCTTAGGTCAAACCACACTTGAAACAGGAACCAGTTGCAGTATGATCAGAGAAGGTACAGAGGATGGGGAGGGACCCAGAAACAGTGTCACGTGAGGAAAATCTGGAGGAACTGCAGAGGTTCAACTGGAAGAGGAAGAAACTCAGGGATTTGAACTTCTCAAGAGTCTGCATGAACAAAGGGAATAGACTGGTGTGTAGGGTCACATGGAAAGAATTAGGACCAATGAATGGAAAGTGCCAGAAAATCAGTCTTAAAAGATCAAAGAAATTTTTTTTAATAACTCAAAGTAAAATATGTTGCCTCTGGAGAATATAAGTGCCCCATCATTAGAGATGACTGATATGAGTCTGCAGAGAGAGAGATGGAGATGGATTCTAAAGGACTGGACAGGGAAGATCAAGCAAGGAGCAAGGAACTTTAAATTTGTATTTGTGAGGCTTGGTGGTCTCAAGAACTCTTAGAAAACCATATTAAAGACAGAAAGTCCAAGGAGAAAAGTTCACATGACTCTTTTAACACAGGGCAACCCTCAATGACCTTTTTAAAAATTGATTTTTATTGGAGTATGGCTTCTTTACAATGTTGAGATCATTTCTACTTTACAGCAAAATGAATCAGGCACACATACATGTATGTCCCCTCCCTTTTGGACTTCTTTCCTATTCGGGTCACCACAATGCATTAGGTAGGTAGAGGTCCCTGTGCTATAGAGTAGATTTTTCTTAGTTATCTAGTTTATATGTAGTTTCTAATTATACATATCTGTACATATCCAGTTTATACATATAAATAGTGTGTATATGCCAATTCCAATTCCTCCCACCCCGCCTTTCCCCCATAAACTTATTCTCTACATCTTTGTCTCCATGTCTGCTTTGCAAATGAGATCATCTGTGCCATCGTTGTCTTCTTCTTCTAGACCTGCTAAAGCCACCAACCCAGGTTAGATGTTATCTGCTTGTCTCATAGTTTGATTTGTACTACCATGGTTTCTGTTCACCCTTGTATTGAGTTTACCATTCCCCTTTTCAGAGAAATTTATGGAAGTCTGGCACCTCCATAATGAACTCAAATCATTTATACATCTAGCACAAATGGATAAAAAGTTTGTGCTTCATTTTGTTTTCACTCATAGAAGCAATCTTGATTCACTAAAGAAAAACATTTTAAAAATCTAGAAAAGTTAAAAGATTTTTTCAAAAAAATAATAAAATATATAATATTTTAATAATATAACATTAACATACATAGTATATTATCATATATATGTATATTATAATATATAATATAATATGTAATATATAATACATTATAATAATATATAAAATGTATAATAAAATATAAAAATTTGTAATTCAAATATATAATACAAATGACCAAATAAAGTTAACAGTTTGGATTTTCTTTCTTGTGTTGTTCTTTACCATTGTAGCATATAGTTTCAGGTTAACATAAGAGAAATCTTTCTGTGGTAGATCTTTCAGTAAACTAATGAGTGGAAAACTTCTCTTCAGTGAAAAGACTGAATAGCTACATCTTAGGAAGGTTGTAGAGGGAGGGACCTTCTTTTAATGAGAAGATGATCTAGATCAGGAGTTGACAGACTTTCATGTCAAGGGCCAGATAGTAAATATTTAAGACTTTGCAAGTCACACAGTCTCTTTCACAGCTACTCAACTCTGCTGTTGTAGTGGGAATGCAGCCAGGGACAATACATAAAAAAATGGGTGTGGCTGTGAGCCAATGAAACCTTTTTTATCGAAAGAGGCAGTAAGCTGGGTATAACCCATGGGCTACAGTTTGTCAACCTCTTAGACTAAACCAAATAGCCTATTGGCCTGTAATAGCTTCAAAGCTCTTATTATAAGAAAAGAACCAAAAGCTCCATTTGAAACTAGAAATAGTTTTGGCAGACTCCTGTGGTTCCACAAATTAAGTCAAGAAAGTACGTTAAGATAAGACTCCTCAGATAAACTCCAGATTTGGAAATTAAGCCAGGAGCCCCAAAACTCATCTGTGCCATCGTTGTCTTCTTCTTCTAGACCTGCTAAAGCCACCAACCCAGGTTAGATGTTATCTGCTTGTCTCATAGTTTGATTTGTACTACCATGGTTTCTGTTCACCCTTGTATTGAGTTTACCATTCCCCTTTTCAGAGAAATTTATGGAAGTCTGGCACCTCCATAATGAACTCAAATCATTTATACATCTAGCACAAATGGATAAAAAGTTTGTGCTTCATTTTGTTTTCACTCATAGAAGCAATCTTGATTCACTAAAGAAAAACATTTTAAAAATCTAGAAAAGTTAAAAGATTTTTTCAAAAAAATAATAAAATATATAATATTTTAATAATATAACATTAACATACATAGTATATTATCATATATATGTATATTATAATATATAATATAATATGTAATATATAATACATTATAATAATATATAAAATGTATAATAAAATATAAAAATTTGTAATTCAAATATATAATACAAATGACCAAATAAAGTTAACAGTTTGGATTTTCTTTCTTGTGTTGTTCTTTACCATTGTAGCATATAGTTTCAGGTTAACATAAGAGAAATCTTTCTGTGGTAGATCTTTCAGTAAACTAATGAGTGGAAAACTTCTCTTCAGTGAAAAGACTGAATAGCTACATCTTAGGAAGGTTGTAGAGGGAGGGACCTTCTTTTAATGAGAAGATGATCTAGATCAGGAGTTGACAGACTTTCATGTCAAGGGCCAGATAGTAAATATTTAAGACTTTGCAAGTCACACAGTCTCTTTCACAGCTACTCAACTCTGCTGTTGTAGTGGGAATGCAGCCAGGGACAATACATAAAAAAATGGGTGTGGCTGTGAGCCAATGAAACCTTTTTTATCGAAAGAGGCAGTAAGCTGGGTATAACCCATGGGCTACAGTTTGTCAACCTCTTAGACTAAACCAAATAGCCTATTGGCCTGTAATAGCTTCAAAGCTCTTATTATAAGAAAAGAACCAAAAGCTCCATTTGAAACTAGAAATAGTTTTGGCAGACTCCTGTGGTTCCACAAATTAAGTCAAGAAAGTACGTTAAGATAAGACTCCTCAGATAAACTCCAGATTTGGAAATTAAGCCAGGAGCCCCAGCTAAAAACTGAAGAATCTTTTGACTAGAATAGGTTTAGAGATTCTAGACAAATTATGTGTACCCTTTGAAGGCAGAATCTAGACAAGAATAGAGTGTATAGATGTAATGAATTTAGTTCAATACCCTGTATGTAAGGGCTTGGTAAATAGTGTCTAAATGATTTGCTTGCTCTGTCATATGCTTATTCACTTAGTCTAAATAATTATGCATCAGACACACACTGAGCACTTATTATATGCCCCAAACTTGGCTAGATACTGACCATATGACAATAAATTAGGTATATCACAATAAAAACAATATATAAAGGCCAGATCCTATGATAAATTATCACAATCTAGGCTGTTAAACTCTAAGGTAGAGTTAGAAATAAGGTGGTGTGGGAGTATGGTGGGTGTGCTCCTGAAGTAGCCTTGGGTGGCCGGGAGAGGCTTTCCAGAAATAATCACTGAGCTCTGAGTGTGAGTGAGATCAGGCTGGTAAGAGGACTTACGGGTACAGGAGAGGCATGTTCTTCAAGGCACAAGGGTCCTCATATGCAGAGGCCTATGGGTGAGGGCTATTGCTTGGTTTCTAAAGATACACATTGAGTTAGTAAGGATGGGAAGAACACGGCAAGTTGGAAAGGCAAGGAGGCTAAAATTAGGTCTTGCAGGACCCCATAAATCCTCGTAAAGAGTTAGCCTTGATGCTCAAAGTGGGGATCTGTTATAAGCAGAGAAGTACCTTGATGATATCTGCATTTTCGAAAGACCAGCAAAAGTACTGGTCTTTAATAGTGTATTAAAAGGTATTAACCAAAACCTTGCTGGTTACTTCTTGCTGAGGGTTTGAACTGGCTTCTATGTGCAATAGATATGTGGGGTTTGAGCTGAAGAAGTAGAAAGAAGGCAATTCTAATACTCCATTTCTCTTTTGTTCCCATCATGTACCCAAGTCTGCCTTGTAGTATGGTTAATCAAAATGTGGTCAACTGTATTCATTGCTCACAAATGTCTCCACTTCTACTGAAGAAATAACATTTTTCTCTTTCTCTTTACAGAACAGTCATTGATTCAGCTTGGATTTGTCATGGGGTCCTTCTACTGGAATAACAGTGGTATTGGTGAGTTATGTGGTTGCTTACTTCTCATTTGTCACCTTTGGTCATGGGCGGAGTTGTGGTCAGAGCTTGACTTGAATTGTACTTTTATTCACTTAGTCTAAATAATTATGCATCAGACACACACTGAGCACTTATTATATGCCCCAAACTTGGCTAGATACTGACCATATGACAATAAATTAGGTATATCACAATAAAAACAATATATAAAGGCCAGATCCTATGATAAATTATCACAATCTAGGCTGTTAAACTCTAAGGTAGAGTTAGAAATAAGGTGGTGTGGGAGTATGGTGGGTGTGCTCCTGAAGTAGCCTTGGGTGGCCGGGAGAGGCTTTCCAGAAATAATCACTGAGCTCTGAGTGTGAGTGAGATCAGGCTGGTAAGAGGACTTACGGGTACAGGAGAGGCATGTTCTTCAAGGCACAAGGGTCCTCATATGCAGAGGCCTATGGGTGAGGGCTATTGCTTGGTTTCTAAAGATACACATTGAGTTAGTAAGGATGGGAAGAACACGGCAAGTTGGAAAGGCAAGGAGGCTAAAATTAGGTCTTGCAGGACCCCATAAATCCTCGTAAAGAGTTAGCCTTGATGCTCAAAGTGGGGATCTGTTATAAGCAGAGAAGTACCTTGATGATATCTGCATTTTCGAAAGACCAGCAAAAGTACTGGTCTTTAATAGTGTATTAAAAGGTATTAACCAAAACCTTGCTGGTTACTTCTTGCTGAGGGTTTGAACTGGCTTCTATGTGCAATAGATATGTGGGGTTTGAGCTGAAGAAGTAGAAAGAAGGCAATTCTAATACTCCATTTCTCTTTTGTTCCCATCATGTACCCAAGTCTGCCTTGTAGTATGGTTAATCAAAATGTGGTCAACTGTATTCATTGCTCACAAATGTCTCCACTTCTACTGAAGAAATAACATTTTTCTCTTTCTCTTTACAGAACAGTCATTGATTCAGCTTGGATTTGTCATGGGGTCCTTCTACTGGAATAACAGTGGTATTGGTGAGTTATGTGGTTGCTTACTTCTCATTTGTCACCTTTGGTCATGGGCGGAGTTGTGGTCAGAGCTTGACTTGAATGGTACTTTTTATTCTTGAGTCCTTTTGTAGTCATGATTCTTAAACCTACCAGGCTTATAGCTTGGATATCCTGTTAAACATGTAGATAAACAATATACCTTCAAAAGTCAACTTAAACATTGCTGAAGAGTTGTCTGTAAACCAAATGTTTGTGAAGCACATATAAAATATACATCCTCTAGAGAAATTTATACTCAAAGGAGTCATATTAACATAACAAATATATCTGAAAAATTAAGTCACTCCTTTTTTCCTCTCCTTCAAGAAATGATCATTTAGTCACACTGGAAGCATGCCTTCTATTCAGCAGTGGAACTTTGCTGTCATAATTACTTTGGCTTGATATGTTGCTAAAATTTTGATAACAAGACAGAGTTTGTCCCAGACAGAAAAATCAAAGTGTAGATATTAAAATGAGATTTCAAAACTTCTTAAAAAGAGTTCTGACCTTAACACTAGCTACATTCTCATGGAAGAGGAAAATATATATCTAGATATGTCTCTTTTGGTCTTTTCTTCAGTGCATATTTTATAGTATTTGAGGGATTGACTGGGATATTGTTCTCATGTTTTGTTTTTTTGAGGGAGTTTGATTTGGAGTTTTGTTTATTGGAAGGCACCTAGACATGTGTGATAAGCGTGTCTTGTTTCTATAAGGAAAAGAGTTCATTCTGGAGACTAAGCTGTTTCTTGCTTTCAGCACAAAATATTCCTTGATGTGTAAATTGGGAATAATAATTATGCTCAGAAGACATGGTTAACATAACACATTATTTCATACCCACACATTTTGCCTGTGCTACTAGCAATAATTTGGCAAAAACAGAAGCAGATTTGAAAATCTAATTCACTTTACAATAATTGGTTTCTTTTTGTAGTTTTCTTTCCTGTATTCATTGCTCACAAATGTCCATTCTACTGAAGAAATAACATTTTTCTCTTTCTCTTTACAGAACAGTCATTGATTCAGCTTGGATTTGTCATGGGGTCCTTCTACTGGAATAACAGTGGTATTGGTGAGTTATGTGGTTGCTTACTTCTCATTTGTCACCTTTGGTCATGGGCGGAGTTGTGGTCAGAGCTTGACTTGAATGGTACTTTTTATTCTTGAGTCCTTTTGTAGTCATGATTCTTAAACCTACCAGGCTTATAGCTTGGATATCCTGTTAAACATGTAGATAAACAATATACCTTCAAAAGTCAACTTAAACATTGCTGAAGAGTTGTCTGTAAACCAAATGTTTGTGAAGCACATATAAAATATACATCCTCTAGAGAAATTTATACTCAAAGGAGTCATATTAACATAACAAATATATCTGAAAAATTAAGTCACTCCTTTTTTCCTCTCCTTCAAGAAATGATCATTTAGTCACACTGGAAGCATGCCTTCTATTCAGCAGTGGAACTTTGCTGTCATAATTACTTTGGCTTGATATGTTGCTAAAATTTTGATAACAAGACAGAGTTTGTCCCAGACAGAAAAATCAAAGTGTAGATATTAAAATGAGATTTCAAAACTTCTTAAAAAGAGTTCTGACCTTAACACTAGCTACATTCTCATGGAAGAGGAAAATATATATCTAGATATGTCTCTTTTGGTCTTTTCTTCAGTGCATATTTTATAGTATTTGAGGGATTGACTGGGATATTGTTCTCATGTTTTGTTTTTTTGAGGGAGTTTGATTTGGAGTTTTGTTTATTGGAAGGCACCTAGACATGTGTGATAAGCGTGTCTTGTTTCTATAAGGAAAAGAGTTCATTCTGGAGACTAAGCTGTTTCTTGCTTTCAGCACAAAATATTCCTTGATGTGTAAATTGGGAATAATAATTATGCTCAGAAGACATGGTTAACATAACACATTATTTCATACCCACACATTTTGCCTGTGCTACTAGCAATAATTTGGCAAAAACAGAAGCAGATTTGAAAAATCTAATTCACTTTACAATAATTGGTTTCTTTTTTGTAGTTTTCTTTCCCTGTATTAACACTTTGTCAGTGTTTCACTACCACTTCACACGCTCCTAAAGCAAGAATATTTGAATTTTTCTGGGGCAGCCATGCTTTCTATTCTTGATCCTACTGATGTATTTGGAGTGTTAGACCTTGTGTTTTGATTTTTGGTTCAGAAAAGAAAGTCATTATATTGTTTCTTCCAGCCTGATTACATATTCCTCCAACCCTTCCTCCATTCCCATCTCCATATATTCCAAATGCCTTCCTATTTTTACTTTTAGTTCTAAGAGAATCCCATTTCTATTTTCTATCCAAGTATAATATAATCACCTTTGGATTGTTGGAACTTTGTGGAAAACATTAATGTAATCATTTTTTTTTTCATTTTTCAGCCTCATTAAAAAAAATGAGAATTTCAGTTACATTTGAAAAGTGTCTTATGTACATCTTAAAATCCCAAAATGCCATTGGAAATAAATTACAAGGGGCTTTTATGGTGTATCTTTTAACACACTGGAGGGAATTATTTTCATCTCTACAATGCTGTTTAATCTGGTTCAGTTGCTAACATTAATATATGACATAGCATCCTATGTTTTAGTGCTACTATTTATGTAATAGGGAAATAGTACATTAAAGTCATTTGGAGTCAGTTTTTACTTCCAGGTCAAGTTGAATAGAATGACTTGTCCATAATCACAGCAAAAATATCTTTGTAAATATTCTATGGAAAAGATGAAAGATAATAGTGTTAGTAACAAGAATGATTACCCTTTTGGATGGTGCATTTGGGCCTTTTTCTTCAGGTTTTTCAGTGATCTAGTAGATCCTAACTTCCTCATGGAAGACTCTTAAAATCAGAAAGATATAATATAAGAAGCATCGTCACTGAATATTTTGTTTGACTTTAAGACTAGTTTACCAACTTGGGATTAAGGACCGATAAATCTTTTCTCATCTCTTGTTCACCTTTCAGGTTGAATGTTCCAGTAGTCGCTAAATAGGGCTATGATTTTATGTATTGATGCAACATGAATGATATCAAAATTACATTATCCTATAGTATTCTACAGTGATGTTGCTGTCACATACTCATTGTATTTTTCTTGGTTCAGACACCTTGAGCCACTGATGCCTATCTCTAAAATATATACTAATATAAGGAATATGAATTTTTCACCTCAGAGATAAGCCCAGTTCTTAGATTTCTCTCAGTTCTAGGAGACATAGGTTTTTCTTGATCTACTGATAAGACCTTGTGTTTTGATTTTTGGTTCAGAAAAGAAAGTCATTATATTGTTTCTTCCAGCCTGATTACATATTCCTCCAACCCTTCCTCCATTCCCATCTCCATATATTCCAAATGCCTTCCTATTTTTACTTTTAGTTCTAAGAGAATCCCATTTCTATTTTCTATCCAAGTATAATATAATCACCTTTGGATTGTTGGAACTTTGTGGAAAACATTAATGTAATCATTTTTTTTTTCATTTTTCAGCCTCATTAAAAAAAATGAGAATTTCAGTTACATTTGAAAAGTGTCTTATGTACATCTTAAAATCCCAAAATGCCATTGGAAATAAATTACAAGGGGCTTTTATGGTGTATCTTTTAACACACTGGAGGGAATTATTTTCATCTCTACAATGCTGTTTAATCTGGTTCAGTTGCTAACATTAATATATGACATAGCATCCTATGTTTTAGTGCTACTATTTATGTAATAGGGAAATAGTACATTAAAGTCATTTGGAGTCAGTTTTTACTTCCAGGTCAAGTTGAATAGAATGACTTGTCCATAATCACAGCAAAAATATCTTTGTAAATATTCTATGGAAAAGATGAAAGATAATAGTGTTAGTAACAAGAATGATTACCCTTTTGGATGGTGCATTTGGGCCTTTTTCTTCAGGTTTTTCAGTGATCTAGTAGATCCTAACTTCCTCATGGAAGACTCTTAAAATCAGAAAGATATAATATAAGAAGCATCGTCACTGAATATTTTGTTTGACTTTAAGACTAGTTTACCAACTTGGGATTAAGGACCGATAAATCTTTTCTCATCTCTTGTTCACCTTTCAGGTTGAATGTTCCAGTAGTCGCTAAATAGGGCTATGATTTTATGTATTGATGCAACATGAATGATATCAAAATTACATTATCCTATAGTATTCTACAGTGATGTTGCTGTCACATACTCATTGTATTTTTCTTGGTTCAGACACCTTGAGCCACTGATGCCTATCTCTAAAATATATACTAATATAAGGAATATGAATTTTTCACCTCAGAGATAAGCCCAGTTCTTAGATTTCTCTCAGTTCTAGGAGACATAGGATTCTAATTATTCCCCTTATGTCTTTAGTGATTCCTGACAGAGTGGGTAGCTTGGGTTTAGCCATCTGATAGTGGATTCTCCAGAGACTAGGCTTAAGGCAAGTGTGGAGGTGGCAAGTACCATGTTTTCTTTTTAGCTTTGACAGGCAGAGTCAACTAGGAAATGGACCATTAATTCAGGTACAGTGTCTGGGGGAAGTTATTGATAGAAAAGAAGTTCACACGTATTTGTGTGTAAATTAACTTTAGAAAAGCCATAATCAGCAGCATCAATCTATCAACCTGTTTACCTACCAGTTATTATAAATGTCATTGTGATAATTCGAGTCTGAACCTTCTTAGTACATAGAATTCTTTGGAATCTTTTGACTCTCTGCAGTCCTGCACTGTATCATGGGGTAAGGCTAGTTTTCCTCCTTTTTAACTCTTTGGAAAAAGATAGTGTAATTTCATGGCAAGTGGAAGGAGACCACTGTTTGATCTACATCAGCTCTATATGGTTCAATTCATATCTTTTTCCCCTCTTTTGCTTAATCAAATGAATTTTCTCTAGAGATTTCTCTTCAAAGTCAGCCTTAGCCTCTGACAGATAGACCCCAGGCACCTAAATGGAAAATCTTCTTGAAACATGACTTATCAACATCTACTTCTATTAGATTTGAAAATTATATGAATCACTCAAAGAGATGTGGTGATTTCCACCGCCTTTCCCTGCACTGCCTGAAAAGTGCAGATCATTCTCTGCAGGTTGTAACTTCTTGCTTCAGTATGACATCCTAGCACGGGCTTTCTGGGGATATTTGGAACAATTTGTATATATCAAAATTCAATGTAAAATTCAAAATGGGTCGCTACCACCACAAATATCTCACCAAGGTGTCAGTCTGAGAAGATCTATCTTCTACACATGGCCGAGTTCATATACATACAGGCAATAAACTCTGTCTCAAGTTATGCTTCTCCCAGGATCAGTGAGAATGTTCTTTCTGGCATCCATTGTAAGACACATTCAGATTTCAGGTTCTTTAAGATATGAAAAAGTATTCCTCTTTGAATGGAAGAAACAGAGCATTTAACATTTCAAAGGACAAGTATCTCCTATATAAACATGGAAAAGATCTCAGCTGTGAGCATTTACCTAGTATCTATAGAGAATATTAAATCCATAGTATCTCTCTCTTCTAGATCTTTCTCATTCTCTCTTTTCCTCTCACCCTCCTGTAGAGCTTTTATGTGTATGACTCCCTCCCTCTGATTGTCTTTCTCTTTGGAGGAAAGAAACAACTCGTTACTGTTTGTGAGACTTCCTATTACAAACTGTAATAGGACAGTTTGGGGTGAAAAGTATCTTTAGGGTGACCACACATCCAAACCGAGACCACATACATCTGGTTCTTGTCCCCATGCAATTATTAACAGGGCTCTGTTTCATTCAAAAGAGTGTCCAGGATTGACTGATAAATTGTATGAATGGCCAAGTGTTAACACAATCCCAATACACAGTGAAGCCAAACAAATTGAAATATTGAAATTTGGAGTAGAGAAAGGTGTATTGTAGAACCAAGGAGACAGGTGGTTCATGCCCTAAAAAGCTCCAAACTCCTCAAAGGTTTTCAACAAAGCACTTTTAAAAGCCAGTTGAGGGAGTTTCAAGAGGGAGGGGACATACATATACCCATGCCTGATTCAAGTTGATATATGGAAGAAATCTACACAATATTGTAAAGCACTTATCCTTCAATTAAAATTTTCTTTTTTAAGCAAAGCCAGTGGTAGGGGGCAGGTCACAGGATCTATGATCAGCTTGTGCCCAGTTGTCTGATTGGCTGATGGTGAGGCAGCAGGGTCGTGTCACAGGGGCTGAATGTGTCAGTCCTTGGGCCCCAGGAGACCTATGGCTGTGTGACATCCTAGCACGGGCTTTCTGGGGATATTTGGAACAATTTGTATATATCAAAATTCAATGTAAAATTCAAAATGGGTCGCTACCACCACAAATATCTCACCAAGGTGTCAGTCTGAGAAGATCTATCTTCTACACATGGCCGAGTTCATATACATACAGGCAATAAACTCTGTCTCAAGTTATGCTTCTCCCAGGATCGGTGAGAATGTTCTTTCTGGCATCCATTGTAAGACACATTCAGATTTCAGGTTCTTTAAGATATGAAAAAGTATTCCTCTTTGAATGGAAGAAACAGAGCATTTAACATTTCAAAGGACAAGTATCTCCTATATAAACATGGAAAAAGATCTCAGCTGTGAGCATTTACCTAGTATCTATAGAGAATATTAAATCCATAGTATCTCTCTCTTCTAGATCTTTCTCATTCTCTCTTTTCCTCTCACCCTCCTGTAGAGCTTTTATGTGTATGACTCCCTCCCTCTGATTGTCTTTCTCTTTGGAGGAAAGAAACAACTCGTTACTGTTTGTGAGACTTCCTATTACAAACTGTAATAGGACAGTTTGGGGTGAAAAGTATCTTTAGGGTGACCACACATCCAAACCGAGACCACATACATCTGGTTCTTGTCCCCATGCAATTATTAACAGGGCTCTGTTTCATTCAAAAGAGTGTCCAGGATTGACTGATAAATTGTATGAATGGCCAAGTGTTAACACAATCCCAATACACAGTGAAGCCAAACAAATTGAAATATTGAAATTTGGAGTAGAGAAAGGTGTATTGTAGAACCAAGGAGACAGGTGGTTCATGCCCTAAAAAGCTCCAAACTCCTCAAAGGTTTTCAACAAAGCACTTTTAAAAGCCAGTTGAGGGAGTTTCAAGAGGGAGGGGACATACATATACCCATGCCTGATTCAAGTTGATATATGGAAGAAATCTACACAATATTGTAAAGCACTTATCCTTCAATTAAAATTTTCTTTTTTAAGCAAAGCCAGTGGTAGGGGGCAGGTCACAGGATCTATGATCAGCTTGTGCCCAGTTGTCTGATTGGCTGATGGTGAGGCAGCAGGGTCGTGTCACAGGGGCTGAATGTGATCAGTCCTTGGGCCCCAGGAGACCTATGGCTGTGTGCTCACCGACAGAAGACAGCTGTTTAGTCACTAAGTCCTGTCCGACTGTTTGTGACCTCGTGGACTGTAACCCACAAGACTCTGCTGTTTATGGGATTTCCCAGGGAAAAATATTGGAAAGAGTTGCCACTTCCTGCTCCAGGGGATCCTCCTGACCCAGGGATCTAAGGCAGAGCTCTTGTTTCTGCGGCATTGGCGGGGGATTCTTTACCGCTGAGCCACCTGGGAAGCCCTTCTGTGCTCACAGTTAGCAAATCATTAGTCTCGTCCTTTTGTTGGAGGGGGGAGGTTTTTTTACATCTACAAAACAACTCAGGAAATACACATGAAATACTATCATCTAGGTATTTCAGAGAGGAGCTAACGCAGAAGATGTGGAGGAAGGCCTGTCCAGAGAAGGCCCCCTGGGGTCCAGCTCATTTACACAAGGAGCCCCAGTCAAGTCAGAACACACTGCTTCTGAGCGAGAGCCTGTGAAGGCTTATGCTGTCATCAGAAGTGGCTGAGGACTAGGAAAGGGTTGTTTTCCTGATGACAGAAAAAGGAAACTGGGTACAAGTGCCTCAAGGAAAGGAAAGAAGGGGGTTTGGAGGCCTTGGTTGGGAACGTGACGCAGGGTGACTCTTGCAGACAACCCTGAGGGGCAAGAGATGAAGAGGTGGTGGCCAGGGAGGCATGCCTGGAGTGGAGAAGGCAGGAAGCCAGGCCCGCATCCCTGGACTTCACATCTGCAGAGGCAGGAATCCTGTGTTCCAAATACCACAGTGGCTCTGGTGCCTCTATTTTCCTTGAGATTTTCCCTTGAGATTTCTAGGAGTGCTTGGCAGTGTTCATTTGTGAGAGGTCACATGCTTCGCTACACAGCTACACACAGACTTTTCTTTACCCTGAGTCTAAAAAGCAGGACATCATACTTGCGGGAACCCAGGATTACCTGGAGAAGACGGGCAGATCGGGGATCAGGACCGACAGGGGAAGCAACGCTCACCTGGCCATTCAGATACTTTCAAACTGAGGGTGATTATGTGCAATGTTTAATTCCCTCACTGTCTCTGCCACTCCATGGCCTCCCTTCCCCTCTTTCCCCTCCCACATTTTTCCTGTTTTGTCTTCTAGTCTCACCCGTCCTCCTACAAGCCTTCTCTCTCCACTAACTGCAATACATCCTCGATAGAATCCGATGGCCCCCTCTTAATTTTAAATAGAAGCAACTCGAATAGATGAAAGAGTTGCCACTTCCTGCTCCAGGGGATCCTCCTGACCCAGGGATCTAAGGCAGAGCTCTTGTTTCTGCGGCATTGGCGGGGGATTCTTTACCGCTGAGCCACCTGGGAAGCCCTTCTGTGCTCACAGTTAGCAAATCATTAGTCTCGTCCTTTTGTTGGAGGGGGGAGGTTTTTTTACATCTACAAAACAACTCAGGAAATACACATGAAATACTATCATCTAGGTATTTCAGAGAGGAGCTAACGCAGAAGATGTGGAGGAAGGCCTGTCCAGAGAAGGCCCCCTGGGGTCCAGCTCATTTACACAAGGAGCCCCAGTCAAGTCAGAACACACTGCTTCTGAGCGAGAGCCTGTGAAGGCTTATGCTGTCATCAGAAGTGGCTGAGGACTAGGAAAGGGTTGTTTTCCTGATGACAGAAAAAGGAAACTGGGTACAAGTGCCTCAAGGAAAGGAAAGAAGGGGGTTTGGAGGCCTTGGTTGGGAACGTGACGCAGGGTGACTCTTGCAGACAACCCTGAGGGGCAAGAGATGAAGAGGTGGTGGCCAGGGAGGCATGCCTGGAGTGGAGAAGGCAGGAAGCCAGGCCCGCATCCCTGGACTTCACATCTGCAGAGGCAGGAATCCTGTGTTCCAAATACCACAGTGGCTCTGGTGCCTCTATTTTCCTTGAGATTTTCCCTTGAGATTTCTAGGAGTGCTTGGCAGTGTTCATTTGTGAGAGGTCACATGCTTCGCTACACAGCTACACACAGACTTTTCTTTACCCTGAGTCTAAAAAGCAGGACATCATACTTGCGGGAACCCAGGATTACCTGGAGAAGACGGGCAGATCGGGGATCAGGACCGACAGGGGAAGCAACGCTCACCTGGCCATTCAGATACTTTCAAACTGAGGGTGATTATGTGCAATGTTTAATTCCCTCACTGTCTCTGCCACTCCATGGCCTCCCTTCCCCTCTTTCCCCTCCCACATTTTTCCTGTTTTGTCTTCTAGTCTCACCCGTCCTCCTACAAGCCTTCTCTCTCCACTAACTGCAATACATCCTCGATAGAATCCGATGGCCCCCTCTTAATTTTAAATAGAAGCAACTCGAATAGATGAAATTGTCTCTTAATGGAATCAGAGGGAAAACGATGCTGGTTTTGAGCTCACACATTTTAATTTATTTTAGTCTAAATTCATATGCCACTAACTATGTAGAAAGTACTTTTGTTCTAGTGTGTAGACCTTTGGTGTTCTCTCTCTCTCTCTCATAATTTGGCTACAAGCATGAAGCTTGAAACCTAAGCTCCTTACAGCAGAGGTAGCCAGAGAAGATACCAGTCACTCAGTGTGTGTGGCACATGGTGGTAAGGGTGGGGCTCAGATGGGCAGCAGGATGTTCTAGAGATCATTCAGTCACCTCTTGAACAAATATTTCAAGGTGTCTACTGAGAACCAGATGTTGCTGGTCCCTGTGGGCTCCAGGCTGAAAAAGATGATGAGGTGGAACTCAAGGCTGGAGCTTGAAGCTTAATGAACAGCACAGGTGTGGAGGACAGAGAGATCTGACTTCAAAGCCCAACTCTGTCATTTGCTCGTGTAATCTTAGCGTGGCTTTGTTGCTCTGATCCCCTGCCTTCCTGGTGGGGAAGCATGTGACTGCTCAGAGAGTCCAGTGATTCATTTGAGACAGTTTTGTGTTTTGTGGGAGGTAGGGATCAAGGATCACAGTGGGCCTTGTTTTTTTTTTTTTTTTTTTTACAGGCATCTAGTTTTTCCAGCACATTTGTTAAAAATGCTTCCTCACCACTGCGTATGTGACCAAGCCCCAGTAAAAATATTTTCAGTGCTGAGTCTGTAATGGGCTTTTGTAGGCAAAGACATTGCACATAAGTTGCTGCATTTTCAATGCTGGGGGGGAGGTGTGCTCTGTGTGTCCCTTTCTGGAAGGGAGAGAACATAAGGAAACCTAAACATGGATTCCTCCGGACGCCCTGCCTCCCACCACCTTTTCCCTGATGAACTAGCTGTGTGTCTTTTACTGTGTCACTACAAGAAGTATTAGCTGTGGGTATGACAGAAATAAAATACTACAAGGGGAAGTAATATAAGCCTTTTGGGTAATGAATGCTGTACACTGCAATACATCCTCGATAGAATCCGATGGCCCCCTCTTAATTTTAAATAGAAGCAACTCGAATAGATGAAATTGTCTCTTAATGGAATCAGAGGGAAAATGATGCTGGTTTTGAGCTCACACATTTTAATTTATTTTAGTCTAAATTCATATGCCACTAACTATGTAGAAAGTACTTTTGTTCTAGTGTGTAGACCTTTGGTGTTCTCTCTCTCTCTCATAATTTGGCTACAAGCATGAAGCTTGAAACCTAAGCTCCTTACAGCAGAGGTAGCCAGAGAAGATACCAGTCACTCAGTGTGTGTGGCACATGGTGGTAAGGGTGGGGCTCAGATGGGCAGCAGGATGTTCTAGAGATCATTCAGTCACCTCTTGAACAAATATTTCAAGGTGTCTACTGAGAACCAGATGTTGCTGGTCCCTGTGGGCTCCAGGCTGAAAAAGATGATGAGGTGGAACTCAAGGCTGGAGCTTGAAGCTTAATGAACAGCACAGGTGTGGAGGACAGAGAGATCTGACTTCAAAGCCCAACTCTGTCATTTGCTCGTGTAATCTTAGCGTGGCTTTGTTGCTCTGATCCCCTGCCTTCCTGGTGGGGAAGCATGTGACTGCTCAGAGAGTCCAGTGATTCATTTGAGACAGTTTTGTGTTTTGTGGGAGGTAGGGATCAAGGATCACAGTGGGCCTTGTTTTTTTTTTTGTTTTTTTTTTTTTTACAGGCATCTAGTTTTTCCAGCACATTTGTTAAAAATGCTTCCTCACCACTGCGTATGTGACCAAGCCCCAGTAAAAATATTTTCAGTGCTGAGTCTGTAATGGGCTTTTGTAGGCAAAGACATTGCACATAAGTTGCTGCATTTTCAATGCTGGGGGGGAGGTGTGCTCTGTGTGTCCCTTTCTGGAAGGGAGAGAACATAAGGAAACCTAAACATGGATTCCTCCGGACGCCCTGCCTCCCACCACCTTTTCCCTGATGAACTAGCTGTGTGTCTTTTACTGTGTCACTACAAGAAGTATTAGCTGTGGGTATGACAGAAAAATAAAAATAACAATTATCTTTCTGACTGCTCACTGGTGAGGACGTGGAGAGATTATAAGCCTTACATACTGTTGATGGGAATGTATAATAGTACACTGTGGGAAATGGCATGGTTATTCTTCAAAAACTTAAAAATAGGTTTACCATATAACCCAGCAATTACACGTACTGATATATGCTCAAGAGAATTGAAAGTGGGATCTTAAAGGTATGTTTGTGTACCCGTGTTCATAGCAGCGTCATTCACAGTATCTATAATATGGAAGCCACCCAAGCTTCCATTGACAGATGAATGACTAAGGAAAGTGTGGTGCCTACAGGCAATGGAATATTGGTCAGCCTCCAAAAGGAAGGGAATCCTGGCACATGCTACAGAGCGGATGAAACTTGAAGACATTATGCTACTACTGCTGCTGCTGCCTAGCTGCTCAGTCATGTCCAACTCTGTGCAACCCCATGGACTGTAGCCCGCCAGGCTCCTCTGTCCACAGGATTCTCCAGGCAAGAATACTGGAGTGGTTAGCCATTCCCTTCTCCAGAGGACCCTCCCAGCCCAGGGATCAAACCCAGGTCTCCCACATTTCAGGTAGATTCCTCCCCACAACTAAGTCACCAGGGAAGCCCCTATATATACATATATGTGTGTGTGTGTGTGTGCGTGTGTGCACGCGCACGTGTGTGTGTATATGTATGTATGTATGTATGAATGTATGTATATATTTGTGAACCCATGGACTGTAGCCTACCACGCCTTTCTATTCGTGGGATTTTTCAGGTAAGAATCCTGGAGTGGGTTGCCCTTTCCTTCTCTAGACATTATGCTAAGTGGTATAAACCAGTCACACGCAGAAAAAAGTGCCCTATGACTCTGTTTATATGAGGTACTTAGAGCAGTCATATTCATGAGGACAGAAAGTAGGATGGTGGTTGCCAAGTGCTGGGAGGAAAAGAAAAGTTAGAACTTAATCAGTACTGAGTTTAAATTTTGCAAGATGAAAAGAGTTCCGGAAATGAATAGTAGTAATGGTTGCGAACCAGCACAAATGTCCTTAATGCCACTCAACTGTCACTTTAAAATTCTCAGGATAGTTACGTATCCTTTATGTATGTTACCACAAATTTTTAAAACTTGGGGAAAAGTCTTTTCCCTATCGGAATGAGTCGATGTCTTTGTTGAGAAAATAAAATGACAGTGTAAATAGGACTCTATTTCCAGCTCTCTATGCTGTTCTGTGGATAAAGTACTTAAATGGATTATTCTTCAAAAACTTAAAAATAGGTTTACCATATAACCCAGCAATTACACGTACTGATATATGCTCAAGAGAATTGAAAGTGGGATCTTAAAGGTATGTTTGTGTACCCGTGTTCATAGCAGCGTCATTCACAGTATCTATAATATGGAAGCCACCCAAGCTTCCATTGACAGATGAATGACTAAGGAAAGTGTGGTGCCTACAGGCAATGGAATATTGGTCAGCCCCCAAAAAGGAAGGGAATCCTGGCACATGCTACAGAGCGGATGAAACTTGAAGACATTATGCTACTACTGCTGCTGCTGCCTAGCTGCTCAGTCATGTCCAACTCTGTGCAACCCCATGGACTGTAGCCCGCCAGGCTCCTCTGTCCACAGGATTCTCCAGGCAAGAATACTGGAGTGGTTAGCCATTCCCTTCTCCAGAGGACCCTCCCAGCCCAGGGATCAAACCCAGGTCTCCCACATTTCAGGTAGATTCCTCCCCACAACTAAGTCACCAGGGAAGCCCCTATATATACATATATGTGTGTGTGTGTGTGTGCGTGTGTGCACGCGCACGTGTGTGTGTATATGTATGTATGTATGTATGAATGTATGTATATATTTGTGAACCCATGGACTGTAGCCTACCACGCCTTTCTATTCGTGGGATTTTTCAGGTAAGAATCCTGGAGTGGGTTGCCCTTTCCTTCTCTAGACATTATGCTAAGTGGTATAAACCAGTCACACGCAGAAAAAAGTGCCCTATGACTCTGTTTATATGAGGTACTTAGAGCAGTCATATTCATGAGGACAGAAAGTAGGATGGTGGTTGCCAAGTGCTGGGAGGAAAAGAAAAGTTAGAACTTAATCAGTACTGAGTTTAAATTTTGCAAGATGAAAAGAGTTCCGGAAATGAATAGTAGTAATGGTTGCGAACCAGCACAAATGTCCTTAATGCCACTCAACTGTCACTTTAAAATTCTCAGGATAGTTACGTATCCTTTATGTATGTTACCACAAATTTTTAAAACTTGGGGAAAAGTCTTTTCCCTATCGGAATGAGTCGATGTCTTTGTTGAGAAAATAAAATGACAGTGTAAATAGGACTCTATTTCCAGCTCTCTATGCTGTTCTGTGGATTTATTTCTTGATCTTTATATCGAGACCACATTATCTTGAATAACATAGCTTTATAGTAAGTCTTAAAATGAGGCAATGTTAGCTCTCCAAATTTGTTCATTCAAAATTGCTTTGGACCTCTTAGCATCTCTGTGTAAATTTTAGAATCAGCTTGTGAATGTCTTCCACACCCCAAAATAAATAATAAATCCTTTTGGGACTTTGACAGGGATTGTGCTGAATCTATAGATCAATTTAAGATGAGTTTACGTCTTACATAACTAAACAGGGTATACTCCTCCATTTATTTAGATCTACTTTAAATTCTCTCAGCACTCTTTTATTATTTCCAGTATAGAGATTTTCTAGATGCTTTCCTAAATGTATTCCAAAATGTTTCATGTTTATAAATACTATTCTAAATGAAATCTTTTACATATTAACTATGAGGATATATAATTACAAGTAATTTAGGCATATTAATATTGTACCCTGTCTTATGAAATACAGTTATTAGGGGTGATTTAATTATGATAGTTTCCTTTGAACTTTCTATGTAAATGATTGTATTATATGAAAATAATCAGTTGTACTTTACTGCAATCAGTCTTCCTTCTTTCCTTCTGTCTTTTTTCTTTTTCTTGGTTTATTCTTTGCCAATATTTCTACATTATTCTCTGTTAGGTATGAAATTTGCTATAGCATTTCTATAGGAGTGCTTCATCAGGGTACAGAAATACGCAACAATGCTCAGTTTTCTAACAGTTTTTCTTTACCATGAATGGATTTTAAGATTTGTAAATTTATTTCTCTATACCTAATAAAGTGATTATGTGGTTTATCTTCATACCATGTTAATATGGCAGATAATATTAATTGATTTTAAATGGTAAAATAGCCTTCCATGATTCAGTTTAAAATTCTCAGGATAGTTACGTATCCTTTATGTATGTTACCACAAATTTTTAAAACTTGGGGAAAAGTCTTTTCCCTATCGGAATGAGTCGATGTCTTTGTTGAGAAAATAAAATGACAGTGTAAATAGGACTCTATTTCCAGCTCTCTATGCTGTTCTGTGGATTTATTTCTTGATCTTTATATCGAGACCACATTATCTTGAATAACATAGCTTTATAGTAAGTCTTAAAATGAGGCAATGTTAGCTCTCCAAATTTGTTCATTCAAAATTGCTTTGGACCTCTTAGCATCTCTGTGTAAATTTTAGAATCAGCTTGTGAATGTCTTCCACACCCCAAAATAAATAATAAATCCTTTTGGGACTTTGACAGGGATTGTGCTGAATCTATAGATCAATTTAAGATGAGTTTACGTCTTACATAACTAAACAGGGTATACTCCTCCATTTATTTAGATCTACTTTAAATTCTCTCAGCACTCTTTTATTATTTCCAGTATAGAGATTTTCTAGATGCTTTCCTAAATGTATTCCAAAATGTTTCATGTTTATAAATACTATTCTAAATGAAATCTTTTACATATTAACTATGAGGATATATAATTACAAGTAATTTAGGCATATTAATATTGTACCCTGTCTTATGAAATACAGTTATTAGGGGTGATTTAATTATGATAGTTTCCTTTGAACTTTCTATGTAAATGATTGTATTATATGAAAATAATCAGTTGTACTTTACTGCAATCAGTCTTCCTTCTTTCCTTCTGTCTTTTTTCTTTTTCTTGGTTTATTCTTTGCCAATATTTCTACATTATTCTCTGTTAGGTATGAAATTTGCTATAGCATTTCTATAGGAGTGCTTCATCAGGGTACAGAAATACGCAACAATGCTCAGTTTTCTAACAGTTTTTCTTTACCATGAATGGATTTTAAGATTTGTAAATTTATTTCTCTATACCTAATAAAGTGATTATGTGGTTTATCTTCATACCATGTTAATATGGCAGATAATATTAATTGATTTTTAAATGGTAAAATAGCCTTCCATGATTCAGTTTACTAATCTCTCGTTAAGTATTTTTGCATGTATGTGCAAGAGTGGTTAGTTGAAAATTTAAAAATTATTTTGTCAAGATTTGGTATTGTGGTTATGCTGACTTCATAAAATAAGTGGAAAATTTTATTCTTATCTGTTTTTTGAATTTATGTAAAATTGATTTAACTTCTTTAATTTTGATAGGATATTATTTCTCCCTTTGGTATTTTGATATAATTCATCAGTCAAAACTTCTAAGCCTAGAAATTTTTCTTTGGGAGGTATTTGATGATTAATTCAAATTTATTAGATATAAGACTATTCAAATGATCTGGTTTTTTCTCAAGCCATCTTTGCCAAGTTGTATTTTTGAAGAAATATACTGAATTCTTCAATTATTCAATTTGTGGCAAGTAATTCATATCCTTCAAATGTCCTTTAAATGTCTGTAGCATCTGTAATAACTATCCCTCATTTATACCTAATATTGGTAACTTCTGTTTTCTCTCTTTTCCTTGATCCATCTAGCTAGAGTTTTACTAAGTTTCTCAGGATCTTCGAAAAAAATGCACTTTTGATTTTGTAGACTTTCTTTATTGCTTACCAGTTTTCTATTTCCTGGATTGCTACACTTATTTTTTTGTCAACTTATTTTCAATTTACTTTGCTATTCTTTTTGTGGTTCCTTAAGGTGAAGTAAGAGATCATTAATTTTGTAAGCTTTTTTGTTCTTTTTAAACACAAGCATTTAAATCAACAGATCCCTCTAAACACAGCTTTAGTTCCATCCTAAAATGTTTGATGGATCTTTGTTAACATTTAGATGAAAATATTTTCTAATTTACCTCTCAATTTCTTTTTTGGTCTGTATATTATTTAGAAATATATTAATTATGAAATATTTTAGATATTCCTGGGTATTGTATTGTTAGTAACCTCCATTTAATTCCAGTGAAGTCAGAGTACATGTTCTATGTGATTTCAATCATTTTCAAGTATGACCTTTCTTGATGATCATGTGCATTTGAAGAAATAGCATTATGTAGTTGTAAAATGTCAGTTAGGTTATTGTGGTATATAGTCCCGTTCAGAAAATGTATGTCTTTTTTTTTTTTCCTAGTATCTGAGAGAAGGGTGTTAGAGTCTCCAGCTATGACTGTGATTATCTACTTATGTCTTTAATTCTATCCAGATTCCTTTTATCATTACAAAGGGTCTTTCTGTTCTTGCTAAAACTCTTTGTTTTGACGTCTGTATCAGGCAGTGTCCAGAGATCATACAGCTTTTGAAGAGCAAGTTTAATGTAAAGAGGTATTAATTAGTAACAGAAGATTAATTACCAAGGGACAAAGAGACTTCTAAAGTGCTCAATGATAGGTGATACAGGGAGCAGCCACTATGTCTGGATGGAGGAATAGTACTCAAGAAAGAACACATTTTGAAGAGGATCCTAAGTATAAGACACAGATCTTGTTGGAAAATATGTGGTATGGCACAATGAGGGCAAAGAAGGACAGTGAGGGGCCACAGACCAGAGCTCTCATGTAGTAAAGAACATTCTAGCAAGCTGATGCGATTCACGAGGAAATTACCTAACAAGGGCTCACTGCTACTCACTGAAAGCTACCTTCTGAGGCAAATAACTCAGTGAACCAAATGAACTCTCCGGGAAGATACCTGCCAGGGTGCTTCTGAAACTCACTGGGAAGCTACCTATGAGACACCTGCAGGAATCATCAGGTGTCAGTTTGGGTGCTGGTGTCAACAGGCTAAGAAGCTACCAACAAGGATGCCACTGACAGTCCTTGAGAAGTGACCACCACTGGAGGTCCTGCACACACACTGGACTACCACGTGCCCCGGAAGACACTAGAGGAAAAGTATACTAGTCAGAGAGAAGGCTTCACCTCCTGCATTGACCGTACTGCGCCCTCTACTGGCCAAATGTAGCAGAGACAGCAAAGGTGAAAACTTGCAGAGTTCATCAGGAGATGGCAGGCCAAGGGGGGATGGATTGGAGATAAGAAACAAAAAATGATTTACTGGCAAGAGATGTAATTTGTTTGATATCAAATCAAGCAAGTCAAGCCACTTTATGTTTACTGTTCATCTGGTTTATCTCTTTTTTGTCTACTACTTTCAGTCAGTCTGCGTTTTTTGTATTTAAAATGCAGTGCTTTTTTAGATAGCATCTGTAGTTGGTGCTTCTCTCTGAAGCTTCTGATTTTTAATTACTTCATACACATCTATTTTATTGCAACTATTGACATGGTTGGCTTTAGCTCGACTAGTTTTTTTTTTTTTTTTTTTCGATTCGTGTCCTCTTTATTGGCTTCCTTCTTTAGGACCTGCTTTGGAATATTTTCTAGGATTCAGTTTTTCCTTTTTATCTTACCTTTTTAGTATAGCTCTTTACATTTTAAAAGTGACTACTCTGTTGATTACATTATGCATTCTGGAATTTTCTCTCTACTCTGAATTACTCTTGTGCACTTGTCATAAAACGTAGAACTGTTACAATGCCATAGGTCCATTTATCTCTTCTCAGCTTCCTTTGGGTTACAATTGCTCTATTATTGCAACTACATACATTACAATTCCCTCAAGACAATGTTATAGTTTGTGCTTTAATGAGTCCTGTATATTTTAAGCAAAAGATTTAATAGAGAAAAAAAACTAGTCTACTAAATTTACCCAGATATTTACAATTTCCGGTACATTTTCATTCCTCCCATGGACTCAAGTCTCCATCTGGTATAACTTTCCTTCTGTCTGAAGAACCTCCTTTTATTATTTCATGTAGCACAGGTCTTCAGACAATATGTTCTCTTAGTTTTATCTTAAAATATCTTCATTTCAGCTTTATTCTTGAAGGAAAATATCCATGGATATTCTTGCTCTGGGTTGTTTATCATTTAGCACTTCAAAGATGTTTGCACCTATTTCTGGACTCCCTAGTTACTGATAAAAGGTTAGCAAGATTCTGAATGGTTACTGCCCTTCATGTAATGTGTCCTTTTCCTTAGGGTGCTTTAAAGATTTCTCTTCATCTTGGTTTTCAGCAATTTGACTTTGATTTCTCTGGATGTGATTTTCTTTATGTCTACTGTCCTTAGAGCTTTCTGAATCCTTGAATTTGTGCATTTATGTCTTTCCCAAAGTTTGGAAAATTTCATCTGTCTTGAGTTCTCCAAGAAAGCAAAACCAGTAGAATACATATAAAGAGATATAAAAATAAGACTTCGAGGATTTGGCTCACATGCTCACAGAGGCTGAGAAGTCCCATGATATGCCATCTGTAAGTTAGAGGACCAGGAAATCCAGTGGTATAATTCAGTACATGAGAATCAAGTACTGAATTATGTTGCTTAATTCTCATGTATCAAGAGGGCTGAGGGCAAGAAAAGATAGATTTCTCAGCTGAGGGAAGGGTGCAGTTCATCCTTCCTCCACTTTTTCCTTTTATTTAATTTCTCAGCAGGTTGGACCATACCTGCCCACATTGTGGAAAGTGATCTTCTTGTTTTGATGACTCATTCAGAAGCTAATTTCTTCTGAAAATACTTGCACAGACACACCCAGAAATAATGTTTTGACCCCAGGGACCAGTTTCATGGAAGCCAATTTTTCCGTGGACTAGAGGCTGGGAGGGATGGTTTGGGTATAGTTGGAGCACATTTTATTTATTGAACACTTTATTTCTTTTATTATTGCATCAGCTCTATCTCATGTCATCAAGTCTTAGATCTTGGAGGTCAGGGACCCCTGTTGTACAGTGAACTATTAGCCCAGTCAAGTTGGCACATCCCATCAGTCATTATATCATTACATAATTTTTCTGCCCCATTCTTTCTTTCTTTTTCTTCTGGATATTCAGAAGGAAACTTTTGTCACTGCCTTAGTTCCTTTGAGTCTCCTTTCATTTATATCATTAGTCGTTTTTCCTTTCCACTCTCAGTTCAGACAATATCTAGACTCTTTTCCCATCATCTCCATTCTGTTAAGTCCACCCAGGAAATTTTTATTCCACATATTGTATTTTTCAGTTTGATAATTTCCATTTAGTTATTGGATTTATGTCCTTCTTTTCTGAGCCTGTATTTTTTCATTCACCACAACCACATTTTCCTTCACTCCACTGTGCCTGGTTAGAATGGCTTCTTTAAAACCCTTGTTTGCTAATTCCCACCCTTGGTTGTGTTAGAGTCAATCTCAGTGTGTTATCTTTCTTCTGGCAGTTGGGTTCCAATTTTATGGCTTTCTTTTTTTTTCTGTGTGATTAGAAGAAGCAAAACCCAAGTTTGGAAAATTTCATCTGTCTTGAGTTCTCCAAGAAAGCAAAACCAGTAGAATACATATAAAGAGATATAAAAATAAGACTTCGAGGATTTGGCTCACATGCTCACAGAGGCTGAGAAGTCCCATGATATGCCATCTGTAAGTTAGAGGACCAGGAAATCCAGTGGTATAATTCAGTACATGAGAATCAAGTACTGAATTATGTTGCTTAATTCTCATGTATCAAGAGGGCTGAGGGCAAGAAAAGATAGATTTCTCAGCTGAGGGAAGGGTGCAGTTCATCCTTCCTCCACTTTTTCCTTTTATTTAATTTCTCAGCAGGTTGGACCATACCTGCCCACATTGTGGAAAGTGATCTTCTTGTTTTGATGACTCATTCAGAAGCTAATTTCTTCTGAAAATACTTGCACAGACACACCCAGAAATAATGTTTTGACCCCAGGGACCAGTTTCATGGAAGCCAATTTTTCCGTGGACTAGAGGCTGGGAGGGATGGTTTGGGTATAGTTGGAGCACATTTTATTTATTGAACACTTTATTTCTTTTATTATTGCATCAGCTCTATCTCATGTCATCAAGTCTTAGATCTTGGAGGTCAGGGACCCCTGTTGTACAGTGAACTATTAGCCCAGTCAAGTTGGCACATCCCATCAGTCATTATATCATTACATAATTTTTCTGCCCCATTCTTTCTTTCTTTTTCTTCTGGATATTCAGAAGGAAACTTTTGTCACTGCCTTAGTTCCTTTGAGTCTCCTTTCATTTATATCATTAGTCGTTTTGCCTTTCCACTCTCAGTTCAGACAATATCTAGACTCTTTTCCCATCATCTCCATTCTGTTAAGTCCACCCAGGAAATTTTTATTCCACATATTGTATTTTTCAGTTTGATAATTTCCATTTAGTTATTGGATTTATGTCCTTCTTTTCTGAGCCTGTATTTTTTCATTCACCACAACCACATTTTCCTTCACTCCACTGTGCCTGGTTAGAATGGCTTCTTTAAAACCCTTGTTTGCTAATTCCCACCCTTGGTTGTGTTAGAGTCAATCTCAGTGTGTTATCTTTCTTCTGGCAGTTGGGTTCCAATTTTATGGTTCTTAGTACATCAAGTTATTTCGAATTTCATCCTGATCATTGTGATGATTATGTTGTGGAACCTCTAGATACTGTTACAGTCTGA
Source organism: Tragulus kanchil (assembly GCA_022376925.1). NCBI lineage: Eukaryota > Metazoa > Chordata > Mammalia > Artiodactyla > Tragulidae > Tragulus > Tragulus kanchil. Next base: position 122,508,940 of record JAIOJX010000006.1, read on the forward strand.
AGAGAATTGATGTTTTTGTTTTAACTTAATGTCTTAGTCGGTATTCTTTTGAGAAACAGAAACAATACATATGATTATGATAAAAGAGTTGTATTTCAGGAAATTAGGTCACAAAATTACAGGGCTGGCAAATCTGAAATCTGTAGGCCAGAGGTTAGAAACTTGGGTGGGATTTGATGTGCCATCTTGAGGTAGAATTCTTCTCCAGGAAAATTTTAGTTTTTTGCTCTGAAGGCCTTCAGCTGATTGGTTGGAGTCCCCCTGCATTATCAAGTGTTATCCTCTTTAGCTGAAGTTGACCTATTGTAGATATTAACCACATCTGGAAACCTTCACTGCAACACCTAAATTAGTATTTGATTAAATAACTGGACAGCAAGGAGATCAAACCAGTCAATCCTAAAGGAAATCAATCCTGAAGAGCATTGGAAGGACTGATGATGAAGCTGAAGTTCCAGTACTTTGGCCACCTGGTGGGAAAAGCTTGTTCATTGGAAAAGGCCCTGATGCTGGGAAAGACTGAGGCAAAAGGAGAAGGCAGCAGCAGGGGATATGTTTAGACAGCATCCATGAGTTTGAGCAAACCCTGGGAGATAGTGAAGGACAGAGGAGCCCGGTATATTGCAGTCCATGGAGTCACAAAGAGTCAGACACGACTTACCCACTGAAGAACAAAGTAACTGATATTCAGAAGGAAACTTTTGTCACTGCCTTAGTTCCTTTGAGTCTCCTTTCATTTATATCATTAGTCGTTTTCCTTTCCACTCTCAGTTCAGACAATATCTAGACTCTTTTCCCATCATCTCCATTCTGTTAAGTCCACCCAGGAAATTTTTATTCCACATATTGTATTTTTCAGTTTGATAATTTCCATTTAGTTATTGGATTTATGTCCTTCTTTTCTGAGCCTGTATTTTTTCATTCACCACAACCACATTTTCCTTCACTCCACTGTGCCTGGTTAGAATGGCTTCTTTAAAACCCTTGTTTGCTAATTCCCACCCTTGGTTGTGTTAGAGTCAATCTCAGTGTGTTATCTTTCTTCTGGCAGTTGGGTTCCAATTTTATGGTTCTTAGTACATCAAGTTATTTCGAATTTCATCCTGATCATTGTGATGATTATGTTGTGGAACCTCTAGATACTGTTACAGTCTGAAGAGAATTGATGTTTTTGTTTTAACTTAATGTCTTAGTCGGTATTCTTTTGAGAAACAGAAACAATACATATGATTATGATAAAAGAGTTGTATTTCAGGAAATTAGGTCACAAAATTACAGGGCTGGCAAATCTGAAATCTGTAGGCCAGAGGTTAGAAACTTGGGTGGGATTTGATGTGCCATCTTGAGGTAGAATTCTTCTCCAGGAAAATTTTAGTTTTTTGCTCTGAAGGCCTTCAGCTGATTGGTTGGAGTCCCCCTGCATTATCAAGTGTTATCCTCTTTAGCTGAAGTTGACCTATTGTAGATATTAACCACATCTGGAAACCTTCACTGCAACACCTAAATTAGTATTTGATTAAATAACTGGACAGCAAGGAGATCAAACCAGTCAATCCTAAAGGAAATCAATCCTGAAGAGCATTGGAAGGACTGATGATGAAGCTGAAGTTCCAGTACTTTGGCCACCTGGTGGGAAAAGCTTGTTCATTGGAAAAGGCCCTGATGCTGGGAAAGACTGAGGCAAAAGGAGAAGGCAGCAGCAGGGGATATGTTTAGACAGCATCCATGAGTTTGAGCAAACCCTGGGAGATAGTGAAGGACAGAGGAGCCCGGTATATTGCAGTCCATGGAGTCACAAAGAGTCAGACACGACTTACCCACTGAACAACAAAGTAACTGCTAACTATAACTTAGACTAGTTGATACATCGCTCTAACCATCACCCTTGGTTAGACTCATACTGAAAAGCTGCACGCTTGTAGTAGATATGCATTCTTTAAGCACTGAGTGCAAGCTACTTTCAGCTCGCCCCACACATGGAGAAATAAATGAGAGATCTGTGTAGTTTATAAGCACATTTTGGCTCTGTCTCTTTTCCAGGATTCCTCTCTCCCGTTTCAGGGGCTGTGGCTACCCTGAAGTCTGTTGCTTTGTTCTTCACAGGAAAGATTGTGGGTTTTGTATCATAGGTTTACCCAATCAGGCCTAACATCAGTGTGACTTGTCCTTGGGTTAAAAGTTGTAAAAATGAAAAACACACCTCAGGCTACACCCTTCTTCCAAAGTTTTTATTTCCCTCAAGAATCTGCCTGCTATTTTGTCACTTTCTAGTGGCTGCACGTCATTGTTTTGATTTTCATCTTTGTTTCTGTGTTTAGCCCACAGTTTATAGACATTATCTGTAAAGGGTAGGATCCGGTGGGAGTTTGCTTGGCTATACTGAAAGAAGAAACCCCACGAGCATTGTGACTATTGAACGAGATGATGAAAGAAAAAGCTTGGCACATTTCAGGTACATGGTGAGTTAGTGATCAATAAATGATAGCTAGTATTTTTATTAGAATGAACGCCTAACAGTGGTTGTTCTGGTTAAACATTTGATTCAAAGCCAAACTCTACATGGCTTTCAGGGTTCAGGGGGCAGTGAATCTCCAGATTCTTCAGGAGATCATCCCTTAGGGGCAAGGCAGGATGTTGGGGTCATGGCCCATGTTATTTTCGAAGGTTGTTTCCAGCTCTTTCCAGGAACTAGTGCTAATTCAGAAACTGAGGCAGTCATCCCATTGTAAAAATGAAACTAATCCAGAAATTTTTCCAAAAGCGACATAAGGAAATCGGGATTTAGCCAGCCCTCGAGACTACATGACAGGCCCACTGCTCTAATGTCAGCTTCATCAGGGCAAGGATTTTTCTTTAGTGTATTCATGCCTGTATCTCCCAGAGTCCAGTCCAGTGCTTGAAACACAGTAGGTGCTCCATAAACACTGGCTGAATGAATGGATGGAAATTCAGAGAGCAAAACATGTTTGAACGTCTGCTGTGTGAGTCTGGACATGCTTTCTGAAGGATGGTGTCCTCAGAGAATAAGAAAGCTGAGTCTGGGGGCCGTTTATACTCCCAGTGGCAGCAAAGGAAAGACTGAAGGACAGATGAACCCTTCTCCACAGATCCTCTCTCCACAGCTCAGCAAAAGGAGTTATCTTCCATCTCAACCTGACCTGGGCCTGCAAAGCATTATGACTGAATGAGTGGCCTATGAACAACCTCTATTTGAGGTTTCCTCCACATCTGGAAGAAGTTTTTGATCATTTAGGGTTTGACTCCACCAAAACAGGGACTCTGCCAAGCCCTCACTTTCTTTTATGTTTCAGCCCTAAGACCCTTAGCCCAGTCTTGAGCCTGTTGATTCTACTTCTCCATTTTCACTTATGTCATCAGAATATCCACTTTAAACATATCACTGGCAATCAGAGGCGTCATTGGCTGTGGGTCAGGGCAGTGAGTCAGCTGGATCTGGACAGGTTTCCCAGCCATGTGCTGATTCCTTCCACTGGTCACTTCCACATCCCTCAGTCTACCCCAACCACAAACTCCTTGCAGTCACTTTTATTTCGAGATGATGAAAGAAAAAGCTTGGCACATTTCAGGTACATGGTGAGTTAGTGATCAATAAATGATAGCTAGTATTTTTATTAGAATGAACGCCTAACAGTGGTTGTTCTGGTTAAACATTTGATTCAAAGCCAAACTCTACATGGCTTTCAGGGTTCAGGGGGCAGTGAATCTCCAGATTCTTCAGGAGATCATCCCTTAGGGGCAAGGCAGGATGTTGGGGTCATGGCCCATGTTATTTTCGAAGGTTGTTTCCAGCTCTTTCCAGGAACTAGTGCTAATTCAGAAACTGAGGCAGTCATCCCATTGTAAAAATGAAACTAATCCAGAAATTTTTCCAAAAGCGACATAAGGAAATCGGGATTTAGCCAGCCCTCGAGACTACATGACAGGCCCACTGCTCTAATGTCAGCTTCATCAGGGCAAGGATTTTTCTTTAGTGTATTCATGCCTGTATCTCCCAGAGTCCAGTCCAGTGCTTGAAACACAGTAGGTGCTCCATAAACACTGGCTGAATGAATGGATGGAAATTCAGAGAGCAAAACATGTTTGAACGTCTGCTGTGTGAGTCTGGACATGCTTTCTGAAGGATGGTGTCCTCAGAGAATAAGAAAGCTGAGTCTGGGGGCCGTTTATACTCCCAGTGGCAGCAAAGGAAAGACTGAAGGACAGATGAACCCTTCTCCACAGAGCCTCTCTCCCACAGCTCAGCAAAAGGAGTTATCTTCCATCTCAACCTGACCTGGGCCTGCAAAGCATTATGACTGAATGAGTGGCCTATGAACAACCTCTATTTGAGGTTTCCTCCACATCTGGAAGAAGTTTTTGATCATTTAGGGTTTGACTCCACCAAAACAGGGACTCTGCCAAGCCCTCACTTTCTTTTATGTTTCAGCCCTAAGACCCTTAGCCCAGTCTTGAGCCTGTTGATTCTACTTCTCCATTTTCACTTATGTCATCAGAATATCCACTTTAAACATATCACTGGCAATCAGAGGCGTCATTGGCTGTGGGTCAGGGCAGTGAGTCAGCTGGATCTGGACAGGTTTCCCAGCCATGTGCTGATTCCTTCCACTGGTCACTTCCACATCCCTCAGTCTACCCCAACCACAAACTCCTTGCAGTCACTTTTATTTAAAGGGAACTATTTAAAAAAGAGAGAGAAGAAGAGGGTAGGATGAATTGAGACTGTAGCGTTGACGTGTATACACTAGCATCTGTAAAACAGACCACTAGTGGGAAGCTGCTATATAGCACAGGGCCTCAGCTTGGTGCTCTGTGCTGACATGCAGGGAAGGCGTTGGGTAGTGGGTGGGCTCAAGAGGAAAGGGCTAGCTGCACACGTATAGCTGATTCATACTGTTGTACAGCAGAAGCCAACACAACACTGTAAAGCAATTATCCTCCAGTAAAATTTTTTTAATATGTGCTCATTAGACGCTATCAGGGGAATTCAAATTAATATATAAATCTAAGGAAAACATGAACGCCCAGAGATAAGCACAGTGAACATCAATCCTTCCTTTCCATAGCTTTTCTCTGCTGTATATTTTATTCAACTGAGATGATGATATAGCATCATTTTCTACCATTTAATTTAATACAAAGAGAAATTTCATGTTATTGAATATTGTAATGTCTAAACTTAGCCATTCAATCAAGAGATGCTTATTGACTATCTGCCAGATGTCTAGCAGAGAAGACAAAGCCTCTGGCCTCAGGGTGCCTACCAGGTCCGGGAGGAGACACACAATAAGTGAATCAGGTAAGAAGACACAAGGGCAATGAGGGAGACTGAGGTAGGGCAGGAGACTAGTGTGGTTTGAGGGAAGTCTGGGAGATGCAGTTAAGCAAAGGTCTGACTAAATTGAGCCTCCATAATGTTCCATGGAATGAATGACCAGCACTAATACACAGAACCACACACCCTATATTAAGTATGTAGTTGTTGAAACTATCTCATGATCAAAATGTCACTGCTGAACACTTTGAAAATAGTGAGCGTTCTGAGCTGAGCACCGCTTATGAAAGCTAAAGCCTGCCAGAACAAATGAATGCAGTTAAACAGAGGAGACAAAGAAGAAGGAAGGGAGAAATTCTTCAGCATTATCTGAGAGGCTGTCGCCTGGGTTATCATCCTCAGTAAGGTCCCCAATAAAACTGGAACTCACTTCTGAGAAAGAAAAAAGAAAGAAGGGAAAGAAAAGAATCAGTCACAGGGAAGAGGAGGAATAACAGGGGAGAGAGAGAGGAGATGATCTATAGACATGTGTGTTAGAGTGTGAATGATAAGGTGCTACCCTTTTCTCATGGTACCTGTGGACGTAGCTACCATCAGAGAATGGAAGAAGATACTTTTCTACAAGAGCAGAAGTATCAGCAGAAGTTCCTATATTATTGGCCAATTTAGAACTAAATGTAAAGGAGTAAGACTTTCTTATAACAGCCTAACATTTATTTTTGGTAAGGGTTCTGTTTTTGCCAGTCACTATCCTATCTTTGCAGCCACTAGTCAGCCAGAAGCAATTAGGTCCTTCTTAAATTCCCAAAGAATTTTTTTTTTTAATGAAAAAAGACTTTTTTACAGAGTTTTGTTGTTTATTGCCAAACATCAACATGAATCAGCCATCGGTATAAACATGTCCCCTCCCTCTTGAACTTCCCTCCCATCTCTCTCCTCATCCCACTCCTCTAGGTTGTTGCAGAGTCCCTGTTTGAATTCCCTGAGACTTACAGCAAATTCTCATTGGTTATCTATTTTACATATCGTAATGTAAGTTTCCATGTTACTCTTTCCATATATCTCATGAACTCCCATAGAATTTTATCTGTGCCCAAGCACAGTGCTTGGTTATTAAAAGGGATGAAAATACTATTTCCTGAATGAATAAACACCATAAGAAAATCATTTGGAATAGTCTATCCCATATTACAGATTCATACATAATTTTTTCCTGGTGATGTTGTCAGGTCACTGGGAAATAGCGCTTCATCTTCTATATTTACACACAATTTAGTGTATTGTGTGTTAAGGAAGATAGGAAGAAAGGAGGTAGGAATATGACCTCTCAGTAAAGGCAAGAAATTCAATTAAACAAAAGCCATAGCAACAGGAACAAGCAATTTCAAAGGATCCTAAAAAGGAAAGGAAAAAGACAAGACAGGAGAAAAAGAGAGAGGAGAACTGGGCCAGAGGGAAGAAGCAGGGCAGCCATATGCATAGTGGACAAACCTGAATCTCAAGCCAACCTCAGATGCAGGCAGGAAGCAACTTGTCCACTGTTGCTAGGCCAGCATGACTTGGCAAGTCTGAAATTGATTCCGAAAAAAAAGCCAAGGCCTGTTTGGTTTCAGCACAAAAGACACAAGCCCTATAAAAGTAACAGTAGAACAGCAACAGCCACTACCTCCACAATTTCCACCGTTTATTACCTATCATGGGTTTATCAGGAAGTTACAATTTTTCTCTTATTTAATTCTCACGACAAGATGGGCATGATGATTCCTCACTTCAAAATGAGAAAAATAAGGCACAGAAATGTCAAGTACAAGCCCAGAATGACAGAGGATAGAAGGTGCAAGGTACAATTCAAACCCAGGTCAGTTTCAGTATGAACCTGTGCTTTAGACTAGTAGGCCAGTTCATGGACATGCCTCTTGGTAGACTCTAGCATGCCTGTCAAGAGCTTCAGAAGTTGTCGCAGGCTCTTAACCCCCGTCCCTGCAATCAGAAGCCATTTCAGGGGACCACTGTCTCCCTGGGGCCCCACAGCAGCAGACACACTAAAGTATATCCGATGAGCTGCATCTGCTGCCTGGCTTGTTTGGTCCAGGCAAAAGTCCGGGTTGCATGCAAGGTTCATTGCTGCTCAGGGCTGTGAAACTGCAGCCTCTTCGTTTGCTGACAGCCCACCCCCCGCTTCCCTGTCTGCTTTGGTAGTACAGTAACAGGCCACCATGTGTATACTGCTGGCACTGCTTGTTCACACATGTTCATGCATGTTCATGCATGCTTTAGTACTTCTGGGAGGAGAGATCCATCCTAGAGGGGATCCATCCATTCTAGAATCAGCCTAGAGTCAGTCACACTCAGGATTTTCAGCACTTGTTTGTAAACCACTTCTGCTATTTTTTATCAGTTTCTCCTTTAGCCTTCTTGCTAGATCCCAGAGAGGCAATTCCATGGACGAATCTATAACATTGTCTTTCCATTTAAACAAAGGCGAACTTGACTTAAGAACTTTGTGGCTTCTTTGTGATTCTCAGCTACTTACTTAATCTCTCTGTGGATTCTTTTTTCTTTAACTGTCTTTATTGAGATATAATTGACATGTGAGCTGTGCTCAGTCACTCAATTGCGTTCAACTCTTTGCAACTCTATGAACTGGTAGCCTGCTAAGCTTCTCTCTCCCTGGAATTCTCCTGGGAAGAAAACTGGAGTGGGTTACCATTTCCTCCTCTGAGGGTTCTTCCCAACCCAGGGCTCAAACCCGCATCTCCTGAGTCTCCTGCATTGGCAGGCAGATTCTGTATTGCTGAACCACAAATCTGTTGCTTTACAAGTTTGGTGTCTTTTAAAAGAAAATTCCATCTATAAGTATGATTCCTCACTTCAAAATGAGAAAAATAAGGCACAGAAATGTCAAGTACAAGCCCAGAATGACAGAGGATAGAAGGTGCAAGGTACAATTCAAACCCAGGTCAGTTTCAGTATGAACCTGTGCTTTAGACTAGTAGGCCAGTTCATGGACATGCCTCTTGGTAGACTCTAGCATGCCTGTCAAGAGCTTCAGAAGTTGTCGCAGGCTCTTAACCCCCGTCCCTGCAATCAGAAGCCATTTCAGGGGACCACTGTCTCCCTGGGGCCCCACAGCAGCAGACACACTAAAGTATATCCGATGAGCTGCATCTGCTGCCTGGCTTGTTTGGTCCAGGCAAAAGTCCGGGTTGCATGCAAGGTTCATTGCTGCTCAGGGCTGTGAAACTGCAGCCTCTTCGTTTGCTGACAGCCCACCCCCCGCTTCCCTGTCTGCTTTGGTAGTACAGTAACAGGCCACCATGTGTATACTGCTGGCACTGCTTGTTCACACATGTTCATGCATGTTCATGCATGCTTTAGTACTTCTGGGAGGAGAGATCCATCCTAGAGGGGATCCATCCATTCTAGAATCAGCCTAGAGTCAGTCACACTCAGGATTTTCAGCACTTGTTTGTAAACCACTTCTGCTATTTTTTATCAGTTTCTCCTTTAGCCTTCTTGCTAGATCCCAGAGAGGCAATTCCATGGACGAATCTATAACATTGTCTTTCCATTTAAACAAAGGCGAACTTGACTTAAGAACTTTGTGGCTTCTTTGTGATTCTCAGCTACTTACTTAATCTCTCTGTGGATTCTTTTTTCTTTAACTGTCTTTATTGAGATATAATTGACATGTGAGCTGTGCTCAGTCACTCAATTGCGTTCAACTCTTTGCAACTCTATGAACTGGTAGCCTGCTAAGCTTCTCTCTCCCTGGAATTCTCCTGGGAAGAAAACTGGAGTGGGTTACCATTTCCTCCTCTGAGGGTTCTTCCCAACCCAGGGCTCAAACCCGCATCTCCTGAGTCTCCTGCATTGGCAGGCAGATTCTGTATTGCTGAACCACAAATCTGTTGCTTTACAAGTTTGGTGTCTTTTAAAAGAAAATTCCATCTATAAGTATGATCATATGATACTTGTCTTTTTCTATATGACTTATTTACCATACTGTCTCACCTGCCTCCTGCAAAACCTGTATGCAGGACAAGAAGCAACGGTTAGAACCAGTTATGGAACAGCGGACTGATTCCAAATTGTGAAAGAAGTACATCAAGGCTGTATATTGTCACCCTGCTTATTTAACTTATATGCAGAGTACATCATGCCAAATGCTGGTCTGGATGAAGCACAAGCTGGAATTGAGATTGCAGGGAGAAATACCAATAACCTTAGATATGCAGATGACACAATTCTTATGGCAGTAAGGGAAAAGGAACTAAAGAGATTCTTGATGAAGGTGAAAAAGGAGAGTGAAAAAGCTGACCTAAAACTCAACATTCAAAAATGAAGATCATGGCACCTGGACCCATCACTTCATGGCAAATAGATGGGCAAACAATGGAAACAGTGACAGATTTTATTTTCTTGGGCTCCAAAATCACTGCAGATGGTGACTGCCGCCATGAAATTAAAAGACGCTTGGAAGAAAAGCTACAACAAACCTAGACAGTGTATTCAAAAGCAGAGACATCATTTTGCCAATAAAAATCCATATGGTCAAAGCTATGGTTTTTCTAGTAGTCATGTAGGCTGAGTGCTGAAGAATTGATTCCTTTGAACTGTGGTGTTAGAAAAGACCCTTGAGAGTCTCTTGGACTGCAAGGAGATCAAACCAGTCAATCCTAAAGGAAATCAATGCTGAAATTCATTGGAAGGTCTGATGCTGAAGCTAAAGCTACAGTATTTTGGCCATCAGACGTGAAGAGCAGACTCATTGGGAAAGACCCTGATGTTAGGAAAAATAGAAGGCAGAAGGAGAAGGGGACAACAGAGCACAAGATGGTTGGATGGCATGATTGAGTCAATGAACTTGAGTTTGAGCAAACTCCAGGAGATGGTGAAGGGCAGGGAAGCCTAGTATGCCACAGTCCATGAGATTATATAAGAGTCAGACATGACTGAGAGACTGAACTGAAACCATGATTAGCATAATACTTGAGCAAATGGCAGGACCCGCATCTCCTGAGTCTCCTGCATTGGCAGGCAGATTCTGTATTGCTGAACCACAAATCTGTTGCTTTACAAGTTTGGTGTCTTTTAAAAGAAAATTCCATCTATAAGTATGATCATATGATACTTGTCTTTTCTATATGACTTATTTACCATACTGTCTCACCTGCCTCCTGCAAAACCTGTATGCAGGACAAGAAGCAACGGTTAGAACCAGTTATGGAACAGCGGACTGATTCCAAATTGTGAAAGAAGTACATCAAGGCTGTATATTGTCACCCTGCTTATTTAACTTATATGCAGAGTACATCATGCCAAATGCTGGTCTGGATGAAGCACAAGCTGGAATTGAGATTGCAGGGAGAAATACCAATAACCTTAGATATGCAGATGACACAATTCTTATGGCAGTAAGGGAAAAGGAACTAAAGAGATTCTTGATGAAGGTGAAAAAGGAGAGTGAAAAAGCTGACCTAAAACTCAACATTCAAAAATGAAGATCATGGCACCTGGACCCATCACTTCATGGCAAATAGATGGGCAAACAATGGAAACAGTGACAGATTTTATTTTCTTGGGCTCCAAAATCACTGCAGATGGTGACTGCCGCCATGAAATTAAAAGACGCTTGGAAGAAAAGCTACAACAAACCTAGACAGTGTATTCAAAAGCAGAGACATCATTTTGCCAATAAAAATCCATATGGTCAAAGCTATGGTTTTTCTAGTAGTCATGTAGGCTGAGTGCTGAAGAATTGATTCCTTTGAACTGTGGTGTTAGAAAAGACCCTTGAGAGTCTCTTGGACTGCAAGGAGATCAAACCAGTCAATCCTAAAGGAAATCAATGCTGAAATTCATTGGAAGGTCTGATGCTGAAGCTAAAGCTACAGTATTTTGGCCATCAGACGTGAAGAGCAGACTCATTGGGAAAGACCCTGATGTTAGGAAAAATAGAAGGCAGAAGGAGAAGGGGACAACAGAGCACAAGATGGTTGGATGGCATGATTGAGTCAATGAACTTGAGTTTGAGCAAACTCCAGGAGATGGTGAAGGGCAGGGAAGCCTAGTATGCCACAGTCCATGAGATTATATAAGAGTCAGACATGACTGAGAGACTGAACTGACTATACAACTTATTGTATTTAGCATAATACCTTAAAAGTCTATCCATGTTGTTGCAAATGGCAGGATCTCATTCTTTTTTATGGTTGAATAATATTCCACAGTTTGTATTATATGTATACATATATATATATGCATATATACATACATGTATATGTGTGTGTGTGTATATATATATTTCTCACATTTTCTTTGTCTAATATTTACCAATGGACACTTAGATTATTTACCTATCTTGGCTTTTATAAATAATGCTGCACTGAATGTGGGGATACAGATATCTTTCTGAACTAGTGTTTCATTTCCTTCAGATGAATACCTGGAGTGGAATTGCTAGATTATATGGCATTCCTATTTTTAAATGTTTGAAAAACCTCCACACTGTTTTCCTTAGAGGCTTTATCAGTTTACATTCCTACTCAGCAGAGCACAAGGGTTCTCTTTTCTCCTCATCTTTGCCAGCACTTATTATTTTTTAATCCTTTTGATGATAACAATTCTAACAGGTGTGAGGTGATACCTCATCGTGGTTTTGGTTTGCAATTCCCTGATGATTAATGATGCTGAGCATCTTTTCATGTATCTGTTGGCCATCTGCATGTCTTCTCTGGAAAATGTTCTGTTCCTCTGCCCATGTTTTTAATTAGATTGTTTGGGGTTTTGCTGTTGAGTTATAGAAGTTCATTATTTATTTTAGATATTAATTCCTCTGGGCCTATTTTCCTCTTTTTGAAGTGAGTGATAGTAATGTCCAATCCCATAGTGACTATTAAGAAGAAAATTGTAGCCCTCCCTAATATACCCATGATGGGAATTCAGTAAAGATGAAAATTGTGGAAGTAGTAGTTGTTGCTGTTTTGTTGTTTTAATTTTTTTAAGAGGGTTTTGAAGCTCTTGGACTGCAAGGAGATCAAACCAGTCAATCCTAAAGGAAATCAATGCTGAAATTCATTGGAAGGTCTGATGCTGAAGCTAAAGCTACAGTATTTTGGCCATCAGACGTGAAGAGCAGACTCATTGGGAAAGACCCTGATGTTAGGAAAAATAGAAGGCAGAAGGAGAAGGGGACAACAGAGCACAAGATGGTTGGATGGCATGATTGAGTCAATGAACTTGAGTTTGAGCAAACTCCAGGAGATGGTGAAGGGCAGGGAAGCCTAGTATGCCACAGTCCATGAGATTATATAAGAGTCAGACATGACTGAGAGACTGAACTGACTATACAACTTATTGTATTTAGCATAATACCTTAAAAGTCTATCCATGTTGTTGCAAATGGCAGGATCTCATTCTTTTTTATGGTTGAATAATATTCCACAGTTTGTATTATATGTATACATATATATATATGCATATATACATACATGTATATGTGTGTGTGTGTATATATATATTTCTCACATTTTCTTTGTCTAATATTTACCAATGGACACTTAGATTATTTACCTATCTTGGCTTTTATAAATAATGCTGCACTGAATGTGGGGATACAGATATCTTTCTGAACTAGTGTTTCATTTCCTTCAGATGAATACCTGGAGTGGAATTGCTAGATTATATGGCATTCCTTTTTTTAAATGTTTGAAAAACCTCCACACTGTTTTCCTTAGAGGCTTTATCAGTTTACATTCCTACTCAGCAGAGCACAAGGGTTCTCTTTTCTCCTCATCTTTGCCAGCACTTATTATTTTTTAATCCTTTTGATGATAACAATTCTAACAGGTGTGAGGTGATACCTCATCGTGGTTTTGGTTTGCAATTCCCTGATGATTAATGATGCTGAGCATCTTTTCATGTATCTGTTGGCCATCTGCATGTCTTCTCTGGAAAATGTTCTGTTCCTCTGCCCATGTTTTTAATTAGATTGTTTGGGGTTTTGCTGTTGAGTTATAGAAGTTCATTATTTATTTTAGATATTAATTCCTCTGGGCCTATTTTCCTCTTTTTGAAGTGAGTGATAGTAATGTCCAATCCCATAGTGACTATTAAGAAGAAAATTGTAGCCCTCCCTAATATACCCATGATGGGAATTCAGTAAAGATGAAAATTGTGGAAGTAGTAGTTGTTGCTGTTTTGTTGTTATTTTTAAAGTTTTTGTCTTTTACCCTGGAACCAGATTGCTCTTGGGGTTTTCCTTCTGCAAGTTATAAATTATCCATTTCTTAATACGTTTGCACTATCATCTTACTTATTTTTCAAAATAATTCTAGAAAGAGTTGAGAAGAAAATACTGGTTCCTTATTTGGGGGAAGTCAGGTCTTTCTGGAAGAAGTGACCTTTTGGCCAGGCTATAAAAGAAGGCTGATTCCATATCAGGGCAACGTAAGAAGAAGATCTGGCCTAAAGAGTGGTTGCTATGGATGTCCCTTCAAAGTTTCCATGAGTACTGCCCAGGAATACAGTTTATATACTGATCTCTGTCCTGAGAAATTAGCAAGCTTGATAAGGATCTTTAATGCCCTTAGAAATATGGTGTACTTGAGTCCATTATAAAGTTCATATAAATGATCTCCAACCAGCTGGTGATGGCAGGAGAGTTTAACGATGATAAAGATTGGTCTGATGTAAGGTGACTTGGGGTTTGTGGGCTGTGGGATGCATTAGTAATGTTTTGGGAGAAAGCACCATTAGTCACAAGCTACAGCTGTATATCTTTATAGTACTTAATAAGCATCCTCCTAATGGGACTTCACCTTGGAATCAGCAACTTTTTTATAGTCCAAATCATCTGCCTCTTAGGCATGGTATGTGTCACACACACACACACGCACGCACGCACGCACAAACGCACGCACGCATGCCCAGGATCAGGCCTCAGTTTCAAGCGACTTCTTAATACTTGACTTTCTCTGATAGCCTCAACTGAACCATGTGCCTTCTTTTCAAATGAACAGGAGTGTCCAGTGAAAATCCATGTATTTCTAAGGTAGGCCAATCAAACCTGTAGTTATTCAAATAGACTTTGCCCCAGCTCTTACTCCAGTTTCTGCTTATGAAAGATTAATTCATTTGAAAGTATATTTTACGGGTAACATAAGACAACTCATAATTAAAGGCATGCTAGGGAAGTGTGTTTCCCTAAATATTTGTTTTAAATTAAGTGAGCCATGTTTATTCATCAGAAGGTTCTTACCTTTTATAGTAGAAAAATGTGGAAAGATGTTTGCCACACATGACAAAGCAATAGCAAATATTTGTAGGTCTTTTGGGTTCATAAATCTGTTTTTTAATAGTTTTATACCAAATGAAGATGGCCTAAAGAGGTAAATAAATAAGCTTTGGATTGAGAATATGAGAATATTCAAAAATCTTATAATCTGCTGGATGATAGTTGGCAGTAATATTGATTAATGGAACTGTTTTATTTATTTATTTTTAATGGAACTGTTTTATTTTTAATTTAATTTTACCCATGGCATAAAATTTAGAAATCTAATGAAGGTAGAAAGAAATGAAAAATAATTGTCTCTCTCTTTACCCACTTTCTGAATTCCACTGCCCAGAGAAAGCCATGTGTAATTGTTTCATTTTCAGATCTTTGACAATTACCACCATGTTGCTAAATAATGCTTTTATGCGTTTGCTTCCTGATTCATCCACTGAAGACTATATCCGGGGCTCCTATCTTTAAAAGAAGAACTTGGCACCCTTGTATTACTTCCTTCCTGTCCTCCCAGCCTCCTGGGGAGTTTATTATTATAACTATAGTTTGCTGATCAGTTTTTCCACTATCTTTCTAACTACAGATACCAAATTTAAACCTCTGTTTCTTTCACCCACACCATAGATCTTATCAGCTGGCTTGCTACTCTCTGAGATGAGAAAACCAGCTCCTCCATACTTTCCTCAACCTTTCCTTCTGACTTTCATCAAATGTGCCATGATTTTTATTTTGTCAACGTTTTAGGCTTTCCAGGTAAAATTCAGGGCATCCAGTTAAAGTTTTTAAATTTGGATACATAATGAGAAACGCTTAGTATAATTACATCCCAAATATTGCATGGAACACAGTCATTCTAAGAACATATGTGTTGCCTGTCTGAAATTCTAATTGAAATGAACATCCTCAATTTTTATTTGCTACGTCCTGAAACTCTGTATTTCTATTCTCTTCTGAAACTGAACAGTGATTTCCTATTTTACTGTCAAATGAGTTTAAAAACCTCAACACCAAGACAACTGGCAATGTTGCTTTCTATTACATGATAAGGAGTTCAGCTCAGGGCATAGAATCCCAGGACTACTGAGGCCGAGTGTATCTTGCATATGATTTAGTTAATTTATTTCATTTTATTGAAGAAAATTCCTAGACCCAAAGGGAGTAATGAGCTTATGCAAGCCAACAACCAAAATTGGAAGTAAATATTTTATTCTGCTTTTTTCTCTTTCCTATCATTTTCTTCCTTACCCAAAATCAGATTTTTCTGTCAACATTGGTATTTAAAGACTGAATTAGGGTCTTCACTATGCAGAGGGAGAGGTGATATTAACAACCTGCATGTGTTTCTCATCCTACAATGGTGAATCTGCTCTCCTCAGTAGTGTGCTCATGAATGCAGAAGGCTTTAGAGCTGGACAGACTAGGGTTCAAATCCCAATTTTAAATGTGACCTTGGGCACACCCCTAAATTGTCTGAACCTCGGGGCCAATAAAGCTTGCTTTGTAATTGGTACAGAGATGAACTAAAATGATGTATGTGGTGCCCCAAGCATCCTGCATGATGGACCAGAACAGCAGCTCCACAAGTGAGAGTGGTGGCTCTTACACAGGGGATGTCATGTCCCTAACCCCGGCTTCACACCCGCCTGGGAAGGAGAGTGAGTTTAGCACCATGGAAAGCAAATAAATGTTTTCAGAGGCCCTTTGGCTAGACACTCACCCTCATTCTCCACTTTCTTGTTTCTCATGTCTTTATGCATTTATTCCATCAAGTATACAGACTACAAATTCTACTAGATGCTGGAGCACTTAACACATCTTTATTGTTGTTCAGTCACTAAGTTGTGTTCGACCCCATGGACTGCAGCACACCAGGCTCCCCTGTCCTTCACTATCTTCTGGAATTTGCTTAGACTCCTGGAACCATTTTGCCAGGAATGCTATCTAAACATCTCACCCTCTGCTGTCCCCTTCTCTGTTTGCCTTCACTTTTTGCCCACATCAAGGTCTTTTCCAAGGATTAAACTCTTCCCATCAGGTGGCCAAAGTATTGGAGCTTCAGCATCAGTCCTTCAAGTGAATATTCAGAGTCAATTTCTTTTAAGATTGAAACACATCTTAGTTTTGTCTCTTAAATTTTTGTTTAAAACACACTTATTCTTGGCCTTTTCCCTGTTTTTTTTTTCCTCTAAATATGTGCTGGGGCATCTGGGGAAAGCATGGGTAACCAGCTTAGGCAGAGGTACAGACTGTTTAGTTGGGTGAAGCCTGAGGGAGGGGTTCAGAGTCTCTTTGCAGTGGTTACAGCAGCTGCATGACTTGTCCCTTTGCCTCCTGCTCTGAGCTCCTGGTTGAGTTTCCCTTAGCCCCTTACTGCTCCCAGAGAAACAGGTGCCCAGTGTAGATCTTATCAGATCACCTCTCCACATAAACTGACCACAACCCAGTAGATCCCACTGCAGAGGGTTTAGACTCCCTGGCCCAGCATTTGAATGGCCCCAAAGGACCGTCAAACTTCCTCTCTCCCCCCTTGTTCTCCCCCATACTTTGACCAAGCCACAGTTTCATCCTCACCCTTGCTCTGCCCAGAAAGCTCTCACGCTTCCCTCGCCCACATGTGGAGCCCTTCTAAATACTTTCTGCCCTATTGAGATGAGATGTCTTCTGGGGCACTGCCTCCACCCCTACCACTGGCAGTGTTAGTAACTCCCTTTTCTGCAACTTTCTGCTAATACATTCAGATACTCAGTCATGCCTTTGAGATACCATTCAGCAAGAGTACATCAGGATCATTAAAAGTCATTCAGGGCCGAAACATGGGTATCCAGGTCTTCTGGATCAAAGTGTCATCAGCTTATGTCAGTTGTGGATGCTCAGTCCTCTTCCATTCCCTGCACACGGATTATAGCATATTCCAACAAAATCTGGTCTTCAGCCTCTGCTGTTACCCCACCCTTCACCATCCAGAGTGAACCAGGCAACCCACTCTACAGGTTCACAACTAATTCTAATTTACATCCTACCAGATACAACAGTACTTCTTTTTTTTTCACTTAACTACTGTAAAAGTTTATCCATGTTACATGCTTGCCTTGCACACTAGACTGAAAAGTCCTCAAGGTCAAGGACTGAATAGAGATGTATTTTTTTTTTTTTTTTTGTCCAATAAATGCCTAACAAAGTGCTAGGTTCAAGGTAGATGTTCAGATGCATAATTGAGTGAATGAATGAATGAATGAAGGCATATGTAAAAGTTTGGAAGGTCTGACCAAAAAACCAGTACACCGTAGTGGCATGTGGCATGATCTGAAGTCTCCAGTTACACATTCCCAGGAAACATGAATACTATTTCATGTCATAATAAGAAGAGCATGTCAGAACTATAATCTGTCTTTTCTACTAAAAGAAATTTTAGGGGCTTCTCTGGTGGTCCAGTGGGTAAGGACATCGCCTTGCAGTGCAAGGGGCGCTGGTTCGATCCCTGGCCTGGGAAGATCCCACGTGCTGCAGAGAGGCTGGACCGATGTGTCCAATTACTGAGCCAGAGCTCTGGAGCGCATGCGCCCAGAGCCAGTGCTCTGCAATGACAGATGCCACCGTGATGGGAGGCTCCCATGGGCCAAAGAACGAAGATGGATGAAAACAGATAAAGACCAAGAGAAGTGGCCTGCCCACCCCCCTGCCTCGCCAACCCACCCCCGCTACACACACACACACACAAAGAAATTTTAATGAACAATTTTCAAAGCTGTCCATCAGAAACGTGGCCCTCCCAATAGGCAATGAGCATGTGGCAGTCCAGTTGTCAAGGTGTCAGCCCCAGGTTACCAGGCGCCAGAAGTTACTTGCTAAGCAGCACAGGATGATACCTAACAGGCAACATCCCTCAGTGAACAAAGTGACGGTGGATGGTGGGGTTCTAGTGAAACCCAAGGCTCCTGCACAGGCTTATGCTAGGGGACCCGACCCAGCACACAACGCTGACTTGGTCTCCTGGCTTATAAATGGAGGTTAGGGACTATATGCTGTCCAGTCAGCAAGGGGACTCAGGACACTTATAGAGCTCTGGATTTTGAGTGCCTGCTGTATACATCATTTCATGTCTTCCTTGAAATGATTGCTCCCCAAAGATCAGTATGATGTGTCCCATTTCACAATTGAATGCATTACCCAAACTCTTCAAAGCTGAGCACCCATGTTATCTAAATAGGGTAGATGCCTGTGATGGTCCACAAGAAAGCAGGAGATCTATATCCTAAACTTGGGACACTGTTTACCAGCTGAGTGTGTCACCCTATGGAATATGGCTTCCCAGGTGGCACAAGTGGTAGAGTACCTTCCCCCCAATGCAGGCAATGTAAGAGAGGTAGGTTCTATATCATTGGGTCAAGAAGATACCCTGGAGGATAAAATGGCATTAATAATACTTAGAAACAGGTCCTTTTGAAAATCAAATGAAATAGCAATGCTATGGATAAGGAAACTCTTTGTAAGTGAGTGGTGTTTTCATTGTTATCAGCCTTATATGTCAGCATTCATAGTTTGGAACCTATTCAGTTGAAAAAGATCACATGTATACAGGAAAATGTCTGGTGCATAATGGCTGCTATTTATCTCACCCAAGTTTCTCAGCCTTGGAAGATGCCTTGAGACAGATAATTCCTTACTCTATGGAGTTGTGGATTGTAGGATACTTAGCAATATCCTTGACATTACCCACCAGATGCCTGTAGTGTCTACTGCCCCCAATTCTATAGCTGGGATAATGCCTCGGATGTTGCCAACTGTCTGCTGAGCAGGAAAACTACTCCACTGACAACTACCAGTCAAAGGACTCACAAGTTGTCAGATTGTGCTGGTAATTTTATATGCATATCCATCTGAACCCCGTAACACTCTTAATAGGGTTAGTATACACTAACAGTACTATTCTCATTTGGTAAGTGAGAAGTTCAGATGTTCTAATGAATATACCCAAGTTCAAGCAGAAGACGGGGATCCCAGACCTGGGCCAGTGCTCCAGGACTCTCAACTCCACGACCTTCACTGAGCTCCACTGAAAAGGATGGAAGCACAGCCTGTGTGGCTTCAGTACGCTGATGGATGAAAGAATTGCCAAGTGTTAAACTGGCCAGGCCCTTCCAGTGAAATAAATTTCACTTGTGGCTGACAATAAGGCTTATTCTTATTCTGACTTCTCATTCCTTCCATGGTCAGGCTTCAGCTCATGAGGATGGTATTATTTATAGCACTGACTTTTAAGCAGATTCTGGTCTTCTGGACCCCAGACTCTATGGAAAGAGTTTCAGAACCAGCAGATGAGATTCCCTTGTTTATTGACAAAGCCCAATTTTTTATCCACCATAGATGGCCCTGGACTGTTTAACATTTGACTTTTTAGCAAGCAGGACATTTCTATTTCATGCACTGCTGTCATTCAGGTGAAGAAATAAACACTGTGAACATGGAGATGCTCACCTCTAGACTCCAAATATATCAGAAGATACCCTGGAGGATAAAATGGCATTAATAATACTTAGAAACAGGTGCTTTTGAAAATCAAATGAAATAGCAATGCTATGGATAAGGAAACTCTTTGTAAGTGAGTGGTGTTTTCATTGTTATCAGCCTTATATGTCAGCATTCATAGTTTGGAACCTATTCAGTTGAAAAAGATCACATGTATACAGGAAAATGTCTGGTGCATAATGGCTGCTATTTATCTCACCCAAGTTTCTCAGCCTTGGAAGATGCCTTGAGACAGATAATTCCTTACTCTATGGAGTTGTGGATTGTAGGATACTTAGCAATATCCTTGACATTACCCACCAGATGCCTGTAGTGTCTACTGCCCCCAATTCTATAGCTGGGATAATGCCTCGGATGTTGCCAACTGTCTGCTGAGCAGGAAAACTACTCCACTGACAACTACCAGTCAAAGGACTCACAAGTTGTCAGATTGTGCTGGTAATTTTATATGCATATCCATCTGAACCCCGTAACACTCTTAATAGGGTTAGTATACACTAACAGTACTATTCTCATTTGGTAAGTGAGAAGTTCAGATGTTCTAATGAATATACCCAAGTTCAAGCAGAAGACGGGGATCCCAGACCTGGGCCAGTGCTCCAGGACTCTCAACTCCACGACCTTCACTGAGCTCCACTGAAAAGGATGGAAGCACAGCCTGTGTGGCTTCAGTACGCTGATGGATGAAAGAATTGCCAAGTGTTAAACTGGCCAGGCCCTTCCAGTGAAATAAATTTCACTTGTGGCTGACAATAAGGCTTATTCTTATTCTGACTTCTCATTCCTTCCATGGTCAGGCTTCAGCTCATGAGGATGGTATTATTTATAGCACTGACTTTTAAGCAGATTCTGGTCTTCTGGACCCCAGACTCTATGGAAAGAGTTTCAGAACCAGCAGATGAGATTCCCTTGTTTATTGACAAAGCCCAATTTTTTATCCACCATAGATGGCCCTGGACTGTTTAACATTTGACTTTTTAGCAAGCAGGACATTTCTATTTCATGCACTGCTGTCATTCAGGTGAAGAAATAAACACTGTGAACATGGAGATGCTCACCTCTAGACTCCAAAAGTGTCCCCCTCCCTCAACTGTACAAGAATAACAGTGAGGATAGTTCTGATAGCTAAGTGACAGCTACAAGAGGTAACACTGGTCTTGTTGCCTTAATACAACTGAGCTGAGTCAGGGATGGCAGATGTGAAGTCTGTCCAAAAGGAAAACTCTGACCTGAGCTGGACCCACCTTAGGCTGAAGCACACCAACCTGGGTTCAGTTGTGCCAGAGAAGAGCCAAATAAATGATGATGTGTGAAATAAATGGAGATATCTCAACTGTTATGCCTAAAACATAAGATAAGTTGAACTTGACAGGTGGTGCAGTGGTAAAGCATCTGCCTGCGAATGCAGGAGACACAGGAGAGGAGGTATTGATCCTTGTATTGGAAAGAATCCCTGGAGGAGAATGGCAACCTACTCCAGTATTCTTGCCTCAGAAATCCAATAGACAGAGGAACCTAGAGAGCAACCGTCCACAGGGTCCCAACGAGTCAGATGTGCCTGAGCACAGCACGCATGTCTCAACTGTTAGGTCTAAAAAGTAAGACAAGATAGTGAACGTTTAATGACTTTTAGCTTTTAAGAGTGCATCCTTAATCCATGAGTTTTTTGATTGATGCTCTCTGGCTTCAGGTTTCACACCAATTTTCAACAACACGCAAGTGAAAGTAGAGTATGCCATTCTCTTAAGCACCCTTCCATCACATTTGTTTTAAAAGTTTGCTGGTGGTCAGTCCAGTGGTAAAAATTTCACCCTCCCTTGTAGGAGATGTGGGTTCAGTCCCTAGTCAGGGAGCTAAGATTCCACATGCCTCTTGGCCAAAAAAAAAAGAAAAGAAAGAAAGAAACCCAGCAATATTATAACAAATTCAATAAAGAGTTTAAAGACAGTCCACATCCAAAAAAAAAATCTTACATAAATAAATAAAACTCAGCTCTTTCAAGTCTTATATTCCCTTGGCTTCCTCCTTCAGTCAGTCTCCCCCTCTCTCTCTTTACTCCTCTCCCCTCCCTTTCTCTCTCCCCTCCCACCAGACCTGAAAAGTGATCAGCCAGCAGAGGACTAGGGGAAAGCTCTCGTGTTGGCATCCAGAGTGCATGTGTGATGGAACAGCATCTGTCTGGTAGCAGAATCAGAGTCTGCCTGCAGCTGTGCAGAGGTATTACATCTGGCAACTGGAGGAAAACTCAGTGAGGATGGTGTCGAGAAGGGACAAAAATAGTCTGTGCCCCGCAGTGAGGAAGGGAGGGGATGGGAGAATGAACCAGAGACTGCCGTGGGCTCCACGTGAGAGATACACACACTTTACAAACCCAGACGTGGACAGTGTGACTCCAGGCTTTGGGAGGCCCTCTTGTTGTGGAAGAAAAGAACATTCAAGCCATGCGGCCTCCTGGTGCCAAGGCCTCTCTCAGTCAATGCCTCTCTGTTAGTCAGCCATGGCCTACTTCTCTTTGTTGGTCAGGCTGAATGTTAATTGACTGCCCCTCCACTCCTCCTGTGCCACCTCTTTGGGGAAGTTTGCAAAGAACTTAAGTGAATTCGCCAAGGAAGTGACTGGTTTTACTGGAAAGCAGAGCTCCGGATCTGTAAAAATGCCCTCAGGTTGGACCCTTCCTTCCCTTTCCCAGACTCACTCCTTGTGGCCCACTTTGGTCCTCTTACTTTGGAGATGTAGTTTCAGCCCAGCCGTCTCCATCTGTAAATAGAGGGTTAGGGGGTGGGAACAAATATTGATTCAAGGGATTAGACCCACAAAGAAAGAAAAGAGTCTTCTTGCTGCCAGCCAAAGAGGGCATCGTCTACACATATCTGCCAGCAAAATAGGGTAAATCTTGTACTCTGTGAAGAGAGACAATGGCCTGGGTGCTTGTCACGCCAGAGAGGAAGTGGGCTTAGCATCACTGGATCGCCTTCTGTTAAGTGAGCTTGAGTAAGTAGTGGCAAGAGGTTGCTGAGTGGTGGGCGGAGTGCTGTCTCTCCTGCCAGCTGGTGCAGAACTCACTTCCAGGGGATCACAGCAGGAGCACACTGCAGACAACGTCCTTTCTATTTCATGAAGTTGACTCACCATTATGTGATGCCAGACCTTGTGCTACAGGCTGACCACCTAATAGCAATGGCACTGTCTTCCTGCCCCAAGAAGCCCACATTCTATTCCAAGAACCAGGCATAGGATGCCAGGGAAGAAGATTACCAGAGCATGTGCATTTATTCATTCAACAAATATGAAATGAGTTCCTCCCTGGGCCAGGTGCTAATGGGATAGAGGAATGAACAGTACAGTAACAACTAGAGTTTATTCATCGTCTAGTACTCATCAGAGCTCTCAGAGGTCCCTGGGACATGCTTATGGGTCTGTTCTTGTCATTAGCCTTATTTTGCATGTGAGGAAAGTGAGAGAACAGAATTAAGTCACTTATCCACACTCATAAGTGGTAGAGTTGGAATTTGAAATAGGACAACCGGAGCCCAAAGCTTGAAGGGAGCGGGGTGGAGGTGTGAGATATCAGATGAGGGCCGTTCTCAAGAGAGCACATTTGAGCTGAGAACCTGGATCACCAGAATGAGGCAGCTGCTGAGCATGAACCAGATCTGTGCTGAGAATTGTAAATGTTCCCCCTCTATTCCCACAACACCCCTGACAGGTAGGTCACAGCAGCCTTGTTGCCAAAGAGGAAATGGAAGCTCACATTTAGGTCTATCATGCCAGGATGTATGACTTGAACGTGGCAGAGTTGGGATCTTTCCAACTCTGAAGTCTACATTTTATTAAATATATGTGAGCCATGCTGTGCCACCAAATGGAAAATGTTGCTGTAATTATGTCTTAAAGATTTGAAAGCTCGTGGGTGTGGATCTGTCTTACCTGGGATGGGCTTCATGGGAGAAAACTCAGTGAAACAGAGATCTATAAGATGAGTTAGCCAGTCTTATAAAAAAAAGTCTAGCAGCTGAACACAGAGCTTCTATACACGAGGGTTTGTCTAGGAAACAGTACTGATGTGGTTAGAATTATGTGCCAGGGCTGGAAAAGAAACTGGAAGGCAAGATTGGGGCAAGTTATGAAGGGTGTGTGTTGCCATATTAAACTGAGTGATGTGAAGAATAAACTTTATTAAAATCATAAAATCTCACGATATCATAAGACCCATGAAGTTGACTCACCATTATGTGATGCCAGACCTTGTGCTACAGGCTGACCACCTAATAGCAATGGCACTGTCTTCCTGCCCCAAGAAGCCCACATTCTATTCCAAGAACCAGGCATAGGATGCCAGGGAAGAAGATTACCAGAGCATGTGCATTTATTCATTCAACAAATATGAAATGAGTTCCTCCCTGGGCCAGGTGCTAATGGGATAGAGGAATGAACAGTACAGTAACAACTAGAGTTTATTCATCGTCTAGTACTCATCAGAGCTCTCAGAGGTCCCTGGGACATGCTTATGGGTCTGTTCTTGTCATTAGCCTTATTTTGCATGTGAGGAAAGTGAGAGAACAGAATTAAGTCACTTATCCACACTCATAAGTGGTAGAGTTGGAATTTGAAATAGGACAACCGGAGCCCAAAGCTTGAAGGGAGCGGGGTGGAGGTGTGAGATATCAGATGAGGGCCGTTCTCAAGAGAGCACATTTGAGCTGAGAACCTGGATCACCAGAATGAGGCAGCTGCTGAGCATGAACCAGATCTGTGCTGAGAATTGTAAATGTTCCCCCTCTATTCCCACAACACCCCTGACAGGTAGGTCACAGCAGCCTTGTTGCCAAAGAGGAAATGGAAGCTCACATTTAGGTCTATCATGCCAGGATGTATGACTTGAACGTGGCAGAGTTGGGATCTTTCCAACTCTGAAGTCTACATTTTATTAAATATATGTGAGCCATGCTGTGCCACCAAATGGAAAATGTTGCTGTAATTATGTCTTAAAGATTTGAAAGCTCGTGGGTGTGGATCTGTCTTACCTGGGATGGGCTTCATGGGAGAAAACTCAGTGAAACAGAGATCTATAAGATGAGTTAGCCAGTCTTATAAAAAAAAGTCTAGCAGCTGAACACAGAGCTTCTATACACGAGGGTTTGTCTAGGAAACAGTACTGATGTGGTTAGAATTATGTGCCAGGGCTGGAAAAGAAACTGGAAGGCAAGATTGGGGCAAGTTATGAAGGGTGTGTGTTGCCATATTAAACTGAGTGATGTGAAGAATAAACTTTATTAAAATCATAAAATCTCACGATATCATAAGACCCATGAAATGCATTTTAACCAGCATTTATGAAGCACCTCCTACATGTAAGTTTCTGTTAAGTTGGCCAATAAATTCAGCTTGGCCATAAGTTGCTATAGAAAATCCTGAACAAACTTTTGCGCTAACCAATAAATAAGACACTTGGGTTAAAACAAATGCCCTTTTCTTTCCATTCTTGTAGCAAAATCTCTGTAATGCTTATCAGTCTGCTTTCTGGACCTGGGAAGTGTGCTGCACAAGGTCAGACTCAGGCATTGTTTTCTGGTTGAGGATCCTGCCTTGGGGTCACCAGTTTGAGTGTCAGAGCCTGTGGATCTAGGAGAAGAGAAGATTGAAATGAAAATACAGACCTCAGAGCAGTCTTTGGAAGTTGCTTTTCTTGAAAAAAAAAAAAAAAAAAAGGGTATCAGCTCATTTTATTCTGCTTTGCTTTTTTCTCAGGGAAAGAACAAAATGAAGCAAGTGGAAGGAACACATTGTAAATAGTAAGCTCTCTGCTAGCTTTAATCAGGCTGATAAAGCCTGATTGTAGGTGTCTGTCTGTAGGCAGTTCCCAGGCACCCCAAGGAGCTTCTCTTAGTCTCTCAGTTTCGTCATTTGCAACAAAGGGAAAATAGCAAGGCTATGTTGTAAAGATAAGGAATATATATAATATACTGGCATATGCAAAGAGAAATGGGTTTGTTGGTTTCTGTCTTACCCTGGTCTACATTTTATTAAATATATGTGAGCCATGCTGTGCCACCAAATGGAAAATGTTGCTGTAATTATGTCTTAAAGATTTGAAAGCTCGTGGGTGTGGATCTGTCTTACCTGGGATGGGCTTCATGGGAGAAAACTCAGTGAAACAGAGATCTATAAGATGAGTTAGCCAGTCTTATAAAAAAAAGTCTAGCAGCTGAACACAGAGCTTCTATACACGAGGGTTTGTCTAGGAAACAGTACTGATGTGGTTAGAATTATGTGCCAGGGCTGGAAAAGAAACTGGAAGGCAAGATTGGGGCAAGTTATGAAGGGTGTGTGTTGCCATATTAAACTGAGTGATGTGAAGAATAAACTTTATTAAAATCATAAAATCTCACGATATCATAAGACCCATGAAATGCATTTTAACCAGCATTTATGAAGCACCTCCTACATGTAAGTTTCTGTTAAGTTGGCCAATAAATTCAGCTTGGCCATAAGTTGCTATAGAAAATCCTGAACAAACTTTTGCGCTAACCAATAAATAAGACACTTGGGTTAAAACAAATGCCCTTTTCTTTCCATTCTTGTAGCAAAATCTCTGTAATGCTTATCAGTCTGCTTTCTGGACCTGGGAAGTGTGCTGCACAAGGTCAGACTCAGGCATTGTTTTCTGGTTGAGGATCCTGCCTTGGGGTCACCAGTTTGAGTGTCAGAGCCTGTGGATCTAGGAGAAGAGAAGATTGAAATGAAAATACAGACCTCAGAGCAGTCTTTGGAAGTTGCTTTTCTTGAAAAAAAAAAAAAAAAAAGGGTATCAGCTCATTTTATTCTGCTTTGCTTTTTTCTCAGGGAAAGAACAAAATGAAGCAAGTGGAAGGAACACATTGTAAATAGTAAGCTCTCTGCTAGCTTTAATCAGGCTGATAAAGCCTGATTGTAGGTGTCTGTCTGTAGGCAGTTCCCAGGCACCCCAAGGAGCTTCTCTTAGTCTCTCAGTTTCGTCATTTGCAACAAAGGGAAAATAGCAAGGCTATGTTGTAAAGATAAGGAATATATATAATATACTGGCATATGAGCAAGTGCTCAGCAGGTTTTGGAATGGATTATAATTATCACTAGCAATAGTTTTAAAGTGTGAAGTTGAAAGGAAAATTTGTTAACTGGGAAATAAAGATTCCTCTATCAGAGGTAAAAATATTTCAAATACCTACCTAAACCCTTA
Organism: Tragulus kanchil; assembly: GCA_022376925.1. Taxonomy (NCBI): domain Eukaryota; kingdom Metazoa; phylum Chordata; class Mammalia; order Artiodactyla; family Tragulidae; genus Tragulus; species Tragulus kanchil. The sequence continues at coordinate 122,536,267 of JAIOJX010000006.1, forward strand.
AATGCAATGATCACATTTATTTCTCAAAGCACACTGAAACAGAAGGCTCATTAGCCCATCTCAAAGATGAACAAGCTGAGTATGGGAAATTGAAGAGCAACTGAGGACAGACTCTTTGTTTTACAGCTGTTTAGCACATGGCATATTCACCTGCCCGTCTAAGAAAGTCTTTCTGAGTGATGATAACCTTTCATGTGGCATATGAGGCTATGCCTAGAATACTGTCAACAAAATTGATACGGAGTTTCCTCTAGTGAAACTTAAAGCCTAGTGATTTGCCTATAAGGAGGTGGGGTACATTTAGAATGGGAAGGTAGGTTAGTCAGGGAAGGATAAACGCAAATGAAATAGAATGTTTGAAAGCCAGGATATTGGAAAAAATTAATATTTTCTTGGAAATTGTAAAGGGTCAAGTGGGTGAAGCCAAATGCATAAGAGGCAGAATGATTAACTCATAAGGATAAGAATGCATGGAGTATCCAGATCCTATTAGCCTCCCTAAGAAATGTGTAGCCTGATTTAATAAAATTGGTTATAGAGGGGACTTCCCTGGTGGCCCAGTGATTAAGACTCTGCATGGTTCCAATGCAGGGGGAATGGGTTTGATCCCTGGTCAGGGAACAAAGATCCCACAGGAGACATATCCACATAAATAAATATATAAATTTTTATAAAGTGTAACATGTTTAAAAACATTACTTGTGGAACTTCACTACCTTTTGGGATACTAGTTCAGGAATTAAGTAAATGAAAGATGCCATCTCAGTCAGGATTACATTCAACTGCATTCACAGAAAGTCAAATTTATAGAATTAAAGTACATCATATAACCAGATATTAAAGTTGCATAGGCAGAAATCTGTAGATAGATGGGTGCAAGGGTTGTCAAATTTAGATTTGTCATTATGTCTTAGCCTTTGCCTCATGCTTACCATATAGCTGCCATAACTCCCAGCATTACATCTATCCTCAAGTCAGGAGACCAGAGGACAATCATGAAGATAGGCCAGAAATGAGGATATCTGAGTCTGTAATCTTAATGGTTATTCATTTATTATCATGCTTTATAACTTATACATATGTTCTTATAGTTTTTATATGTGTGTATGTAATATGTTATATGTAATAAAACCTTTTAAGAGAAGGCAAGTTGCCCAATGTATAAATAATATGAAACAATTTAAAATGTCTAAGTGTAAAGATATATGCAAGCATATAAAATACTGCATATGAATTTCAGCATGTTAGTCTGTCAGTCATGTCTGACTCTTTGTGACCGCATGGACTCTAGCCTGCGGGCTCCTCTGTCCATGGAATTCTCCAGGCAAGAGTATGGAATGGGTTGTTGTTTCCTTCTCAGCGTATGGGTTAATTGTGGGTTTGTATGTTTTGCTTTTTTAGGCTTTCTGTATTTTCCAAATTTTACAATAGGTATGTATTATTTGGGTAGCAGAAAATATAGAGATGAATTATTATTAAAAATGTTTAAAGCATTATTGTTTAGTTCATTGGTTCTAAGAGGTGACAATTCCCATTCAGTTGGCATTGAATTTCTTGAATTGGACATTGGAAGATTCCCCTGAAAGTTAACAAATTACTTTTAGTCTGTTTAGTGGCTCCCCAGACAGGTTGCTCTGTAGCTTTAATTCTCCTCCAGATTTGTGTCATTCATTAGAGAAAAGTTTCTAAAATATTTTTGAGTAATGGTAATACAGACTTTATTGTGGACAAAGATCCCACAGGAGACATATCCACATAAATAAATATATAAATTTTTATAAAGTGTAACATGTTTAAAAACATTACTTGTGGAACTTCACTACCTTTTGGGATACTAGTTCAGGAATTAAGTAAATGAAAGATGCCATCTCAGTCAGGATTACATTCAACTGCATTCACAGAAAGTCAAATTTATAGAATTAAAGTACATCATATAACCAGATATTAAAGTTGCATAGGCAGAAATCTGTAGATAGATGGGTGCAAGGGTTGTCAAATTTAGATTTGTCATTATGTCTTAGCCTTTGCCTCATGCTTACCATATAGCTGCCATAACTCCCAGCATTACATCTATCCTCAAGTCAGGAGACCAGAGGACAATCATGAAGATAGGCCAGAAATGAGGATATCTGAGTCTGTAATCTTAATGGTTATTCATTTATTATCATGCTTTATAACTTATACATATGTTCTTATAGTTTTTATATGTGTGTATGTAATATGTTATATGTAATAAAACCTTTTAAGAGAAGGCAAGTTGCCCAATGTATAAATAATATGAAACAATTTAAAATGTCTAAGTGTAAAGATATATGCAAGCATATAAAATACTGCATATGAATTTCAGCATGTTAGTCTGTCAGTCATGTCTGACTCTTTGTGACCGCATGGACTCTAGCCTGCGGGCTCCTCTGTCCATGGAATTCTCCAGGCAAGAGTATGGAATGGGTTGTTGTTTCCTTCTCAGCGTATGGGTTAATTGTGGGTTTGTATGTTTTGCTTTTTTAGGCTTTCTGTATTTTCCAAATTTTACAATAGGTATGTATTATTTGGGTAGCAGAAAATATAGAGATGAATTATTATTGAAAATGTTTAAAGCATTATTGTTTAGTTCATTGGTTCTAAGAGGTGACAATTCCCATTCAGTTGGCATTGAATTTCTTGAATTGGACATTGGAAGATTCCCCTGAAAGTTAACAAATTACTTTTAGTCTGTTTAGTGGCTCCCCAGACAGGTTGCTCTGTAGCTTTAATTCTCCTCCAGATTTGTGTCATTCATTAGAGAAAAGTTTCTAAAATATTTTTGAGTAATGGTAATACATTAGAATGTGTAAAGGTGAGTGCAAATAATGTGTTGTCTGGTTCAAAAATTTTAAAAAAGGTTATTGCCATGACACATCTTAAACATTTTCAGACTCTTTTCATAATATGGGGCCTTGTGTTTCTGTCACACGTTCTGTCTGCAGAGAAGGAAATAAACTAGGAAACTCGTTCATTGGCTTTTGCTACATCAGTGGACTTAACTATGGTTAGCAAAGTCCTTCCTACCAGCAAGTGAGAAAAACCGCCCGTTCCTGCTTCTTGCATCAGATCCAGAGCCTTCAGAGGCAAAGTCAAAGCCTAAGGATCAGCAATTTCCAATTTTCCTAAACATAATAGCTTCTCTTTAGAGTCAGATTATGACACTAAATAATTTTATTCTCTTTTGATTGGAAAAAAAGTCAAAACATACATACCAATTTTGAGAATGATTTGAGTCTTACATTTCATTAATTATAAGCACATCTCCATATATGCGAAAACATAATTCAGATATGGCTCAGTGATACTAATTTGTAGGCATCCAACAATGTTTGTCACCCTGAGATATGTAATCATAAGTCGGCATTGACTCTTCTAGTCCAAACCATTCATTCTGAGAATATGAGACTTAGAGAAAGTAAGTGACTTATAAAAGGCAACCCCACTAGTCAGTGGTGGGGGTGAGATTGGAATTCAGGGCTTTTATTTCCAATCATTTACCCCCAAGGTATCATAACAGCTGCATAAACATTTCAGAGGCTTCCCTTTCTGCTAAATGTAAGCATATTGAATGATTTCCTATGTGATTTATAAAAATAACACTGCAGAATTCCACTTATATTGAGCTAACATAGTCAAACTCATAGAAGCAGAGAATAGAATGGTGGCTGTCAGGAGCTAGGTGTGGGGTAAGTGAAGAGTCATTGTTGAATGTTGTTCAACAACGCCAGTTGTTCAGTGTTCAACAGTGTATAAAGCTTCACTTAAGCTGGTTGAGCAAATTCTAGGAGCTGGTTGACAGGTTGCTCTGTAGCTTTAATTCTCCTCCAGATTTGTGTCATTCATTAGAGAAAAGTTTCTAAAATATTTTGAGTAATGGTAATACATTAGAATGTGTAAAGGTGAGTGCAAATAATGTGTTGTCTGGTTCAAAAATTTTAAAAAAGGTTATTGCCATGACACATCTTAAACATTTTCAGACTCTTTTCATAATATGGGGCCTTGTGTTTCTGTCACACGTTCTGTCTGCAGAGAAGGAAATAAACTAGGAAACTCGTTCATTGGCTTTTGCTACATCAGTGGACTTAACTATGGTTAGCAAAGTCCTTCCTACCAGCAAGTGAGAAAAACCGCCCGTTCCTGCTTCTTGCATCAGATCCAGAGCCTTCAGAGGCAAAGTCAAAGCCTAAGGATCAGCAATTTCCAATTTTCCTAAACATAATAGCTTCTCTTTAGAGTCAGATTATGACACTAAATAATTTTATTCTCTTTTGTTTGGGAAAAAAAGTCAAAACATACATACCAATTTTGAGAATGATTTGAGTCTTACATTTCATTAATTATAAGCACATCTCCATATATGCGAAAACATAATTCAGATATGGCTCAGTGATACTAATTTGTAGGCATCCAACAATGTTTGTCACCCTGAGATATGTAATCATAAGTCGGCATTGACTCTTCTAGTCCAAACCATTCATTCTGAGAATATGAGACTTAGAGAAAGTAAGTGACTTATAAAAGGCAACCCCACTAGTCAGTGGTGGGGGTGAGATTGGAATTCAGGGCTTTTATTTCCAATCATTTACCCCCAAGGTATCATAACAGCTGCATAAACATTTCAGAGGCTTCCCTTTCTGCTAAATGTAAGCATATTGAATGATTTCCTATGTGATTTATAAAAATAACACTGCAGAATTCCACTTATATTGAGCTAACATAGTCAAACTCATAGAAGCAGAGAATAGAATGGTGGCTGTCAGGAGCTAGGTGTGGGGTAAGTGAAGAGTCATTGTTGAATGTTGTTCAACAACGCCAGTTGTTCAGTGTTCAACAGTGTATAAAGCTTCACTTAAGCTGGTTGAGCAAATTCTAGGGACCTGTTGTACAATATGGCACCCACTGTTAAGAACACAGTATTCGTACTTAAAAATTTGTTAATTATAAGAGAGTAAGACTCATGTTATGTATTCTTACCACAGAAAACATTAAATAAAAAAGAGACATGAACATAAGCAAAGTTTGGTGGTATCTGTTATATCCTTGACTGTGCTTGATAGTATCACAGGCATATGTCCAATATCAGCAAAGTATACATCTTCAATATGTAGAGTTTTTTGGTTGTAGATCAATTATACCTCTAGAAAACTGTTTAAAAATGAACAGGTCTCTGCAGCTAAGTATGAACTGTCTCCTGTTGACTATGGAAAACAAAGTGGTGGTTATGAAAAAAAGTTCTATCTCTACTCCTTCCTTTAACAAACATTTATCACACCCAGAAGATAGAACTGCCTTGGTGAGTATCTTGAGGAGCTAGCATTCTAGGAGAGGGGAAAGAAAGATGTCATATAAATGACAATATAAAGTGATATGGGACAATTGAGATCTGAACCAAATTCAGTGGAAACTTAAGAGATGAAGAACTCTTCCCTGAAACAAAGTTCCTTTTCTTCAGAGAAAACTTTTCCTTCATTTATTCCTCATGGTTTCCAGAATCTCCTCTAAAGACGATCTGTTTTGTCTACATCTCTAACAGGAAGTAGATCTCTTATGTTCTGGCCCAAGTCCAGGGAAAAGAAACAGTCACCTCTATGATTCTAGATATACCCATTTATCAGGCAGAAATAATAAATAAAATTTATCTTATTTCCTGTGAATCAGAGTTCACAGGACAGGGCTTCCCTGGTGGTCCAGTGGGTAAAGAGGCCACCTAGCAGTACAAGGGATGTCGGTTCAATCCCTGGCCCAGGAAGATCCAACATACCATTGAGCGGCTGGACCTGTGTGTCCGATTACAAACCAGCACTCTGGAGCACATGTGCCCAGAGCCAGTGCTCTGCAGCAAGAGGCCACTGCAATGGGAGGCCCACACAGGCCAAAGAATAAATATGGATAAAAATAAATAAATAAAAAAACAATAAAAGAGGCCAAAATTTTTTTTTTTTAAGTTCACAGGAAAAAGGTCAGTACAGGCAGAAGGAAGATTTTATCTTTACTGTTGGCATTCCTGAGCCTCTTCGGTCCCCAGCCCTATCTCCAAGGTGAACATCCAGTCATCCTCTAGTCTGTGATGAGTCAGCACTCTGGTAGAAAACAGAGGGTACACTCAAAATGGAATGGCGGAGGAAAGTAGAATAAAGTTGAATTAGGAAGGTAGAGGCAAAGTGAGAGCCCTATAGGGCCTGGGGAAGCCTCCTGGAATGAGCTGAGGGGCAGTATGCACAGCATTTCTCAGGGCTGGAATCCTGTGGGGTCCCTGAGACTCTCTTAGAGGTCCACAAGGTCAACTTTTTTTTGGCCTCTTTCACTTTCATTCCATCATGAACACTCATAGAGTTTTCTGCATGACTTGGGATGGTGTCCTCACTATGATGGCCCCTGGGATGTATGTCTGTGGGTCTTGTATTTGAGAATTTCTCAGTTTTAATTTCTACCATAGTAAACACTGAGAGAAGAACAAAACTTCTTGTGTGGAGGGGTGTCTTCAACAATTTCTAAAAATCTATGGGGCCTGGGATCAAAACATTTGGAAACTGTTGTTGTTGTTCAGTTGCTAAATTGTGTCTGACTTTTTGTGACATCGTGGGCTGAAGCACACCAGAATTCCCTGTCCTGTACTATCTCCAAAGTTTGTTCAAACTCATGTCCATTGAGTTGGTGATGCCATCCAACCGTCTCATCCTCTGTCATCCCTTTCTCCTGCCTTCAGTCTTTCCCAGCATCAGGGTTTTTTCCAATGATATGGTCCTTCACATCAGGTGGCCAAAGTATTGGAACGTCAGCTTCAGCATCAGTCCTTCCAATGAATATTCAGGGTTAATTTCCTTGAGGATGGACTGGTTTGATCTCCTTGCCGTCCAAGGGACTCTCAAAAGTCTTCTCCAGCATTACAGTTCAGATGCATCAGTCCTTTGGTGCTCAGGGGACTGTTGGGTGACTGAATTTGTAGAGAGTTGATGTGAAGATGGCCACGTGCCAGGACCTGGGCAGCCACTGCCACAGCCTGGCATGGAGGGAGCCTGGGAGACAGACACTCCAAAGTCATCTTTTCCCTCTTTCCAGTCTGCTTCCAGGTCCTCCGATTGGCTAGATACAATGCCAGAGAGCAGGGTGGCTGTTCTCTGAGGCACAGATCATAGTAGAAAATACTGAATATGGAAGACCCAGTGGAAAATATGAACACATTCGGATATTAGAAAGAAATTTAAAAAAACAAAGCAGAGGGGAAGCAGGGATCCTTAAAAACAGGATCCAGATAGAAGACCTACAAACAGCTGCTGAGCTGTTTGCTTCATTCACTTAAGCTGCCTGAGGAGGGGAGGATTTGAGTTTAAATCCTAGCTGCAATTTTCTAAATATGAGCAAGTTAATGGGTCTCTTTGGGCTCTGTTTCTTCCTCATCTCCAGTATGGGATACCAATACCTACAGTGCAGATGGTAGGATTGACCAAGTTGATAGACACTGAATACTTCATCTGGGCTTCTCTGTGACTCAAGATATTAAAGAATCTACCTGCCATGTGGAAAACCTGGATTCTGTTCCTGAGTTGGGAAGATCCCCTGGAAAATGGAACTCCCCTGGAGTTACCCACTCCAGTATTTTTTGCATGGAGAATTCCTGGACAGAGGAGCATGGCAGACTGCAGTCCATGGGATCACAAAGAATGGGACACTACTGAGTGACTAATAAAAACAACACTTAGCTTAGACACTTCATTAGCACCTCTCCCCCTTTTTCCCTTCTGTGCAAATTCTTAAGAAGAGATTCTGATAACTACTGGAGTTCATTGGACCGCATGAGAGGCTCAATTTTAAACCACAGACTGGGACTCAGATGATTTTCATCTCTTGCTAAGGGTTTACTGGCAGATTAACTATTCAGAGCGGTTAGACATTTGGATTGAAAGAAAAAGAAAACTCAAAATAAAATGTCGTACAAATGTTAATTATGTCTTATGGGAATTAGTCCTTTAAAACAATCAAATCCTAGGATTCTAAGATTTCATTGAGATAAGAAATAATAATTTATGAAGGACTGCTGATCTGTATGCCTTCTCCTATATTTCTATCCCTCCTCGAAGCTCCTGACATTCTGCACTGGTTGGGGGGAAGTGAAGTGTTAATTGTCCAACTCTTTCCAATGGTCCTGCCAGGCTCCTCTATCCGTGGAATTCTCCAGGCAAGAAGACTGGAGTGGGTTGCCATTTCCTGTTTTCCTCACCCAGAGATCAAACCCAGGTCTCTCACATTGCAGGCAGATTCTTTACCATCTGAGCCATCAGGGAAGCCCTGGTGAAATGAAGAGATTTATTTAAGCCAGAGCAGACTCGAAGCTGTGTTTTCTCTGCACTGGTGTTTCTGCCCCTCTTTCTGGATGTTTCTATTTGTAGCGCCCCTCACAAAGCTGGAGTTGCTGCAGCCCTTTGATTTCTTTATGGGATGTTCAGTGTTAACACATGTTTTAAACCTACTGGGAACATAGGCCCTGCTTAATGGAAATAATGGTGTGATTAAGGAGATAATCTGGTTAACTGTCAGTCACATTTTAAGTTATTACCCGGTTGCAAATCTCTAAGCATTAGGGGCTTCAGTTTTTTGTTTTTTTGGGTTTTTTTTTGCAAGGAACAGTCATTGTCTGTTGCGCCAAGTGAAAGAATTTTATTTTCTCACTTTAATTAGTGGTGTGCCAGTCTGTGGCTTCACCCCTTCATCCACTCTCTTCCTCAGCACAGTGAGGAGCATGGCAGACTGCAGTCCATGGGATCACAAAGAATGGGACACTACTGAGTGACTAATAAAAACAACACTTAGCTTAGACACTTCATTAGCACCTCTCCCCCTTTTTCCCTTCTGTGCAAATTCTTAAGAAGAGATTCTGATAACTACTGGAGTTCATTGGACCGCATGAGAGGCTCAATTTTAAACCACAGACTGGGACTCAGATGATTTTCATCTCTTGCTAAGGGTTTACTGGCAGATTAACTATTCAGAGCGGTTAGACATTTGGATTGAAAGAAAAAGAAAACTCAAAATAAAATGTCGTACAAATGTTAATTATGTCTTATGGGAATTAGTCCTTTAAAACAATCAAATCCTAGGATTCTAAGATTTCATTGAGATAAGAAATAATAATTTATGAAGGACTGCTGATCTGTATGCCTTCTCCTATATTTCTATCCCCTCCCTCGAAGCTCCTGACATTCTGCACTGGTTGGGGGGAAGTGAAGTGTTAATTGTCCAACTCTTTCCAATGGTCCTGCCAGGCTCCTCTATCCGTGGAATTCTCCAGGCAAGAAGACTGGAGTGGGTTGCCATTTCCTGTTTTCCTCACCCAGAGATCAAACCCAGGTCTCTCACATTGCAGGCAGATTCTTTACCATCTGAGCCATCAGGGAAGCCCTGGTGAAATGAAGAGATTTATTTAAGCCAGAGCAGACTCGAAGCTGTGTTTTCTCTGCACTGGTGTTTCTGCCCCTCTTTCTGGATGTTTCTATTTGTAGCGCCCCTCACAAAGCTGGAGTTGCTGCAGCCCTTTGATTTCTTTATGGGATGTTCAGTGTTAACACATGTTTTAAACCTACTGGGAACATAGGCCCTGCTTAATGGAAATAATGGTGTGATTAAGGAGATAATCTGGTTAACTGTCAGTCACATTTTAAGTTATTACCCGGTTGCAAATCTCTAAGCATTAGGGGCTTCAGTTTTTTGTTTTTTTGGGTTTTTTTTTGCAAGGAACAGTCATTGTCTGTTGCGCCAAGTGAAAGAATTTTATTTTCTCACTTTAATTAGTGGTGTGCCAGTCTGTGGCTTCACCCCTTCATCCACTCTCTTCCTCAGCACAGTCACAGGCTCTCTCTCTTCCACCCCCACTTTCTCTCCAAACACATGCACACTATCCTGTGGGTATAATATAAATTTAAAATTGGAAACACTTTAGTAAAGCAAATTCCCCCCACCCCAACCCCAAAACAAGCTCTAGGCCAAACTGCAAATTTGTGTTGATAGCATGCAGTTATTCAATTAAAGATCAGATGGAAACTGGGCAGCCGATTTATCATTCACATTGATGGATGGGATATGGAACTGCTGGACCATTGTCGAAATGCAAATGATTTTTAACTGTGAGGGCTCGGGAAAATGAGATTGATTACAAAGCTGGTTTTTCCTCCCATTACTCAAATGGGTAAATAGATGATAGATAAGGAGGGAAGTGAGTGGAGCGCATCTGGGTGGAGATTGTAACCAGAGCTGCTGTCTTCTTGTCACAGAAGGCATTTAGCAAATGAGTCTCTCTTAGAATGCAAGTTGAACAGAGGCTTGGGTTCGGTATTTTGGGTTTTGTGTTGCTATTAATGATAAAAATGACACATCCAGGAGTTGGGGGCAGGATGATTGTGCACCGGAAGGGGAGATGAGCTTGGATTCACCAGAACTAGCAGTGTTATCTTGATTCATATATTCCCTCCTCTCTGGACACCCACCATATCCCCCACTGCCCCTCCACACACACACATTCATCTGTAAAGCAACCCTGAAGCTTAATGGTCAGAATTCACTCCCTTCTAACACTTGTGCTCCCCAGAGCTCTGGGTGGATCTCTATCAAAACACAAATCACGTTCTCCTCAAGACTCTGTTCCAGTGACCCATTCACTATGATGTAGTTAATAGTCAAGGGCTTGAGAGGTAGTGATCCCATCAATTCTGAAAGAGAAGGCAGAGAATAGAGCCAGATGCAGGAGGAAGACCTGGATCCCAGTGTTGGACCTGTCGTGGTTGAAAGGCTTTGCGGATAGCCACGTGGGCTAGTCAACCATAACAAAAGGCAAGGGTCTGGGGTGAGGACTGGAATCTATCTCAGGGCACTGACTACAGTTGTGATCCATTATCTGCTCAGTGTCTGTCTTCCCTGACTAATATGAACCTCTCTGTTCACCCCCTAGACCCCCAGTGCCTGGCTCAATAAAGAGCTGTGAGAGGGAAGAAAGGAGACTAGGGAGTGGGGAGGAAATGAATAGAAATTGATGACCAGGCAGGCATCCGTGATCATCTGCTTTAGGCTATGGGTGTAAACTCTCAATCACCTTCTCAGACAACTACAAATTCTTAACACAAAAGAAGCAACAGGAAAGGAATAAATATGCACTAAGTGCCCCTGGTTTGTCAGGAAGAAAGAAATCCTAGGATTTCTGCCTTCCTCCCCTGTTATTTCTGCTAAGTATTGTCCAGCATTTGCTAAAGGCGCCTCACCTTGCTGGGTATTTAGGCCGCTGTATCTTTGCTCCTTGGCAGATGTAGGTGGCTAAATGGAGTGTTATAACTTGTTTCCCTCTGTTCACTTACACCACCGCCCCTCCCCACCCCCCCAACATCTTCTGCTCTGAAGCTAGTGTGTCTTCAGTCTGTTTTTAAATAAATTACAGCACACACCTTCCTTCCTCTTTCCTATGAACAAACTGTCTCTTGTTGTCTTGTCCTGACTATACTGAGAAGCCTCTTCCAGTGTTCTGATGAGTTTCCACATGTTCACAGTCCATCAGGCTTAGAAATAGGACTTAGAAATCAGACTTGGAAATATGACTGATGAAAAATAGAAGCCAGGCTGAGCTCACATCTCTGCCTCTAAGTCTAATACAGTCAGAAAAATGGTAAATGGTGCAATACTGTAGCTTGACTTTGGAACTGAGCTTAAAATACTGTCAGTGAAGGGCATGTGCAGGGGTTTACCTGGTGGCAGACCCTCTGCTAGACACTCCTGATTGTGCACACCTGGTGTGACTATATTATGCAGTTTGCACGTGATGGAATCAGTTTATCCTTGTCCCAGCATAATTCTCAGCAGGACTCTCCACATGCAGTCTCCCCATTTTAATGACAAATTATATATGCTTCCTCATCATACACTGTTTCATAGTCTCTCATTATCATCCTCTGAGTTGGTATCTCCGATAATCCCATTTTAAATGAGACAACTGAGGTTCCATCCAGTTATATCACTGGCCTGAAGTCTGACAACTCGTGTGTCAGAATCCGGATCCCAACTTAGACATACTGATTCTAAAGCAGGCTTTCCAATATACCATGAGTAATTCAATATGAATTGAGAAGAATACCATGGCCAGAGTCCTTGGTTTCCAAGCAAAACATTTCTTCTGATGATCATAGCTTGATAATTCCCACACTGCAGATAAAATGAGCCTATATAGAAATGTGTTCCTCATTTATTGATGTACATGTGCAGGGTTTGCAGATTTAACAGGAAAGGAATAAATATGCACTAAGTGCCCCTGGTTTGTCAGGAAGAAAGAAATCCTAGGATTTCTGCCTTCCTCCTTTATTTCTGCTAAGTATTGTCCAGCATTTGCTAAAGGCGCCTCACCTTGCTGGGTATTTAGGCCGCTGTATCTTTGCTCCTTGGCAGATGTAGGTGGCTAAATGGAGTGTTATAACTTGTTTCCCTCTGTTCACTTACACCACCGCCCCTCCCCACCCCCCCAACATCTTCTGCTCTGAAGCTAGTGTGTCTTCAGTCTGTTTTTAAATAAATTACAGCACACACCTTCCTTCCTCTTTCCTATGAACAAACTGTCTCTTGTTGTCTTGTCCTGACTATACTGAGAAGCCTCTTCCAGTGTTCTGATGAGTTTCCACATGTTCACAGTCCATCAGGCTTAGAAATAAGACTTAGAAATCAGACTTGGAAATATGACTGATGAAAAATAGAAGCCAGGCTGAGCTCACATCTCTGCCTCTAAGTCTAATACAGTCAGAAAAATGGTAAATGGTGCAATACTGTAGCTTGACTTTGGAACTGAGCTTAAAATACTGTCAGTGAAGGGCATGTGCAGGGGTTTACCTGGTGGCAGACCCTCTGCTAGACACTCCTGATTGTGCACACCTGGTGTGACTATATTATGCAGTTTGCACGTGATGGAATCAGTTTATCCTTGTCCCAGCATAATTCTCAGCAGGACTCTCCACATGCAGTCTCCCCATTTTAATGACAAATTATATATGCTTCCTCATCATACACTGTTTCATAGTCTCTCATTATCATCCTCTGAGTTGGTATCTCCGATAATCCCATTTTTAAATGAGACAACTGAGGTTCCATCCAGTTATATCACTGGCCTGAAGTCTGACAACTCGTGTGTCAGAATCCGGATCCCAACTTAGACATACTGATTCTAAAGCAGGCTTTCCAATATACCATGAGTAATTCAATATGAATTGAGAAGAATACCATGGCCAGAGTCCTTGGTTTCCAAGCAAAACATTTCTTCTGATGATCATAGCTTGATAATTCCCACACTGCAGATAAAATGAGCCTATATAGAAATGTGTTCCTCATTTATTGATGTACATGTGGCAGGGTTTTAGTCAGGATCAGCTCTTAATAGGATTGGCAAGGGGAGAAAAATCTGGCTTTTCTGCCTATCCAAACTTTTCTATACATTCTCCCTGCACTCTCCTAGTCCCGTATCACTCCATCTCCTCTTCAGTGAAACCCAGGGAGACACGATTCTGTCTGTACAAAGATCTGAGTGCAAATTCTAGAGTCAGTATATCACTGGGTGAATGCAAGCAAACAATATGACCTCTCTGTTCCTCAGTTTCTTCCTGTTTAAAATGAGTAACACTGTCTACTTCATAGGATGGTAGTAAAGATTAAATATAAGGACATAAGAAACGCTTCTGCAGGGCTAACATATGGTGGGTATTCCACAAAACCAGTCCCTTCCCTGACTCCACATAGATCAAATATTCTACCTCAATTTCAAGAGAACAAGACTCTCTTCCCAGGTGTTTGTTAGCACTCACTTATATCAAATGATGGATAGAAATAAATGTTAAATATCCCAGACTAGTAGGATCTATGGGTGCTTGAGAAAGGGGTCCTTTAAGACTGCATTTTTAAGACTGTCTGGTGCTGTTGGAGTAGTATTGTTCATTTATGGTTTCCCCCTGAAGATGGTAAACTCAGAATGCATGATTGTGTCCTGTGTTATACACTAGGAGGGTGCCATTTGTGATGAGTCTGGATGAATCAATAGAAGTTTATCCAGTGAGGAACAAGAGAAAAAAAATTGTGTCACTCTCAACTGCCACAGACAGTCTTAAAGATGAACCACTCAAAGGACCAACAGTGTAGGAGGATGAACCCAGGCATTCTGATCACAGAGTCTGGGCTGAAACAAAGCTGATCTTGGGTGTTGAACTCAGCCTGGGTTAGGGGTGGGAGTGGGGTTTCTGTGAGCCTGGGAGAGGAGATGGTTGACATTCTCTCTGGAGAACCCAGGTGGTTGAAGCCTCCCCCAATGCTGAGGTGAAGCAGAGAGAGTGTAGACAGTTGTTGAGCTTAAAACTAAGTGAATTTCCTAGTTGACCTAAGTCATTCCTTTTTTTGATTTTGTGATATTTGTCAGGGCTTCTCCAATTACTTCAGGAGCTGTTGTGAAATGCACAATGTAGTCTCCAAAGAAAATCAATTTAAAAACACATATTTGTTAATGTTAATTATTCATGAATGTTAATGTACTTAACTATATATGAATTTAAATTAGTCTTACTTGGAATTTTTACATATAGAGTTATGCACAAGTTATCCATTGAGTATTTATTGAGGTTGAAAGCATGTTAGGTACATCCCTTGAAATACCACACAGAGATGGGGGTTGGAGAGGCAGAGCAGGGCAAGAAACTTCCTGCTAGGGATAATCTTGTAGTAAAAAGCACAGAAAGAGGAAAACATAGAACCTATATGGAAAATGTGGAACAGTTTCCATTAGCTGGACTGTTACTGCTCAGAACCACCCAGTGACTTTTTCTGCTGTCTTCCATTTACTTCTTGCATCAGTTAGGCCAACATTCAACTACAGGTACATAGAAAACCCAGATTCCTATGCACTTGGACATGAGTGACTTGAGTATAATGGTTTATTTTGTTCATATGACAAGAACTCTGGATAAATGGATAGCCATCGGCACTGGTGTGCCCTGGAAGCTCCCCAGTGCTGGGCTGGCTGGCATCTTTGTCATTCTCTTGGTTTTTTCATTATAGCCTTGAGTTAGCAATCCCAGCCTCAGACAACATCCTGAATTTAAAGTGGAAATCAGGGACAGTGGGGTGCTGGGTCACTGACTGGGTCTCTTCATTTTATTGTGGAAGTAAAATCATTCACAGGATCCTCCAGCAGATATGTACTCATGTCTTGTTGACCAGAATTCTATCACATGGTCATGCCTAACTGCTAAGAAGACTGAAAAAAGAGTATTTGGAATTTATAGATTAAATCATATGAGAGGAAAAGAGGAAAGAAATGAAAGTTGGTTCCCTAACCAGCAGTGTTCATGGGGTGCTAATAATGCTGATAATAGCAACTCCCTCCTACCCGGGGGCTTCCTCTGGGCCCATCACTTAACATACATTTTCCCAAGTGGATTTAAAGTTCATTCCAACAGACCTGTGACAGCTATTGTTGTCTCTACTTTGCCTCCTTCTTCCAGCCTCAGTTGTTTGCCCAAGGTCAGACAACTGGCAAGGGACAGCAGAGCAATACTTCCAGCCCAAGTCTTAGCCAGGGTGTCCACCAGGAAGATAATCACTAACTGATCACCTACCATGTAACTGACTACCTTTGTGTTTTTGTTGTTTCTGCTGATTCTCACAAAATCTATGAGTAGTCAACAGTACTACCATTTGACAGATGAAGAAGCTAAATCTCAGTAACTTTATATGACTTGCCAAAGTCCCATGCCTGTAGGTGGCTGAGCTGATATTCAAACTTGAGTCTGCTTCATTCCTGATTCCACATTCTTTCTTCTGTATTGTGTCATCTTTTTTAAGATTCCATTGGGAAAATAACTCTAGTTTATCCTTCCAAAACAATTCCCCCCTCTCCCTCCTCTCCAACCCATGGCTACTTCCCTGACTCATCATCCCTTCATCACCGTATAATTAGATGATTCTAAGAGTCTGTTGTTGTTACTATTGTTTAGTCATGCAGTCATGTCTGATTCTTTGCAACCCCAATGGACTGCAGCATGCCAGGCTTTCCTGTCCTTCACTATCTCCAGGAGTTTGTTCAAACTCATGTCCATTGAGTCAGTGATGCTATCTTATCATCTCATCCTCTGTCACCTCCTTCTCCTCGTGGCCTCAGTCTTTCCCAGCATCAGAGTCTTTATCTGTGAGCCAGCTCTCCTCATCAGGTGGCCATAGAATTGGAGCTTCAGCATCAGTCCTTCCAATGAATATTCAGGGTTGATTTCCTTTAGGATTGACTGGTTTGATCTCCTTATAGTTCAAGGACTCTCAAGAGTCTCTCCAGCCACAATTCAAAAGCATTCAGTGCTTCAGTTTGTGGCCCAACTCTCACATCCATATGTGATTACTGGAAAAACTATAGCTTTGAGTCTGTTATGGAGTAGTAAAAGTGAAAATGCTTTTGTCTTCTCCTACCGGACTTACACTCCCCAAACAACTCCTATCACATGGCCTCTGCTTCATGGCCCCTCACCACCCAGCAAAGGGAGTGCAAATTTCTTTACATTCTCTACTTTGCCTTCAGTTATTAGTTGTCCTTTACTTTGACTCTTCCCTTTCCGTTTATTGCATGAAGCCAGGTCTCACCAAGGTAAAATTTGCATTAATTTAATTTAGTCAGTCCAAGACCCAATCAAGTAAGATCTTGAAGAAGGGAAGGAAGCCTTGTTGTAAGTATGGAGAAAGGACATTTCGAGTGGGAAACACTACAGAAGTAAAGGCATGAGGGTGAGAGGATGAAGGATTTTATTCAGTGTTCTCATTAATCAGATACAACTGTAGGAAGGAAGGTTGCAATGGAAAATCATAGTGGAAAGTTTTGCCAATTAATGTGTTCGAATTCCAAGCTAGCAGAGGGCAAAAAGGTCATATTCAGCCTTCTATCAGTATGTACCAATCCCCAGAGTGATTCTTTGGGTCACAGTCATCATCAAATGATTTTGACTATCTTCCAGAAAATCACTTCTTTAATTAGCATCTTATGAAGGTGGTCAGCTAGAGATAGGAGAATCAGCCTCTGCTTTCCAAGTTCCTCCTAATTAGAGAAGGAATCCAGTGTGGGCATAATGGAAATTCTTTAGCATCAAAAGAAACATGGATTTGAACCCTGGCTGTGTGTGGCCTCGGGCATGTAACTCACTCTGTCTCTTCAAGCCTCAAGGTTCTCATCTGTCAAGAGCAGATAATTGAGTTTATATCTCAGTTTTGTCACAAGGCCTTGAGAAATCTGAGGGAGGAAGAGTGGAAAGATCAGTGGGCAAGCACACCCAGCTCTAATCACTCCAAAGCCATATGGTTTTGTTGGAGAAATAGCTAGAGACAGGCTTCTGCCAACCTGAAAATCATCCGAGCAGGAGTTACAACCAGACTGAAAAGGCAGTTAAAAGATGCAGTTGGTTTCATCTAACTTCATGTTATGTCTAAACAAGGAGGAAACTCACACGTTCAGGACACCAAACTATGCGTGGCAGGATGTAATAGGCCCAACTCTCACATCCATATGTGATTACTGGAAAAACTATAGCTTTGAGTCTGTTATGGAGTAGTAAAAGTGAAAATGCTTTTGTCTTCTCTACCGGACTTACACTCCAAACAACTCCTATCACATGGCCTCTGCTTCATGGCCCCTCACCACCCAGCAAAGGGAGTGCAAATTTCTTTACATTCTCTACTTTGCCTTCAGTTATTAGTTGTCCTTTACTTTGACTCTTCCCTTTCCGTTTATTGCATGAAGCCAGGTCTCACCAAGGTAAAATTTGCATTAATTTAATTTAGTCAGTCCAAGACCCAATCAAGTAAGATCTTGAAGAAGGGAAGGAAGCCTTGTTGTAAGTATGGAGAAAGGACATTTCGAGTGGGAAACACTACAGAAGTAAAGGCATGAGGGTGAGAGGATGAAGGATTTTATTCAGTGTTCTCATTAATCAGATACAACTGTAGGAAGGAAGGTTGCAATGGAAAATCATAGTGGAAAGTTTTGCCAATTAATGTGTTCGAATTCCAAGCTAGCAGAGGGCAAAAAGGTCATATTCAGCCTTCTATCAGTATGTACCAATCCCCAGAGTGATTCTTTGGGTCACAGTCATCATCAAATGATTTTGACTATCTTCCAGAAAATCACTTCTTTAATTAGCATCTTATGAAGGTGGTCAGCTAGAGATAGGAGAATCAGCCTCTGCTTTCCAAGTTCCTCCTAATTAGAGAAGGAATCCAGTGTGGGCATAATGGAAATTCTTTAGCATCAAAAGAAACATGGATTTGAACCCTGGCTGTGTGTGGCCTCGGGCATGTAACTCACTCTGTCTCTTCAAGCCTCAAGGTTCTCATCTGTCAAGAGCAGATAATTGAGTTTATATCTCAGTTTTGTCACAAGGCCTTGAGAAATCTGAGGGAGGAAGAGTGGAAAGATCAGTGGGCAAGCACACCCAGCTCTAATCACTCCAAAGCCATATGGTTTTGTTGGAGAAATAGCTAGAGACAGGCTTCTGCCAACCTGAAAATCATCCGAGCAGGAGTTACAACCAGACTGAAAAGGCAGTTAAAAGATGCAGTTGGTTTCATCTAACTTCATGTTATGTCTAAACAAGGAGGAAACTCACACGTTCAGGACACCAAACTATGCGTGGCAGGATGTGGAATTGGTAAAAGTGATTTAATAGGACCAGGAGTATGAACACAGTCATCTCAGTTAAAAGCAGGCCAAGTTATAGGCTTAGCCTGGCTGTTTACTGGCTCTATTACCTTGTATAAGTCATGACAAGTTCTCTGCCTCTTGCATCGCATCTTTAAAATGGACACCAAAAAAGGGAGAGGATGGTTATGAGAATGAAAAACATGAAAATAATTTAAAACTATATGCCTTTTCATTATTTTGCCACAAAATCATTTTTAAATGTGAAGCGAATTATTGATGCTGTTGTGTTGGTCCTTCATGCGAGAGCCAAAGTCATAGAAAGGCCCTTCATAAATATTTCTGTCCTCAGAAACTTACTTAGTAGGGAAAGAGACTGACCTGTGCATAAATCACTCTAACACAAGGCAAATAGTGGTAAGTACTGCAGGAAAAGCACAAGCCAAAGGCCCTGAGGATATGGGAGCTGGGAGATTAATTTCTAAGGTGGGGGTCTGGGAAGGTTTCGTGAAGGAGATAGAGTTTGGGCTGGGCCTTTAAAGCTTGGGAGAGCTATGATTTATAACCTCTTATCTTGTAGCTCATGGAACACACAGAGCTTTCTCCTTTCAGTTAACTCAGCTCCTGAAAGGGAAGAATGTTGACTTTCATCTCCCTCCGCCACCTCCAAAGCATAGGATCTGGCCGCCAGCTGGTGTACCAAAAATATTGTTTGAGTCTAGTTAATAATGCTGATAGAAGAAGAAGGAGTCATGCTCATCATATTTGTTGTTGCTGTTTAGTTGTAAGTCTTGTCCAACTCTTTGTAACCCCATGGACTGTAACATGTCAGGTTTCCCTGTCCTTCACTATCTACTGGAGGAGTTTGCTTAAACTCATATCCCTTTAGTTGGTGATGCTATCCAAGCATCTCCATTGCCCTCTTCTCCTCCTGCCTTCTATCGTTCCCAGCACCAGGCTCTTTTCCAATGAGTCAGTTCTTTGCATCAGGTGATCGAAGTGTTGGAGCCCAGTGAATATTCAGGGTTCATTTCCTTTAGGATTGACTGGTTTGATCTCCTTGACATCCAAGGAACTCTTCAAGAATCTCCAACATCACAACTCTTTGGCACTTAGCCTTCTTTATGGTCCAGTTCTCATATTCGTACATGACTACCAGAAAAACCATAACTTTGACTATATGGACCTTTGTCAGCAATATTATTCATCATACTGGCATTGTTTATTCTTTATCAAGTTCATGCTCTGTTTTAGATGATTTAATGCATCATCTCATCTGACCCTCCCTGCAACCCCTGAGCAAAGACATTGTCCTCACATAACCTGCTCCCCACGCCCTGCTTGACAGGTAAGGAGACTGAGGCCTGGTGCGAGCCCTGCCCATTTAAGATCCCACACTATTAAGCAGTAGGGCTGGAGCTGCACTCAGTTGCCTGAGTCCCAAACTCATAATGGTCATGAAACACAGCCAGAGAGTAAAGACAGCATTCCTGGAAAAAATGTATAACAATCATGAATTTTATGACATTTGTACTAGGAAAATCTATGAATCTAGAAAATATATCAGTCAGCACTTTCCATAGAAACAGAGTCAGTTGGCCAACTTCTATGCTGAATCTTTATATATATATATATAAATATTTTAGCATGTTTTCTAAGATGTACTTATTTATTTCTTTTTTGGCTGCACTGGGTCTTCGTTGATTTGTGCCGGCTTTCTCTAGTTGCGGTGAGTGGAGGCTACTCGTCATTGTGGTCTCAGTCTTCTCATTGCAGTGGCTTCTCTTGTTGTGAAGCACAGGCTCTGGTGTGTGTGGACTTCAGTAGCTGTGGTACATAGGCTCAGTAGTTGCAGCTTGTGGGCCCTAGGGTGTGCAGCCTTCAGTAGTTGCTGCAGGCGGGTTCAGTAGTTGCTGCTTTTGGACTCTAGAGCACAGGCCCGGCAGTTGTCACAAGGGCTTAGTTGTTCCATGGCATGTAGAATCTTCCCAGGCCACAGATCAAAACCATGATTCTTGCAACAACAGGCAGATTCTTAATCTAGTACAGCACCAGGAACATCCTCTAGGTTGAATCTTGAGGCAAAATTTCTTCTTCTATAGAAAACTTTAGTCTTGGCTCTTAAAGACTTCACCTGATTGGATGAGGCCCACCCACATATGGAGGGTAATCTGCTTTACTTACAGTCAACTGATTGCAACTGCTATCCATAACCTAAAAAAGTAGATTCACAGCAACATCGGGACTAGTGTTTGACCAACAACCAGGCACTCTAGCCTCACCAAATTTGCACATAAAATTAGCCATCATAAGATATAGATAAACAGTTTTCATATTTACACTACTATGGCCACCTCAATTTTCGTGGGTTTTTTTTTTTTTTTTTAATTACATTTTAGGAAAAAATGCATGAGAACAAAAGAGTCTGAAATTCTGTGCATTTGTGAATGAAAAATATGCTTTTTCATAAAAGAAAGCCTATTTAAAAAAAATCATATTCAGGGCTTCCCTGGTGGACCAGTGGGTTGAGTCCACCTGGCAGTGCAACGGGCACTGATTTGATCCCTGGCCTGGAAAGATCTGATGTGCTGCAGAGTGGCTGCGCCGGTGTGTGCCATTACAAGCCAGAGCTCTGGAGCACATGCACTCAGAGCTGATGCTCTGCAGTGAGAGAGGCCACTACAATGGGAGGCCCACACATGTCAAAGAATAAAGATGGATGGAAATAATACATAAATAAAAAAGAGCTCATGGCATGAAGTTGAAAAAAATTCACATTCATACAAGGATAAAAATGTAAAGGAAACAGAAAATGCCAAAGTTTGATTTATACATCAAAATATTTTATGTACGTTCAATTTTAGAGTTTGCTCCATAAGAAATAGTATTTGACTCTTCTTGTATACATGTGTTGACTTGTTTTAAACAAATTTCTAGAAAGTAATCACAGGGAAAAGATCAAAAAACTCTTGAATATCATTTGGCACCATTTCCAGTGTTTCACATGGAGCATGGGGACCCAGAGAGGATACTCCAGGGGCACAGCTCAGCACCTCTAGCAAGTGGTAGACCAAGACTCCTGATCAGTCTCTGGAGACACTTCATTCATTAGGTTCATTATCAAATTGTATCATCAACAGTGAAAAGAAAAATAAACACACCCAAAGTCCACATTCTCTGCCATAGACTTGCATGAGCTGTACTTAGGCCAGCTGTGAGCCAGATGTCTACCTGCCCCAACGGGGCTGCCCAGGATTCCCTAGCTTGTGATGAGCAGACGAGAGAGAAGATGCAGATTGCAGGATGAGAAGAGTCCCAGCCCCCTTGGGAACACAATGAACTATGGAATGCATTCATTGCCACCTGGAATGAGGAAGATCTGTGTCACAGGCAAAGATCAGGCAGATCGTGAAAAGCTTGGAAAGAGCGAGGCCAGAGTTCTGAGTTCTGATCCCTTTCTGCCTTCCTGGCTTCTCTGGGCCTCAGTCGTCTTCTGTATAAAGTGGAGGACATCAAAGCCGGACCATATGAAGGCAGATAAATCATAAGACCAGGGTCTGAATCCTGCTTTTACTACTTAAATGATTAATCTTTGGACAATTCAGTTAGCCTCACAAAACTCAACTCACACAAAGCAGTAACTAACTCCTGGGTAGAACTTAAAAGGAATAACTCATGTGAGGTGCCAGCCACCATGTCTGTGCTATGGAGGAGGCTGGTGATTCCTTGCTGATTTTCCCTTTTCTCTATCCAAACCCAAATTCTGTGCTCCCAAGCTCTCAGATCACACTCTAAGACTCTTCAGTGATTCATGCTTTACCACCTCTCCATCGTGCAATAACTGTTAAGGGACTGTGGTCAGGGCCTTAGAGCCAAGTCCTTCCCTTCCCAGAGCCTGCACACTCTAAGCCACACCCTTGGCCATGGCCCATGGACTGCATGTTCCCTTGTCTTTGCTTCATCCTGATAGCATTTCTGACAGCATTTCCAGTCACAAAACGCCAGCTCCCAACCTGGAAGAGCCTTCTCTGATGAGAAAACCCTGAGCCTGGTAGGGAGGGGGTGGGGAGTTGAGGCCTGGGGATGGGTCCTGATGCCTGGTGCTGCTGAAGTATGGATAACATCTGTCCACTCACACTCTGGAATCTAGGCTTGGCTGCCTTTATGCCTCTCTCTCAAATAGTAACTGGGATCCCCTCATTTTCATCTGTCGAGAGACCCAGGAGGAAAGGTTTCTTAAGAACTTCATTTCTGTTGGATGAACCAGCAGTGGTCCTCCGGAAACCCCAGTGATATCTGGAATCCAGCAGCCAGCTAATCCTTGTGGGGCTTGAACCACACCTGCTTGCTGTGTTCACCCCTGGAAAGCAAGCCCAGAGACAAAGTGCTTCCTCTGGAGAGTGTGTGCAGGGACCTGTGAAGGAGCCGATTGCAATCTGCTGTCTGAGGCCTGGCAGCCTCACACTCTTCCGTGAGACACGCTCATCTAAGCTCATCCGAGGCACTTGTTTGTGGCAGGGCTGCTGGGGGTAGGCAGGAAAATGAAATCACCCCTAAGGTGTGAGCTAGAGGGAGCCAAGAAATTGCCTACCCCAACCTCCTGTCATGGGAGCCTCCGAAAATGTCTACCGTTCAGCTCAGGGTCCTGCCCAGGCCTAGGTCATCAGTTTGCTCTCTTCTTCTCCCTCTCACAAGCCCCAGAGCCTCTTCTGCACCCTCCCCTCTTTATAGCACAACCACAGCCATCTCCAGCCCTGAGAGCCTTCTTTCCCTACGCCTGGAAGAGGAGGCATGGTTCCAAACACTGGGGTCCAACTCCTCCATACAAGCCATTCCCATGCAGATGGACAACATACAAGCAAGCCCTCTACAGGTTCCTCACCTGGGACACAGGCTCAGGAAACCAGGACCCTGAGTCCTTGGGTCTGAGTGGACCTGAGATCTAGGGTTCCTAACACCCTCTATAAGATAAAAGTAGGGGACACTATCTAATTTTCATTTCAGAAAGTTGAGGTCACCAACACTTCTCTAACCCTGTGGACCTAAAATGGCTCCTCTTTCCAGGACTAATTAGGCCAGAGAACGCAATCCAGGCCAGAGAAGTGGTAACCTCTGACCTCCGGGCAGACCTTACTGCCCATGGTAATGACCACCTCTGAGCATCTTCTCACACCCCCTTTATTTTAATTTTATTTATTTGTTGTTCTTGGCTGTGCCACATGGCATATGGAATCTTCCCTACCCAGTAATCAAACCTGGGTGCTCTGCAGTGGAAGCACAGAGTCTTAACCAATGGATCACCAGGGAAGTCCAATGCATTCCTTTATTTTATATACAAGTAACTGCTGCCAGGTGTGTTGAAGAGGTTTTCAGACACTCTGGGTGCATGGCCCAGATTAGAACCATGGCCTTCTTCCTGCCCTACCGCTCCACTGTTTGCACACAAGCAACTTCCAAGCCGAAGGGGTCTGCAAGCCCCGTCTTGGCTATTTTCACTCAGTTCCCTGAGAAGAGCTCAACGATTTGTTTGATGTGGGGATATAATCCCAATTACGTCTTTCAGGATGGAATAAAACACTGTCAAACCATTTAAACTTAAATTGCCTTTGATCTCCTTTGAGTGAAAATTTACTTATTCTCAATATTCTTCTGCTTGAACCTCTAGATTAACCACTCTGGTGGACACAAGCTGCTGGGACTCAAGGAGAGGCACCTTGCTCTCTCTGCTGGGCTCTGTGGTCACCACTGATGAGAATCTAGCAGTGGGATGAGAGGACAGCAGATGCTTTTGGCAATCAACCTTGAATATAAATCTTAGCTAGCCCTGGGAAAGTTACCTGTTCTCTCTGAGCTTCTGTATGCTCATCTGTAAAAAGGGGACAATAATGCTTGTCTCTCAGGATTATTACAAGGATCTATGAGATAATGGGGACAAGGCACCCATAACCCTGTACGGACTAAACCAGTATTTCTTTGCTTAGTTTTCCCCACCTGTCCCACTGTGGAAGTAGTCATAACCAATGTAAAAAGCTCATTTTCCCCTTTCTACACATGAGGGCAGAGCAAGAATGCCACTGATGAACCAGGAAGTGAGCTCTCATGAGGCACTGTATCTGCCAGCACCTTTGTCTCGGAATGCCCAGCTTCCAGAACTATACTGAAGCCCCTACCAGGTTGGGAAAGTTAATCACATGATGACCAGACTGTAGCTGTGACATTAGCTGCCACAATTATAAGCACTGGCCTCAAGGAAAAGGGAACAAACCAACCCTGGAAATGAAGATGACCTGCACTTAAAATAATCAAGATGACACTAATCAGACCACTGCAGGACCAGTGTCCAGATGACGGTCAGAGCTGACCCTGCTGTTTCTCCACGTAGCCCTCTCCATCTGCCTGTGCACCCTGCAATTTACTTTTAAAAGCTCTTACCTCTGATCAGCAGAGAGAAATCAGTCTTTGGACACAAGTTCCCTTCTGCCTCAATTGCCAGTCTCCAAAATAAAGCAAACTTTCTTTTCCACCAAAGGAAAAAAAAATAAGCCCAATTTGCTCTGAGGGTGTATGCGTAGTCTAGGCATGTCTGTTGCAAGAGTATGGCCAGTCCCAACTAAAAAGCCATGCAGCTTGGTGGTGGGATCCTCACCCTACAGATCAGAAACTGATTCCATCTGCCTCCTCCCAGCCATTTTTTCTACGACAAGTCATTTACAGGTTCGCCCTTCAATGTCATCACTTGAAAATTCAAAGCATACTGCCTTTCCTCACTTCTTGCTCTAACAGAATGTAAAATACTAAATACCATGCACTGTAAAGGGGTTATTATTATCTAGTGTAGCACTTCTCAAAGGGTGTACAGATAATGCAATAAGTAGGGTTCCCTAACCAAATCAGTTTACAAAATACCAAGTTAAAGAACTTCTCTGTGCCTTTCATCTGCCAATATGCATTAGGGTCTCCAAGACTCAGAGATACTGTGCCATGTTTCTCAAGAATATTCAACAGCTAAACTTAACTTTGAAGACCCAATCATGGACCGAGTGTTCTATAGGAAATGCTTCAAGAAATGCTTGGCAGATATGCCTCAGACTACTTCCATGACCATGGGAATGGGAGGCTTAACTGCCCCAACCATCTTACCTGGATGCAAGAGGTAATAGAAAAAGGCAATTTAGTCACATAAGAGAGAGCTTTTAAGTGCAATTCCTTCTGGCAGCAAGAGCTCGAGAGGGTAGGTACCAAGCTCTAAGACCCTGGAGCCAGACTGTAATGGTCTTAAGTGAAGAAGCCATTGGGCAGCCCAGCCCAGGGCATACAGTGATAGGAGACAATGAAGGGAGGTTTCAGGTTAGAGGTAGGTCCCCTGAGGGCAGCTAAGAAGCAATAGTTATGAAATGGCTCAATATTTTTTTTCTTTTTCTTCTTCTTCCTCTTTTCTTAAAATGCTTAACACCTAGGGGGGAAAATGTGAAAGTGGGAATCTTTGAAACTATGAATAACTTGAGATGAAGGCAGGTCAGGAAGATAAGCAGATAAGCTTAGTGCCTTTCATGCAGAAAGAATCCCTCTGAAAGCCCTTGTCCCCAGGAACACATGTGGCTGGGGAGCGTGGGCCATCACACAGCTCTGGTCGTTTGCACCAGTGACTGACTAACTTGAAGGAGTGCTATCCGTAGTCTAGGCATGTCTGTTGCAAGAGTATGGCCAGTCCCAACTAAAAAGTGCTTTTGGGGATCCTCACCCTACAGATCAGAAACTGATTCCATCTGCCTCCTCCCAGCCATTTTTTCTACGACAAGTCATTTACAGGTTCGCCCTTCAATGTCATCACTTGAAAATTCAAAGCATACTGCCTTTCCTCACTTCTTGCTCTAACAGAATGTAAAATACTAAATACCATGCACTGTAAAGGGGTTATTATTATCTAGTGTAGCACTTCTCAAAGGGTGTACAGATAATGCAATAAGTAGGGTTCCCTAACCAAATCAGTTTACAAAATACCAAGTTAAAGAACTTCTCTGTGCCTTTCATCTGCCAATATGCATTAGGGTCTCCAAGACTCAGAGATACTGTGCCATGTTTCTCAAGAATATTCAACAGCTAAACTTAACTTTGAAGACCCAATCATGGACCGAGTGTTCTATAGGAAATGCTTCAAGAAATGCTTGGCAGATATGCCTCAGACTACTTCCATGACCATGGGAATGGGAGGCTTAACTGCCCCAACCATCTTACCTGGATGCAAGAGGTAATAGAAAAAGGCAATTTAGTCACATAAGAGAGAGCTTTTAAGTGCAATTCCTTCTGGCAGCAAGAGCTCGAGAGGGTAGGTACCAAGCTCTAAGACCCTGGAGCCAGACTGTAATGGTCTTAAGTGAAGAAGCCATTGGGCAGCCCAGCCCAGGGCATACAGTGATAGGAGACAATGAAGGGAGGTTTCAGGTTAGAGGTAGGTCCCCTGAGGGCAGCTAAGAAGCAATAGTTATGAAATGGCTCAATATTTTTTTTCTTTTTCTTCTTCTTCCTCTTTTCTTAAAATGCTTAACACCTAGGGGGGAAAATGTGAAAGTGGGAATCTTTGAAACTATGAATAACTTGAGATGAAGGCAGGTCAGGAAGATAAGCAGATAAGCTTAGTGCCTTTCATGCAGAAAGAATCCCTCTGAAAGCCCTTGTCCCCCCAGGAACACATGTGGCTGGGGAGCGTGGGCCATCACACAGCTCTGGTCGTTTGCACCAGTGACTGACTAACTGAAATGCTATCCTCCACCATTCAGGAGTTGGGGACCAGCATACCCCAATACTCTTTTTTATCTGTTAATTTTTTTTAATACGCATGTATGACAAAGCCAAGTGTTCTCCAAATGTCTACTGTCTCTTTATTCTCCTCCTAGCCCTGAATACCTGTTTCACCCAACCACTCAGTAAATATACTGTACAGATATAGGAGCAAAGTGGAATTTATTAAAACATCCAACAATGAAACAATGAAGAGAATGAACTTGGCATTTACACGGAAACCTGCTCAAAAGTTTTTTTGACATTTCTTATCTACCCTAGGTCCTCTCTCTGCTATGTCTTTTGAGGGGGCCATATTATACCTTTTTATGTAGGATATAGTCTAGCTAGCACCTGGTTTTCATTTCCAGATCTTGGAGATTAAAAGTAGGGTTAGAGGCAATACAGAGAGTGGAAGCAACATAATTGTTGAAGTCAATACAGAACTCAGTTCACATCCTTGCTTTGCAACTTCCTAATTAAAAGATCTTGGTCAAGTTAATATCTTTTTCCTAAGATGCCATATCCTTTGACGGAATCTGAGGATTATCCTCAGGGCTTTCCAGGTAGCACTAGTGGTAAAGGGCCTGCCTGCCAATGCAGGAGACATAAGAGTTGCAGGTTTGATCCCTGGGTTGGGAAGATCCCCCAGAGGAGGGCATGGCAACCCACTCCACTATTCTTGCCTGGAGAATCCCATAGAAAGAGGGGCCTGGTGGGCCATGGTCCCTAGGGTTGCAGAGTCAGACACGACTGAAGAGACTTAGCCCATACACACACATCCACAAGGGTAATTATATTAGTTTAAGAAGCAATAGTTATGAAATGGCTCAATATTTTTTTTCTTTTTCTTCTTCTTCCTCTTTTCTTAAAATGCTTAACACCTAGGGGGGAAAATGTGAAAGTGGGAATCTTTGAAACTATGAATAACTTGAGATGAAGGCAGGTCAGGAAGATAAGCAGATAAGCTTAGTGCCTTTCATGCAGAAAGAATCCCTCTGAAAGCCCTTGTCCCCAGGAACACATGTGGCTGGGGAGCGTGGGCCATCACACAGCTCTGGTCGTTTGCACCAGTGACTGACTAACTGAAATGCTATCCTCCACCATTCAGGAGTTGGGGACCAGCATACCCCAATACTCTTTTTTATCTGTTAATTTTTTTTAATACGCATGTATGACAAAGCCAAGTGTTCTCCAAATGTCTACTGTCTCTTTATTCTCCTCCTAGCCCTGAATACCTGTTTCACCCAACCACTCAGTAAATATACTGTACAGATATAGGAGCAAAGTGGAATTTATTAAAACATCCAACAATGAAACAATGAAGAGAATGAACTTGGCATTTACACGGAAACCTGCTCAAAAGTTTTTTTGACATTTCTTATCTACCCTAGGTCCTCTCTCTGCTATGTCTTTTGAGGGGGCCATATTATACCTTTTTATGTAGGATATAGTCTAGCTAGCACCTGGTTTTCATTTCCAGATCTTGGAGATTAAAAGTAGGGTTAGAGGCAATACAGAGAGTGGAAGCAACATAATTGTTGAAGTCAATACAGAACTCAGTTCACATCCTTGCTTTGCAACTTCCTAATTAAAAGATCTTGGTCAAGTTAATATCTTTTTCCTAAGATGCCATATCCTTTGACGGAATCTGAGGATTATCCTCAGGGCTTTCCAGGTAGCACTAGTGGTAAAGGGCCTGCCTGCCAATGCAGGAGACATAAGAGTTGCAGGTTTGATCCCTGGGTTGGGAAGATCCCCCAGAGGAGGGCATGGCAACCCACTCCACTATTCTTGCCTGGAGAATCCCATAGAAAGAGGGGCCTGGTGGGCCATGGTCCCTAGGGTTGCAGAGTCAGACACGACTGAAGAGACTTAGCCCATACACACACATCCACAAGGGTAATTATATTAGTTTGACCAGAAAATTCATTTGGGCTTTTCCAGTAAGATCCCAAATGAATTTTCTGGCCAGCCCAACACTGTGCTGCATGGTTGTCTTGTGGATGGGATAAGAGGAATATGAAATACACAGCCTAATGGCTGACCCAGAGCAGGCACTCAGTAACTTACAGAAACAGTAATTCAAAGAGGAATTGAGAAGCATCTAAACCCAGATGGTGGTGGTTTGGATGGGAAAAGAGAGACAGGTGCATGAGACATTATGTATCAACATAGACTGGGGCTGCGCTGGAGTGAAAGAAAGTGATGACAGGTCTCCTTTAAAGAGATTAAGTGCTTGGCCTTGCATGAAGCTCAGAGCGCCAGTCGTGATGTAGCTTGACAGTTGAGCATCAGGGACCGCTGTGAAAATAAGCCAGGTGTCTCCCAGGGCCCACCCTGGGGATAAAGGGCTGAATTAATTAATTAAAATAATAGTTGCCGATCTGCTTGATGTTCACACAGATACATGACAGGGCCACCTAACTGGTGAATGTAGATGGGACAGTTAAGAAATAGCTTTTTGATTTTATGTTCTAAAACACCTTCAAAAAGTCATGGTTTGTTGTCGATTTTGTTTGCAGACATGTTGGTTTACAGAGTGACCACTGAGGCATAAAGTCGACATGCCTTGCTCTAATTTTCAGCGTGGCCACAAGTGACAAAGAACAGCATATTGTAATATCTGATTCCTCCAGGAAGCAGAATGTGTCAGAGTCTGAAGGTCTTGAACACTAGCAAGTTAGTACTTCATACTAGAAAGACCTAATGTTCAGAGTTAAGCGAAGAATGATTGAAAGATGACCCTCAGGAGTCTGAGTTTGGCTATATTATTTTACCTTGCTGAGCCTTGACTTTCTCTTCTATATGATGAGTATGAAAATCTCTGCCTCTCTTGGTTTCTCTAAGGTGCATGCACGTGTGCGTGTGTGTGTGTGCGTGTGTGTGTAAGGGAAAGTGGTGCCTGGCACACGATTAATGCTCCATGCATGTTAATTTGCCTTCTTTAAAGATTGGACGCACAGGGTTTATGTCAGTGTGAGGCTTTATGTTGGGTAAGTGCAGGGGGAGACCAGTGACAAGTTTCTGTGTGGTACCTTCTATGTGGTTTCAGATATCTATGCTTTGTTACTGTGAGCAGGAGAAGGAAAAAAGAAATCTCAAGAGTGTATGCCAGGGATTCACATACCCTCTTCAAGGTTCTGGTGGACTTGGTTTTTTGACTAATATAACAATGGAAAAAGATATACTATTTTTAAAAGAAGAAAGAAAGAACTCTAATGAAGGAAGGAATGAAGGCTTTGGAGTATCAAGCTGGGCATCTGCGCCATGTGGTGGAAATAGGAGATAAAGGATTTGGACTATAGATAAAAGTAAGAAGCACACAGGAGTGATAGTGTCCTGGGAGTGAGCTGCCAACCAGGCACTCTGCTCATCTACAGCAAACTCTAATATGGAACCCAGAGCTGGCACAAGGGTGAGCCAAAGCAGACACCCAGAAGTCTCTAGGATACAGGGAGGACCACCTACACATTCCTTTTCTTGATTTTTTTTTTTCTTTTCAAAAGGAAGAAATGCTCCCAAGAAATGCTCCTGGGCACCCTCCTCAGGGCTGAGAGGTACTGAATTGTTGATGGTGAGGCCCATGGGTCAAGAGTTTCAGTCACAACAAACCACCATATTGGAGTCAGACTAGGTTGAGATTTCCAGCTTGAGCCCTTGTACTTTCTTGACTTGGGGCAAACAGATTTCCAGAGCCTCTGCATGACCCCTAGCCAACCAAGAAAATAGACTCAGGTTCTCATTGTTAATATCCTGACAAAGAACAGCATATTGTAATATCTGATTCCTCCAGGAAGCAGAATGTAAAGCAAAGGGAATGATTGACCATAAAAATGTTCAGAGTTAGCGAAGAATGATTGAAAGATGACCCTCAGGAGTCTGAGTTTGGCTATATTATTTTACCTTGCTGAGCCTTGACTTTCTCTTCTATATGATGAGTATGAAAATCTCTGCCTCTCTTGGTTTCTCTAAGGTGCATGCACGTGTGCGTGTGTGTGTGTGCGTGTGTGTGTAAGGGAAAGTGGTGCCTGGCACACGATTAATGCTCCATGCATGTTAATTTGCCTTCTTTAAAGATTGGACGCACAGGGTTTATGTCAGTGTGAGGCTTTATGTTGGGTAAGTGCAGGGGGAGACCAGTGACAAGTTTCTGTGTGGTACCTTCTATGTGGTTTCAGATATCTATGCTTTGTTACTGTGAGCAGGAGAAGGAAAAAAGAAATCTCAAGAGTGTATGCCAGGGATTCACATACCCTCTTCAAGGTTCTGGTGGACTTGGTTTTTTGACTAATATAACTATGGAAAAAGATATACTATTTTTAAAAGAAGAAAGAAAGAACTCTAATGAAGGAAGGAATGAAGGCTTTGGAGTATCAAGCTGGGCATCTGCGCCATGTGGTGGAAATAGGAGATAAAGGATTTGGACTATAGATAAAAGTAAGAAGCACACAGGAGTGATAGTGTCCTGGGAGTGAGCTGCCAACCAGGCACTCTGCTCATCTACAGCAAACTCTAATATGGAACCCAGAGCTGGCACAAGGGTGAGCCAAAGCAGACACCCAGAAGTCTCTAGGATACAGGGAGGACCACCTACACATTCCTTTTCTTGATTTTTTTTTTTCTTTTCAAAAGGAAGAAATGCTCCCAAGAAATGCTCCTGGGCACCCTCCTCAGGGCTGAGAGGTACTGAATTGTTGATGGTGAGGCCCATGGGTCAAGAGTTTCAGTCACAACAAACCACCATATTGGAGTCAGACTAGGTTGAGATTTCCAGCTTGAGCCCTTGTACTTTCTTGACTTGGGGCAAACAGATTTCCAGAGCCTCTGCATGACCCCTAGCCAACCAAGAAAATAGACTCAGGTTCTCAGAAGGGAGATTTCAATGGTACTGTCTTCCATAGCTCAATGAGGCAGAAAAGGCTGCATGGATATGTGTATGGTCACACAGAATGCCAAGCTGCAGAGCTCATGGCTTCAGAAATGTTGCTGTCATGGAAACAGAAGCGTTTTCAGAGCTTCGGGTGCTTGGGTTTGAATTCTAGGCCCATCACTATGAGCTCGAAAAATTCTGCCAAGTTCTTTACATTTTCCAAGTTGGTTTCTTTATGCATCAAAAAAAAAAAGAAAATGCCTCTACCTATATTGTGGTGTTGATATAGGGTTAAATGATATAATATATGTAATAGAGGCTACCTGTCCCTGGAACATAGAAGCTGCCCAGCGGAAAATATGAGGCTACCTCCCTTTGGCTAGGATTCTTTGACAAGTAGGTTGAAGGAAAGCCAGTGAGAGCCAGGTTTCGGAAGTAAGCCTAAAACCGTTCCCCTGCCCTGGGGGCAAGGTGCTGGAGAAGCAGCACTTTATGCTAAGGAAATATCTTGAATGATGGAATTGGGAGTCTGTCTAGGGAGATACTTTTGAATATGTTAGATAGAAGAGGAATTTTTCCAGGCACCCCTTGCAGGCAGCCACCCGTCTCGCTGGTCAGGGGCTGAGGTCCTGCTATGAAGGGTAAACGAAAGCTTGTTATGGGGAGAGAGCCAGCAGGGCTAGGGGGACCCTCATTTGCTCAGCAAGGAAAATTTACAAGGGTCCCTGATCTCTACTCTGACAAGTCCACCGGATACTCCTTATAAAGCCTGGGCTTGGATACCCTTTTCACTGTGCTGCTTTGGCAGAGAAATAACTTGATGCATTTTATGTGTTTTGGCAGTCCCTTTAAGGGACTTCTGGCATCTTAAGGCTACCCAGTAAACCTGGAAATGTGGAGTCCATAAAAAGTTTGGCCTGAAAATGCAGCCACTGGAGAAGGAGCCGGAGGCTCAGAGCTGAATCCTAGTCTGTCAGCTTCTTAGCTCTGTGATCTAAGCAAATGGCTGGAAATATCTGGAGATTTCCAGCTTGAGCCCTTGTACTTTCTTGAGGGGAACTTTCCAGAGCCTCTGCATGACCCCTAGCCAACCAAGAAAATAGACTCAGGTTCTCAGAAGGGAGATTTCAATGGTACTGTCTTCCATAGCTCAATGAGGCAGAAAAGGCTGCATGGATATGTGTATGGTCACACAGAATGCCAAGCTGCAGAGCTCATGGCTTCAGAAATGTTGCTGTCATGGAAACAGAAGCGTTTTCAGAGCTTCGGGTGCTTGGGTTTGAATTCTAGGCCCATCACTATGAGCTCGAAAAATTCTGCCAAGTTCTTTACATTTTCCGAGTTGGTTTCTTTATGCATCAAAAAAAAAAAGAAAATGCCTCTACCTATATTGTGGTGTTGATATAGGGTTAAATGATATAATATATGTAATAGAGGCTACCTGTCCCTGGAACATAGAAGCTGCCCAGCGGAAAATATGAGGCTACCTCCCTTTGGCTAGGATTCTTTGACAAGTAGGTTGAAGGAAAGCCAGTGAGAGCCAGGTTTCGGAAGTAAGCCTAAAACCGTTCCCCTGCCCTGGGGGCAAGGTGCTGGAGAAGCAGCACTTTATGCTAAGGAAATATCTTGAATGATGGAATTGGGAGTCTGTCTAGGGAGATACTTTTGAATATGTTAGATAGAAGAGGAATTTTTCCAGGCACCCCTTGCAGGCAGCCACCCGTCTCGCTGGTCAGGGGCTGAGGTCCTGCTATGAAGGGTAAACGAAAGCTTGTTATGGGGAGAGAGCCAGCAGGGCTAGGGGGACCCTCATTTGCTCAGCAAGGAAAATTTACAAGGGTCCCTGATCTCTACTCTGACAAGTCCACCGGATACTCCTTATAAAGCCTGGGCTTGGATACCCTTTTCACTGTGCTGCTTTGGCAGAGAAATAACTTGATGCATTTTATGTGTTTTGGCAGTCCCTTTAAGGGACTTCTGGCATCTTAAGGCTACCCAGTAAACCTGGAAATGTGGAGTCCATAAAAAGTTTGGCCTGAAAATGCAGCCACTGGAGAAGGAGCCGGAGGCTCAGAGCTGAATCCTAGTCTGTCAGCTTCTTAGCTCTGTGATCTAAGCAAATGGCTGGAAATATCTGGCCCTTACTCTCCTCATTTGGAAAATGGGGGAGTACCCTCTCTTAATTCAGACTTTTGTGACAGCCTATTCCAATGTGAGAAACTTTGGATTATCAGCATGGTGAAATTGAAACACTAGCTAAAACCTATGAGAAACAATCACGTGCCAAAAACCACTCAGACTCCTGTATGTTTTTAATTCTTCCCTCTTCGCTTCCCTATGAAGTAGATGTGACTATTATTCCACTTCCTTCAATTGGAAAACTAAAACAAGGAGCACTTATATGACTCGCCCAAGGCCCCAGAGCTGGTAGGTGCCAGAGCTAGAGTTTGATCCTTGTCACTGACTTCAGAGCCTGCCCCTGGTCTCTGGTTGGGAGTTGGGCAGACCTGATCATGGTTGAGGTCCGCTCACTTATGATCTGTATCACACAAGAGTTTCTTTGTAACTGCTCTGGCCTCAACCGCCTCATTTACAAAGTAACCCCCACTATGTCCTGTCTCAGCATGTTGTTGCAA
Source organism: Tragulus kanchil (assembly GCA_022376925.1). Classification (NCBI taxonomy): domain Eukaryota; kingdom Metazoa; phylum Chordata; class Mammalia; order Artiodactyla; family Tragulidae; genus Tragulus; species Tragulus kanchil. The sequence continues at coordinate 122,571,251 of JAIOJX010000006.1, forward strand.
GCAGTAAGTCAGGCCTGCTGTGTGTGGCAGGGTGAATGAATAAAAAATAAGTTGATGTTACTCCAGGAAAGAGAAGCTGGCTATGATTCCATAAGTCTTGGCTCTCCTAAAAGCACACAACAAACCAAAGGGATGTGAATTAGTACAAAAAAAAAAAAAGTAGTTGTGGATTATGATAAACACTGGGAGGAAGTAACTAGGATGATAATAGAGGAGAACAAGGTTATCTACTTGAAGAAGGTGGATAAAGCAACTCTGAGGAGGAGATAACACAGATGAGATACAGTGAGGATTGCTTTAATCATGTGGCAGGGGTTACTGATAATGACTAAGGCAGCTGGAGAGCTCTGGAAAATTTTTATTGGAGAGAGAATGGAATGATGGTGGCATTTCTTTTGCTCAAGGGCCGAGCATCCCATATCCATTTCCCATGTAGAGTTTAGCACATGAGTAGAACATGATCCATCCAAACACATCCGGTTTCTTTGCAGCTCTCTTGTTATCATCTCCTGCTATGTGGCAACAGCCAAGGGAGGGGTAGAGGATGAAAACATTCTCCTTTCATTGGGGAAAAAAAAATGCCACAGTGATGGAACTAGAATCAACACTTCACTTTCTTCCCACGAAAGAAAAGGAGGGAGGGGGATTTAATACCAACATGAAAATTTGATGAGCTGAATATGCAGCATTGCCTGGGTCGATATCTACATTTCAAATGCATTTACTGTCATTACTGAAAGAATCTTCACTTGGTGAACCATTAAGACAAAGCACTGAGTAAATGAGATAAGTCATACCTCGGGCAACCACTCTGCGGGGCTGGTGGGAAGAAGGCTCATCCTGCAAGTGAGAATGGGTGAGAGAAGACCTCTGGAAATGACCCTTCTAGAAAGGAGGAAGCTGCTAAGCACGAGAATCCCAAACAGAGGCAAGGAGTAGGGAGCATAGAAAATAGACTGGGATGTGATTAAATATACTGTGTTAATATTCCATCATGTCCCCATGAGCTGGAGCCCACCAGTCTTCTCTGTCAGCGGAATTCTCCAGGCAAGAATCCTAGAGTGGGCAACCATTCCCTTCTCCAGGAAATCTTCGCAACCCAGAAATCGAACCCGGTTCTGCCACATGGCAGCACAAAATATACTGAAATGTGAGTAAATATACTGGGATGGGGCTAAATACAGCTGAGTGAGCCTCACCTCTGGGTCACCCACCAGCTGTGTGACCACGCAATTCACAGATCGTTCTTGAGCACCTGTGATGTGCAAGACAGTGCTCTAAGCACTGAGGATTTACTAGTTAACAGATGAAATGGCACAGTTAAACCCCTGCCCAAGTGGGGCTTACAATGAGGTAGTAGGAACTTGCAAGCAATGAAGTATTTGAGTCCTTCCTGAACGCATATGTTGAAGCCCTAGCCTGGTGGTATTTAGACACAGGATTTTGAGAGGTAGTTAGATGAGGTCCTGAGGTGGAGCCCTCATGGCGAGATTAGTACCCCTGTTAAAAGAGGCACCAGAGATTGCTCATGCTCACCTCTTTCTCTCTCCTTCTGGCTGTTTCTGTCTCTTTGTCTCTTTGCCATAGCTCATTCCCTACTGAAAATGACATGTGGCAACAGCCAAGGGAGGGGTAGAGGATGAAAACATTCTCCTTTCATTGGGGAAAAAAAAATGCCACAGTGATGGAACTAGAATCAACACTTCACTTTCTTCCCACGAAAGAAAAGGAGGGAGGGGGATTTAATACCAACATGAAAATTTGATGAGCTGAATATGCAGCATTGCCTGGGTCGATATCTACATTTCAAATGCATTTACTGTCATTACTGAAAGAATCTTCACTTGGTGAACCATTAAGACAAAGCACTGAGTAAATGAGATAAGTCATACCTCGGGCAACCACTCTGCGGGGCTGGTGGGAAGAAGGCTCATCCTGCAAGTGAGAATGGGTGAGAGAAGACCTCTGGAAATGACCCTTCTAGAAAGGAGGAAGCTGCTAAGCACGAGAATCCCAAACAGAGGCAAGGAGTAGGGAGCATAGAAAATAGACTGGGATGTGATTAAATATACTGTGTTAATATTCCATCATGTCCCCATGAGCTGGAGCCCACCAGTCTTCTCTGTCAGCGGAATTCTCCAGGCAAGAATCCTAGAGTGGGCAACCATTCCCTTCTCCAGGAAATCTTCGCAACCCAGAAATCGAACCCGGTTCTGCCACATGGCAGCACAAAATATACTGAAATGTGAGTAAATATACTGGGATGGGGCTAAATACAGCTGAGTGAGCCTCACCTCTGGGTCACCCACCAGCTGTGTGACCACGCAATTCACAGATCGTTCTTGAGCACCTGTGATGTGCAAGACAGTGCTCTAAGCACTGAGGATTTACTAGTTAACAGATGAAATGGCACAGTTAAACCCCTGCCCAAGTGGGGCTTACAATGAGGTAGTAGGAACTTGCAAGCAATGAAGTATTTGAGTCCTTCCTGAACGCATATGTTGAAGCCCTAGCCTGGTGGTATTTAGACACAGGATTTTGAGAGGTAGTTAGATGAGGTCCTGAGGTGGAGCCCTCATGGCGAGATTAGTACCCCTGTTAAAAGAGGCACCAGAGATTGCTCATGCTCACTCCCTCTTTCTCTCTCCTTCTGGCTGTTTCTGTCTCTTTGTCTCTTTGCCTCTCATTTTCTCTCTATCTTACCCTTGTTCTCTCTCTTCCTCCCTCTAGTTTAAAGACACATCACGAAAGCAGCTGTCTGCAAACCAGAAAGAGAACCCTTACCAGAGCTCAGTCATGCTAGCCTGCTCATCTCAGACATTCAGCCTCCAGAATCTCAAGAAAATGAATGTCTGAACCCACCCATGCATTGGTATTTTGTTACCACAGCCCAAACTGAGAGAAAACTAAGAAATACATACTTAAAGTGTATAGTACGCCAGCTGGTGGGAAATGCTGTGGAGGAAAGGGTCAGAAGGTCATCATGCTGGCAGTAGATAGCAGGAGGGAAGGAGCTGTGATTTTTGAGTCAGGAAGCCTCTCTGAGCAAGGCACCTGAGTGTTCAAGGCATAGATGTTAAAATCATGAACTTATTAATGCTTTTCAACTGTCCATCCTATAGTTCTATATCTCAGTTAGCCCCACCCATTATCAGCTGGATATTAGCCCATTGCTTCACAAACTTCCTTGCACAGAGTAGGTGCTCAATAAATCAAATTTTAGCAAACATTCAGAATTATTTGTGGGGCTCTTAGAACCCGTATAAACTCATTTATAGATCCACCATGAGGATTTCTGATTCAGTTAGGACTGGGGTCAGCTGAAGTTTCTGCATTTCTCCCAAATTTCTAACTGATGCTAATGCTGCAGACTGAGGACCGCACACTGAGAAGTCCTGCCCTACCTAAAAGCAGTCACTCGTCGCCTTAGCCTCCTCAGCTATAAACTCCATCTCCATCACCAGGGGGCTGTCGGTATTGTACACATGGTTAGTTCTCAGGAAGTGATGGTGCTGCTGGTGTACTCGTTCTAGCACAGGGTCAGCTGTGCAAAGGCCCAGTGAGGGGACCCCAGTCTGTCTTGAGGGTTGGGGGTCACAGAAAGCTGACCAGAAATGATGCTCTAGGCTCACTGGGTATCTGGGCATTAGCTGAGATGAAGGATGTAGAGGAGGACCTTGGAAAGGACCTTCTGAGCAGGGGAACCCTCCTGTGTAGAGGCCCAGCAGTGAGGAGGAACAGTGCAAGTTCAGTGTTACTCAAAAATATAATGTGAGTTCACAAATATAATATCTATGTCGAGGCCCACAGACGAGCTTATGGGAGGCTTGGCAAAGCAGCCTGGTTTGACCTGGAAGCCCCAAGGCAGCAGTCGGGGTTTGAGGAGGAAGGCATGTGACTTTAGATCATGCTGTGTGATCTGAAATGAGTCTGCTGTATGACAGCAGATTCAGTTGGAGCGTGATTTCCTGGAAGGGTGTGGAAGGAGGACTGGACTGGACTTGCTGTGTCTGGAGGCTGAGAGACCAGTGAGGAAGACAGGGCCACAGCTGATGTCAGGGACTAGGAGCACAGGGTGCTAAAATACCTGACTAGGGAAGTGGGGGTCAACATCAAGTCTCTGGCCCAGTCACAAGCAGCCCAGGTATGCGACTGGGTCTGACCAGAGGAAAGGCAGCTCTTTCTACTTCATTTGCCCAGGTGGATCACCATTTTCCACTTTGTACATGAGCTAGCAGTGGAGGCTTGGCAGTTGTCTTCGTCTGTCCAGACTGCTGTAACAGAGTGTCACAGACGGAGCAGCTTCTAAACAACAGAAATGTACTTCCCACACTTCTGGAGGCTGGAAGTCCTACCAAGACCAAGGCATCAGCAGATTCAAGCACACTTCTCAGTTCCTTGATGGCTGTCCTCTTGCTGTGTCCTCATGTGGTAGGAGGAGGTGGGGAGAGAACTCTCTGGGGTCTGTTTGATAAGGGTAGAAACCCTATTTATGAGGGCTCCTCTTTCAAGATCAAAGGACCGTCCAAAAGAACCTCCCTTCCAAATGTATTTGAATGGAGGGGATGTAAATATTTAGTCAGTAGCAGCAGTTTTTACCACAAGTAACACCTGGGAAATGAATTATTTCATTAACAGTGAAAAATTGAAAGGAATTCACTTAGCTGGAGAAAAGTAGAAAAGATTGGACCAACCTCTTCTTTTAAAAAAAAAAAAAAATATTTATTTGACTGCATGGGGTGTTTGTTGCAGCATGCAGGATCTTCCTTGCAGTGGGCAGAATTTTTCATCACTCTGCTTGAACTCTTTTGTTGTGGCACGGAGACTCCACAGTGAGAGAACTCAGTTGTTCCGTGGCATGTGAGATCTTAGTTCTCTGACCAGGGATCAGACCCACATCCCTTGCATTGCAAGGCATATTCTTAACCACTGTTCCACCAGGGAAGTCCTCCAACCTTCTTTTTTTTTTTTAACAGATGAAGGGTCAAGGCCCAGAGATGCTGGGTCATGACTCATTTCTCATCTCACAGTTCACATCTCAAAAATGACGTGATGCATCTCACAAATGACAGAGCCAGGATGAGAACTCCATCTTCCATTTCTAGGTCCTAGATCTTTTCTACAAAGCCTGAACAATCTAGCTCCTCACAAGTTCTGAGCCACAGTATTGATGATCCTTCTTACCAATGAGGTCAATGTAGGTGTCCTAAGTCAGGTCCTTTCCCTAAATATTTTTAATGTCATCATCAGCACTTCAAGTTAGGCACTGGGACCTTCTCCTTCAGATCCTGCAGTCTTATAAATGGGAGAAAAAGGCAACACAATTAGTTTTTCCACCGTCACCCAACTGTACTCATCATTCTAAGTGATAGAAGGAAACTCAAATCTCAAAGCTCATGCTCCTTCCACTTACACTAAATATTTTGAAGCATGGACTTCTCCATTCATGGATGAAGGAAGGAACCTAAAATACTAGCTGAGCGTGAAAACTGAGTTTTTCTCACTCTGAGCCCTGCTTTCCCTGGTAGCCAACGCCACAAAGGGAACATCACCTGGGTCACTTTTGCCCATGCAACTGTAAGCACAAATCCAGGCATCAAAAATGTTTTGTTTGCCTCTAAGGCACAGTTATGACTGTGGCTACTACATGATTATGAAAGTGCATTAAGACCTCTCCAAAATGACCCCAGACTAGTCCACAAGAAGCAGCTTGACAACTGTCATTTAAGACTGTAATCATGATGGGCGGGTTAGGAAAAAAAAAAAAAAATCACAGGCCTACTATGGGAGGAGGGCTTCCCTGGTGACTCAAGTCATAAAATATCCACCTGCAATGAGGGAGACCTGGGTTCAACCCCTGGGCTGGGAAGATCTCCAGGAGAAGGGAACGACTACCCACTCTTGTATGCTTGCCTGGAGAATTCTATGCATTATCCATGGTGTCGCAAAGAGTCAGACTTGCCTGAGTGACTTTCGATTTCACTTTCACTGTGGGAAGACAAGCTATGAAAATCCTAGACAGCATATTAAAAAGCAGAGACATCACTTTGCCAACAAAGGTCCGTATAGTCAAAACTTAGGTTTTCCCACTCGTCACATATAGATGTGAGAGTTGAACCACAAAGAAAGCTGAGTGCCGAAGAACTGATGCTTTTAAATTGTGATGCTGGAGAAGATGCCTGAGAGTCCCTTGGACAGCATGGAGGTAAAACCAGTGAGTCCTAAAGGAAGTCAACCCTGAATATTCACTGGAAGGACTGATGCTAAAGCTAAAGCTCCAATACTTTGGCCACCTGATGCAAAGAGCCAACTCATTGGCAAATACTCTGATGCTGAGAAAGACTTAAGACAGGAGAAGAGGTAAAAAGGATGAGATGGTTGGATGGATCACTTACTCAGTGGACATGAGTTTGAGCCAACTCCAGGAGATAGTGAGGGACAGGTGTGCTGATGTCCATGGGGTCACAAAAAGTCAGACATGACTTAGCAACTGAACAACAACTATGTGCCAGGTATTGTATTGAGGCAGATCATTGAGTAAGAGAGACAGAACACAGGTTTCATTGCTCTTCATGTCTAGAAGTCACAGTCATCTCGAACAAATAATTTCAGGTAATTATACGATAGTAGTGCAAACTCTCTAAGGACAGGAGTCTTCATTTGTTTTCTTCACTGATATACAAGCACAGAAGGGACTCATGAGGAAACACTTCCTATGGTGAACACAGCTGTGTTTGCCAAACCTACCTTTTCTGCTCCTTTGTTGGCACAGAATTCTTGTATACTAAATTTTATTTTTTTTAAACAAATGAAAAGAATAATAACATGCAATTGGCATTTAGAACAGTGACATATAGGAGAGACACATATGACAGCTCAGAGCTGTGCATTTAACCTAGTCTTGTTTGATATTAAAATGTATTTTGATATCTTCAAGGCTTGTACCTCCGAGGGTCAGCTCTTGAAAACTCAGTACATGGAAAATTAACCAGTCCTGTAAAATGCAGTGTAACCTTAACAAACCTGAGTTTTAGCCACACTTCCCCAAATATTCTACATCTTTTTCACCATCACCCCGCCATGCCCTTGAAATGGCCCCTTCCATCTCCTGGCATAAGTCTCCATTATCACTCCACTAAATGTCCTGTGAGTCTCATTTAATTCTCAAATCCCAGCCAACTGGTGCTTTATCTGGGAAGCCTTCTCAGATCCCTGCTGACTGCATTGGCTGTTTATTCTTCTGGATTTTCTCAGCATCTCTTTATTGCTTTGAGGTGCACGTGTGCTCAGATGTGTCTGATTCTTTGAGACCCTATGGACTGTAGCCCAACAGGCTCCTCTATCCATAGGATTTTCCAGGCAAGAATACTAGAGTGGGTTGCCACTTCCTCCTCCAGAGGATCTTCCAGACCCAGGAATTGAACCTGCATCTCCTGGTAGATTCTTTACCACTAAGTCATTGTATCCTAACTCACCTATGTATATGCCAATAGCTGCCTATTCCTCTCTGTATACACATGGCTAAAAGTCAGTCAGCCAATAGAGATTGGTTGCATAGATGAGTGGATGGGTCAGTGGGTGGGTAAGTAGGTAGACAGACAAAGCTTTATTTTGTGATCCAAAAGAGAGCCATGCTGCTATGCCCAGCAGGCCATGATCATTTGCATGAAAAATGTTCAAGGTAGCCAGGTGCTCAGGCCAAATCCCTGGTAGTTCACACCTTCCCTAACCTCTTCCTCAGACCTCAGTCTCCCCCCTGCACTTCCCTGGCCTGTGCCAGTCCCTGCTCCACTTTCCTGGGAGCTCCAGCTGACTCAGGAATGCAGCGAAATACACCCCCTTTTCTATCAAAGCACAGTCAATGCCCTGGACCAAAATGAACAGTGACATTCCTTCCACTGCGGAAGTAAGACTGGACAAAGTAAGAAGAGAAAAGCTTGCTGGTAATAGCTCCCACTTCTCCCTCCACACAGTCCCAAGTTTTCCCAGGCGAAAGGGTATTAGCTGGATGATAAACTGGTCACATAGGACAAGAATTCTTAAAACCTCAGGAACTCAAACGTTCTGAATAAGATGTCTTCCCAAACACAGTGTATTTGACAATAGACCCAAATTAGTAGAATCACAAAAGACGTATCTTTGCAAAGACTTATAGAAGCCAGTTCTAAGGTTTTAGAGTGCATCAAACATGGTTTGTTTGTTTGCTCACTTTCACCAGCTACTCAGTGGTCCTTACTAGGGGCTGAGAGGAATATACACACCAGCTCACTGAAGGGAGTGGAGAGATGTAGTAACATGATTAAAGTGAGACTGAGATTTACACTCCTAGAAACGCAGTCACAGTGTTGAATAAATTAATAAATGGTAAACACATTCTTCTGGATCAGCATCTCTTTATTGCTTTGAGGTGCACGTGTGCTCAGATGTGTCTGATTCTTTGAGACCCTATGGACTGTAGCCCAACAGGCTCCTCTATCCATAGGATTTTCCAGGCAAGAATACTAGAGTGGGTTGCCACTTCCTCCTCCAGAGGATCTTCCAGACCCAGGAATTGAACCTGCATCTCCTGGTAGATTCTTTACCACTAAGTCATTGTATCCTAACTCACCTATGTATATGCCAATAGCTGCCTATTCCTCTCTGTATACACATGGCTAAAAGTCAGTCAGCCAATAGAGATTGGTTGCATAGATGAGTGGATGGGTCAGTGGGTGGGTAAGTAGGTAGACAGACAAAGCTTTATTTTGTGACCCAAAAAGAGAGCCATGCTGCTATGCCCAGCAGGCCATGATCATTTGCATGAAAAATGTTCAAGGTAGCCAGGTGCTCAGGCCAAATCCCTGGTAGTTCACACCTTCCCTAACCTCTTCCTCAGACCTCAGTCTCCCCCCTGCACTTCCCTGGCCTGTGCCAGTCCCTGCTCCACTTTCCTGGGAGCTCCAGCTGACTCAGGAATGCAGCGAAATACACCCCCTTTTCTATCAAAGCACAGTCAATGCCCTGGACCAAAATGAACAGTGACATTCCTTCCACTGCGGAAGTAAGACTGGACAAAGTAAGAAGAGAAAAGCCTGCGGGTAATAGCTCCACTTCTCCCTCCACACAGTCCCAAGTTTTCCCAGGCGAAAGGGTATTAGCTGGATGATAAACTGGTCACATAGGACAAGAATTCTTAAAACCTCAGGAACTCAAACGTTCTGAATAAGATGTCTTCCCAAACACAGTGTATTTGACAATAGACCCAAATTAGTAGAATCACAAAAGACGTATCTTTGCAAAGACTTATAGAAGCCAGTTCTAAGGTTTTAGAGTGCATCAAACATGGTTTGTTTGTTTGCTCACTTTCACCAGCTACTCAGTGGTCCTTACTAGGGGCTGAGAGGAATATACACACCAGCTCACTGAAGGGAGTGGAGAGATGTAGTAACATGATTAAAGTGAGACTGAGATTTACACTCCTAGAAACGCAGTCACAGTGTTGAATAAATTAATAAATGGTAAACACACCAAATGAGATTCCAGTACCTTTCTATAACATCACTGCTGTTTGACACAGTACATTGACTAATTTCTCTCAATCTAACTAATGAAAATTCTATTTTTTATTTCACACATCCTGATGTCTTTACTCCAAGAAGACCTGTAAGCTGTTTCCTCCTCCTGGTACAGTCTGGTCACCTTACTCTATAGTAAGCGGTCGTTAGCATGTGTCTTTTCCCACTAGACTCTGCATGTTTTGAATACAGTGATGGTCTCATTTATCTAAGCAACTTCATCTGCTCGCACAGGGGCTGGTCTAGAGCAGACACTCAGAAAATGTCGTTGGATTATTATTGGATTTCTGACCTTTTTCTCTTCTGAAGTATTAAGGAGGGAGGGAAGTGTGTGTTATTATTGCCATCACGGACATGAAACCACTGCACTGCCACCAGTCCCACGATCATTTCCACCCAGTTGTCTTGCAATAGAACTAGATGCCGAATCCCAGTCCTGTGTCTGCATGCGTAGATCTCCACCTGCTTCCCTGCTCAGCCCGGAATCGCCTCTCACAGAACACAGCTCTTTTGTTCAGGAAAACTTGCTAAAAGATCTTCGGAGGTGGACACATAGAGGTTCCAAAGCTTGCTTTTAGGTGACCAGCAAGAGCTAAGTTGCTGTGCGTGACAGAGTAATAGGAGTTTTTACTTTTCTCTCCAGTGGTTAAAAGGAAGACAGGAAGGTGGTGGGGAGGGGTGGTCTCTGGAGCTGAAAGGGGAATTGGAGATGGTGCAGAAGGAGGCTGACTGCAGGGTGCTCTGACTCTGAGCAAAAGCAAGCCAAACCTCTATTCCCTAAATCTACTAGATGAAGGTGCACACTGCACACCCACCAGTTACATGAAGCCCGCAGCCTTGTGCCTTCAGACACAGTGCACACACGGAGGTGTTACATACAGTTCAGATTGCAGACTCCTATAGAAAGATCACTGAGTCGCTGTGTGACTTCCCTGCCAGTCCAGTGGCTAAGACTCCACGCTGCCAGTGCAAGGGGCCTGGGTTTGATCCCTGATCAGGAGACTAGATCCACCTGCCACAGCTTAGAGTTCACATGCCACAACTAAGACTTGCTGCAGCCAAATGAATAATTTTTCTTTTAAAACAGAAGTTGTGACAGCCCCAGGTCTGCTGCACTGGAGCTGGATTCTTCCTGTCCTCTTTTGTCTCTACGGGGCCCACCCCGTCTAATTCACGACAGTCCCCATGCCTCCCCATCATTCCTCATGCTACCCTGGTCCACTTCACTCTTTTGTATTGCTTATCTGGTACCTGAAGGCCTTTGCGTTCACACCCTCCACACTAGAGGCAAATGATGACCCCTGAAAGCAAGGGACAGAAACTTTAGTTCCTGCTGTCCTAGGAGGAGAACCTAGCCAGGTAGCAAATGTCATCACAGCCTGTGAGGTCAGACAGGGGCAGACAATTATCATCTCTATTCTAAGGCTGATGAAACTGAGGCTCAGAAAGGATAAAGCTCATAACCATGGTAACAAAGCAAGTACATGGGAGAGCCAGGTCTCCAGTCCTGGTGATCTGATTCCAAACTCTGTTCTTTGTCTGAACCACTCCTCTGAAGGCTCCTTTGATTCTGAACTTGAACATTGACCCAAAAGGCCTAACTCATTTGCATATTAATTGAATGTGGTCTGAGAGAAGGGTCATTGATTCCCCTATGCAGTCTAATGTCACATTTTTAAAATCCTCAATAAACCAATGTGTCATTTGCTGGTTCTTCATGGTGAAGGGAAAAAGAAGGGGAAGTAATTGAGTTACCTGGGTGTTTGGACTTGGATATTCAGACTTCTAATTGTTCAAGGCAGTAAACTGATCACAGAGGGGCAGCTGTGATACTTTCATACATCAACCGCCTTGCGTGTTACAGACATGACAGGGGAAGTTATATCTAAAGAAGAGAAAGTATATAATTAAATGTCAAAACATATTGTGAAAAATGGTTTTTAACTCCTCAAATCTCCTGGCAGGATGAAAAAGAGAAAGGCTGATTCTGCCTCACAGGAGGTCAGGAAGTCATTGCTAACAGCAGAGACCCAAGAGGCACCCCAACTGCTGACAGCCTGTGGTTCTCCTGACCAGCAACAGCTCAAGGCAACGAGCTGTTCAGATTTACTTTGTATCAGACTCTCCAATGCATGTTCTTACTCAGTCTTTGCAGTCACCATTCAGTATGTGATTTATTCCAATTTTACAGATGAGGAAAACTGAGGTTCAGAGAGCTTTAGGAGCCCACCCTGTCCATTTCCTCCCAGAAACTCCCTACTTTTTCCAATAGCCAACTACTTCCTACACAGATCCCATAAGTTACAGTGGGGAGGTTGCAGGCGAGATGTAGAAAGAGACAAAACTATCAACTGTGAAGACTTCCATAGACGTGGGTTTGAGTCCTGGCATTCTAGACACAGATGCTAGGGCCATTTTTTCTAGCCTCTCTGGGACTCATCTTCCTCATCTGTAAAGCAGAAAGCTGGACTTTCAGAGGTCTTATGAAAAGTAAATGAAATAATATACATCATTGCTTTAAGTGAAATAGTATCTGGGAGTACCTGGCATAGAGTAAGCACTCAAAAAGGGGTATCAGATTCTCATTACTAGTTTAACTTGTGAGCTCTCTGATTTTTCCTGAGAGCAATTGAGGGATTTTTTCATTGCTTCTGATGGAATGAATGACTTTGTCCATGTAAGTAGTGTCTTGGTCCATGGCCGTGGCCAAGCACTGGGGTGAGAGTCAACTGGGTGTGGGCCTGCCCATCCCACTTGGAAGCTGTGGGTCATGGGGCAAGTTCTTTTCTGTAACTGAGCAACCTCAGTTTTGACACTGATAACTCTGTCTTCTCAAGTAGGTATTAGTGGAGCTAGTACCTACTCCACAGGATGGTGGCAAAGACTGAAAGAGATAAGAATTTTGTAAAAAGAAAAAAGAAAGAAAAGAAAACTGAGAGAACCTGAGGCCCAGTGGAAGCTCTTCTCTGAAGACAGGGTTTACCCGCTTCAAGGTGATGGATAGCTGCTGCTCTCAAGCTTTTAAGAATCACAAACACGTTGAAAACCTAACGCTGCATGGAACACCCCCCTCCCCGACACACACACACATATGGTGTGCACATAGGGCACATGTATACTATTTAAAGGATTTGTTCACCCCCAAAACCCATCCATGACTCCCCGTGGGAACCTTTGGTTTGGTTCTCCTTCCCTCCCAGGTGGTGCTAGTGCTAAAGAATCCACCAGCCAAAGCAGGAGACATAAGAGATTCAGGTATGATCCCTGGGTGGGGAAGATCCCTTGGAGGAGGGCATAGTAACCCTCTTGCTGGGAGAATCTCAGGGACAGAGGAGCCTGTTGGGCCATGGTCCAAAGGGTTGCAAAGAGTCAAACACGACTGAAGTGACTTAGCAGGCATGCCCTCCTCACCTCACCTCCAAGTCTCCAAAACGCTTCCTCAGCTGTGGATGGTGAGGACTGTGCATGTCCTTCTGTGGCTGCTGATGCTTATTCTGGGGACCTGGTGTCCATTAGGGGCATGCCCATAAGAGACACTGAACCTTGAGAGATAAAATCCACATTTACAAGCCAGTCTTCCTTCCAGCATCTCCTTCCGAGGTATTGTTCCCAAAGAGAAAGGACCAAGGAAGTGCTGGAAGGCAACAAGAGACTCTTCCTCTAGGCCTCCAGAACACATCCTGGAACTACTGCACAGAGCAGGAAGGAGGCGGAGTTCCACGAAACATAGGAGCAGCTTAAGCCAGGAGTGCCTCCCGACTGGGGTCTGTGCCTCCCTGTTCACAAGTGTGCCTTTGTCCTTTTGGCCGTGGCCAAGCACTGGGGGTGAGAGTCAACTGGGTGTGGGCCTGCCCATCCCACTTGGAAGCTGTGGGTCATGGGGCAAGTTCTTTTCTGTAACTGAGCAACCTCAGTTTTGACACTGATAACTCTGTCTTCTCAAGTAGGTATTAGTGGAGCTAGTACCTACTCCACAGGATGGTGGCAAAGACTGAAAGAGATAAGAATTTTGTAAAAAGAAAAAAGAAAGAAAAGAAAACTGAGAGAACCTGAGGCCCAGTGGAAGCTCTTCTCTGAAGACAGGGTTTACCCGCTTCAAGGTGATGGATAGCTGCTGCTCTCAAGCTTTTAAGAATCACAAACACGTTGAAAACCTAACGCTGCATGGAACACCCCCCTCCCCGACACACACACATATGGTATGCACATAGGGCACATGTATACTATTTAAAGGATTTGTTCACCCCCAAAACCCATCCATGACTCCCCGTGGGAACCTTTGGTTTGGTTCTCCTTCCCTCCCAGGTGGTGCTAGTGCTAAAGAATCCACCAGCCAAAGCAGGAGACATAAGAGATTCAGGTATGATCCCTGGGTGGGGAAGATCCCTTGGAGGAGGGCATAGTAACCCTCTTGCTGGGAGAATCTCAGGGACAGAGGAGCCTGTTGGGCCATGGTCCAAAGGGTTGCAAAGAGTCAAACACGACTGAAGTGACTTAGCAGGCATGCCCTCCTCACCTCACCTCCAAGTCTCCAAAACGCTTCCTCAGCTGTGGATGGTGAGGACTGTGCATGTCCTTCTGTGGCTGCTGATGCTTATTCTGGGGACCTGGTGTCCATTAGGGGCATGCCCATAAGAGACACTGAACCTTGAGAGATAAAATCCACATTTACAAGCCAGTCTTCCTTCCAGCATCTCCTTCCGAGGTATTGTTCCCAAAGAGAAAGGACCAAGGAAGTGCTGGAAGGCAACAAGAGACTCTTCCTCTAGGCCTCCAGAACACATCCTGGAACTACTGCACAGAGCAGGAAGGAGGCGGAGTTCCACGAAACATAGGAGCAGCTTAAGCCAGGAGTGCCTCCCGACTGGGGTCTGTGCCTTCCTGTTCACAAGTGTGCCTTTGTAACCAGTGCTGGCACAAAGATACACAGTCTCAGTGGATGGAGGAATGATCTTCTAGTGAGATTAGAGAGTCTGAGGGCATAGACCATATTGAGGTATCAGACATGAGTGAACAAGATATCCAAGTCACATGGTGGTTCCAAGAGCTGTCTTCAGGGCCAGTTTTGTCTAAATAACCTATGCCATTTATTTAAAAAACCTCTTGCCAGACCCCACTGTAGATACACAGAATCAGAATCTGCTAGAGTAGAGCCTGAGAGTGTGTAGGGATTTTGTGTGTGTGTGTGTGTGTGTGTGTGTGTGTGTGTGTGCATGTTATTTTTGTTGTTCTTTAGTCACTAAGTTGTGTCTGATGGTTTGGCAACCCCGTGGACTGTAGTCTGCCAGGTTTCTCTGTCCGGGGGATTTTCCTAAGCAAGAATACTGAAGATGGTGGCCATTTCTTTCTATGGGGTATCTTCCCCACCCAGGGATAAAACCTGCTTCTCCTGCATTGCAAGCAGCTTCTTTACCACTGGGCCACCAGGGAAACCTGTGTGTTTGTGTGTGTTGTGGTGAAATTCTCCCAAGTAATTTAGGCAGCCTGGTTTAGGTACTACTTTTCTCTTTACTTTCTGAGTAGAGTGTGACCATAAAGGTTTATCTAAGTAATGATGAATCTAGGCTCAACTCTTGCATTGCCCACTGAATAGCTGTGTGCTACTTACTGGGCAAGTCACCTGAGAGAAGTAACCCTAACTCTAGCCTCACTTATTTCATCTGTACAATGAAGATAAAGATGCAGTTAACATGAAAGGGCTGTGAGGATTAAATAGGACCTGCTTCATTCTTGTGGCTGCACCTGGTGTCCATTGGGGCAGATCAAGAAAAAATCCACATTTACAAGCCAGGCTTCCTTCCAGCATCTCCTTACGAGGTATTGTTCCCAAAGAGAAAGGACCAAGGAAGTGCTGGAAGGCAACAAGAGACTCTTCCTCTAGGCCTCCAGAACACATCCTGGAACTACTGCACAGAGCAGGAAGGAGGCGGAGTTCCACGAAACATAGGAGCAGCTTAAGCCAGGAGTGCCTCCCGACTGGGGTCTGTGCCTTCCTGTTCACAAGTGTGCCTTTGTAACCAGTGCTGGCACAAAGATACACAGTCTCAGTGGATGGAGGAATGATCTTCTAGTGAGATTAGAGAGTCTGAGGGCATAGACCATATTGAGGTATCAGACATGAGTGAACAAGATATCCAAGTCACATGGTGGTTCCAAGAGCTGTCTTCAGGGCCAGTTTTGTCTAAATAACCTATGCCATTTATTTAAAAAACCTCTTGCCAGACCCCACTGTAGATACACAGAATCAGAATCTGCTAGAGTAGAGCCTGAGAGTGTGTAGGGATTTTGTGTGTGTGTGTGTGTGTGTGTGTGTGTGTGTGTGTGTGCATGTTATTTTTGTTGTTCTTTAGTCACTAAGTTGTGTCTGATGGTTTGGCAACCCCGTGGACTGTAGTCTGCCAGGTTTCTCTGTCCGGGGGATTTTCCTAAGCAAGAATACTGAAGATGGTGGCCATTTCTTTCTATGGGGTATCTTCCCCACCCAGGGATAAAACCTGCTTCTCCTGCATTGCAAGCAGCTTCTTTACCACTGGGCCACCAGGGAAACCTGTGTGTTTGTGTGTGTTGTGGTGAAATTCTCCCAAGTAATTTAGGCAGCCTGGTTTAGGTACTACTTTTCTCTTTACTTTCTGAGTAGAGTGTGACCATAAAGGTTTATCTAAGTAATGATGAATCTAGGCTCAACTCTTGCATTGCCCACTGAATAGCTGTGTGCTACTTACTGGGCAAGTCACCTGAGAGAAGTAACCCTAACTCTAGCCTCACTTATTTCATCTGTACAATGAAGATAAAGATGCAGTTAACATGAAAGGGCTGTGAGGATTAAATAGGATCCTGCACAGAAAGAGTCCAGCCTAGAGGCTGGCACTAACTAAGCTTTCAGGAGGTATCAGGTATTGCTGGTGGTAGCAGGGCTAGCCATAGAAAAATGTTAAGAGATTCACAGTAGCCGCAGGAAGTAGGCAAGAAAGTAGTCACAATTCCTATTTTAAAGATGAGAAAACCAGTGCTCACCACGGGCTTTAGACTCAGTGGTAGAGGTAGGATATGAACCCAGAGATGCTGGCAGGCTCAAGAGCCTTCAAGAGCTGTTCCCAGGAGGAACAGCTTGTTGGTGTCATGCACAGAACTAGTACCCATAGCACACCCAGGACATAACTCAGGCCCGCCTGGGTGGGATTGGTCTCACAACGCCAGGACTCAGCTCAGATGGCCCTGGGGTGTAAGTTGGGCCAGATGTGTGAGGAGAGGGGGGCTGTTTTCCAAGAAGGAGCCCCACCACCACCTCATGGGCCTTGGAATGGACTGGACCACTCGGGTTAAATGGCATGCTGACCCCACTTGGTATAGGCAGATGGCTTTATCAGATTAGGGGTCAAATGCAATAAAATGCTTGGAGGCTTTTTAAAAACCATTAGAAACTTTTACCATGATGGTATTGACAAGCTGGTTAATAAACCGCCTGGACTAGACTAGAGTGACACTGCTGGGATCAGCAGCTTTCACTCTGGTGCCCTTTTCCTTCCTCCTTCTTGCCTTCCTGATGTATTTGCCCTGTGCCTCCCACAGGAGGGCTAGGACTCTGGCCTGCCTCCAGAGGGTCTCCTCTTCCAGGTGGAAGACTTCTTTAAAGGCATGAATAGCTCTTTTCCATCTCTGCATCCCTAATACATGGCACATGTATTAGCAATTAATAGTATGAAGTAATGAATTCACATAATGACTATTTATTTTAGAAATTTACTTTCTTAAACACGTCTCCACACTTATTCTGTTTTCTTCCATTCTTCTCTTCATTTTTTCTTTCTTCTCTCCACTCTCATTCCAAAGTATCCATTTTCACTGACTCTCCCCTAAGTCTAATGAAGAAGTCACACAAAAATTTTAATTAAAGCTGGAGAGAAACTTTACATTTTATTTGGTAGTCCAGTTGTTATTAATAGTATTAGTTTGACAGTTCTTAAACTATTTTATTATATTATATGACAATATCTTATTTTATATATTTTTATATATTGCAGGGCTAGCCATAGAAAAATGTTAAGAGATTCCAGTAGCAGGAAGTAGGCAAGAAAGTAGTCACAATTCCTATTTTAAAGATGAGAAAACCAGTGCTCACCACGGGCTTTAGACTCAGTGGTAGAGGTAGGATATGAACCCAGAGATGCTGGCAGGCTCAAGAGCCTTCAAGAGCTGTTCCCAGGAGGAACAGCTTGTTGGTGTCATGCACAGAACTAGTACCCATAGCACACCCAGGACATAACTCAGGCCCGCCTGGGTGGGATTGGTCTCACAACGCCAGGACTCAGCTCAGATGGCCCTGGGGTGTAAGTTGGGCCAGATGTGTGAGGAGAGGGGGGCTGTTTTCCAAGAAGGAGCCCCACCACCACCTCATGGGCCTTGGAATGGACTGGACCACTCGGGTTAAATGGCATGCTGACCCCACTTGGTATAGGCAGATGGCTTTATCAGATTAGGGGTCAAATGCAATAAAATGCTTGGAGGCTTTTTAAAAACCATTAGAAACTTTTACCATGATGGTATTGACAAGCTGGTTAATAAACCGCCTGGACTAGACTAGAGTGACACTGCTGGGATCAGCAGCTTTCACTCTGGTGCCCTTTTCCTTCCTCCTTCTTGCCTTCCTGATGTATTTGCCCTGTGCCTCCCACAGGAGGGCTAGGACTCTGGCCTGCCTCCAGAGGGTCTCCTCTTCCAGGTGGAAGACTTCTTTAAAGGCATGAATAGCTCTTTTCCATCTCTGCATCCCTAATACATGGCACATGTATTAGCAATTAATAGTATGAAGTAATGAATTCACATAATGACTATTTATTTTAGAAATTTACTTTCTTAAACACGTCTCCACACTTATTCTGTTTTCTTCCATTCTTCTCTTCATTTTTTCTTTCTTCTCTCCACTCTCATTCCAAAGTATCCATTTTCACTGACTCTCCCCTAAGTCTAATGAAGAAGTCACACAAAAATTTTAATTAAAGCTGGAGAGAAACTTTACATTTTATTTGGTAGTCCAGTTGTTATTAATAGTATTAGTTTGACAGTTCTTAAACTATTTTATTATATTATATGACAATATCTTATTTTATATATTTTTATATATTATATAATAATATTAATACTAATGTTGTTGGGACCACAATTTTTAATGTAAGAAAAAAGATGTAAAAAGTAAAATTTTTAAAAGCTAGTAAAGATTGTGACAAATAAAAAGAGATGTTATAATTTAGAAAAAAGAAGAAAAATTCACAAAGTAAGCTCAGATGAGTGAATCTGTCTGAATCTTGCACAATTTTTGGGTGATTTCTCCCGTACCCACTCCCTGGAGCTCAGAGGGTGTATATATTAGCAAAAGCATTCTCCTGTTAAACAGAAGACTTGGGCTTATCCCTTTGTCCATGACAGTAACCATTTGTAGACACAATTCTAAATTCAAAGACAGTGCCAAACTGGCAATAATTTAGTCCACTGTGATGGTGAGCATGACCATGTCACCCTGGGCCTCCAGGGACTTGTAGCTGCAAATGGGGATAAAAATAGTGCCAACATCCCAAGGCTGACATAGGATTGAATGTGATAAAATGATCTCAGAAGAGACACATTGGTCTTTTGAAGGGGAACAGTTCTAGCTTTCTCAGGCTTTGGAAGTTCACAGTGCTTCCTCTGAGGTGGTGCATTGTTGAAATACAACATTTAATTCACAGAACACATACCAAGACTCCAAGGGGGACATGTATTTAATGACTAGATACCTTAGGTGATAGAGATGACAAAGAACACCACCCTACCCTCCAGCTACACACTGACTCTTAAAAGAGGAAAGCAAAAACTTCAAACAAACAAACTTAAGCTCTAATGGAACCTGTAGAGTGATTTGTTGTTGTTGTTCAGTTGCTAAGTCAGGTCTGACTTTTTGCAGCCCAATGGACTGCAGGACATCTGTCCTTCACTATTGCTTGGAGTTTGCTAAAACTCATGTATGTTGAGTCAGTGATGCCATCCAGTCACTCAATCTTTTGCCGCCCCCTTTTCCTCCTGCCCTCAATCTTTACCAGCATTGGCATCTTCTCTAATGAGTTGGCTCTTCCCATCAGGTGGCCAAAGTATTGGAGCTTCAGCTTCAACATCACTCCTTCCAGTGAACACTCAGGATTACTTTCCTTTAGGATTAACTGGCTTGATCTCCTTGCAGTCCAAGGGACTCTCACAAGTCTTCTCCAGCACTATAATTTGAAAGCATCAATTCTTTGGCGTTCTGCTTTCTTTATGGTCTAACTTTCATATCCGTATGTGACTACTAGAAAAACCTTAGCTTCGATGATGTCTCTGCTTTTAATATGCCATCTAGGTTTGTCATACCTTTCCTTCCAAAGAGAAAGCGTGTTTAAATGTTATGGCTGCAGTCAGTATCTGCAGTGATTTTGGAGCCTGAGCAAATAAAATCTGTCAGTGTTTCCACATTTTTCCCTTCTATTGGTATTTGCAATGAAGTGATGGGATGGAATGTCATGATCTTAGTTTTTTGTGATATTGAGATTTAAGCCCCCCAGAAGACTTGGGCTTATCCCTTTTTTGCAACCATTTGTAGACACAATTCTAAATTCAAAGACAGTGCCAAACTGGCAATAATTTAGTCCACTGTGATGGTGAGCATGACCATGTCACCCTGGGCCTCCAGGGACTTGTAGCTGCAAATGGGGATAAAAATAGTGCCAACATCCCAAGGCTGACATAGGATTGAATGTGATAAAATGATCTCAGAAGAGACACATTGGTCTTTTGAAGGGGAACAGTTCTAGCTTTCTCAGGCTTTGGAAGTTCACAGTGCTTCCTCTGAGGTGGTGCATTGTTGAAATACAACATTTAATTCACAGAACACATACCAAGACTCCAAGGGGGACATGTATTTAATGACTAGATACCTTAGGTGATAGAGATGACAAAGAACACCACCCTACCCTCCAGCTACACACTGACTCTTAAAAGAGGAAAGCAAAAACTTCAAACAAACAAACTTAAGCTCTAATGGAACCTGTAGAGTGATTTGTTGTTGTTGTTCAGTTGCTAAGTCAGGTCTGACTTTTTGCAGCCCAATGGACTGCAGGACATCTGTCCTTCACTATTGCTTGGAGTTTGCTAAAACTCATGTATGTTGAGTCAGTGATGCCATCCAGTCACTCAATCTTTTGCCGCCCCCTTTTCCTCCTGCCCTCAATCTTTACCAGCATTGGCATCTTCTCTAATGAGTTGGCTCTTCCCATCAGGTGGCCAAAGTATTGGAGCTTCAGCTTCAACATCACTCCTTCCAGTGAACACTCAGGATTACTTTCCTTTAGGATTAACTGGCTTGATCTCCTTGCAGTCCAAGGGACTCTCACAAGTCTTCTCCAGCACTATAATTTGAAAGCATCAATTCTTTGGCGTTCTGCTTTCTTTATGGTCTAACTTTCATATCCGTATGTGACTACTAGAAAAACCTTAGCTTCGATGATGTCTCTGCTTTTTAATATGCCATCTAGGTTTGTCATACCTTTCCTTCCAAAGAGAAAGCGTGTTTAAATGTTATGGCTGCAGTCAGTATCTGCAGTGATTTTGGAGCCTGAGCAAATAAAATCTGTCAGTGTTTCCACATTTTTCCCTTCTATTGGTATTTGCAATGAAGTGATGGGATGGAATGTCATGATCTTAGTTTTTTGTGATATTGAGATTTAAGCCAGCTTATACACTTTCTTTTTCCACCCTCATCAAGAAGCTCTTTAATTCCTCTTCACTTCCTGCCATTAGGGTGGTATCATCTGCATATCTGAAGTTGTTGACATTTCTCCTTGCCATCTTTATTCCATCGTGTGATTCATCCACCCCAGCATTTCGCATGATATACTCTGCAGGTAGGTTAAATAAGCAAAGTGACCATATACATCCTTGTCATATCCCTTACCCAATTTTGAACCATTCCATTGTTCCATATCTGGTTGTAACTATTGCTTCTTGTCCTGCAAACAGGTTTCTCGAGAGACAGCAGTAGAGTGATTACTGCTTTGGAAATAAAAATGAAGGGTCATCTTAGAAAGATCCATGATGCAGCTCTAGATTGTATTGTTGTCCCCAAACATTTACTCTCTCTGGATGAGAAAGGATTATGCTCCTGACGCCACTGATGGCCAACTTAGTCATGAATTTATCTGGTCAAGGAAATGTTACTGAAAGTGTCTGTTCTAGTTACGTATACAATCTTCAAGATCCAGTATGTGATTCGCCATGTTCTCTTTTCCCTTCTGTCTTGATAACTGACAGTGGAGCTGAGCTATAGCTGACCTGCAATGGCCAGAGAGAAAGAGTGAGGAAAAATGAGTCCTTTGATAGGATAAACCACTGAGATGTCAGGGTCACTTGGAGCTTCTAAAAAGTGAACACTCAGGATTACTTTCCTTTAGGATTAACTGGCTTGATCTCCTTGCAGTCCAAGGGACTCTCACAAGTCTTCTCCAGCACTATAATTTGAAAGCATCAATTCTTTGGCGTTCTGCTTTCTTTATGGTCTAACTTTCATATCCGTATGTGACTACTAGAAAAACCTTAGCTTCGATGATGTCTCTGCTTTGTAATATGCCATCTAGGTTTGTCATACCTTTCCTTCCAAAGAGAAAGCGTGTTTAAATGTTATGGCTGCAGTCAGTATCTGCAGTGATTTTGGAGCCTGAGCAAATAAAATCTGTCAGTGTTTCCACATTTTTCCCTTCTATTGGTATTTGCAATGAAGTGATGGGATGGAATGTCATGATCTTAGTTTTTTGTGATATTGAGATTTAAGCCAGCTTATACACTTTCTTTTTCCACCCTCATCAAGAAGCTCTTTAATTCCTCTTCACTTCCTGCCATTAGGGTGGTATCATCTGCATATCTGAAGTTGTTGACATTTCTCCTTGCCATCTTTATTCCATCGTGTGATTCATCCACCCCAGCATTTCGCATGATATACTCTGCAGGTAGGTTAAATAAGCAAAGTGACCATATACATCCTTGTCATATCCCTTACCCAATTTTGAACCATTCCATTGTTCCATATCTGGTTGTAACTATTGCTTCTTGTCCTGCAAACAGGTTTCTCGAGAGACAGCAGTAGAGTGATTACTGCTTTGGAAATAAAAATGAAGGGTCATCTTAGAAAGATCCATGATGCAGCTCTAGATTGTATTGTTGTCCCCAAACATTTACTCTCTCTGGATGAGAAAGGATTATGCTCCCTGACGCCACTGATGGCCAACTTAGTCATGAATTTATCTGGTCAAGGAAATGTTACTGAAAGTGTCTGTTCTAGTTACGTATACAATCTTCAAGATCCAGTATGTGATTCGCCATGTTCTCTTTTCCCTTCTGTCTTGATAACTGACAGTGGAGCTGAGCTATAGCTGACCTGCAATGGCCAGAGAGAAAGAGTGAGGAAAAATGAGTCCTTTGATAGGATAAACCACTGAGATGTCAGGGTCACTTGTTACAGCAGCACAGCCTAGCTTGTGCTGACAGATACAGAATATGAGACAAAAGAATCCCAAAGCAGAAAAAAACCACTGAAGCAAAGACTCAAAGGCAGATTCAGTGTAGGTATACATGAACTAGTTGTGCAGAGAGGGTCCGTACCAGAAAAGTAGTAAATAATTAAGGGAAGGACACATGTTCAAGGAATTTTGACGCCGTTCCACACTCAGTGAGGACCCGTATGGTCATTTGGGCAGAGGGTGGTAGGAACAAGAATCCTTCTCCAAAGCCATAGAAAAGCATATCCAGTGACTCTTCAATGGGCCCACCAGCCAGAAGGCCTGAGAAGGCTGCAAACTCTAAAGTGTGTAAACCTCATAGACTTGAATGTTATTGGCAGGATACTTTGTAGGAACCTATAGCAGCCCTGCACAGCTTAAAACTTCAGCCCAGAGATATTTATGTGCAAGCACACAGTAGTCTAATTACTCTGTAACAAGTACCATGTATCAAAATACCCTTCAAGATTATAACAGGTTTAATTAAATGCACAGTGAAATCCACTTAAGATGAACTAATTGGGTAGAACCTGATTTTCCTTCCCGCTGCGTCTGACAGACACGAGGACATTCCAGGGAAAGGGCAGCACATACAGGCATGCTGAAGGAGGCAGGAGGCAGAAGCTGATGCTTCAAGAGCCACAGCAGGACCGAGGTTTCCCAGAGGTAGCTAAGTGGAGATGGGAACAAGCCCGGTGACAACAATTCTCTCCCACCCTAGATGGGACATTATTCCAAACCTACTCCCACCCTCTTCTTCCTCAACTCAGTAAATAGCAGCTCTTCCTTTCTGTTACTCAGTTCACTGACACTGGAGTCACCTTGACTCTTTCTTTTAGTCACACAGCATATTTGCTCTAGTAGCCTATTGCATCAGACTGGTGTTCAAAATACAGAACACTTTCGAATATTTCTCACCACTCTATCACACCTGCTCTGGTTCAAGTCCCCATCAGAGATCACCTAATAATGACTGACACACTCTCCCAACCAGTCTCCTGCACTTCCATCCCAACAGTCTACTCTCAACCCAGCAGCCAGGTGATATATTTTTTAAAAAGCTTAAGTCATGTCACTCATCTGCTCCAGACTCCCCAAGGGCTCCCAACTCATTTGAAATAAAATACAATGAAGATCCTTATGATGACTTACAAGGCTCTGTATTGTTTCCTCCACATACAAGACAGATTCTAAAATGGGGGCAATTAGGATTCTGGGATTAACAGATACAAACTATTATACATATAGTAGATAAACAATAAAGTCCTCCTGTATAGCACAGGGAACCATTTCAATACCCTATGATAAACCATAATAGAAAAGAATATGGAAAATATTATGTATAGAAGTGAATTATATATATTATATATATATTATATATATATATATATATATTATATATATAAGTTATAAGTAACCATCACTTTGCTATACACTGGAAACTAGCACAACGTTGTAAATCAATGGTACTTCAACTGAAAAATTAAAATAAAGCTGAAGGTTCTGACACTTCGCCTTCCTTAGGTGAGACAGGTCCTAGATTTCCGGGTGAATACTGCTCTGAACTAGACATAGACACAAAAATGAGAATTTTGCTCAGTTAAGTCTTGTTGGCAAGAGAAACATGAACTCAGACATTACAGAGCAGTGTGACCACTGGAGAGGTAGAGATGGACATCGATTTCAAGGGAGTGTCAAGAAGAAATACCTAATCTAGTCTGTGGGGAAATCAGCTTTGACAGCCATCAGTTTTGTTTAAAGATGATCTTTTCCCCAGTGATATTCACTATGAACTAAATAAGAAACTAATTGGTTTGTTTGTTGTTTTGTTAGTTCACGGATATGGTAGAATGTCAGATATGCCCAGATCATGTTAAAGTGTACATCAGCCCCATTGCATTTCTAACCCAACGTTCCAACCCATTTTCCTCTTACATATAATAAGACTATATAATGGGGAGTGGATGGGCTCTTCAATAAATGGTGTCGGGCAAATTGGATATCCACATGCAAAAGAATGAAATTGGACCTTTATCTTACACCACACATTGAAATGAACTCAAAATGGATTAATGTGAGACTTAAAGCCATAAAAGTTATAACAGAAAGCACAGAGAAGAAGCCCCTTGACACTAACCTTGGCACTGATTTTTCTGGATATTGCACCAAAAGCTATAGCAGCAAAAGTGAAAAATAAATGAGATAATATGTCAGACTAAAAATCTCTGTACAGCAAAGAAAAGAGTCAATAAAATGAAAAGGCAACCTATGGACTGGGAGAAAATATCTATCAACCATGAATCTGATAAGTAACTTAAGTGATCTTTGACTTTTTCCTCTGTTCTCAGAGGCAGAGAAGCAAGATAAGCTACATAATGTAGATTAGGTCCAGTGCAAAATGAAAATGCAGGGCCTTTTGTTCAAAAAGTGCTACGAATTTCAAGAGGGTGTCAGCAGAGCATTAAACCAAGCTTGGGGGGTTTCATAAGCTTGGGGTCAATGAGATTGCACGCTGACAAAGCTGGCCTTCCATGTTGATTTGCTAAATTCTTACTAAATATGCGCTTAGAAGAAACAGCCTGAAACATCCACTCTGGCCTGGCAGTAGAGTACTGGGAGATGAAAACCTGTCCGCTTTCTCAGACAGGTCTGGAATTTCATCCCTGATAAGCACTTTGGAAGTATCTGTTCCCAGAGCCCCGTTCCTCCTTCTTGTCCCTGATAATTGAAAAGGATCTTCACAGCACTATTTTTCTGGTTCTTTCCTGGTTCCCTTCCTTTTGATTCATTTCAATTGTCAGGTGTTGTATCTTTACGATGCAGTTTTCATCCTGAGATTTATGGCTTCAATCGGTCCTTTTTGTAAGTGTGTGCTTGGTTGCTCGGTCATGTCCAACTCTGTGCAACACCATGGACTATAGCCTGCCAGGCTCCTCTGTCCATGGGATTCTCCAGGCAAATAAAGGTCAAAAGCTTTACCTAACCAAGGTATCCCATTGAGTCGAAAAAGGACATGGTACAAAATTCCTGGTGTCCTGGAGCCCCACAGAAAAGGTCCTTCCAGTCTCTTCTACTCTTGTTCCCTACGCACATCCTCCTACTCTTTCCAAATTAGAATTAGGTGTGTGCCTCCCAGACTGTCGTTCCCCTTGACTGTTGCTCACTTGCCTCTGTGTTGAAACTGATCATGTCATGGTTAAAATCTTTAAACTTTTGTTCATATCTAAGTCATAGTCTCACAACTAGTTTCTTGGGTGCAAGGTCTTGTTTTATCCTCATCTGTGCCCTTTCTAAAGCAGTCCCTTGAAATTCAGTAGAGCTCAAACATAGCCTTTGAACCAGGGAGATGAAATTGGATTCCGAGTACACCACCACCTAGTCATTACCTTTCTGAATCTGTTTTTTCAAAGGCAAAAATTTTGCCTTTGAGACAATTGCATAGCCTGCATGATTGTTAGGGTAATAAAATGAAAAGGCAACCTATGGACTGGGAGAAAATATCTATCAACCATGAATCTGATAAGTAACTTAAGTGATCTTTGACTTTTTCCTCTGTTCTCAGAGGCAGAGAAGCAAGATAAGCTACATAATGTAGATTAGGTCCAGTGCAAAATGAAAATGCAGGGCCTTTTGTTCAAAAAGTGCTACGAATTTCAAGAGGGTGTCAGCAGAGCATTAAACCAAGCTTGGGGGGTTTCATAAGCTTGGGGTCAATGAGATTGCACGCTGACAAAGCTGGCCTTCCATGTTGATTTGCTAAATTCTTACTAAATATGCGCTTAGAAGAAACAGCCTGAAACATCCACTCTGGCCTGGCAGTAGAGTACTGGGAGATGAAAACCTGTCCGCTTTCTCAGACAGGTCTGGAATTTCATCCCTGATAAGCACTTTGGAAGTATCTGTTCCCAGAGCCCCGTTCCTCCTTCTTGTCCCTGATAATTGAAAAGGATCTTCACAGCACTATTTTTCTGGTTCTTTCCTGGTTCCCTTCCTTTTGATTCATTTCAATTGTCAGGTGTTGTATCTTTACGATGCAGTTTTCATCCTGAGATTTATGGCTTCAATCGGTCCTTTTTGTAAGTGTGTGCTTGGTTGCTCGGTCATGTCCAACTCTGTGCAACACCATGGACTATAGCCTGCCAGGCTCCTCTGTCCATGGGATTCTCCAGGCAAATAAAGGTCAAAAGCTTTACCTAACCAAGGTATCCCATTGAGTCGAAAAAGGACATGGTACAAAATTCCTGGTGTCCTGGAGCCCCACAGAAAAGGTCCTTCCAGTCTCTTCTACTCTTGTTCCCTACGCACATCCTCCTACTCTTTCCAAATTAGAATTAGGTGTGTGCCTCCCAGACTGTCGTTCCCCTTGACTGTTGCTCACTTGCCTCTGTGTTGAAACTGATCATGTCATGGTTAAAATCTTTAAACTTTTGTTCATATCTAAGTCATAGTCTCACAACTAGTTTCTTGGGTGCAAGGTCTTGTTTTATCCTCATCTGTGCCCTTTCTAAAGCAGTCCCTTGAAATTCAGTAGAGCTCAAACATAGCCTTTGAACCAGGGAGATGAAATTGGATTCCGAGTACACCACCACCTAGTCATTACCTTTCTGAATCTGTTTTTTCAAAGGCAAAAATTTTGCCTTTGAGACAATTTTGCATAGCCTGCATGATTGTTAGGGTGCCCAACTAAGACTACATGGGTGAGTGCTTTCCAAAGTGCTCTGGAGCCCACTGGACAACCAATGACTAATAGAAGACTAGTGTTAATGCTAGCACCTAGCCAGCACCCCCATACAAATACACACACACATGTCACATCCTCTATTCTGACACCACCCTACAGCACTTACCTTTCTCCAAAATCTTTAGAGGATCCTATGCATTTCTCAGTTCTAATGATATACCAGAAGCCCAAATGCACTTCCCAACCTTCTCTTCCTTAAATACCACTTCCTTCAAAGAGTCTCCCACCACAGGTGTCAGAATTGACCTGTCATTCCCAAAGCATCTTGTCTTCTATTCTAGCATTTAAGATTATGTTTAATCGGTCAACCATTTATGGGTCTGTCATCCTCCTTGGTTTAGGTGTTTGTACCTACTGCATTTATATTATGGTGACTAGTCCCCTGTCAGCACTCAGTGAAAAATGAATCAGTACATTTATTTTTTATTTTGAGAAAAAATGCACTACTCCTCACAAAATAAATCCCATTTAAAATGGTTTCCCTCAAATAATGAATTTTTTTAAATCTACTTCCTACTTTCAAAAAAGGATTTATAATTCTTGTCAACTGGGTCACTTCTTGGTAGAGTATCTGGCATACTTTCCACACTTCTCTTTCCATATTTGGTTGTAGTTGTGCTGTGTCTGCATGTGTGCTAAGTTGCTTCAGTCATGTCCAACCCTGGAACTTTATGGACTGTTGCTTGCCAGGCCTCTCTGTCATAAATATTCTCTATTTAGACGTCAGAGCTCCCCAAACTCCAGGACTCTGAGACATACTCTCAACTTCACAGATAAGAAAAACATACCTCTGGATTTTTCAGCCAGTTGTCTCACAGTTCAAGCTTCAGGTACAAGTGAAAGAGAATGAAGGCTTATGGAGCCTCTGCAGGTACCATTCACCAGGCTTTGGGGAAGGAAAGTGTTTGCTGAATACCTCTCAGACTTCTGGCCCCGACACCTTTATACCCATGGTGATTTCATCCTAATCATAATCCTGTGGGGTTGTCATTATTCTGTTTTCCAGGTGGGAAATAGAGGACTGAAGGACTTCACATGGCAATTAAGTGGCTGACCTAGTCCTTGAGTCCAGGTTCCACTGTCCCTGAAGTCCGTGTTCTCGTCCTCTCACCGTTTTATGTCTGATGTCAAGAAATTCCATTTTTGTGCAACATCACTTCCTTTGACAGCTCTAACCAGTTGAGGTTGTGTTATACATAACACTCCCACACAGCTGCAGCTGCCCTCACCTGTGATACATCAAAAGCAGAGTCCCATCCCTGGATCACACTCATCCATTTCTCACTGATAATTGAGAATCGCCTTTCATGTTTTTCCCCACCAGGTAGAACTCCTCTATATTTATTTCATTGTTATTATCATTTTCATCATCCTAACAGTTATTTCGTATATACCAAGTGTCTCTGCCAAAACATGCAGGAGATGAAAACTCCTTGGGTGGATTGACATGCTTCAAATTGTTAGTGTATTATTCATTAGTGTATTAATATTGCATGAACTGTATTCTTATAAGCAATTTAAAGAACAGGTAGCTTAAAATGGGAGTGAGACAATGTGATCAAATCAATCAGAAGCTTGAGACTTCACTCAGAGCTTTTAAATGATCATTCCAATCTGTTGGGTAAGAGAATGTGTTGTCAGAATGGTGATGTATCTGCAATGGCTCTTTTCAGGAAAATACTTCTGAGCCTGGAGAGGGTAGGACTGTGAAAGTAAATCCTTTTTTTTTTTTTGTGCAGCATGCAAATACAGGGAAATTGAGTCAAGCCCATGGTCCATCCTAGCAGAAGGATGTCTTACCATGGATGCCACAAGAAGGGAGGGTGGGTGTTGAGGTTGCCACAGGGCTTGTGTCTTGGCATTGCAAATCTCTCTTGGTAGAGAGCTCAAAGTGTTCATGTGCATCTCCCTATAAATCTCCCACCTTCTCCACCTTTACTAGGTCCTAAAACCAAGAATGCCTGTGATGATTACACTTTGGGAGATGAGGAGAATAAGATTCAGTCAACCCATTGCTCATATTCAAGAAGTTCCTTGAAAACATCCTTAAATCTTGAATACCTGGTGGCTCCTTTCTGGTCAGTGTTTCACTTAAAACCCTCAAAACTCTTCAAGAGAGCACATGCCTCTTGTTCTAAGTCTCTACTCTTCCCATTGAAATATACTTCAAGGAAAACTCTACTTTCAGACACTTCCCTGACCCAGGGTCTTTAAAAGGGTTCTCTACTCTGTGCATCCATTGGGAATAGGTACTCCAGGTTCTCATGTCCTCACCGTTTTATGTCTGATGTCAAGAAATTCCATTTTTGTGCAACATCACTTCCTTTGACAGCTCTAACCAGTTGAGGTTGTGTTATACATAACACTCCCACACAGCTGCAGCTGCCCTCACCTGTGATACATCAAAAGCAGAGTCCCATCCCTGGATCACACTCATCCATTTCTCACTGATAATTGAGAATCGCCTTTCATGTTTTTCCCCACCAGGTAGAACTCCTCTATATTTATTTCATTGTTATTATCATTTTCATCATCCTAACAGTTATTTCGTATATACCAAGTGTCTCTGCCAAAACATGCAGGAGATGAAAACTCCTTGGGTGGATTGACATGCTTCAAATTGTTAGTGTATTATTCATTAGTGTATTAATATTGCATGAACTGTATTCTTATAAGCAATTTAAAGAACAGGTAGCTTAAAATGGGAGTGAGACAATGTGATCAAATCAATCAGAAGCTTGAGACTTCACTCAGAGCTTTTAAATGATCATTCCAATCTGTTGGGTAAGAGAATGTGTTGTCAGAATGGTGATGTATCTGCAATGGCTCTTTTCAGGAAAATACTTCTGAGCCTGGAGAGGTAGGACTGTGAAAGTAAATCCTTTTTTTTTTTTTGTGCAGCATGCAAATACAGGGAAATTGAGTCAAGCCCATGGTCCATCCTAGCAGAAGGATGTCTTACCATGGATGCCACAAGAAGGGAGGGTGGGTGTTGAGGTTGCCACAGGGCTTGTGTCTTGGCATTGCAAATCTCTCTTGGTAGAGAGCTCAAAGTGTTCATGTGCATCTCCCTATAAATCTCCCACCTTCTCCACCTTTACTAGGTCCTAAAACCAAGAATGCCTGTGATGATTACACTTTGGGAGATGAGGAGAATAAGATTCAGTCAACCCATTGCTCATATTCAAGAAGTTCCTTGAAAAACATCCTTAAATCTTGAATACCTGGTGGCTCCTTTCTGGTCAGTGTTTCACTTAAAACCCTCAAAACTCTTCAAGAGAGCACATGCCTCTTGTTCTAAGTCTCTACTCTTCCCATTGAAATATACTTCAAGGAAAACTCTACTTTCAGACACTTCCCCTGACCCAGGGTAGCTTATGTCAAAGACTTGTCCGTCCTTGTTGCATATATACTTGAGCTGAATCTCTAAGCTGCATTTCCATTAAGGAGGAAAAGCCTCAGGTTGAAGCTGAAGTTCTTGTTGAATGTCTTGTTGAAGGCCCTTGGATGAGTTACGCTCCCCGCTTGTGTCAGTAACTCACATATAAAATAACTTACAACAGTCACAGGGTTAAAAGCTCGAGGAGCAGATTGGCAGTAAGATTGGTAAGTCAGGATGTATGTTAAAATAAAAAAGAATTTTAAACCATTTATGAGGACAACCAAACAAAACCTTTCCATGGCCATATTTGACTAGTAATACATGAGAGTGTATGCTCTAAGTTAGAAGACCACTGATTGGGGTTCCTTTTAGAAACAGTTGTGCTCTAGAATAGTTTTTTTCTTTTCTTTTTTTTATTTGACTCGATTGAGTCTTATTTGTAGTGCACAGATTCATCGTTGTGGCATGCCAGCTTTTCTCTGGTTGTGGCTCAGGATCATTCAGGCTCTGTAGTTTCCCTATAGTTTCTCTGTAGTTTAAAGCTAGGGCTTAGTAGCTCTGTGGCATGGGGATCTTAATTTTCCCATCAGGGATGAAACCCACCTCCTCTGCTTTGGAAGGTAGATTCTTAACCCACTGGACACCGGGAAGTTCCCTGCTCTCTGTTATCCTCATCACCAGCTGAGCAAATTAAATTAAGCACAGAATTCTTAAGCGTCCAAGGACTTCAGAAAGAACTTCCAGAAAATTTACATAGGGGCTTCCCCTGGTGGTCCAGTGGGTAAGGACACTGCCTTGCAGTGCAAGGGGCTCCAGTTCAATCCCTGGCCTGGGAAGATCCCACGTGCCGCGGAGCGAGCTGGACTGATGTGTCCAATCACCGAGCTGGAGCTCTAGGGCGCATGCGCGCAGAGCCGGTGCTCTGCGACAACAGAGGCCACCGCGATGGGAGGCCCACAGGAGCCAAAGAACAAAGACGGATGAAAATAGAGAAATGAAAGACCAATGGAAGTGGCCCGCCCATCCCCCTCCCTCCCCACCTCAA
Source organism: Tragulus kanchil (assembly GCA_022376925.1). Taxonomy (NCBI): domain Eukaryota; kingdom Metazoa; phylum Chordata; class Mammalia; order Artiodactyla; family Tragulidae; genus Tragulus; species Tragulus kanchil. The sequence continues at coordinate 122,603,526 of JAIOJX010000006.1, forward strand.
CCCCCAAAAGATAAATAAATAAAATAAATGTTTAAAAAAAAAGAAAAAGAAAACTTACATAGGCACTGTCTTTTGTGATTATTCCTGGCACAAAATCAAGCTAAATATTTACTTCAAAAGATCAGTGAAGACGTGAAATGTCCAAAGTGAAAAGGGCCTTCTTATTCAGTCACCAAGCAGTGTCCATCTTTTTGCAACCCCATGGACTGGAGCATATCAGGCTTCCCTATCCTTCACTATATCCTGGAGTTTGCCTGAGCAGAAAGAACCTTAAAGGCTTTTTTTTTTTTTAACATAAACCTGCCATATTTTTTTGGAGAGAATCAGAAAAAGAATGAACCTAACATGCAGCTAATTAATCCTACTTATTTGTCTGGGACCCCCCTGCTTCAAAGCTCCGCTGGGCCTGGGCTCTGCTGAGGTGCACAGTGACAGCCAATCTCGAGCTGGCCTTCTCCCCTAGCAGAAGGTCCATGAGTCCCATGAATACAGGCATTAGCACAGATGCAGGGACAGCAGGAAATGGCAGCCCTCCGAGCCCCATAAATGTTCCCAGAGAGCTGAAAGAGAGACTCCAACGACCCTCATGTCTAATTACTGCTGACTGTAAAATAATCTACCATTCATCACTGCTTCTGAAAGCAGGAAGCAAGGTCTCTTAGGTACCACACTTTCTGAGACCAGACCATAGGGGAACCCACCTCCTCTGCTTTGGAAGGTAGATTCTTAACCCACTGGACACCGGGAAGTTCCCTGCTCTCTGTTATCCTCATCACCAGCTGAGCAAATTAAATTAAGCACAGAATTCTTAAGCGTCCAAGGACTTCAGAAAGAACTTCCAGAAAATTTACATAGGGGCTTCCCCTGGTGGTCCAGTGGGTAAGGACACTGCCTTGCAGTGCAAGGGGCTCCAGTTCAATCCCTGGCCTGGGAAGATCCCACGTGCCGCGGAGCGAGCTGGACTGATGTGTCCAATCACCGAGCTGGAGCTCTAGGGCGCATGCGCAGAGCCGGTGCTCTGCGACAACAGAGGCCACCGCGATGGGAGGCCCACAGGAGCCAAAGAACAAAGACGGATGAAAATAGAGAAATGAAAGACCAATGGAAGTGGCCCGCCCATCCCCCTCCCTCCCCACCTCAACCCCCAAAAGATAAATAAATAAAATAAATGTTTAAAAAAAAAGAAAAAGAAAACTTACATAGGCACTGTCTTTTGTGATTATTCCTGGCACAAAATCAAGCTAAATATTTACTTCAAAAGATCAGTGAAGACGTGAAATGTCCAAAGTGAAAAGGGCCTTCTTATTCAGTCACCAAGCAGTGTCCATCTTTTTGCAACCCCATGGACTGGAGCATATCAGGCTTCCCTATCCTTTACTATATCCTGGAGTTTGCCTGAGCAGAAAGAACCTTAAAGGCTTTTTTTTTTTTTAACATAAACCTGCCATATTTTTTTGGAGAGAATCAGAAAAAGAATGAACCTAACATGCAGCTAATTAATCCTACTTATTTGTCTGGGACCCCCCTGCTTCAAAGCTCCGCTGGGCCTGGGCTCTGCTGAGGTGCACAGTGACAGCCAATCTCGAGCTGGCCTTCTCCCCTAGCAGAAGGTCCATGAGTCCCATGAATACAGGCATTAGCACAGATGCAGGGACAGCAGGAAATGGCAGCCCTCCGAGCCCCATAAATGTTCCCAGAGAGCTGAAAGAGAGACTCCAACGACCCTCATGTCTAATTACTGCTGACTGTAAAATAATCTACCATTCATCACTGCTTCTGAAAGCAGGAAGCAAGGTCTCTTAGGTACCACACTTTCTGAGACCAGACCACATGGCTCTATTACATGCCATGAACCAATACCTGCAGGGATGGATTGTCCATTTTAACATTGTCCACACCATGTTCAGTAGTTCTTTGACTCACTCGTTGATCGATTGACTTGTGAACTGTTGTGTAAGTGTATACCTTCTTTGGGTCAGGACTCCTAGTAGGCTGTGAAGCATCAGAGATGGATGAGACAATGGCCCTCATCAGTAGCCAAGGGAAACAAACAATATTTATTGAATATCTATTCTGTGTCCAACTTGATATCAGCTCATGCTTTTGTAATCTCAACTTGGGAATCATTCAACATCTTACAAATAGGAACCTGAAACTCCTAAAAATCCTTGCTCATTATCATCCTGCAAGCAAGCCATCAAGTTGATCGAATTGCAGGTCTACCTGGACCCATCTCCTGCTCATCCCATATAATATTACACAGACGTGAAGAAATCTTGACAAGGCAGAAATGATCACAAAGAAGTGTAGCTGCAGGAAGGAGTGGGGCATGATCAAAAAGGAGTAGCGAGCCTCACTGTCTTCTTATTCCGCTCACTCCTCATCTTCTGTCTCCTTGCCCACTCCCAGGTCAAGGAAGCTGGGACCAATTCAAGCATATCATGTTCACTGAGCAGAATCTCTCTGGCATTTGGAAAACTGTTGGTTAATTTCTCAGAGTGTTCCTAATGGATTGCAAAGACTGTCATCCCAGGACCTCATCTCCCATGAGAAGAATGATGAGAAATAAAAACTTCTGTGTGCCTTCTTTTTCCCTAACCTGGGTCGTCACATGTTTTTTTGGGCCCCCAAAGCTCCGCTGGGCCTGGGCTCTGCTGAGGTGCACAGTGACAGCCAATCTCGAGCTGGCCTTCTCCCCTAGCAGAAGGTCCATGAGTCCCATGAATACAGGCATTAGCACAGATGCAGGGACAGCAGGAAATGGCAGCCCTCCGAGCCCCATAAATGTTCCCAGAGAGCTGAAAGAGACTCCAACGACCCTCATGTCTAATTACTGCTGACTGTAAAATAATCTACCATTCATCACTGCTTCTGAAAGCAGGAAGCAAGGTCTCTTAGGTACCACACTTTCTGAGACCAGACCACATGGCTCTATTACATGCCATGAACCAATACCTGCAGGGATGGATTGTCCATTTTAACATTGTCCACACCATGTTCAGTAGTTCTTTGACTCACTCGTTGATCGATTGACTTGTGAACTGTTGTGTAAGTGTATACCTTCTTTGGGTCAGGACTCCTAGTAGGCTGTGAAGCATCAGAGATGGATGAGACAATGGCCCTCATCAGTAGCCAAGGGAAACAAACAATATTTATTGAATATCTATTCTGTGTCCAACTTGATATCAGCTCATGCTTTTGTAATCTCAACTTGGGAATCATTCAACATCTTACAAATAGGAACCTGAAACTCCTAAAAATCCTTGCTCATTATCATCCTGCAAGCAAGCCATCAAGTTGATCGAATTGCAGGTCTACCTGGACCCATCTCCTGCTCATCCCATATAATATTACACAGACGTGAAGAAATCTTGACAAGGCAGAAATGATCACAAAGAAGTGTAGCTGCAGGAAGGAGTGGGGCATGATCAAAAAGGAGTAGCGAGCCTCACTGTCTTCTTATTCCGCTCACTCCTCATCTTCTGTCTCCTTGCCCACTCCCAGGTCAAGGAAGCTGGGACCAATTCAAGCATATCATGTTCACTGAGCAGAATCTCTCTGGCATTTGGAAAACTGTTGGTTAATTTCTCAGAGTGTTCCTAATGGATTGCAAAGACTGTCATCCCAGGACCTCATCTCCCATGAGAAGAATGATGAGAAAAATAAAAAAGCTTCTGTGTGTTAAGCACCTTCTTTGTTCCAGGCATGGTACTTGCCAAACATTCTCTCTGAACCTCACAATGGCCTTAGATGCAGAGCCCCAGTTGAGGAGACCAGTCTCCCTTATGCAGTAGGAGCAGTGGTCAATGAAGGGCTGGATGTTCTGTGCATTTTTTTTTCCCCAAATATCCACAACAAGCCTGAGGAGTGGGCATTAAGTATCTCCATCTAATGAGTGTAGCTAAGACTTGACAGGTAGGACCATAGAGCTGATATCCTGCATTGTGAATCAGGATCTGACAGTCTCCAAAGACAATAACCATCTAATGCAAAGTCCTTCCTTTTGCCCCCTTCCTGCTGTCTTGTTTTAGCAATCAAGAGCTCTGCCCCCACTCTGGACCCAAACACTCTCTCACTATGCACAGTACCCCACCCGCAGGAACTCAGCAGACTTCACTGAGCTGGTTACTGCTCACATTGGTATGGAGCTGGGCACCGATGTGTCCAAGCCTAACCCTTCCCTCCTCCTGACTACCATCTCTCACCTCCCTTTCAGCTGAGAGCTAACTCAGTTGGTGGACTACACTCCTCCCTCCTATGTGCCTAGCATCCAAACCCTTTTATAGACCTTTTGAAGCTGCTCCCTTAGAGGTCACTAGCCACCACCTGTTTATAAATGATGGTAACCTGGAGCTTCACCCTCACTGCCCCACCTCCTACCATGGTGTGATCTCTGCCTGGCATTGCCTTTACCACTCCAAAAGCCTCCATTTCATCGCTTGGCTGTGTGCTGTACTGTCCTGGTTTGCCTCTAACCTAACCAAAGTTTCATCAAGCTAGAGGGACCTTCCATGTCTTCAGCTAAATCCCCTACCCAGAGTGGGAATCCAGACTTGCATTCCACTAGCCCCTCCCAGCCATCTTCCTGAGTGACTAGCCTATTCCCTGGGTCTGTTTGCTGACTATTCTAATTTATTCATTCCTTCTCTTTCTGCATTCCCATTATTTCAGGTTTTTAAAGTATCAAAACAATTTGTGTGCATTCCAACTAAAGATGAATAAGTAAAAATCTAATGTTCATCCCACACCCCATTCCCTTTTCCACACCTTTCTTCGTATCCATAAAAATATACATATGTGCACAGTGTTATTATTATTGGTTTTTACCCTCCAAATTATAATGTATGCATTACTCTTGCCTTTCTCATTTAACAGTGCCTTGGGAGAGTGGCCCAGGTCAAAATTTATAAAAAGATACAAAATGAACTCATAGAGCATAAGAACTGCATAAAATTCCGTAGTGTGAATGTACTACTATTTATTCACTATTTTCACATTAGTGGGCCATTCAAATTGTTTCCAGGTTTCTTTTCTCAATGTCTTGTGTTGTTTTCTACCAATCTTTTTAGATGTAGGATGGATTTTTTAGGTCTGGGTCAAATGATTTGTGTGATGTTAATTTTTAAAGATATTGCCAGGTCAGTTTCCAAAATCACCACTAAATCGTACTGCAAGCCATGCATGAGAGCTCCTGCTGCCCTGATCCTCTGTGTAAATAGATATTTCTGCCATCTGTAGTGTGTGCCAGTCTGGATGGTGAAAAGTGGCATCTCACTGTGGCTTTAATTTCCAGCTCTCTGCAACTAGGCAAGGTGGGCACCTTTCACATGATTATTAACCGTTTGGATATTCTCTTCCCTTAATTGACTGTGTATAATTTTGTGCCTATTTTTTTTTTTTCAATCAAGTTGCCTGACTTTTTCCTATCTATTTGTGAAGTCACTCTGTCTACAGGCACATTAACCTAGGACCGTATTACCTTCTTTCATATGCATTGCAAATATTTTCACAAATTCTCACTTTTTTTTTAGTTTTAAAAAGCATTTTACTATGGAAAATATCACATGTACAAAAAGAGTATGCTTGGGGCTTTCCTGGTAGCTCAGTAGTGAAGAGTTCGCCTGCAAATGCAGAATACATGGTTCAGTCCCTGATCTGGAAGACATCCTTGCTCCATGCCCTCAGCCATCTTCCTGAGTGACTGATTCCTGGGTCTGTTTGCTGACTATTCTAATTTATTCATTCCTTCTCTTTCTGCATTCCCATTATTTCAGGTTTTTAAAGTATCAAAACAATTTGTGTGCATTCCAACTAAAGATGAATAAGTAAAAATCTAATGTTCATCCCACACCCCATTCCCTTTTCCACACCTTTCTTCGTATCCATAAAAATATACATATGTGCACAGTGTTATTATTATTGGTTTTTACCCTCCAAATTATAATGTATGCATTACTCTTGCCTTTCTCATTTAACAGTGCCTTGGGAGAGTGGCCCAGGTCAAAATTTATAAAAAGATACAAAATGAACTCATAGAGCATAAGAACTGCATAAAATTCCGTAGTGTGAATGTACTACTATTTATTCACTATTTTCACATTAGTGGGCCATTCAAATTGTTTCCAGGTTTCTTTTCTCAATGTCTTGTGTTGTTTTCTACCAATCTTTTTAGATGTAGGATGGATTTTTTAGGTCTGGGTCAAATGATTTGTGTGATTTTAAATTTTTTAAAGATATTGCCAGGTCAGTTTCCAAAATCACCACTAAATCGTACTGCAAGCCATGCATGAGAGCTCCTGCTGCCCTGATCCTCTGTGTAAATAGATATTTCTGCCATCTGTAGTGTGTGCCAGTCTGGATGGTGAAAAGTGGCATCTCACTGTGGCTTTAATTTCCAGCTCTCTGCAACTAGGCAAGGTGGGCACCTTTCACATGATTATTAACCGTTTGGATATTCTCTTCCCTTAATTGACTGTGTATAATTTTGTGCCTATTTTTTTTTTTCAATCAAGTTGCCTGACTTTTTCCTATCTATTTGTGAAGTCACTCTGTCTACAGGCACATTAACCTAGGACCGTATTACCTTCTTTCATATGCATTGCAAATATTTTCACAAATTCTCACTTTTTTTTTAGTTTTAAAAAGCATTTTACTATGGAAAATATCACATGTACAAAAAGAGTATGCTTGGGGCTTTCCTGGTAGCTCAGTAGTGAAGAGTTCGCCTGCAAATGCAGAATACATGGTTCAGTCCCTGATCTGGGAAGATCCCACATGCTGTGGAGCAACTAAGCCCGTGAGCCACAACTATGGAGCCTGTGCTCTAGAGCCTCGGAGCCGCAACTATTGAGCCCACGTGCCGCAACTACTGGAGCCCATGTTCCCTAGAGCCTGAGTTCCAAAACAAGAGAAGTCACCACAAAAAGAAACCTGCTCACCTCAACTAGAGAGTAGCCCCCATTCCTTGAAACTAGAGAAGAGCCTGCAGCAGCAGTGAAAACCCAGAATAGCCAAAAATAAATGAAATTTGAAAAAAAAAAAATGGATAAGAGTAAAGCCCATAGCTCTTAAAAACAACAAGAAAGAGTGTGAGTATGCTTTACAGTGAACATCCATGGGGGTTCTTTCTTTGAGGGGTGCAGAGTTTCATCTCTGTTTATGATGCCTTGCCATATACACATTTTCAATGCTTATGTATTCAAATATATCTATCTTTTCCTTTTGCGCTTCTACATTTTCTGTCTTGTTGAGAAAACTTTCCCTAACTCCTAAGATTATACTGATATTCCACTAAATTTCTTGCCTTTTATTTTATTTAAATCTTTAATGCACCTGGACGTTATTGTTGTGTAAGGTGGGAGGTAGGAGATTCATATTGATTATTTGGGAGTAGCCTGAAGCTGCCCTGTTATAATCTCAATCCTAGGTCTTGACACTGTCCTTCCCACTGCATAGCTCAAGCTGACACCAGGGGACCCTAGTGCAGGGTACAGCTTTCTCCACCTCTGCAGCAGAGGCTGGACCCCCAGTCTTTGACAGGATTCCAGTGAATCCTGCTTGGAAGGACTTAGGATGTTTGATTTGAGTTATAGTCTAGTTTGTTGTTCTGTTTTGCTTTTTCCTATCTCTTCCTCTACATTATGAGTTCCTTAATGGTGTGACTTGCCCTGAAGCTTAGCAAATACTTGTTAGGCTGAATTCTCATCACTACACCTCAGAGGACAGCACCTTTCACCCTCTGGGGACATCACACCCTCCCCTGTGCTGTCTGAAGCCAGAGCTCATCAAAAGTGTCTTGTCCCATTTGTCTGGGGGTGGACGCATGGGAATGTGCCACTCAATTAAGCCCTTTTGGGTTTCCTTGGAGCACTTGCCAAAATCATAATTGCATATTAATTTACAGCTCGAGTGGCTTTCCATAATTGCTGTAGAGGATGGGGTTGGAGTCTATGTGCCACCTGCATCTGAGGAAAGAGGGGATGCTGCTGAGTCACAAGTTTATCCAAGGGAAATAGGAACTTCATAGAAAATCCTCATTTCAGTATCCCCCAAATGCTTGATGAGTATTGTTCATGATGCCCCGCTTCAGTTTAGCTCATGTCTATGGGCATGCCTGGCTGTAGGCTTTAGGAAATAGGATTCTTTTTTCTTGTTGCTCCAGGAAAAAAAGAAAGAAAATACACAGAGCAGAGCTTCATCCTTCCCCCTCCTCTCCAATTTACTGCAGTTAATATTTAGTTGGGTGACCATTATGACTTTTGAGTTCTGAGTCCTACTAATTAATTAACATTTACCCTCTGTAAAGTGGGAAAGGTAATTCACCAACTCATGGCTGTAAATGAAATGAATCATGTAAAATGCTTTTATAGATCTAGAGTGAGTACTCAGTAAATGATAGCTACTATTATGATGTTATTATTATTATCATCATTGTTATTATCATTATTTGGTTCCAAGTCATGTGAGTGCCATTGAGAATAAGGTGATGAATGACAGAAGTCCTGCTCTCAAAACACCAAATGCCAGAAAAAGAAAGAAATTCTACATCGGGTCAGGGGCTTCATGAAGGAAATGAGTATTAAATGTGGTTATTAGCAGGACTGGAAGAAATGGAGAAGAGGGGGAGATTTAAGATGATTGAGTAGATGATAAGAGGAGGTGGTGGAGAATGAGAATTAAAAAACAGAGGGTGAAAATTTGGGAGGCAGAGAGGGAACACCAGAGATGAAGGGAAATTCTCAGCACCACAGACTCCTTCCACACTGCCTGTCCATTGAGGGCAGTTCCTTGCTGAGTTGCTGGGCCCCAGAATATGAATCAGTCATGACCCTGCCTGGGGAGACTTAAGTCTCTGATGCACCTGAACATCAGTGAAGGTAGGACCGAGCAGCATACTGCCTCCCAGCAGTTCAGTCTTCTTAATCCACAGCCCAGAATGTACCTGAGTTTGGGACCATCATCATAATAGCCTTCTCCTAACCTGGCCTAAAGGCCAAGTCTAGGCTGTGGCTATTGGGGAATCTCCCTCTTCTCTCTGTCTCCCTCTCTCTGGTTTACCCTCCGACAATTGATGTGCTGATCCTGCAAGTCCCTTCAGTTTCTGCTCTTCAGGGAACACATTTTTTTCTGATGCATTTCACAAGATGGGGGGGATAATTATCCATAAGACGAATCAGTGCTTCCTTTACCTTATTCAACAAATATTTATTAGGTGCCACATACTTTTCTACAAGTGAAGTTACTGCTGTCAACAAATCAGACAAGTGTGTGCTCTTGTAAGGTTCATACCTGAGTAGGAGAACAGAGAGTACGCTGGTAGAGGCCCCTGAGTGCCAGGAAGAAAATAAAGTGGACTGTGGGGAAGATGGTTAAGAAGATGCCCTAAATAGTGTGGTTAAACACTGAAGGACAGTGTTTAAGCAGAGGAAGGAGGAAAGGAGGCAGAGAAGGAAGAAGCCAAAGTATCATTGTTCCTCTTGAGTGGGGGTAAGCCTGGGCTGCTCTATGGTCATAGGCGGTGGGGAAAATTCATGTGACCCCACCCCTGTTGTTGCCTGCCAGCTTCTTGGTAGCAACCTCCAAAGCTTCTGTGTATTTGTCTGACACAGTCTAGAAAAAATCATTTATTCCTATTAATGAGGCATCAATCAGAAGTTCTGCAGCTCCAGAAGGGATCTCACCAGGGTGCTCCCTCCTCTCTGTATGATGCTTACGATGTATTAACCCGTGCACATGTAACCTCTTATTTGAAACTCATGGGAGCCCTGCAAGTTAGATCAGATTCATTTCATAACTAAAATATGCTTCACCAGTTATCTGGTCCAGTCTGTTACTGTTACAGATTATAAATAAGAGTTCCAAGGAAGGAAAGAGGCCCATTAAGGTCCAAGGACCCACAAATGAATGGTCAGCAGGAGAACTCAGACCTCATGACCCCAAATGCCGTACTGTTGTCTTCAACAGCACCTAGCGTTCCAGTGAACATCCAAAGATGATAGGAAATGTTTGGCTTTCTCTTTTCTAGACCAGCAAACAGTACCCAAAGAACTCAAGAAATTTGTCAAGAGTTACATGGCTAGGTGTATGTCTTCTACTTTTTGCTGTTTTTTCACTTTACCACCTTCTCCATCTGTCTTGATCATGGTGTAATAGAAAGAGTACACACTATAATGTCAGATCAACCTGGATTTGAATACTGTCTCTGCCCATCACTAGCTCTTCTGCCTCATTAGGACTTGATTTAATAATCTGTATGGTGGGATCACAATATAAACAGTCTGCACCTGTCAGAACATACCAGGCTTTGTTGCAGTAACAGATATCCCCAAAATCTCAGTGGCTCATTTTTGTTGTTCGGTTGCTAGGTCATATCCAACTCTTTGTAACCCCATGAACTGTAGCATGCTAGGCTCCCCTGTTCTTCATTATTTCCCAGAGTTTGGTCAGATTCCATTGAGTTGGTGATGCCCTTTACATGCTAAGATGGTTAAGAAGATGCCCTAAATAGTGTGGTTAAACACTGAAGGACAGTGTTTAAGCAGAGGAAGGAGGAAAGGAGGCAGAGAAGGAAGAAGCCAAAGTATCATTGTTCCTCTTGAGTGGGGGTAAGCCTGGGCTGCTCTATGGTCATAGGCGGTGGGGAAAATTCATGTGACCCCACCCCTGTTGTTGCCTGCCAGCTTCTTGGTAGCAACCTCCAAAGCTTCTGTGTATTTGTCTGACACAGTCTAGAAAAAATCATTTATTCCTATTAATGAGGCATCAATCAGAAGTTCTGCAGCTCCAGAAGGGATCTCACCAGGGTGCTCCCTCCTCTCTGTATGATGCTTACGATGTATTAACCCGTGCACATGTAACCTCTTATTTGAAACTCATGGGAGCCCTGCAAGTTAGATCAGATTCATTTCATAACTAAAATATGCTTCACCAGTTATCTGGTCCAGTCTGTTACTGTTACAGATTATAAATAAGAGTTCCAAGGAAGGAAAGAGGCCCATTAAGGTCCAAGGACCCACAAATGAATGGTCAGCAGGAGAACTCAGACCTCATGACCCCAAATGCCGTACTGTTGTCTTCAACAGCACCTAGCGTTCCAGTGAACATCCAAAGATGATAGGAAATGTTTGGCTTTCTCTTTTCTAGACCAGCAAACAGTACCCAAAGAACTCAAGAAATTTGTCAAGAGTTACATGGCTAGGTGTATGTCTTCTACTTTTTGCTGTTTTTTCACTTTACCACCTTCTCCATCTGTCTTGATCATGGTGTAATAGAAAGAGTACACACTATAATGTCAGATCAACCTGGATTTGAATACTGTCTCTGCCCATCACTAGCTCTTCTGCCTCATTAGGACTTGATTTAATAATCTGTATGGTGGGATCACAATATAAACAGTCTGCACCTGTCAGAACATACCAGGCTTTGTTGCAGTAACAGATATCCCCAAAATCTCAGTGGCTCATTTTTGTTGTTCGGTTGCTAGGTCATATCCAACTCTTTGTAACCCCATGAACTGTAGCATGCTAGGCTCCCCTGTTCTTCATTATTTCCCAGAGTTTGGTCAGATTCCATTGAGTTGGTGATGCTATCTAACCATCAAATCTTCTGCAGCTGCCTTCTCCTTTTGCCTTCAATCTTTCCCAGTATCAGTGTCTTTTCTAGTGTGTTGACTCTTTGCATCAGGTGACCAAAGTATTGGAGCTTCAGCATCCGTTCTTCCAATGAATAGTCAGGGTTGATTTCCTTTAGGATTGACTGGTTTGATCTCCTTGCAGTCTGAGGTACTCTCAAGAGTCCTCTTCAGCACTACAGTTCAAAGGCATCAATTCTTTGGCACTCAGCCTTCTTTATGATCCAACTGTCACATCATATATAACTACTAGAATAACCATAGCTTTGACTATATGGAAATTTGTCATCAAAATGATGTCTCTACTTTTTAATGTTATCTAGGCTTGTCATAGCTTCCTTTGTACTACTTGCTTGTGCTAATAAGCCTGATATGAATAGAGCAGCTACCCATCTTGAACATATAGGCTCCGTGGTTGCTAAGAGGAATGAAATAATTGGAGGATTAAACAGGGTCTTTTACATTGTGCCTGAAAGAGATACAACATTGACCCACATCCCATTGACTAGAATATAGTCATATGGGCCCCAACATAACTGCATGTTGGGATGAGAAATGTCTTCTTTGCATCTGGGAGGAAGCAATCATGTGATGAACACACAGCAGTGTCTTTATCATCCTGTTTCATAGTGTAAACATGAAGATTTAATAAGGTCAGGTTGTCAAGGTATTAGTAAATGACAGCCACTCGCTAAAATTCATTCATCAGCATGGCATCAACACCTAATTTAGCTCTGGATCTGACCAGGACTGAACTAGTAACCATTACTCAAAGCTACCTCTCCTCTCTGGGCCTCAATGTCATTGTAAGAAGAATGATTGTGATTGCAGTAAATCATTTCTCAGGCTCCTCTCAGCTCCCTGGACATTTTGTCAGTTGTCCTTCCTCATATTCCATAGCTTTGAAATGTAGACAGACCAACTCCCCTTTCTAGTGATGACTCTATCTCTCTTTTACAAAGTTTAGAGGAATCCTGATAAATGGAGATGGGTTCCCTTGAAATCCTTGAAGAATATTCAATAGGAAATGAATCATCCTTTACCTGTTTCTACTGCCTCATAGTTTATCACAGAGGGGCTCTGTAATCTACCCCAGGCCACTTAACTTGTAAAAGACTGAGATATGAATGGAGCACATCAACTTTCAGAGTTCTGCTTTCTAATCTCAGTGCTATTTAGATACTACCCATTTCCCCTGTGGTTGCTGATGGTGCTGTTTTTTCACAGTTACTAGTATTTTTATGATTTCAGAACAGTCCAACCACAGCCACATGGAAGGAAAATTTAGATGGGTGTTTAATAGACACACAGGGCAGCTTAGGCAGTGGTAGTAGGCTTTATAAGTGACCCCCACTTCCCACCAGGACCAACGCTTGCCCAGCCCCCAACATCATCCCTTCTCTTCTTGTAGAGAGACTGGAAGCAAGAAGGTTCCCAGGAGCACAATAGAGATTTGTCCTGTGTCTTCTCTCTTCCATGTGCTCTAGTGGTCTATGGGCAGCCAGCTGAGGGCGGAACTTCTGTGGACACAGGCATCCAGAGAAATCACAGAATCTGCAGGCAAGCTTGCTGATATCAGCACTGCCCTGTGAGTACCTGCTCAGCAAAAAGGAAAGACCAACAGCTTTCTGGTGCTCTGGCTCCCAGCTGCCCTTGGGCCATTCAGTGAGGGCCATCCTGACACTCAAAATGGCCAAGTTAATAAGGAGGGTGACTTCTGCCGACAGTGGCCAAGTGAGGTACTAGTCACAAGACACTTTCAATTACATTTCATTTAACCTCGCCATGCCCCTGGGAAGTTATTTTCAGATTTATTTTGCAGATGAGAAAACTGAGGCTTAGAATTCACATGTATGCAACTGAAATTTGCAGCTTCTCTAGGATCAGATCTTTGTGTTATCAAATGACTAAACCCTAAATATTACACATTCATATAACCAATCCACAATGTTATATGCCAAATGATAAGTAGACAGAGTCAAATTGAGACATGGTTCTCATATCCTTATCTGACTCTGGAGCCAAACTGCCTGTGTTCAAGTATGTGCAACCTGCCTCAATTTCCTCATCTGTAAACGGGGAGATTATTAGCAGTTACCTTATAGGATTTTAGTAAAGATGAGATGAGTTTCTAACTCTATTATTATTATTCATTAAAAGAGTTATTAAATCATTATTATAAGTGATTACATAGAAAATGTTTCAATCCTGAACCCCAGGCCACTTAACCTAAAAAAACTTTGGCCACATGCTATTTAGATACTACCCATTTCCCCTGTGGTTGCTGATGGTGCTGTTTTTTCACAGTTACTAGTATTTTTATGATTTCAGAACAGTCCAACCACAGCCACATGGAAGGAAAATTTAGATGGGTGTTTAATAGACACACAGGGCAGCTTAGGCAGTGGTAGTAGGCTTTATAAGTGACCCCCACTTCCCACCAGGACCAACGCTTGCCCAGCCCCCAACATCATCCCTTCTCTTCTTGTAGAGAGACTGGAAGCAAGAAGGTTCCCAGGAGCACAATAGAGATTTGTCCTGTGTCTTCTCTCTTCCATGTGCTCTAGTGGTCTATGGGCAGCCAGCTGAGGGCGGGAACTTCTGTGGGCACAGGCATCCAGAGAAATCACAGAATCTGCAGGCAAGCTTGCTGATATCAGCACTGCCCTGTGAGTACCTGCTCAGCAAAAAGGAAAGACCAACAGCTTTCTGGTGCTCTGGCTCCCAGCTGCCCTTGGGCCATTCAGTGAGGGCCATCCTGACACTCAAAAATGGCCAAGTTAATAAGGAGGGTGACTTCTGCCGACAGTGGCCAAGTGAGGTACTAGTCACAAGACACTTTCAATTACATTTCATTTAACCTCGCCATGCCCCTGGGAAGTTATTTTCAGATTTATTTTGCAGATGAGAAAACTGAGGCTTAGAATTCACATGTATGCAACTGAAATTTGCAGCTTCTCTAGGATCAGATCTTTGTGTTATCAAATGACTAAACCCTAAATATTACACATTCATATAACCAATCCACAATGTTATATGCCAAATGATAAGTAGACAGAGTCAAATTGAGACATGGTTCTCATATCCTTATCTGACTCTGGAGCCAAACTGCCTGTGTTCAAGTATGTGCAACCTGCCTCAATTTCCTCATCTGTAAACGGGGAGATTATTAGCAGTTACCTTATAGGATTTTAGTAAAGATGAGATGAGTTTCTAACTCTATTATTATTATTCATTAAAAGAGTTATTAAATCATTATTATAAGTGATTACATAGAAAATGTTTAGAACAGTGCCTGGTACACAGTTATCACTCAATTAATGTTAGCTCTTATTGTTAAGGGCTTCTTAGGTGGTTCACCGGTGAAGAATCTGCCTGCCACTTCAGGCCACACAGGTTCGATTGCTGTGTTGGGAATGCCCCCTGGAGAAGGAAATGGAAACCCACTCCGGTATTCTTGCCTGGGAAATCCCGTGGACAGGGGAGTCTGGAGAGCTATAGTCCACAGGGTCTCAAAGAGTTGGGCACGACTTAGTGACTGAGCATGCATACTTATTGCTGCTAATATTTCCTTCAAAAAGATGGAGATTGGACTGAAGAATCTGAGAGCTCCCTACACAAATGCCTTTAGCCAGTTCCCACTGAATCAGAAATGACTTTGAGAGGTGATGGCTGCTCCTGAGACAGCGCCTGATTAAAGGGCCATCTAAAGCTTGCAGGAACCCAAACAGGTGCGGGCCACTGGTTCATGAGTCTCACTCCCCCAGTGTTCTGACGGTCGGAGTCAGAAGCTGTGCCTTCTGTCATTTATCCCTAAACCAAGTGTAGAGTCGGGCATATGGGACCCTTTCATGGATAATTCTTTATCCAATGAATTAATGAATGAGCAAACCAACAGGGTCGAAGACTCCGTGCCCTGATGAGCTAAACATGTAAGGAGGGATTTCAGTGACATCTATTTTCTCTATCCTGGTAACATGCTAATGAGCTGGAGAGCTCTGGCTAAATTGCGATTTCCCAAAATGAGTTAATTAATAAACTGATTTGGGGATGATTAACAGGGGGGCACAGATAACATGATTTTAATGGGAAAACGTCAGTGAAGCACAAACTCATTAGTGCAAAACTATTTCCTGCCCCAGCAGGCTTGTCACATACTACTTTTTTTATGGAGGAAGCAGCAAAAACCGCACTGACAAGGATTGGGCTCAAGAGCAGCTAGGGGTCCCTAAGGGCAACTTGCACTCTGGAAAGGGTGCACTCCATGGTGGGCACTGGCAGCTCCCTTAGAAGTGGATTCTCTGCCAGTTTCTCGTTTGTTTCCATGAACTGTCAGTTGCTGATAATTAGGCTTCACATGTTGAGTCCCTTGCTACTGTTATTAAAAGTGAGGGACAGAGTATGTATAAACTAGCTCTGGTTGGCTCCCAAACATTCAAAAACAATCATTGTAGTAATAAGTACTGTTATAATAACCTTTGCCCAGCACTTTTCTTTCCTTGTCTGTGAAATGGAGTTATAATATGATTTCAGTCTTCAAAGTCTAGCTTGAGATTGCACGCTGATAATTAAAAGCAGCCATTCTCTGAGCGACTGCTCTGTGCCAGCTACTCCATTAGGCACCTTTCCTGAGGATGAACTAACCAACCTGCTTTCCAGATGAGGAAACTGAGATTCAGAAGAGTAAAGAGAATTCATAATGTATAAAAACAGCTCATCAAGCCCCTTTTATATACATCATGCTGCTACAACCTTCCCAGCAGCCTCAAGAGATGGGTCCTTAAGGTATTATCTTCCTATGTCCCCAACTTCCTGGTGAGGACATGCAGGCTTCAGGAGGTGATGACTTGACCAGGGTCCCAAGGCCCAGAAATCATGCAAATGAACATTTTGGGTCAGCTTCGGGAAACCAACCCTTGATTCCTATTTAAACAGTAGCCACACTGTCCACATAGAATAGGCAAAGAAAGAGGGTGCTGCATTTCTGATATGAGGGCATGGGATCATAGTAACTAGAGAGTAGTCACAGAAGATTCTGCACTAGAAATTGTGTAAAATCAAAATTCTGCATAGGACTGAAGACCCAGTTTCATCACCTTAATTGTTTCTTTGTAATGATCTCCAGTTTTATTTTTGTCCATTGTTCACAAAGAATTTACCTACTTTTTAAACAATTATATTTCCCTTAATTATATTTACTCGCTTTTTATTGGAATATATTGCTTTATAAGGTTATTTTAAAATAGTCTTTCAACTGTAGAGATAGCCAAGGAGTAGATTTCTGAGCTGATTTGGATTTGTTAATGATATGCAGCAGAGGGAAAACCGATTTGGGCACTTGGGATATGGCGGGTATAAGAGAGAGGAAAGCAAGTGGTCATGGAGTGAGGGAGAAGTGGACTCTTCAGTTGACTGCTAGATTGTCCTTAAAGAAGGTCAATGTCAAATCAAGGATGCTAACAAATTTCCTAAGATATGTTTTAAAGATGTGAACACTGATATCAGGAAGGTAGGGTACCACATTCCCAGGTACATCAGAAGGTATAGCTGAGCCCACGCCAGAGTTCCCTTGCCCTGGCATGCAATGCAGTCTCTGCAATAATATTTCCTTTCAGAAAGGAAAAGAGAAAAGAGACTGACTCTTGTTTAGCACTCACTGGGAACCCAACCTTTGCCCAGCACTTTTCTTTCCTTGTCTGTGAAATGGAGTTATAATATGATTTCAGTCTTCAAAGTCTAGCTTGAGATTGCACGCTGATAATTAAAAGCAGCCATTCTCTGAGCGACTGCTCTGTGCCAGCTACTCCATTAGGCACCTTTCCTGAGGATGAACTAACCAACCTGCTTTCCAGATGAGGAAACTGAGATTCAGAAGAGTAAAGAGAATTCATAATGTATAAAAACAGCTCATCAAGCCCCTTTTATATACATCATGCTGCTACAACCTTCCCAGCAGCCTCAAGAGATGGGTCCTTAAGGTATTATCTTCCTATGTCCCCAACTTCCTGGTGAGGACATGCAGGCTTCAGGAGGTGATGACTTGACCAGGGTCCCAAGGCCCAGAAATCATGCAAATGAACATTTTGGGTCAGCTTCGAAACCAACCCTTGATTCCTATTTAAACAGTAGCCACACTGTCCACATAGAATAGGCAAAGAAAGAGGGTGCTGCATTTCTGATATGAGGGCATGGGATCATAGTAACTAGAGAGTAGTCACAGAAGATTCTGCACTAGAAATTGTGTAAAATCAAAATTCTGCATAGGACTGAAGACCCAGTTTCATCACCTTAATTGTTTCTTTGTAATGATCTCCAGTTTTATTTTTGTCCATTGTTCACAAAGAATTTACCTACTTTTTAAACAATTATATTTCCCTTAATTATATTTACTCGCTTTTTATTGGAATATATTGCTTTATAAGGTTATTTTAAAATAGTCTTTCAACTGTAGAGATAGCCAAGGAGTAGATTTCTGAGCTGATTTGGATTTGTTAATGATATGCAGCAGAGGGAAAACCGATTTGGGCACTTGGGATATGGCGGGTATAAGAGAGAGGAAAGCAAGTGGTCATGGAGTGAGGGAGAAGTGGACTCTTCAGTTGACTGCTAGATTGTCCTTAAAGAAGGTCAATGTCAAATCAAGGATGCTAACAAATTTCCTAAGATATGTTTTAAAGATGTGAACACTGATATCAGGAAGGTAGGGTACCACATTCCCAGGTACATCAGAAGGTATAGCTGAGCCCACGCCAGAGTTCCCTTGCCCTGGCATGCAATGCAGTCTCTGCAATAATATTTCCTTTCAGAAAGGAAAAGAGAAAAGAGACTGACTCTTGTTTAGCACTCACTGGGAACCCAACAAGCAGTGCTGGAAGATTTTAATACATGATTTCATTAAGTTCTCTCAGTCCTGAGAGGTGGATGGTGCCTATTGTAAGTGAGGAAATTCAAATTTACAGAAGTGACTTGCCTAAACTAGGCAGTGCCAGAGCTGGAATCCGAATCTTGATCTGCCTGGTTCTAAAATTCATGTTTTTTTCAGCAATACTCAGTTATCAAAGGTATCACCAAATCCTAAATCCCAGCCTGCATATGTCCTATCCAAGACTCACTTTCTAGTTTCAGGGAACGGTCAAGATACTGGCTCTTTTTCCTCTAAATGAAGGGCTTTGCACAAAGAACATGGGGTTAAAACAACCTCCTAGGGCTTCCCTGGTGGTCCAGTGGGTAGATAGCCTGCCTTGCACTGCAAGGAGCTTCGGTTCGATTCCTGGCCCGAGGAGATCCTACGTGCCACATAGCAGCTGGACCATTGTGTTCAGTTGTGAGCCAGCGCTCTGGAGTGCATGCACCCAGAGTCGGTGCTCTGCTACAGGAGAGGGCACTGTGGTGGGAGGCCTACACAGGCCGAAGAACAAAGATGGATGAAAATAAATAAATGAAAGACCAATAATAATAATAATATATATATATATATATATATATATATATATATGTAGCCAAAAAAAAAAAAGCCTTCCTGTCTTTCCTAGGTACCAAACTCAAAAATAAAGAAAAACAGGGGGAGCTTCCCTGGTGGTCCAGTGGGTAAGGACACCTCCTTGCAGTGCAAGGGGCACTGGTTCGAACCCTTGCCTGGGAGGATCCCGCATGCCACAGAGCAGCTGGACCGATGTGTCCAACTACAGAGCTGGGGCTCTGGAGCACATGTGCCCAGAACTGGTGCTCTGTGGCGACAGAGGCCACTGCGATGGGAGGCCCACACGGGCCAAAGAACAAAGATGGATGAAAACAGATCAATAAAAGACCAATAGAAGTGGACAAAAAAAAAAAAAAAGAAAAATAGTTTCTCTGGTTAGAAAAGAGAGTTGAGGATCTTGCTTTTCATCCTTCAAGACATGTGCTGCTCTCTTTTGCGACAGTGAAGGAATTCTCTGCAATAATATTTCCTTTCAGAAAGGAAAGAGAAAAGAGACTGACTCTTGTTTAGCACTCACTGGGAACCCAACAAGCAGTGCTGGAAGATTTTAATACATGATTTCATTAAGTTCTCTCAGTCCTGAGAGGTGGATGGTGCCTATTGTAAGTGAGGAAATTCAAATTTACAGAAGTGACTTGCCTAAACTAGGCAGTGCCAGAGCTGGAATCCGAATCTTGATCTGCCTGGTTCTAAAATTCATGTTTTTTTCAGCAATACTCAGTTATCAAAGGTATCACCAAATCCTAAATCCCAGCCTGCATATGTCCTATCCAAGACTCACTTTCTAGTTTCAGGGAACGGTCAAGATACTGGCTCTTTTTCCTCTAAATGAAGGGCTTTGCACAAAGAACATGGGGTTAAAACAACCTCCTAGGGCTTCCCTGGTGGTCCAGTGGGTAGATAGCCTGCCTTGCACTGCAAGGAGCTTGTTCGATTCCTGGCCCGAGGAGATCCCACGTGCCACATAGCAGCTGGACCATTGTGTTCAGTTGTGAGCCAGCGCTCTGGAGTGCATGCACCCAGAGTCGGTGCTCTGCTACAGGAGAGGGCACTGTGGTGGGAGGCCTACACAGGCCGAAGAACAAAGATGGATGAAAATAAATAAATGAAAGACCAATAATAATAATAATAAAATATATATATATATATATATATATATATATATATGTAGCCAAAAAAAAAAAAGCCTTCCTGTCTTTCCTAGGTACCAAACTCAAAAATAAAGAAAAACAGGGGGAGCTTCCCTGGTGGTCCAGTGGGTAAGGACACCTCCTTGCAGTGCAAGGGGCACTGGTTCGAACCCTTGCCTGGGAGGATCCCGCATGCCACAGAGCAGCTGGACCGATGTGTCCAACTACAGAGCTGGGGCTCTGGAGCACATGTGCCCAGAACTGGTGCTCTGTGGCGACAGAGGCCACTGCGATGGGAGGCCCACACGGGCCAAAGAACAAAGATGGATGAAAACAGATCAATAAAAGACCAATAGAAGTGGACAAAAAAAAAAAAAAAAAGAAAAATAGTTTCTCTGGTTAGAAAAGAGAGTTGAGGATCTTGCTTTTCATCCTTCAAGACATGTGCTGCTCTCTCTTTTGCGACAGTGAAGGAATTATGAAAATGTCCTAGTTGTGTGCAGGTCCCCAAAACACTGTCCATGGAAGGAAACTTCTGAGCACTGGCTCAGATCTGGTGCATGTCTTGCAACTCAAACAGATCCACAGAAGTGACCATTGTGCCCTTTCTATTCATGGAAGGTCTACGCGTGACCTTCATTTTTGTAAAATATCCAGATGTTAAGATTGAATGTCCCAGATACAAGTAACTCCAACTCCATTAAGACATAGAGCTAAAGTGAATTTCTCACTCACATTTCAACATGTATTTTTCCTAAGTTCAAAGAAAATTGCAATAAAATGTGTTGCATTAGCATCAGCTGTTATATCTATCTATAGGCCCCAACTAAGTCAGAGAAGTCATGACCAGAGAAATAAAACATCACTGCAGAGTATTATTTTTTGAGAAGGTGGAAGGGAGGGTTGTAGCAAAAGGGGCTTACCTGGGTATCTGAACTAAGATGTAGCCCTGAGGTGAATGCTGGAAGGACACAGCTATAAATTCTCTGAGGTCACTGTGCTCATGGTGACTTAGTAGAGATATGACAGGGATAAAAATCCTACTGATTCAAGGAAGAAAGCAACATGAACCATGAAAGAAGTGTAGACAGTGTGTTACAGACATGGAAACTCAGAGTCTGCCATGTGTGACTGCTCAGCTTAGTTGCAGTAGAGCTGTGATGGCCAGGTGAGCTACCTTTTGTTGAGACTGCATCCTGGACCAGGCTCCATCCATCCTTTCTGTTCTTCTCTTCTTTCATCCTCACCACAGCCAGAAGAGGGGCCTGCTAACATGGGGCCCACCTTGCAGAGGAGAAAACTGAGGTTCAGAAGGATTGAGTGACTGGCCAAGGCTTCCAGATCCAAAACATGAACTCAGACATAGATTCTTGAGTCTCCACATTTAGCTAGTCTATATTAAACATTCTGTGACCAAGAGGTCTTCTGATGGTTTCCTGCTCCATAACATTTCAAAATCTCATCCTATGGAAGATCTAATATGTTCATCAAGAATGTTGCAACCCATTGTCTCTAGCCATACCTTTAGTCCCTAAAGAGGCTCTACCAGGAGCTACCTTGCACCTGAACTGTCAGCATGCCTGGAAATGATGGTCTCTGTGTTGCCATTCTCAGAACTGTCCTGGACCTGTTATGACAGGTGAATAGAGTGAGGTGTGGGAGGCTTTAGAAAGCTCCCTTTGAGGTCTCTACAACTCTGAGCTTCAAAGAGGTGATCATATAAGTATTTTCAGAGATAATTTTGACATTCTGTCTAGGAAAGGAACACCTAAATGTGTAAACAGCATCTGTGGCTGTGATTAGACTCTCTCTTCAGTGGTTGGAAGACTGGACCTGATCTGTGCTTGAATTATCCCACCTAATCTCTACAGTAGCTTAATAGTCTCCATCTAGAGATCTGCAAGCTTAGCTCAAGGCAACTGCTGGAAGCTTAAACTTTCTTTGAGGTTTCTTTTCATAAATCTTAAAATGTCATGAAAATTTTGATATCTGCTACCCAAAGTATTGTCTTTGTCTAAAAACAACACTTTGATTACATACCACTTAAGTTATTTGACTTCTTTCAGAGACTCTGAAGTAGGGTAGGTATATGCCAGGGAAGCAGACTTAGAGCTTTGCAATGCAATTTTATATAATTCTCCTAGCAACCCTAGGAGCAACCATATTATTATTCCCATATATTAGTGGAAGAGAGTGAAGCTGGGCAGTGGTTAAAGTATGCGTAGTCCTATCACGAGTCTGAGCTCATACTGCTTGCCACAGTATTGACCAATGAACTGAGAAGCAAGGAATAAGCAGACCAAGAAAATGCTGAACTAGTGTCCAAGGAAACATCTTACCCAGGTTAGAATTCAGGCTTCTTTTATACTACATGGGAAGGGGTGTGGTTGGTTTTTACAAACTCTTGGTGTCAGAATCCTTCGTTCTTACAGTTGTCTGCCTAGGTCAGACTACCATGTTACTGTAAACCAACAAGACAAGCATTTTTCTCTGTTCCACAACTTTTTATTTCTGTATTAAGGGTAAAGTATGATACTGTTAAAGGTCATAGCTTTGTGAATGAACTATTCTGTATATTTCTATATTTCAGCCCATAGGCAACATTCTTTTTATTAATGTTTACTTATGGCTCATGGTATCTTCTGTTGCATGGCACAGACTCACTAGTTCTGGGGTGCAGGCTCCCTAGCCATGGTGTGCAGGCTCTAGGGTCTGCAGGTTTCGTTGCCCTGTGGCATGTGGGACCTTAGTTCCACCCACCAGGGATGAAATCCATATCCCTTGCATTGCAAGGTGGATTCTTAAGCACTGGACCACCAAGGAAGTCCCTAGGCAACATTCTTAACTTGCAGCAAGAACAATAGAGCGCAAAGGTTAAAGTAAAAGGAAACAAATCCAGTGTGGAGCCAGATTTGTTCTTCCCTACTTTAGTCACAAAACTAGTAGCAGGGAGGAGAAGGATTCTAAGTCCAAATTGTGTGACCCTCAAAGTCTAAACAGGGTGGCCCCTCTGTTGATTTTATATAGTTTTTTATACACCATGTCTTTAGTCAATAAAAACAAATCTAAAGTCATGAAAATTTTGATATCTGCTACCCAAAGTATTGTCTTTGTCTAAAAACAACACTTTGATTACATACCACTTAAGTTATTTGACTTCTTTCAGAGACTCTGAAGTAGGGTAGGTATATGCCAGGGAAGCAGACTTAGAGCTTTGCAATGCAATTTTATATAATTCTCCTAGCAACCCTAGGAGCAACCATATTATTATTCCCATATATTAGTGGAAGAGAGTGAAGCTGGGCAGTGGTTAAAATATGCATAGTCCTATCACCGAGTCTGAGCTCATACTGCTTGCCACAGTATTGACCAATGAACTGAGAAGCAAGGAATAAGCAGACCAAGAAAATGCTGAACTAGTGTCCAAGGAAACATCTTACCCAGGTTAGAATTCAGGCTTCTTTTATACTACATGGGAAGGGGTGTGGTTGGTTTTTACAAACTCTTGGTGTCAGAATCCTTCGTTCTTACAGTTGTCTGCCTAGGTCAGACTACCATGTTACTGTAAACCAACAAGACAAGCATTTTTCTCTGTTCCACAACTTTTTATTTCTGTATTAAGGGTAAAGTATGATACTGTTAAAGGTCATAGCTTTGTGAATGAACTATTCTGTATATTTCTATATTTCAGCCCATAGGCAACATTCTTTTTATTAATGTTTACTTATGGCTCATGGTATCTTCTGTTGCATGGCACAGACTCACTAGTTCTGGGGTGCAGGCTCCCTAGCCATGGTGTGCAGGCTCTAGGGTCTGCAGGTTTCGTTGCCCTGTGGCATGTGGGACCTTAGTTCCACCCACCAGGGATGAAATCCATATCCCTTGCATTGCAAGGTGGATTCTTAAGCACTGGACCACCAAGGAAGTCCCTAGGCAACATTCTTAACTTGCAGCAAGAACAATAGAGCGCAAAGGTTAAAGTAAAAGGAAACAAATCCAGTGTGGAGCCAGATTTGTTCTTCCCTACTTTAGTCACAAAACTAGTAGCAGGGAGGAGAAGGATTCTAAGTCCAAATTGTGTGACCCTCAAAGTCTAAACAGGGTGGCCCCTCTGTTGATTTTATATAGTTGGTTAACATCCATCTATTTATACACCATGATCAAAAAAAATGTCCACACACAGTTAATGAAGTCAAACTGAGGATTGGCCCTCAACTTAGGAAAAGGATAATGTGACCACTCGGCCTGCCAGCCAGTTGGAACCCAGAGACCCACAGAATCTAAAAAATGACTGTATCAGAGAGAAGGAAGCCTCCCAGATTCTTCCCCAGAGACGCTGTATCAGGAGCCCCCCGTGCACCTGGACTAACACCTCCTGTGTAAATGCCTGTCTCCAGCACCGCTGCAAACTGCCAACCCAATTTCCCGAGACAACGCTGGGACGATTAGCCTGGGCTGTGGAATGAAGTGCACCTGATAAAATAAAAACACTACACAAGAACACCCGAGATCAGATAACATGAATCTCAGCAAGTTGTCTGAAATCCAAGTGTGAAAATAGCTCAAGCAATTTGACTGTAACTTGCAAAATGAAACAAGTCCAGTGTCTGAAGACAGATCTCTCTCTGCACATGCCCAATCCCACTTCTTTCTGGAGATTCGAGCATCAGTTTTCAAACTCATTAGAACATTTAAAAACAGAAACAGAATACAGTTTTAGAGAAGCAGACACTGTGCTCACCCTCAGGGTTGGAGTTGAGGAAAGTGTTGTTGGAGAGTTGCCAGCAGGTCTCAGTCCCTTAGCCTGCTCCTCCCTGCCTCTTACCATGCACCATGGGTGTGAGAATGTTGGCATCACGTAGACTTGGGCCCAGATTCAAGCCTGCCACTTTCATGCATTATAATCCAAACAGATTACTAAACTTGATCACTACTTTTTCCCCTCCCCTTAAAATAGGAAGGACAGTGCTTTCCTAGCAAGAAAAGCAAAAGGATGGAATGTAACAAGATTAAAGCTCGCACATAGTAGGTGATCATGATGCCCAGTTCTCTTTGTCCTCTTGCTACACGTCCTGTCTTTTCACTTCCCCATCCCTTTTCCCAGGTTGATTCTTTTTGCCTTGAATACCCTTCCTCATTTCCTGCCTAGAAAAATCTCCCTGATCCTCCATGGCCCATCTCAGAAGTCAAATATTCAAGTAAGACTTCTAGGTTCTACTTACACCCTCAGTCATAGAAATGATAGCTCTTCCTTCCATGCTCAGTAGCCATCAGTCCATACTTGGAGCAGGTGATGATCTAAGAAAGCACGAAGGCATCAGGACCAGCAGGTTTGTCTGCTCGTCCTGACATAGATGCAGCAATGGCTGGCAGGAAAGATGCTGACTGGACCAGCATCTGCCATCTCTGTGTCAGTAATCCATCAATGCCACAAAGAAGGACTGAAGACCTACTATGGGCAGGCCCTGTGACAGATGTACAGGTGAGTCAGTGAAAAACTCAGCTCCAAAAGAAGTCATTGCCTAACAGAAAAATGCATGAACAAAGAGACTGTAAGATTCACATAGAAAGCCAAGCAAGTCCTAAGAGTGACTCATATTAAATTCTGTGGAAATGAAGAAGGGAAGAGAAATAAACATATACACCACATCCAGTTTGTGCCAGGCATTGTGCAAAGTATGTTTATAAAATCCTCTCCCAACCCACCTGAGAGGAAAGTGTTAAACATCCCTATTTTAGCAATGATATACCTGAGACTGAAACAGAACAAACAGAAAATGTGCTCACCCTCAGGGTTGGAGTTGAGGAAAGTGTTGTTGGAGAGTTGCCAGCAGGTCTCAGTCCCTTAGCCTGCTCCTCCCTGCCTCTTACCATGCACCATGGGTGTGAGAATGTTGGCATCACGTAGACTTGGGCCCAGATTCAAGCCTGCCACTTTCATGCATTATAATCCAAACAGATTACTAAACTTGATCACTACTTTTTCCCCTCCCCTTAAAATAGGAAGGACAGTGCTTTCCTAGCAAGAAAAGCAAAAGGATGGAATGTAACAAGATTAAAGCTCGCACATAGTAGGTGATCATGATGCCCAGTTCTCTTTGTCCTCTTGCTACACGTCCTGTCTTTTCACTTCCCCATCCCTTTTCCCAGGTTGATTCTTTTGCCTTGAATACCCTTCCTCATTTCCTGCCTAGAAAAATCTCCCTGATCCTCCATGGCCCATCTCAGAAGTCAAATATTCAAGTAAGACTTCTAGGTTCTACTTACACCCTCAGTCATAGAAATGATAGCTCTTCCTTCCATGCTCAGTAGCCATCAGTCCATACTTGGAGCAGGTGATGATCTAAGAAAGCACGAAGGCATCAGGACCAGCAGGTTTGTCTGCTCGTCCTGACATAGATGCAGCAATGGCTGGCAGGAAAGATGCTGACTGGACCAGCATCTGCCATCTCTGTGTCAGTAATCCATCAATGCCACAAAGAAGGACTGAAGACCTACTATGGGCAGGCCCTGTGACAGATGTACAGGTGAGTCAGTGAAAAACTCAGCTCCAAAAGAAGTCATTGCCTAACAGAAAAATGCATGAACAAAGAGACTGTAAGATTCACATAGAAAGCCAAGCAAGTCCTAAGAGTGACTCATATTAAATTCTGTGGAAATGAAGAAGGGAAGAGAAATAAACATATACACCACATCCAGTTTGTGCCAGGCATTGTGCAAAGTATGTTTATAAAATCCTCTCCCAACCCACCTGAGAGGAAAGTGTTAAACATCCCTATTTTAGCAATGATATACCTGAGACTGAAAGTAGACTCAGCAACACACCTAAGGCTCTAAGGCCAGTGAAGAAGTGAAAAGTGGGACTGAGCTGTGAGTCCATGTTGACTCCATGCTGTCTGCTTCTATTCCCGATTTCCAACTTGGGTGTGGTCATCATAACCTATGAGTCTGAAAGACACTGTTTCCTTCCTATTTGAAAGAACATCAACCTTTCATCCCCAGCATTTACACAGAGCATGTAACAGCCTGTTATGAACATGCTGATATCCTGCATTAGAGTCTCAGGTCAATACTGGCTCATTTTGTCATAATAAATGAATGTTCAAGTCAGTGGCGAAACCCCCATTGCTGACTCTCAGTGCCTCTATTAAGACTGAGCTGATCACCTCCTAAGGCCCAGCACCACCCCCACCCCGTGAATGTAACTTGGTTAATTGCCTTCCACTTTCAGAGAGCTAGACATTCCGAGATTCTTTTTGCAATGATTCTTCAGTATTTTATCTTTCTTGACAGCCCGCCAATCCAGCTAAGCAGCCCTCTCATAATTTGTATTGATCTGTATTGTCCATAGCAAAGCCCTTTTGCAGACCATCCCTGGAGCTCTTGGTATGTTTTAATGACCAGGAAGATCATCTTTTGGAGTTGACATGGCTTCAAATTTCATGTGAAATTCATGGGTATTCATCCCACTCACCTCAAAGGTCCCAAGATCAGCACAATATCAGCGGCTTTAAATAACTCAACCACAAAGGCAGTTGGAACTTGTGTCTTGCTCTGCTGGTCTGAGCCACTGGACCCACAGTACCATCTCTAGGGTGGCCCCATGGAGATGAAAAGCACAGGTCAACCACTGGCAGACTACAGGCTCATCTGGCTCAGAGAGGAAATGGGTTTGAACCATGCATACTTGTAATTAGGACTAGCTGGCAACATTCACACTTTGGTGAGACATCACATACAAATCAGATTTCAACTTTCTGTTGAAAATGTCACTGACTGGACCTCCCTGCCCATCTGACAATTGTCAGCTGAGCTGTTTGGTGCCTTCCTCCTGGTTACACAGGTCCTCCGACTTCTGGTTAAATCTCACCCACATGCTTTAGTGCTTATAGAATTTGCCTGGTCCCTCTGTACTTTTGAGTGTGTGACCTGTGGTTTATATATAAGACATTTGGTGTTCAACTCTTGGTTGAAAGAAGAGCTGCATGGATTTGGGCAAGACATTTATTCTCTGAGTTCCTCATGACCTCTTTCATGAAAATGAAAATATGATTCTATTCCATTCTTTTGTCATCTGGGCTAGACGCTACCATAGGTGTACTAAAGGTACAGAAACAATTAGGAGTAGTACTTACCACCAGGCTTATTATTTAGGATAACAGGTTAAAAACCTTATTATATGTGCTTATTATTTGGGATAACATGAAAAAATGTATTCAAAATCACCCATAAACATGCAACAATGTGGAAAAGTGCAGGACAGGTGGCCCATAGAGGCATCATCCTTTCCAATAATAAGGAAGATCAGGAAGATTGCCCAAGGAGTGAGACTGAGCAAGGACCAGAGGAGAAGAGAGAGTGTCCAAGGCATGTACAAGGAACAAATAACACCCATTCCATTCTGACTTCAATGAAGAGAAGAGACAGAGAGAGGAAAAGCCTTGAATGCCTTAATCTGAATATTTCAGTCTGTGGGCATCAGAGAGCCATTGGAGATTTTGCAGTGGATATGGGAAGGATATGACCAAAGAAGTATATTAACACTTCCACAGGCCACTGTGGAAGAAATTGGGCACCTGAACTCTTCCAGCCTGCAAGAAACTCTTGGGTTTGGTTCAAGAAGGTAGAGGAGAGAAGTGCTACAACTCACTCTCCAAATGGAAACTACCAGAAATCTGATATCCCTAGCTTCTGACAGATTTGATGGAAACCCCAGGCTGGAGGCCAGCTGAAAGGGCACCTTGGGTGTGTACTGTGGGAAAAGATCATCAAGGGTAGGGATGCATTTGGACTAGAGGAAGCCTCAGAGGGCCAGGCTCTTGAAAGGGAGATTGTCTCACCCATGTCAGATAGTCCAAACCACCGGCCAACACTGAAATGACATCTATCATTCAATTAGAGAAGATTACGTGTAATTTATAGCCTCAGTCTTGGTTTTGTTTACTTCTCAGAGGTGTAGGTGATGCAGTGGTAAACAAGAAAAGGAAAAAAAATGGGACTTACATGGCAAACATGAGGGGGCAGACACTTAGCAAGTAAACAAATCAATGAGAAAAACAAGTCAAGCCAGTGAAGCAAGACATGAAGAAAATAGAATAGTACAATAGTGAATAGCCAAGGAAGACTTCTGATAGGGCACTGAAAAAGGGCAGAAACACTAAGATATGAAATGAGTTCCTCATGACCTCTTTCATGAAAATGAAAATATGATTCTATTCCATTCTTTTGTCATCTGGGCTAGACGCTACCATAGGTGTACTAAAGGTACAGAAACAATTAGGAGTAGTACTTACCACCAGGCTTATTATTTAGGATAACAGGTTAAAAACCTTATTATATGTGCTTATTATTTGGGATAACATGAAAAAATGTATTCAAAATCACCCATAAACATGCAACAATGTGGAAAAGTGCAGGACAGGTGGCCCATAGAGGCATCATCCTTTCCAATAATAAGGAAGATCAGGAAGATTGCCCAAGGAGTGAGACTGAGCAAGGACCAGAGGAGAAGAGAGAGTGTCCAAGGCATGTACAAGGAACAAATAACACCCATTCCATTCTGACTTCAATGAAGAGAAGAGACAGAGAGAGGAAAAGCCTTGAATGCCTTAATCTGAATATTTCAGTCTGTGGGCATCAGAGAGCCATTGGAGATTTTGCAGTGGATATGGGAAGGATATGACCAAAGAAGTATATTAACACTTCCACAGGCCACTGTGGAAGAAATTGGGCACCTGAACTCTTCCAGCCTGCAAGAAACTCTTGGGTTTGGTTCAAGAAGGTAGAGGAGAGAAGTGCTACAACTCACTCTCCAAATGGAAACTACCAGAAATCTGATATCCCTAGCTTCTGACAGATTTGATGGAAACCCCAGGCTGGAGGCCAGCTGAAAGGGCACCTTGGGTGTGTACTGTGGGAAAAGATCATCAAGGGTAGGGATGCATTTGGACTAGAGGAAGCCTCAGAGGGCCAGGCTCTTGAAAGGGAGATTGTCTCACCCATGTCAGATAGTCCAAACCACCGGCCAACACTGAAATGACATCTATCATTCAATTAGAGAAGATTACGTGTAATTTATAGCCTCAGTCTTGGTTTTGTTTACTTCTCAGAGGTGTAGGTGATGCAGTGGTAAACAAGAAAAGGAAAAAAAATGGGACTTACATGGCAAACATGAGGGGGCAGACACTTAGCAAGTAAACAAATCAATGAGAAAAACAAGTCAAGCCAGTGAAGCAAGACATGAAGAAAATAGAATAGTACAATAGTGAATAGCCAAGGAAGACTTCTGATAGGGCACTGAAGAAAACCTTTTAAGGTAGGGTCCTATGAGTGAAACACTGAAAGATGATGGGAAATCATCTCTGGAAAGGCTTAGGGAAAACACTGTGAGTCTCATAAACAACCAGGCCCAGGTCCAAGAGCAGCGAAGGAGGAAACTGAGCTCCTAACCCTGGAGCTGCTGTTTTTATTGCCATGACTTTCCGCAAGGTAAGATGAAGACTGCTGCCTTTGGAAAGATTCTCAAAGCCACGTGCTCAAGAACTGAATATAAACAGATCTTGATTCTCCAAGTTATGAATGAAACGTCTGTGCTGTATTTGAATTATTTCCAAGACAAAACATACTCAGGCAACACTTGCTGTAAACCCCTCTGCCAGTCTTTCCATTGCCCCATTCTGTAGCACGTTTATGTTGAGCTTGTTCAGGTTCAGACATGAAGTGGCTGGAGAGATCCTGGCAAAGCATAGGTCACATCTTAGGCTGAGAGTAGTTCTGTCCCCGTTTTACTGGTTGAAGGTAAAACAGATAAGAGTCAGGTTAGGTAATGAGTCCACTTATATCAGGTGAACAACTCATATGCATCACCTTCACCTCCCTTGCCTTGCACATGGCAGGCAGTATTAATAGATCATGACTCTCTTGCCTGCTGAGACCAAATGTGACTGCAGAATCCTTCCCAATTCACAGTTCCAAGCAACCACAATAAATTGACCAAATTTGGAACAAGAAATGAAATCTATTTGTCAGCCCAGAACTTCAACCATTCATTGAAGCAAAATGAGATATGCTGATGCAGCCAGGTGGAAACGGAAAAGCTGGCTTACTAAGTAATATATGCAGAGATATCTTTGTTCACCATCTCAACACAAACACACACACACACACACACACACACACACACACACACACACACACAGAGCTATCATTACTGATTTATTAGCTTGAATTTTAAAAAGTTCCATGACAAAGTGTCTGTATAGTTACCATTCTGACACCTGTAAGGAGGGGTAGTCACTAACCTTCATTGAGTCCTTGTGTCACTGAGTCTTACCATCTCAGCTTCTGGTCAGGAGGACACAGATGGCCAGTACAAACACTACATATAGAGTTTATTTGTTAGGAGTTCAGGATCTGGAGTCAGACAGCCACGTTTGTATTGACTGTGCAATTTAGTAGTTTTGTGACTTTGTTTTTCAACCTCTCTGGGCCTTGGTTTTCTCATCTGTAAATTCGGTATAACAAGTATGCTTATATTGTAATGTCTGCTGTCTGCAAGCAGTGGGTGGTCTTGCTACATGAGTGGATAACCAGAAATAGCAAGGCAGGACCCAGACCCAGGATGGACGGGTTCCCCTAGGACATGAACTGGATGGAGGCTTCAGTATCAGAGCTGGGTGTTGAGCTCAGCTCAGCATCTTCTCACCTGAGTGACCATGTGCAAGTGACTTGCTCTCTGGGGGACTTTAGGGTCACCATTTGTGATGTGGGCACAGATATTAAAGTCTGACTCACAGCTTCCAAGTAAATATCAAACACGGGCATTGCTGCTGGCTCAGAGACTGTGCTCAGGAAATGTGAGTTACTGCCCGAAAATGGCAGTGCTCTGGGCCAGGGATAAAAGATGAGTGGAGAAGGAGAAGATGAGGAGGGACAGAAGTCCCCTTTGATAGGGACTCCAGGTAGAGACTAGGAGCCAAAAAGGTAAAAACTAAAGTCAGTTGCTGGCAGAAGCCCCAGTAGGAGAGCAAAGTCAGAGCCAGGCTTGGAGCAAGGGCTGTACACTCAAGTTGTGTGGCATCAAGTCGGGCCCCTAACCCCTCAAGGCGAAGGTCAGAGATGGTCTTAGGAGAGAGGAGAGGACCCACATGTGTAGAGTACAGGGCGTGGAGAGACAGAACAGGAGGCACTAGACTTAAGCTCAGATCTTCTCAGCCAAAGACCTGGATTCTCTAGAACCATAGTCTTCAACCTGTTCTCTCAGGATCTGGGGGAGGATCAGGGGAGTTGGGCCCTGCACGTTAGCCAGAGTCACTTCACTTTTACTTGTTTTATACATTGGGATTCTGTGGAGATTTGTTTAAAGGTAAACACACACTACTTTTTATAAAGAGTTTTTAAAGAATGTTGGGGGGGCTCTTTAATCCTGTGTTTCACCTTTCTTGAGGTCCTTACCATCTCAGCTTCTGGTCAGGAGGACACAGATGGCCAGTACAAACACTACATATAGAGTTTATTTGTTAGGAGTTCAGGATCTGGAGTCAGACAGCCACGTTTGTATTGACTGTGCAATTTAGTAGTTTTGTGACTTTGTTTTTCAACCTCTCTGGGCCTTGGTTTTCTCATCTGTAAATTCGGTATAACAAGTATGCTTATATTGTAATGTCTGCTGTCTGCAAGCAGTGGGTGGTCTTGCTACATGAGTGGATAACCAGAAATAGCAAGGCAGGACCCAGACCCAGGATGGACGGGTTCCCCTAGGACATGAACTGGATGGAGGCTTCAGTATCAGAGCTGGGTGTTGAGCTCAGCTCAGCATCTTCTCACCTGAGTGACCATGTGCAAGTGACTTGCTCTCTGGGGGACTTTAGGGTCACCATTTGTGATGTGGGCACAGATATTAAAGTCTGACTCACAGCTTCCAAGTAAATATCAAACACGGGCATTGCTGCTGGCTCAGAGACTGTGCTCAGGAAATGTGAGTTACTGCCCGAAAATGGCAGTGCTCTGGGCCAGGGATAAAAGATGAGTGGAGAAGGAGAAGATGAGGAGGGACAGAAGTCCCCTTTGATAGGGACTCCAGGTAGAGACTAGGAGCCAAAAAGGTAAAAACTAAAGTCAGTTGCTGGCAGAAGCCCCAGTAGGAGAGCAAAGTCAGAGCCAGGCTTGGAGCAAGGGCTGTACACTCAAGTTGTGTGGCATCAAGTCGGGCCCCTAACCCCTCAAGGCGAAGGTCAGAGATGGTCTTAGGAGAGAGGAGAGGACCCACATGTGTAGAGTACAGGGCGTGGAGAGACAGAACAGGAGGCACTAGACTTAAGCTCAGATCTTCTCAGCCAAAGACCTGGATTCTCTAGAACCATAGTCTTCAACCTGTTCTCTCAGGATCTGGGGGAGGATCAGGGGAGTTGGGCCCTGCACGTTAGCCAGAGTCACTTCACTTTTACTTGTTTTATACATTGGGATTCTGTGGAGATTTGTTTAAAGGTAAACACACACTACTTTTTATAAAGAGTTTTTTTTAAAGATTTATTTATTTTTGGGGGGTGGGGTGGGGAGGGAGAGGAGCAGGCGGGCTACTTCTATTGGTCTTTCATTTGTCTATTTTCATCCATCTTTGTTCTTTGGCCTGTGTGGGCCTCCCATTGCGGTGGCCTCTGTTGTCATAGAGCACCAGCTCTGGGTGCATGTGCTCCAGAGCTCTGGCTCGGTAATTGGACACATTGGTCCAGCCGCTCTGCGGCACATGAGATCTTCCCAGGCCAAGGATCGAACCGGCGCCCCTTGCACTGCAAGGAGGTGTCCTTACCCACTGGACCACCAGGGAAGCCCTATAAAGAGTTTCAAAACCACTAGTTTGGAACCTAGAAAGCTTGACTTTTAAAATCATAGTATCTTGTGAATTAAAAACCCATCTTAGGGACCATCTAGTCTGTCTTCCCAGAGCAGAAAAGCATTCCCCTGTGACCTGCTAGGGCTTCTTCTTGGATCTGTTTGTTGACAGGACATCCCATGATTTATAATGTCACTGTGGAGCGCCCCTAATTGTTGGAAAATTCACACTGTCCTCCAGAGACTTCTTCTGTCAGACTTACTCTGGCTTTTATCCATTGCTTTTATTCTGCCTTCAGAAAATTGGCTCCCCTTTTGGGCCCCCCCCATAAGCCGGTCCTCATATTTTCTAACAATCATATATGCTCCTATCTCTCTCCTTCTAAAAGTGTCCCTGTTGCTCCAGTTTGAGCTTCTTGAGTGTAGGAATCATGCTGAACCCACTTCTGTGTCCTCATTGCCTAGAAGAGGTCAATATGTTTTTCATGACCACGTGAATATAAGAAGGATGGATGGGTGAGTGGACAAATGAATGGAAGAAGAATGGATCATCAATTCTGATGTCTCCATAAGCATCATCATTTTATGAAAGAGACGTCACCTAAAACCAAAAGAAATCATGTGAGTTACCCAAGGGGCCTAGTGACAGAGCCAGAGTTACCATCTGTGTTTCCTGATGCCTTTATGATATGATCCCAGAGCCTCAGAAAGAACCCTGGGAAATGTGATTTTTCACAAAGATACCTGGAAAGTATGGTTTTCAAAATAAGAGCCCCATAATCCAGAGCAGAGCAGGATGGTGGGGTTGGTTCTAAAGTCACACAGGCAAAGCACTGCACAGACACTTGAGCCAGCCATGTACATGTCGCAGTTTCCTGGTCAATTTCACAAGCTGGTACAGAGAACACTGAGAGGAAGGCTCTAGGCCAGGGCCTGAGGAAGAAGCCACAGTGACCAAGACTCCTTAAGGAATGTGCGTTTCACAAGGGCTGGTACAGAGAACGAGAGGCAAGGGAGTCCAGCCGCTCTGGGCACATGAGATCTTCCCAGGCCAAGGATCGAACCGGCGCCTTGCACTGCAAGGAGGTGTCCTTACCCACTGGACCACCAGGGAAGCCCTATAAAGAGTTTCAAAACCACTAGTTTGGAACCTAGAAAGCTTGACTTTTAAAATCATAGTATCTTGTGAATTAAAAACCCATCTTAGGGACCATCTAGTCTGTCTTCCCAGAGCAGAAAAGCATTCCCCTGTGACCTGCTAGGGCTTCTTCTTGGATCTGTTTGTTGACAGGACATCCCATGATTTATAATGTCACTGTGGAGCGCCCCTAATTGTTGGAAAATTCACACTGTCCTCCAGAGACTTCTTCTGTCAGACTTACTCTGGCTTTTATCCATTGCTTTTATTCTGCCTTCAGAAAATTGGCTCCCTTTGGCCCCCACCATAAGCCGGTCCTCATATTTTCCAACAATCATATATGCTCCTATCTCTCTCCTTCTAAAAGTGTCCCTGTTGCTCCAGTTTGAGCTTCTTGAGTGTAGGAATCATGCTGAACCCACTTCTGTGTCCTCATTGCCTAGAAGAGGTCAATATGTTTTTCATGACCACGTGAATATAAGAAGGATGGATGGGTGAGTGGACAAATGAATGGAAGAAGAATGGATCATCAATTCTGATGTCTCCATAAGCATCATCATTTTATGAAAGAGACGTCACCTAAAACCAAAAGAAATCATGTGAGTTACCCAAGGGGCCTAGTGACAGAGCCAGAGTTACCATCTGTGTTTCCTGATGCCTTTATGATATGATCCCAGAGCCTCAGAAAGAACCCTGGGAAATGTGATTTTTCACAAAGATACCTGGAAAGTATGGTTTTCAAAATAAGAGCCCCATAATCCAGAGCAGAGCAGGATGGTGGGGTTGGTTCTAAAGTCACACAGGCAAAGCACTGCACAGACACTTGAGCCAGCCATGTACATGTCGCAGTTTCCTGGTCAATTTCACAAGCTGGTACAGAGAACACTGAGAGGAAGGCTCTAGGCCAGGGCCTGAGGAAGAAGCCACAGTGACCAAGACTCCTTAAGGAATGTGCGTTCACAATGAGGCATCATCCACGGCAGGCTGTGCTTTGTGCTGTTTCAAAAGTGTGAGCAAAGTACTAGGAGAAGGCAGAGGAGGCAAGGGAGTGACTCATTCTACCTGAGAACATCAAAGACATTCTCATGGGAAAGTAGACATCTGAGTTAAGTCATAAATGGTGAAAAAAATTGAGTGAGCGAAGGTAAAATGTCCTGAATGGAAGAATAGGGGGTGTGACGTGACTGGCATTGTGGGGAGCAGGTGGTGAAGTGAGGAAGGATGGGGCAGAGCCATACTGGGACCTCTCAGGGGAGCCTCGTGGTCCAGCTCAGAGCCTGGTCTCTTTTCTCTGTCTGGGCAGTTACTGCAGGGTTTCCAGCAGAGGAGCAAGTGGTGATCTACATGCTTTAGGAAGCCTAGAAGCCTCTCCTACAGTATACCAGCCACGCCAGGACAGCACAGCCTCCTCCCTTTATCTACCAAGTGTCAGCAGCTATGGCAGCCATTTAGGTGGTTCCACCCTCCTGAATACCATGGTTTCCTTGGAAGTTGAATTGAAGGGATGGACACAGGGGGAAATGAAATAACACCTGGGGAGTGGAGACCCCAATCCATCATTCCACTCTCTAAGACTGGGAGTGGCAAATCTTCCAATAGCTACTAGGAACTCTTGCTGCAGGATTCATGCCTCTTGCAAGATTAAACTTCCACAGCCTTATCATTCCATAGAATAATCGTCTGGGTCTATCTCCCCCATTTGACATGAGCTTCTCTCAGCAGAGGCATGGTAAAATGGTGGCTGAACAGCCCCAGTCTTGCCAGTTCCCAGCTGTGTGATCCCTGGGTGAATCTCTAGAATGATTTCTGCTTCAATCCATCTCCTGGGTATGATGCTTCTCAAAGGGAGATTATGGAAAATGAGGACTCCTAGATCAGTGTCCAACCCAGAGCAAGCAAGATACCTGGAAAGTATGGTTTTCAATCCCTAAGCAGGCAGGAAAAGCCACGGGTGACCAAGACTCGCAGTTTCCTGGTCAATTTCACAAGCTGGTACAGAGAACACTGAGAGGAAGGCTCTAGGCCAGGGCCTGAGGAAGAAGCCACAGTGACCAAGACTCCTTAAGGAATGTGCGTTCACAATGAGGCATCATCCACGGCAGGCTGTGCTTTGTGCTGTTTCAAAAGTGTGAGCAAAGTACTAGGAGAAGGCAGAGGAGGCAAGGGAGTGACTCATTCTACCTGAGAACATCAAAGACATTCTCATGGGAAAGTAGACATCTGAGTTAAGTCATAAATGGTGAAAAAAATTGAGTGAGCGAAGGTAAAATGTCCTGAATGGAAGAATAGGGGGTGTGACGTGACTGGCATTGTGGGGAGCAGGTGGTGAAGTGAGGAAGGATGGGGCAGAGCCATACTGGGACCTCTCAGGGGAGCCTCGTGGTCCAGCTCAGAGCCTGGTCTCTTTTCTCTGTCTGGGCAGTTACTGCAGGGTTTCCAGCAGAGGAGCAAGTGGTGATCTACATGCTTTAGGAAGCCTAGAAGCCTCTCCTACAGTATACCAGCCACGCCAGGACAGCACAGCCTCCTCCCTTTATCTACCAAGTGTCAGCAGCTATGGCAGCCATTTAGGTGGTTCCACCCTCCTGAATACCATGGTTTCCTTGGAAGTTGAATTGAAGGGATGGACACAGGGGAACTGAAATAACACCTGGGGAGTGGAGACCCCAATCCATCATTCCACTCTCTAAGACTGGGAGTGGCAAATCTTCCAATAGCTACTAGGAACTCTTGCTGCAGGATTCATGCCTCTTGCAAGATTAAACTTCCACAGCCTTATCATTCCATAGAATAATCGTCTGGGTCTATCTCCCCCATTTGACATGAGCTTCTCTCAGCAGAGGCATGGTAAAATGGTGGCTGAACAGCCCCAGTCTTGCCAGTTCCCAGCTGTGTGATCCCTGGGTGAATCTCTAGAATGATTTCTGCTTCAATCCCCTTATCTTCCAAATGGAGATTATGATGCCTGTCTCAAAGGGAGTATTATAAGGATTAAGTGAGGACTCCTAGATCAGTGTCCAACCCAGAGCAAGCAAGCAATTAATAGGAAACCCTTTCCCTTCTCCTCCAGGACAACAGGTAAGACTTACAGGACTTGTTTCTTTAGTGCCAAGTACCAAAGGAAGCCTCAATAAATGATCAGCAAGTGAGGGAATAAGTGAGTAAGGGCTGACGTTGCATTTGGTACCTTTGCACCAATGAGTCAAAGTTTCTTGACTCACCTTTGTCTTCCCCTCCTTCTCAAGGTGCATCTTTTCTCTGGGGAACATGAGATGCAGTCTTGATAACTGATGTGTGACTCACCTTGCAGAATGAATAGAACACTGTTCTGTGGCAAGCTGTTTTGAGCGGTGCAGCTGCAAGTTGAGGTGGAAGTACCAGGTTTAAAAAGAAACCACAGAGGTGTCTTTTCATGGAGCTCCCTGTTTTCTCACATTTAATTAACACAGAAGTCAAAGAGCTCTGGAACCATTTGTCATCACTGCTTAAAGTGGCCTGGGAAATTTCACTGGAACTGAGAGAGCCTGGGAAAAATGAGCCATAGAGGGTCTGACTCCAGAGATAGAAGGAACATCAGAGATTGTCATCACGGCAGTAACTTGGAAAGTGGGTAAAAGGTCACTGCCACTTACACACATGCAGTGTATACGTTTTACCCCATCATGGTCCAAAAATAAATAAGGTTATATATACATACTTGCTGATGCATGTATATATGTCATTTATTACAGGCTTATATTATATGAGACCTGTGATTAGTCATTTATAAGTAGCATCTGATTTACTCCTGGTAATGGTCTCATGAAGTAAGTATTTGCTTATCATATAAGCAGTTCTATTGAGAACTTGAAATGCCCAAGTGAAGCCTTGGAGTCATGATAGCCCACTGGTACAGAGTGGACTCTGGAGTCAGTGGAGCTAGACTGCTCCACTAGGTCCTAGCCCTTGATATTGATCAATTGCCTAAGCATCTCAGAACCTTCATTCTCTTGTGTGAAAATAGAGACAATAATATCACCCCCACCCTTATCATGGGTAGCCACACTCTGTCTCAAAGGGAGTATTATAAGGATTAAGTGAGGACTCCTAGATCAGTGTCCAACCCAGAGCAAGCAAGCAATTAATAGGAAACCCTTTCCCTTCTCCTCCAGGACAACAGGTAAGACTTACAGGACTTGTTTCTTTAGTGCCAAGTACCAAAGGAAGCCTCAATAAATGATCAGCAAGTGAGGGAATAAGTGAGTAAGGGCTGACGTTGCATTTGGTACCTTTGCACCAATGAGTCAAAGTTTCTTGACTCACCTTTGTCTTCCCCTCCTTCTCAAGGTGCATCTTTTCTCTGGGGAACATGAGATGCAGTCTTGATAACTGATGTGTGACTCACCTTGCAGAATGAATAGAACACTGTTCTGTGGCAAGCTGTTTTGAGCGTGCAGCTGCAAGTTGAGGTGGAAGTACCAGGTTTAAAAAGAAACCACAGAGGTGTCTTTTCATGGAGCTCCCTGTTTTCTCACATTTAATTAACACAGAAGTCAAAGAGCTCTGGAACCATTTGTCATCACTGCTTAAAGTGGCCTGGGAAATTTCACTGGAACTGAGAGAGCCTGGGAAAAATGAGCCATAGAGGGTCTGACTCCAGAGATAGAAGGAACATCAGAGATTGTCATCACGGCAGTAACTTGGAAAGTGGGTAAAAGGTCACTGCCACTTACACACATGCAGTGTATACGTTTTACCCCATCATGGTCCAAAAATAAATAAGGTTATATATACATACTTGCTGATGCATGTATATATGTCATTTATTACAGGCTTATATTATATGAGACCTGTGATTAGTCATTTATAAGTAGCATCTGATTTACTCCTGGTAATGGTCTCATGAAGTAAGTATTTGCTTATCATATAAGCAGTTCTATTGAGAACTTGAAATGCCCAAGTGAAGCCTTGGAGTCATGATAGCCCACTGGTACAGAGTGGACTCTGGAGTCAGTGGAGCTAGACTGCTCCACTAGGTCCTAGCCCTTGATATTGATCAATTGCCTAAGCATCTCAGAACCTTCATTCTCTTGTGTGAAAAATAGAGACAATAATATCACACCCCCCCACCCCTTATCAGATTAGGGAGACTCATTGCAATAATCCAAGTAAAAGTTTAGACTAATACCTGGCATGTGAGACATACACAATGAATATTAATTATGGTTGTCATTTGGTCACTCAGTCGTGTCTGACTCTTTGTAGTCCCATGGACAGTAGCACGTCCGGCATCCCTGTCCCTCCATCTTCCAAAGTTTGCCCAAGTTCATGTCCATTGCATCAGTGATGCCATATAGCCATCTCATCCTCTTATGCCTTCTTCTCCTTATGCCCTCAACCTTTCTAATGAGTCAGCTGTTCGCATCAGATGACCAAAATGCTGGAGCTTCAGCTTCAGCATTAGTCTTTCCAATGGGTATCCAGGGTTGATTTCTCTTAAGCTTGACTGGTTTGATCTCCTTGCTGTCCAAGGGACCTTCAGGAGTCTTCTCCACCACCACAATTTGAAGGCATGAATTATTTGGTGTTCTGCCTTCTTTACAGTCAAACTCTCACAACCATAGGTGATCACTGGGAAGACGATAGCCTTGACTATATGGACCTTTGTCACAGAGTAATGTCTCTGCTTTTCAGCACACTGTCTAGGTTTGTCATAGCTTTTCTGCTAAGAAACAGTCATCTGATTTTGTAACTGTGGTCGCTATCTGCAGTGATTTTAGAGCCCAGGAAGAAGAAATTATCACTACTTCCACCTTTTCTCCTATTTGCCAAGAAGTAATATTCTTATTTATCTAAGGCCACACAGCTAATATCTAGTGGCAGTCAAACACCGAACTTCCTGAGCTCGAAGTCACACTCTCCCTACTAGGACATGGCCTCTTTTTTTTCTCCCCACAGCCTCATGTGGTTGTCATTCTGTCAAGAGAGAAACTTAATATGCAGTGAAGGGGTGGAGGTGGGGTTTAAGAACCTGCTGTGGGCCACTGAGTTGGTATATGATAGAACCCACATAAGAATGGGTCTTCCCAGGTGGGTCAGTGGTAAAGAGTCCACTGCCAAGCAAGAGATGAGGATTCAACCCCTGAAGGAGAAAATGGCAACCCATTCCTTGTGTGAAAAATAGAGACAATAATATCACACCCCCCCACCCCTTATCAGATTAGGGAGACTCATTGCAATAATCCAAGTAAAAGTTTAGACTAATACCTGGCATGTGAGACATACACAATGAATATTAATTATGGTTGTCATTTGGTCACTCAGTCGTGTCTGACTCTTTGTAGTCCCATGGACAGTAGCACGTCCGGCATCCCTGTCCCTCCATCTTCCAAAGTTTGCCCAAGTTCATGTCCATTGCATCAGTGATGCCATATAGCCATCTCATCCTCTTATGCCTTCTTCTCCTTATGCCCTCAACCTTTCTAATGAGTCAGCTGTTCGCATCAGATGACCAAAATGCTGGAGCTTCAGCTTCAGCATTAGTCTTTCCAATGGGTATCCAGGGTTGATTTCTCTTAAGCTTGACTGGTTTGATCTCCTTGCTGTCCAAGGGACCTTCAGGAGTCTTCTCCACCACCACAATTTGAAGGCATGAATTATTTGGTGTTCTGCCTTCTTTACAGTCAAACTCTCACAACCATAGGTGATCACTGGGAAGACGATAGCCTTGACTATATGGACCTTTGTCACAGAGTAATGTCTCTGCTTTTCAGCACACTGTCTAGGTTTGTCATAGCTTTTCTGCTAAGAAACAGTCATCTGATTTTGTAACTGTGGTCGCTATCTGCAGTGATTTTAGAGCCCAGGAAGAAGAAATTATCACTACTTCCACCTTTTCTCCTATTTGCCAAGAAGTAATATTCTTATTTATCTAAGGCCACACAGCTAATATCTAGTGGCAGTCAAACACCGAACTTCCTGAGCTCGAAGTCACACTCTCCCTACTAGGACATGGCCTCTTTTTTTTCTCCCCACAGCCTCATGTGGTTGTCATTCTGTCAAGAGAGAAACTTAATATGCAGTGAAGGGGTGGAGGTGGGGTTTAAGAACCTGCTGTGGGCCACTGAGTTGGTATATGATAGAACCCACATAAGAATGGGTCTTCCCAGGTGGGTCAGTGGTAAAGAGTCCACTGCCAAGCAAGAGATGAGGATTCAACCCCTGAAGGAGAAAATGGCAACCCATTCCAGTATTCTTGCCTCAGAAATACCACGGACAGAGGAGACTGACAGTCTACAGTCCGTGGGGTCACAAAAGAGTTGGACACACTTTAGTGCCTAAGCAAAAACATAAGAACTTAGAATTGTTAGCTTTTTGTGACACCATCCTGCCTCCTCTGTCCTGAGGAAACTCCACATTCTATGTCCAAAAAAACCGAGGTTCAGATTAGCAAGCAGCTTGCTGGTGAAACAGATTTTACCCTTTCTTGTTCTTTCCTGTGCAGTAGGCTCTATTGACTCTCAGAGAGACTAAGTGGAAAAAGACAGCAGGGAGGAGAACACAAAGGGTCAGACACGGAAACAGAGACAGAACAAAGAAATAAGAATAATAATAAAGAGAAAAAGTCAGAGTCTCCGGATTTAAGAACATCTTTCCACTTTCTTGTTTCTTCCAAGAGGTCCTTCAAATGATGAGAAGTTGGTGCTTTTTTAGAAGAGGTGAGTGAAAAAGAATACAGTTCTTTGGCAAGTCTGAACAAATCAGGAGCAGCTCTGAAATTATTGAACACTGGGAGGAAAATCATGGCTCTGACTGGCTTCAAATTGTTCAGTCAGATACTTGCCCTTTCTACCATGCCTCCTGTTCCTGATATTTCAAAAAAAAGAAAAGTCTAATGCTGTCATGAAGACTATCCAGATCTTGCACAGCGGAGGATGTGAGAATCAACTAATTAAACACTCCAAAAGTGGAGACAAGCATTTTGCAAGTACAAATTCCCATCACTTCTTGGAGTTACCACGATCTCACCTGTACCTGTTGAGTATCAGAGGTGTCCTCAACAGGACAACTAGGGGATTTTTAGGTTTTTGTTGCCCTGATGCAGAGCCCACTTGAGGGGAAAGGAGAAGCAATGAACTGGGTAATGCAGGCTGTTTGATCACTGCATAGGAAAATGGACCCTGGGGGCTTGAATCTCACCTGAATTTGTCAGAGATCTTACACCCAGGAAAATGGTTTGTCTTCAGTCGGTACTTACAAGATGCTAGGTGAAACTGCTCACTGTTTTTTTGCACACAGATGTACATTCCACTCCTTTATCTGTGTGTGGTTGTTCCTCGACTTGGCCTGCCCTTCCTGCTCAGCCCCAT
Organism: Tragulus kanchil; assembly: GCA_022376925.1. NCBI lineage: Eukaryota > Metazoa > Chordata > Mammalia > Artiodactyla > Tragulidae > Tragulus > Tragulus kanchil. Next base: position 122,647,081 of record JAIOJX010000006.1, read on the forward strand.
CTCTAGTCCTGGCTCCTACTATCAGGCTCAGCTAAGATATCCTTTCTCTACCAAGAGTCTCTGTTCCACAGGCTAGAATGGGCCACTTTCTTCTCTGAATGTGCAGAGCATCTTCAAGTTTTTTGTGACTCTCTAACTGTATTTTCCATAGTACTTCATAAAGACAAAAACACTTATTGACAGTTACTCCACTGGCTGGCCCAGGGCAAGTACCAAATCAAGAATGGCTTCTTCATTGGCTATCTAGAGAGTCATTGATTAATTCAAAAAATGTTACTTAGTACATTGTTGATCAGGGATTTTTGCAAAACCAGTGCCTGCAATCAGTTATTTGGTCTATATGTGAATATTGAAACATGTCTGGTGAACAATGCATAACAAAGGATTTAAGAACATCTTTCCACTTTCTTGTTTTTTCGATTTTAAAAAATTTTTTAGAAGAGGTGAGTGAAAAAGAATACAGTTCTTTGGCAAGTCTGAACAAATCAGGAGCAGCTCTGAAATTATTGAACACTGGGAGGAAAATCATGGCTCTGACTGGCTTCAAATTGTTCAGTCAGATACTTGCCCTTTCTACCATGCCTCCTGTTCCTGATATTTCAAAAAAAAGAAAAGTCTAATGCTGTCATGAAGACTATCCAGATCTTGCACAGCGGAGGATGTGAGAATCAACTAATTAAACACTCCAAAAGTGGAGACAAGCATTTTGCAAGTACAAATTCCCATCACTTCTTGGAGTTACCACGATCTCACCTGTACCTGTTGAGTATCAGAGGTGTCCTCAACAGGACAACTAGGGGATTTTTAGGTTTTTGTTGCCCTGATGCAGAGCCCACTTGAGGGGAAAGGAGAAGCAATGAACTGGGTAATGCAGGCTGTTTGATCACTGCATAGGAAAATGGACCCTGGGGGCTTGAATCTCACCTGAATTTGTCAGAGATCTTACACCCAGGAAAATGGTTTGTCTTCAGTCGGTACTTACAAGATGCTAGGTGAAACTGCTCACTGTTTTTTTGCACACAGATGTACATTCCACTCCTTTATCTGTGTGTGGTTGTTCCTCGACTTGGCCTGCCCTTCCTGCTCAGCCCCATCTCTAGTCCTGGCTCCTACTATCAGGCTCAGCTAAGATATCCTTTCTCTACCAAGAGTCTCTGTTCCACAGGCTAGAATGGGCCACTTTCTTCTCTGAATGTGCAGAGCATCTTCAAGTTTTTTGTGACTCTCTAACTGTATTTTCCATAGTACTTCATAAAGACAAAAACACTTATTGACAGTTACTCCACTGGCTGGCCCAGGGCAAGTACCAAATCAAGAATGGCTTCTTCATTGGCTATCTAGAGAGTCATTGATTAATTCAAAAAATGTTACTTAGTACATTGTTGATCAGGGGATTTTTTGCAAAAACCAGTGCCTGCAATCAGTTATTTGGTCTATATGTGAATATTGAAACATGTCTGGTGAACAATGCATAACAAAGATATATTAATACATATCTTGTCAATAAGTTGTTAAGCAGTGGTTAAATTCAAGGCATTATTCTAGACACTGGAAAGAAAACAAAGTCCATGCCTTCGTGGAGTTTATAATTTGGGTGAGCTAACAGTGCAATTGAAAATAATAATAATACATTTATAAGTCAAGGTAGTAATAAGTGCTTTGGAGAAAGAGAAAGCAAGGTAAGGGGATCTGAAGGATCATGAAAGAGGACAAGAGTGTCATTATATATAAATGGATATAGAGAGTTTTATAAAGCAATATTTGAACAGAAACCTAAAGGGGATGGAAGGAGTAAATGATTAATTCTGTGTGTCAACTTGACTAGACATAGGAAACCCAGATAGTTGGTTAAATTTTATGCTGCTTATTTTTATGAGGGTGGTTTTGGATGAGTTTAACACTGCAATTAGTAGATGGAGTAAAGCATCGTCCTCCCTCACCTGGGTGGGCCTCATCCAATCCCTCGAAGGCCTGAATAGAACAAAAGGCTGATCCTTTCCCCAGTAAAGAAGACACCTCCTGCCTAGCAAACTTCCATCTAGGCCATCTTTTTTTTTTTTTTTTTCCTTTTTCTCCTGCTTTCTGACTTGAATGCAAACCTCAGCTTTTCCTGGGTCCTGCCTGAGCCTGTAAACCCTCTACACCATCAGCTCTCTTGCTTACAGGGGACCTTGGGACCCATCAACCTCCATAAACACAGGAGCCAGTTTCTTGTAATACATCTCTTTTTTCTACATGTAAACACCCTACTGGTTCTGTTTTCAGAATCCTGACTACTATAGTCAGCCACATGGATAACAGGCAAAGGAAAGGTACAGTCAATGTCTAAAGCAAGAGTGAAGACCTTAAGTCAAGAGTGGGGCTGGTGTGGAAGGCAAATAGTGAGAGCAGAGGGAGGGAGGCAGGGAGCAGCAAGGCCTGAGGTCAACCTGTAGAACCCTGAAGTCTGGGAAGGCTTTGCATTTCATGCTGCCTAAGATGGGAGTTTGCTAGAGGACTTTGAGCAGAGAAGTAGCATGATCAGTTTTGTATGGGTTCTTCAGAAGTCATTGATTAATTCAAAAATGTTACTTAGTACATTGTTGATCAGGGATTTTTGCAAAACCAGTGCCTGCAATCAGTTATTTGGTCTATATGTGAATATTGAAACATGTCTGGTGAACAATGCATAACAAAGATATATTAATACATATCTTGTCAATAAGTTGTTAAGCAGTGGTTAAATTCAAGGCATTATTCTAGACACTGGAAAGAAAACAAAGTCCATGCCTTCGTGGAGTTTATAATTTGGGTGAGCTAACAGTGCAATTGAAAATAATAATAATACATTTATAAGTCAAGGTAGTAATAAGTGCTTTGGAGAAAGAGAAAGCAAGGTAAGGGGATCTGAAGGATCATGAAAGAGGACAAGAGTGTCATTATATATAAATGGATATAGAGAGTTTTATAAAGCAATATTTGAACAGAAACCTAAAGGGGATGGAAGGAGTAAATGATTAATTCTGTGTGTCAACTTGACTAGACATAGGAAACCCAGATAGTTGGTTAAATTTTATGCTGCTTATTTTTATGAGGGTGGTTTTGGATGAGTTTAACACTGCAATTAGTAGATGGAGTAAAGCATCGTCCTCCCTCACCTGGGTGGGCCTCATCCAATCCCTCGAAGGCCTGAATAGAACAAAAGGCTGATCCTTTCCCCAGTAAAGAAGACACCTCCTGCCTAGCAAACTTCCATCTAGGCCATCTTTTTTTTTTTTTTTTTCCTTTTTCTCCTGCTTTCTGACTTGAATGCAAACCTCAGCTTTTCCTGGGTCCTGCCTGAGCCTGTAAACCCTCTACACCATCAGCTCTCTTGCTTACAGGGGACCTTGGGACCCATCAACCTCCATAAACACAGGAGCCAGTTTCTTGTAATACATCTCTTTTTTCTACATGTAAACACCCTACTGGTTCTGTTTTCAGAATCCTGACTACTATAGTCAGCCACATGGATAACAGGCAAAGGAAAGGTACAGTCAATGTCTAAAGCAAGAGTGAAGACCTTAAGTCAAGAGTGGGGCTGGTGTGGAAGGCAAATAGTGAGAGCAGAGGGAGGGAGGCAGGGAGCAGCAAGGCCTGAGGTCAACCTGTAGAACCCTGAAGTCTGGGAAGGCTTTGCATTTCATGCTGCCTAAGATGGGAGTTTGCTAGAGGACTTTGAGCAGAGAAGTAGCATGATCTGATGTAGTTTTAAAGGCTAACTCTGGCTGAAATGAAATAGGAGATCCTGGAGAGAGGAGATGGTGGTTAAACCAGAGGGGTGGTGGTGGAGGTGGTGAGAGTTGTTCATTTATAGACATAATTTGAAGCCAAGAGTCTACAGGTAGTTTGGAAATGGAGTAGTATCAGGGATGGCTCCAAGTGCTTGAGCATCTGCAGAATGGGGTTGCGATTTCATGACATGGAATGGGCTACAAGAAGATGGGGCTTGGGATGGGACCAGGAGTTAGACTTGAGATGCCATTGAGCATCCAAGTACACATGTCAAATAGACCATTGACTGTGTGTATGAGCCTGGGGATGCAATAGGAGGGCCAGGCTTTGATGTGAATTTGGGTATCATCAGTATCATGAAACTGGATGAGCTTACCAAATGAGAGTGTGAGAAAGAAGACAGAAGTGGGGCTAGGACTGAACCCTGAGTCCCTTTAACTTTTGGAATTGTATTTTTTAAACCAAGGGTTTCTATTCATTAGTAGATTATGAAATTAAAAAGATTAATCAAAAAATCAGTTTGGAGGATAATAAGCAGTACTTTTGCTAGTAAGATAAAAAAGAGTGGAAAATGTCAGAGTACTTTGAATATAGTATTGTTTGATGAAATACTTTTCAGTTATGTAAGTTTTTAAAACAAATGTATATGTTTATATATGTTTGTGTGTTTATAATCTGTGTGTTTTTGTATGTAGTGTCACTAGTGATCAAGAACCTGTCTGCCAATGCAAGAGTTGTAAGAGATGTGGATTCGATCCCTGGGTTGAGAAGATCCCTTGCAGGAGGGCATGACAACTCACTCCAGTATTCTTGCCTGGAGAATCCCATGGACAGAGGACCCTAGCAGGCTACAGTCCATAGGATCGCAAAGAGTCACGCACACCTGAAGCAACTTAGCACACACTTACATATAAATTCCTGTCTTTACTTCCTAATGTGTGTATATACATACACACACACACACACTTACTTAAGAGTATATGTAAAATATACTTTTTGCATCAGTGAATTTTTCTTTGAGATGTGAAAGGCAGTGTTTTTAAAGCCAGATGAACTATCTGAGCAGTTGAGTTCTGCCCAGCTGGAGAAGGGACAAGAGCTCAACCATTCCCCTGGCCTCTCTGGTACAGATGCAGAGATTGGAGAGGGCTGGCCAGTCAGCATAAGAGGACACAGGGGTAGGTGGGCAGGGAGCATGGCCATCTCTGAGAAAAAGAAATTGATGAAAACCAGAATGCCTTCTCCCTGAAGCCATCTTTCTTTCCACCAGCTTGTAGGTCCATTTCAGGTCCACACGTGGGTTTATTCACAAAGATGTATTTTTGATATCTTCCTTTCAGCAAGCAAGCTGATCCCAGTAAAGAGGGAACCGCAGCCATTCACTTTATTTCTTGACCATTCCACTTCCACATCAGTAAGACAATGTTAGTACCATCTTCCAGAGGATGCACAAGGATTGAAAAGTAACAGGCAGTGAATGCTTCACGGAAGAGGTGGTAGCTGATGCTCTGTTATGCCCTGCAGTGCTCCTTCAATGCTGTCCTGTGTCCAGGCATCCAGACCATTGGTGTCACAGTGCAGATACTGAGGGAAGCTGAGTTCTCCTCCATGTTCAGAGGAGGAGCCCCAACGTACCCCATGCAGGTACCTAGAGTGAGTCTTCTTATAGCAGGCAGGACATTAAATGAAAGGTGGATGTTGATGTTTGGTAAAAACCATTGCAATACTGTGAAGTAATCATTCTTGATTAAAAATAAAGAAATTGCAAAGGAAAAGAAAGCTGGAAAGGGATCATAGATACAACTGGACTGAAGCTCGATTGTCTTCCCTGCATGGTTCCACTTCCTGATTGTTGGAGCAGCTCTTCCAACAGCAGTTTGCAGGGAAGATGGGCACACAGTTGCCCTGCTAAGGGCCAGACCAGAGCAAAGGAGGAAGGAAACACAGACAGGGTGGATGAAGTGACTCTGAATTAGGTCTTGGAGCAACAGGATTGGGCTATTTTACCCACTCATTTTCTTCTATGAAGTGGTGATGCATTATTTAGGTCAGGACCATAAATATGACCCAGATCAGGGGAAAGAGGTGCAATTTATTTAGGTCAGCAAGGTCAGTGTTTTTAAAGCCAGATGAACTATCTGAGCAGTTGAGTTCTGCCCAGCTGGAGAAGGGACAAGAGCTCAACCATTCCCTGGCCTCTCTGGTACAGATGCAGAGATTGGAGAGGGCTGGCCAGTCAGCATAAGAGGACACAGGGGTAGGTGGGCAGGGAGCATGGCCATCTCTGAGAAAAAGAAATTGATGAAAACCAGAATGCCTTCTCCCTGAAGCCATCTTTCTTTCCACCAGCTTGTAGGTCCATTTCAGGTCCACACGTGGGTTTATTCACAAAGATGTATTTTTGATATCTTCCTTTCAGCAAGCAAGCTGATCCCAGTAAAGAGGGAACCGCAGCCATTCACTTTATTTCTTGACCATTCCACTTCCACATCAGTAAGACAATGTTAGTACCATCTTCCAGAGGATGCACAAGGATTGAAAAGTAACAGGCAGTGAATGCTTCACGGAAGAGGTGGTAGCTGATGCTCTGTTATGCCCTGCAGTGCTCCTTCAATGCTGTCCTGTGTCCAGGCATCCAGACCATTGGTGTCACAGTGCAGATACTGAGGGAAGCTGAGTTCTCCTCCATGTTCAGAGGAGGAGCCCCAACGTACCCCATGCAGGTACCTAGAGTGAGTCTTCTTATAGCAGGCAGGACATTAAATGAAAGGTGGATGTTGATGTTTGGTAAAAACCATTGCAATACTGTGAAGTAATCATTCTTGATTAAAAATAAAGAAATTAAAAAAGGAAAAAGAAAGCTGGAAAGGGATCATAGATACAACTGGACTGAAGCTCGATTGTCTTCCCTGCATGGTTCCACTTCCTGATTGTTGGAGCAGCTCTTCCAACAGCAGTTTGCAGGGAAGATGGGCACACAGTTGCCCTGCTAAGGGCCAGACCAGAGCAAAGGAGGAAGGAAACACAGACAGGGTGGATGAAGTGACTCTGAATTAGGTCTTGGAGCAACAGGATTGGGCTATTTTACCCACTCATTTTCTTCTATGAAGTGGTGATGCATTATTTAGGTCAGGACCATAAATATGACCCAGATCAGGGGAAAGAGGTCCAGCAATAGGCTTCTTCTGCACATCTATACCTGCAGCTAAAGATGCCTGAGGAGCATCTGAAACTCACATGAGGTTCTGTTGTGTTGTCCAGTTGGTAGACTTTGGAGCCACGCCTTCTGACTTCCCATCTTTGATTTTTATGTGATGCTTCAGGTCACGTAAAAATCAGGTAGTTCTAACATCATCATTTTATAGAGAAGCTCCTACACATGTATATATTTGTCCAGGGGCTGTCCTGAGAGTTTTTATCCTCTCTATATGGTAGTCTTCACAGAGAGGCTACTCAGAGCCTCCTGGAGGCCAGCAGACCCCACTTCTCAAGTTCACCACCATCTCAGGGCTAAATTCCCACCAAGAGTCTTCTCCCTTGTCAGCAACTGTGTACCAGCTGCCAGTGGCTGCTCAAGGCCAAAGCAACCAGCTCCCCAGAGTGAGGTCACGGCCTGAACCACTCCCCTTGTTGCTCTAACATCGCGGCCATCCCTGAGGGCAGGGGGCCTTAGCCATGCTTGGGGCCCAGTGGAGTGTGTGACTTTGCACACTGTGGGGACTTGCAAAACTGGTTCCAACTCAAAGGTCACATCTGGAACAACCTCTTTTATTTGTAGGTATATATTTCTTACTGTCCAAGCTCTAAAACTCAGCCAAATCAGTTTCAGAAGGCAAGCCCTGATAGAGCCTTAGTCATAGATCAAGACCAGCTGGCCATCAGCTGTCCCAGGCTTCACAAACTCCTAAGTCTGGATCCATTCTCTTTTTTTTTTTTTTTTTTTAAGATTTATTTATTTATTTATTTTGGTGGGGGGGGGGTGGGGAGGGAGGGGAACAGGCGGGCCATTTCTATTGGTCTTTCATTTGTCTATTTTCATCCATCTTTGTTCTTCGGCCCATGTGGGTCTCCCATTGTGGTGACCTCTGTTGTCGCAGAGCACCGGCTCCGGGCGCATGTGCTCCAGAGTGCCAGCTCAGTAATTGGACACATCGGTCCAGCCGCTCCGCAGCACATGGGATCTTCCCAGGCCAGGGATCGAACCAGCGCCCCTTGCACTGCAAGGTGGTGTCCTTACCCACTGGACCACCAGGGAAGCCCGATCCATTCTCTTTATTGTGGGTAAATGTTGTATATTTTCACTTGATCATGATAAGAGAAACTGCTGCTTGTGTGAATCAAATCATACCCCAATATCAAAGAATTAGGCCAAACCCTGCCTTGATGATCCCAGTCACACTAATTTTTCCCACCTATAAGTTATTAGTGGTTCCCCTCTAAGCACTGGCTTACTGCCCCATGGTTACATGTTTATTCATTATGTATGTAGTGGCCATCCCCATCCCCCAGGGCTTTTGAAGCATTTCACACCCACCTCTGTGATTCTATTGATGACTCTTTGCTTTATGTATGTCTGTCATTTCCCAAAATAACTCCAAGCACCTAGAGGGCAGGGTCTAGAAGCTATTCTTAGCACCCAGCACCTAGTAGGTATAATAAATATTGGCTGAAGGAACTTATCAGCTCAACCCAGAAGCATTTATTGAGTGTGTGCTACATATTAAGTACCATTTTAGGGGCTGAGGACACAATCCATACATTTCCATACATTTGAGTATCCCACACTTCAAAAAAGGGAGAGAAACACTTAATGAAGAAACACAGGGTTGAGTGTGAGAGTGTGTTCAAGAAAGGAAGTTAGCCCAATTAAAGGAAGCATTTGATTTTTATGAGAGAATGGAGAAACATCTGGGAGGAGGGGATACCTGAGCTGGGCTTTACAGAATAACCAGGATTTCAATGGGCACACAATAGATAGGGTTGGGTGAAAGAGAGAAGCATGGCTAGATGAAGTGAAGGTATTAACAATCAGTGAATAATTACCCCAACTGCAGCAGGCGTATCCTTGGGTCAGCAGTGTTTCTACAATGCTGTGAGCTTGACTGCAAGCTGTCATTACATTCTCAGGGAGTGCTGGCTGGTGATGCTGAAAATTACTTAAACCTCCTGCACAGTCACCAAGAAAACATGCCTTGGGAGCTGTCAGTGGTGAAATAAGACTGTTTGGGAAGATCGTGGGAATGAGGACAATTGATATTCCTCTCTGTTTTTTTTTTCTTTCTAATTTTTCTTCCTAAAGACAGTTGAATCTAATTTAACATGTTAAACAATTTGTTCAAATGAGCCAGACTGCCTTCTGGTGCTGAGGGGATATCCGGGGGCTACATTACAGGAATGTAAATGTAGAGCAATCCAGTTGATCAAAAATGAATTAGTTAGAGAGTGCCATGAGTTATGTGATCAGAAAAGATGCTTTTCGAGAAGATGAGGTAATTAAGATGAGTTTAGTCATCGAAATGGCAGCCAGGGCCGATGTAAGTTTATGTTCCAGTTCATTGTTCAAATATACCCAGGCATTCATGGAGGCCCACTTGCTGTGTGAAAGGCCCTTCCTGTGAGGGCTGTTGTGACAAATGATGTGAAACCTGTACCTTTAAAGGGGGCTTGTGATTGAAAGAAACAAGTATGATCATCAAGAAAACAGGTGTTTTTTTGAGTCCCCACTCTGTGCTAGCCATTGTGGTGTATCCAGACCCATCCTCATAACTCACCTGCCTTTCAACACTGTGATGCATGGGTTAGTCCCATTTTACAGATAAGGAAACTGATAGGTGGATACCATGAAGTGCCTCTATGTGGAAGTTACCCACACCACAAGGGGCAGTCTGCAAGGGTTCACAAGGAAAGTCATATCTTGTTCACTCGGTCATTCATTTAAAGGGTATTTAATGTGCACCAAGCAAGCACTGTGGTAGATGCTGAGGATACATTCATGAACAGTGAAAGATGTGTCTGCCACTATCATGGTCTTCCCAGTTGAGACAGGGCATGGATTTAATCAATACATGTGCAACTGCAAATTAAGATAAGTGTTCTGAAGAAAACAGGCATGGTTTTCTGAAAGTGTATGACGAAGGACACAGTCACTGAAGGGAGTATGGGAGGGGTGGGAAAGCAAAGATTCCTTGATCAAAAGTTGCTTGAGCTTGGGAAGGAGGGGAGTCAGGCTTTATAGGGTGTGTGGGTGGCATCCTGAAGAGCTATAGTATGGATCAAGGGTGTCCTCGAGGAGAGCACACAGCACAGTCAAGGAACTGAAAGCACAGCCAGAGCCCTGGGAGCCAGAGTGAGGCTGCAAGGGGATGGAGGGTTGGTGCTTCTGGGTGCTTTGCCATAGAGAGGAGTTGGGTCTTGTCCTAAGAGACATAGGTTATCATCAGAGTGACAAGAGCCCAAGGGAATTGTGAAAAGACAACCCTGGCTACTTTTCATGGGTAGAATAGTCTGGAAGGGAGACAAATGGATGCAAGATGACTGAGGACTGCGGCTCCTGTGGTATCCAGGCAACCTGTGAGGTAGCATGGTTCCGGGCGAGAGACAAAGATGAAAATAGAGCAGCTGCGATGCTGCCGGGGAGTGAAGTGGCCTGTATGGTGCTGGATTGGAGAGTAAGGCAGCTGAGCCGGAAGCAGTATTAGGACAAGTCAGGACAAGTGCATGGTGAGGTGAGGCCCTTTAAGTGTCTAAAGGGGCCCTTGGGGAATTGAAAGAAACAAAGTATAAAAAATTCATCAAGAAAACAGGTGTTTTTTGAGTCCCCACTCTGTGCTAGCCATTGTGGTGTATCCAGACCCATCCTCATAACTCACCTGCCTTTCAACACTGTGATGCATGGGTTAGTCCCATTTTACAGATAAGGAAACTGATAGGTGGATACCATGAAGTGCCTCTATGTGGAAGTTACCCACACCACAAGGGGCAGTCTGCAAGGGTTCACAAGGAAAGTCATATCTTGTTCACTCGGTCATTCATTTAAAGGGTATTTAATGTGCACCAAGCAAGCACTGTGGTAGATGCTGAGGATACATTCATGAACAGTGAAAGATGTGTCTGCCACTATCATGGTCTTCCCAGTTGAGACAGGGCATGGATTTAATCAATACATGTGCAACTGCAAATTAAGATAAGTGTTCTGAAGAAAACAGGCATGGTTTTCTGAAAGTGTATGACGAAGGACACAGTCACTGAAGGGAGTATGGGGAGGGGGTGGGAAAGCAAAGATTCCTTGATCAAAAGTTGCTTGAGCTTGGGAAGGAGGGGAGTCAGGCTTTATAGGGTGTGTGGGTGGCATCCTGAAGAGCTATAGTATGGATCAAGGGTGTCCTCGAGGAGAGCACACAGCACAGTCAAGGAACTGAAAGCACAGCCAGAGCCCTGGGAGCCAGAGTGAGGCTGCAAGGGGATGGAGGGTTGGTGCTTCTGGGTGCTTTGCCATAGAGAGGAGTTGGGTCTTGTCCTAAGAGACATAGGTTATCATCAGAGTGACAAGAGCCCAAGGGAATTGTGAAAAGACAACCCTGGCTACTTTTCATGGGTAGAATAGTCTGGAAGGGAGACAAATGGATGCAAGATGACTGAGGACTGCGGCTCCTGTGGTATCCAGGCAACCTGTGAGGTAGCATGGTTCCGGGCGAGAGACAAAGATGAAAATAGAGCAGCTGCGATGCTGCCGGGGAGTGAAGTGGCCTGTATGGTGCTGGATTGGAGAGTAAGGCAGCTGAGCCGGAAGCAGTATTAGGACAAGTCAGGACAAGTGCATGGTGAGGGTGAGGCTTCTAACTCTGATGCTCTGAGCTGGGGAGCTGGGGACAGGTGCCACATCCTAGAAAATGGTAGGAGAATCAGACAAGGACAAGATATTTCTTTTATTATTATTATTATTATTTTTTTTTTTTTTTTGGGGGGGGGGGGGGGGGGGGGGGGGGGGTGGGCCACTTCCACTGGTCTTTCATTTGTCTAGTTTCATCCATCTTTGTTCTTTGGCCCGTTTGGGCCTCCCATCACGGTGGCATCTGTTGTCACAGAGCACCGGCTCTGGGCACACGCGCTCCAGAGCTCCGGCTCGGTAATTGGACACACTGGTCCAGCCGCTCCGCGGCACGTGGGATCTTCCCAGGCCAGGGATCGAACCGGTGCCCCTTGCACTGCAAGGTGGTGTCCTTACCCACTGGACCACCAGGGAAGCCCCCAAAGGACAATATATTTCTGAATATCAAGGTGGAAAAGACTCCATGGAGAGTCCACTTCATGTGGTGCAAATATTGCATCAGGGAATGGTGTTCTTTCACTCCATTGTTCTTTCCTGTGATGCCCCACAGACAGAGGAGCCTGGCAGCCTATAGTCCATGGAGTCAGAAAGAGTTGGACACAACTGAGCGACTAACACTCTTTACTTTCACAGCACAGCCCTCACCACCCTGCCAACAGAGGCAAAGTGTCCATTGACAGCGATAGATGTCCACACAAGTCTAAATACAGATTGAGGGGATGTGAAGAGACCACCTTCTCTGACCATTCCTGCCTAGGAAGTGTTCAGTTGATCATTGCCTGCAGCACTGCTCCATTGAACATTGCAGCTGTCTGGAAGTCAGAAGACCTGGGTTCCCAGCCCCTAGCTCACTGTGGGGCCTTAAACCGATCTCTTGGCCTCATGGTCCCCATCTGACAAGGAGGAGGGATGACTCAGTCCTTCCAGAGTGAGAGTTTCCCACCCACTTGGTGTGACACGAGGCACATGTTATCACACGGGACAGAAAAATCAACTGTATTTGCAGGTTATCTGTGCATGTGTTTCTCATCCCTTGGTCTGCTGTACCATGATAATAAAGCACTGTCTAGATAGGGGATGAAAAAGGAGATGGGCAGGGGACAGGAGTATTAGGACAAGTCAGGACAAGTGCATGGTGAGGGTGAGGCTTCTAACTCTGATGCTCTGAGCTGGGGAGCTGGGGACAGGTGCCACATCCTAGAAAATGGTAGGAGAATCAGACAAGGACAAGATATTTCTTTTATTATTATTATTTTTTTTTTTTTTTTGGTGGGGATGGGGAGGGAGGGGGTGGGTGGGCCACTTCCACTGGTCTTTCATTTGTCTAGTTTCATCCATCTTTGTTCTTTGGCCCGTTTGGGCCTCCCATCACGGTGGCATCTGTTGTCACAGAGCACCGGCTCTGGGCACACGCGCTCCAGAGCTCCGGCTCGGTAATTGGACACACTGGTCCAGCCGCTCCGCGGCACGTGGGATCTTCCCAGGCCAGGGATCGAACCGGTGCCCCTTGCACTGCAAGGTGGTGTCCTTACCCACTGGACCACCAGGGAAGCCCCCAAAGGACAATATATTTCTGAATATCAAGGTGGAAAAGACTCCATGGAGAGTCCACTTCATGTGGTGCAAATATTGCATCAGGGAATGGTGTTCTTTCACTCCATTGTTCTTTCCTGGGATGCCCCACAGACAGAGGAGCCTGGCAGCCTATAGTCCATGGAGTCAGAAAGAGTTGGACACAACTGAGCGACTAACACTCTTTACTTTCACAGCACAGCCCTCACCACCCTGCCAACAGAGGCAAAGTGTCCATTGACAGCGATAGATGTCCACACAAGTCTAAATACAGATTGAGGGGATGTGAAGAGACCACCTTCTCTGACCATTCCTGCCTAGGAAGTGTTCAGTTGATCATTGCCTGCAGCACTGCTCCATTGAACATTGCAGCTGTCTGGAAGTCAGAAGACCTGGGTTCCCAGCCCCTAGCTCACTGTGGGGCCTTAAACCGATCTCTTGGCCTCATGGTCCCCATCTGACAAGGAGGAGGGATGACTCAGTCCTTCCAGAGTGAGAGTTTCCCACCCACTTGGTGTGACACGAGGCACATGTTATCACACGGGACAGAAAAATCAACTGTATTTGCAGGTTATCTGTGCATGTGTTTCTCATCCCTTGGTCTGCTGTACCATGATAATAAAGCACTGTCTAGATAGGGGATGAAAAAGGAGATGGGCAGGGGGACAGGAGATTCTGAGACAAAGAAACGACTTGGGAAAAATCAAGCACATCTTTAAGACTGACCCCTTCAAAGGCCCCAGCCTAGTACTGTCACTGGAGTCAGTGGAAATGGGGGAAGAGGAAAGCAGGACAGGGACCAGTTGTTTTCTCTGATTATAATAATCCTTTAGGCTCTGTATCAACATTCTGTGAAGTGCAAAGAAATAATCAGGTGCAGGGCAGAAAGCATTCCTCTGTAATTCTGCTACCAAAGGTAATCTCTCTTCTTCCATCCTCTTTTTTAAATAGATTACTTACAGTATTGAGATCATACTGTATATACACCCTTTGCATTCTATTTTGGTTGAATAGCATCATATCTGGAGCTGGCTCACACTTGTTCACAAGAGCCAAAGTACGTCTCTTTCCAACTCTGGATTCAGTGACACCATGTTGGTGGCTTGAAATCAACCACAGTGGGAATATTTACACTGCAGAAGTTGGCAGACTCTACAAAGCAGAGTTGTTTTGTTTTTGTTTTTTTTTGTTGTTTTTGTTTTAGATGGCCTATGGTTAAACATTTACTGTGTTAAGTGGCTTCAGTCATGGGAAACTCTTGATGACCTTATGGACTGTAGTCCACCAGGCTCCTCTGTCCATAGGATTCTCTAGGCAAGAATATTGGAGTAGGTTGCCATGGCCTCCTCCAGGGGATCTTCCTGTCCCAGGGTTGAACATACATCTCTTATATCTACTTTATTGGCAGGTGGGTTCTTTACCACTAGAGCCACCTGGGAAACCCTAGCATATCACAAAGTATTTCATAAGCATTTTTGGTATTAAATTTATCTTTTAATTAACATTTTAGGAAGTGTTCCATTGCCTGCAGCACTGCTCCATTGAACATTGCAGCTGTCTGGAAGTCAGAAGACCTGGGTTCCCAGCCCCTAGCTCACTGTGGGGCCTTAAACCGATCTCTTGGCCTCATGGTCCCCATCTGACAAGGAGGAGGGATGACTCAGTCCTTCCAGAGTGAGAGTTTCCCACCCACTTGGTGTGACACGAGGCACATGTTATCACACGGGACAGAAAAATCAACTGTATTTGCAGGTTATCTGTGCATGTGTTTCTCATCCCTTGGTCTGCTGTACCATGATAATAAAGCACTGTCTAGATAGGGGATGAAAAAGGAGATGGGCAGGGGGACAGGAGATTCTGAGACAAAGAAACGACTTGGGAAAAATCAAGCACATCTTTAAGACTGACCCCTTCAAAGGCCCCAGCCTAGTACTGTCACTGGAGTCAGTGGAAATGGGGGAAGAGGAAAGCAGGACAGGGACCAGTTGTTTTCTCTGATTATAATAATCCTTTAGGCTCTGTATCAACATTCTGTGAAGTGCAAAGAAATAATCAGGTGCAGGGCAGAAAGCATTCCTCTGTAATTCTGCTACCAAAGGTAATCTCTCTTCTTCCATCCTCTTTTTTAAATAGATTACTTACAGTATTGAGATCATACTGTATATACACCCTTTGCATTCTATTTTGGTTGAATAGCATCATATCTGGAGCTGGCTCACACTTGTTCACAAGAGCCAAAGTACGTCTCTTTCCAACTCTGGATTCAGTGACACCATGTTGGTGGCTTGAAATCAACCACAGTGGGAATATTTACACTGCAGAAGTTGGCAGACTCTACAAAGCAGAGTTGTTTTGTTTTTGTTTTTTTTTGTTGTTTTTGTTTTAGATGGCCTATGGTTAAACATTTACTGTGTTAAGTGGCTTCAGTCATGGGAAACTCTTGATGACCTTATGGACTGTAGTCCACCAGGCTCCTCTGTCCATAGGATTCTCTAGGCAAGAATATTGGAGTAGGTTGCCATGGCCTCCTCCAGGGGATCTTCCTGTCCCAGGGGTTGAACATACATCTCTTATATCTACTTTATTGGCAGGTGGGTTCTTTACCACTAGAGCCACCTGGGAAACCCTAGCATATCACAAAGTATTTCATAAGCATTTTTTGGTATTAAATTTATCTTTTTAATTAACATTTTAATGCATGCATAATAACCAACTAAAAGTGCTAATTTCCAGGCATCAGATCCATTTTTTCACTGTTATAAATAATACTAGTGTGCTATTACAAATATCTTAGTGCATAAATATTTTACATTTCATACTCTTTAGTTAGCATAGATCCCTAGGTAGAGAAATATTGGGTCAAAGAATAGGAACAGCTTTCAGGCTCTTGACATATATTGGCTAATAGCTTTTCCTGAAAAAACTATCTCAGTTATATCCCACAAAACATAAAATGTGTGAAAAGGACCACTTAACTCACCAGCATTAAACATGATACCAACACAGGAAAAGGTAATTCAATGGAATAAAGCTCCCAGTTAGAACAAATATTAACATAGAAGGACTACATAAAAATGAGAGCTTTCCATTTGTGCCACAAATAAAATTAAGAGACTGACAATGAACTCACCTAAAATGTGATAAATCTGCCATATAGTGGGTTATTGTCCTTAATATATAAAGAGCTTATGCAAGCCAATTTTTTAAAAAGCAAAGGTTATAATAAATAAAAGAGCTAAGAACTTGAACATACTACTGGTCTGATTTATCTTCACATCCCAGTTTGAGGACTTCCCAGTTTACAAGTCAGAGAACAGGAGCAAAGTAAACTTTGGGTTCCTGGGGTTCCCCAGTGAAGTCTCAAAGATGTCTGGTTATGGCAGCTCAGTGGTAAAGAATCTGATGGCCAATGGAGGAGACACAGTTTCGATCCCTGGGTCAGAAAGGTCCCCTGGGGAAGGAAATGGCCACCCACTCCAGTATTCTTGCCTGGAGACTTCCATGGACAGAGGAGGCTGGTGGGCTACAGTTCAGGGGATCACAAGAATTGAACACAAGTTAGCTTTCAGAGGAGTTTTGAACAGAGCCCCTGAATGTGACTGGAGTTTACTAGCATTTGTTATAGTGTGAATAAAACCAAATTTCCCCTTCTACTGAAAAAGCCATGCTGAAAATAACAAAGGATTGTGATATAAATAGACCATGTAGTTTACCACTAGAAAGAGAGGAAAAAGAGATTCAGAGGATGCAGCAGCAATCCAAGAACAATTCCACAGAACAGATGGCTCCACTTTGGTGAATCGGAAGCTTTGTTGATGCTGCCCACCTCTGAGGTTCCTGGAGTGGAGTTCACAGTTCCTTGAAATTTAGCTTTTTTCCTGAAAAACTATTTTACAAATATCTTAGTGCATAAATATTTTACATTTCATACTCTTTAGTTAGCATAGATCCCTAGGTAGAGAAATATTGGGTCAAAGAATAGGAACAGCTTTCAGGCTCTTGACATATATTGGCTAATAGCTTTTCCTGAAAAAACTATCTCAGTTATATCCCACAAAACATAAAATGTGTGAAAAGGACCACTTAACTCACCAGCATTAAACATGATACCAACACAGGAAAAGGTAATTCAATGGAATAAAGCTCCCAGTTAGAACAAATATTAACATAGAAGGACTACATAAAAATGAGAGCTTTCCATTTGTGCCACAAATAAAATTAAGAGACTGACAATGAACTCACCTAAAATGTGATAAATCTGCCATATAGTGGGTTATTGTCCTTAATATATAAAGAGCTTATGCAAGCCAATTTTTTAAAAAGCAAAGGTTATAATAAATAAAAGAGCTAAGAACTTGAACATACTACTGGTCTGATTTATCTTCACATCCCAGTTTGAGGACTTCCCAGTTTACAAGTCAGAGAACAGGAGCAAAGTAAACTTTGGGTTCCTGGGGTTCCCCAGTGAAGTCTCAAAGATGTCTGGTTATGGCAGCTCAGTGGTAAAGAATCTGATGGCCAATGGAGGAGACACAGTTTCGATCCCTGGGTCAGAAAGGTCCCCTGGGGAAGGAAATGGCCACCCACTCCAGTATTCTTGCCTGGAGACTTCCATGGACAGAGGAGGCTGGTGGGCTACAGTTCAGGGGATCACAAGAATTGAACACAAGTTAGCTTTCAGAGGAGTTTTGAACAGAGCCCCTGAATGTGACTGGAGTTTACTAGCATTTGTTATAGTGTGAATAAAACCAAATTTCCCCTTCTACTGAAAAAGCCATGCTGAAAATAACAAAGGATTGTGATATAAATAGACCATGTAGTTTACCACTAGAAAGAGAGGAAAAAGAGATTCAGAGGATGCAGCAGCAATCCAAGAACAATTCCACAGAACAGATGGCTCCACTTTGGTGAATCGGAAGCTTTGTTGATGCTGCCCACCTCTGAGGTTCCTGGAGTGGAGTTCACAGTTCCTTGAAGATTTTAGCTGTTTCTACAAAGTTCTGGCTCAGAAGCTGCGGGAAACTGAAGAAAAGCAGAAGATGGCAGGAAGCACCCAAGACAATCTTTTTTTTTTTTTTTTTTTTTCTGTATGCCAAACTGCTGCCAAGAGTCTGATCTGTGTATAAGTTTAAGAAAATTAGTCTCCCAGCAAGTAGAAATGAGAGCCAGACACAAACACACTCTGATTTGCAGTACTTTTCATTATGTAAATTGTGTAGTACCATGTATGTAAGCTTACTTGTTCACCAAGCACACCTGTGGAGTAGTCTTCAGCATCCATCTAGATGTGCAGGGAACTAGACAATAAGGCTTGTCCTCAAGGAGCTCTGAATCTTTCCATGACAGTTGTCTGAAAATAGAACCAAAAAGTCAAACAGGAGGCTAACTTCTACTGTAGCTGTGAAATTGAGATGCCTGCTCCTTGGAAGGAAAGCTATGACAGACCTAGACGACATATTAAAAGCAGAGACATTACTTTGCTGATAAAGGCCATTACAGTCAAAACTATGTTATTTTCCAGTACTCATGTACAAATGTGAGACTTAGATTATAAAGAAGGCTGAGTGTCAAAGAATGGATGCTTTCAAACTCTGGTGCCAGAGAAGTCTCTGAAGGGTCCTGTGGACTGGAAGAGCATCAGATCAATTAATCCTAAAGGAAATCAACACTGACTATTCGAAGAAGAAGGATTGTTGCTAAAGCTGAAGTTCCAATCTTAATTCTTGGCCACTTGACATGAGAACAGACACATTAGAAGAGACCCTGATGCTGGAAAAGACTGAGGGCAGGAGGAGAAGGGAGCAGCATAGGATGAGATGGTTAGTTTTGAACAGAGCCCCTGAATGTGACTGGAGTTTACTAGCATTTGTTATAGTGTGAATAAAACCAAATTTCCCCTTCTACTGAAAAAGCCATGCTGAAAATAACAAAGGATTGTGATATAAATAGACCATGTAGTTTACCACTAGAAAGAGAGGAAAAAGAGATTCAGAGGATGCAGCAGCAATCCAAGAACAATTCCACAGAACAGATGGCTCCACTTTGGTGAATCGGAAGCTTTGTTGATGCTGCCCACCTCTGAGGTTCCTGGAGTGGAGTTCACAGTTCCTTGAAGATTTTAGCTGTTTCTACAAAGTTCTGGCTCAGAAGCTGCGGGAAACTGAAGAAAAGCAGAAGATGGCAGGAAGCACCCAAGACAATCTTTTTTTATTTTTTTCTGTATGCCAAACTGCTGCCAAGAGTCTGATCTGTGTATAAGTTTAAGAAAATTAGTCTCCCAGCAAGTAGAAATGAGAGCCAGACACAAACACACTCTGATTTGCAGTACTTTTCATTATGTAAATTGTGTAGTACCATGTATGTAAGCTTACTTGTTCACCAAGCACACCTGTGGAGTAGTCTTCAGCATCCATCTAGATGTGCAGGGAACTAGACAATAAGGCTTGTCCTCAAGGAGCTCTGAATCTTTCCATGACAGTTGTCTGAAAATAGAACCAAAAAGTCAAACAGGAGGCTAACTTCTACTGTAGCTGTGAAATTGAGATGCCTGCTCCTTGGAAGGAAAGCTATGACAGACCTAGACGACATATTAAAAGCAGAGACATTACTTTGCTGATAAAGGCCATTACAGTCAAAACTATGTTATTTTCCAGTACTCATGTACAAATGTGAGACTTAGATTATAAAGAAGGCTGAGTGTCAAAGAATGGATGCTTTCAAACTCTGGTGCCAGAGAAGTCTCTGAAGGGTCCTGTGGACTGGAAGAGCATCAGATCAATTAATCCTAAAGGAAATCAACACTGACTATTCGAAGAAGAAGGATTGTTGCTAAAGCTGAAGTTCCAATCTTAATTCTTGGCCACTTGACATGAGAACAGACACATTAGAAGAGACCCTGATGCTGGAAAAGACTGAGGGCAGGAGGAGAAGGGAGCAGCATAGGATGAGATGGTTAGATAGCATGACCAACTCAATGAACACGAACTTAAGCAATCTTCAGGAGATAGTGGAGGACAGAGGAGTCTGGTGTGCTATAGTTCATGGGGTCCCATAGCATCAGACATGATTTAGCGACTGAGTAACAACAACTTCTACTGAGCAGCCACAGTACTGTTGGAGTTCAGAGTCAGGGAGGAAAAGAGTAACAGAGAATGTTTGTGGCAACTCCAGAAGGTTCCATGAAACAAATGAAGATGAACTGGACTTTGTACTAAGGATAAGACAGGAGGAAGCTTCCTGTCACTATTGGGAACTAGGACCATCTTGATTTGTAGACCAAGATTAGCACATATCTGTTTGCCCAAATGAATATCCTGAACGTCATAAACTGTTTGACAGGAATAAAATAGTCTCAGTCAATGCAAGGACTACCCAGCATTGGTCTCTCTTCTAGAATATCGAAATTGAAAAAAACAAAAAAAGGTATTTTTTGGCTCTAGAATATCAGTAGTTAATAAGCAGTCAACTTTTACTTCTCCTATTTATTTTATAATATGGTAATATGTACTTAGGATGAAATTTACCATTTTAACCCTTTTTAAGCATACAGTTAAGTGCCTTCACATTGTTGTGCAAATATCACCAAAGATTTTCATCTTTCCAATCTGAAACTTTAGAACCATTAAACAGTAACACCCTTTCCTTGCTAACCACCCCTGCTTCCTGTCTCTGTGAATTTGACTATTTATCCTTTTCAATCTTGTCCAATCTAATTGAAAAGTACTAAAATGTACAAATGTGAGACTTAGATTATAAAGAAGGCTGAGTGTCAAAGAATGGATGCTTTCAAACTCTGGTGCCAGAGAAGTCTCTGAAGGGTCCTGTGGACTGGAAGAGCATCAGATCAATTAATCCTAAAGGAAATCAACACTGACTATTCGAAGAAGAAGGATTGTTGCTAAAGCTGAAGTTCCAATCTTAATTCTTGGCCACTTGACATGAGAACAGACACATTAGAAGAGACCCTGATGCTGGAAAAGACTGAGGGCAGGAGGAGAAGGGAGCAGCATAGGATGAGATGGTTAGATAGCATGACCAACTCAATGAACACGAACTTAAGCAATCTTCAGGAGATAGTGGAGGACAGAGGAGTCTGGTGTGCTATAGTTCATGGGGTCCCATAGCATCAGACATGATTTAGCGACTGAGTAACAACAACTTCTACTGAGCAGCCACAGTACTGTTGGAGTTCAGAGTCAGGGAGGAAAAGAGTAACAGAGAATGTTTGTGGCAACTCCAGAAGGTTCCATGAAACAAATGAAGATGAACTGGACTTTGTACTAAGGATAAGACAGGAGGAAGCTTCCTGTCACTATTGGGAACTAGGACCATCTTGATTTGTAGACCAAGATTAGCACATATCTGTTTGCCCAAATGAATATCCTGAACGTCATAAACTGTTTGACAGGAATAAAATAGTCTCAGTCAATGCAAGGACTACCCAGCATTGGTCTCTCTTCTAGAATATCGAAATTGAAAAAAACAAAAAAAGGTATTTTTTGGCTCTAGAATATCAGTAGTTAATAAGCAGTCAACTTTTACTTCTCCTATTTATTTTATAATATGGTAATATGTACTTAGGATGAAATTTACCATTTTAACCCTTTTTAAGCATACAGTTAAGTGCCTTCACATTGTTGTGCAAATATCACCAAAGATTTTCATCTTTCCAATCTGAAACTTTAGAACCATTAAACAGTAACTCCCTTTCCTTGGTAACCACCACCCTGCTTCCTGTCTCTGTGAATTTGACTATTTATCCTTTTTTTTTTCCTCTTTAATGGTGATTGTCAGATAAGGTCCGAGCAAGAATCAGACAGCACACTCATATTGGATAATTGATGAATTTAAGAAGGGGATATTTGCAAAGATTTGAATAGGATTTATGGAAACTGTTAAGAAGGATATAAACCATGTGACCAGTAACATCAGGGAGCTGCCACAACCTGGACCCAAAGGAACAGTTACCAGAACCAAAAAATGTGGTAAAGAGCATCCCGGACAGGAGCTGTGCTCTTTCATAGAGGGCTCTACGTGTCCCAACAATGTAGGAGCCAAGGGCCCAGATGCCCTGACCTCCACTCTTCTCCCATCCTTGACCTCCTACCAGTGCCTTCCATTGGCTAAACCAAGACACCAGAATCAGGAGAGCCCATGGATGAAGTCTTAGCTGGGGGCAGGTAGCTCTCAAGATATAGGCAAGGTAGAGGGGAGTGGCAACTGGATCTCTGGGTCAAATGAAATATATCAGCATAGTCACCTCTTTTGAAGTACACTGGGCATGTGATCAATATGACTGAGCCTGAGGCTAAATGTACAATAAATTAAGAGGAAAATGATGGGAGAAGAGGACACCTAAAGAGGATTTTAGAATTTGTCCGAGAATGGGAATGGCAAACATCCGTCAAAACAAAATAAGCACCCAACGCAGGCAAATAAATGGGTCTAGTATTTGGGCCATGACACCCACACAGCAGCTATCACAGCATCACAGGTGGTCAGACACCAGAGAGTCCTAATCTTGTCCACTAGGATCATTCCACATATGAAAACTCTAAGATGCAGAAGGGCTTGGTCTCCATATCCTGTGTTTCTTCCCAAACTCCCACTTGCTTGAAGGAGTTTATTAAGAAATCAGTGGTTCTCCTTAAGCCCCTATTAGCCCTGAGTCAACCTAAGTGTGACTTTGAACTCATCTGTCACTTTGACCAGCATCACGCCCCAAATCCAGAGCCTGGCTTCACTTTCCTGACCTTCAGTCTTTACGTGTGTGGCAGGATATTTGTCAACTCCGAAGCTCCAGGTGCATATAAATGATGTTAAAACATATCATTTAATGCTAAGAGAACATGAGAAATCAGTGACAGGCATATAAACTAGGCCGTATAATAAGTTCAGTTAGCTTTTGATGTGTATGTGAGAAGGCAGAAAAGATTGTTTTGTCCAGTCTAAAAGAATTCATCAGTTTCCTAGT
Source organism: Tragulus kanchil (assembly GCA_022376925.1). NCBI lineage: Eukaryota > Metazoa > Chordata > Mammalia > Artiodactyla > Tragulidae > Tragulus > Tragulus kanchil. Next base: position 122,670,207 of record JAIOJX010000006.1, read on the forward strand.
TCTAGGCGTGGAATCAAGTGTTATAAAATACAAGAAAGTATGAAAAGTAGTCCTTCCCTCAGGCAGGAGCTGTGTGGTTGGAGAAATGACCACATGTATGGGTCAGAAACTCACAACACAATGGGATTCCTATGAATGTCAGAGCCCTAGGGACCTTAGGAGAAAAGTGTCTGAACTAGGAGCTGTCAGTGATCACAGAATGGTTTCTGGAGAAGTTGAACCAGATGCTAAGGGGAGAATGGGACTTGCAAAAGACAAAGAGGGCATTCCAGGTGTTGGCGAGCAGTGAACCAAACATACATTTATGCCTTTGTTCACAAAGTCGAAGCGTGCTGGGTCCCTATTTTCTGCACTGGGTTCTCAGTGCTTCTTTTCAGAAGTAGTTAGTTGGGTTTTCCTTCTCTTCAAGAAACATCAAGCTGAAATGGAAGAGCCACTGCATCATTCCAGCTACCTGGCTTTACACAGAGGCTGAAATCAGTACTCAGGCAGCACATCTTGCCCAGCCCCTACTCATCCCCCATTCCCCAGTCTTTTTAGGCAGTTCCAGAAAGTTCCAAAGAGCATTCAGGTGTCTGCCCTTCTCTGGGCCTCAGTTTCATCACTGAAAATAACGCAGTTGGGTTACATGATCTCCAAGTTTCCTTCCATCTCCGTAAGCTTATGATTTTTGTTTCTGAAGATTAATTTGGGGGTATTTTTTGTTATCTAAACTCCTAATCTATCCCTTCCCCATTTCCCCTTTGGTAACCATAAGTTTGTTTTCTATGTCTGTGGGTCCATTTCTGTTTTGTAAATTCATTTCTCTCTTCTTTTTAGATTCTACACATAAGTAATGCTATATGACACTATTCTTTGCCTGAATTACTTCCCTTAGTGTGATAATGTCTGGTTTACCTGCATGTGTGCATGCATGCTAAGTCATTTCTGTCATATCTAACTCTTTGAGACCCTTTTTACCATAACACACCAGGCTCCTCTGTCCTTGGAGTTCTCTAGGCAAGAATACTGCAGTGGGTTGCCAGGCCATCTCCAAGGATCTTCCTGATCCAGGGGGCAAATCCACATCTCCTATGTCTCCTGCATTGGCAGGTGGCTTCTTTACCACCAGTGCCACCTAGGAAGCCCCTAGGTTCAACCATGTTGCTGCAAATGGCATCATTTGATTTCTTTTACGACTGAGCCATATTCCATTGAATAGGTACAATTCTTCTTTATCCATTCATCTGTCAATGGACATTCACGTTGCTTCTGTGTCTTAGCTATTGAAAATAGTGCTGCTATGAAACATCAGGGTGCATGTATCTTTTCAAATTTTAGTTTTCTCCAGACAAATCCCCCAGTGTGGGATTCTTGGATTATATGGTAGTTCTCTTTTTTGGACCAAAGGGATGTTGGCGAGCAGTGAACCAAACATACATTTATGCCTTTGTTCACAAAGTCGAGCGTGCTGGGTCCCTATTTTCTGCACTGGGTTCTCAGTGCTTCTTTTCAGAAGTAGTTAGTTGGGTTTTCCTTCTCTTCAAGAAACATCAAGCTGAAATGGAAGAGCCACTGCATCATTCCAGCTACCTGGCTTTACACAGAGGCTGAAATCAGTACTCAGGCAGCACATCTTGCCCAGCCCCTACTCATCCCCCATTCCCCAGTCTTTTTAGGCAGTTCCAGAAAGTTCCAAAGAGCATTCAGGTGTCTGCCCTTCTCTGGGCCTCAGTTTCATCACTGAAAATAACGCAGTTGGGTTACATGATCTCCAAGTTTCCTTCCATCTCCGTAAGCTTATGATTTTTGTTTCTGAAGATTAATTTGGGGGTATTTTTTGTTATCTAAACTCCTAATCTATCCCTTCCCCATTTCCCCTTTGGTAACCATAAGTTTGTTTTCTATGTCTGTGGGTCCATTTCTGTTTTGTAAATTCATTTCTCTCTTCTTTTTAGATTCTACACATAAGTAATGCTATATGACACTATTCTTTGCCTGAATTACTTCCCTTAGTGTGATAATGTCTGGTTTACCTGCATGTGTGCATGCATGCTAAGTCATTTCTGTCATATCTAACTCTTTGAGACCCTTTTTACCATAACACACCAGGCTCCTCTGTCCTTGGAGTTCTCTAGGCAAGAATACTGCAGTGGGTTGCCAGGCCATCTCCAAGGATCTTCCTGATCCAGGGGTCAAATCCACATCTCTTATGTCTCCTGCATTGGCAGGTGGCTTCTTTACCACCAGTGCCACCTAGGAAGCCCCTAGGTTCAACCATGTTGCTGCAAATGGCATCATTTGATTTCTTTTACGACTGAGCCATATTCCATTGAATAGGTACAATTCTTCTTTATCCATTCATCTGTCAATGGACATTCACGTTGCTTCTGTGTCTTAGCTATTGAAAATAGTGCTGCTATGAAACATCAGGGTGCATGTATCTTTTCAAATTTTAGTTTTCTCCAGACAAATCCCCCAGTGTGGGATTCTTGGATTATATGGTAGTTCTCTTTTTAGTTTTTTAAAGGAACTTCCATACTGTTCTTCTGAAGACTAATTTGCTGACTCCTGTTGATTGCCTTCTCACCATAACTACCTACTCTTAGATTTTCTTCTTTGAACAAATATTCAAGTCCTATTCCAGCAGATCCCTGCTTCTTATAGATCTCCAGGGACACACTGTGCTCTGCATTTGGCTTTTACATAGTCCGTTTCAAGTGCCTCATGTGTACCCTCCCTCCCCTAACCTGCCCAGAACTGAGAGATTCTTCCCTCTGTCTCCGTGTCACCTTTTACGTTTATGAATTTTACTACACACTGCTGCCTGTGCCCTTGTCCCTTTACATGTTTCTCTCCCTCACAGGACTGTGAGTACCTTAAGATCAAGGGTCTTACCCTCATCACTCCTCCACCCCACGCAATTAGTCTAGGGCCTTAGATTAAACCTATTTAATGCAAAAATGGATACATAGGGCTTTTGTGGTTCATGGAACAGGCATCTTCAAAGGGTCTGTGGTCTCTCGTCAGGGTGCTTCCCTTCTGACCCATCTTTCCCTTCATGTTCATCCCACCCACCTGTACACAGCTATCTCATTGTTTTGCTCCTACCTGACTTCAGCTTGCATGTCGCCCATCAATACCTCTTTGGTCTCTCTCTCCATCTGACCTTTCAACATCAACTCTGCCACCGACAGCCTCAGTCACTGGGGATTCCTTAGTTATAATTCCTGAGGCAGTAAGTGACATTGGCCCAGCTGACCCTTTAGCACCCAACTACATCATGGGTCACACAACCTATAGAGTGATACTATTAATTATTTCAATCAGAGCTGTCCAGAGGGCCGTGTTATGTGTGTAACTCAGGCATGTAGAGAGCCATGACCTTCAACTTGGGCTATAAGCAGAATAAGTTTCATTCTACAAAAATCCATGTTGACCCCTCAAGGCCGACTTGATCAGAGTTCAGGCTAGTTTTCTACAGAGTACTGGATCATTATCCAGCCTGCAAGTCCCAGCTGAGGCTGAGAATATTTTACATGATTGCCAAAGAAGAAAAATCTCCAGATAGGGCTGCCAGAGACATCATTGGATACTTAGAGTCACCAATTTCCATAAAAGATGTCATTGATGTGAAGCCACTGGTTAGCATCATGAATATCACCCAGACACCAGCCATGCCTGAACTTGTGCCACCCTGTCTTAAAGAGAACCAAATGTTCTAGTCTTTGATTTCATAAAATTGCTCCCAAAAATGAATAGCAACACCTCTTTCAAGCCCTGGTGAGCCTCTGGCTGAATGTGGATGGAATGTAGAGGTATGGATAGTGGGAACAGGACATACCTCCTAAGTCACCTCTGCTCCCAGTCCATGGAGCAGATTCAAGGATTGATTAATAGAAGGCCCTTTGTAATAAATTGTTCCTTTCTTCACTTATAGCAGGGGGCCAGCTGCCGCCAGCTCTCTCAGCATGGAAGGCACAACTGTGGGTTTAGAACGCAAGGAGAGCAGATGGGTGGCCTCTCAACATCTTGAGGAGGGCTGCCAATTTGGGTTTGTGCTTCCATTTGATCTATTCTTTTGTTTTTTTTTTTTTTTTCCCTGATGCTCACATTATGCAATGTGTGGAGTCTCATGGTGTCTGGTAGAGTGCTGGACCAGGCGGACAGACTGGGTCTCCGAGTGTGTACCTAGTTGTTCTTCACAAAGATTTGAACTCTGTTCTGCCATGTGTCTTCTTTTAACCCCAGGGAACCACATGCCCTACTCTGTTGAGCTTTAGCTCAACAGTCCGGTGAGAGATAGGCCAGTGAACAATCACTGTCCAGTGTTGTAGGTGTGACAATAAGTACTTAGAGCAGGAAGAGCTGCTTCAGAGCAGGGACACACTATGCATCAAAGGCTTCCTGAAAGAGGGGATGCCTCAAGAGAGAATTGACACGTAAATAAAAAGAGGACCAGAAAGAGGGAAAGAACAAAATCGACAAAGGGCCAGCTGCCCACTAAAAAGCGTTCATCCCATCAATCAATATATAGGGTTAAACTTTCATGTTTTTCTCCTTTACTAAAGAGAAAACAATAATATGAAGAAAAGCAGGGGAAAATTCTGGAATGGTAGGCAGAGGCAGGTCAGGTACGACTGGAAATGTCATCCTTCATTAAGAGTGTCTACAGGTTGGGAATTATCAGGTGGATCATCAGGTAAATTGCATAAACTGTCTGAGACTCATTTCCTCCACTGTGTGATGAGGGATGACTCAAGGTCCTCCATTTGTTTTGCAGGGCTGCTGATGGGGTCATTTAATTCCTCATCAGTAAATGTTCCTTGAATGTCTCATGTGTGCCAGATATTTCAGGGAGACTGTGGGTGCAAAGATGAATAAGAAGACATTATTATTGCCTTTTAGTGTCTACTGTCTAGGGTGGAGGTACCTATAGGAAATGCTAAGTCATTAGTCAGTGAAGTTAGGGCAGAGGTGGGCAGATAAGGAAGAGGAAGAATAAGGGAACTAGCCTTTTGCTCGATACTGGGAGGGGGAGTATTATGCTATTTAGTTTTACTAGAAGCCCTCTGCAGGGAAATGGAAGGCACAGCTCCTGGATTATCTGCCCCCATTGGAATCACAAATCTCACAAGAGATGGACTCCTGGCTCCAGGACTCTGGGTCAGGCTCACCTGCTTAGCCAACCAAGGCTGGAAAAGTGAACCTTTAAGAATATCCTATCCAACTCTTTCTTTTTATTCCAACCATTTGCCTTTTCACTCTTTAAAAGAGAATATTCATTTCCTCTCTTGACTCTGATGAGAGCTTGATTCACAGGACTCATGATGAATAACTTGAATGTGCTTTTGAAGCTGGTGTGTTGGGGTGAAGGTAGTCTCATGCTGAGATACCTGTTGGCAGGAATAACTCATGCACAGCAGAGAAATGAATTTTTTTTTTAATTAGGAATTTGTTTCATGGAATATTCATCACATTTGAGTTTATGCCTGCATTGTTTCCTTGTCTCATTGCAGACCAATTGTGAAACAGAATTAGGTTTATGGAATTCTAACAAGAGCCACCATTTTAAGCAGAATTGCTTAATGAGCACCATCATTAATGATAATGGCAGATGAAGTGGGCTTTTTCATTCATGAATTTGATCATTCATGCAATCACTTGACAAACATTTCCTGAACATCTCGCATACATTAGGTACTGCTCTCATATGAGGCATATGGTAATGAGCAAGAAAGATATGGCCCCTGCTCCAGAAGGATCTGAGCATTGACAGAAAGAAGAGAGTAAACCAACAAACAATCAATCAAACCATATAGGTATATGACTGTGACTGACATGCACATTATATGCAAATGATGTTATAATTGATATGCTGTAGAAATACAGTATACTGTGAGAACATAATGTAGGGAGACATAACCTAATGAGAATGTTTAGGAACATTTTCCTTGAGGTGACTGCCTTTAAGTTGAGCTCTGAAGGTTGAAAAGATGTGAGTGAGATGAGGAAGGGGAAGAGTGCTATTGGCAGAGAACAGAGTGCTACAAAGTCCCAAGGCAGAAAGAGACTTCCATTGATTTGGAAGAAAGCCAAGATGGCTGTTGAGTAATCAAGAAACTGAAAAAGAGGAAACTGATTGGTGTCAAGAGAGCAAGGTGGGCTGGGGGAATAAGACAGGGGAGAGTAGGAGCAAGGAGAACAGGGCATTAGAGGCAGGCCTACAGAGCCCATTGCCCCCGTGGCCAACTAGCCAGCAACCAGATCTAATATCTCATGCTCAATTTCCACCTACCCTTCAAGGCACAGCTTCAACACCATGTCGATCTATTTTGGGAAATGGTGCATTACACTTTCCTCCTCAGAGGGTCATACGGCAGATTAGTATATTTAGGGCTCTCAGGAATCCTGTAACTGAGTCATACATTTCCCCCAGAATTTCCTAAACACATTAGACTACAAGAGCATATGAGACACTGGTGTTCCCAGGAGCACAGTTCGGAATTGCTCATTTAGTAGACTGAGTTGTGATGTTTATGTCTGGGTACCTGTTCACAAAGTGTTTCACTGCTCTAAGTCACAGAGTCCTCACCTACAAATGTAGCAAAAGATTTTCTATAAAGACACAGTAAGCAGCACATGTAATGTGTTTATTCCAATGACTGACACGTAATACGTGATCAGAAACATGAATTAACTTCCATTCTTCTATGTAGAGTAAAACAGATTAGGTCAAATTTTTGGGAAATCTTTCCACCATAAATCAATGCAAACCAAGAAAACATCCCAGAATTGAAGAACAAGTGTCTCTAACTGAAAGGATCCATCAAGTTCTAAGTGCCATGCATACAAAAAGACCTACATCACAGCACATTATCATGAAATTTCTGAACTTCTAAGAATAAAAAGAATACTCCAAAGCTTCCAGAGTGAATAAATGGTCATATGTAAAGAACTTGAAATCGTATCAGTCTCAGACTTCTCAATACTAAGACCATAAGTTAGGTGACAATGAGAATTGCTTTCAATAGCCTGAAAGAAAATTATTAATTTAAAATGAGAAATTTATATGCAGCTAAACAATAACATAAGTTTTTTATTCAGTCCCTTGGCCATGTTCAACTCCTTGCAGCCCCATGGACCGCAGCACATCAGGCTTCCCTGTCCTTCACTATTTCCCAGAGTCTGCTCAAACTCATGTCCTTTGAGTCTGTGATGCCACCCAACCATCCCATCCTCTGTCTCCCACTTCTCTTCCTGCCCTTAGTCTTTCCCAGCATCAGAGTTTTTTCCAGTGAGTCAGCTCTTAGCATCAGGTGACCAAAGTGTCACATAAGTGTAACTGAGTAATCGGACAATCAAAAACTCAGGAAACTTTATAGCTGACACTGTTTCTGAGGAGAGTAAACTGAACAGTGAATCACAGCATAGAAAGAGGTAGGCTGCAGGAAATGACAAATCAACACAAAAGAGACACAAAAGGACTTCCCAGGATGACAGTAAGAACACCCCTTGCACCAGCTGTGCAGCTATCTTGGAAAGCAATGAACCCACACTGAAACAGGAGGAAAGATGGCTCCAGAGGGTCATCTCTAGGAAAAGGATAACCAAAACTAACTATGGATAGCTACATGGGTTAGGGCCAGAAACGATTGTGATGTTTATGTCTGGGTACCTGTTCACAAAGTGTTTCACTGCTCTAAGTCACAGAGTCCTCACCTACAAATGTAGCAAAAGATTTTCTATAAAGACACAGTAAGCAGCACATGTAATGTGTTTATTCCAATGACTGACACGTAATACGTGATCAGAAACATGAATTAACTTCCATTCTTCTATGTAGAGTAAAACAGATTAGGTCAAATTTTTGGGAAATCTTTCCACCATAAATCAATGCAAACCAAGAAAACATCCCAGAATTGAAGAACAAGTGTCTCTAACTGAAAGGATCCATCAAGTTCTAAGTGCCATGCATACAAAAAGACCTACATCACAGCACATTATCATGAAATTTCTGAACTTCTAAGAATAAAAAGAATACTCCAAAGCTTCCAGAGTGAATAAATGGTCATATGTAAAGAACTTGAAATCGTATCAGTCTCAGACTTCTCAATACTAAGACCATAAGTTAGGTGACAATGAGAATTGCTTTCAATAGCCTGAAAGAAAATTATTAATTTAAAATGAGAAATTTATATGCAGCTAAACAATAACATAAGTTTTTTATTCAGTCCCTTGGCCATGTTCAACTCCTTGCAGCCCCATGGACCGCAGCACATCAGGCTTCCCTGTCCTTCACTATTTCCCAGAGTCTGCTCAAACTCATGTCCTTTGAGTCTGTGATGCCACCCAACCATCCCATCCTCTGTCTCCCACTTCTCTTCCTGCCCTTAGTCTTTCCCAGCATCAGAGTTTTTTCCAGTGAGTCAGCTCTTAGCATCAGGTGACCAAAGTGTCACATAAGTGTAACTGAGTAATCGGACAATCAAAAACTCAGGAAACTTTATAGCTGACACTGTTTCTGAGGAGAGTAAACTGAACAGTGAATCACAGCATAGAAAGAGGTAGGCTGCAGGAAATGACAAATCAACACAAAAGAGACACAAAAGGACTTCCCAGGATGACAGTAAGAACACCCCTTGCACCAGCTGTGCAGCTATCTTGGAAAGCAATGAACCCACACTGAAACAGGAGGAAAGATGGCTCCAGAGGGGTCATCTCTAGGGAAAAGGATAACCAAAACCTAAGAATTGCTATGTTTGAGTTTATAGGAAAATTTCTGGTGACTGAGTGACTCAGATATGGAAACATACAGGGAAAATCAGAGTAGAAGAAAGTATGGAAATAAAAATCAAGGCTTTTTAAAAACCAAAGTTTAATACATTTAGGTTGACTCTGCACAGTAACCACAAATGCATAATAGAAATCCTCTTTGGGGAGTGTATGATACAACCATGCTAGTGGGATGGAGGTGAAGCAAAGGGAAAGAGCAGGTCCCCATCTACCACTCAAGGAAGTCAACAGCTCAGATTGATCAATCAAGAAATATTGGGGAGGGCTTCCCTAGTGGTCCAGTGGGTAAAGGCACCACCTTGCAGTGCAAGGGACGCCGGTTCGATTCCTGGCCTGGGAAGATCCCACGTGCTGCGGAGCTGCTGGACCAATGTGTCCAACTACTGAGCCAGAGCTCTGGAGCACATGTGCCCATAACTGGTGCTCTGCAGTGACAGAGGCCACTGTGGTGGGAGGCCCACATGGGCCAAAGAACAAAGATGGATTAAAATAGATAAATGAAAGACCAATAGAGGTGCCCTCAACCCCCAAAAAAGAAATACTAGGGAGAAGGATCAGGGGAAGGGATAGTTAGAGGATTGGGGATGGGCGTGTACACACTGCTAAATTTAAAATAGATAATCAACAAGGAACTACTGTATAGCACCGGGAACTCTGTTCAGTGTTGTGTGGCAGCCTGGATGGAGTGGGGAGTTTGGGGGAGAATGAATACCTGTACATGTATGGCTGAGTCCTTTTGTTGTCCACCTGAAACTATCACGATATTGTGAATTGGCTATATATCAATATGAAATAAAGTTTAGAAAGAAAGAAAGAAATAGCCGTATAAGTATATAATTTAGTAATATGGAGGACAACGTCAGGGGCAACGATGAGAACAGACCAAGTATGACCAGGGATTGGTGTTTTCGAAGGCATGCATTTCACACTATGTGGCTTTTAAAAAGGTTTACTTTGATAAAAATGAAACTGAATCTTAAAAGAGATTTAAAAAATAGCCATACAATAATAAAAATTTCAATTATGGCACTTCCCTGGTGGTCCAGTGGGTAAAGACATTGCCTTGCAGTGCAAGGGGTGCTGATTTTATCCCTGGCCTGGAAAGATCCCTTGTGCCGCAGAGCGGCTGGACCGATGTGTTCATTTACTGAGCCAGCGCTCTGGAGCATATGCACCCAGAACCAGGGCTCTGTGGTGACAGAGGTCACTGCAATGGGAGGACCACATGGGCCAAAGAACAAAGATGAATGAAAATGGATAAATCAAAGACCAATACAAGTGGCCAAAACAAGGGAAAAAAAGATCTCATTTATGTAAAAATGATGTGTACCCATGGGTTTGGAAACCTGGAAGAACACATAGCAAGTGAAAAGAGTTTGATTTGTTAGGCTAGTAATATTCAAAGAGGAAGAGGTCCTATGCTCAGAAGTCAAACTAACCTACTAGAAGCTATTGACTATGACACAGCATCTCATTGAGTCTTGCTTTGTTCTGTAAAATGAGGATAAAATAGAACATGTTTCAAATGAGTATTATTGGTATTACTTCAGCAAATACATGTTAAGTCCTTGGCACAGGTTTTGGACCATGTGATCACTAATTACTGGTCAATTTTATTTAAGATTGAAGAAAGGAAAGAAAGGAGAGAAGGAGATTTTGTTCAGTGTAAATCTACACAGCCTTGGAGCATGTTTTCTGGGCTGGCTGTCCTTTTAGTGACCATCTACTTAAAGGGACTTTGTCAGGGTTGACAGACTCAATTTAATATACATTAAAAAGAACTTAGCTTGCTCCCTGTGTTCCAAAAAGGCTGTCAGTGCCTGTGAGAGCGTCAGCTTCCCCACAAGGTTAAAAGACTTGCTCAAGGAAAACACTCCCATGGTCCAGCGCCTCCCTAATCATTCCATTTTGTTTTTACAGCATCCAAGTTCTCACTTGGAAAATGCTTTTTGCTATACAGACACATCCTTGAAGGCCCAGATCCCACCAGATGAAAGTTACTTTTTGCAGATAATTGGATTTTTCCAGGCAGGATTCAGGCTTCTCTCTCACAAGGTCCATGATGTCAGGCTGCCTTCTGTGCACTCAGAGTGGCTAATGGGGACTAGGCATTTATGCCCCAAGGAGCAGTTCCCTCTCTGCGAATTCTGTTGTAGTTGCTGTATAAAGCAGACCACAGCACAGATGGAGAGAGCCTGGTAGAATAGAAAAACATGGAGAGTGGAAATCCATACATGGCCAGAGAAGTTCTGAAGTCAAGATTCAGGACTGGGTTTGGTATACAGCCAGCCCTGTGCTTGTGTTCAAATACCATTCCACTTGGCTTTTAAAAAAAAACAACAAAAAAACAAAAAAACAGGGTACTGGGCAGCCTGGGAAAGTGGAGGAATTTATAGGTGTGACCCCAGAACCTCTTAATTCTGGAACTTTGAATGAACAAGGTCCTTGATACCCTTGATTCTCAATTTTATCATCTATAAATAGGATAATGATGTAATCGTCCTTGTCCTGATGACCTCGTTAGTCAGACTCACCAACATGGATCTGAAAATGTGCAAAAGCTAAGACTAAGAAACAATAGTAATAGCCAAAGAGTAAGTATCACCAACCTTCTTCCTGGACCTTGACATGGCTCAGGCCTTCCTTACTCATGTCAAGGAGAGCTAGTCAATGACAACTACCCCAGTTCACCTAGAACCACCCTCCTGCTGATTAGCTTTGACATGACCTCACCACTCACATCTCCCTGGCTCTACCTTTCCTTCGCTCCATGCCCTGGTGCCCTGTGGCTCCTCTCTCCTTGTTTACCAAGCCAACTCAACTCCATCTCCCACCATGTGAAGCTCAAGTCTGGACAGCCCCTGGACTGGGACAGCATCTACCTCTTCATGTTAAAGACATTTCTCCCACCCCTTTGATGAATTACAGCCCAGGTCAGAGGATGGGAACATGGTCACAGGTGCTAGGTATGGATCAGGGGCTCCTTCCATCCACTCATTGCTGCCCTTAAGAGTTTCATGGCTCACCCTTGGCTTCTCTTGCCAATTTCCCAAATCACAATGACATCAAAGGAAAGTTTTCTTTCTTGGGCCTCCTTCTTTTGTTTTCAGTGTGATCACCTTATGACCATTTATGGATTAAAAATGGACGAGAATGGGGAGAGAGGAAGGGAAATAGAGAGTGTTTTGGTGGAAGGATGGAGATGAAAGAGAAGGGAACAAGAAGGGTGAGATAACTGGAAAGTGAAAACAAAAGCTGAAGGCAGGGAGGGGATGTGGAGAAAGTTGGAGCAGATGGATGAGTGTGTTTGTCTTGCCTGGTAGTCTCTGTGCCACGAGTTCTGCAGTGGTGATGCAACACTGGGACATAATGCAGCAATCCTTGGCTTCAGTTCAGACGTGAGATCTAATCCTGTTCCAACAAGTCTTTGTATAAAGAGGCAGGATACACTGAACCTTGCATTCCTCAGTGATAAAACCAGAATAACACCACTTGGCATGCAGGATAATTTTGAAGATGGAAGGTAACATATAAAAAGTAAAGGAAGAATGCCCAGCACACTGGAAGTGCTCAGTAAATGGCCATTATTCTGAGGCTCTCTAGCCCCTCAGGACAAGGCTACTGTATTGAGTACAGTGCTATGTCTCTCTCGGGGACCCCATGGTGCTGCTGCTAAGGAACAGAGTTGTTTCAACCTGTTCTACTCATTATGTCCTCTTTGGTCAACAGACTCTGCCCTCCAATCAACTTTCCTCCTTTGCTTCACCTCTTTTCATCAGTTTTCTTAGACTTTCCTCAATGGAGCAGGAAACGGGAGGGGAACATTTTTAAAATCTTGAAGGCTTTGGAATTAGCACTTAAAAGACTTCATAAATTCGTAAGCTAAACCATCACAGGAGGTGCCGCCATCTTGGAAGACATGCTCTAAGGTCATCTACCTCTCATCCATGTGTATACCTGTGTTTAGACAAGGCCTGGGTGCCCTTGAGACCATGTGCATGCCCACAGGTAGCTGGGACTCCCTTAATTCCAAGTCCACTGTGCTCACCCTGTCCTCCAAGAAGATCTTCAAATTCCTAGCTCCTATGTGCAGCTAAATATATTAGATTGGCTGCTGTAATTGAGTTCCGTTTAATTTCTCACTTCAGACTTGGAAAATTATGTGTAAGGAAAGATTCACATGCCTTTCTAATCAACCAGAGTTGACGGAAAAAAGAAAAAAAAAAGAAAACTTCTAATCACTCAACCATTAAACAAATGCTGGTGACAATACCATTATAATTACTCAGTTACTGTGGGCTTCTGATATGATTAAAAATGAAACCCTAAATCATCAGGTCTCCACTTCCCATAAATCAATGACTTCCCTCTTTCATCCCATTCACTTCTGCAGTTTCTTAGAGGAGACTGGCTCTAGAGTGGGCAGAGTTCCCTGACACACAATAGAAGTACCTCGGAGCACATTTTGTGAGCTCCCATTACAAGGCTTCATGCATTTTATTACCATCAACTCCTTTACTCCTTCATTCTTCTTCCAATGCTAGGCATTTCATGATGATCTAGAAAGTGGGAGCAGGGGAGGCAAGGGTGGCTTAAGAGGGACGAGATGTATGCATAATTATGGCTGATTTGCATTGTTGTATGGTAGAAAACAACACATCATAAAGCAATTTTCCTCCCATTAAAAAAAAAAATAAAAATAGAATACACAGGAAGAGTTAACTGCAGCATTATTCACTATAGCCAAAAGGTGAAACTATCCAAATATGAATGGATAAGTAAATAATGGTATGTCCATACAATGGAATATTATTCAGTCATAAGAAGGAATAAAGTTCTGACCCATCCTATAATATGGGTGACCTGAAAACAGAATGCTAAGTGAAAGAAACACAGACATGAAAGGAAAGACATTATAAGATTCCATTTACATGAAACAGCTAGAATAGGTCAATTGATAAGACAGTTATAAGACAATTCATAATTTTTTATGTTGGATATATTTTACCAAAATAAAAATGGTTAAATGAAAAATAGGAAATGGAGCTTATTGAGGCCACTATATCAGTTAAAATTCTACTGACTGTAAACAACAGCAAGCCCAGTACAGCAGGTTATGTGAAGGGAGGTCTTACTGGCTCACATAAACTAAGCAGTCTAAGGGTAAGACTGGGTTCAAGGAGGTCACGTGCTACCCTTCTCTCCTATGTGAAAATATTAGATTGGCTGCTGTAATTGAGTTCCGTTTAATTTCTCACTTCAGACTTGGAAAATTATGTGTAAGGAAAGATTCACATGCCTTTCTAATCAACCAGAGTTGACGGAAAAAAGAAAAAAAAAAGAAAACTTCTAATCACTCAACCATTAAACAAATGCTGGTGACAATACCATTATAATTACTCAGTTACTGTGGGCTTCTGATATGATTAAAAATGAAACCCTAAATCATCAGGTCTCCACTTCCCATAAATCAATGACTTCCCTCTTTCATCCCATTCACTTCTGCAGTTTCTTAGAGGAGACTGGCTCTAGAGTGGGCAGAGTTCCCTGACACACAATAGAAGTACCTCGGAGCACATTTTGTGAGCTCCCATTACAAGGCTTCATGCATTTTATTACCATCAACTCCTTTACTCCTTCATTCTTCTTCCAATGCTAGGCATTTCATGATGATCTAGAAAGTGGGAGCAGGGGAGGCAAGGGTGGCTTAAGAGGGACGAGATGTATGCATAATTATGGCTGATTTGCATTGTTGTATGGTAGAAAACAACACATCATAAAGCAATTTTCCTCCCATTAAAAAAAAAAATAAAAATAGAATACACAGGAAGAGTTAACTGCAGCATTATTCACTATAGCCAAAAGGTGAAACTATCCAAATATGAATGGATAAGTAAATAATGGTATGTCCATACAATGGAATATTATTCAGTCATAAGAAGGAATAAAGTTCTGACCCATCCTATAATATGGGTGACCTGAAAACAGAATGCTAAGTGAAAGAAACACAGACATGAAAGGAAAGACATTATAAGATTCCATTTACATGAAACAGCTAGAATAGGTCAATTGATAAGACAGTTATAAGACAATTCATAATTTTTTATGTTGGATATATTTTACCAAAATAAAAAATGGTTAAATGAAAAAATAGGAAATGGAGCTTATTGAGGCCACTATATCAGTTAAAATTCTACTGACTGTAAACAACAGCAAGCCCAGTACAGCAGGTTATGTGAAGGGAGGTCTTACTGGCTCACATAAACTAAGCAGTCTAAGGGTAAGACTGGGTTCAGGGTTGTGCAGGCTTGTTCCCTAACCCTCTGAAGACTCACGTGCTACCCTTCCTCTCCCTACCCTCTGTCCGCAGAGCCTGTGCTACATGAGCCACATCCAAGGGGCTCCTTCAACCTCTGGCTGCCAGGGTAGCCAATGGGAAAAGGCAGCAGAAGTTTGAAGGAAGGGAACAAAAAGAAGCCAAGGCATTTATTCCTCTGGCTTCTCCCCTGCAGGTTCATCCCAGGGTAGCTCTCTCCCTCAATTTGAGGTCACGATTTCCCTCAAGGTGACCCTCTCCCTGCAGCTTCTGGAAACTACTCCCCCTATATCCCTTTGGACCTAGAAGTGGTAACTTCACTGTGACTGGCCCTGGGTCCCTGCAGGGCGTTTGCAGTGGGTGGTTCTTCACCCTGCACCTCTGCCTACAGTAAATAGTCCCTTTAGTAAACCTTGCACATATTAGGAAGTTCAAGTGAACCATCTCTTTCCCACTGGACTCTGACTCTAATGAGATCTCTAATGTGCCTTTCCTATTAGGACCTTGACTCTCCATTTCTTGATCCATCTTTTGCTAAACTGACTTTAATCTTAAATTTTAGGCTCACAGTAACAGCCATGGCTCCCAGCTTCTCTTAGTTTCAGGACCTTAGGAAATACAGATTTTCATTCCACAAAGGATTACCAAAATTCCTGTTTTCTTTCAGTGGCTTTGGATGTGCAAGGCTGGAGGAAGTCACTGTGCTGACTAGCTTGACCCCCCAGCTCCATCCTGGGTGAATAGTTCTGTAGGGGACTCAAGGGGCCTTTACTGTGATATGGTGATATGGCCATATAATCACCATATCATGTATTTGGTATTTGGTCTTTGTCCTTGTTTCTAGCACGGAATTCCTAAAAACCCTTGGAATTTCCTAAGTAATAGGAGTGATTAAGGTGTCTTTTGTTATGTTAATGAGGTGATGTTTGAACTGAAGCTAGGATGAGGGCAGACTGCCAGAAGAACCAACCCTGTGTTTAGCGAGTTGCCCCTAACCCCCTGACCTCCTGGGAGCTGGGCAGAGAGAGGCTGCAGGTTGAATTAATAGTCAATGACCTAGGACTTCCCTGGTGGTCCAGTGGATAAGCGACCTCACTTCCACAGGAGGGGACATGGGTTCCATCAGAGAAGTTCCACAGGCTGCAGAGTGAGGCGGGAAAATATGAAAGTCCAAAGCTAATGATGTAATCTGCCATGCCTATGTAACTAAACCTGTATAAAGACCCTACAGGACAGGTGGTGACCACATGGAGATTTAGGGAGAGAGTTGCTTAGGGAGAAAGGAAAGCTCTGTGCCCTTTCCCATTCCTTGTTTTATGCCTCTTCCAACTGGCTGTGCTTGAGTTACACCGTGTAGAAAAACAGTCACGATTTCCCTCTCCTTGCAGCTTCTGGAAACTCCTCCCCCTATATCCCTTTGGACCTAGAAGTGGTAACTTCACTGTGACTGGCCCTGGGTCCCTGCAGGGCGTTTGCAGTGGGTGGTTCTTCACCCTGCACCTCTGCCTACAGTAAATAGTCCCTTTAGTAAACCTTGCACATATTAGGAAGTTCAAGTGAACCATCTCTTTCCCACTGGACTCTGACTCTAATGAGATCTCTAATGTGCCTTTCCTATTAGGACCTTGACTCTCCATTTCTTGATCCATCTTTTGCTAAACTGACTTTAATCTTAAATTTTAGGCTCACAGTAACAGCCATGGCTCCCAGCTTCTCTTAGTTTCAGGACCTTAGGAAATACAGATTTTCATTCCACAAAGGATTACCAAAATTCCTGTTTTCTTTCAGTGGCTTTGGATGTGCAAGGCTGGAGGAAGTCACTGTGCTGACTAGCTTGACCCCCCAGCTCCATCCTGGGTGAATAGTTCTGTAGGGGACTCAAGGGGCCTTTACTGTGATATGGTGATATGGCCATATAATCACCATATCATGTATTTGGTATTTGGTCTTTGTCCTTGTTTCTAGCACGGAATTCCTAAAAACCCTTGGAATTTCCTAAGTAATAGGAGTGATTAAGGTGTCTTTTGTTATGTTAATGAGGTGATGTTTGAACTGAAGCTAGGATGAGGGCAGACTGCCAGAAGAACCAACCCTGTGTTTAGCGAGTTGCCCCTAACCCCCTGACCTCCTGGGAGCTGGGCAGAGAGAGGCTGCAGGTTGAATTAATAGTCAATGACCTAGGACTTCCCTGGTGGTCCAGTGGATAAGCGACCTCACTTCCACAGGAGGGGACATGGGTTCCATCAGAGAAGTTCCACAGGCTGCAGAGTGAGGCGGGAAAATATGAAAGTCCAAAGCTAATGATGTAATCTGCCATGCCTATGTAACTAAACCTGTATAAAGACCCTACAGGACAGGTGGTGACCACATGGAGATTTGGGGAGAGAGTTGCTTAGGGAGAAAGGAAAGCTCTGTGCCCTTTCCCATTCCTTGTTTTATGCCCCTCTTCCAACTGGCTGTGCTTGAGTTACACCCGTGTATAATAAAGCAGTATAATCTTGTAAGTCAGATGGTTCTCTGAGTTACTGAGAACAGCTCTAGCAAATTCACTAAGCCCAAAGAGGGCTCACTGGCATGTCCAGTCTAGTCAGTCAGTGAGCAGGGTAGATCTTTAGGACCTCTCTCATCCCTAAAATGCCACAGAATCCTTTAGGTGCTGAAGCACAGTTGGGCCCTTTGAGGGTGCAGGCATGGGATGAAGTGCCTGTCTTGACCGGGAAAGACTGTTAGAGAAGATGATGCTGTAGCTTTCAGAACATCACTACTGGTACCATCTTTATCTGGCGCTTAAATATGGGACTGTTCTCATTTGGTTGTGCCTAGAGTCTGATGCCTTTAGGCCAGACTTACAGATCCAAGGGCTCATCAGACATCCTGAGCATTCCTCATTTCACGGGAGAAAAGAGCTTGTTAGGCCTTTTTCATTGTACCCCTCTTTGTTTACGGTAAGAGAATCACAGAGTCATTATAAACAATTAGAAAATGTAAGCAAATTGTATCCTGTCCAGGAGTCAGCCATTGATAACATGTGGGCACATTCTTCTCAGAATGTTTCTTAATAGTTCATATTACAATTGATTTTTCCCAAAAAATTTGTTCTGCTTAATTTCATATTACATTACATCATAAGCATTTACCCATGCCATGAAAATACTTTCAAGCATCTTCTTAAATTGCTACAAAATGTCCCATCCTATATAGGTCGGGTCATAATTTACATAACCAATCCCAGACCAGACATTTAGATTCTTTCCAGTATTTATGTATATTAATAAGGAGTCCTGCAATAGACATGCATGTACATAAAACTCTATTTGCATTTCTGATCAGATTTTTAGGCCAGATTTGAGGAAGAGGAGTTACTGGTCAATTACCTGAGCAGTTTTCAAGCTCTTGTTGGTCAAGGCCAGATTTTTTTCCAAGTGATACTGCCCCAGTGTGGGTTTCACCAACTGAACATGGGGAATCGGTCTCTCTTCACTTCGGGAGAAAGGAAAGCTCTCCCCCATTCCTTGTTTTATGCCCCTCTTCCAACTGGCTGTGCTTGAGTTACACCCGTGTATAATAAAGCAGTATAATCTTGTAAGTCAGATGGTTCTCTGAGTTACTGAGAACAGCTCTAGCAAATTCACTAAGCCCAAAGAGGGCTCACTGGCATGTCCAGTCTAGTCAGTCAGTGAGCAGGGTAGATCTTTAGGACCTCTCTCATCCCTAAAATGCCACAGAATCCTTTAGGTGCTGAAGCACAGTTGGGCCCTTTGAGGGTGCAGGCATGGGATGAAGTGCCTGTCTTGACCGGGAAAGACTGTTAGAGAAGATGATGCTGTAGCTTTCAGAACATCACTACTGGTACCATCTTTATCTGGCGCTTAAATATGGGACTGTTCTCATTTGGTTGTGCCTAGAGTCTGATGCCTTTAGGCCAGACTTACAGATCCAAGGGCTCATCAGACATCCTGAGCATTCCTCATTTCACGGGAGAAAAGAGCTTGTTAGGCCTTTTTCATTGTACCCCTCTTTGTTTACGGTAAGAGAATCACAGAGTCATTATAAACAATTAGAAAATGTAAGCAAATTGTATCCTGTCCAGGAGTCAGCCATTGATAACATGTGGGCACATTCTTCTCAGAATGTTTCTTAATAGTTCATATTACAATTGATTTTTCCCAAAAAATTTGTTCTGCTTAATTTCATATTACATTACATCATAAGCATTTACCCATGCCATGAAAATACTTTCAAGCATCTTCTTAAATTGCTACAAAATGTCCCATCCTATATAGGTCGGGTCATAATTTACATAACCAATCCCAGACCAGACATTTAGATTCTTTCCAGTATTTATGTATATTAATAAGGAGTCCTGCAATAGACATGCATGTACATAAAACTCTATTTGCATTTCTGATCAGATTTTTAGGCCAGATTTGAGGAAGAGGAGTTACTGGTCAATTACCTGAGCAGTTTTCAAGCTCTTGTTGGTCAAGGCCAGATTTTTTTCCAAGTGATACTGCCCCAGTGTGGGTTTCACCAACTGAACATGGGGAATCGGTCTCTCTGTATTGATCACTCTGAGCTTTCTCTCTCATTTACACTGTTATCCTTTGTCTTCATCTAAGCCTATCTTCCTGGTCAGAGAGACCTGGGGAGTGAATGCACAGAGGGCTAGATTAATTGCATTTAGCCCCTTCTCTTCCTACCCAGCAAGGAAAGGAAAGCCACCTAAGGCCATGGAATTTTAATTAGCCTCCTAGCAGCTGGAATCTGATCCCTGAAGTTAGACACTGCACTGAGCTCAGTGCCAGACCCCCTAGGAACAAAAGAGAGAGTGTACAGGTGCTTCACAGTAGTTCAGTTTGCTCCTACATATAGAAAATGGTCTGGGGCAGTAAGGTGTGGTATTAACCTTTTGGACAGTGAGGTTTCCTGTCCAGACCTCAGGAGGTTTCCTTCCTTTAGCGTGGGAGCCAGGAATGAAAGACTGCACTAGACATATAGAAACATATTCAGCTGGCCTTCCTTGAGCCTGCTTCAGGAGCAAATATCCTCCATGACATGTGGAAGTTTAGGTTCTGATATAAGCCTGCATAGCCAAGGACCAGGGTGTGAAAAGTTAAAGTTGCTCTTTGTTCAACTCTGTGATGCCATGGACTGTAGCCCACCCGGCTCCTCTGTCCATGGAATTCTCCAGGCAGGAATACTGGATTAGGTCACCATTCCCTTCTCCAGGGGCTCTTGTTGACCCAGAGATTGAACCCAGATCTCCTGCATTGCAGGTGGATTCTTTACCCTCTGAGCCATCAGGGAAGCCCAGGAGAGTAAACTTACATTCATCTCAAATATCTTGATCAAATGGATTTGAGTCTAGGAATTACAACCAAGAGAAGGAGAGTATAGAATGAAGTCAGGAGGCTGGTGGAGAGTGTAGAAGAAAGTCAGGAGGCTGGTGGAGTGGTAGAGAAGTCTCAAAATGATTTGGAATGGTTTAAAAATGAAGGGGGGGCTGTGGGAAGGAATCTTACCAAGTGTTCAGTGGTAGCAGCAATGTGAGAACTAGGCTCCCTGCCTCCCATCCAGTGCTCTTTCTGCTGGAACATCCAGCCTATATTTTGTTCAGAGAGTTGTTTGATTGGTTTCTTATGGAAATGTAGTCATAAAAAGTGCCAACAGAACAGTTTCCAAGAAAGACATACTAGCCAAGGGGCTAGACCTCCCCATCCTCTAAAAGCTATTTTGTCGGATAGAGGTTCAAGGATTTTCACACATATGGGTTATTTTTCTACAGTGAAATCCCACTCACCCAGAGTCCCACAGTTTGGTCACCCTCTTCTCCTCCAGGGCTCCCATTCCCAATTTACATATATGCATCCAGTCTAGACCAGGCAAGATGTCTGTCTTGTGTTTCTTCTTGATGGCTTTACAACAAAGTAGAATCTGCTTTGTGTAAAGTGACCACAAAAACTGGCCATTCCATAGAAGTCTGGTACAATTCTCAGAGCCCAGACTCTACAACTCTGGTAACTACTCATGGTTTCCAGCCTGAATTTTCTCACCTTTCATTGGAGAGAGGACCCCAGGTCTTTGGGAGTCATTGTTGGGATCGGCTAAGATTGTGCAAGTGAAAGCTCTCTGTAAAATCTAGAACACTTCCCCGATGTAAGCTGAATGTTTCTTTTTCTTTTCTTTTCTTTTCTTTTTTTTTTTTAACCAAGTAAGAAGGTACGGTGGTGATGAATAGTAGCATTCAAGGTAAACAGCAGCTGTCAGCCACCCCCTTCACTGCCCAGGTCTGGGGGTCTTCCTGAGTCATCTTGTGGCAGCTGATCCCTTAAAGCAGATTCTTTCTCTCTCTTTTTTTTTCTTCAAGCTATCTCTCATTAAAGAATAGGATTCTTACTCATAAAGAAATATTTCATGGGGCCCCCACCTCAAGTGTGAAATGGGTGATGATAGTATTGCTTTGGTTAGGTTGAGTCTAGATGTAGGGGAGATGGCCTTCTCTGGTGGCTCAGAAGTAAAGAATTTCCATGCCATGCAGAAAAGGCAGGTTCGATCCCTGGGTCAGGAAGATCCCCTGCAGGAGGGTATGGCAACCCACTCCAGTTTTCTTGCCTGGAGAATCCTATGGATAGAGGAGCCTGGCAGGATACAGTCCATAGGGTCACAAAGGTTGGACACTATAGTGTTTTGGAACATCCAGCCTATATTTTGTTCAGAGAGTTGTTTGATTGGTTTCTTATGGAAATGTAGTCATAAAAAGTGCCAACAGAACAGTTTCCAAGAAAGACATACTAGCCAAGGGGCTAGACCTCCCCATCCTCTAAAAGCTATTTTGTCGGATAGAGGTTCAAGGATTTTCACACATATGGGTTATTTTTCTACAGTGAAATCCCACTCACCCAGAGTCCCACAGTTTGGTCACCCTCTTCTCCTCCAGGGCTCCCATTCCCAATTTACATATATGCATCCAGTCTAGACCAGGCAAGATGTCTGTCTTGTGTTTCTTCTTGATGGCTTTACAACAAAGTAGAATCTGCTTTGTGTAAAGTGACCACAAAAACTGGCCATTCCATAGAAGTCTGGTACAATTCTCAGAGCCCAGACTCTACAACTCTGGTAACTACTCATGGTTTCCAGCCTGAATTTTCTCACCTTTCATTGGAGAGAGGACCCCAGGTCTTTGGGAGTCATTGTTGGGATCGGCTAAGATTGTGCAAGTGAAAGCTCTCTGTAAAATCTAGAACACTTCCCCGATGTAAGCTGAATGTTTCAATTTTTTTTTTTCTTTTCTTTTTTTTTTTTAACCAAGTAAGAAGGTACGGTGGTGATGAATAGTAGCATTCAAGGTAAACAGCAGCTGTCAGCCACCCCCTTCACTGCCCAGGTCTGGGGGTCTTCCTGAGTCATCTTGTGGCAGCTGATCCCTTAAAGCAGATTCTTTCTCTCTCTTTTTTTTTCTTCAAGCTATCTCTCATTAAAGAATAGGATTCTTACTCATAAAGAAATATTTCATGGGGCCCCCACCTCAAGTGTGAAATGGGTGATGATAGTATTGCTTTGGTTAGGTTGAGTCTAGATGTAGGGGAGATGGCCTTCTCTGGTGGCTCAGAAGTAAAGAATTTCCATGCCATGCAGAAAAGGCAGGTTCGATCCCTGGGTCAGGAAGATCCCCTGCAGGAGGGTATGGCAACCCACTCCAGTTTTCTTGCCTGGAGAATCCTATGGATAGAGGAGCCTGGCAGGATACAGTCCATAGGGTCACAAAAGGTTGGACACTATTGAAGCAGCTGAGCAAGCACACACATAGGGGAGATAGGACAAAGTCTTGGCTTTATTTTTAAATTCTTAGATGCTGATTCACAAAATCTGGCATATTGATTCATTTATTAACACTCCTAAACATTTAGGTTCTGACTGGTCTAAGTCTGCCTCCCCACCCCCAAGGGATCACAAAGGATGACCACTGACTGAGAACCTCCATTTCAGGTAGACTCTCTCTCAGTAGCCTGTGAGGTCCTCCATGATACTTTCAACTAATTAATGCTTTGTCATTCATTCATTCATGTAGTCATCTAATCATTCAAGAGCAAGAAGTGAAACAGAAACAAGCTTTCTAAGAGAAGCCGAGGTTCCCAACAATAGCACAAAGCAAGTAGTTATTAAAGACCAAGCTTAGGGTTTGAAGTTAGATGAATCTGGTTCCAGGCTCGTATCCACTCCTTATTGTCTGAATGTTTCTGACATCTCTTAATGATTCCAGGCCTTAGATTCCTCAGCTGTAAAATGGGACTAGAAATGCATTACCACCCAGGGTCCTGTGTTTTGTAAGACAGTGTAACCCCATACCACCTAGCCACATTGCAGGGAGCATTCTCAGAAAGCATCCCAAATGATTATGTTTGGTCCGTTAATGTCTCTGTTACCAATTAAGCTGAAAATTACATGAGGGCAGGTTCTAGACTTGGTGTGTTCATCATAGATTCCCTAGAACTTTGCCTACTCTTGGCACAAGCATGTTCCACCTATACTGAAGGAATGAATGAAGGTTTCTAGAAAATTTTTTGTGTGTTTCTTCAAGCTATCTCTCATTAAAGAATAGGATTCTTACTCATAAAGAAATATTTCATGGGGCCCCCACCTCAAGTGTGAAATGGGTGATGATAGTATTGCTTTGGTTAGGTTGAGTCTAGATGTAGGGGAGATGGCCTTCTCTGGTGGCTCAGAAGTAAAGAATTTCCATGCCATGCAGAAAAGGCAGGTTCGATCCCTGGGTCAGGAAGATCCCCTGCAGGAGGGTATGGCAACCCACTCCAGTTTTCTTGCCTGGAGAATCCTATGGATAGAGGAGCCTGGCAGGATACAGTCCATAGGGTCAAAAAAGGTTGGACACTATTGAAGCAGCTGAGCAAGCACACACATAGGGGAGATAGGACAAAGTCTTGGCTTTATTTTTAAATTCTTAGATGCTGATTCACAAAATCTGGCATATTGATTCATTTATTAACACTCCTAAACATTTAGGTTCTGACTGGTCTAAGTCTGCCTCCCCACCCCCAAGGGATCACAAAGGATGACCACTGACTGAGAACCTCCATTTCAGGTAGACTCTCTCTCAGTAGCCTGTGAGGTCCTCCATGATACTTTCAACTAATTAATGCTTTGTCATTCATTCATTCATGTAGTCATCTAATCATTCAAGAGCAAGAAGTGAAACAGAAACAAGCTTTCTAAGAGAAGCCGAGGTTCCCAACAATAGCACAAAGCAAGTAGTTATTAAAGACCAAGCTTAGGGTTTGAAGTTAGATGAATCTGGTTCCAGGCTCGTATCCACTCCTTATTGTCTGAATGTTTCTGACATCTCTTAATGATTCCAGGCCTTAGATTCCTCAGCTGTAAAATGGGACTAGAAATGCATTACCACCCAGGGTCCTGTGTTTTGTAAGACAGTGTAACCCCATACCACCTAGCCACATTGCAGGGAGCATTCTCAGAAAGCATCCCAAATGATTATGTTTGGTCCGTTAATGTCTCTGTTACCAATTAAGCTGAAAATTACATGAGGGCAGGTTCTAGACTTGGTGTGTTCATCATAGATTCCCTAGAACTTTGCCTACTCTTGGCACAAGCATGTTCCACCTATACTGAAGGAATGAATGAAGGGCTTAAAATTGATCAGGGTACCTTGATAAACATTTTGTCTGTATCAGCTGAGTAAACCCTCAGGTACTCTCTATCATAATTACCATTCTGTACAGATGAGGAAACTAAAGCTCACTGATTGTTGTTGTTGTTCAGTCGCTCAGTCATGTCCGACTCTCTGACCCCATGGACTGCAGCACCCAGGCTTCCTGCCCTTCACTCTGATTGTCCTTGTATAATACGAACAGCTAGGAACAGGCTGAATCTAACCTAAGGGCCCAGATGCATCTGCTCCTGATGCTCTGCCTTAACCATTCCATATACCTGCCCCTTGCTGGAGAGCCAGAGAAGCCTGTGTGGGTCAGGCATTGCTTAGGACGTAGTTCTCCAGTACTTGGAGAAGCACAGAGATGACCCATCAGATGTACAACAGGAAGGACAAGTTGGGGAAAACAACAACAGCAACAACAGAGGTGTGCAGAAACTATCACATGGTCCAAGAGCTCCACAGTGCATGGAGCCTGAAGGAGTTTGGTGGCAGTTCCTAGACAGTCTTGACTAGCAAGCTGAGGCTGTGGAATTTATCTAGGGCATTAAGGAGTCCTGGAAGGACTTTCACCAGGACAAGGACAGTGTAAGACTTGGAAAGGCATCCTGGTAGCAGAATGGAGGATGAATGGATACGGAGAATGTACAGAAACCATGGGCTACCAAGGTGAAGCTACTAAGTCAAGATTACCTATTGCCACCCACTAGCTGTGGAATTTAGATAAGTGACTGCCTCTCTGAGTTTCAGTTTTCTCATTAGTATAGAGGGGATAATGTCATTAGGGAGGCTGCCAAGTGAGACACCTTCTGCTCTGCCAGGACCCTGGGCCAAGTCCAGAAAGCCCCACCCTCACTCTGCTCCCCTGGGGCCAGGTGCTAGGTATGCTCCAGACCAAGAACGGCACTTCTATGCTTTGGATTTCTGCAATAACATTGAGAGAATTCAAGAAAAACCTCATGTTATTTCTCTACTCCTGTTTTCAATGATTATTAATCATAACTAATATTTGTATAATACATTCCAGCTTAGAGAACATTTTCATCTGTATTGTTATATCAGGGATAAAGGAAATTTTCATCAAACACAACTGGCTTATTGAACAGTCTGAACTCAACAGGGCACAAACACAAACAGGCATCTCTCTCTCTCTCTCTCTCTTCCTCCCCTCTCTAATCCTTCCCTTCAACCATGTCCCTTTCCCAGCCCTTAATGACAGCTGTGGCAGATTCCATATTTTTCTGGCTGCTTTGGGGTCTAAAAATATCCCATCTAGTCTGAAACTTTAATCACACATATACTGTATTTAAATACACACCCATCCTCTCTCCTCATGGGCTAGCCAGGCCCCAGCCTGAGTGATTGTGGAGGCAGGGGCAGGTGCACACTCCTATAGCCTAAAGCGTGGAATGGAGGGTGGGATGGAGCAAGCTACTCCTACATACCTGGTGTCTGTGTCATCATCTCCACCTCAAGTTTCAAGGCCAAGCGTGTCTGCCAGATGGCAGGGACCCAAACACTGGCTCTCTCATGGGCACATGTGGGAATTATCCAGGGAGCCTGACAAAGGCAGCAGATCTTTCTGGCATTCAGTTCTCTGATGAAGGAGGAAGTTCACATCTTGGCCAACTTCTTCCAAACCTCCTGGCTCCCCGCTCTTCTCCAGTGTGGCCCACCCCACCACGCCCACAGCCAGGGGCCTCATGGAGGCCTCTTCCACCCTGGTCCTGGGCAAGACTAACGATGCACAGTGGAAGGATTTCCCCATCTCCTAGTCTTCCGCTTCAACAGCTCTCAAGATGAGGGGGGTGGAGGTCAGGTCAGGAAGTGTGACCACTGATCAATTTTTCCTTAGAATGGGGCCCCCTCACCCTGTTGTCCCTAGCTCTCCATTCTGGGAGCACACTCTCCACTCTCCAGTTAGCCAGACTGTGTCTGTGGCCTTTCCCCTCCTCCCTTCCCCAAGATCAGCCCCAGGGCCTTCCTTTTCTGCAAAAAGCAGGACGGGAGGAAAGAGAGACCAGAAAGCTTACCCAGGCTGGTTTTCATGAGAAGGCCTAGGCATAATAAGTGTCCAAAATGAGAAAGTGGAAACCGTAGTGTGTGAAAGCTGTTGAGAAATAGACTGGTGAGAAAGAAACATCTTAATAGATGTCAGTGTGTGCTGTGAGCTACTCTGTACTAACTATGTTTGAGACTGTCGGTGGTACAAAGTCAAACTGTTTATCAGTTTTTTTAATTAGAGTATAATTGATTTATACTATATTAGTTTCAGTTATACAGCAAAGTGATTCAGTTATATATATATATATATATATATATATATATATATATATATATACACACACACATATATATGTTTGTCTTCTTCAGATTCATTTTCCATATAGGTTATTGTAAAATACTGATACAGTTCCCTGTGCCATACAGTAGGTCCTTGTTGTTTACTTTATATGTAGTAGTGTATACATGTTAATCTCAAATTCCTAATTTATCCTTCTCTCCCTATTTCCCCTTTGGTAACCATAAGTTTATTTTCTATGTGAGTCTGTTTCTGTTTTGTAAATAAGTCCATGTGTATGTATTTTTTAGATTCCACATATAAGTGATATCATATGATATTTGTTTTGCCCATGTGTCAGTTATTTTGAATGCCCTTTGGAAATATGACACTAAGGGGGCTTGGTTTTCAGGCAAACCATAACTCTGAAAAGTTCATGTGATCATTCCTGCTTTGACAATATGGAAACTGAGATATAGAGAAGTTAAGACCCAGAATCATAAGATTTCAGACTCCAATGCTGATCTAACTTTAATTACCAAAATTATTCTATATAATAGTGTTACCATTATAATAGTGTTTATTAATATTGAAGCAAATACTGGACCCTTAAGTAAGTTCTATCAAAGTCAGAATTGCTCAGGGCTGAAAGACTTCCAAAAATGGTAAGAATTTTTACAGGCTAATGATGTCAATACCCTCAAATCGATACCTTCAAATCCATTTCTGAAGCTAATACCCTGAAAGTCACTGTGAAGAAGGCGGCCAGTCAGTATGGTTCCTAGCAGTGTCCTACCCCACAGCCATTCAGAGTCTGAGCTCTAAAAGCCCTGTCACAGTTACTAGGGCCAGGCCTTTGCCTCTGGCAGTATGACTCTAAAAGAGATAAGGAGCCTTCTCTATGGAAAAGTGGAATTTCTGGGCTTCCTGCCAAGGGAGGGAACACAGGTTTGATCCCTAGTCCAGGAAGATCCCACATGCCTCAATGCACCTAAGCCTGTGTGCCACAACTACTGAGCCTGTGCTGTAGACCCAGGAAGCCACAACTGCTGAGCCCAAGTGCTGTAACTCCTGAAGCCTGCACACCCTAAAACCTGTGCTTCACAGGAGAGGCCACTGCAATGAGAAACCCTCATGCTGCAACTGGAGATTAGCCCACGTTCCCTGTAACTAGAGAAAGTCCATACAGCAACAAATACCCAGTGCAGCCAAAAATAAATAAATACAATTATATATATATATATATATGATATGGAATCTCAAAGTTCATCTCCAAATATTAATACAAGTACCTGGAGGTAGTACATGGGGAGGCTCTGGTCTTGAATTTCATGCCAGACCACAGTGGGAGCAAGTGAAGATGATTTGGTAATAACATATTTGCAAGAAAATAAAGCAATCAAGAGCTTAACAAAATAGCCCAACTATGAGGAGGTTTTAGAAGCCAACCTTCTGACCTAGTTCCCAGGACCTGTGGTTAGAAGCTGTGTTGATGTTGTTCAGTCTGCTGGGCCCACCTCTATGCCTTTGTAGAGGTTATGCATCCAAAATTCTGCTATAGTTTGGCCTAAACAAGATAACAGGTCTGGACTGGAGAATATTCTAATGAAACATGGAGTTGAGAGAACACTCAGATCGCCTCCCCAGGATGAAATGAGGTTAATCCATGCTTCTTTTATTTCTTGATTTCATTTCTTACTAAAACAACAAAAGCCCCTGGCTATCTGATACATATGTGTTGTTGTTTAGTTGCTCAGTCATGTCCAACTCTTCTGCAACCCCATGAACTGTAGCCTGCCAGCCTCCTTTGCCCATGGTGACTTCCAGGCAAGAATGCTCGAGTGGTTGCCATTCCCTTCTCCAGGAGATCTTCCCGATTCAGGAATGGAACATAGACACATAAGTGACTCTTCCTTTCTACAGTTTGTTAGTTTGTTTTGTCTTTTATTGGCTATATTATAACCATAGCCTCTTTGTGAGCTTTCTCAGGCCTCACTTTTGATACCATCAGATGGATGGTTTAATGGAGATGTGGATTAGCAACCTCATAGGTGGCAGCACTTCACAGTTTAGACACTGAGTCCATCCTCAGATGCTGATCAGGGAGAGACAGGGAATCAGAGACCATGAAGAAGGAAAGGAAAGGGCTGAAACATTTGTGGTCTGCAGTATGGCTTACTGAAGCATAGTCAAGGGGGAAAAATGCAGAAAAGAAGCCAAGATCTACAAGGAACACATGTTCTTAACCCATTTTCATGCCCTCATCTTCATTAGGATGGGAGGACAATTGCAACAAAATACCCGTGTAATTGGGCAGGTCAGATCGCATTTTTCTCATGTGCTTCCACATCCATGATGCCCTCAGCCTTCAGGCAAACCCAGGAAGAGAGCAACACAAGAGTATTAGCTCCGTTTTCCTTGTGTGTCTTGGTGACTTGAAAATCTTGCCCAAGATCACAGTCTCAGTGTTGGAGCTAAATGTGGCTGCTATCCTGGTTGCCATGTTTGTTGTCACTGTTTCCATTTAGATAAGCACATCTGATCACATCCTTCTCCAGCTGAAAGCTTTCCTTTGTCTCAGGAAAGCCTCTAAACCTTCCTTAATCTCTGCCACTCACTACTTAATCTACCTTCCAGCATTGGCTAACAGTGCATGGCGTTTCACCCCAGCATGGCAATGTTCCTTATTTGATGCCTGGGACAGTCCCCCATAACATACTACCAATGTCCCCAGCTCTCTGGAACACCCCTGAACTCCGAAGACCCAGCTCATTCATCTCTTCTTCTCAGTAGCCTTGCCACTTCCCTTCAGTTGAACTCACTGGTAGAAAGTCTTTGTTTTTTTTCTTTTTTCATATTTGAACTACAGTGTATGTTCCTGTAGCTTTCACTCCTCAGTCTCTTAAGAGAACATAACCAGTAAATTTATATCCTCTTTCCTTAATACTGTTCAATATTTGAAGACTGCAGTGTTATTTCCCTTAACTTCTTCAGATGAGGCATTTTATCTCCTTTCAGCTGGACACAGAGCATGAATCCAAGTCCCTCACAACCTGGTCACTCTTCAGAGTACAGACTAGACTATTAGGGAATTTGAACAGAAAGGAGCAGAGTGTCCAGATGTCTCTCAACAAGCACACAGTGTTGGAACAAACAGGAAATAAATATGTATTGAGCTGGATCTAGCGTTCAGCCAGCTGCTTTATCAGCATTATCTCATTTTAATCCTTTTCTTGAATAATGTAATAGTGTCACTAATACCATTTACCGATAATGAAACTAAAGCTCAGAAACATTGAATGATATGCCAAACACACATCACTAGTATTAATAGACAGAAGAGCATGAATCCAACCACTGATCTGAATAACACCAAATCCACGTTCTTCTTACAATATTATCAGAATCACTCCTCTTCCTCTAGATACTTCACTTCCATTAATTCAGCTGTACAGGGGAGTCAGATATAAAAGCTACAGCTCATTTTTTTTCCTGCTCTGCCATGTGTCTCATGATCATCTTGAATTATCTAGAATCCAGATAATTTTATGATTTATGAAGGTCAGAACTCTGATCTCAGTTCCCCTCTTCAAGAAAATTAAAATAATTAGTGTTCTTCATCTCATCTGCTCTTCTGCACCTTTCTCATTGCACCAGTTGTTGAACAAACACACTAGCTGAAATAGGCACACCCTCCACAATCTCCATCTGCTTTATTGGTTTCTTTAAATAAAATATCCCTATGATGAATAATGTCATCTAATTATAAACGTACACATTGAACCTCAGATCCCACTGCTTTGAATGGCTTCTGTGCCCTGGTAGGGACTCTAGACCTCCATAGATCTCAGAGGTATGCACAAAAAGTCATTTGAACAGGGACCACAGTGCACTTCTCAGTCAGGAAATGCCGATATCGGTGCTCCTTACTCTCTGTCATGACCAGTACCATCTAAGGTGTCAACTCATAGGGTATGGGTATGATGACATCAAGGCAATTTGCACTACCACAGCCACCCAACTCAAGGTGAATGGATGAGTTGAATAAGTGTGTAACATACGTGTGAATAGATGGAGAACAGACAAGAGGATGAGTGACTGAATATCCAATGGCTGGACAGATAAATGGATGTCAGTAAAAAGGTTAGATGAGTGATTTAAAAGGAGAGGGAAGAAGAAGGAATGGGTAAGAGGAGATTCAGACCAAAGCTATGAGTCCATGGAAACTTAGACCACAGAATTTAAAAGGCCTACTTGATGATATTAATAGTAACAGAAAACTTTTAGTACATATTCTTCCCCAGGCAGTATACTAATCATTTTATAAAATTAACTCATTTACTCTTCACAAGTAGCGTTATTACCCATATATTAATATAGATGCAAAAAACTTATACCATAGACCATAACCATTTTCCTTCCCCACAGCCACACTGATCCAGTTTCATCATCTGGAGACACACAAATCAGGGGTTCCCCCTCTTCCCAATAATATCATGGTTAAAGTCAAAAACATATTTGTTGACATTCATTACTAGTCGAGGAATTATTGTTAATCTAAGAGACTGAGGGATGACTAAGACCAAGTCCCTCAAAAAACTCATGGTGGAACAGGAAAGACAAGTAGGTAAGCAGATGTGTAGATTACAGTCTTATTTGCTAAACAGCAACGCACAAAGAATGTTTAAAGTTTTGTGAGAAGATATAAAGGTTGACCCTATGAAGGAATCATCATCATACACAGCCACACCCTCTCTTCCAGTCCCTCATCCATGGGGGTACCATCCCGGCATGGCTCCTGTTTTATCTTTGTCTTTCTTGGAAGCTGATTCTTGAAAGAATCTGATTAGGGAGGAGCGAGGATAGCTTACATGTTCTGCTTCACTTAATGACTCTATCACTGGAATAAAACTGAAACCCTGACCCCCTTCCTAGAGACACATGCACTACAACTGGCCTCACCAGCTCTCTCCACGCTGCATTGCTAGGAAACAGGAAGAGGAACTAATATCATGTAGCTTGTTCTTGACCCATTCGTTTTGTCTATTTCTAGTTTAGATAAGGTTTCCTTTTTTGATTGCTAAGCCAAATATGACTTAATAAAATGTGTTATGTTCAAATCAATAAACAAGCATAATATCACCCTACCCTGTAGTGATGAATTTCTAACAATGATGCAGTGTTAGAAAATGGAAAGATTTTCCCATGCATTCCCAATCAGATGATCATAACTGAAGTCTGTTTGCACTCCTCCAAATGAAAGAATACATTGAAATTAAAGGCGCATTGTCTCAAAGCATATGTTATCATATATTTTTCCCATACTTAATTGATAGCAACATGCACTTATAAAATGGTATGGTGAGTCCTCTCTTGAAATGCAAACTTTAAATGGTATAATGATGATATTCCTCATTTATCTGTGTTTCCTGAAATCCTTCAACCCCCAGCTCAATCTTTCTTCCCTTCTGAAGGTTCTCTAGATCAGTAGTTATTAAAGCATGGTCCCTTAATGAGTAGCATCAGCATTACCCAGGAACTTGATAAAAATGTGAAGTATTGAGCCAGAAACTCTGGGAGTAGGACCCAATAGCGGTGTTGCTGCCAGATAATGTTTGTGAACCAATGCCCTAGAATAATGGCCCCTGGGAAATAGTCAGTGTGATTCAAACCACAAACATTTATAGAGGAACTATGGCAAGGCAAGCCCTAAACTAGGCACTGGAGACTGCAGTCATAGAGATGAGTAAGACATAGAAGAATGAAAGTATTAGCTGCTTAGTCATGTCTTACTGTCTGTGACCCCATACACTGTAGCCCACCGTATTCCTCTGTCCATGGAATTCTCCAGGTAAAACACTGGAGTGGGTAGCTGGGTTCCCCAACTGACCACCCATCCCGGCATGGCTCCTGTTTTATCTTTGTCTTTCTTGGAAGCTGATTCTTGAAAGAATCTGATTAGGGAGGAGCGAGGATAGCTTACATGTTCTGCTTCACTTAATGACTCTATCACTGGAATAAAACTGAAACCCTGACCCCCTTCCTAGAGACACATGCACTACAACTGGCCTCACCAGCTCTCTCCACGCTGCATTGCTAGGAAACAGGAAGAGGAACTAATATCATGTAGCTTGTTCTTGACCCATTCGTTTTGTCTATTTCTAGTTTAGATAAGGTTTCCTTTTTTGATTGCTAAGCCAAATATGACTTAATAAAATGTGTTATGTTCAAATCAATAAACAAGCATAATATCACCCTACCCTGTAGTGATGAATTTCTAACAATGATGCAGTGTTAGAAAATGGAAAGATTTTCCCATGCATTCCCAATCAGATGATCATAACTGAAGTCTGTTTGCACTCCTCCAAATGAAAGAATACATTGAAATTAAAGGCGCATTGTCTCAAAGCATATGTTATCATATATTTTTCCCATACTTAATTGATAGCAACATGCACTTATAAAATGGTATGGTGAGTCCTCTCTTGAAATGCAAACTTTAAATGGTATAATGATGATATTCCTCATTTATCTGTGTTTCCTGAAATCCTTCAACCCCCAGCTCAATCTTTCTTCCCTTCTGAAGGTTCTCTAGATCAGTAGTTATTAAAGCATGGTCCCTTAATGAGTAGCATCAGCATTACCCAGGAACTTGATAAAAATGTGAAGTATTGAGCCAGAAACTCTGGGAGTAGGACCCAATAGCGGTGTTGCTGCCAGATAATGTTTGTGAACCAATGCCCTAGAATAATGGCCCCTGGGAAATAGTCAGTGTGATTCAAACCACAAACATTTATAGAGGAACTATGGCAAGGCAAGCCCTAAACTAGGCACTGGAGACTGCAGTCATAGAGATGAGTAAGACATAGAAGAATGAAAGTATTAGCTGCTTAGTCATGTCTTACTGTCTGTGACCCCATACACTGTAGCCCACCGTATTCCTCTGTCCATGGAATTCTCCAGGTAAAAACACTGGAGTGGGTAGCTATTCCCTTCTTTGGGATGTCTTCCTGACCCAGATACTGAACCCAGGTCTCCTGCATTGCAGGCAGATTCTTTATCATTTGAGACACCATGGAGAAAATGAGCACCCAGTAGAGACTAAATATATGTCTAACTAAGCAGAGACAGAG
This sequence comes from Tragulus kanchil, assembly GCA_022376925.1. Classification (NCBI taxonomy): domain Eukaryota; kingdom Metazoa; phylum Chordata; class Mammalia; order Artiodactyla; family Tragulidae; genus Tragulus; species Tragulus kanchil. The sequence continues at coordinate 122,704,397 of JAIOJX010000006.1, forward strand.
CTATGCTGCTTGAACAGAGCTGAGCAATAGAATATCAATCAACTTAGTAATTAATCAGTTGCTGTATAGACAGATAGAAGGATGGATGGATAGATGGCACCAGAGAGTCAGGAAGTCTAGCATGGAAACCAGCAGATTCTCATATACTATGGAACACTGCGGGTGGTTAAGAACACAGGTGTGAAAGAAGACTAGTTTAAACTTTACCTCTGCCGTTTGTTAGCCATGTGATCTGGTCTGGTTGGCTTTCCTGCTTAGCAAAAGGGTATCATTTCCAGGTTTCCGGGTTTTCAGGTTCTAAGTTGTGGGCAGAGGTGATAGAAGGAGATTGAAGTGGATGTTGAGCATACCAGTATGTACCACAGTCTTCAGATGGGAGACACAATTTGGGCTTCATTCCATTTCCTAAGAACCATTCCCTGGTAGCTCAGTGGTAAAGAACTTGACTGCCAATGCAGGAAATACAAGAGATATGGGTTTGATCCCTGGGTCAGGAAGGTCCTCTGGAGGAGGGCATGGGAGCCTACTCCAGTAATTTTGCCTAGAGAATCCCACAGACAGAGGAGCCTGGAGAGCTACAGTCCATGGAGTCACAAAGAGTCAAACATGACTTAGCATGCACATGCTTATTTTCTAGGCTTCCCGAATGAAGTCCTGGCATAATGATTCCCAAATTGTTCGGGTCTCTCTCCCTAACAGCACCCAAGAGGTATTCTATAAAATCAAGGCCTTATAAGCTAAAGGGATCATTTCTTGACAACCGAACCCACCCTCCAGAAGGAACCACCCAGAGTTCATTAGTGGATCACTTAAGCACAAATAGGTCTATACAACTGCAGTCACTCAAGGGCCAGCCCCCATGGAGGAGTTGGGCCCCATACACTGTAGCCCACCGTATTCCTCTGTCCATGGAATTCTCCAGGTAAAAACACTGGAGTGGGTAGCTATTCCCTTCTTTGGGATGTCTTCCTGACCCAGATACTGAACCCAGGTCTCCTGCATTGCAGGCAGATTCTTTATCATTTGAGACACCATGGAGAAAATGAGCACCCAGTAGAGACTAAATATATGTCTAACTAAGCAGAGACAGAGCTATGCTGCTTGAACAGAGCTGAGCAATAGAATATCAATCAACTTAGTAATTAATCAGTTGCTGTATAGACAGATAGAAGGATGGATGGATAGATGGCACCAGAGAGTCAGGAAGTCTAGCATGGAAACCAGCAGATTCTCATATACTATGGAACACTGCGGGTGGTTAAGAACACAGGTGTGAAAGAAGACTAGTTTAAACTTTACCTCTGCCGTTTGTTAGCCATGTGATCTGGTCTGGTTGGCTTTCCTGCTTAGCAAAAGGGTATCATTTCCAGGTTTCCGGGTTTTCAGGTTCTAAGTTGTGGGCAGAGGTGATAGAAGGAGATTGAAGTGGATGTTGAGCATACCAGTATGTACCACAGTCTTCAGATGGGAGACACAATTTGGGCTTCATTCCATTTCCTAAGAACCATTCCCTGGTAGCTCAGTGGTAAAGAACTTGACTGCCAATGCAGGAAATACAAGAGATATGGGTTTGAGCCCTGGGTCAGGAAGGTCCTCTGGAGGAGGGCATGGGAGCCTACTCCAGTAATTTTGCCTAGAGAATCCCACAGACAGAGGAGCCTGGAGAGCTACAGTCCATGGAGTCACAAAGAGTCAAACATGACTTAGCATGCACATGCTTATTTTCTAGGCTTCCCGAATGAAGTCCTGGCATAATGATTCCCAAATTGTTCGGGTCTCTCTCCCTAACAGCACCCAAGAGGTATTCTATAAAATCAAGGCCTTATAAGCTAAAGGGATCATTTCTTGACAACCGAACCCACCCTCCAGAAGGAACCACCCAGAGTTCATTAGTGGATCACTTAAGCACAAATAGGTCTATACAACTGCAGTCACTCAAGGGCCAGCCCACCCATGGAGGGGAGTTGGGCTCATGTCCTGCAAAGTCATCTGGAACCTGTTGAGTGACTTGGAGAAGCAGGTTCTCTTCCTTAAGCTTTGTCTCTCTGACCTGGATATTTTCTGAATTCCCCCATACTCCAAAAGTTTTTGATTCTCAAAACATACTCCCCCAAAACGATGATGGAATGAGGGAGTATGTTGAAAGGAGGAAGAGGCAGCAGACATCCAGGACTGCGTTAGCCTGAGAGAGAGGAGCTTCAGCATCACGAGAGAGTCAGACTCCATGCGCCAGATTAGTCAGGACCTGTTCTCCTGGAGATTATCTGCTTAAGTCCTGTGTCCAGAACAGCCACTTCTGAGGACACAGTGACCTGTCACCCTCACCTGGGGCCTTAGCCACCCCATTCCCAGTGCCTCGCTCCCCTTCCATCTTCCCTCAGTTTCATTCTGACAACTGAAAAGATGATGTGACAAGAGGCGTCCGGCCCAGGAAGATAAAAACAATGTGAAAGGCAGAGATTGGGAGCTTATCAGCCAAACAGGACATGGAATGTAAAAAGTAATCAACCTAAAGCTCTTATCAAAATCTCTCCCAGGGAAAGGTTTTAAAATTCTGTCATTGCTCAAGGAAAAAAATATCGGATTATTACAAAGGAATTTCATTCGCTAGAATGTGTACACAGAGAATGCACACATTCGTGCTAGAGGCTCAGGTAGTTTATGTCTCAAGAATGATGTCTGGGAGTTTTAGGCATCACATTCTTTAAAATAAATGCATAAATGATCCCCCAGACAGAGGAGCCTGGAGAGCTACAGTCCATGGAGTCACAAAGAGTCAAACATGACTTAGCATGCACATGCTTATTTTCTAGGCTTCGAATGAAGTCCTGGCATAATGATTCCCAAATTGTTCGGGTCTCTCTCCCTAACAGCACCCAAGAGGTATTCTATAAAATCAAGGCCTTATAAGCTAAAGGGATCATTTCTTGACAACCGAACCCACCCTCCAGAAGGAACCACCCAGAGTTCATTAGTGGATCACTTAAGCACAAATAGGTCTATACAACTGCAGTCACTCAAGGGCCAGCCCACCCATGGAGGGGAGTTGGGCTCATGTCCTGCAAAGTCATCTGGAACCTGTTGAGTGACTTGGAGAAGCAGGTTCTCTTCCTTAAGCTTTGTCTCTCTGACCTGGATATTTTCTGAATTCCCTCATACTCCAAAAGTTTTTGATTCTCAAAACATACTCCCCCAAAACGATGATGGAATGAGGGAGTATGTTGAAAGGAGGAAGAGGCAGCAGACATCCAGGACTGCGTTAGCCTGAGAGAGAGGAGCTTCAGCATCACGAGAGAGTCAGACTCCATGCGCCAGATTAGTCAGGACCTGTTCTCCTGGAGATTATCTGCTTAAGTCCTGTGTCCAGAACAGCCACTTCTGAGGACACAGTGACCTGTCACCCTCACCTGGGGCCTTAGCCACCCCATTCCCAGTGCCTCGCTCCCCTTCCATCTTCCCTCAGTTTCATTCTGACAACTGAAAAGATGATGTGACAAGAGGCGTCCGGCCCAGGAAGATAAAAACAATGTGAAAGGCAGAGATTGGGAGCTTATCAGCCAAACAGGACATGGAATGTAAAAAGTAATCAACCTAAAGCTCTTATCAAAATCTCTCCCAGGGAAAGGTTTTAAAATTCTGTCATTGCTCAAGGAAAAAAATATCGGATTATTACAAAGGAATTTCATTCGCTAGAATGTGTACACAGAGAATGCACACATTCGTGCTAGAGGCTCAGGTAGTTTATGTCTCAAGAATGATGTCTGGGAGTTTTAGGCATCACATTCTTTAAAATAAATGCATAAATGATAGACACCCACAGGCTTATCAAACCCACTCCCATTGTCAGACTCCCCATAAAGTTCCTAAGCGTGGTACTATATAGAGCATATGTGCCATTTCATGTATTCCACTCAACAATTCTATCATGATTGAAATGACCAAGTCCATTTCACAGATCAGGAAACCAAGACTCAGAATAGTTACCAAAGTCACCTAAGTAAAAGTGTCAGAGTCAAGATTTACAAGCAGGTCTTTGGCCCTTCTAAAGTCCAGGAGACACTTACATAAATCAGAACCCCTCATCAGCTCCCTTCTAACTAGAAGGGAGCTTTGATGTATAGTATTTAAACCATGTTTACTTACTCCCAGCCATACTGAAGGATGAGGAAGAGGCTGAGGGTGAACCCTGAGGACCATGGAAGAGGCAAAGGGCCAGCCAGGGATTTGAAGGAGAACTGTCCTCCACAGACCCTCCTAACTGAGACCTCATTCTCACTATTTGCCCTAACTTCCCCACCTTCAAAATATCTTTAGATAATGGTGTGACTTGAAATATAGTATTTATGCATTCAGCCTTTTTCCCTTATAGGGTAATCTGTCTTCTTTAATTGTGCAAAGCACACCTGATTCATCAAGTGTGTTCAAAGTGATGTTGTGTTTCAGGAAAGCTGGTTGGGAGATTTTCTTTAGTACCTCTCAGCAAACCTATCTTGACACTTTACAAGAAGAAACAGGACATAGGGCAGCATCCTGGAGCTAGGAAAGACCTTGGAGGGCATTCGAACCAGCCCTCCCCATGAAGATGAAGAAAGTCAGGGCTCACGTGGCCAGAACAGGCCTGCTCCACCAGCAGGCCAGGGCAGGGCTTATGGTGTACTTTCCAGGGCTCCTGCTGCCCAGCCAATAAGGGCCAAAACATTCCTGAAACTCAGCAAAAGGAAAGGAAACTATGTAAAAGTAATCAACCTAAAGCTCTTATCAAAATCTCTCCCAGGGAAAGGTTTTAAAATTCTGTCATTGCTCAAGGAAAAAAATATCGGATTATTACAAAGGAATTTCATTCGCTAGAATGTGTACACAGAGAATGCACACATTCGTGCTAGAGGCTCAGGTAGTTTATGTCTCAAGAATGATGTCTGGGAGTTTTAGGCATCACATTCTTTAAAATAAATGCATAAATGATAGACACCCACAGGCTTATCAAACCCACTCCCATTGTCAGACTCCCATAAAGTTCCTAAGCGTGGTACTATATAGAGCATATGTGCCATTTCATGTATTCCACTCAACAATTCTATCATGATTGAAATGACCAAGTCCATTTCACAGATCAGGAAACCAAGACTCAGAATAGTTACCAAAGTCACCTAAGTAAAAGTGTCAGAGTCAAGATTTACAAGCAGGTCTTTGGCCCTTCTAAAGTCCAGGAGACACTTACATAAATCAGAACCCCTCATCAGCTCCTTCTAACTAGAAGGGAGCTTTGATGTATAGTATTTAAACCATGTTTACTTACTCCCAGCCATACTGAAGGATGAGGAAGAGGCTGAGGGTGAACCCTGAGGACCATGGAAGAGGCAAAGGGCCAGCCAGGGATTTGAAGGAGAACTGTCCTCCACAGACCCTCCTAACTGAGACCTCATTCTCACTATTTGCCCTAACTTCCCCACCTTCAAAATATCTTTAGATAATGGTGTGACTTGAAATATAGTATTTATGCATTCAGCCTTTTTCCCTTATAGGGTAATCTGTCTTCTTTAATTGTGCAAAGCACACCTGATTCATCAAGTGTGTTCAAAGTGATGTTGTGTTTCAGGAAAGCTGGTTGGGAGATTTTCTTTAGTACCTCTCAGCAAACCTATCTTGACACTTTACAAGAAGAAACAGGACATAGGGCAGCATCCTGGAGCTAGGAAAGACCTTGGAGGGCATTCGAACCAGCCCTCCCCATGAAGATGAAGAAAGTCAGGGCTCACGCGTGGGCCAGAACAGGCCTGCTCCACCAGCAGGCCAGGGGCAGGGGCTTATGGTGTACTTTCCAGGGCTCCTGCTGCCCAGCCAAAGTTCACAGATTGCTCGTTGCCCAGAGAAAGCTTTACTCTGGTACCCTGAAACTCAGCAAAAGGAAAGGAAAGTGGTCATTGGCTGTTTTTAATGGTATGGGAAAATGTTTATAATATTAAAGGATAAAAAGTACATTTCAAAGTTATATTAAAAAAGAATTTGATGAGGATTTTTTTTTTTAATTAGCAAAACAAGTTACAGGAAACATGCCAATATGGTTCTAGTGATTATTTCAGAGAGATGAGATCATAGATAAATGTTCCTATTTGCTAATGCTTTTTAATATCTTCCAGATATTCTGCAGTTGTGTGTGTGTGTGTGTGTGTGTGTGTGTGTATGGTATAGATACAAAAAATACCATGATGAAAGCTGTCAGGAAGGGTAATCTCTTGTGACAGCTGAGTCTCCCTCAGGCAACCTCCCTCTCCTCCCCCAACGAATATCCCAGAGAGACAGAGCAACACAGAGTTCTGCCCCCTGGTTTACATTGTGTCTGTGGCACAGACACAATTGTGTGTGACAGAGCATTGTGTGCTCTGCCACAGTAGAATTGAGGGTGTCTAACAGTGACCTTATACCTGCACAAGTTAAAATATTTACTATCTAACCCTTTAAGAAAATGTTTGGTAACCCCTGTTGTATTTGTTTGCTAAAGCTGTGGTAACAAAGCATCACAGCCTAGACGATTTAACAGAATCATATTTGCCCACTTCTGGAAGCTAGAAGTCTGAGGTCAAGGTGTTTACAGGGTTGGTTTCTCTTAAGGCCCCTCTCCCTGCTTGTAGATGGCTGTCTTCTCTCTGTGTCCTCCCACAGTCTTCCCTCTGTCCCCGATCATGACCTAACCTTTTATAAGGACACCTGTCATACCAGATCAGTGCCCACCCTAAGGACCTCAGTGTAACTTTGCCTCTTTAAGCTTAACCTCTGTCTTCAAAAGTAGTCACATTCTAAGGTACTGAAGGTTAGAACTTCCAACATATGAATTTGGGAGAGATACATTTCAGCTCCTAACACCATGATCTAGACTCTCAGTACATGTAACCTGAGCTAAATTGTCTTATCTACAGGCCTGGGCACATAGTTTGTGCTAATAAATGTGTTTCATCCTCCACTACTCTGCAGTAGGTCAAACCGCTCCGCAAATGCACAAAGGCTTATGAGGACACTCCAAATACAGAAACAGAAAGTACTGATCTGTGTATTTTAGCATACATTTCAAAGTTATATTAAAAAAGAATTTGATGAGGATTTTTTTTTTTAATTAGCAAAACAAGTTACAGGAAACATGCCAATATGGTTCTAGTGATTATTTCAGAGAGATGAGATCATAGATAAATGTTCCTATTTGCTAATGCTTTTTAATATCTTCCAGATATTCTGCAGTTGTGTGTGTGTGTGTGTGTGTGTGTGTGTGTGTATGGTATAGATACAAAAAATACCATGATGAAAGCTGTCAGGAAGGGTAATCTCTTGTGACAGCTGAGTCTCCCTCAGGCAACCTCCCTCTCCTCCCCCAACGAATATCCCAGAGAGACAGAGCAACACAGAGTTCTGCCCCCTGGTTTACATTGTGTCTGTGGCACAGACACAATTGTGTGTGACAGAGCATTGTGTGCTCTGCCACAGTAGAATTGAGGGTGTCTAACAGTGACCTTATACCTGCACAAGTTAAAATATTTACTATCTAACCCTTTAAGAAAATGTTTGGTAACCCCTGTTGTATTTGTTTGCTAAAGCTGTGGTAACAAAGCATCACAGCCTAGACGATTTAACAGAATCATATTTGCCCACTTCTGGAAGCTAGAAGTCTGAGGTCAAGGTGTTTACAGGGTTGGTTTCTCTTAAGGCCCCTCTCCCTGCTTGTAGATGGCTGTCTTCTCTCTGTGTCCTCCCACAGTCTTCCCTCTGTCCCCGATCATGACCTAACCTTTTATAAGGACACCTGTCATACCAGATCAGTGCCCACCCTAAGGACCTCAGTGTAACTTTGCCTCTTTAAGCTTAACCTCTGTCTTCAAAAGTAGTCACATTCTAAGGTACTGAAGGTTAGAACTTCCAACATATGAATTTGGGAGAGATACATTTCAGCTCCTAACACCATGATCTAGACTCTCAGTACATGTAACCTGAGCTAAATTGTCTTATCTACAGGCCTGGGCACATAGTTTGTGCTAATAAATGTGTTTCATCCTCCACTACTCTGCAGTAGGTCAAACCGCTCCCCGCAAATGCACAAAGGCTTATGAGGACACTCCAAATACAGAAACAGAAAGTACTGATCTGTGTATTTTAGCATTTTACAACATTCATTCACTGGCTTCTGGAAAAGTCTTTCTCACCCTCAACTGTGATCTTTCACAGGATGGGACGTTTCTAGGCTGTACACTCCCCAATCAAAAACCTTCTTGCATTTTAAGTACTGACAGCAGCAACAGGGAAGCTGAAAAAAAAAAAAAAAGACATGAAGCCAAATGAAAGAAAGGGTATGATGTGATCTGTACATGTCTTAATTATGAAGTACTGAACCCCTTCCCCCAAGGAAAGACAATTGTTATTCCGCTCCTTAACAGAGCATAGCCATAAAACACATACTTGCAAAGCTTGGTTCAGAAATTAGGCACATAGGCAAGGGCAGGATGCTGCACTAACACCCAATAGGGGGATGTTCATGCGTAAGTGTAGGGTCAGGCATCAGTGACTTCTTAGCAAGGACTATCTGCCCCCCATGACACCTCTGACTTGCTCTCAGGAGAACTAACTCCTCTTGACTCTGGGCTTCCATGATCTATATATCTCCAAGGGCTGGTAGTGTGTTATAGACCAAATGTTTCTGGAATGAATAACCACAGGGCATCATGGGCATATCTTTGTTATATCAGGCACTAGTTTGCATACCCTAAGTTTGCATATCCTAAGTGTCAGTCCATTCTGCTAGAATGTGATTTCAACTGGAGTTTTCTATCTCCAAGACCTAGCACTGGCTTGACACATGGTGAATTTTCCTTCCATTTACTACCTCTTATGATTCTATGGTAGAATCAAAGAGAGGGTGTCAGACATGGGGTATTAACAGGTATTTAGCATGTTTCCCTTGAAAAGTGGAGCTGGGCTTGGAAATATTGCATATACCTTTCATAGACTACCTACTTACCACCAGGCATAGTGCTTAGTGCCTCTAAATGCGTTCCTGTTTAATCCTCCCACCAACCCCATAGGCTTGATACCATGGTTGCCTATGGGAGTCCACATATCTCAGTATTTAGGAGACTGGGTCTTGAAGTTAAACAATTTGGGTTCAGCTTCAATAGCACTGTGTCCTTAGAGAACTCAGTTGGTCATCCTCTAATTTTGTCATATGTAAAATGGTAAAAAGTAGAACCAAATTTACAGTCTTATTGTGAAAAATAAATGAAGTAATGAGAATATACATATTAAGATAATGTCACCAAACCAAAACTTGAGTCTACTCCCCTGCATGCTACTACAGACACTGGGTTGCAGTGAATGAAAGTGCAGAATTTATTGCAGAGCACCAAGCAAGGAGTTTAGGGCAGCTGGTTCTTAAAAAGCCCAAACTCCTTGATGAGTTTGTACAAAGCATTTTTTAGAGGCCCCGTGAAGGAGAGGCATTGAACAGTATGTGATCAGCTCATACCCAATTCTGACTGGTTGACAGTGAAGTAACAGGACAGTGTCATGGGGTAGCATCATTGATCCTTAGGCACCAGTAGTTCTGGGGATGATGTGTTCATGATCAACAGTTCCTTTCTTCTGTCTGGTGGTGTTTTAGCATCTATAGAACAACTCAGGAGATGTGCATCAGATACTGTTATCTAAGTACATCAGAGAAGAGCTAAAGCAGAGGATATGGGGAAGGGGTCTATTCCAGGAAGGTCCCTTAGGCCCTGCTGGATTATTATAATGCATTTGTAAAAGGCTTGTACATACTAAAGTTCAATAAAGATAGCTGTTATTATTATTACGATCTGTTTATAAGTGGTCAAGCCAAATCTAGGCCCAGTCTGTCCGATTCCTATGAAGTCATCCAACCCTGCCTCAGCCGACTGTTTGTCAATTCCCAACCATTTTAGAGAAGGTTGTAAAAAAGAACAAGGACTGTCCCCAACTCTTAAAACAGCATGAGAAGACATGACTCCTCATCTCTTGTTTTGTATCAGTAAGGGAAACTCACACACACACCAAATGACTTCTTCAAAGTTAACCTACCTAACAGAATTAAGAAATCAAGAAATTTAGTTTTGTTTTCTGCTTCAGACCAGTTTATACTCAAGAGGCAAAGAGACAATGGTGGTTTATAATTGGGGTGACCATAGGACCCAGTTGCTTGGAACAGTGTCAACTGACACCAGTTATTCCAGTGTAATTAGTAATAGCACTCCCTTTTGCTTAAACACCCAAATAGGACAATAAATTACATTCCCCTATTTATAATGGAATATGCAAAGGTGCTCAAGTCATGGTTATCTAGGTTTCAATCCTGGCTCAACCAAATCAGTCTTAATTGGACATATTAAGATAATGTCACCAAACCAAAACTTGAGTCTACTCCCCTGCATGCTACTACAGACACTGGGTTGCAGTGAATGAAAGTGCAGAATTTATTGCAGAGCACCAAGCAAGGAGTTTAGGGCAGCTGGTTCTTAAAAAGCCCAAACTCCTTGATGAGTTTGTACAAAGCATTTTTTAGAGGCCCCGTGAAGGAGAGGCATTGAACAGTATGTGATCAGCTCATACCCAATTCTGACTGGTTGACAGTGAAGTAACAGGACAGTGTCATGGGGTAGCATCATTGATCCTTAGGCACCAGTAGTTCTGGGGATGATGTGTTCATGATCAACAGTTCCTTTCTTCTGTCTGGTGGTGTTTTAGCATCTATAGAACAACTCAGGAGATGTGCATCAGATACTGTTATCTAAGTACATCAGAGAAGAGCTAAAGCAGAGGATATGGGGAAGGGGTCTATTCCAGGAAGGTCCCTTAGGCCCTGCTGGATTATTATAATGCATTTGTAAAAGGCTTGTACATACTAAAGTTCAATAAAGATAGCTGTTATTATTATTACGATCTGTTTATAAGTGGTCAAGCCAAATCTAGGCCCAGTCTGTCCGATTCCTATGAAGTCATCCAACCCTGCCTCAGCCGACTGTTTGTCAATTCCCAACCATTTTAGAGAAGGTTGTAAAAAAGAACAAGGACTGTCCCCAACTCTTAAAACAGCATGAGAAGACATGACTCCTCATCTCTTGTTTTGTATCAGTAAGGGAAACTCACACACACACCAAATGACTTCTTCAAAGTTAACCTACCTAACAGAATTAAGAAATCAAGAAATTTAGTTTTGTTTTCTGCTTCAGACCAGTTTATACTCAAGAGGCAAAGAGACAATGGTGGTTTATAATTGGGGTGACCATAGGACCCAGTTGCTTGGAACAGTGTCAACTGACACCAGTTATTCCAGTGTAATTAGTAATAGCACTCCCTTTTGCTTTCAAATGCATCCCAATTAGGACAATAAATTACATTCCCCCTATTTATAATGGAATATGCAAAGGTGCTCAAGTCATGGTTATCTAGGTTTCAATCCTGGCTCAACCACTTACCAGATACACTCTGTGGTAATTCTGCCAACCTCTCTGAGCCTCACGTTCTCCTTCTGTAAAATGAAGACAATATTGCGTGTTCTCTAGGCTGTCCTGAAGACTCAGAAAATGGGCTAACCATGGAAAGCACCACAGAAGATGTGCCATAAAGACAAGTTATCTTTTATCTTTTCTTTGCCCTCTTCCTTCCTCTTTCCCCAACTGTATGTAGGTCAGAAGAATGTGTATTCTTATTTTATAGTACCGCAAGGACCTCTTTTGGTTATGTACCATTTAAGAATTCATCTTAACACATATGAATGGAGAAGGGTATTCAAGACTCTAAGTGTAACAGAGGTATTTTCATAAATATCCCTGATAAAGGCAATTTATAATAAGCCCTAGAGAGGAAACACAAAATGCCACAGAGTTCTGAGCAGGGAGTGGCCACTCTGGTTGGGTGTTCAAGCTTCCTCCAGAAAGTAGCACTTGGGGGAGATTCTCAAATGTTGGGTGTGGTTGCAACAGGTGTAGTTAAGCCAGAGCACTCTGGGCAAAGGAAAGAGCCAGAGGGCAGGAAAGTATGGAGGGCATTCAAGGCATGGTAGTAGTCCAATTTAACTGAAATTTGGGGTTGTTTAAGAACTTACTGTAGGCCCTGAAAGCTACAGTAAGCAATGGGAAGCTCCTGAGAGTCTGAGGGTGAGGGCTGGTCTTGCCACTGCTAAGCTTTAGGAATGGTTCTCTGGCTGCTGTAGGGTAAGAGGTGGGAGCCCAGTAAAGAGAACTAAGGGTTTTTTGGTAGTTATTGTTTTCTGCTTCAGACCAGTTTATACTCAAGAGGCAAAGAGACAATGGTGGTTTATAATTGGGGTGACCATAGGACCCAGTTGCTTGGAACAGTGTCAACTGACACCAGTTATTCCAGTGTAATTAGTAATAGCACTCCCTTTTGCTTTCAAATGCATCCCAATTAGGACAATAAATTACATTCCCCCTATTTATAATGGAATATGCAAAGGTGCTCAAGTCATGGTTATCTAGGTTTCAATCCTGGCTCAACCACTTACCAGATACACTCTGTGGTAATTCTGCCAACCTCTCTGAGCCTCACGTTCTCCTTCTGTAAAATGAAGACAATATTGCGTGTTCTCTAGGCTGTCCTGAAGACTCAGAAAATGGGCTAACCATGGAAAGCACCACAGAAGATGTGCCATAAAGACAAGTTATCTTTTATCTTTTCTTTGCCCTCTTCCTTCCTCTTTCCCCAACTGTATGTAGGTCAGAAGAATGTGTATTCTTATTTTATAGTACCGCAAGGACCTCTTTTGGTTATGTACCATTTAAGAATTCATCTTAACACATATGAATGGAGAAGGGTATTCAAGACTCTAAGTGTAACAGAGGTATTTTCATAAATATCCCTGATAAAGGCAATTTATAATAAGCCCTAGAGAGGAAACACAAAATGCCACAGAGTTCTGAGCAGGGAGTGGCCACTCTGGTTGGGTGTTCAAGCTTCCTCCAGAAAGTAGCACTTGGGGGAGATTCTCAAATGTTGGGTGTGGTTGCAACAGGTGTAGTTAAGCCAGAGCACTCTGGGCAAAGGAAAGAGCCAGAGGGCAGGAAAGTATGGAGGGCATTCAAGGCATGGTAGTAGTCCAATTTAACTGAAATTTGGGGTTGTTTAAGAACTTACTGTAGGCCCTGAAAGCTACAGTAAGCAATGGGAAGCTCCTGAGAGTCTGAGGGTGAGGGCTGGTCTTGCCACTGCTAAGCTTTAGGAATGGTTCTCTGGCTGCTGTAGGGGGTAAGAGGTGGGGAGCCCAGTAAAGAGGATATTATAAGAGAATTGTTTAGTCAGCTTTGTAATCAAAACTTCATTTCACCTGGCCTTCATTGCCTCCTGACCCTCAGATCCAAAAGAAATCAAGTGTCTGTAAACAGGATTATATATACCAATTTCTTCTTTTGCTACCCATCCATCTTAAGAAAAAATTAAATTGATTTTGTTTAATTTCTCTTCATAAAGCTAAATTGATTGCTAGACAACTGGTCACAGGAGAAACTTTAAGGAACTCACTTGTCTTATATTCCATAATCCAGTGTTTCATTTGATAGGTGATATTACCTTCTGTTTCTTCCTGAAATTTTCTCTCATTTCACACAAGTTTTTCTAGAAGACTGAGCTCGAAAGTCTGGCTTTTCTAGAAGACTGAGCTCCAAAGTCTGGCTTGTAGTGCTCTCAAAGTCACTCCCTGTGAGTTGTTTCTCTTTGTAGAGACACTTAACTTAAGTTCCTCCCAAAGCAGAATCTAAGACCATGAGCGTGAGAATGTGATCCCAGGGAAGGGAGAAAGAAAGAAGCAAAAATAAGGATGTGATATTGAGTTAGTCACCATAAGAGCAACCAGTTCTCAATCCTGCCAGACTCAGAGTTCACTGCCTGAGGAATGAGAGGGAGATTTATCCTTTGGGCATCTTCTTTAGTTAAGATAACCCCATAGGCTGTTTAGCCAAATCTTTGGTTTTCCCAGTAGTCATGTACAAATATGAAAGTCAGGGCCATCAAGAAGGCTGAGCACTGAAGAACTGATGTTTTCCAACTGTGGTGCTGGAGAAGACTCTTGAGAGTCCCTTGGTTAGCAAAGAGATCAACCCAATCAATCTTAAAGGAAACCATGCCTGAATGTTCATTGGATGGATTGATGCCAAGGCTGAAGCTGCTATACTTTGGCCAACTGATGCAAAGAGCCGACTCACTGGGAAAGACTTTGATGCTGTGAAAGACTGAGAGCAAGAGGAGAAAGGGGTGACAGAGAATGTGATGATTAGATAGCATCACCAACTCCATAGACATGAGTCTGAGCAAATTCTGGGAGAGAGTGAAGAATGGAGAAGCCTGACATGTTGCAGTCCATGGGATTGCAGAGTTGGATGTGATTTAGTGACTGATAGGTGTTATCTCCCTTGAATTTGCTAATTCCTGTATGTGAGTAGAGCAGATTTTACAAGTATCCCATTCTGTGGTGTCTGAGGAGTCCCAAGGAAGAACTGAAAGGTACATGACTTGATGACCAAGGCAAGGTACTATCCATCAGACTTACACAAAGCTGCCAAAGCCTGCAAAAAATGGGTCATCAATGTGGTTACTAAAATAAGACGTTAGGCCTGTAGAATGTTGGGATGAGCCCCAAGAGTCATCTAGGATGTGAGGTTAGTCTAGGAAAA